>OY770263.1:282425672-284825672 GCA_963669355.1 Chorisops tibialis
GAGTAATTCATGATAAGTACAGTTTGTATGGGAGGTGGTAGAAGGAGGGGGAGGATACGCACAATTTTTATATGATAGATTGACATTATCATAAAAGTAATATATTCTGAATTTCAGGCCAATAACTTTTATACTTTTTGAGCAAATCCGTTTATTGTCAAATTGCGTAATTGTGTCATTTTGTATGGGAGGGGGTAGAAGGGGTGGAGCGATTTGGCCCGTTCACGAACTTGACCTTACTTTTTTGTCAAAAACGATGTGTACAAAATTTGAACTTTCTAGCTCAACGCGTTCTCAAGCTAGAGAGCGCACGGACGGACGGACGGACGGACGGACGGACGGACGGACAGACGGACGGACGGACGGACGGACGGACGGACGGACGGACGGACGGACATCCGGTTTTGAAATTTTTGAGTGATAATATTAACTTCTGTATTCATCATTTTTTTCTCCGAGCCTTATTTCTTGGCGTTACAAACCTTAGAGCGAACTTATAATACTCTCAGATTCCATCTAGAGTATAATTACTTGAGTTACAAATAAAGTTTTGCAGAGAACTAATAAAACTGATGGTTTTATTTCTTTATTTGAAATCTAGCGACTTCTTGCGCACTCCAATATTGTAACAAAGAAAATTAATTGGGCTTGAATATTTGCATAAAAATATCTGCCAACAAGTCGGGCGCAACTTTATTATTCTTGAGACAAGATGAGGGGATGCGTGGAAAGTCAATATGCAGGTTAGGGTGGTTAGGGAAAACTAAATGAATGGGGGCTCTAGAGCAATGCTGTTATGATTAATAGCTCCAGTTCATTCAATGAATTTCATTTGCTTATTTATGCAAGTTTGGGGGGAGGAGGGGTATATAAAGTTGATGGAAGTAATAATTTCTTTTATTGATTGCTTGAATCACGTTCAAAATTCTTTGTATACAATGCTAGTTTCATAGACGAAGTTTGATAGAATTTCTATGAAATTCGGTGTATTTTATATTCATGAAATCATACATTTGTACGAGAGGCTGTAGCGTAAATGAGGTACGCGTAAACTATCTGCCAACAAGTCGAGCGTAACTTCATTATTATTGGGACGAGTTGGTGATGCGTGGGAAGTCAATTTACAGGTTAGGGTGAATAGGCAAGACTAAGTGATTGGGGGTTCTAGGGCAGGGCTGTTGTTAATTAATTAGCACTTAACTGCAGTTAGGATCAATAATAGGTCGCGTCAATATTTTATTCGATTATTTATGCAAGTGTGGGTCTGTATGGCGAGGAGAGGGCTTTATAAGTGGTGGGTAGATATTAATAATGTTTTAATTGATTGCTTGAATTGCGTTCAAAATTTGCTGCTTAGAATGTTAGTTTCTTGGACGAAGCGAATTCAACGAAATTCGATGAATTTTATATTCTTGAAAATATGCATTTGTACGAGATGGGTAGAGGAGTTACGGGTGTCGTAAAATTTGTGGTACAGTATTATTTCGGTGTTCGTACAGAATTTCAAGTTCGTAGCTTTTAATTTGTTGGTTATTACATAGTTGACTTATTGAAATTGGTCGAAATTTTATTTTGTATGGGAGGGGTAGAAGGGCAGACGCGATCTCAAAACTTTTGAAACATTTTCGTTTTAATTATTTTTAAAAATTTTTGTGGAAAATTTTATAGATTTTCAAGTTTGTACCTTAAAATTTCACTAAAATGTTTTATTTTTTCAATACATATAATTTGAACTTTGTATCTTTTACCAGAATCTTAAAAAATTTAATGAAAATTTTCGACATTTTGGTCCACTACTTCGCTCCCCTTATACCCCGCATCTTAAAAATACGAAAATTATAGATAACATAGCTCAACAATCTGACAAAATTTCAGCCTGCATTGGATTTTTAGATGTAACGGTTTGAAATTTTGAAAAGTGCACGATTTTTGAAATGCGTCTTATTTCCCCCCACTACTATTATGGCCAAATTGTAAATTTTTTCGTATTTCGCTAGTATAGCTTTCTTTTTGCACCACCCCTCCTCACCTTCCGTTACAATTATTGGCCTTCCCTTTAATTGATTATATTGGAAAAAAGGCCCCCCCCCCTTTTGGGGTCCGAATGAATAAAAAATTTAAATTACTTTTAAAGTTTGTCATACAGCCCCCTCTATACGTATGTTGATTTTCATTTTTCCATCTGCATTCGTAGTGGAGATATTGGCAAGTGTAGTTTTTCATTCTTTCCCTCCTCCCACCTCCAACACCCACCTGACACTCCCAAAATTTAGGTAATGGAGCTCACTTATCTAATGAACAATCCACCTAAAAAGGAAAACCTAGTTTTAACGGTCTCGGAGATATGAATTCATATGTACGGCGTACGGCGTACGGCGGACGATGGACGGCAAACGGTGGATGGCGTACGGACAGACGTTGTTTTTTTGCTTTCTTAGGCTAATTTAGTCATGAGCCGCGAAAAACAAAAATTTCCGGGAAGCAATTTATTTTCTGTGCCAATCACAATGCTTTGTTATTAGAATAATAAAAAATAAAATGCCAATAAGTCGGGCGCAACTTATTATTTTTGGGACAAGTTGAAGATACATGGAAAGTCAATATGCAGGTTAGAGTGGTTAAGGAAGACTATGTGGAACCCCCTTTCACAAGTGGAAACCTTTTAGGGCAGGGATGCTGTCAATGTAACACTTAATTGCGAATACGATCAATAGCTCCAGTACAATATTTCATTTGTTTATGCAAGTTTGGGTTTTTATGAGAGGAGGGGGAAGGGGTGATAGTGGTGGTGGATATTAACAATTTTTTAATTGATCGCTTGACTCACGTTCAATATTCTCTGTATAGAATATCAGTTTCATAGACGAAGTTGCATAGAATTTTCATAAAATTGGGAGTATTTTGCATTTTTTTTACGGCCGTCGAAAATAACTTAGGGGTCACCCTTTAATGCGCGGTGCACAGTTAAGTCGACATGGGTACGGGGAAACAAGTGGATGTAGGAAAATTAGCAGAGAAACACAGGAGGGGATATTTTGAAGTGGCGGTGAACGTTGTTCTTAAATTGTTGGAGGTTATATTCCGTTGGAAAGAGATTGCCTGGTAATGAATTTCACAACACTGTCGTCCGAGGGATGAAGGACTTCCTAAATTTCACTGTTCTCTCCGGCAAGGACTTTACAGTGTACTCGTGTGAGCATGCAGCTTTGCCAATATTTCGGGGGTATTGAATGTAGGTGGTATAAGGGCTTTTAGTTCCTTGCTGCATTTACCATGGAAGTATCTTTAGTAAACGCAGAATACACCGATATTTTGATGATACTCGAGGGATTCAATTAAGGTTGATATAGCTTCATCTCCAATTAATCGGAATTAATGTTTCTGGATACAGTCAAGTAGAGTCAGATGTGATTTTGGGGCTCCAGCTCAAATATGCGAGTTATACTCAAGACGTGGTCGGATATAAGCCTTGTAGATGGTAGCTAGTTCGGAGGCAGAAAAGTATTTCTTACACTTCCGCAGAATACCTAGCCGTTTCGAAGCATCAAAAGCATCTTCGTAAATGTGCTGGCTCCAAACTATGCGATTATTAAATTTTACACCTAGTAATGTAAAATCTGCAGAAAGTGGAATCTGTACGCCATTTAAGGACATATTAGTGACCGACGTCGGAACGTTATGTTTAAGAGCTAAATGAGAGGAATGCGTTTTTAAGGCCTTAAACTATACTCTGTTTTTCTGTAGAAAGACCCGAGCAAAATCCATAGGCGATTATGAATGAGATTTTTATCCACAAGAAAGTTGATTATCCTGCGATTGTCAGCAGTTTCCATTACTTTGAAAGCACTGAGGTAATGGATATGGGGCGGTAATTAGCAGGGTTCACTTTGCTTCCTTTCTTTGGAACTGGCTGAACATTCGCGACCTTCCAGATCTGCGAAAAGCACCATGAAGAGTATGAAAGATGATAGAGATTATGAAGAGGTTTGGCTAGATAGGAAGCGCAGAAGTGGTGGCAGCGAGAAACCAAAGTCCGGCATAGTATTTGTGGATTTTTTATACTTTTTCTGTTTGTACAACAAATAGATGTATCAACATGGAAAATTTAATTTCTGTATCTTTCACCAGAGCCCTAAAAAATCACTCAAAATTTTCGACATTTTTGCTTACCATCTCTCTCCCCTTACACCCCTTAACTTGAAATTTTTACAAAATTAAAGACTACGTAGTTCTACAATTTGACAATTTCAATTTGATATCTTTTCTCAGTTTTGAGATATAATGGTTTGAAATTTTGGAAAGTGCACCATTTTTAAAATGCTCCCCATTTCCCCCACTAAAATTATGTGCAAATTTTACATTTCTTTTTGTACTTCGCTGGAATGGCTTAATACACGTTCAAAATTTCAATTACATATGTAGCATAAGAAATAGCTGACATATTGATTTTTAAGTGTTTTTCTTTGCAACTCCCCCTCCCCTCTCTTCACCCACACCCTTGCAGTAATTAGCCTCTCTCTGAGTTGATTCTGGTGGAGCTATACGCCACCTTAATGGCCCCAAAATATGAATTTTTTATGATAAGTAATTTTGAAGATACTCGTATAATCATTTTAAAAAAAATTCCACCGACATTTTGCCTTAGCCCCCCCCCCCCCTTTCGGACCCCAATATTATTTTCAAATTTTGTGCCACAAACCTCTCTGTGTATACGTTGATTTTCAGCGCTTTCTAGCTAAAACCATGATTGTGATATTGGAAATCTTAATTTTCGGTTTTAGCGCTCCCCCGTCTCCCCCTTAACCCGTACATATCTCAAATTGGGCCTCCGCCTGAGATCCGCAACCATCAATCCAATCTACAATCCACCCAAAAATTAATTTTTTATCTTGAAGGGTTTGGGAGTTAATGTGCGCTGAGCGTAGACATCGGCGTACGGCGGACGGATTTTTTTTTGTTTTTTTTTGCATATTTAGGCTATCTTAGTCATGGAACGCGAAAAAACAAAATTTCAGGGTAGCAAATTTTTTTTCCACGTCGATTACAATACTTTATTATTAAAATAATAAAGTAAAATTGTCGAAAAAATACTTTTTCAAGGGAGGAGGCAGAAGAAGAAGGTATTCGTCTAGTAATTATCTTAAACTTTTAAGTATTTGCTTCGAATGAAATTCGCATTTTTTCTTGAAAAAAATTTAATTTAAAATTTCACTAAAAAGTTTTGAGTCTTTGTGTTTTTTTCTTTCAGTACACATGAAACACCTCGTCCAGGCTATGGCTCCCCTTCGGTACATAGCAGATGTGGTGCTAATTATTATATTTTTCTTTATGTATATCGAAAGGATGTATGTACCTGGAAAATTTTAACTTTGTGTCTTATACCAGAGCCTTAAAAAATTACTCAAAGTTTTCGATATTTTGACTCACCATCTCTCTCTCCTTACACCCCTCAACTTAAAAAATTTACCAAAATTAAAAGTCATATAGCTCTACAATTTGAATCGGCTTGATATATGCATTTGATTTTGAGATATAACGGTTTGAAATTTTGTAAAGTGTACCTTTTTTTAAATACTCCCTATTTCCTCCCACTACTGTTATGTCTAAATGTTTTATTCTTTTTTCATATTTTGCTAGTATAGCTTAATAAAGATTCCAAGTTTCAATTACATAGCTCGGGAGATAGTTGAGATATTCATTTTTAAGTGTTTTCTTTGCACTCCCTGTCTGATTTTAATCCGCCCTGATTTAACGCCTTCAATCGGTTTGACATATGAAATAAACGTTTGCTAATTTGCTATGTGCCAACTAAAAGTTGTCATACGTTATGCTATGTCGAGTGACATCGCGGAAAGTTAATGTATATAAAGAAAGATAAAATTAACTTTTATCATTGCCGACTCTAAGGCTACCGACACACCTGCTTCCCACAGACCTCCGAAATGTGGGGCTCCTGGAGGATTGAAATGCCATGTGATTCCATCGTTCGCCAACGATTCCGCTGCTCGATTCTTGATTTTTGCTATTCTTTTCAATTCAGCGTTTGCTCCTATGAAATTCGTTCCACAATCGCTATAAATGTGGTGACATAAGCCGCGCCTTCCAGTGAAACGATTGAATGCTGCCAAGAAAGCTGCTGTGGTCATGTCAGTCACCAGCTCAATGTGTATAGCTTTGACTGCTAAACATACAAATACTGCGATATAGCCTTTCTGAATTTTACTGGTTCTCAATCGCCCTGACTTTATATCAATAGGTCCACAGTAATCGATGCCGCCGTGTGTGAAGGGGCGTGACACATTGACTCGTGAGGCTGGTAACTGTCCCATCAGTTGGGTTGAGATCTTTGCTTTCGTACGTACACATTGGATGCATTTATGTACTACGCGACGAACCACATTTCTAGCATCTATTAGCCAATATTGTTTCCTTATCATTGCGAGCATTAGTTGACTATCTCCGTGCTGTGTGGCTTTATGGATTCGTTGCACAAGCAGTTCTGTGAATCGTCCATTCTTAGGAACAATGATTGGGTGCATTTGCTCAAAAGTGATATCTGCGTTGGTGAGTCGACCTCCTACCCGAAGTATTCCATTGCCATCAAGAAATGGATGCAGTTTTACAAGGTTGCTGTTTTTGGCAATAGGCTCTCCCTTTTGTAGATTACAAATATCTTCACGAAATTCTAAATTTTGAACGTTTGTGATCCAAATTTCAAGAGATCGTCGTAATTCGATTGTAGTAAGATGTCCTTTATAGTTATCCGTTTTCGATGCAAGCTTCCGGAATCGTAAATAGTACGCTGTTACGCGGATGAGCTTCCATATCTGTAGCTGGTACATCGATTGTCCTGGGCCATTCGTGTTTGTTATGTAACCAAGAAGGTCCTTTCCACCATAAAGAATTATTCAGGATCTGGTTTGGTTGTAACCCTCTAGAAGCTAAGTCTGCTGGATTTTGTTTAGTTGGTACATGATGCCATGGTGTATTTCCCGTTGCGTTGTAAATTTCAGTAGTTCTGTTGGCCACAAATACAGTCCAACTGGAAGGATGTCCACGTAACCAAGATAGAACTATAGTTGAATTAGTCCACAGGTGTGTTACGATGTTCTCTAGGTGAAGTGATTCCTGTATTTTCCTTATTAGCTTTGCTAACAATACTGCTCCACAAAGTTCGAGTCGAGGTATGGATACTGTCTTTACAGGAGCGATTTTAGTTTTGGCTGCTACTAATCTGGTGTGGACTTCAGCTCCATTTCTAACGACCACATATACAACTGCAGCATAAGCTCTTTGGGACGCATCACAAAATCCATGTAGTTGAGTTTGCCTTTTTAGGCTATCCATTGATTGCATATGTCTTCAGGTAATGGATCATCCCATTCTAATTCGTGTAACCAGAGAGATTGCATCATAATTTTTGGTAAGATAATGACTGGTGAGATCCATCCCATGGGGTCAAACAGTCTTGCAATATCTGACAAAAGTTTTCTTTTGGTATAACCAAATTCATTGGTTTCTAAGTTGATTCTATAACTGAATTCGTCCGCGATAGGATGCCATAAGAGGCCTAATGATTATAACTTTCATCCAGATTCAAGTCGAAAGATGATTGCTTTTCTCTATCCTGCAACGGTATGTTTTCTAGTAATCGGCTGTCATTCGAGATCCATTTTCTAAGTTTAAAACTGCCAGACAATAATATGGTTGAGATGTCTGATTGTTTTGAGACAGCTTCTTCTATGGTGTCGCCTCCCGATAATAGATCGTCTACATAGAATTCTTCAAGAATTGATTTGGAGGCAACAGGATAGTTCGATTTGGTATCTTGTGCTAGTTTGTTAAGGATTCTAATTGCTAAGTATGGTGCGCAAGTTACTCCAAATGTAACAGTTGTTAACCAAAAGTCTTCGATTTTGTCTTTGGAGTCATTTCTCCAAACGATTCGTTGATAAGTTGTAACATCTTCATGTATGTTTATTTGGCGGTACATTTTCTCTATATCTGCAATGAAGACATATTGATACCTTCTTCATCGCATGAGTACAGTACTCATATCATTTTGAAGAGCAGATATTCCTGTGCTGGTCTTCCGACATGCATCAAATACAACACGCAGTTTAGTGGTAGTATTATCTTTGAACACGGCGTGGTGTGGTAAATAAAAACTGGAACAAACAGCTCCCTCAGCTCGATTTATGGTAGAATCCTTTTCGGTAGTCGTAGCCAAACGCATATGACCCAGATTTAAATATTCGTTGATGCAATTCGTGTACTCTGCCTTTAGTTTAGGATTGCGCTCGAAACGTTTTTCCAATTGAATTAAACTTGACACTGCAGCTGCTCTTGATGTTCCCAGCGTTTCTTTCAACTTTGGTTCCTTGAAAGGTAAACGTGTTGTGTATCGTCTGTCCGAAGTTCGTGATGTATTTTCCAAATAAAACTGCTCGCATATCTTTTCTTCCTTCGTCATCATGCGTCGAGATTGAACTTCTTCCAGTTCCCAGAACTGTTGAAGTTGCTGACTTAAGCATTCGTTTTCATCACGTTTGATCATGGTTGTAAATGTTTGTTAGTCGACAGGGTCAGACGATGATGTTTCGCCTGAAATGATCCATCCTAAGAGAGTGATTTGTGCTATAGGCCCTGATGACTCTCTTCGAATACCACCCAAAATTATCTTTGAATAGACATCTGCACCTAGAAGAACATCAATTTTACCAGGCATATGGAACATTGGATCTGCTAAAGCAAGATTATTTAAATGGGGCCAATTAGACAAAGGTATTCTTTTTGACGGTATAAAACTCGTTATACTCTTTAAAACAAAAGCCTCTGGAAAGCAGCAACAAAAAGAGGAAAGCTACGGAACCTGCAACTAACGAGCTACCTACTATTGAGGTTTCACCGGCAGCATTAGAAAACGGATTTCTGAATGACGTCAACAACGAAGCAGTTGGATTCATAGCCGCGCATCGACGAAAGACAGCTAGAGCGCCACGCATATTGGAGAGTGTCTCAGATGGTAATATTAGTAATAGTTTTAGTCCTCTTAGACATTTGAATAAAGATCAAGGAACATCTGATCGCACTGATATCCCTCAGCGTGTTAGCTGGTGCCCAGCAATTTTTATTAAGTTTTTAAAGGCAAAGACTGTAATAGAATTAGTTAAAAAAATATCAAGTGCGGTAAAAATAAAAGGTATAAGCCAAGGTGTGGACAGGCAAAAGCTGTTTGTTGACAACCCAGACGTTCATAGACAAATAATTGTTGCCTTAAGACCGTCCAGCGCTGAAGCATTTTCTTTCACGCCATCTGAATTGAGGGCAACTTCGGTTATTTTAAAGGGTGTGTGCAGCGATTTTACACCCGAGGAAGTTCTTGCGGAGTTAAGAAAAGTTGATAGCTCTCTACAAATTTTGAAAGTAGAAAAGTTTACCACTGCATGGTCAAGGACTGAAAATGTGGAATTAAATATGTTCAAAATAACGCTCAAAAGCAATGACGACTTGAAGAAAATTCTTCGTGTCAAATTCATTTTACATCAAAAGTTAAGTGGGAAAAACCAAAAAAGATGGGTCTAGTCCAGTGCTTCCGATGTCAACGTTTTGGACATATGGCCATTAATTGTGCCAACGCCAAACGATGTGTAAAATGCGGTGAGGGTCATGAAGAGAAGGACTCATGTACTAGAGCCAATGTAGGTATCTCCCCACCAAAGCCGTTTTGCATCAATTGTGGAGTTGAAGGGCACCCCGCTAACTTCTCCAAATGCGAAGCATACGTCAAACATAAAGAGAAGATGGACCGCGTAAAAACCACTGCAGCCCAAAAAGCCGCGAATAACCGCAGCTTTGTTAGGCAAGCCATTAACAATTTTGTTACACCAGAACGAACTTATTCTGGAGTTGTGTCTGGATCAGGAATGGGGCAAACAAGAAACACAGAAACTTTATGTAGTGATTCTTTACAGGAATTTTTAAACACACACACACAAGTTTTATTTGGTATCTCCATCGCAAAGCTTATGGGGGAAGTTAAACATTTCTGGCCAAACTACAAAAAAATTGAATCAACTGAAGAAAAAACAATGGCATACCTAAATTTCATTGTGCGTCTAACATCAACACCATGAATGAATTAAATATCTACTGTCTTAATGTGGGTTCTTTAGTTTCTCACGATAAAAGAATATCTCTTCAAGACTCCCTCAATCAATTTCAAGCCATCACCGCTCTTATATCTGAGACACATTTAAAAGCACGACACGTGGTCAGAATAAATAATTATAATATAATCAGAAACGATCAGGGACAGGGAACAGCTATTCTAATTAAAACAAGTATTAAGTTTACTCCAGTTTATTTCTCTGCCATACACATTATAGCATCTTTAGTTTGTATTCCATATCTTGATGAAAATGGAATAAACAAAAAGTTGTTGGTAGGGGCAATATATATTCCTCGCGGTCTGGGCTTAAGAATCATAAACGACTTAAATGGCCTACTTCGATTGTCTAGAGAATATGATGGTTGTATTCTGGGAGGAGATTTTAATGCCCGCCATGAAGACTGGGGCGACTTTCAAAGAAACGTCAATGGTAACCACTTACAATCATGGCTACAGGACGGGGTTAATCTAGAAATGGATATTGTACACAGCGAAAGCCCTACGTTTCCTCGCTCCTCTTCTTATCTAGACTTCGTTTTAATTTCAAACAATTTGCTCGACACAAGCAACTGCAGAAATTTTTCATGCAGAACTCTGTCGGCCCCTTCTGACCATTTTGCTCTATGGCTAACAATTAGGCTCATTAGTTTCGACCCTTTTAGAGAAAACCCACGGATGTACACATCCTTTAAAAATACTAACTGGCAGGCTTTTCGAAATGATCTTGCGTCTTTCTTAGATTTCGATATACCGACGGACAGAAATTTGACAAACCCAGAAATAGATATATTTATTTCCGATATTACCAAAAGTATTGCTCATTGTACGGAACTACACTCTAAGGTTCTGATATGCAAAAACTCCAGATATAAACATCTATCTAGCTTTGTCCTAAAACTCTTCGCCATTCGAAAAATATGGCTACGTCAACTAAAAAGAATTCACGCGAGAAATGGAAACAGAGTCAACACTGAATATCAGAGACTTAATGCAAGAATTCAATGTTTGAATGTTATTATCCGAAATTCTGTTAAAAAAGATCTTAACCAACAATTCAAAAAAAGGCTTAACGCCATTAAACCTTCACCCTCAGCCTTTAATGAAATCAATAAAATAACTGGGAGAAAGGCACTGAATTTCGATCTTGCACGGAACTCGATCTCATACAACAACGTTGAATATGTTGGAGTTGATGACAAGCTTGAGGCTTGTGCGAAATTCTATGAGAAACTTTACTCGGAAAAGAATCCCACTTTTGACAGTAGTCTAAATTCCGAAGTACACGAGCGCGTGGATTCGTTCTACACTGCAAATCAAAATTCCCATATTCTGAACTTTTCCTTCGAATGCAGAGCTGAGTCGATAACAAATCCTGAGGTACAGGAATTTTTTCTATCACAAGGGTCGGTTGTGCAACTCATCGAATCGTGTAATAGGAAGAAATCGTCTGGTCCGGATCACATATCCAACTTTGTTTTACGTAAATGTTCGTGGGAAGTTTCACAAAAACTTGCTATAGTCCTTAATAATTGCATGAACAATGGATATTATCCAACAGACTGTAAAACTGCTAAGCTTATACCAATACCAAAAAGTAAGAGCTCCACTGATATAGCTAACTTAAGACCCATCTCTATGCTGTCAAACATAGGCAAAATTTTTGAAAAATTTCTTCTTGGTAAACTGGAGTGCTTTTGTAGTGATTTCATCCCGCTTACGCAATTTGGTCTTAAAAGGCACACTCATCGGAACATGCTGTTCTATTTTTTCAAAACGAAATAATTCAAAACCTTAGAATGAAACGGTGCACAGTTGCATGCGCCCTAGATCTTGAAAAAGCGTTCGATAGTGTCTGGGTCAAAGGTTTAGTCTATAAATTAATTGTAGCAAATTGTCCAAGTGTCCTGTTGAGAATCGTTGCGGATTTTCTTACTAACCGAAATCTTTTTATAGAAATAAATTCAACCAAGTCTAGGACTATACCCGTAAAAGCAGGCGTTGCACAGGGATCAATCATTGCACCAAAATTATTTAACTTCTACTTGCATGATTTTCCTATGACTAGGCAAACACCAATGAGTCTTTCTAGTCCGGCAGCCTCGTCGGCTATTATGTATGCAGACGACACTATACTATTTGCTCATGATAAGAAGCCCAGTACTGCCCTGGAACTCGTGCAAAGCCATCTCGAAGCTGCACACATTTTCTACAAAACGTGGGGTATTGCAATTAATATCGGAAAATCAGAGCTAATTTGCTTTCGCAACGCTAGTGGCAAAGGTCCGCGCAACGCTGTGAAAGAGAGCAAGGAAATTGGACTATCTTTGGATGGAATAAGCATTCCTCTCAAAAACTGCATTAAATATTTGGGCATAAAATTGCAACACAGGCTTAAATATAATGAGCATGCAAGATATGCATTAAATTAGGCCAAAATAGCAACGTCTCTTTTGATGAATCTTTTAAAGTCAAAGGAATTAGAAACTTTAACCAAGGTACTAATTTACAAAACACTAATTAGACCAGTGTTAACGTATGGCTTTGTAACTTGGATGTTCATTTCCCCCACTGTTTCAGAAGAGCTTCAGATTTTCGAAAGGAAGATCCTACGGCACTGTATATCGAAGTACCGAAGGCCTAGCAAGAAATATTATCGAAATTCCTTATACTATGACCGAACTAAGACAACTCCACTAATGGAATATATGGTTGATCTCGCCAAAGCTTCTATCAGCAGATTAGTTAGCCACCCTAATCCACTGGTTAGAGAAATTTACATACAGAACCATTCTGATCAGGTTCTAGAGCACTATTACTCTTCACCTATCACATTAGTCTCTCAAAACTCAGAAATACTTCAACCTTTGTTGACCAACCCTGCGAGACTGAGCTTTTACTCCAAGGCGACTAACACTATTTATCGCGGCTAAATTTAGTTTTAATTTTGCAAAGAATTGTTTCAATTTATTTAATTTAGTTAAATACTTTTCTTTAGATAAGTTTCTCTTAGGTTAAGTTTAAGAGTTATTTATTTCTGTAATTAACGACAAAACGAGTAACTCAGCACCGGGAGCAAGTGCATTTTCTCATTTACATTTGTATAATATTTTTTCTTATTTTTCCATGATGAATTGTAATATTAAGTTATTTACATACACTACTAATTTTGAATTAATTGTCAGATATACTATAAAATTAAGTCGACAAATGTATTATAGAAGTTAAGATTTTGCCAACTAATATGTACAAAAAAAGCCTCAATAAAAGTTTTGAATAATTGAATTGACTTTTTAGGTAATTGATCCGATTTTCGCAAAGAGTGCAGAGCTTCTTCTAACTCCGAGGTAAATTTGAGATATTCCTCTTCGAAGTTGGAGAATCTGTCTTCTTTGAAATAGGGCAAGGCAGAATTTGCTCGACCCGCTAGGTCAACTATTTGACCATGATTTTCCATTACGGTATTGTAGAGTTCTGTGGTTGTATCAATTTTGCGCGTTAAATACGAGTTTTCCGCGATTTCGAATCCTTTCGATAATTCGTAATTGCCTTAGCTAATTGACCGGCAGCAATTTCTTGTCGAAAAATCAAATTTTCCATTGTTTTTCTATTCATTGGAATTCAAGTGAAATCCGGCTCGACGGACCAAAATGTAGGGGTGGTTACGATACTATTTGAATTTTTTCACACGACCTTCGCAACACAAGCTAGATTTTTGTTTTAATGCACATGGAAAATAGTAAAACAACAGCACGTCTTGACGTCTTGAAAACTAAATTTATAATGAAAATTCCGGTGACTATGATACATTCTGAAAATTCCGGTAACTATGATTTTGATTCGTAAGTTACTGAGATTGGGAATTGAACATTAGTTAATATATATTAACTTCCTATTTTGATATAAGTAGGCCGAATTATGTATAGGATAATGACACTAGTAATATCGAAAAGCGAGATAATATATATTAACTCGCATCGTGTGTCGGTAGCCTTAGAAACAATCAATAATAGATTAAGAAGAAAATTATTTTATTTAAACGAATAGTATAACACGCGTGTATGAATTCATAACGATATACCAACAGGATACTGAAGTAGTCCCCCCAGGGTCCCAAAACATGATGAAGAGGGCTATTTGAAAAACATTTATTTTCGGACATAGAAAAGAAAACTACAAACAGAAAACAGAAATGGAAGAAACCCATATTTGCACAAACTATTCGTGTTTTGCCTTTCAGGACCCATCCTGTATAATTTAATTAGTAATTTTAAAAACACTTTCGGTTTTGCAATACTTGTTATGGTAATAAAAAATATGTTTGCTTGCTCTCAATTGGAAAAATGTATATGATACAAATTACTTGGAATATTTTTCAATAGTTTCGAAAAAGTAAAAAAATGTCATTTTAAATGTGTGCCATGTAGTATCGAATGGATGTTACCGAATTTCAATTACTATAGTAAATCGAAATTAAAGATTGGTCATCACGATTGAATTTGAAATTTTAGCGATGACCTAACTAATAAGTGGCAAGTGACTCACGTCTTCTTCTAATTCAATCAAAATGCAATCGGAAAGAACTCATTCAAGGTCCCGCGGTTTTATGAATATTTTTGTTATTTCTGGAACAACTCTTTCGCTATGCACATTTTTTTTTTAAATAAAATTTCTCTTACATTTGTTTACCTATATCGAAACACGATTCAGGCAGCTACATCCTGTGCGAAAGTACTAATAAAAAAAAATGAAATTTCAGCAAATCATTTTCGTTTCCACGATAATTTTCATATGAATTTTTCTCCCATCGGCATATCTTCTACCTGAATAAAAAATTCGTTGACCGTGAAAACTCTCGCAGAGAATTTAAGAAAATTTTCTAAAGAAAATTTCCGTTGGCCCATCATCCGTCCAATATTTTTTGTGGGAAATAAGTAGTGGACCAAGTGACATATCGGTAGCATTATTTTGCCTGTTAGTTTAGTAAAGTGCTTAGAACGCGCAGTACTGTGTAGTGAAAGTGTTTTACTTTGCGTTATTCGGTAAGTGTTCTAGGCAAAAAAAAAAAAACTAAAAGTTTAAAAAATAAATTTAATTTATTGTTGTGCATTTTATTTTTTATTTAAACAAAAGTCCCTTAAATTCGTGCAAATAAGCCTATGGACTTTTTAGTGGAAATCCTAGTTGAAAATTGAATGTGAAATTGAAGAAATATGTGAAAAATTACGAATAACGAGTTTTTATTTTAAAATTTAATTCAAATTTAAAGTGAAAATTTGATACTTGAGAGAAAATGTGTTTCTCGATTTTTTCTGGAAGTTTGAAGGTGATTCGGGTTCTAAATTTGTCACCGGCCGTATCAAAACTTGAGAATTCTTTTCGACACGATTCAACGCTGTTTTTTTGTTGTCGGAGGAATTTGAATGTGTGTAGGCCTGAATTAGTTGTGGGCCAAAAGTTTTTTTTTTTTATTTTTTTTTCTTAAAAATAGCACACACTTCGTCAGTCGAGGATTTAATCATCTCGATAAGTTTGTTTGAGTAGTTCTTACAGATTGTGAATGGGTTTTATAAATTAATTTTTTTTTTAAATACTTTATTCTCGAATTTATTAATCTCTTACTACTTTATTCGTATCTATGTATAAATTTCTCGAAGTTAAGTCTCTCTTAGATCTAAGAGAAGTTTGCCATAAATAAAAATAAATTTGATTGCATACACAGGCAAATATTTACATTACGAGTTTCACCTTGATGGATAATAATAATAATATAAAAATTATTTGTTTTTTTTTTGCAAAATTTCACAGCGAGAAGAAGAGATCATGTGGAGCTACAAATAAACATCCAAATTGCAAATAATTTCGTTGAATTCACCTGTTAATTTCAAATACCAAACTAATTAGAAAGAAATTTAATTGGAAAAGTCAGATTATTTTGAAATATTCATGGGTGGGGAGAAAATTCTTTTGAAAAGCGCAAAATAAATTATTTATAGATTTAGGAAAAAAAAAATTATCAGGTATATTTCTAATTTCTGCTAAATTATCTAATCGTTATGATCAGAAATAATTTCATTCTCTCTTCACTATGTCGTTATATTTTTAGTGATGGTAACAATTTGTGTTGTATTTTTGGAATATGTTTGAATATTTTCATTTAATCGCTAGAAATAATACAATAATTTTTTTTGACTACTTCTAACTAGAGCAATCAACACGAATGTAGCTTCAAACAATATTTCAATCGGTAGCCAGACACAGAAAAAAACTTATGTCTTTGATGGAGTAAAGCTGATAAAAATTGAAGTAAATATTTACATTGATCTTCAAATGATGCTTAGTGCATTATCCTCTCCATTTAATAGTGCTATGGCCCATTTCGGGCAATAGCCTTTTGTCCTCCATTCTCCATCCTATCTAGAAATTGCTTACCTTTTCAGGCGACCTACATATATGTATATGCGCTCTCAGGAATTATACTGGAATTGTTAGACGACCAGGATTTAAACTTAAAATCTATGGGGTCTAAATATGTAAATAAATATCATTTATTACTATTTTAATATATTTCATGAGCTTTCCTCATTCACAAAATATTTTGTCGAAACAGATTTTGAAATTATTTTTCATGCCATTGTCAAGTAAATTTTAGAGTACGGACGAAAGTTGTCAATCAATTAAATTCCTCTTGAGACCCACTAGGACAGAAACAACTCTCTTCCACAAGGCGTGGCCCTGTGCATCGGCACTTAACTGTTGCCAGGACTTATTTATTCTCTGGCCTTCTGCTCAACTGCTTGCTTCCGTCTTCCTTGAGGATTATAATCCAAAGCCTTTTTGGCGATGTTTCGCTCTGGTTTCCTCAAAGTGTGACTGATCCACTGCCACTTCCGTCTTTTAATCTCAATGCCTATTTTAGTCTGTCCAGTTCTACTCCAAAGTTCGTCGTCGGAGGCAGTGGTTCACGAAAGTTTCCAGTTATCGAATAATATAATAATAAGTCGAATGGTCACTTTCCACGTTGTGCAACCAAATAACAACACGAATTTGACGCATGCCTCAAACACTTGCAGATTTGTGCGAATCTCTCTTAATCTCCAGAAACGGGAAAGTATACCGAAGGCCTGACGAGCTTTATTTAGAAAACCCCCAATATCCTTTTCGGCTCCGCCGTCCATGCTGACAATGCTTCCGAGATAACAAAAATCTTGCACCTCTTCCACATCTTGTCCATTAAGAACAATCGGTGTGCTTGTGTTCGGATCCATGTGCATGTACTTGGTTTTACGCACATTTATTTTCAGTCCCACCTCTTTGCATTTAGAATGCAACGAGCGAACATCTAACTCTAAGCCCGGTTACGTGCAAGCAAACATACATCATCAGCATAATCAAGGTGACTTAAGATGTTAAATAGTCTCCATTGAAGGGCTTTATCTTCCCCACCTTGCATCTTCGTAGGACTCTTTAATCATAGCTATGACCTTATCTGGAATACTTCTCCTACGCAAAGCTTTCCATATGTAATATCGCTTACGCTGTCGAAAGCCTTCTCGAAGCTCACAAACATGAGATGTAGTGGCGAACCCATTTCGGCGGATCGCTCCAATCTTATCCGTAGGATATTTGTGTGGTCGGTATAAGACGACCCTTTATGGAATCCAGCCTGATAAACTTCGAGAGTGATCTCGACGACACCTCTTATCCCATTGAGAATTACCTTAGCCATGATTTTCGATACGGCAGTAAGTAGACATATACCACGCCAATTGCCACAATCCCGAAGGTCGCTCTTCTTCGGAACTTTTACAATGATGTCCTCGTCAGTCGGAAATCTTCCTTCATTCCACACCTCAGTCAAGAGAGGAAGGAGTATGTCAGCTGTTATTTCCGCCTTGAGGAGTTCTGTTGGTAGTCCGTCTATACCTGGGGCTTTCCTTCCCACAATCGACTGAATGGCGGAAACTATCTCATCTTTATCTGGGGAATCGTCCCTAATAGAGGATTGTTGCGGTGGGATGTTGGTAGTTGTTTGGTCTCTGGAATATCTTCCTCTGTCAAGGTGTTTAAAATATCAGAGAAGTATTCCATCGCCGCACCTGGTGTTCACTAATATTAAGGAGAGTTCCGTTGACATCTTTCACCAACTGTTTCATAATTTTAAATAGTGAACCCATATCCCCAAGGTAAGCCGCAGATTCTGCCTTGTTTGCCAGATCTTCAATGGCTTTTCTTTTATCGAGTCTAACAGCCTTTTTGAGCTGTATATGAGCATCGCGGTAGTTCTGCCTCAGGTCGGGCGTTCGTTGGTTGACATCGGGTTGAGAGATGATTGCCAATTTGGTTCTTTTCCGATCGCCAAACTTGTCCAACGTGTCTTGCGACATCCAAGGTTTCTCACCGCTTTCCACATATCCCACAGATTTTTCAGCACTAGTTAGAAACGTGTTGTTGGTTGCCTTTCAATTTGCGTCCAGTGTGCGCATTTCATATCCGGCCGTTGTGGATGACTTTTCACGTAGAATGGTGGTGTACTCGTGGTTTTCGTTGGTGTCTCTAAGTCTACCCACATTAAGCTTGCGCTTCATTTGAAGAATTTGTGATCGTTCGATAGCTGCTGTGCACAATCTCAAACAGGCAACCATCAAGTAGTGATCGCTCCCCACGTCAGCTCCACGCTTCGCGCGCACATCGTGGACACATCTTCTCCATCGGCAACTTATAGGTCAAATGGTCAATCTGGCTCTGAGTAACACCATCAGGAGAAACCTAAGATGTTTTATGGTGACTCTAGTATTAAAAAGGATCGCTCCGATGATCATTTGCAGAGTAATACAAAATTCCACAAATAATTCGCAGTTTTCGGGTCTCTTATGCCAAGGTCGTTGGGCGTCGACCCAAGGGTCACTATGCTTCCCCATGGCGTGTTATAGTCCAGTGTTGTTAGAGCCAACCTGGGCGTTCACATCTCCTGAGATGATAATAATATCACCTCTTGCTCGAAGGTGCCACTCAGTTGGCTATAAAACTCTTCTTTGTCACCAGGTGTTGCGGTATTAGTTGGTGCGTAACACTGCAGAATTGTGACGTTTCTGACACTGGTCCTGAGCCTGACGATGATAATCCTTCCCAGCTATTGAGACTGTTTCTCGCTCTTTGTGTAAGAACGACAGCCACGCCATTTTTGGCTTCACTTTCAGGACCAACGTACAGAATGGTGTTTCCGCTCGGGGTTCATTCTTCTCCTGATCCTGTCCATCTGACCTCGCTCAAGCCCAAGATTTGGATGTTATAGTGCTCCATTTCATGGTCGATCACTGATTGGCGGTGCAAGGACCGAGTGACCTCAGCCCTTCCCCCGTTATTCAATTTTCGAACATTCCAGAAGCCAATCATATCCCGTTTCGCGAATGCCAAAAGTCGTTACCGTAGAATCCGTTCGTATCCAAGGCGCTGTATCTGTTTCTTTTATCAGTTAGGTTTAAAGATTACGGGTGATGTCCATTTGTCATTTTTAGGGCAAGCAGGATTGGCTGCGGGTGAATTCTACTGCCCCTATACCACAGGGGGTGATTGGTACGTGGCAAAATTTAGCCGAATTTATACGTTCTATATGTTTTAGTACCAAAAGTATAACACTCATTAGTTTTGCAAAACCAATCATTCAACAGAGTATTATTATAAGATGTATCCATAAAGAATTTTTAAACGTCATAAAAAAAATTTAATCGAAAAGCTCCGCAATAAGACAATAACAAAAAACACCATGAAAAAAAGTTGAAAAGCATCATATACATACCATAAAAGCACTTAAAAAACCACGGATAAATTACAACACAAATTCATGACCCTTCCCTAATACTTTGAGCCTTATGTCCCTGTTTAACAAATTCCTAGAAACGAATTTGTCAGATTGTTAGATTAATCCTTGGCCGGGATGGCCCAGGCTAATAAGACAGAGTCGCCCGAAAAACAGGTCCCACGATGGTCTTGTCGCGTTGTCATTAAGATCTCATGCGGGGTTCATCTCAATTAAATTAATGCACAGCGCGACCAAATTTTAACGACGAATTCAACGAAAATACGTGAAATTATAAAGAAACAAAAAAAAAAAAATAAATAAATAAAATGTGATGAAATAATGCCACCCACCACCACCTCGGAGACTGGAAAAAATATGAAGAAATTTAATCAAATCCCGAGGACAAGAATTCTCTTTACTTCTTTTTGCTCTGCTGCTCCTTCGCCAAGGACAAAATATAAAGGAAGAAAATCGATGGCGATTGTGGGGGTCGGAGAGAACGCATGAGAAAATTGTTGATAAACAAAACGTAGTCGCCTTGTGTTGAAATGGCAGCAACATTTCGAGGACGATTAGCTTGGGCTAATTTTATTATACACCAGCGAAATTTATGTAGTGTAAACTTAATCCCATAAATGTAATGGTATTTGTAAAATGACTTAATTTACAGCAAAGCGGATTTTTTTTTTGTTCTCGTTGCGTTTTGTCCTGGCGTTTTGTCGTCCCAATAAGGAGCCCGTCGGGATTCCGGGATATCTGGGAAGCTGGGAATTGTGTTAGCTCGCAAGCTTCAAGCATATTTTTCTGCTCGGCAAATGATAATTCACCATAATAACGACATAAATAACGTTGATTTGCTGGCTGCGTTCGAGGGTTAGCACATCGTTTGTTTGTGCGGTTGATAGGCGGATTCAGTTCCAGTTCTTTCGGAACAGTCAACGGATAGTAGCATTGTTCTATCACCTTGCAGTGAGAATGCTCATTTCATCACTTGCCACCCCTTTTCGTTCGCAATGACAAATGGCGAAAGGAATATGTGCTGTGATGAAGACTGCATATGCCTCAGGGGTAATTTGAAGTAATGGAGTCGAAATATTGCTGGCAAATGAACGAGAAAGTCACGTTTTATAGGCAGAAGAAAGATTTTTTTTCCCTGGATAAGGGATGGTCTCCTTAAGGGTGAAGACGTTGATATTAAATTAGGTGTTATTAGGAGCTAGCTTGACTATGAGATATGATGATAGGGGGTATGATTGTAGGTGAAGGTTACATCTAATATATTAGTGCTGTGAGTAGTATTACGTTCATTTGAACGCTTCATTTTTTTTCAATATTAAGCTAAATGGGGGTTAGTATAGAATACGGTTTCTTAATGTTTAACAAGAGAGTAATTGTAGCAGCAACAGACTATATTGAAAACTTGAAAAGATTAGGGTTTACTGCAGCATATCGAATATCTTTTGAAGAAATGTCCTATTATAATGTCGCTGATTAGTGGCTTGTTTTGATCAAACTTTGTTATTTATTTATTCCAAAATGTGACTAACTTAGTTAATGAAATCTTATAGCGTTTTTACTGACTGAACTAGTTCAGAATTCCCTTCACTGAATATTACTTTCAAAGATGAAGTAATTTCCAATAAAGTACTTTCATTAAACCATGGGAGGGGGTAAAACGGTTGGAGAATCGGTAAATTTCTGATGCAATTTCATTTGCATTGTTTTGGAAAATGTTATTGAATCTTACGTTTTTAAATTTTTTTCCACATTGGTCTATAACAGTGCTGGTATTATTTATTATTTTTTCTTTCTGTATGTACAATATGGATGTGTGCACAGAAAAAAATGTAAGCTTTATATCTTTTACCTGCGCCCTAAAAAAGTTATTCGCAATGTTGGGGATTTCGGTTTACCACCTCCCTCCCCTTAGACCTCCTATTTAAAAAAATTATCAAAATTTTGGACGATATAACTATATAATCTAACGAGTTTCAACTAAATATCGTTCTGAATTTCGGGATATAATGGTTTGACATTTTGGGAAGTATATCAACCCGTTAATGTTACATATGTCATGGTCTACCAATTGGAGGTAATGACTATTGTGAAAGGGGCGGAATTGGCGTTGCGTGCAAGAGTTGTTGATGTTAAGCGAATTGGTTTTTACTCGAACAGCCAAGCTGCACTGAAGGCGCTCTCTGGTTTCAGCTGCAATTTAAGACGCTTGAACCATATTATAGACATGTTGGAAGAATTGGGGAAAACCTGCTCTTTGCGACTTTGTTGGGTTTCGGGGCATCGGGATATACTTGCAAACGAAGTGGCGGACAGGCTGGTCAAAAACGGATCTGCTACTGCCACTGTTGAGGAAACAGACAATGTTGGCATTGCCTTAAGAGTCATTAAGACAATTTACGCCAATAAAGTTTGAGGAATGGAAAATTTCAAATGGTTACAGAGCGACTCGTGTAACACCACGAACATGCTCTGGGCTAGATTTGATAGAGGGAAATCATTAAAAATATTGATACTCAACAGAAGCTCCTTGCGGACTCTAGTAGGCTTAGTCACGAGACACTGTCTTCTTAGGAAATACGTTTGAAGATTTTGCCTTACAACCGATTGGCAGAGGCTACGGTGAGGAGAATGAGGCCATAGAGCATTTTCTCTGCCATTGCCCATCCCTCCGAACAATTCGAAGACAAATTCTCGGAGAGTACTTCTTCGCTCAGCTGAATGATCTCCGGTCCCTTGAACTGATGAAGCTCATTAGTTTCACCGGAAGAAAAGGCTGGCTGAATGATATTGTCGCCGCGAAATGGGCGGCTTCGCTGTATTCATCAACCGAGCCTTCCCATCGCTTGCGTGGTTTACCTACTGGCCGCTTTGCCTTTAAGAGCAAGTTTTGGCATTCTCATGTCTTCCATTCGATCTACATGACCAGCCCACTACAGTCCACGTAGCTTGATGAACGTTGAATCTTCTGGCTGGTCGTAGAGTTGATACAACTCATGGTTGTATCTTATTCGCCATTCCGTTCCTTCTTTCACAGGTCACAAAATTCCTCCGAGGACCTTTCTTTCAAATGCGTTAACTGCTTTTTCGGAAGTTCGCGTTAATATCCACGTCTCGCGGCCATAACGGAACACAGGTCTTATAATAGTTTTATATATCCGCAGCTTATTGTTCCTGTGCACTTTCTCGGATTTCGTTATAGGAAGTACCGAATAATAATTTGCTGGTATTATCAGTCGTTTGATGTTATCTATTCCATTGTCATCCGTTACTAGATTAGCCCCAAGATATATGAAATTCTCCACACTCTCCAAATTATATTCCGAAATTTTTATATTTTGTCTGATAGGCGTTCTCCTTTTTGTTTGCGTCATTACTTTTGTTTTGCTTTCGTTAATGCGCAACTTGACTTCTTTTGCGCCGGAGTCAAGATTAACAAATACCTCCTAAACACTAGGAAAGGATCGTGCTAAGATGTTAATGTCGTCAGCGTATGCTACTAGTTGGGTGGACTTGAATAGTAGTGTCCCGTTGGTGTCGACTGAGATTTTTCAGATGACATACTCTAGTGCCAAGTTGAAAAGCATGGGGCTAGACCATCCCTGCTTTAAACCACATTTCGTTCGAAAGCTGGTTGTGGAATCGGTTTCTATTTTCACTTGGGATTCAGTGTTCGTCATTGTGAGTTTTGTTAGTCGGACTAGTTTTGGAGGAATTCCAAAGTTAAGCATGATTTGGTACAGTACGCTCCTGCCGATACTGTCGTATGCTTGTTTAAAATCTACGAAGATTTGGTGCACGTCTGTGTTATATTCTCAAGCACCTGTTTCACCAAGAATATCTGGTCTATTGTAGATCGTCCGGTTCTGAATCCACCTTAGTATTCGCCAATTATTTCATTAGTATAGGGCTTACGAGAACGTTCAATTATTTTTGTCAGTATTTTATAGGACGTACACAACAATGATGTTCCTCTGTAATTCTCACAGCTGAGTTTGTCCCCTCTCTTGTAAATTGGATATATAATGTTTTTTCGCCAATTGTCGGGTATGATTTCCTGCGTCCAAATTTTGCGTATCATATTGTGCAGTATTTCGGAGACACAGTTTCCACCGTTTTTCAGAAGTTCAACTGATATTTCGTCAATTCCCAGCGCTGTGTTTAGTTTTTGGTCACATAGGGCTGCTTTGATTTCCGCAAGCGTGGGTAGTGTCGATGATGGTTTTTCTTCATCAGTTGAGGCCTCAATTGAATTGTTGTCTGTCGTGATCGGTGCTAATGGGGTGGGATTCAAAAGATGTTCAAAGTAGGAAGCCCATCTCCTTTTGATTTCTTCTGTGTTGCTGATGATATTGCCATCTGCGTCTTTGCAGAGACTGGTTTTTGGCTTATACCCCTGTTGTAAGTCTTTTACGATTGCGTATGCGTCCCGTGTTTTATTTTATTGCATATCGTTGTCCATTTTCTGTATATTGTCATTATGATACTTTTTTTGTTTTTGCCTGTAGGTCTTTTTTGCATATCGTCTAAGCTCGTCATATCTTTCTTTTTTAGCTCGTGTTAGTCTTTCAGTAAACATTTTGTAAGCCTCGTTCTTTCTATCTATTGCATCGCGACATTCTTGGTCGAACCAATCATTATTTTTTCTCCATGCTTGATGCCCTAATACTTCTTCTGCGGAGGATTTGATGCCGTCTCGTATTTTCATCCACACATTCTTCACTGGCGTATTTTGGATGTTTCCATATGTTGGTGTCAGGTGTTTATTACATGCTGACATGTAAGCCTGCGCCACCGTTTTGTCTTTAAGCTTGTCGACATTAAATTTGCGAGCTCTACTCGTTTTCGAATATCCACGAGCAGCTATTGGGCATCGATACTTAGGTGTGAATAGATAGTGATCAGAGTCACAATTCGCACCGCGGAGGGTTCGTGTATTAAGTATGCTGGAAGCAGCCCTTTTCTCAATTAGAACGTGGTCTATTTCGTTAAAGGTGTGGTCATCTGGTGATGTCCACGGTCGTTTATGAATATCGCTATATGGGAAGCACGTAGAGCCTACTATATATTTTTGCTGCTTGTGAAATCAAAAAGACGTTGGCCATTGTCGTTGGTTATGTCATAGAGACTGTGCCCTCCTGTTGTTCCTCTATGAGTCTCCTTCTTTCCGACTTTTGCATTAAAATCCCCTAAGACGATTTTTAGGTCATTCGAGGACAGTGAATCATAGGTTGTCTCTAGGGTGGCGTAAATTTTGTCTTTAGTTATATCGTCCTTGTCTCCTGTTGGTGCGTGAACGTTGATCAACCAAGTCTTGAAAACTTTAGACTTTATTCGATTGCACATAATCTTTCACTTACTGGTTTGAAGCTCGTGACCTGCTGTTTAAATTTGTTTTCAAACGACAAAAGCGACTCCAAACTCTCTACTTCCCGACAATTTTTCAATTGGAAAGATTGTGTGTGATCTCATGTCCATGTTTTCGTTATCAAGCCATTTCGTTTCAGTTATGTTGATGTCTTGTTTTGCCACTTCTTCGAGGAACTCTTTCAGAGCTCCTATCCTAAATAAGATTCGAACATTCCAAGATCCAAAAGAGTAGTCCATTTTTCGTTCGCGGAGTCATTGCCGTTGAGTCCATCTTTTCCGAAGCTGTTCTTCAGGTTTCTGGACAGTAATTTTTTTTCCGGTAATGCGTTGTCGGCGTGTCTTGTTACAGTACAAAAACGGTGGGAGTTTTCAGCTAAATATGACATGCTGGAGTTCTCACAGCTATGCTGCGAGTCCAAATATGTCATACTTCTTGCCTAGTTCCTGAGACGTACTGGTGTGTTGAATGGCCATTCAGGTTAACTCCTTGCTCCCTCCTCCTTTCTCAATCGGGCTTAGGACCGGCTATGGCAGAGAACTGTATATGCCACCTATGTATATATGTTCTTCAAATATGAACTTTTTGTGTTAAGTAATTCATTTGAAAAACAAATTCGGCGCTCTTTTTTTCGAACCAAAATGCATTCAAAAATTCAATTATTTTTAAATTTTTGTCCCGGAAGGGGGAATCGATTGAAACGACCCTACACCCACTCGTATGCCATATCGAAAAACCTCTAATGGTAGTTTTTATTGATATCTAGAAAACTTTCAACAACATAAGACCAGAAGCAATTACTGACGCACTTTCAATTCTGAAGATGGACGCAGATAAACTACGGGAGGAAGAGTCCATATCCTTCCATGCTGAAGGTTCCAAAGCCTGTTCCCTCCACAATGCTTAAAGTAAGCATATCTTTTCTTCTTCCGAATCATTGCAGTGTGTTCCAAGCAGAGGTGATGGCGATAAAAAAGCCTTGTAGTATCTACTAAGGATATTGGCATCTTCACTGAGCCAAACTGCTAATAAATCCCTGGAATCGGTTCTTGAGGCAAATGGCCGAACAATTACTGCGGGGCTGACGAACTCACCCGATACGGAACCACTTTGCGAATTCAATCTATGAAAGAGAAGCTGTGTACACCTTTCTCAACATATAAGTTACAACTTAAGTTGGATGCGACTAGCAAAGCCAACGACTGGTGGCCAAACGGTACTACATATTATATAATACCATAAGGCAGATTTGGCCTGTGCTGGATTCACAATGCTCTATTACATAGATCTCGTTAAGCAGGCAGGTGATCAGCTTCGTAGTAGGAGTTGTTACATTGCACTGTCTGATAGGGAGACATGCTCAGAAGCTTGACCTTCCGTTTAATGATTTTTCAGCTGCAAAGAAAATGAAGAAGAAGAGACGATTCTCCATTTCTTAAACACTAACCCTAATCATTCTAGAAGGGAAACGCCACCTAGATTCGAATGTCTCGGTTATTTGAAAAATGCGGAAGCCAGAAGCCTTCAACCCTTCATAGAAAGCTCGAATTGGTTCACCGAGTAGGAGTCTCTTCTGCGATCTTGTGGCATCACATCGCATAGTCTATATGTGCCCGAACATATGACCTACCTAATGTTTCTGCTAGATATCCCTCTATTCGTGAATCGATTTTTAGCTTTCTCACTGTAGTCATAGTTGAGAAATCGAATCTGTTATTTTTGGTTCCGCCTATACCACCGCCTCTCCCTAATTGCACCCTTCAAAATTGGAGTCCGTCCGAGTCTTTAATCAGTTCAAAAATTAACTTTCTATATTCAAATGGTTTGGGACCTATTGCACGTTAAGCGTATGCGTACGGCTTACGACGTATAGCTTACAGACAGAAGTTTTATTTTAATTGTTGGGCTAATTCAGGAAAAAAGAAACTCAGGGTAGTCAATTTTTTTTCCCCAAGTCGATCTACTTTATTAACAAAACAATGAAGTAAACTTTTTTTGAGAAAATGTTCATAGATTGCTCGTCTGATTCCCAAAAACAAAACGATCTGACCGATCTTTTGCGACCACACAACTCTTTTTTTGTTGAGGTCAGACATGGATCCCTGGGGCCTCAAATAGTTAAAATTTGTCAAAAAGCAGACGTCGATTTTTTTTTTTGAGAAATCATTTTTTTTACCAGTAATTATAATTGAAAATTTTCTAAAAATTACATGTATGCAAATAAACATTACCCAAAAAAATATCTACTCTTCATTCGACAGTAAATTATGTCGTTTCGATTCATTTCTCTGCACAATACAAAATTCTTCTTTAATATTATATTATGTGCTTTAAATAGCGGAAAATATTGTTATTTTTTCACATGCCAGTCATACGGCATTATCTGATTCATTTCAGCAAATCACATACAGATATGTGACTCTTGTATCTCCCTAACAATAGCGTAGAATGCATAACATTAAATTATTCTATACTGACATTTTGGAAGAAAATATTAAAACAAAAAAAAAAAAAAAATTTATGGAATAAATCAAATATATGTATCATACATAAACTTTACGAATACTATTCGTATTGTATCGTAGGATAGATAAAAGGTAGCAGGAGTATTATATACCTCCAAGCCAAGTCGAATTGTAGCTGACGACGTTCGTTTATAAATCACGGCACGGTACGGGCATTCCCTCTCGGGGTATCTTGAAGGTGCATACAGAGCAACTCCTCCCACCTATAAAGATAATGCTTTTCGGTCCGAACACAATAAACCATTTTGATCTCACGGATGAACGATGACGGGAAAATGGTAGAAAGATACATTCCCACGGGGGATTTCCCATTTTCCGTTTATAATGTTTATTTTCTTTATAGGTACACTACACAAACGTCCAGGTACTTCCTCCACTACGAGTATAATAGGGTTAGAGTATCTCTTTTGCTTCTATGAGAATGTCATCTTTGTTTCGGAATATGTTTTTCTTTTCCGATGGGGTTCTTTTCGTTGTAAATCGACATACTCAAAATGAAAAAAGAAAAAACCGGGCTACGTCATGAACACCATATTTGTTATACCCATGCCTTGGAATAAATTTATTGATCCTATGTAATGGACTTGGGAGGAGTATGGGGGTTGATTTCAACGCGAAGCGTATTATGGATCGTATTTGATCAGAACGATGGACATTTTGAATATTTTGTCATAAAAAATATTCAATTTGTGCCCGATATATCCATGTATAGAAATCGACCTACATACATATATGCATTTTTTTTTTCGTTTCGGGAATGCGATGGACGTTTATTAACTTTAGTCTTCCCATTTGAGGATGTGAATGGGGGAAAAATCGAATGATATCGAATAGCATTTTGCCTAGGTAAACATGTTTGCATGGAAAAACACTTATGTAAATTGATTGAGGAATATTGAATTCGTATAAGAATTGGTGTCTCTTTCGAGTCAATAAACATCATATATGTGGGTAAAATAAAAAAAAATATAAGAAAATGGGAGTAAAGAATCATTTAATAAATTTTATGAAGTTTGTTAAAATTGACTTTTTTATTGGTGATAAATTGATGAATATGAAATGATTATTGTTATGTTGAGTTTTGAAAATATAGCTTATAATTGTGGTAATTTGTAACCAACTCACTGCTAGTTTCTTGATTGGATCATACATTGGTGAAAAAAAACCAACATCAGAAGGTGTAATTTCGATAAAATTTTCTACCATATCAACAAGTATAGATAGTTCAATTTTAAGACAATTAGAAAACAAATCATCTAGTGATGCCATAAACTTTTTGGAGTTACTTTATCTCTAGCGATTGCCTACTTCTTTAGTCTGATTTGAACGCACTTTATTCCTGGTGTCATAAAAATAATAAACAAACATGTTTTACACTACTGTGGTTACACCCTAAAATTTGCTTCACTTTCTTTGTTTCTTACTTCTGTTTGCGATTTCAGAGTTATGTTTGATACAAAAATTAAATCTGACCTACATTTCAAGAACTTAGTTGTTCGATCATCAAAGCTATCGGATTTCGTGTTGAGATCGCCTATCATTGTATGTTCACCCCAACCAGACTTGTGGTAAATTTCTGTTTGCCCCTTTCACGTTGTACGAGGGTCGTTTGATAAGTCCCTGGCCCAAATGACAAAACGTGGTTTCACGAAAAAGTTTTTGCTGTCGCTAGGTAGATGGGACCTTCGAACGGTCTCATGAATTTTTTCAGGTTTCTGTAGGTAACAGTTTGTTTTTGGCAGCCATTCTAAGTTGACGTGTCACGCGAATCGTCAACGATGGAGCACGTCCAGTACCGAGCGCCCCTGTCCACACCTGCGCGGTTTCCATGTCCAAATTACACGATTTGCGGTATGAGATCGTTGACCACCCACCTTATTCGCCCGACTTGGCCCCATGTGACTTTTTTTTGTTCCCCAAATTGAAAACTCACCTCGGTGGACAAAAATTTTCATCGAACCAAGAGGTGAAAGACGCCGTTTCCCAATTTTTTGCAGACTGTGACAAAAATTTCTTTTTGAACGGTATGAAAGGACTTGAGAAACGTTGGACCAAATGTATTAACCTCCAGGGAGATTATGTTGAAAAATAAAAAAAAATTTTCCGGAAAAAATGCTTTTTTCTTACTTGGGCCAGGGACTTATCAAACGACCCTCGTATGTTGGAAAACTGGTCTTCAGTTTGTCATATCCAATTCCTACAATGCGTCCAACGAAAGTTCCCTTAGAAGGAGGCAATTTTGATAGTTGAAATTGAAGCTTCCTACCATTTTATAAAATAAATAATTATCTCTGTGTGAAATGATGGAAAGGCTATTTTTACTTTAATATTCTAATAATAAAGTATTGTGATCGACACAGGAAAAAAAAAAATTTGCTACCCTGAAATTTTGTTTTTTCGCGTTTCATGACTAAATTAGCCTAATAATGCAAAAAAAAATCCGTCCCGCCGTCCGCCGTACGCCTTACATATGGACTTATATCTTCGAGACCGTTAAGGGTAGAATGTTCGTTTTTGGGTGGATTGTTGATTGGGTAAGTGAGCTCTATTTTCTAAATTTTAGGGGGTGCTAGGTAGAAGAAGGAGGCGGGGGGAGGGAAAGAGTCAAAAACTACACTTGCTAATATCTCCATCACGAATACAGATAGGAAGTTGAACATCAGTAGAGATATAGAGAGGGTTGTGGGACAAACTTTAAAAATAATTTAATTTTTTTATCCACTGGCGTTCGAAAAGGGGGAGGGGGGCTAAGAACAAATTGTCGGCCGAATCTGTTTTTCAAATGATTATATCTTCGAAATTACTTAGTGTAAAAAATTCATATTTTGGGACCATTAAGGTAGTATATAGCTCCACCGGAATCAGCTTAGAGAGTGGCTAATTATTGCAAAGCTATGTAATTGAAACTTGAAACGTATATTAAGCTATATTAGAAAAATACGAAAAAAATATAACATGTTGAAATAATAGTAGTGAGGAGAAATGGGGAGCATTTAAAAAATGGCGCAATTTTTAAAATTACAAATCTTTATATCTCAAAACTAAGTATAAATACCACATCGAAAATTTGTCAGACTATAGAACTATATAGTCACTAATTTTGGTAAAAATTTTAAGTTGAGAGATGTAAGGGGAAGGAGGTAGTAAGCAAAAATGTCGAAAATTTTGAGTGATTTTCTTAGGGCTCTGGTGAAAGATACAAAGTTAAAATTTTGCATGTAAATACATCTATTTGATATACATAAAAAAATAATAATAACTTGTTCCATAATTGTTATAAGCCGACCCTCCGGTCTAACATGCACATGGTGTTTCATGTGCATTGAAAAAAACACATAAACTGAAATTTATTGAGTGAAATTTTAAGCTAGAAACTTTAAAATTTGGGAAATGCATTTAAAAAAACTCCCTAAATATACGAAATATTAAATAGTCGAAAACCTTTAAAACTTCTACCCCCTCCCATACAAAATTATTTTTTCGACCATTTTCTAGAAATCAATTACTAACTAACTATTAAAAGCTATCAATTTGAAATTTTGCACAAAAACTTTAAAAAATAGTTGAAACAAAATTGCGTCAAAAGTTTTGAAATCGCTCTTGCTCTTCTACCCTCCTCCCATACAAAAGTATGATTTTTACCAATTTCATTAAATCAACTAATAACTAACAAATTAGAAACTACGAACTTGGAATTTTTTACAAGCACCTTACAAGAAAAATGAAAGAAAATTGCATCACAAGTTTTATGATTCCCTCACCGGCTCTACCCCCTCCCATACAAATGTTCGGTTTCGTGAATGTAAAATACAGCGAATTTTATGAAAATTCTATGCAACTTTGTCTATGAAACACATTCTACACAGAGAATATTGAACGTGATTCAGGCAATCAATGAAAAAGCTATTGACATTCACCCACCCTTACTATTGCCCCTCCTCCTCCTCTTATAAAAACCCAAACTTGCAGAAACGAATGAAATATTGTTATATTGACAACCACCCTACCCAGTAAGTCACTTTCACTTAGTCTTCCCTAACCACTCTAACCTGCATATTAACTTTCCACTCATCCGCACCTCGTCCCAAGAATAATAAAGTTTCGCCCGACTTGTTGGCAGTTTGTTTATAATGTAACGAAAATTTTCTATGGTGTAGCCTAGTGGGTAGCCAGCTGGTTTACAATGCGAAGGTCGGGAGATCAAATTCCGTTCGACTTATAATTTCACCACACTACTTGTGTGATTATAACTTGGCCACTTCAATTTGCGTAAATGAAAATTTGTAGCTAGAGGGTTGTGCGAAGGCCTAAAAACTCTTTCACAAGAACAAATGAAATGTTAAGGAACGTAAAGTTCAGGAGGTCAAAGGTCGATTCGGGCGGTAGATCGAAAATTAATATTATAAAAAAAATGGTGTATTATATTTCTTGTTTATTGAAAAATCTACGATATTTAAGTGGCATCAATAAGGATCTTCTTCTTTTATATATTTGCGAAATGTTATGCTTTAAAACTTGAAATTTAAGCAGTAATTACCATAGATTCAAGTTCCAATTATTTCAAAGAAACAACTCACTAAGTTGTAAGGAGTTGAAAAAGTTTCAGCGCCACAATTCGCCTATTAACGACCTGTTCTTAACATTTTTAACAAAATTTTATATAAAACAAGTAAATAAGAACTTTATTTAAATAATTGTGGCTTCACTTTATTTTTATTGCAATTTCGAATTATGTATCCATAAGGGACCAAATTAATACATACTATTATATATTATACACAATTCAGAAATAAATAAAAATGGTCACAATATTGTACAACAACAAAAAAAATCCTTTTTATGAAGGAAATTTTCCACTTGTAAATGATAGAAAGCTTGCGGGTATAAAGCTTTACGGCGGCAAAAGCCAGCGTCAAAAAGGCATAAAATCCAATTTGCTTCGGCCTAAAGTTAAAAAAAGAAAACGCCAAGCAATATAAAATAACCCTCGATTTCACTGAATCCTGGGCTCTTTCACGACAACTGTTTTCATTCCGTTCCTAATTCAGAAAGCAGGCAGACCAAAGAAATATCTTTCTGGAGGCATCCTCCAACGGTTGCGGATCCGCGCCGTTCACCTGGCATATAAATCAAAAGCCTATACGAGTAGCATCATGTTTAAAGCCATAAAATTGCTTATCAGAGCGTAAAAATAAATCTTCAATGTTATATGGAAGTAAGAGCGAAAACCACCCCGAAAAAATCGGTTTTATACGATATAACGTTTTATGATAGTCGCCATTTTTGTTTTGTTGTGGCGAAAGCCTTTTTACGGTATACACGAAAATATTATGATAAAAATGGCATTCAGACCACGTGGTCCTACTTACATGACCTTTTTTTTTTGGACCGGATAACCTTTAAGCGAAAACCATCTGGATGGTAACTTCGATTCCGATGAAAAAAAAATCCGATTTAACACAGGATCCTTAGAAAAATTTCGGAAAAAATCAAGTTTAACCTAAAAATCATTATTTCTCAGGAAAGAAGGATACAGCTAAAAGCGATACATTTTAAAATGCGAAAAATTAATAAGAGTCGGTTTCACATACGGTTGAAACTGCGGTTTAAATGTCGGTTTAAGTCGATCGAATTGTTTTTATTATTATTATTTTCGGATGAACCAAATGTTCAGTACCTGAAATCAGTAGCGTTTCAACCGGAGTGATAGGAATATTTCACAGATCTTAGAGTAATTCGTATGCAATGTCTATAATGTCTCTCCTCCTTCCTCTAAGATAAATCCTCCAATAACGCTTGGTCGAATTATTTGGCAAGCAAATTTGCGAGTATCTTCAATTAATGAATTCTATTTTTCAAACTCAATTACAAATAAACTGCCAACAAGTCGGGCGCAACTTTATTATGTTTGGAACAAGTTAAGGATGCATGGAAAGTCAATGTGAAGGTTAGAGTGGTTAACGAAGACTAAGTGGACAAATGGAACCCCTTTTTAGGGCAGGGCTGTTGTCAATTTAACACTTAATTGCGAATTGTTCCAGTACATGTAATTAATATATCATTCGTTTGGGCAAGTTTGGGTTTTTATGAGGGGAAGAGCGGAGGGGTGATAATAAGGGTGGATGGATGTTAACAATTTTTTAGCTGCTTGAATCACGTCCAATATTGTCCGTAAAAAATGCTAGTTTCAAAGACGAAGTTGCATAGAATTTTCATAAAATTCGGTGTATTTTACATTCACGAAATCAATCATTTGTATGGGAGGGAGTAGAGGAGGTAAGGGAGTCGTAAAATTTATGATGCAGCCTTATTTCATTTCTTTTGTAAGGTGCTCGTACAAAATTTCTAGTTCGTAGCTTTTAATATGTTGGTTATTAATTGATTTAATGAAATTTATCGAAATCATACTTTTGTGTGGGAGGGGGTAGAAGGACAAGCGCAATCTCAAAAATTTTGGCGCAGTTTCGTTTCAATTATCAAAAGTAGTAGTAGTTCGGTGATAATTGATTTCTTAAAAATAGTAGAAAAAATAATTTTGTATGGGATGGGGTAGTAGTTTTGAAGGTATTGGTCATTTAATATTTCATACATTTGGAAAATTTTGTTGAATGTATTTTGCAAATTTCCAAGTTTCTACCTTAAAATTTCAATCAAAAATATTTAGTTTATGTGTTTTTTCAATGCTCATGAAACACCTTGAGCATGTTAGACCCCCACTTCGGTGCATAATAATTGTGGAACAAATTATTTTTTTCTATGTACATCAAATAGTATCAAAATTTAAACTTTGTATCTTTCACCAGAGCCCTAAAAAAATCACTCAAAATTTTTGACAGTTTTTCATACCATCTCCTTCCTCTTACACCCGCCAAATTAAAGTTTTTACCAAGCCCCACACACCCCTCATTATGTATGATGATTTTCAGTTTCCTTGCTGAAACCATGGTTGAGATATTTGAATTCCTAATTTTCGGTCTTAGCGCTCCCTCCGCCTCCCCCTGAACCCTTACAGCCCCCAAAATTGGTGTCCGCCTGATATCCGCAACTATCTACAATCCCTCCAAAAATGAACTTTCTATCTTGAAGGGTTTGGGAGTTAATGTGCGCTGAGCGTACACACCGGCGTACGGCGTACAGACAGACGGAAACCATGGTTGAGATATTTGAATTCCTAATTTTCGGTCTTAGCGCTCCCTCCGCCTCCCCCTGAACCCTTACAGCCCCCAAAATTGGTGTCCGCCTGATATCCGCAACTATCTACAATCCCTCCAAAAATGAACTTTCTATCTTGAAGGGTTTGGGAGTTAATGTGCGCTGAGCGTACACACCGGCGTACGGCGTACAGACAGACGGATTTTTGTTTTGCATTTTTAAGCTATTTTAGTCATGCCACGCGAAAAAACAAAATTTCTGGGTAGCAATTTTTTTTCCAAGCCGATAACAATATTTCATTATTAAAATAATAAAGTAAAATGTAATCTTGGGCTTACAGCTAAAGTTATTTCGAAATTTAAGATTATTACTTGTTCTTAAAGTTTGATTAGTTAAAATTCCGTATTCCTGTATGAATATCGCATTTGTATTCCTGTACGAATGTTTGATATTCGTATCGAACAAGAATAGGTTTTTATTTGACGCTGGTATATAAGGAAACATCAAAGAATTCGAAACTTTCTTTGATCTACAGAATTCTATTCGCGCACAGTGAATTTCCATCACATGTTATGTAAGATTCAGATTTATTTTCTTTGTATAACATTTTTTATTTCATTTATTTTCTTCAATTCTACTTTAATTATTTCTGATTTTTATGTAGGGTTTTCATCTTAAAGCACTATTAATTAACAAAATATCAATATGTTCTACCATTTCGTGTTTATATTGTTAAATTTGAACACTTCTTGTGTCAAAGGCATTGTAAAGTGCCATTTAAATGATTTCGTATAATGAACTGCTGTTGGTTTTATTTGTAACTTGTCCGACATTCGACAAATTCTTAACAAATTAGCGTTCACGGATGAAAACATGTACGGAAATTTTGCAAAAAATTTAATAGTTTTTAACTCCATTATATGTGTTCTGAAGTTGATTACATTTGTATCTAACATACAAGTAATTGTGTTGTTAAAAAGTCTGCTATACAGTAATGAAAATTATTGCATAAGTAGTAAAATAGTTACCAATAATTTGTCTTAGCTTCGTCTTAGTCTACGTTTAATTCACGTCACGAATGGATACAGATCTTTGCTACGTCTGACGATATGGCACTACAGCCCAAATCGGGCCTTGGCCTCTTGAACTTCAGGTTCCTTAAAATTTTTCATTATTTATTGTGGAATGGTTGTTAGACCTTCGCACAACCCTCTATTTTCAAATTTTCCGTAGATTGAGGTAATCCGGGTATACTCAATCAGACAGAATGTTGGAATTATGCATCGACCGGAATTTTAACTCACGACCTTCGCATTGTAGACCAACCCTCTACTCCCTAGGCTAGACCCTAGGAATTTGTACAGGACCATAATACTAATTTCAATGAAATTCCACTACAGTTTTACTTTATTATTCCAATAATTGAATGTTGTGATCGAAAAATGAAATTTTGTTTTTTCACGTTTCATGACTAAATTAGCCTAAAAATGCAATAAAAATCCGTGTGTCCGTATGGTGTACGCGGTACATATAGACTTATATCTCCGAGATTATTAAAGATAGGAAGGTTATTTTTAGTTGGATTGTAGATGGGGTAAATGATCACCACCACGGAAATTTTGAGTAGTGTGGAGGAGGTGGAGGGAGGGTTAAGGTCGAAAAATACGCTAGCTAATATCTCCATTAGGAATTCAGATAGAAAGCTGAAATTCGATATTCGGGTAAATTAATTTATGCGGAGAAAATTAAAAATAAATTAACTTTTTGATCCAGTGGAGTACAAAATGGGGGGGGGGGGGCTTAAAACCAATTATTAACCGAATTTTTGTTTCAAATGATTATGTCTTCGAAATTACTTAAAACAATAAGTTCATGTTTTACGACCAATTAGGTGGCATATAGTGTAACCGAAATCAACTTCGAGAGAGGCCAATATGTATAAGAGGGAGGGTTCGGGAGAGTGCAAAGAAACACACTTAAATATTAATACCTCGACTATCTCTCACGCAATGTAATTGAAACTTGGAACCTATATTAAACTACACGATAAATATTTTAAAAAGATTTTGTACCAAATTTCAAGTTGATAGCTTCTATTGGTTTGGTGATGATCGATTTCTTGAAAGTGGTTGAAAAAATCTATCGTATGGGAGGGGGTAGAAGGTATTCGACCAGTTTATATTTTAAACTTATATGAACTCGTTTTGGATGCATTTCGCAAATTTTTAAATTTCTAACTTATAACTTCAATTAAACATTTTCAGTCTTTCTTCAGTCTACGCCTCGTGAAGGTTAGGACCCCGTTTTGGTGTATAGCAATTGTGGCTCAAATTATTATTTTTTCTTTATATATATCAAACGGATGTATGCACCTGCAAAATTTGAACCTTGTATCTTTTACCAGAACCAAAAAAAAAAAAAATTAATTACTCAACATTTTCGACATATTGGCCCACCCCTTTCAACCCCCTACTTTTACAATGGCGCTACAGCCCAAACCGGACCTTGGCCTCCTAATATTCAGGTTCCTTAACATTTTTATTTTTATTTTTACTTATTATGGAAGGGTTGTTAGCCCTTCGCACAACCCTCTTTCTACGAATTTTTCATTTTCATAGATTGACGTGACCAAGGTATATCCAAGCAGGCAATGTGCTGGAATTATATATTGCGCCGACCGAGATTTGAACTAACGACCTTCGCATTACAAGACCAAGAGGCTACCTACTAGGCTACATCCTACACCCTTTCAACCCCCTAACTTAAAAATTTCACTAAAATTATAAGTCATGGAGTTCTACAATCCGACAAAATTTTGACTTAACGGGCGTATAAGCTTAAGTCTGCTGTTTACTCATAGCTGGTGATAGTGATTATTTGAAACTAGCATGGACATGTTTTGAGAATGACATCTATCAACATTAATCAGTACACATCCTCAGCAATTTCGTACAACAACTTACATTTTTCCTTTGAAAATTTGCTTTTCGGCTTCAATTTGAAGAAATTGGCTGTCGAACCGCATCCAAGGCAAATGGAGCCATTCCCATGCGCCCTGTCGTGAGAAAGGTTCAAAATACAGGAAAATTGGTGCCGCATAAACAAACCGATATGCAGATGGAGCGACGCCAAAACACATGGGAAATATTGCTCGCCAGACAAAAAAGAAAGTCGTTCCTGCATCGAAATGTGACTAGCGATGAAAAGTGGATACATTTCGAAAATTCTAAGTGCAAGAAATCATGGGTTGATCCGGGATAACCATCAACATCTTCCCCAAAACCAAATCGCATCGGACGGAAGACGATGCTGTGCGTTTGGTGGGACTATGACATGTCGAAATCTGGTGAAACCTTCAATACCCACCGCTATCACCAACAACTGATCAAATTACACCGTGCTCTGCGCAAAAAAGGGCAGAATTATCAACAAAGACATGACAAGCTTATTTTCCTCCACGACAACGCACTATCGCACATATCAAATATGGTCCGAAACAACTTGGAGACATTCAACTGGGAGGTGCTACTTCATGCCGGTTATTATCACTATCAGAATTCCTTATTGCAAGAAATTGCCATAAATTGATTCCAAATTAAAAGATGAAAATCGAATTATCCTCTGGCTCATCATTTAGTGAAGGGACGAACAAACAACAACATCCCTACACCAAGTACATAAAAAAAGATAACCCAAAACAAAAAAAAAAAAATTGACAAAAAATTGGTATCAACTAGACTAGAGACAAGTCGAATAAATCAGCGTTCTTATTAACTTCTCTTGCGAGACTCGAAATTGGCTCATTCATACCATAGTTTGTCCGGTGAAAGCAAATCTGTAGCAATCTAGGCTGCCTTGATAAAAATAAACCAACGGCAAACTGCATCAAACTCAAAACTGTTGAAGAATCAACCAACCCTGTAAGAAGTTGATGAGCAAAAACTACATCAGCTACCTCACGACGTTTCGAGACTGACGGCGTATCTAATACCTTAAGTCTATCAATAAAAGGAGGAAGGCTAACTCTATCACTCCAATTAGGGTGGCATAAGGCTATTCCCACAAATTTACCCTGAATTGATTCAATTCTGCTAATGTTCTCATCATAATAAGAAGACCAAATTTGAGAAGCAAAATGAGATCTGACGAAGGTGTTATAAAGAGTCAATCTAACAACGGGATTGTTAAATTCCTTGGATAAGCGTATGGTGAATCCCAACATAGAATTACCCTTTTGCACAATCTTATTTATGTGCAAGCTAAAATCAAGTTTCTGGTCAAATGTAACATTTAAGTCAATTATGAAGTTAAAACGATCCAAAATACAGTCATTAAGTCTACATATTATTATAAACTTTGATACTTTCCTAGTAAACATGACATTTATCCACATTCAAATGAAGATCATTGCGGCGAAACCAATTACAAAAATGAATCAAATTTTCCTGAAGAAAATTATCAGAGTTGAAGCTTAGAGACCTAAAGATTTTAATGTCGTTTGCATAAATAAGTGCTTCCGAGTATTTAAGAACAGAGGCAACATCATTAATGGCAAGGACAAACAAAAGTGGCCCCAAATGACTTCCTTGAGGAACACCGGAATGCGAAGCAAATGGCAACCTCGAAAAAGAACTTCTATCAATTAGATATGACTTAATCCAATTGATTAACCCAGTAGGAAAACCCAACAAGTCCAATTTCAACAATATAATGAAATGATGTAATTTATCAAAAGTTTTAAACATCTTGTCAGATGAAGATATCCCGGAAACAGAACAACTTCCAAACATCCAACCGCAACAATCCTCTATTAGGGACGATTCCCCAGATAAAGAAGAGATAGTTTCCGCCATTCGGTCAATGGCGGGAAGGAAAGCTCCAGGTATAGACGGACTACCAACCGAACTCCTCAAAGCGGACCCGGAAATAACAGCCGATATACTCCTCCCACTCTTCACTAAGGTGTGGAATGATGGAAGATATCCGACTGAATGGAAGGAGGGCGTCATTGTGAAAATTCCGAAGAAGGGCGACCTTCGGGATTGTGGCAATTGGCGTGGTATATGTCTACTTACTGCCGTATCAAAAATTATGGCTAAGGTAATTCTCAATAGGATTAGTGATGTCGTCGAGAGCACTCTCGAAGTTTATCAGGCTGGATTCCGTAAAGGGTCGTCTTGTACCGACCACACAAATACCCTACGGATAATATTAGAGCAGTCAGCTGAAATGGGTTCGCCACTACATCTCATGTTTGTGGACTTCGAGAAGGCTTTCGACAGCGTTAAGCGAGATTACATATGGAATGCTTTGCGTAGGAGAGGTATTCCAGATAAGGTCATAGCTATGATTAAAGAATCCTACGAAGATGCAAGGTGTCGCGTCTTGCATAGAGGAGAGCTGTCCGAGAGCTTTCCTGTGCGAACGGGTGTCAGACAAGGCTGCATATTATCACCAGCCCTGTTTCTGGTGGTAATAAATGACATCTTGAAAGCTGCACTGGAAGGTAAAGGTCTTCAATGGAGACTATTTAACATCTTAAGTCACCTTGATTATGCTGATGACGTGTGTTTGCTTGCACATACCCGTTCGGACTTAGAGTCAAATGTTCGCTCGTTGCATTCTAAATGCAAAGAGGCGGGACTGAAAATAAATGTGCGTAAAACCAAGTACATGCACATGGGTTCGAACGCAAACACACCGATTGTTCTTGATGGACAGGATGTGGAAGAGGTGCAAGATTTTTGCTATCTCGGAAGCATTGTCAGCATGGACGGCGGAGCCGAAAAGGATGTTGAGGCACGGCTAAATAAAGCTCGTCAGGCCTTCGGTATCCTTTCCCCTTTCTGGAGGTTAAGAGAGATCTCCCTTCGCACGAAGCTGCGAGTTTTTGACGCATGCGTCAAATCCGTGTTGTTATATGGTTGTACTACGTGGAAAGTGACCGTTCGACTTACCAAGAAACTACAGACTTTCGTAAACCAATGCCTCCGGCGCATTTTAGGAATATTCTGGCCAGAAGTAATCTCCAACGACGAACTTTGGAGTACAACTCGCCAGACTAAAATAGGTATTGAGATTCAACGGCGAAAGTGGCAGTGGATCGGTCGTACTTTGAGGAAACCAGAGCAAAACATCGCAAAACAGGCTCTGGATTATAACCCTCAAGGAAGACGTCGGGTTGGTCGACCATGTAACACATGGAAGCGAGCAGTTGAGCAGGAGGCCAGAGGAATAAACAAGTCCTGGCAACAGCTTAAAGCCGATGCTCAGGATCGCGCCTTGTGGAAGAGAGTTGTTTCTGTCCTATGCCCCTATAGGGGGTCTTAACAGGAATTTGATTGATCAAAAGTTTTACTAAAATCTGTATAAATACAATCCACCTGCTTACCCTCCTCAATATTCGCAATGGATTTATTCATAAACTCCATCAGATTAGTGACTATTGACCTATTTTTGACAAAACCATGTTGTATACTTGAAATCAGGGACTTAAAGTGAAACGACAGGCACTCATACACTAAAATTATACGCCAGACCTGGCCCCTTTCAACTACCACATGTTTTAGTGGATGAGCCGCGCTCGTTGAGCAGTACTTCGATTCTTACGAAGACGTAAATGAAATTTTTTTGGCTGGTATCTACAAATTGCCCGAGAGAAGGGAAAAATGTGTAATTAGCGAGGGCAAGTACTTTGAATAAATTTGTTTTTGCTTTATATGAATAAAAAACAGTTGTTTTTCTGACTAAAAAACAGCGGATTTGAACTGATACACCTGGTAGTATCACATGCACAGAGTGATGAGATATAACGGTTTGAAATTCATTACAATGCAATGAAAAATGTTGATAATTTATTTCAAGTGCAATGAATTTTGGTTAGTGCAATTGTTCGGTGTGAAATTTATTGCGAATGTAATGAAACTTATTCGTAACTGAACTTTACTACGATTTTGATAAATTTCCATGTTTGTAGGTACAATTAATGAAATGAACAGATAATGCATTTTCCCAATGAAATGTAATGAAAATAGTAATACCAAATAATTAATGAAAATTACGATATTTGATATGAAATTGGGGAATATTGATTAATCTTGCAATGAATGCATGAATCGCAAGGATATGAATTTTAGAAAATTTTTCGCCAGTATTTATTTGATAAGACGCTCATTCAAAATACAAATAACTTAAAAAAATCTCATGATTATATAAATTAAAAGCTATTTGCTAAGGATTGGCCGCCAGAAAACATGTTTTGTGGACGGTTTATTGGTACTTCCTACAACCGTTGATTTCTTCTACTTTAGTCCGGACCAAGGTGCAAGTAATGAATAGGCTCAAGATATATGCATGGTATTTAATAACGAAGAGTATTTTACTTTAACAAGGAGAAAAGCTGCATCGATTCAACAACGAAAGGATTCAAAACAGAACGAACAAGAAAGGCGAAGAACCGAGGAAAAAGTCATGAAGCCTTGCGAATTATTTCTCAAGCAATATCTAACTTTTAAGAAATACACACTCACCGCCCGAAAATGTTTTTTTTTCTGTGGAAAGTGCGTGTCGCATTAAAAGGAGCTACTAAAGCCACACTTATAAAAAAACAAATGGCGAAAAATTATTGGAGCAAAATATTGTTGATGTCGTCGAAAGAACAATAGGACAAACGTACAATATGTCCGACGTAATCATGCCCTCTCTCCAATATTAAAATAAAGAAAATATGCTCCATATAATGTTTGGTTTAGATCGAAAAAAAACATGCTTGAAGTTTAAAGCTAGCAGTAGTATTTGTTGTACTAGGTGAAATCTATACAGATATTTCGTAACAGACAAGAGTTAGAAGTACAATAGTACAGAGCTGAATCTAATCTCTATTAATATTTCACGAACATCAAACGTTTATCTAACAATGTTCTGGAATTTTTACAAGTCAAATAATACAATGCAGAAGAAAATTTCAATTCACGAATTTCCTGATAAGTCTACGTGAATATCTCTAAATGTTATATAAGGACTAAGCTAAAGAAAATCTACAATTACCATACTTATACGGACTTCAACGTAAACGAAACGTTATATTCAGACGAGAGAGATGAACCAATTCGTCTTATTTCCGTTTAACTAAAGCTATTTAAAGTTGGTGAAAGATAGTATTTACGGAATAAGTTGATGTCTAGACACCACCTGGACCAAGTATTTCATGAAAGCATCGTCATTAGTTGAAGTGGGAACTAAAAGCTGCATAAGCCTTTTCTATGGTTGAATTTTCTACACAACACAAATCCTTACATCTTAATAGCTGTTGAGTGAAGCGGATAATTAATAAGCTTTATCAGTTTTGTGTCTATTCACTCATATTCTTTTTTTTTTTTGTGTAGTATGTAGGTTACAGCACTAGATACCAAGGTTTTTTGACCATTGATTTTTTGTTACTTCTCCTGGAAGCATAATTTGGTTTGCTGCTGCTGTTTTTCTCCTTTCCTAGGTGAGTTTATCTTAATTCTTGAAGTATTGGTCATTTCCAGATATTCTTTTGCCGTCCAGGTAGTCTTGTGCATTGGAGATTTAACGATAATGCCTTTTGATACTATTGGGTTACTAACTGATTGAATGCCCAATACAAATATATTCTGTGCGTTTAATCTATCTTGTTATGGGTTAAGTTCTAGAGATCTATGTTGTTAGTTGTTGATGGTATTCGGCCAAAATATTCTGCAAATGATTCGCCTACATTCTTGCTGGAACCTGTAACGTCCAGGTGTTGGCCTATCAATCACGGTCCACATGATGGTATCGGTTTTTCCCTTTTCCATAGTTTTCCTGGATATTCAAAATCTTTTGCATATTATCCGCAATAATTCAAATGCTTGATTCAATTTTTTTTAATCTTTCAATTGCATCAGACTCTGCGCTGCTGATTCTTGTCATTACACTTCGTTATGCTCATCCAGTATGCACTTATCTATTGTTATCGAAATCATTTTTCAAAACAGATATTTAGCTTTAATACTTTTGAAGAAAATTGATAAATTGATTTTTATAAAGTTAAGTCCTTTGCATGGGAGACTTTAACAATTTATTGCAACGTTGTTGTTGTGTGTGTCACGTTACTACCTTATCTAAATTTACAAAAAATCCATGTAATTGTATTTTTAAACATAACAGGCTTTACGCCGAGTACCATATGACTAGGTGAAATGGAAAGAGTTTAACGTCATCTCGAATACTTTCGAATAGTGAATAGTGATTTTTGTATGGGAGGTCGTAGAAGCAGACTACCCCCTTTGCGTTTGTAGTTTCTATATTTGACAATGAACGTGGTATGCAAAATATTTCGTGCTGAGGTTAAAGTTTGAAGTTTTTATGGTTTCAAAGAAATTCTACGTAGTTTTTATGAAATCGGAGCATTTGGAAGGTGCCAGAGAATGTGGAGAGTCTTATATGATTTTGAAACTGCTTATAAGCATCCTTATGACCATGCTTTGTTTCAATTTCAAAGCCGATAGCTCTCATATGCTCGAAGGAAAAATGCTTTTCTTGAATTTATAAAATAAAAATTTGTATAGGAGGGGAGAGAAGGATTGGAACGAGTTTGTTAATTTCTTTAGGATTTATTGCAATTATTAGTGGAAAAAATTCTGGCAAAATTTTGAGTTTGTAATTTTCCTAGTTTTATGGAAATCGATATAGTGGATTTAACAAAATTATGCATTTGTATGGGTGGGGGTAGATGGACTATACGGATCAAAACAAAATTTTTCGTTCTCACTGATATTATTATACTTTTCATAAAACTTCAAGTCGATAGCTTTGAAAGAAAAATAATTTAATTGAAATTTCAAAATTTTATGAATTTTGTATGGGAGGGGGTAGAAGGAGTGAGGTGAAGTTGATAATTTTTTAAAACTGATTCTAATTATAATAAAATTAATTGTGGAAAAGATTCGTCTTTTCAGGTTTGCTAGTTTCAATGCAAATCGAAAAAAACGAATTTTCCAAAATTGCGCATTAGTATGCGAGGGGGTAGAAGGAGTGAGGGGATCGGATCATTATTTTGTGATGTTAATAGCATACATACTTTGACTCAAACTTCAAGTCGATAGCTTAAATAGATTCGAAGAAAAATAAATTTCGAAATTTAATGAAATGTGTATGGGGGGGGGGGGGGTGTAGAAGGAGTGGGGGCATGCAGCCCGTTCACGGCTTTAAAGTTTATTTTTTGCTAAAAAAAGACACACAAGAAGTTTCAGCATGATAGCTTAAAGCGTTCGAGAATTATGTTGTAGACAGACGAACAGACGTAAGGACGGTCACTCAGAATCGAGGTTTTTGAGCGACAATAAAAACGTCTCTACCCTTGGTGAATCTGTGGAAGCATTATTTCTTAGCATTACAAACGGTAAGGCAAGCAACACAATATACTCATAAATTTCATCTAGAGTATAAAAATCTTAAAGCCCAATCACGCGATACTCTGGACGAAAGAGATTTTTTTATTTTTTTTATTTTAAGAAATTTTGTATGGGGAGTGGTAGAAGGGGTAATGGCATTGAACTAATTTTTTTTCACATCATGCTAGAGTTGCTGGCAAAATGCTTTATTGAAAATTAAAGCTTCAAAAATTAAATAATTACTGATAGAATCAGTGCATTGCAATTATTGAAATTGTGCAGTTTGTATAGGAGGTGGTAGAAGGAGTGGAGAGTTCTCAATGATTTTTCAGAAATAGTTTTAAGCATAATTTAATTGGCATGATTCAAATTGCAGATCAGTAGTATTAATTTTTTTTTCAAGAAAAACGACTTTTTTTAAAGTTGCGAATTTTTCATGGGAGGGTGTAGAAGAAGAGGAACGATTTGGCTCATTCAACTTGACCTTACCTTTTGACCAAAAATAACATGTACAAAATTTCAGTTTCCTAGCTCAACGCGCTTGCAAGCTATAGAGCGATCAGTCGGACAGATGGATATCAGGATTCGAAATTTTTGAGCCACAGTAAATATTATATATCCCTTGGCGACCCTGGGCAAGCAGTATTATTTGGCATTATGAACTTTAGAGCAAACTTATAATACTGTGTGATTTCATCTAGAGTATAAACATAACAGATCTGCCATTGGGAGTAAACCGCAAACGTGCAACACTCTAAATGAAATGGAAGTCTCAGTGACTTCAGAAGGTGATTTTCTTGCAATATACGGAACCTACTTATGAAAGTATATTACGTATGATTAGAGCATCATTTCCTTGAAATTTGTTTTAACGCGTATTGCTAAACAACGACTTTTATATGGTTGTGGAAGTCATGGAAAGATTATAATGATTTTTACAGAGGTGTCGATTTTAAATATAGAAATGGATTTAAATTTTAGATCAGCAGCCTTTGAACTTTCCAAGGAAACCGCCATATTGAAAAGTTGTGAAAGTCTGCCGTTTTGTGTGGGAGATGATTGAAGGGGTGACAGGTGCGCTTTTGTTGCGCTTCTTCCCAGACCTACAACCTAAGAACCTAGAGTTGCAGAGCGTTCGTGCTGGCCACCGATCTGTCTGGACCTCCTAGTTAGTTAGAAGTGTTAAACTATGTGCCGCAACAGCTTGAATGATTTTTTACAAAAATGTATTAAAAGGTAAACAAATTTTCTCGAGTGCGCATTGCAAAATTTTTTCCGAAAATTCGTCTGTTTGCTATACTTGTACGGAGAAGTGGAAAAGATGCAAAGAAAATCGACCATCTTTCACGGCAAAATGAAGATTGTCTATTAATCAAGAAAAATACCGCACTCCACCATATCAATAAAACTTGCATAGTTTCAGAGCGAAATATTGAATCTTGGCACCTCGCTTCTAATGCATCTTCCTCTACACCCGTCTTCTAGTATCTTAATCTAAATTAAGTCTACACTCTTACAACTTGTATTAAAGATGTTGTAGTGTGAATATGGTTCCAAAATTTTCACTTTGTTTACACTATCTCTATCAAAAATCTTCAATCTTGTTTGTTCGACTGATGCTAACTTTACGACTGTTTGTCGCTGCCGCAGCCCTTAGCTGCTTGAATTACCTTTTCATTAAGGATTTCAAATCGATTTTATATTTCATTCAAATTCTAAATGTATTGTTGACACTTATTTCAACTTTATTAAAGCTGATTTTAATGCCTCTGACATATCTAACTGTGACTGGTCCTCTGTACTTGATGAGCTGTGATGTTAACAAGGCGACTTCTAATTTTTACTCCATTTTATGTGGGCGTTTCATACGTTACATACCTGTCTCTCGCTCGAACCCTTCCAAGAGGTTTCCCTGGTTTGACGATGGCTTACTTCATTAAAAAAATTTAAAAACGAAAGCTTGGAAAGCGTATTGCCACTCAAGAAACGACTCAGACCTTTTGTTGTACTGCAATCTCAGGACTCCTTTAATTCCTAATACCGTGCCGCTTATTCCCAATACCTGCAGAAAGTTAAAATATCTTTAAAAGACAAACCTAAATAGTTTTGGAAATATGTCAATTCAAAAAGAAACAAGTATGTCTCTGAATGATACGATAAACACTATTGTGATCAGCAATTTATTGGGTAACCATTTTTGCACTGCTTTCTCTAGTAGTGTCTCAGTAACAGACTTCAATGACTGTCATTACTTGACAAAGTTTTTTCCTACTATATTGGTGTCTAAAGATCTTTTTATTGATGACTAACGATCGCCCGATACTTTGTCCGCGTAAAAATCGCAGAATAAGCAATTTTTGAGAATGTAGTTAGTAATACAATGTCCGAGATATATAAACTGTTTAGTTTAATGGCCCTTTGAAGACAAAGGTTTCTATTTTGTTGGAATCAGAACCATAAATTATTAAGAATGAAACCACGACACTCGCATTTGTGTGATACAGGCTCGTGATCAAATCAATCCCGTGATTTGAGATCATATAAGTATGGAAGAGCGTTAAGGACATGTGGATAGTTTTAGCTTGTGTTAATTAAAAAAGACCAAATAAAATAATGTTAAGCTTAAAACCATAACAGGACTACGATTGTGCATAAAGCCCAATCATAAGATACTATAGATGAAATCGAAATTTTTGTGATGTTAAGAAATTTTGTATAGGGAGTGGTAGAAAAAGTCGCAGTACTGAGCTAATTTATTTCACATCATGCAAGAGTAGCTATAAAAATGTTTTGTACCAAATTTAAGATTGAAAAATTGAATAGGTACTGAGAAATTGTGATGAAATTGTGCAATTTGTATGGAAGGTGATAGAAGGAGTGGAGGGTTTTTGGTAATTTTTCGACAAACAACTATAATTATAATTAAATTGATATATTTTAAATATTAGATCAGTAACGTTCACACTTTTGAAGAAAATCGAATTTTTGAAAAGTTGTGGAATTGTGTCACATTGTATGGGAGTGGTAGAAAGAGTGAAGCTAATCGCTTAAATTTTTCCCGATATTAATAATAATGCTAATTAAGGATTCTATACAAAATTTTAGCGCGATAAAAGCTATACGTATTGAGAAAATTGGATTAGAGTATTTCATGAAAAAGTGCAGTTTGTATGGGAGGTGGTGGAAGGAGTTAGGTGTTTTTAGTGATTTTTTGAAAAACAACTATAATTATTATTCAATTGATATACTTTAAATTTTAGATCTGTGACTTTCACACTTTCCAAGAAAATCGAATTTTTGTAAAGTCGTGGAATTGTGTTGCATTGTATGGGAGGGGGTAGAAGGAGTGAAGCTAATCGGTTAATTTTTTCCCGATAATAATAATAATGCTAATTAAAGATTTAGTGCAACATTTTAGCTCGATAAAAGTCACACGTACTGAGAAAATTGGTATATAATATTTCATGAAAAAGTGCAGTTTGTATGGGAGGTGGTGGAAGGAGTAGGGAAATTTAAAAACCTTGTCTACCAAAAGATGGCACTTTTAATGGTAATAATTTATTCTAAGTTTCAATTCAATAACTTTTATACTTTCCAAGAAAATTTGATTAATAAATATTTTTGAAAATGAGTCACTTTGTATGGGAGGGGGTAGAAGACGTGAGGGGAGTGACATAAAACCAAAAGCAGATTACATCCCGGAGCATACCTAATAAACTGTGAAAGTTTCGTTACAATCGGTTCAGCCGTTTTTTCGTGAAAGCCGGACAGACAGACAGACAGACGGAGAAGAATCTTAAAAACACGTGTTTCTGCTTAGTTATTGCTAAAATAAAGCAAAACATAACAGGGCTACGATTGCGCGTAAAGCGCAATCTTACGAAACTCTAGATGAAATTTTTTGTGATCCCAAGAAATTTTGTAAGGGGAGTGTTAGAAGGGATTATAGCATTGATCAAATTTTTTCCCCATCATGCTAAAGTAGTTATAAAAATGTTTTACACAAAATGCTTGCTCCAAAAAATGAATGGGAACTGAGAAAATTAGTGAGTTAGATTTAGTGAAAATGTGCAGTTTGTATGGGAGGTGGTAGAAAGAGTGGGGGGATTTTAGTAATTTTTTCAGAAATAACTAGGAATATTATAAAATTGACATCCCTTAAATTTCAGACTAGTGCTATTCATACTTTTCAAGAAAATCGATTTTTTGTGAAGTTGTGAAACTGTGTCATATTGTATGGGAGGGGGTAGAAGCAAGTGAGGCTAATCAAATATTTTTTCTGATCTAAGTGATAATGCTAATTAAGCATTTATTACAAAATATGAGCTTGATAAATGTTAAATGTTCTGAGAAAATCGACTTAGAGCATTTCATGAAAAAGTGTAGTTTGTATGGGAGGGGGTGGAAAGAGAGGGAGGACGCAAATAATTTTTCTACTGTGAATTTAAATCATTATGAAAGTAATATATCCCAAAATTCAGATTAATAGCTTTTATACTTTTCGAGTAAATCCATTTATTGTCAAATTGCGAAATTGTGCCATTTTGTATGGGAGGGGGTAGAAGGGGTGAAGCTAATCGTCTAATTTTTTTTGACCTTTCTAACAATTTTAAATAAAAATTTAATGCACAATTTCAGCCCGCTAAATTTTATGCGCACTGAATAAATTGGCTTAGAGTAATTCATGACAAGTACAGTTTGTATGGGAGGTGGTAGAAGGAGGGGAAGGACACGCATAATTTTTATACGGTAGATTGATATTATCATAAAAGTAATACATTCCAAATTTCAGGCTAATAGCTATTATACTTTTCGAGCAAATCCGTTTATTGTCAAATTGCGCATTTGTGTCATTTTGTATGGGAGGGGGTAGAAGGGGTGGAGCGATTTGGCCCGTTCACGAACTTGACCTTACTTTTTTGTTAAAAACGACGTATACAAAATTTGAACTTTCTAGCTCAACGCGTTCTCAAGCTAGAGAGGACACGGACGGACGGACGGACGGACAGACGGACGGACGGACGGACGGACGGACGGACGGACATCCGGTTTTGAGATTTTTGAGTGATTATATGAACTTCTGTATCATTGATTTTTTTCTCGGGGCCTTATTTCTTGGCGTTACAAACTTTGTGGCAAACTTATAATACTCTCAGATTTCATCTAGAGTATAAAAACTAACTTATAGCCATTTCTAAACAAATGATAGACAGACACTACAATTATATTTATATAGATGCAACCATTTTAAAAGACATTGAGATAATTTCTCTAGCGGCCCGGGTGGTATTCCTGCGTCCGTGATTAAGAGGTGTAATTTATCTCTTCTACATATTCTCGGCTACCTATTTAATTTATCCCTTCGATCCGGTGCTTTTTCCTTATTTCGAAAATTCTCCACTATAACACCTTTACATAAATCTGGCAAGCGCAATGTCGTAAGCAATTACAGGCCAATTGCCATTCTTCCTTTTGTTGCTAAATTATTTAAGTTAATTGCTTTCGATGTTTTGTACTTTCATTGTAAGTCATTACTAGGATCGTTTCAGCATGGCTTTGTGAAAGGTGGATCGCTGTTGCAAATCTCTTCTGCTCTCGAGAAAGGGCAGTATGTTGTCTGGATTTATACAGACTTCAGTAAGGCATTCGATAAAATTTATCACCTTATACTTGCTTGGTTATCCTGCGGGTTAAGTCACTAATCGTATTCAAAAAGTGCAATTCCGTGGTGCCTTATCTTCTGCGATTTACAACAACTCCGGTGGTCCCCAAGGAAATCATCTTGTGCCACTGCTATTTTTGTTGTTTATTAATAACGTGAGTGCATCTTTTCTATGCTGACGACGCAAATTGTATAAAAATATATCTAATCACAATTATTGCTTATCTTTGCAGAATGACGTTACGTGTTTTTATAACTGGTGTACTAAATAACTTGCCTCTTAATATTGGTAAATACTTTACTGTCTCGTAGTTTTGAATAAGAATATTAGTTCTATTCTACTATGTTGTAGATGTAGCCGCTCTACTTCGTTCTTATATTTTAGGAGTACTATTTAATAGCACTTTCACATTCTACGACCACGTTGATTATATTGCCAGTAAACCTAGCGCTATACTTGGATTTGTCAAAAGAAGATTCAAGGCGTACAAGAATCCATTTGTCATTAACATTTTGTACTGTGCTTTTGTCCGTTCTATTCTGGAGTATGCTAGGCCTGTGTGGTCTTTATTCTGTTCACATAGCTAGAATTGAATTTATGCAGCTTCTTAAGATTTGCCCTTAGTGGCCTTCCGTTGTCAGATGCGCTTAGGCTTCCGTCTTATGCTGATCGCTTGAAACTTCTTTAGTTGAACTCCTTGGAGAACAGACGTGTACACGCAAGAGTGGTTTTCGGTTTCAAAGTTATACTGCAGCTATCAACTCTAACCAATTTTTGTCTTCGATTAATTTCAATATTCTTTATCGTGCCTTGGGAAAGAACGAAATTTGTACAGTCCCACAGTATTGCACGAATTATGGTTTTTATGAACCAATTTCATCTATGCTCGGATTATTCACTTCTCGCACAGTTGGATTTTTATATGACTCCGACTCATTTTATTGGTTTCCTATTTATTGTTAATTTGTTTATTTTATTTTTTTTATATAATTATTATTGTTTTACTTGTAATTTGTATATAATTTACTTATTTTTATTATTCTCGGTTGTTATCAATTGGTTATGTGCATTTCTTGACTTCTTACTTGTTATTTTGTTTTTCAATACTTTATACCTATAGTTAGGTTTTATTAATTTTCATATATTGTATTATTTGTAGTAATCAGGAAGTTGATGAACAAATGAATATTATTATTATTGTTAAACAGCATTTAATTTCTAAAGGCCATTAGTTAATTATATCCATATAAATGTATCATATCCTTCAATAAATATGAGTAATTTCTAGCCACTTTTGAAATAAGTGCGTACTGATTTACTAACGTCTACCGCAGAAAGCACACCGAAATTACATTGCTTGTTGCACGGAATAATTGAGTTGAAATTCCTTTAGCAGTGAGAGTGCAAATCCTTGACAGCGTAAGATGCTTTTTCAAGTGAATGTTAGAGATGCTCGTGCGATGTGCATTATAGGTATGTGGAAGGTTTTCAAGATTCGTTCTGTCTTCAATATCCTGCATGAAATAGCAATTAGCTTCAATTGAAGCGTCAAGGATGAATGATTCCTTATGTTGGTTAAGATTATTCCAAATTTGAATTTAATGCTTTTACTAAATATTAGATCGAATCAGACTCTTTCATCCAGTTTGGAATTTTAGCAAAGACTATAATTTTCGGTAGACTACACAAATAATCTGTACGATTCAATATAAGGACTACCTATATGGTATTAAGCGAATTTGAATGATTTTTTTTTAATAATTAAAGAGTCGATATTATGATATTTTTATTTAAAAGAGCGATAACTCAAACAAACATTTTATTTCTTTTTATTTCCAGGTAAGCGAGTGGATTTTCATCAAAGGAAAGGATGTCAAAAAAAAAATGACTTCGCTTAAAGAAATATCTTATAAAAATAAGTATATAAAATGAGAACTTCAAGTATGCTCTTCTAAAAGTTATAAAACTTTAGATGAGTACCAAACCTAGATAAATCCTGTCAAATTTTAGTCTCACCCCGCCCTCCCCAAGAAAAAAATTATTAAGTGTCAGAATAAACGAGAATAACTTTTTTCCTTCAATTTCCTTTGCATATTTCATAGGAAAACAAGTTAAAACTGAAACGTAACACGTTGCATATTCGCAAAAATTAAGTTCATTTGATAAGAAAATTCATGACGAAGCAAATGCAGAAAATAATTTTCCTCTGAATTTTGAGAGAGATGAAAGTTTTTTTTTAAATTTACACATGATTGACTGCACAAAAAAATGTTTTGATCTCATTAATTTAGAAAATTTTATTGATAAATATATCTATGTCTGAAAAATAGTTTTGAAAAGAGTTATGGAAATGACGTTAGTTATGGTGCGATTGACATCAGTTGATTGACAATAGTTAGTTCTTCTAAATTATTATAATGAGATTTTGAAGTTAAAGACGTGTAATTTTGTGTGAAGTTAGCAGTTAAAATCGTTATTTTCAACTAGTCATATAGTTTAAACTAAATTCCGATTGAGAATATTTGAAATTTCCATCTTATATTTGGTGTGAATTTATGTAGCTCGAATGTGATAATATCGAATTTCAATCTTTTTACGTATGATATTGTTCAAACGCTATTGTGCTTTTGTATATCTAGAAATGGAGTTCAAGTATTCAAGTTAAAGTATAAAATTTTAGGCAGAGTCTACTATCGCTTACGTCTTCAAACATAATGCTTATTCATGTAAAAACAAATATTTTTAAAATCGATTGACGATTGTGTACCAATCGTACGTAATATGCTGGAAAGAATTCAAGTGTATTGGGTTAAAAATTACACTACATAAATATATCAAGTCATTATTAGTTGTTCTGTGTTTGAGTATATACTTTTAATGTCTCGTCTCAAATGACCCGCGATTAATTTCGAAATATTATTGCTGTACATATCAACCTAACAAATCTAAGACCTGGTCTAAATTGAACGGTTCGTTTAGAAATAATGAATTTTTTTATACTATAGATGGAATATGATAGTATATTGGTTTTACCTTACCGTTTATAACGCTAAAAATAAGCTCACATAGGACTCACCGAGGATACAGAAATACTCGTATTTGTTGTCGCTCAAAAGCCTCAATTCCGAGTGACCGTCTGTCTGTCTGTCTACAACATAGCATTCGAATGCTTTGAGCTATAGTCCTGAAATTTTTTTTCATGTTATTTTTAGCAAAGGATAAACTTTAAGCTCGTGAACGGGCTACATCTCCACCTCTTCTACCCCTTATCATACAAATGTCTGGAAATTTAGATATTTGAAGAACTTGATTTTTCTCCGTAGTTATTAAGGCTATCAACTTGAAAATTAGGTCAACGTGTAATAGTGGGATTATCATTAAAGTGAAAAATATTGATCTGATCTCCTCACTGCTTCTACCACCCTCCATACAAATGCACAATTTTCAAAAATAATTTTTATTGCAATCTGTTCTGAAAAAAGTTATCAACTTTACCTCAGTCTTTCTTCCCCCTAGCATACAAATTTCTCGAAATTTTCAAATTTCAGTTAAATTATTTTTCTTCGAAACTGTCAAAGGTGTAGACTTAAAATTTTGAGCAAAGTATAATAATGCATATATCATTAACGTTGAAAAAATTTCCTTCTTCTAACACTTCTCAAACAAATTTAGAAATATCGGTATATCGATTTCCATTAAAACTAGAAAAATTTTGCCTGAACTTAATAATTGCAATAAATACTGAAAATAAACTGCCAACAAGTCGGGCGAAACTTTATTATTCTTGGGACAAGTTGCGGATGAGTGGAAAGTCAATATGCAGGTTAAAGTGGTTAGGGAAAACTAAGCGCAAAGGGGTCTCTTGGGCAGGGCTGTTGTCAATTTAACAATATTTCATTCGTTTCTGCAAGTTTGGGTTTTTATGAGGGGAGGAGGAGGGGTAATAGCAAGGGTGGGTGGATGTTAACAGCTTTTTAATAATTGCTTGAATCACGTCCAATATTCTCTGTATAGAATGTGTTTCATAGACGAAATTGCATAAAATTGTCATAAAATTCGGTGTATTTTACATTCACGAAACCGAAAATTTGTATGGGACGGGGTAGAGAAGGTAAGGGAATCGTAAAATTTGATATGCAGTTTTATTTCGCTTCTCTTGTAAGGTGCTTGTATAAAATTTCAAGTTCGTAGCTTTTAGTTTGTTAGTTATTAGTTTATTTAATGAAATTGGTCGAAATCATAGTTTTGTATGGGAGGGGGTAGAACGATAAGTGCAATTTCAAAACTTTTAAAGCAACCTCATTTGAATCACTTTTATAAGTTTTCATGCAAAATTTGAAATTGATAGCTTTTAAGAGATAGCTGATAACTGATTTCTTAAAAATGCTCGAAAAAATAATTTTGTATGGGAGGGGGTAGAGGAGGTAGGGGAATCGTAAAATTTGTGATGAAATTTTCTTTCTTTTCTGTTGTAAGGTGCTCGTACAAAATTTCAAGTTTGTAGCTTTTAATTTGTTGGTTATTAGTTGATTTAATGAAATTGGTCGAAATCATGCTTTTGTATGGGAGGGGGTAGAAGGGCAAGCATGATTTCAAAACTTTTACCGTAATTTTATTTTAACTATTTTTCTAAGTTTTTGTGCAAAATTTCAAATTGATAGCTTTTGATAGTTAGGTGATAATTGATTTCTTAAAATTGGTCGAAAAAATAATTTTGTATGGGAGGGAGTAGAAGTTTTAAAAATATTCGACCAGTTAATATTTCAAACTTTTAGAGATTTTTTTAAATGCATTTCCCAAATTTTCAAGTTTCTACCTAAAAATTTCAGTCAAAAATTTTCAGTTTATGTGTTTTTTTCATTCCACATGAAACACCTTGTGCACGTTAGACCCCCACTTCCGAGCATAATAATTTTGGAACAAATTACTATTTTTTTTCTATCTATATCAAATAGATGTGTCGACACGCAAAATTTAAACTTTGTATCTTTTACCAGAGCCATAAAAAAATCACTCAAAATTTTCAACATTTTCGCTTTCCACCTCCCTCCCCTTAAACCCCCCAACTCAAATTTTTTACCAAAATTAAAGATTATATAGTTCTAAAATCTGACAAATTTTTGATTTGATATCTGTACTCAATTTTGAGATTTGATGATTTGTAGTTTTGGAAAGTGCGCCATTTTTGAAATTCTCCCCATTTCCCCCCACTACTATAATGTCCTCATATTATATTTTTTTCATATGTCGCTAGTAAGGTTTAGTATACATTTTAAGTTTCAATTATATAGCATAAGAGACAGTTGAGATATTAATTTTTAAGTGTTTTTCTTTCCACCCCCCCTGACCCTCCCCCTTTCACTAATTAGCTTCTATCTAAACTGCTTCTAGTAGATCTTATACTGTCTTGATGGTCTCAAAATATCAATTTTTTATGAGAAGTAATTTCGAAGATATAATCATTTGAAAAAAAAATTCGGCCGACAATTGGTTCTTAGCCCCCCCTTTTCGCACCCCAATGGATAAAAAAATTAAATTATTTTTAAAAGTTGTCCCACAAACTCCTCTATATGTGAGTTGATTTTTAGCTTCCTAGCTGTAACCATGGTTGAGATATTTGAATTCGTATTTTTCCGAGATCCGCAACTACCTACAATCCCCCCAAAAATGAACTTTCTATCTTGAAGGGTTTGGGAGTTAATGTGCGCTGAGCGTACACGTCGGCGTACGGCGGACGGCGTACAGAAAGACGGATTTTTTTTTGTTTGCATTTTTAGGCTAATTTAACCATGAAACGCGAAAAAAAAAAAATTTCAGGGTAGCAAATTTTTTTTTTTCCCAAGTCGATCACAATACTTTATTATTAAAATAATAAAGTAAAAGTATCATTTTTGCTTCATTCCTTCCACCCCCTTTCATACAAATATCTATATTATAAATTCAAGAAAAACATATGAGAGCAATCGACTTTAAAATTGAAACAAAACATGGTGATGAAGATGTTGATTATCAGTTCCAAAATCATCCAAAGCCTCCTCGACCTCTGCCACCTCCCATACAAATGCCCCAATTTGAGAAACAATGTCCAATTTCTTTGAAAATTATGAAAGCTACGAACTTTAAATTTAGCACGAAACATTTTCCTTACCACGTTTGGTGTCATATACAAAAACTACAGATCTCTCCGCTCTGTTTCGACCATCTCCCATATAAAAGTTACTATTTACTATTCGAAATAATTTGAGGTGACATATTTTCCGATATACTAAACTCTTTCACATTTCATCTAGATTATCATATGATTGGGCTCTACACTCAATCGTAAATTCTGCATGTTTCATTTTAAATTGAAAGCTTTTAATTATTTGACTTACGAGTACGAGTTTGAAAACACCCAAAATTAGAAACTTATACATAGGTGTAAAATTATCATTAACTAGCAAATTTCATGTTTTATTTATTAGTTAATTTCGGTAAAATATAAAATGAACCATAAAAATTCTTTAAGAAATTAAAAAACATGATTCGAAGAAAAAAGCTGCAATGTGGACTAAAGTCGCGAGAACCGCATTACGTTATGATTTAATCAAAAATCCGAGTACTTAAAAAGCTTGTAAAAAATCACAGCGTCCTTATCTTCCTGACAAGCACAGTTAATGCAAGCAAATATCCTGAATGGAGATTTCCACGAACAATGGAAAATTGCTCGATAAAAATTCTGCTTGGCACTATGAAACAGGTTCAGGCTTTTAAAGTTTTCGGGTGTAATATGGAAACCTTTTAAGAGTTCAGTTCTGTTTTTTCGTCCTTGCGTTCTAGATTTGCCATTTCTTTTTTTTTTTTCTGTTCACTCGGCTTCTCTGAACCTGTCGAGATACGATCGTACATCAGGACCTTAGGACCATACACGACTATCATTCGAAGCATACATTTCACAGGAGCCTGGAATATGTATATGTATATCCAAACTCTTATTCAAACATGTACCCGAAAAGTACACTACTTGGCAATAGCTTTGTTGGATACACGTGTATATATAGTTAGGATACTGGCTGTACGGTTCCCAGCGAATGCATAGTTCTTGTGTAGGTGGTGCTGGTGGGTTTAGTGGAACATCCCAGAGTCAACGGAAATTGCACCCAGAAAACGAAGCGATTTCGGGCGGTAGATCGAGCGTGGGCACCTTGGACAGAAATATCAAGGTATGGGTTTTTCGAGAAAACGATGTATGGCGCCATCGTGCCCGTGTTTCTGGCGCAGACACACACTATGAATTCTGATTTTATTCCGAAACATTAGCTTTTATTTCCTAACAACGTTTTTAAGGTGAATTTGGTCAAAACGCGGCAGCTGTAACCGACCTCCTTTCCTGTGATTGCTTCGCCATATATGATCCTGTCTGCCGCCCCATGAAGGCCATACAGCTTGCTACTTTGTCCTGGGCTGAATTCCAAGAAAAACACACAACGGATATACGAGGAAATGTACGTGATATAGGACGAGCATGTACAGCAATTTTGGATAAACGTTTCTGGGCCCAAGCAATGCCTCCTGCGGATGCCTTTATTGGATGGGCTATTGGAAGACAGGCCAGTATAGGTATAGCATTACGAGCACACACACAAAAGATAAACTATAGGTGAACGAGAGCCTTCAGGAACTTTGGTGAAAGTCCGGGACACAATGAATCGAAATACCATGCAATCCTCTTATGGATACAAATGGGAAATGATTGTTCTATAGAACAATTGGTAGACATCTTAAGGCATTTATTATTTTTTTACTTTTACCGGAATTTTTAATTAAATTGAAAAGGTACAGATGGAAAAATAAAAAAAAGAAACGAAATGAGGAAAGTTAAATTAATATGGATTTGATTTAAATGAACTTTGAAATTCATGAATAAACTGTTTTGTTATGTTAGATTTTATGTGTTATACATATGTTCTTAAGCAGGGAAGATGAATATAAGATTATTACTTTTTTCGTTAATTTAAGTAATTTTTGGCAAATATTTTCACAGTACTTTATATTAGCCCGGACGGACCACCACTCGTATTTAGACCCATTAATCCACTTCTACGTTTGAGGGATGTACATGTCATAAACATACTACCAACAAGTCGGGCGTAATTCTATTTTTCTTGAAACAAGTTGAGGATGCATGGAAAGTCAATATGCAGGTTAATGTGGTTTCTCTTGAAAGGTGCTCGTACAAAATTTAAAGTTCGTAGCTTTTAATTTGTTGGTTAGCAGTTGATTTATTGAAATTGGTCGAAATCATACTTTTGTATGGGAGGGGGTAGAAGCTCAGGCGCGATCTCAAAACTTTGGATGCAATTTCATTTCAACTCTTTTTGAAAATGTTCGTGCAAAATTTCAAATTGAGAGCTTTTAATAGTTAGGTGATAATAGATTTCTAAAAAATGGTCTTTGTATGAGAGGGGGTAAAAGTTTTGAAGGTATTCAACTAGTAAATACTTCATACTTTTAGGGATTTTTTTTAAATGCATTTCGAAAATTTTCAAGGTTTTCAAGGTTACCTTAGAATTTCATTTAAAATTTTCAGTTTGTGTGTTTTTTTTATTGCAAAAACACCTTGTGCACGTTAGGCCCCCCACCCTTCGGTGTATAACAATTGTGGAACAAATTATGATTTTTTCTCTTTGTATTTCAACACTCAAGGTTTAAACTTCGTATCTTTCACTAGAGTCGTAAGAAAATCACTCAAAATTTTCGGCAATTTTGCTTACCACCTCTCTCTTCTTAAAACTTAAAATGTTAACCAAAATTAAGAACTATGCAGTTCTACAATCTGACAATTTGTCACCAGTACTCAGTTTTAAGATATAACTGTTTGAAATTTTGGAAAGTGTATAATTTTTGAAATGCTCCCAATTTTCTTCCACTACTATTATGTCAAAATGTTATATTTTTCTAGTATTTCGCTAGTATAGCTTAATATATGTATGTTCCAAGTTTCACTTACATAGCTTAAGAGATGGTCGAAATATTAATTTTTAAGTGTTTTTTTTTGAGCCCTTGACCCTCCTCCTTACAATAATTAGCCTCCCTCTAAGTTAATTCTTTTGGATCTGTATGCCACCTAATTGTCCCAAAATATGATTTTTTATATTAAGTAATTGCGCAGATATAATCATTTAAAAAATAAATTTGACTGACAATCTGTTTTTAGCCCCCGAACGGATAAAAAATTAAATTATTTCCAAAGTTTGTCCCACAAACCTCTCTCTGTTGATTTTCAGCTTCCTAGCTAGAACCATGGTTGAGTATTCGAATTCTTAGTTTTCGGCTTTAGCACCCCCTTCCTGCATCCTCCTTAATCCTTCCACTTCCCAAAATGGATGTCCGCGTGAGATCCGCGACCATCTAGAATCCACCCAAAAATGATCTTTCTACCTTGAAGGGTGTATTTATTTATTTACAATATTCAACAGGTTATAATATACTACTGACTATACAAAATTAAATTAGGATTAATGAACAATTGCAATAACTAAAAAAAAGAATGCAAACAATAACAATACAATAAAAGAGAAATATAAAAAAAATAAAGCATTAAAAATAGAAAAGAAAAATAAATAAAATGCTACGTGAATTATGATACAAAAGTAGATAAGGTCGATTTTGTACAATTTTTACTAGTATTAAAGTCGATATGATCATAACAACGGTCGAAATCTCTGACAACAACATCAAGAGGTTCCTCTTGCCCATAATTAGTTCTGTGAGAAGCAGTGTAAAAAATGTCATGAAACTGCAGAGATCTAGTCGGTACACTGACATTGAAAAGTAACAGCAGATCGGGAGCATCAATAATACCCATGAGTAAATCATGAGCGATCAAAACATTGATGATCTCTTTATGTCCAGACAGATTATCTAAGTACAACAATTTCAAACGCTCAGATTAAGGTGGGAGGGATTCAGAGTTATTCCAAGTAAGGTATCGCAAGGAAAAATGATGAAAACGCTTTTTCACACATTCAATACGATTAATATGGACAGCATAATGAAGACACCAAACAGGGGAAGCATACTTTAAAATAGGTTTTACCAATGAAACAAAAAGGGATTATAGTACGTAAGGGTCAGTGAAATTACGCCTATAACGACGTACCCAGCCAAGCATTTTTTAACCTTACTATAGTATCATATTGCAAGGTGAAGCTCAGCTTACAATCAAAAATAGCACCAAGATCACTAATATGATCAACTCGGTTCAAGCCGGTTAAAATAGGTGTAAGTTTACGAGAGAAGGATAAGACATTACATTTATCAATATTTTTTTATAACTGGTTAAGAACACACCAGTCATAAAAGATATCAAGATCACGTTGAGGAGATAAACAGTCAGTTTTAATATCTTTTTTTTTTAAATGTTAATATCGTCAGCATATAAAAGTAAAATAGTGTAAAACAAAGGAAAGGTCATTTAGAAATAAAATAAAAAGTAGTGGCCCAATATGACTTCCTTGTGGCACACCAGACGTAAACTTGATGTCGTGGGAAAAACGAGATCTAAAAATAACTGATTAAGTTCTATTTGACAAAAATGAAGTAGTATAGGAGGAAATCCTTACTTATCCAATTTCAGAAGTAGAATTTCATGAGACAATTTGTCAAACGTCTTGCTGAAATCAGCATATATACAATCAACAATCAGATTTATTTTCAATACAGCGGTCTACAAAATTGGTAAAGGATATAAGATTAGACACAGTTGATCGTCCCTTAAGGAGCCTATGCTGCTTAGTTGAAAGTGAAGATTTAAAATTGAAATAAATCACTCCAGTCAAAATACTTTCAAAAACTTTACGTGTTTCTGAAACCTCGGTCTACAATTTTTAATGTCAACAGTGCTACCCTTTTTATGAACAGGTTCAATAATTTTTTTTCCAGATGTGTGGAAAAGCGCCTAAGGTAAAGGACTTGCTAAACAGCAATGAGAAAGGGAGACTTAAGACATCAGCACAGTGATACAAAATAGCACTGGGCATCTCGTCTGGTCCCGAACTATAGAAGTTTTTAATCTGCTTAAGAGACTGAAAACTAGTACTAGCATCACTGATCGTTCTAAAATTACAGCGAGGGATTGTATAGCTAGGCAAGGATCTGGGCAAAGCATCAAAATTCGATAAGCCATAAATGATTGGGCAAAGCAGTCAGCAAATACATTTATTTGCTGACTGCTAAATGATATCCTGGTTGTCAGAATAGTTTCCTTTAACTGATAAACTCGACGGAAAACCATCATTTTTGAGTTTAGAATTAATAAAAGCCTTGAGAGATTTAGGATCCGTCTTAATATCGGTTTGTACTTTCTCAATATACCTATTGTAGGCCAAAATCGCGTATTGTTTGAAGTTCTGCCTAGCTATAGAGAAATCATTGTAAGAAGCAGATGACCTACTATTACAGTAAGTTTTCCATGAATGATTCTTAACGCGCTTCAAATGATACAGGCGTTCATCAAACCAGGGTTCACGTTTTACTGAGTTGATGTTGTTTACAGAGATTTGAACACAAAGTAGGAAAGAATCAAATAAAATATAAAAACGAGACAAAGAATCATCTAAATTATTAATATTAAGAAGGAACGACTAATCCACATTAATTAGGAGAGAATGTAATTTTTCATAGTTAGTCTTACGAAAATTAAAATGCGTCGTACAAGAAAAACTATGGTCAGTTTTCTCTAAAATTAAATTAACTTCTAAGACTGGATGATCTGAAACCTCAGGAACAAGCGGAGAATTAGAACGTAAAAGTGCAGTATTTGATGGATCAGAAACGAAAATAAGTCAAGAATTCGTTTACGTATATTTGGAACACTGTTGATTTGATTAAGATCAAGACCATTAAGGCTGTCGATAACATCACATTCCAGGCGAGATAAAGCATTCGTCGCAAATACATGATCCTCAGATTCAGAGAATTTCCAATTTAGATACGGAAGATTAAACTCACCTAGCATTATGATAGCATCATTAGAGCCTGCAACGTTCGAAATATGTTCGATACACAGAAGGTAGTCTTTATAAAACTCGATTGTATTCTTCGGTTGAACATACAAAAGAATGATGTAGATTATCGTGGCAACGCATTTGAGCGATAAACATATTAAATCCAACTTCGAAGAGTTTGGAGGGTAGAATCGTGTGGATTTAATTCCAGCTCCACCTCCGACAATAATAACTGACGTACCCTCATGACGATTATTGAGAAAAATGTTATAATTATTAAGCAGTTCGTTGTCATGAAAGAAATCATTAAGCCAAGTCTCAGTAAGTGCAACCATCAAAACACGAAAGCTCAGAGTAAAACTTGAGCAGGAAGTTATAGTTCGGAGAGTCATAAATAGATTTTACATGAGAGACTGCCAGCAAGAAATAGTGCGAACATTTTTTCTTGGTTAAACAAATTCTTTAACAAGAATATCAGCAGGCTAGAAATTCGGTGATAAGAAAATATTTAAGAGATTCGGCGGAACTGTGAGTTTGAATGACGAAATGCGGCAATTGGCGATATTTTTTGGCGTCCAGTTCATATAGGTGAAAATATCCTTGTCAATGGAATGAGGTTTTCAGAAACGTATCTTACAGCATCATCCTCATTTGTCGAGTATTCTAGCCGAGAAAAAAATACAGCTTTGGGTGGTACCACTACTACACGAAGTGGGTAGCTACCACTCAAGCCAACCAGAGGCGCAGAAGAAGTTCGGCTAGAGCGGGAGTCGAATTATTGCATCCACTTTTAGACCGAGACATAGTTGTAGCCTTAGTTGAAGACTTGGTAGAAACAGCTTTGCCAATGTTCAGACTCTTCTCACGTTGATGACGATGTCCGTTTTTCTTTAATTGCTGGGCAATGCTACGCGTTAACAGAGTGGAGTTAGGTGGAATCAGATTGGAGTTGTCAACAAAAGCCGATGATCACGGTCCCTGTATTAGAGTGAACTCATCTTTCAGTTCATTCAAATTAGAAAGCACTGCATCAATAGTGGTTGACATGGAAATCAATTAAACAGAGAGTCTTGTCACAGCTCGGGCAAAGCCAAAGAATGCTAGGTAGAGCAACATCGACAAAATACTTAGCTGCTGTGATGCCCCCCTCACGAGGGACAAAATGACAAACCACAAATCCTCGAGCATCTAAAGCAGTCAGAAGTAATAGTAGTCAAGCATTTACCGCACGTCATGATCATCATGCAGATTGGAATAACAAAACACTGATTGAAAATATTAGTACGCTTAGTAATAAGCAAGTTAAATTCTAACTATATATTATTTTATTACAATTATATTAACTTAGCAGCACAAATACCAAAGACTCAAACCAGTGGCGTAACAGCTGATTCTTTAAATTGACAACCGAACAGCTGATAAATTTTATTTACGAAATAATAGAAACAAAACAAGAAATAAACTAAGTAAATAACGAGCATAAAGGCACTAATTAAATTATAAATATTAAAACACGAAATACGTAATTAGAGAGAGCCAGGTCAACCCACTCTTAGATTTATAAGGTCAGGCAAGCAGCAACAACTCGCGCTAAAAACTTGACACTTCACTCAAAGAAAGGACAAGGCGTAACAATTTTCGAATTATTCAAGAAAAAAAAAGTTTTTAAGCGAAAACGGATGAAATAGCAAGCACAGATTTAAAATGGAAGTGGAAGGTTTAGTATGGTTTTGAATCTGCTCATCAGCATCATAATTACATTGCCTTGTTTCTCATATGTTTGAAGGAGAAACACTTTTCTTGAATTTTCAATGCTAAAATTTGTATGGGAGGTGGTAGAAAGAGTGAAGGAGGAGCGAAGTTCATATTTTTTTAGCATTTCTTGCAATTATTAAGGGACAAATTGTGGGAAAATTTTAAGTTTGTACCTTTTCCAGTTTCAATGAAAATAGATTAAATGCATTTACCAAAATTGTGCATTTGTATGGGAGGATGTAGAAGGAGTATTCGAATCAAAACCAAGTTTTTCGACATCAATAATATTTGTAATAATATTCTTTTCTCAAAATTTGATAGCTGGACGGTTTTGAAGAAAAATAATTTAGTTAAAATTTCGTTAAATTTGTATGGGAGGGAGTAGAGAGAGTGAGATGAAGTTGATAGTTTTTTTAAAATTGGTTGCAATTGCAATAAAATTAATTAATTAATTTTATCTTTGCAAGTTGCAATGCAAACCGAATAAATATATTTATGAAAATTGTGCATTTGTATGGGAGGGGGTAGAAGGAGTAAAGGGATCAGATCAAAATTTTTTGACATTAATCATATTTATATCTTTATACTATGACCTAATTTTCAAGTAAATTGCTGAAAAATTTTCGGTGAAAAATCAATTTCTTTTAATTTCGAAATTTCATGAAATTTGTGTGGGAGGGGGTAGAAGGACTGTGGGGATGTTGGCCGTTCACGAACTTAAAGCTACTTTTTTGCTAAAAATTATGTATGAAAAATTTCAGCACTATAGGGCAAAGCTTTCGAGATCTTAAGAAATTTTGTACATAATGCTAGAGTAGCTGTATTGTTTTATAAAAAATTTAAGATTCAAAAATTGAATCGTTACTGAGAAAATTAGTGTATTTATTTATTTTTAGTGTATTGTGCAGTTTGTAAGGGTGGTAGTGACTTTTTTTCAGAAATTACAATGAATATTATGCAATTGACATATCTCAAATTCCAGACCATTAACATTCATTCATTTCAAAAAATCGATTTTTTGCGAGGTTGTGAAATTGTGTCACATTATATGGGAGTAGTGAAGCTAATCGGTTAATTTTTGCCGATCTTCATAATAATGCCAATTAAATAAGTTTTTAGGAACAAAATTTGAGCTCGATAAATCTTATACGATTTGAGAAAATAGATTTATAGTATTTCATGAAAAAGTGCAGTTTATATAGGAAGTGGTGAAAGAAGTGGGGTTATTCGAATAGCTTGTCTGCAATAGAATACATTTAAGATAAAAATATTTTTCTAAATTTCTAATTATTAGCTCTTATAGTTTCTATGAAAATATGAGCAATGTAAATTGATGGAAATAAGTCATAAGTGGAAGGATTTGGCCTCATCAAGAACTTGACATTACATTTTACTCAAAAACGACGTGTACAAAATTTGCGCTTTCTAGCTCAACGCATTCTCGAGCTCGAGTGTTCACAGACAGACGGAAAGACAGACAGACGGATGGATTGATATTGAGATTTTTGGTTGATAATATTAGCTTTTTGCCATTTTTTTCTCCGATCCGTATATCTCAGCGTTATAAACTTTAAAGCAAACTTACAAGTATAATACTATCAGATTTCAGAGAGAGAATAAAAATTTGAAGATTTTCAAAACCAGATGAAATTATTTCCACGAATGAAAAATTGATATGGGGCAGAAATCCATAAACCCCTTAAACGTCAGTCTTAAGATCTGCATCAAATACTTTTCGCATAATTATGAACCAAAACTTTTGTTCCTCAGATACACTTCCGAAAATAAAGTTCTGTTTAAATAGTATTATGAAAATTAATTGAATTTAAACATTTCGCTGACATAACCTCCACAAAGGTAAAAATATCTTACATGTTCGCATATCACATGTTAAAAGAATTTACATCAAACGCGTTTATATTTGCAGAATAAATATTTATGACGCCAAGTTTAAATATACAATCGTGTAGGTATATTACACAATTTTTTGTTATAAAAAATTAAAGAGAATAAATTTGAAGTTTTATTCTTTCCCATAGTTTTTTTTTTCCTTTCCATAGCGTCAGTTTGTCAATTTCTAAATTCACCACATTCCGTCCTGGATCAGATCCTTTCGCTAAATTGAATTTGTCTTATGGGTCGTGTAGCTAGCAATGGCACTATGCTACACATCACATAGGTATTCTGTTCTGCGGTTAATTATAAACTCGCAGCACCTGTCGACACCTGAGAACGAACACTTGAAAAGTATTTTCAGGTTCTACCAGTCATCAGTTTTAAATTAAACTTGGCAAAAAAATAGAAGTGAAATTCCAAAGCTGCGCTGGATCCACTAGAAGATGGACGAATTTTTTAATTAATTCGGACACATGTCCATTAGCACTTCGCAGACTATATTTTTTTTTTCAGCAATAGTTTGAGCATAAAACGTAATAAACTACGCAGTGATGTACCAGGGTAGTGACTGTACTAATATGTTGCGAGAAATTGAGAACTTCTTATAACCTGTACATTCAACGGAGTTCATATTTCGATTATTATTTTCATAAGAGCCGCGGGTCTTAATATTGTGAGGAAGACTAATTAATTTACTAATTAGAGGAAGATTCTTTCATTTAATTCAAGTAATAGATACTTAAATTAGCATCGTCATAATAAAATTTCATTGAAAGGATTGAATTCTCTTAATAAGAAAATGAAATATGTTTATGGAAATAAAAACATTTCAGAACTACAATTGTACGTAAAACTCTCGATGAAATGGAGATTTTTGTGACTTTGAGAAATTATTATATCGTATTTGGGAGTGGTGGAGTCAGGGTTTAGCCTAGTGGGTAGCGTGTTGGTCTTGTAATGCGAAGGTCGTGAGTTCAAATCCTGGTCGACGCAATATATAATTCAAACACATTGCCTGCTTGAATATACCTTGGTCACCTTAATCTACGAAAATGAAATATTCGTAGAAAGAGGGTTGTGCGAATGGCTAACAACACTTCCACAATAAGTAATAAGAAAAATGTTAAGGAACCTGAATATCAGGAGGCCAAGGATTTGGGCTGTAGCGCCATTGTAGAAGAAGTATATGGGAGTGGTAAGAGTGACAGTATTGAACTATTTTTTTCAAATCATGCTACAATTGCTATCGAATTGATTTACAAAAAAGTTCGAAAATCTCAAAGGTACCTAAAAATATCTTCCAACAAGTCGGTGCAGTTTTATATTCATGTTGCAAGTTGCGGATGCATAGGAAGTGCAGGTAGTAGGATTAGGGCTAGTATATTGTCAATTATTGACCCTTAACTAGAATTTTTTGCTTCTGTACATAGAATGAATATTTCATTGCCAGATTTATTCAAGTAAGGATTGATTGGGGGGAGGATGTGGTAGAATGTGCAGGCTAGATGTTAATATTTTTTCAGTAGATAACGTTGAAAATGGTCTGTATGGTAAATCAATTTCATATCCGTAGTAAATTTCATGAAATCCGTTTGATACGGAAGAGGCTAGAAGGATGAGCAGGAATGGAGGAATCAATAAATTTGTGATTCAATTTTTTTCCGTTTCTCTTGAAAAGTGTTCTTACCCGTTCATAGCTTTCAATATTTTAGTTAGTAATTGATATTTTTTTTAATTGGTAGAAATTGAACTTTTATGCCGGAGAAAGCTGAAGAAGTAGAGGATTTCAAAATTGTTAATAGACCTTCGTATTAAGTATTTTTAAAATTGTAATTACAAAATTTCAAGTTCAATGCCTTAAATGAAACAGTTCCACTTTCAGAAGGTCTATGTACTTAGTAGATGGTTTTGGCTCACTTTCTATCCTTCAGTTTTCCTTAATATCTGTAAATACTTACCAGTAGCAGCCATTGCAACTGAAAAATTGACCATCTTCATCATTCATTACAGTCATTCTCATTCCCATTACCGTTAATACTTCCCACCATGACTGTGTTTAAGTATTGCACATAAAGGCGGAAATTGATTAAAAAACATGACATTTTGTAAAAAAAAAACCTAAAAATGGTCGAAACAATATTTCTGTATGGGAGGTGTTAAAAGGGATTGAATCAGTTAACATTTTGGCTTTTTAAGCATTTTCCTGAAACGAATTTCGCAACATCTTAGGTTAACCAAAGTTTTTTCAGTTTATACTTTAGATGGAATCTGAGAGTATTATAAGTTTGCCATAAAGTTTGTAACGCTAAGAAAAAAAGGCTTGGCGAAAAAAATTAACGATATAGAAGTTAATGCTATCATTCAAAAATCTCAAAATCGGATGTCCGTCCGTCTGTTTGCCCGACCGTGTCCTCTCGCGTTGAACAAGAAAGCTCAAATTATTTACACACCGTTTTTGGGAAAAAAGTAAGGCCAAGTTCGTGAACGGTCCAAATCGCACCACCCCTTCTACCCCTCCCATACAAAATAATCAATCGCGGAATTTCACAATAAACAGATTTTCTCAAAAAGTATGAAAGCTATAGATTTGAAATTTTTTTATGTTGGCACCAATCCACAGGAAAATAATTATTTGAATTGCCTGACTCCTTCTACCACCTCCCATGTAAACTGCACTTTTTGTTAAAATACTATAAACCAATTTACTCAGTATGTGTAAAATGGATCGAAATTGAGTAATAAACATTTATTTTGAATTATTAGTAAGATCGACAAAAATAACTGATTAGCTTCTCTCCTTCGACATCCTCCCATACAAAGTGTCGCATTTTCAGAACTTTATGTAAAATCGATATTTTTGAAAAGTGCGAATGTTATTGGTACGCAATTTGAGAGATGTCAATTATATAAACTTTATAACTATTATCGAAAAAAATAATACTGAAAACCCCCGCCTCTTCTACCACCTCCCATACAAACTGCACAATTTCACTAAATTTAAGTGTATTAAATTCCTCAAAATCTATCAAATTTTTTATGCATTTATTCATTCGCAACTGCTATGTATAAATTTTAAACTTTTGGTATATTTTGCTAGCTGAAATCTAACAGTATGATGTATCGTTGAGGTTACCAACAGATCGGAAATTCCAATTTTTTCTATTTATGAGTACTCGTACAAATTTTCCGAGATTTAAAAATTTTGAGAGGTATGTTTTGTTTTTGCTTTAAGAACCGGCTAGGATTCACAAGGCCTCTCTTTAAACAAATTTATGAATTTATGTGAAACTAGCGATCCCCCGCGACTTTTTCCGCGTAATTATGAGGGATATATAATTTACTTAGTCTAATAGCTCTTTGGATACAATGCTTTCTATTTTGTTGGTATCAGAAACATAAACTATTAAGAATGATACCATAATACTCGTTTTTGTGTGGTACAGGCTCGTGATCAAATCAATCTCGTGATTTGAGATCATATACGTATTGAAGAGCGTTAGGGACATGTAAATAGTTATAGATTGTGTTAATTAAAAAAACCCAAATAATAACATTAAGTTTAAAAACATAACAGGACTACGAATGTATGCCCAATCATACGAGAGTGTAGATAAAATCGAAATTTTTGTGATCTTAAAAAATTTTGTGTGGGGGGGAAGGGGGTGGTAGAAGTAGTAACAGTATTGAACTAATTTACTTCACATCATGCTAGAGTAGCTATAAAAATGTTTTGTACCAAATTTATGCTTCAAAAGTTGAATAGATACTGAGAAATTTAGTGCATTGGTTTCAGTGCAATTGTGCAGCTGGTGGAAAAAGTGGGGTTTTTTAGTGATTTTTTAAGAAACAATTATAATCATCATGCAATTGATTTATTTTAAATTTCTGATCAGTAACTTTCATACTTTTCAAGAAAATCAAATTTTGGAAAAATGTGATAATGTATCATATTGTATAAGAGGGCTTAACGGGAGTCAAGCTAATCGGTTTACCTTTTCCCGATGTTAACTATAATACTAATTAAGGATTTAGTACAAAATTTTATCTCGATAAATATTATACGTACTGAGCGAATTGGTGTATAATATTTCATGAAAAAGTGCAGTTTGTGTGGGACGTAGTGGAAGGAGATAAGGAAGGAGAGTAATTTGTATACCATAGATCAAATTTATGATATAAATAATATATTCAAAATTTCAAAGTATTCGCTCCTGTAGTTTTGATTTGATTATAAAATATTTTTGAAAATAAGTCATTTTGTATGGGAGGAGATAGAAGGCGTGATGGTACTGAAATAAGACCAAATGCAGATTACATCTCGAAGCCGGACAGATAAACAGATTGAGAAGAATTTTGAAAACCTGTGTTTCTGCTTAATTATTGTCCAAATAAAGCAAAACACTAAGTTACAGTCATTTATAAACAAATAACAAACAGTAATGGAATCCAATTACGGAAGTTTGGGGGGATTGATTTAGAAGTGAGAGGTGATATTGCGATTAAAATATTGAAATCGTCTGGGAATACAAGGGATGATAGTGCATTCCACAGTTTAGTCGTTCGAAAGAGAGAAGAGAGAAAAAATGTATTGAGCTATGTGGTGGGAAGCGTTAACACTTAGTCAAAGGAAACCAAGGCATCTAGAATCATTGAAGGCTATTTCAAAGATGTGCTGGCTACAATTAAGATGTTTTTTGCAACTCTCTATCATGACCCGTTCTAGGGTTGAATATAAATCAGAATTGAACGTTGAGCGCATGTGAGAGCGTTTGGAAGGTAACGCTTGATGATTTGCTGCTACTATCGACACGAAACGAAAGTTGCAATTAAGGATAAACAAAAGTAATTTCTCTAAGTCGAATTTTATCAAATTCCCAAAATATATTTCACAAAAAAATCTTTCAATCTCGAAGTCTCTCTGTGTCGAATTTTTCCCTAACTCGAAATAATTTCGCGGCCCTTTGCAAAAACAAAACTTCTCTAATCCAAAATAAAATTATGAAACGAAAAAAAAAAATATCAGCCAACAATTTGGGCATAACTTTATTATTCTTGGAACAAGCTGAGGATGCTCGGTATGTTAATATGCAGGTCTAGGTGGATAGAGAAGACTTGACGAATGGGGGCTCTATAGCAGGAATGTTATCAAATATTTAACACTTAACTGCGATTACAACCAATGGCTCCAGTACGTAGTATCAATATTTCATTCGTTTATATATTCAAGTTTGTTTTTGAATGGGGGGAGGGCGAAAGAAGGGATTGGCGTATGTTAATAATTTTTTAATTGATTACTTAAATCACATTTAAAATTATCTGTATATAATGTTAGTTTCATAGACAAAGTTTGATATGGAATTTCTATGAATTTCGATGTATGTTATATTCATGAAAACATAGATTTGCATGGGAGAGGTAGAGGAGATGTGGGACTCGTAAAATTTGTGATGCAGTGTTATTGTGTTATTTCGTTTGTCTTGAAAGGTGTTCGTACAAAATTTTAAGTTTGAAGCTTTTAATTTGTTGGTTACTAGTTGATTTATTGAAATTTACCGAATTCACAGAGGGTTAGATGTGCAACGAGGATTTCCAAATATATTTAAAAGTGTTGCAAAGTTTCAAGTTGATAGCTATTAATGGTTTGGTGATAATTGATTTCTTAAAAATGGTCAAAAATATACTTTTATATAGGAAGTGTGAAGTTTTGAAAGTTTTTGACTAGTCAATCTTTTAAACTTTTTTTTAACATAATGTTAAGTTTAAAGTTTCAAACAAAAATTTTGAGTTTCTTTATTTTTTTAGTTTACCTTGTGCAGGTTAGGGCCCCCTTCCGTATATAATAGTTCTGGCTCAAATTATTATTTTCTTTTATGAATATGAAATGGATGTATGCACGTGCAAAATTTGGACATTGTATCTCTTACCAGAGTCTTAAAAAATTAGTGGAAATTTTCGGTATTTTAGCCAATCACATTCCTCCCCTTACACCCAACAACTTTAAAATGTCATCGACTAAAGATCATATAGCTCTACAATCTGCCAAAATTTCTTTTTAATATCTTTATTTTGAAGGGGGCTTGAAAATTTTGAAAAGTGTTTTTGAAATGTTCGCCATTTTACTTCCGCCACTATTCTGTCCAAATTTTATATTTTTCTCATATTCCGCTAATATAGCTTAATATATGTTTCAAGTTTCAAAAATATATATTATGAGATAGTCGAGATATTAATTTTTAACTGATTTTCTTGAACTTGAATGTCGTTGGAGCGTACACATACGGCGGACGACGGACAGTGGACGCACCGCATTTTTAGGCTAATTTAATCATGTAAAATTAATTTGTTTTTGCAATGCTATTTTATTAGAATAATAATGTATATTGCAAATAAGGAGATTTGTGCATATCCCAGAATGAGTTTTTGAGTTATTAAGTGAAGATGAATGTGATGAAAAAATATAAAATAAAACCGAATACTTCCTTCGTCGAATCTGCGTATTGAAATATTTGAAAATGTTTTGTGTTGTTAAGAAAATACTTTCGACAAATTCTTCAAATTGCTAAACGAAGTAGATGTTGGATTTCAGCTAAGACGAGTTGCTCAGTTATGGTATTTATTTATTCTACGGTATATTTAAACGTTTAAAGTTGGGCATAATATTATTTTGTTGTTACCTATTAAATATTTAATTAGAAGAGACCATATCTCTATAGTTCGAAGTGTCCTAACTCGAACAATTTTTCCCATGCATATTCGACTTGAAGAGGTCGAATGTATTTCAACCTCAAATAATTACAATCATTTTATTTTGATTTTTTCAAGATGAAAAAAAAAAAAAAATAGAGTTTTTAATTATTCAATAAATTTTTATCAATGCTGCTTTATCTTGACAAATATTTTTCCACTTTTCAAACGCTTTCAATTCAGTTTTAATTCTTTTTTTTTCAAATTTTTTTTCTTAACGAACTTTATTTTACCTTAATCACTGTTAGCGAACTGAACTCTAAAAATTACTAGAAAAATTAAAAAAGTTAAGAGATAATATTTCAAACTTTTCGAAAGGAAACTTAACTTGTTTCAATTCAAAATCCTTGTTCTTTTCGTAAAAAAAAACTTACTTCTGAAAGAGTATCATTTTAATGAAGAAAAAAGAAACATTACACTCAATGAACGAAAGGTAGATAGAATAAAGTGCAAGTTTGTCGAATTCTGTGCGGTTGCAAGTTTTTCGAAATTTTATTATCCTGTTGCAGTTTCAAAGACATTCAACGTGTCGACTAATGAGCTTTCTAGGGAACTACGAGATCCGTATCGATTTTAAATTGTTTTCAACTGAAGAATATTATTGAATTGAAAAAAAGTTAGTTTCCAAGTACGGATATGATTGGATACAATATTCTTGATTACGATACACATCAGAGAAGTTTGTGTGTGTGCTACTGAAACTTTGTGTAAATTGCAATCATAGAAAATTGATGAGGTTATTTCGATGATTTATGAACGTCTCCCTTACATTGTCCTAATTCAATACAAGACGGTCTAAAAGCACTCCTACGCTATTGAATTGGATTCATGTTTTTGCGCATCTTTTCCCAGAAACATAGAATACAAATCTCGCATGTCGTTTTCTGCATTTTAGCATGACAAATCTTATACACATATACACAAAAGAAATTTTTTACCGAAGAGGCATTGAAGAAGGAAGGTAGCTACTTGGTACATTATGGAAATTTTTACCTTCAGTTTCCTAGTGGCACCGATTTTTCTTCACGACTATAATTTTCCCATATATATCTCTGCGAGCACCTGCATAATAAATGGGCGCACGATGGCGCACAGAAGAAATTTAATAAATCCCGAAGGTAGCTCTACCCAACTCTACGTGTTTCCTCTACAATTCACGAATATTTTCGCATCAGTTTTCTTGGCAACGACATAAGTCGGTCTCTTTTTGAGAAAAGATGAAATTTATAAGACCGAAAATCGTCCTTTCTTCTGGTCCGTGTATTGAGAGTGAAATTTTATGAAAATCCCAGTAATTATGAGCATATGGTGACTCGGCCCGGAGCAAGTTACGGTCTAAACAACACGTTAATGCCCAGATAACTGCTTCAATGCCAACACAACAAACATCAGTTGCACGGACACTACGGGACAACATGGTGAACGAAAAAGTCGACAACACAGAGCTTAGGACAATTTACTGTGAAACTTTTCGGTAACATTTCCAATGGGTCAAGCGGGGGTAGAACAAAGTTTTGCTATGTTTGCAGAAACCAAAGAGGGATAACTCGAACATTTGGATGTGTCCTGCATGGAATTCACAATTATTGTCGGAGAAAATGATGCATAGAATTCTGGTCAAGGGTATGATTTAAAATGCAGTGAATTACGGGTGTCCTGTTTTTAAGAAGTTTGCAGTTTGGGGGCATTGGTCAAGTTAAATTTGATAGTTCGGTTTTTGAACAAAAGCATTGCGCAGTGATTTTAAATAATGGCGGATGCAAGAGTTTTATGAATCTGATAAAGTTTTGATTTAGGAATTAGTTATTCTTTGAGGCGCTCGTTTGATATACATGAGTCGTGAATAAATAACTAGGTTCTCAATCAAACCGTAATCAAATTTATAAATTTCTTTAGATATACGTCTGCGTAGCTTGCGATTGCATGGAGAGTTCAAATTTTGTACACTTAAAGTAAAGTTTGTGAATGAACAAAGTCGTTATATGTAAATGTTATAAATAACTATTATATCACCTCTCAAACAAAATAAAAAAATCATTGCTATAGATTAAGTTCATTTTTCTGCAAACTACAGTAGCTAGGTTTGGGTAGTAGCAGGGTGGTTTGAAGAACCACATTGCACTGGGCCATCTAATTGGACCCATTACACTCCCTTCGAATATTTAACGCCTTTAAGATCATTTAGCTATGAAAAGAATCTAGAGCCTACACAAAGGAGACGTCTGTTAAAGATTTGCGGACAGCGACAAAGACAATGTACAGCAGCTAAATTGGTCATTTTCTTTGAATTTATAAACTTTAATTCTCGATAAAAAAATCTGGTAACAATTGTTGTAAGTTATGAAAATTTAAAATCCCGATACCACAGCGGAGGAAGTCTTTCATACAAAATGTAAATTATATCCTATATCTATTAACACGATTTATAAATATAATTGTAGTGTCTGTTTGTTATTTGTTTATAAATGCCTATAAGTTAGTGTTTTACTTTATTTAGAAAATAACTATGCATAAAAATACGTTTTAGAAATTCGTCTCTCTCTGTTCGGATTTAATTCAAAAATGACTTAACCAATTCTAATGAAAGCTTAATGGTTTGTTAGGTATACTTTGAGACGTAATCTGCTTTTGGTTTTATTTTAATCCTCTCGTGATTCTACCTCATCCCATACAAAATGAATCATTTTCAAAAACATGTAATAATACGATTTTCTTAGAAATTTTTAGAGCTAATAATATGAAATTTAGAGTTTATTATTTCTATTAGAAATATGATCTATGTAGATTATTTAGATCCTCCTACTGCCTCCACTACCTTCAATACAAAGACTTTTTCACGAAATATTATACACCAATTTTCTCAGTACGTATAAAATTTATCAAGGTTAAACTCCTACTAAATCCTTAATTAGTATTATTATTAATATCGGAGAAAATTAGATTCCATCCTTCCACCCCCTCCCATATAATGTGACACAATTTCACAACTTCTCGAAAATTCGATTTTCTTGAAAAACATGAAAGTTACTGATCTGAAATTTAAAATGTATCAATTGCATGATGATGGTCGTTGTTTCCCAAAAATCACTAAAAACCCCTCACTTCTTCTACCACCTTCCATACAAACTGCACAACTTCACTAAGTCCGGTACACTAATTTTCTCAGTACCTATTCAATTTTCGAAGCCCAAATTTGGTTCAAAACATTTTTATAACTACTCCAGCATAATGTGAAACGAATTAGTTCAATTCTCTCACCCCTTCTACCAATTGACATACAAAATTTCTTAAGATCACAAAAATTTCGATTTTATCTGTCTATCGTATGATTGGGCTTTACACACAATCGTAGTTCTGTTTTTGAGTTAAATGCTATTTTAGTTAGACTCTTTTTTTAAAACTAATACAATCTGCAACTATTTATATAATATTTCCATAACGCTCTTCAATATGTATATGATCTCAAATCACTTGCAGTTGAACGCCCTTTTTAAATAAGAAATAAGACAATAAAAAACATAATAGGACTACGATTGGGTGTAAAGCCTAATCATGAGATACTCTGGTGATTTTAAGAAATTTTGTATGGGTAGAGGGACGACGACATTGAACTAATTTGTTCACATCAGGCTAGAGTTGCTATGAAATTGTTTTATACAAAATTTAGGATTCAAAAATATAATAGGTACTGAGCAAAATAAGTGTTTCATATTTAGTGAAATTTTGTAGTTTTTATGGGAGGTGGTAGAAGAGCAGGCGAGTTTTTAATTACTTTTTTCGAAATAACTATAAACATTATGGTTTTGATATGTTTTAAATTGCAGATTAGTAGCATTCATACTTTTCAGGAAAATTGACTTTTTGCAAAGTTGAGCAATTGCGTCATATTGTATGGGAGTGGGTAGAAAGAGTGCAGCTAATCATCTCTATTTTTTCGTGTTACTAATAATTCTAAATAATTGCATAATTTCAGCACGATAAATTTTATGTGCCGTTTGACCCGTTGTCGGGTGCGGGCGTGTTTATACTCCAGATGAAATCTGAGAGTATATTGTGTTTGCCTTACCGTTTGTAACGCTAAGAAATAACGCTCGCACAGAGCCGCCAAGGGTACAGAAATAATTGTTGTCGCTCAAAAACCTCGATTCCGAGTGACCGTCTGTCCGTCTGTCTATCTCTCTGTCTGTCCGTCTGTCCGTCTGCCCGTCTGTGCGTCTGTCAGCATAACTCTCGAAAGCTTTGAGCTATAGTGCTAAAAATTTTTGTTTGTCATTTTTAGCAAAAAAGTAACTTTAAGTTCGTGAATGGGCTACATCCCCCCACTCCTTCTACCCACTCCCATACAAATTTCATGAAATTTCGAAATATTAAGAAATTGATTTTTCTTTGAAACTCTTTAATGTATCGACTAGAAATTTGGGTCAAAGTATTATGATATTGATGTCATTAATATCACGGAATATTAATCCGATCCCCTTACTCCTTCTACTCCCACCCATTCAAATGGACAATTTTGAAAAATACATATTTTCGATTTTCATTGAAACTAGTAAAGCTGAAAAGACAAAATTTTGTCAGAATTAATTCTACTATAATTGCAATTTATTTAAAAAATAATTATAAACTTCACCTCACTCCTTCTACCCCCTCCCATACAAATTACACGAAATTTTGAAATTATATTATTTATTTTTCTACTATATACTGAGAAGTGCAAGCGAAGTAGAACTTGAATTTTTCGTATATTGCGACGTAATAGGGACCGATCGCGAAAAATCAAAAAAACGTTTTCAAGCAAATTTAATTTCCCGTCGAAGGGTGCTACTTTCATCGCGATAGGTCAAAAGTCGACCAGTGGAATGGAATATGTGCAAGGGTCTAAATAAGAGAGCCGCAAAAAAATCAAGTCAATCGAACGATCATCTCGTGGCATTTCCAAAACACCCATAGTATCTTGCCATTGAACTATTCCCGAAGAACTTGTGTCCTCAGGAACTCTTGCAAACATTTTTCGAGTAATCTCGTAACGACGATTTCGGCTTCCTTGGGACATAACTTCTCCGTGTATCGTCCATGGCAAGCTATTATGGGTGTTTCGGAAATGGCGCGAGATGCTCTTTCGATTGCCGTGCGGGATTTTTTTGTTTATGGAAATTTTCGCGCCACCCTTTTTTAGACCCCTTGTATGTTATCCACTCAACTGGTCAGTTTTCGATCAATCGCGATGAAACCAATGCCATTCGACGGGCAATTCAATTTGTTCAAAAGTATTTTTTTTGGTTTGTCGCGATCGGTCTAAATTTTTTTTTTGCATTACAACTTAACGTTTTTTCTCAGTGATTCGTTTAACTTCTCTTGCAACTGATTTCAATTTACGGATTTGTTTTTGGAATATATATCATGAGCTCTTGCAAGAATGTTAAGGTGTTGGTACAAGGAAAGGTCAAAAATTTTGCAGATTAACAAGTTATTATTTTTTCTTTTCAGTATATTCTCTTTTAAGCCTAATACATTTATCACATCTCTTTATTAATTCCTTAAAAAACAAAATGTTTTAGCGAGGCCTTCAAAATAGACTGAAATTGCCGACGTCACCTCTTCATCGTTGGTAAATTTTCTTTTCCAAAGCTCTTTCTTCAGTTTTTGGGGGCAACTAGTAATCGGAAGGGGTTAGATCTGAACTGTAAGGGGGTGCTTCGATATTCCGTAGCTGCATTTCTGTAGGGCAGCCATTGCAACGTGGCTCTTGAGAACAGGTTTGTTGTCGTCCAAAAGCAGCATAACTCGAATCCTCTTTGCTCTTCAATTTTCCTTGATGGCATCCTTTAATTTTTGCAGCAGGTCGGTATAGTATTCCCCTGTGACATTTTGTCCTTTTTCTTTATAGTCGATCATCAAAACTCCCTCTGAGTCCCATAGAATAGTGGCCATGATTTTTCGGCGGATTGTTACACCTTGAACTTCTTGAGGATGAAGTACCTTTACCAGTCACTGACACATTGACTTCTGCTTTAGTTCAGGCTTATAATGATGAACCCAAGTTTCGTTTCTAGTAATAATGCGGGTCAACATTTCATCCCTGTTCTCGCTACAGAGATCCAAAAGTCGCATGAAACTCGACGCACTCTTTTTCCTGAACCGCTGAGAGTATTCTCGGTACCCATCTTGCGCTGGCCTTAAACATGCCGAAATGATTGTGGACGATATTCAAAATGGTTGTATCTTATATTCCAACCCTTTTTGGCGATTTGTTTCTTCTTTAAACGAGCATCTTCGAGAGCAAGTTTCTCCAGTTTTTCGACGATTTTTGAGAAAAAGGCCTCAATCGGCCGGCCCGAGTGCATATCATCTTCTAATGAGTCTCTGCCTTGCCTGAGTGAACTATGCCACCTATAAATCATTGATTTTCCAGGAGTCCAGAGTTCCCATAAGTGGATGACATTTCTTCCAAAATGATTTGTGGTGTTTTTCCTTGCTTGGTAAGGTACTTAATGACAGCACGAAACTCAATTTTATCCATAGTTAGCGTTTTCTTTTCGATTGACTTGTTGATTTGGCGATAACTAATATACTAGAGATTCGATTTGGCAGAAAATTTGTACTTATACCCGCCTCCACTTGGCATTTGCTACTTAGTGCGTTAGCTGCTTCACTTTCTCAAGTGCATTTGTCTTCTTAGAGTATTTGTCATACCTAGGTGGTTTTTGGCAGTCCAGGTCGTTTTGAACCTTAAGGATTCTAATCTAATGGCTGCCTTGTGCTATTGAACTGCTTCCTTGTGATTGCCCCATACAGCTTTATTTTCCGCTATTGATCTGTCTCATTAAAGGTTTTTCATTCGTTAAGATCCATGTTGCTGATGATGTTCGTCCAGAATATTCTGCATAATAATCTCAAATACTTGTTGATGACAACTTGGGTGACGGCGACGGATATAAGCTTTGATTTTCTGAATATCTGCGTTTGTATACTCTAGATGAAATCTGAGAGTATTATAAGTTTGCCACAAAGTTTGTAACGCTAAGAAATAAGGCTCGGAGAAAAAAATTAATGATGCAAAAGTTCATATAATCACTCAAAAATTTCAAAACCGGATGTCCGTCCGTTCGTCCGTCTGTCCGTCCGTCTGTCCGTCCGTCTGTCCGTCCGTGTCCTCTCTAGCTTGAGAACGCGTTGATCTAGAAAGTTCAAATTTTGTACACATCGTTTTTGACAAAAAAGTAAGGACAAGTTCGTGAACGGGCCAAATCGCTGTACCCCTTCTACCTTCTCCCATACAAAATGACACAATTTTTAGTTTATCAATAAAGTATAAAGTTTATCAATAAACGGGTTTTCTCGAAAAGTATATATGCTATTGGTATGAAATTTGGAATATAATACTTTTATAATGATTTCATTCTACTGTATAAAAATTATTTGTGTCCTCGCCGTCATTCCACCACCTCCCATACAAACTGCACTTTTTCATGAAATGTTCTAAACCAATTTACTCAGTGTGTATGCAATTGATCGAGCTGAAATTGTGCACTAGCTATTTATTTATAATTATTAGTAAGACCAAAAAAATTAGACGATTAGCTTTACCCCTTCTACCCCCTCCCATACAAAATGACACAATCACGCAGTTTATCAATAATCGGCTTTTCTCGAAAAGTATATACGCTATTGGTATGAAATTTGGAATATAATACTTTTATAATGATTTCATTCGGCTGTATAAAAATTATTTGTGTCCTCGCCGTCATTCCACCACCTCCCATACAAACTGCACTTTTTCATGAAATGTTCTAAACCAATTTACTCAGTGTGTATGCAATTGATCGAGCTGAAATTGTGCACTAGCTATTTATTTATAATTATTAGTAAGACCAAAAAAATTAGACGATTAGCTTTACCCCTTCTGCCCCCTCCCATACAAAATGACAAAATCACGCAGTTTATCAATAATCGGTTTTTCTCGAAAAGTATATACGCTATTGTTATGAAATTTGGAATATAATACTTTTATAATGATTCCATTCTACTCTATAAAAATTATTTGTGTCCTACCTCTCCTTCAACCACCTCCCATACAAACTGCACTTTTTCATGAAATGCTCTAAACCAATTTACTCAGTGTGTATGCAATTGATCGAGCTGAAATTGTGAACTAGCTATTTATTTATAATTATTAGTAAGATCAAAAAAATTAGACGACTAGCTTTACCCCTTCTACCCCCTCCCATACAAACTGACACAGTCACGCAGTTTATCAATAATCGGCTTTTCTCGAAAACTATATACGCTATTGGTATGAAATTTGGAATATAATACTTTTATAATGATTTCATTCTACTGTATAAAAATTATTTGTGTCCTCCCCGTCATTCCACCACCTCCCATACAAACTGCACTTTTTCATGAAATGTTCTAAACCAATTTACTCAGTGTGTATGCAATTGATCGAGCTGAAATTGTGCACTAGCTATTTACTTATAATTATTAGTAAGGCCAAAAAAATTAGACAATTAGCTTTACCCCTTCTACCCCCTCCCATACAAAATGACACAATTACGCAGTTTATCAATAAACGGCTTTTCTCGAAAAGTATATATGCTATTGGTATGAAATTTGGAATATAATACTTTTATAATGATTTCATTTTACTGTAAAAAATTATTTGTGTCCTCCCCGTCCTTCCACCACCTCCCATACAAACTGCACTTTTTCATGAAATGCTCTAAGCCAATTTACTCAGTGTGTATGCAATTGATCGAGCTGAAATTGTGCACTCGCTATTTATTTATTTTTTCGAAAAGTGTAAAAGTTATTGATCTGAAATTTGGAACATATGACTTCTATAATAATTCCAATCTGCTGCATAAAAATAAAAACATTTCTCTTCATCTATAGTATCGCACAATTGGGCTTTACGCACAATCGTAGTCCTATTATTTTTTTTTTTTCTGGGTATCTGTTATTTACATTTGTTTTTGCGCCGCCGTTTGTTGCCATTATACTTAGAAAGCAGAAGTTGTTCACATATCTTATTCGTTTCACATTTAGGATAATATGGTTTGTGCTGACGTTGTATTATTAACCACATTCTCAAAAATTGATTATTGTTGTTATTATTGACGAAGTCGGGAATGATCGCTAGTATAGTATAAAATTATTGGTGTTAATTCTTTTACCACCTTTTCCATCTTCACATCAGAATTTTAACAAACCCTGCCAATTTTTTTAGTATAAATGCTAATTATCAAAATACCATTCAATCATTCAAAAGATCACACTAATCCATTGTAATCCATTGTAATTTAACAGTCATTAGATATATCTGGACCACATCTCGATAAATTTGTTTTATAGAAAAACTTGATCAAGTTGACCTGATTATCAAAAGTAGAGAACTGTTGATAAAAATATTTAAAAATGAATCCGTAATATCCGTGATTTATTTCAAATACACAAAATGAATTTTGAAATTCAGATTTCTGCAGTTCGTATAATCGAACCTGTATATCATCGAGTCATAACCACGTACCTATATACTGCAGACTTAAAAGGCATACAAAGTTTTCCACATCGATTGGCAGCAGCTTATATTGTCTATGTGCATAAGTTACAGGACGAAGTAGTTATATTCCACACTTTTCGTTCGATGAAAAACTCCTCTAGCACTTCTGCAGTCACCATCACCTGTTCGCGTTGCATAAGAACGAGGTTTTTTTTAGTGCAATCGATTGCATATTATCATGCACCACGACCAAGGGAAGGTAGGTTGTACCATCCTTCGGAAACATCCATCCATAACTCAACAAGGTTACACCTCATTGCCGTAGCATAAATGTTCAGCCCTAAGCACGATTAGTGTTTTAATGAACATTGGAATTTTGAAAAAATGCTTTTAATGTTTCCACAGACAAGCTGAAGCGATAGAAAGGCTCTTAAGCACTTGCCCGCATCTCTCTTGGGCTAGGCACCGTCTGACTTTCAATAATCGACCTCGACGAAAGATTGCGGGCGACTGGTGGTGCGATCTCGAACGCCTGCACAGAATACAAAAGATCCTTATCGTCCTGGCATTATGCAGAATATTAGAGTAATAATGGTGTTATTGATTTTACATAAGCTGTAAGCTTCGTCTTTTGCACTTTGCTCTGCACTGAAATGAGTTTTACGCTCAGAGTAGAACTTGGTTCAGCGTAGAATACAGTCTGCTCACAGTGTTCGTAATATGAACTGTGATACCCATCCTTCTGCGGTACAAGGTACAATAGCTCTCTACATTGGCTGACGGCTGGTTGGTGGTGCCAATCTATTCAGCTATTCCGCCAGAAATGAAGGAGCAAATTTCCAGAAGAAGAAGCAAAATGGTTCAGCAGTAGGTTCCACTGAAATATAATGAGATTTTCACCTTTGCGATGCCTATTAATGCTCCAGCCGCGGAAGGCTGTAATTAAGCCGGCATTAGTATTTAATTACCTCTTTGTATAATAAGTTTTGTTCGGCAAGACGTTTATTATTTTGTTCTGTGAAATATTTTTCGGGTTAATCAACTGAAGATTTACCCATTCTGCCGCATGTGTAGTTCTGAGGCAAAGGTTGCTGTGCGAGCATATAACGTCGTCGTCGCCATATGCAAAACTTGGCACGTAAAAGTTACGTACATAAATGAGAATTTGGAGTGTGAGTGTCTTTTGGATTCCAGGTGCGACAACTTCGGATAGAAAGTCGGAAATTCAATTAGCGAAGTGTAAAATGTAAGCGCGAGGATTTAATGTACTTAGATATGGTCCTATATTCATACGTTGCGAGTATACGCTTTTGATTTCACACACAATATGTTCAATGTACTGATTGATGTTGCTTTGTGAGATTAAGTTTGAAAGTAGGTCTACAGAATCGTTAGTGATTTATTTGCATAAGAAATTATTCCTGTTGTTGTTTTGTTGACTTAAATTACTCGAAATGCATAAACATGATGCCAGAATTAAATGTAAAAAGGGAAAAAAAATTCAAACAGGTTCTTCAATATGCTACGAATACAAAATACAGAATATATTATATTATGTTAATCACATTATAGCTATCGGTCATACTGAAATGTTTTGGAATTTTGTTGAACAGGGTCAGCTACATAGAAATACAGTTTAAATGGTCAAAATATGGACGAGTTTTGCAAAATTGGAAGAATATGCAGAATATTCTTTTCAGTTTGTTGAATTTTTGCAACTATTCCCTTTACTTGGGATTTATAGCAGAACATCTTTTGTATGAATTAGCAGTGCAGGCACAATTAAAGATCGTTTTAAGCATATCTTAGCCAGTTTTTCGGTTGTAACGAAACCTTTTCCATGCTACTGTTTTCCAGTAGCATACCTCATGTTTAATTTTAAAAATTCCTTTACTTTCTTTTTCAGTGGTAGGATTCTTTTTTTAGAGATTGATAAACCTACAAGTCTATTCCAGTAGATTCTGTGCTCTTGTTCAATTTCCTTTCTAAGTACAAGATTGGTACACAGATGGCTCGTGCACCTCGGAGGCGACTGGAGGTGGAGTCACAGGTCCTAACTTTTCGGTTTCAAAACGTCTTGGTAAGGAAGCAACAATATTCCAAGCTGAACTTATTGCAATGTATTCAAGTGAATATTAGGAGAGCTTATCGCAACAAATCTATCAGTATCCTTTCGGATAGTCAGGCAATTTTCAAAGCTTTGGCATCCAACAAACACGGATTGAGGCTCGTGTGGGAAGATCTTTTCATTGACGACTCCACTATTTTGAAATACATTGATAAACTTGCTACTAATTTCTCTAGTGGACCAGATGGTGTTCCCTCTTCTGTGATTAAAAAGTGTAGTTTATCCCTTTTACCTATCCTTGGGTATCTTTTTAATTCATCACTTCGTAGTGGAGTTTTTCCTATGTCATGGAAATAATCAACTATAATGCCCTTGCTTAAGTCTGGTAAAAGAGACAATGTAAGTAATTATAGGCCTATAGCGAATCTTCCATGTGTTGCTAAGCTATTTGAATCTATTGTTTGTGATGTAATGTATTTCCATTCCAAGTCGATCATTGGATCATTCCAGCATGGCTTTGTCAAGGACAGATCCACTGTAACTAATCTTATGGAATTTTCGAACTTCTGTCTTTCTGCTATCGAAAACGGGCAGCAGGTCGATTGCATATACACTGACTTTAGTAAGGCCTTTGACAAAATTGACCATAATATTCTTGTGCATAAGCTCGGCCTGCTTGGTTTTCCTGATATTTTTGTCCTTTGGATAAAGTCGTATCTTAGTGATCGCATTCAGAAAGTACACTTTCGTGGAGCCTTATCTTCTGAAATACTTAATACTTCAGGCGTTCCCCAAGGTAGCCATCTGGGACCACTTCTATTCCTTCTCTTTATTAATGACGTGAGTTCGTTTATCTTTAACTCGAACATTCTTCTCTATGCCGATGATGCAAAAATCTGTAAGATTGTCTCCAGCAGCAATGATTGTCTATTATTGCAAAGTGATATCTCGCGTTTTCATGACTGGTGCTTACTTAACAATTTACATCTCAACATTAATAAGTGCACTGCTGTTTCGTATTCTAAGAAGAGAATATCAATGAATTTTGACTATGTTGTAGATGGATGCTCTTTACTTCGTTCTGACAGAGAACGTGATTTGGGCGTACTATTCAACTGTAATTTTACCTTTGATGATCACGTGAATCACATTGTTGGTAAAGCGAACGCTATCCTTGGTTTTGTTAGGAGACAATCGAAAGAATTTAATGATTTCTTTACAACAAAAATGTTGTATTGTGCATTTGTCCGATCTATCCTAGAATATGCTAGTCCTATCTGGTCACTATTTTATTCCATTCACATAGATAGGATCGAAGCAGTTCAGCGTCGGTTCTTAAGGTTTGTCCTTCAGAGCCTTCCCTGGTCCGATCCACTTAGGTTACCGCCATATGTTGATCGTTTAAATCTGCTGTCTATGGATTCCCTTGTGAAAAGACGGATACATGCCAGAGTTGTTTTTGGTTTTAAAGTAATTTCAGGTATAATTGACTCTGGCGAATTGCTGTCTATGATTAAATTCAACGTTCCATGTCGTCCTTTGCGAAATTATGAGCTTTGTAAAATTCCGCAGCATCGCACGAACTATGGGTTTTATGAACCAGTTAAGAGATTTCAATAACTTCTTCTCGCAATAGGATTTTCACATAAGTGTCCCACAAGTAAAAAGTCAGCTTTCTTGAGGTTAATAATGTTTGATTTTGTAAAAAGTTTAAATTTTCATGTACCTAGTTCTGTTTTATTATTGTTTTATTATTTTTATTCTTTTTTATTGTTTCCAACTGTGGATAAATGTAGTAGTCAATTTTTTGATGAAATAAATAATAATAATTATTATTATTAAGGAGGAACAAAGTAACATTAATGTGGGTCCCAGGATATACGGGAATTGAAGGAAATGAAGGAGCAGACCGCCTCGCAAAAAATGGCGCTGAAAAAATTTTTATTGGACTAGAGCTATTCTGTGGAAAACCAAAGTGGCAATTCATCCTTATACTTAGAGAGTGGATTGAAAAAGAGCATTAAATCTACTGGAATAGACTTTCATGCTTATCAATCTTAAAGAAATTTATCCTACCACAAGAAAGCAAAGTGGAGGATATTCTAAAATTCAGCAAGAGTAACATTAGTACTCTAATCGGCCTATTGACGGGACATAGTGGAGTAAACCACCACCTCAAAAATATGGGTCTTGCTGAAACCGATATCTGCCACCTCTGTCTCAGAGACACAGAAACGACAGAGCATGTACTATGTCACTGCGAGGCAATAGTAAGGAAAATATTCAATCTCCTAGGAAAATGATTCCTTTAAACTGATGAACTAGCCAACATGGCTCCCTTAAATATACTTAGATTAGCCAAAGCTATTGAGTTATGGTAGGGTAAAGCGGCAGTTAACGCACAATAGACCAAACAGGCCACGGTGCTCTCAAGTGTTCCTCTAATTAAAATAAATAAGGATAACGTTGGAGTGTCCTTTCGGTTTTTTGCAGTATGGCTCTGGTCAAATAAATTTTGTTTCTGCGTCGTTTCTTGCTATGTGGTCTGTCTCTTCATGTACCTGAATCCCTATGTGTCTTGAGACCCACATTAAGGTTCGTTTTTCCTTTTTTTGCAGGATAATTAGGTTTTGAAGGCAGTCCCAAACTAGCCTTGATCCGTGTTTGTTCGATGATAGTGCTTTGAGAACTGACTATAGATAGTTTTGTACCGACGATTTCCTCTAATATTCTCTTGGGTGCATAGCTCCATTCCAATTAGTTCGGCTTGGAAAATTTTGGCTTCTTTACCGAGTGGTTTTGAAACCGAGTAGTTAGGACCTTTGTCTCCGGCTCCAGTTCTCTATGAGGCACGTGAGCTATGTTCATACCAGATGGTTGATTATTACTCTATTTCACTTAGCATGAATTTATAGTAGATCCTTATGATCATTGGTATTAGGACCTCCATCCCTTCTGTAGTAATTCGGGGAATATTTTATCTACTCCAGCTGATTTATAGGGCTTAAATGTATTAATCGCACAACATATCTCTTCCGTGAATATATGTTTTTTTTTATAGAATGACCTGTCTTATAGGCAATTTTGGCCTTTATGTGCAATTTACAAACACAGTTATAGAGGTAAGGAGTGGGATTGGGAAGGTAGGGATAGGAGAGAGAGAACGGCCGTATATTTTTTTGGTATATTTATAGTCTAGATGAAATCTGAGAGTATATTGTGTTTGGCTTACCGTTTGTAACGCTAAGAAATAACGTTCGCACAGAGCCGCCAAGGGTACAGAAATATTTTTTGTCGCTCAAAAATCTCGATTCCGAGTGACCGTCTGTCCGTCTGTCTGTCTGTGCGTCTCTCTACAGCATAAGTCTCGAAAGCTTTGAGCCATAGTGCTAAAAATTTTTGTGTGTCATTTTTAGGAAAAAAGTAACTTTAAGTTCGTGAATGGGCTATATCCCCCCCACTCCTTCTACCCCCTCCTATACAAATTTCATGAAATTTCGAAATATTAAGAAATTGATTTTTCTTTGAAAATATTTAAGCTATAGACTTGAAATGTAGGTCAAAGTATTACGATATAGATGTCATTAATATCACGGAATATTGACTCGATCCCCTTACTCCTTCTACCCCCTCCCATACAAATGGACAATTTTGAAAAATGCATATTTTCGATTTTCATTGAAACTAGTAAAGCTGAAAAGACAAAATTTTGTCAGAATTAATTTTACTATAATAGCAATTTATTTTAAAAATAATTATCAACTTCACCTTACTCCTTCTACCCCCTCCCATACAAATTTCACGAAATTTTGAAATTTAAATTAAATTATTTTTCTTCGAAACTGTTAAAACTATCAACTTGATATTTTGTAAAAAGCATACAAATAGAAATAGTAATAATGCGAAAAAAAATTGTTTTGAACCGTACACCCGTTCTACCCCCTCCCATACAAATGCTTAATTTTAGTTAAATGCATTTTATCGATTTCCATTCAAACTAGAAAAAGCACAAACTTCAAATTTTGCCAGAATTTGTTTCTTAATAATTGAAATAATTGCTAGAAAAAAATATTAGCCCCGCTTTACTCCTTCTACCCCCTCCCATACAAATCTCTGTATTATAAATTCAAGAAAAGCATTTCTCCTTCGAATATATGAGAGCTATCGACTTTGAAATTGAATCAAAGCATGGTGATAAGGGTGATGATAAGGAGTTTCAAAATCATCTAAAACGTTCCACTTCCTCTTCCACCTCCCATACAAATGTCCCAATTTCAGGAAAACTATTACCAATTTCATTAAAATTAATGAAAACTAAAAACTTTAAATTCAGCAATAAATATTTTGCGTGCTATGTTCGGTGTCATATAAGAAAAATACAAACCTCCCCCTCTACTTGTACCACCTCCCATGCAAAAGTTTCTATTCACTATTCGAAAGAATTTGAGATGACATATTTTCCAGTATATTAAAGACATTTCCATCTCATCTAGAGTATCATATGATTGGGCTTTAAGCCCAATCATAATTCTGTTATGTTTTTCAGTTGTACTGGCTCCTACTCACAAATATTTGCAGAAGTCATGGGGGACTGAATGATAGAAAGCGAACAAAATCATGTACTGAGTATATAAACGTTCTTCTTGACGTGGAATTGATTCACACCGTTTGCCTATTTTATTTCGAATAATTTTTCATCGCCAGTAGCAACTGAAAATTCGTGCTTAAAAAAATCCTACTGTCTGGAGTGGGAATCGAACGAGCCCACGACCTATTGACTGCCTTACCTGCAATGCTATTGTTGAATGGAGTTTGACGATACGATATTTCTAAATCACCATTGTTTTTAATTATTTTGAAATTTTGTAAGTGTGTCGCCAAAAGTATTTCAAATGTTTGCATGTTGCGTTTCTGTATTCATCCTAATTATCAATGGCTTTGTTCTATTGAACCATTTTCTGGTTTCTTTGCGTTTTGTCGCCAGCTCCACGTTCCATCAAGGAACTTGTTTCGCCCTTATATTTCATTGTATAGCTAAATGAAGTCTTTATATCAAAACATATACGCCTATAGGCTGAAATTGATTCTTCTATGGATACGTGCCAATTTTTGTACTTGCTAACTAGGCGGGGGCTTGTTATGGTAAGGTCAAGTTCTTCTAGTCTAGCAATATTCATGAAGGTGGGAGTGTTGCCTTTATTTATTTTTGGAAGATTTTCAGCAGTAAGATCTAAAGAGATCTAAAGTTACTCTTCTGTTTTATTAATATTACTACTTCCCCATATTGTGTGGTGTGCGTTAGTGTCGCAGCCCAGGCTGACTGACATGTTGTGAACTAGACCGTATTGCACTAGCTACTTGACGCCTTGAGGTGGAGCATCGGACTTTTCACCATGAAAGTAGTCCAAGGTAAGTATCGCCTCTCAACAAAAATCGATGGTCATAATCATGTTTTGATCTTTTGCGATAACCCCATCCTTTCTGTTAAGGTTTACTAGAGTTATCGTCGAGACACAATCTCACAGCCACACATAGAATGTTCCGTGCTCCTCAACAGTGCGAGCTTGTACGACCACTTTCATTTCTATTGAGGTTTACGAACCGTACAGATACACAGAATTAGACAGATGGACACACAAGCAGACGTCACAATGAAACCTTTTTTTTTGTCTTGTGAAAATTCGTTAAAAACTAAAAACAGTACAGTGCATCTAGTACACTTTATTACTGAAGTTGGCAGAACTTCTTCATCATATTACCACATCTCGTAATATTTCTCTCTATTTTATTGAAGAAAAGAAATACTTAAATTTAATGTGCCAACCTAAAAAGATTTTACAACAAATAAAGGAAGCATGAGTAATTGTAATTAGCTTGGGCTCATGGGTAGGTACCCATGAAGTGTATGGCCGCGTAACAAATTACCTTAGCTTCTCTTGGAATATAAACTAACGAATGACTGTTCTTTGTCTTTAGAAAACTACACACCTCCATTAATCCCTTCCGTCGACGTTATACTCGAGAAAAAAAAATGGAATGGAATAAAAACGGGTAAACTTTTAGCAATATAACTCTTACTATATCATGCGTGTGGACTGAAAGTTGTCCTGCAGAAGACATCAAGTTTGCAGTCAGTCAAACTGAAAGTACCTACTCTAGGTCTGGATGAAAAGTTTCGTTGTTTCTCTTTTTCGTTTACTTTTATTTATATTTTTTTTTGTTCCACCCGTTGTATCCCGACACATTGAAAAAGAACAGCCAGCAAGCGAGATAAAAGTGCTCATAAACCATTTCTCGTTTTAATTAACGCAAAACTATAGACGACAGCCATTCATCATTGTGCTAAATCGGTAAATACCAGCAGACGATAAGGACTCTAGCGAGAGGAGTATACAACATACGAAAGACCAACAAATAACATTCTATACATATATTGTATTCGCACAATATAGTCATCCATTCGAACTTTAGTCCTACAGTTCCAGCTCCATTCCCGCGAGATGGTCGGCTATATTTTGCTATATCTCAACAGGAAGCTACCAGGACTCACAGCCACCAACATATATATGGAAAACGGTTAGGGAGTTGTTGGACAACATGGGCGAAAAAAAAAAATCAAACCTGACAGAAACATTATTTTTCGAAGGAATATGAGCTCTATAAATGGAAAAATATGAGAATGACATGTATCATGTAAAGGATCGTAACTGAATACTGTAGATGCCAACCATCCAGTGTATTGTAATTCCTATCCCGAAGCCTTCATCTATTTACTCTTTCACTTCAGCAATAAATGCACAGACCTTTTCCTTTCGTATATATTATGTTCTAGATATCATCGTTGGTCGTCCTTCATGGTGGCGAAGCTGATATGATAAATTATATTTTAGCTGAAGGAAAATAGCCCTTTTACAACCGTCATTCTAATAATCAACTCTCGCGAACCATTGCGCCGTAAGATAATGTGGATGTGTTCCTGCTCATTATTCTTGCATTATTCAATTTCCACTTAACTAACACAAATCATATGCAGACCTCCCATGTGAATGAATGGCGAAAAAGATCTATCATAATATTGCATAGCATTTTGTCGTCCTGTTCGACTACAACTATAGAGTCGACAATGTCTGGTTGAAATACTGGGTACGAAATTAGTCGCCCTTTATTATTACAGGAAATTTACTGCGTAGTTGCATGAAATTTATGAATTAGTAATGTAACAATTCGTTTGAAAACGTAGATTATCGTCACAGGGCATTTTCGTTTTTTTCCTGGCAGTATGAGGTTAAATCGTGGAAACTATTGTTTTTATACAACGGTTATTGAGACGAATTTGAAAACAAACAAACTGAAGAAATGTTTAATTTTCTTTAGTAATACTGGAAATGAAGCGAAGCCTTGTGACTTTTTCCTCAGTAGTTTGTTCTCCGTCTTACTTGTTTCCCTTTTTTTTTTCTTTTTTACTGAATGACCTGCGTTATAGGCAATTTTGAATTTCGGCCTTTCTGTGCAATGCACAAACACAGTCATGGAGGGAAGGAATGGGATTAGGAAGGTAGAGGAAGAGGAGTGAGAACGACCGTAACGAGTGGAGAAGCTGGTATTTTATTTTTCAGTTGTACTGGCTGGCTATGATAGAAAAGCGAACAGAAACCATCTACTGAGTATCTAGGCCTACTTGAAAAGGAGCTGTTTCACTTTTACACCCATTTGATTTCGAACAATTTTTCACCGCCAGTAGCAACTGAAAAATTCGTGCTTAAAAAAATCCCGTCTGGAGTGGGAATCGAACCCACAACCTTTTGACAGAGAAGCAAGCACGCTGCCCACTACGCCACGGAAGCCTAGCAGGCTTAGAACACAATTCTGTGCTTTTTCTAGGATCCGGGATGAACTATAAAAGAAAAACATAAAGTACTTCACCATTGCTTTTATGCCAATTGAATTACTAAAAGTGGGCACGCTGTTACTTTTTGGAATTAAACTTTTCCTTATCTTTCCAAGTAATCAAAAAACTAACTCACATAAACCTACGAAATTTTCCTATACAATATTGTCTATCGTCGTTACTTAACAACTTTTCTTCAAATACCAGCCGGCTCCATAAAAGAAATAAAGTAAAAGGTCTTCTTCCTGACGAGAAAAAGTAACATGGAAATTTCACATTTTAAGTTTATTGCAGTAGTTTTTACAATTCTCTTCCTTTTCTTTTGACGAATCCCTTCCCGGACGCAAACGAAACAAGCGCGACTTTATTCCGAGTTTTTCACATCATTCTATAAAGAAGCGTTTTAGAAAATTACGTTTCGTGTAATTAAAAGTAAATAGGGTGTTAAAATCATCAACCTTTTCTCTACCATTGGCGAAAAACTTATTGTGCAAATAAGTGTAGAATGGCTCCCTTCTCTGTTTAGGATCTTTTAATAATGTTCATTTATTCGTCTTCATCTCACTCCACAAGAATAACGTGTGCTTCTTTGTTTGTGTGTATCTATGTTTGAAAGTTTGCACTTGTAAAATGAATGGGCTCATGCAGAAGTTTTCAAACCTGAAACACCTGTCGTTGCTCGATACTGTCTTATGGAATGGTGCCATTTTCGGCAAACTCCTTGGGCGTATAGTATAAACGGCAATTTTGTGGAACGAACTTAATGATAATAAGCGAAATTTGTTGGAAATTCATTAAAGTTGTGTGTTTTCGCTGTGGACTAGTAGAACAAAATTTTCCTCGAATTACATACGCACACGATACAGGACTTCTGGAATTGCAGGAGTTCAGTCGTGGTTGCAAGTGTATCTCTGATTTACATTTTCGTGCTACCACACATCGACTACATCAGATTATGTAGATTTCTGCATAACTTATGCTACGGGGCAAATAAAAAACAATATGTACTAGAGGATACCAGAGTGCAGACAGAGTCCTGTAGACAACTACTGAAATTGGAATACGTAACCTACCCTTCTTGCCCCGCTATGAATATTTGTGACTATACCTTTCAGTTACCCATTTCCGTTTTCTGTTTACCTTAAATTTGTCTCGAATTTGCTAGCTAGAAAATACCATGGCATGCAATCAGATTAACCAAACAATCTGGCGAAATTACCAAAATTTCTGAGTCATCAATCGACTCAAAGGAACCGGATTAGTTCACACGAATTTCGATCTGGGGCTTTGTATGGTGAGCGCCAAAAGTTCATTGCAAATGTCGAATTCGAGAAATGCTTTTGTAGTCCTGTAGCCATGTATATACGAGTACCTATACCGGTTAGTTTCGAAAGTTTATTGGAGCATCTCTCATTTAGGACACATTTCCTAGAATATATTTCGCATATATGCCTAAATGTTGACTTTTAGAGACGAAAAGTTTTCAAATAGTTTTATGATAGCATAACGACCTTGCAATAGCGTTGCAATCGAGGCAAACTAAAAATGGGGATCGTATCAAGTAATTACTTTAATTAAAATGAATGAATTATTTGAAATCAATGAGTTTTAAGATTTTTTTGTTGTCTTTGAAATAGGTTTTCATTTTAGTTAATGAATTTTGAGAATATGCAATTTAATAACAGGTTTGAATTTTTATTGAATACCAATTTGCTTGATTTTAAACATTTTCAATTTGGATGAAGTGCTAACAATATATGTCCAGAAACAACTAAATCGAAGCCTGACGGCCAGAAGGTTTAGTTCGATTGGATTTTCATTCTTCTTCTACAATGGCACTACAGCCCAAATCGGACCTTGGCCTCCTGATATTCAGGATCCTTAACATTTTTTCATTACTTATTGTGGAAGGGTTGTTAGTCCTTCGCACAACCCTTTTTCTACAAATTTTTCATTTTCGTAGAATGAGGGGACCAAGGTATATCCAAGCAGACAATGTGTTGGAATTATATATTGCGTCGACCGGGATTTGAACTCAGACCTTCCCATTACAAGACCAATACACTACCCACTAGCTTAAAAAATTATACGACCGTAAAAATTTATTTCCTCGCAACAAATGTCATGAATTTTATATTTACTTATCGATCTCAATTAGATAATAATTTTTATTAGGTTCTAATTATTCCTTTTTACAATTACTCCAACATCTAATTAAATATATGTTCTACTCTAAAGAAAATTTAAATCTGTGCTAAATCTCATTAATGAACTCGCATAAAAGACGAAAAGAAAGCTGCATCGTAGTACTCCTGCTTTCATAACAGCAACGTAATGTCAGGACTATCAAGACCACAGAGCACGTAAAACTAAAATGGAACATTTCACAGCCATCACCTTAGGGGTCTCGTTTAGGACTTCTTCGGGTTTATTTTAGACGGTTCCCATTTATGTATGATATATATGTACATACCATAGCACACACCTTATACCGAATACATCGGGACTAAGTAGGATCCGGAAACCGACTATCTGAGGTGGTTCGCTGCCTCTTAAAACGTCAGCAACAGCCAAACTCGTCCCAATAGCTTAATAAAAAATGTCTTGTGCAAAAACCGGATATTGAATCCACTTAGCCAGAGAATGAAGTCTCCATCAGGTCGTATCCAAAATGATCTTATCGCTAAGATGAAAAGATATTTTTGCTTTCTACGTGCATCCTTCTACTTGGCCAAAACTCCAACAAATTGAAGACCGAGTGATAGGATAGTTGAGTCTGATAGGTAAAATGTGCACACGACGAAGAACTAAGGACGAGAAATGAGAGAAAACCAAGAAGTTTAAATTACCGAAACGGTTCGTAGCCCGGCCATATCTAAGTTTAAAGTTTTCTTCAACTTGCAGTTTTAGTTCACCTAAGGCTGACAGAGACTCGAGTCCCTCAGAGCCGGCACATAAAGACATTATGTTTGGTAGCCACGACTTCTAATAAACATTAAACACTACGAGTAGGGTTCTTTCATTCCTGTCTTGTTTCTTTTGCCAAGAAGGAAATCAGGAAGCGTTTCACGACGCTAGTGAGCAATCTTTTTATGTACAATTTTCAAATACTCGGCTGGCTGCTAGAGAGCTGGAAGTTGGAACTGAAAGGAGCTGATCTTTTGTTCTCAGATCTAGCTATACTGATGAGGACTACGGCGACACTAAGAGGGACTTCGTTCCTTTTCAAACATGATTACAGTTTTCTTTGTGTGTAAGGGATGAAACCCTCGAAATTTTATATATATACTTATAGCCATATAAGTTAGTCTTATAATGCTGAAAGGGATATAGCGAAATATTTCTTAACCTTATTTAATATATGCGATAAGTCCTGTGTAGATCGACGCTATGAAGTTTTCGGAGATAGAAGGTAAACAGCGTTGCAGAGTTTTTGCGAGTCGTTACGTTCGCTTTCTTTTGACCGGGGTAGGTATTAGTCCAAAAGTTGTGCAACTTGTCGCAGACTAAGAAATGAAATCCGACAATTTTCACTCTTCTTTCAGCAGTATTCTTTGTGTGTGAGGAGGCAAACGGGATAAGGTATTACAGATAATGTTTCGCAAAGTACATTAGAGAAATAAACTTAAAGATGACGACAGGTTTGGCTTAGTTGTAGATTCTGACAGTAATTGGAGCTATAAAGAACGATAATTATTTTGAGGTGAAAATTTCGTGATGATATGGTACTATAAATATGACGGAATTGAAACGAAAATTAAATAATTTTTTTGTTTGTTGTTCTTGTTCAAAATCGGGCTTTCGCCTTATGGCCTACAAGTTCCTTAAAATTTATTTGTTACTAGCAAACGCCCGCGACTTCGTCCGCGTTAAAATCGCATTAATAAGCAAATTTTTGAGAATGTAGTTAGTAATACATTATATGGGATATTTAATCCGCTTACCTTAATGGCTCTTTGAACACAATGTTTTGTATTTTGTTGGAGTCAGAACCATAAATTATTAAGAATGAAAGCAGGAAACTCGCATTTGAATGGGAGAGGCTCGTGATCAAATCAAATCCGTGATTCGAGATCATATGTATACGTGTTAAGGACATGTGAATAGTTGTAGCTTGTGTTAATTGAAAAAAGCCCAAATAAAATGACATTGAGCTTAAAAACATAACAGGACTTCGATTGTGCGTAAAACCCCATTATATGATACTACCGATGAAATCGAAATTTTTGTAATCTTAAGAATTTTTGTGTGGGGAGTGATAGAAGGGATGACAGTACTAAATTAATTTTTTTCACTCCATGCTAGAGTAGCTATAAAAATATTTTGCACCAAATTTAAGCTTGAAAAACTGAATAGGTAACTTGAGAAACTTAGTGCGTTGGATTTAGTGAAATTGTGAAATTTGTATGGGAGGTGGTAGAAGGAGTGGGGGGTTTTTGATAATTTTTCTAGATACAACTATTATCACCATGCAATTGATATCTTTTAAATTTCAGATCAGTTAGATTCACACTTTTCAAGAAAATCGAGTTTTTGCAAAGTCGTGAAATTGTGTCATATTGTAAGGGAGGGGGTAGAAGGAGTGGAGCCAATCGGTTAATTTTTCCCGATAATAATAATAATACTAATTATGGATTCATCAGAAAATTTTAGCTCGATCAAAGTTATACGTACTAAGAAAATTGGTTTAGAGTATTTCATGAAAAAGTGCAGTTCGTATGGGAGGTGGTAGAAGGAGTGTAGGGTTTTTGGTAATTTTTCTAGAAATAACTATAATCACCATGGAATTGATGTGTTTTAAATTTTAGATCAGTTAGATTCACACTTTTCAAGAAAATTGAGTTTTTGCAAAGTCGTGGAATTGTGCCACATTGTATGGGAGGGGGTAGAAGGAGTAAAGCTAATCGGTTAATTTTTCCCGATAATAATAATTATGCTAATTAAAGATTTAGTACAAAATTTTAGCTCGATCAAAGCTATATGTACGTACTGAGAAAATTGGTTTAGAGTATTTCATGAAAAAGTGCAGTTTGTATGGGAGGTGGTAGAAGGAGTGGAGGGTTTTTAGTAATTTTTCTAGAACCAACTACAATCACCATGCAATTGATGTGTTTTAAATTTTAGATCAGTTAGATTCACACTTTTCAAGAAAATCGAGTTTTTGCAAAGTCATGGAATTGTGCCACATTGTATGGGAGGGGGTAGAAGGAGTAAAGCTAATCGGTTAAGTTTTCCTGATAATAATAATTATGCTTATTAAATATTTAATACAAAATTTTAGCTCGATAAAAGTTATACGTACTGAGAAAATGGGAGTATAGTATTTCATAAAAAAGTTTAGTTTGTATGGGAGGTGGTGGAAGGAGTTGGGGGATTCAAACTATTTATACACTTGAAGATTGCATTTATAATAGAAATAATGCATAGAAGGCGTGAGGGGAGAAAAATAAAACCTAAAGCAGATTACTCCCAGAGGCAGAGCTAATAATCTGTGAAAGTTTCATTGCAATCGGTGCAACCGTTTTTGCGTGAAAGCCGGAAAGACAGACAGACAGACAGAGAAATTTTTTAAAAACGTTAAATTCTGCTTAGTTATTGCTAAAATGAAGCAAAAAACTTATTTATAGCCATTTATAAACAAATCACAGACAGACACTACAATTATATTTATATAGATTGTGAAACGGTTATTAGCCCTTCGCACAACCCTCTATCTACGAATTTTCACATAAGTAGTGTGCTGAAATTATACGTACAACGGGAATTGAACTTTCGACCTGCGGATTGTAGACAAGCACGCTACCTACTAAGCTAAGTTATAACTCTTCTGTTTGTTGGGATGTCAGGATTTAAGGGCAGATAAATTTAACGAACTGGATCAGAAAATTACATATTGGAATTTAATATTTTGTTGGAAGAGACGTTTTGTAGATCAACACTTCGCTACTGCCCAAATCTGGCCTTGGCCTCCTGACCTTCCGGTTCCTTAACATTTTTCATTATTTATTTTGGAAGCGTTGTTAGACCTTCGCACAATCCTCTTTCCTCGAATTTTTCTTATTCGTAGATTGAGGTGACTAAGATATAGCCAAGCAGACAGTGTGCTGGAATTATGCGTTGACCGGGATTTAAACTCACGACCTTCGCATTGTAGACCAACACGCTACTCACTAGGCTATACCGTAGCAGATAAATTTAACGAAATGGACCAGAAAATTACATATTAGAATTTAATATTTTGTTGAAAGAGACGCCACAAAATATATGAGTCCCTGATTTTTTTCAGACATAACTAAAGTTTTCATGCAATTAACAATATTGTATGGCGTAAAACTAATCAGTTAATTTTTTCGATCTAACTTAAAATGCTAATTAAATATACGGGTTACGATTTCAGCTCGATGAATTATTAAGGAATTTCATGAAATAGTGCAGTTTGTATGGAAGGTGGTGGAAGGAGTGGAGGGCTGGAAATAGTTTTAATACTTTAAATTAGTTTCAAATTTTAAATCAATATCTTTCATGGTTTCTAAGAAAATCGCATTATCATAAAATTTTGAAAATGTTTCATTTTGTGTGAGAGTGGGTAGAAGAGGTTGAGCGATTTGGTCCATTCATGAGCTTACTTATTTTTTCGAAAATCAGGTGCACAAAATATGAGCATTCTAGTTTAATTCTTTCTCAACGGGCGTTCGGACGGACATCCGGTTTTGAGATTTTTGAGTGATAAGATAAACTTCTGTGAAATTAATTTTTCTCTCCGAACCCATTTTCTTAGCGTTACAAACTTTATAGCAAACATATAATACTCTCAGATATTATCTAGAGTATAAAAATAAAAATTTGCTATTCAGATGGCATATTTGAATGTCAATTATTCGAATTAAAAACGATCTAAAATCTTGGTGCGAGCAATGCCTTCAATTTATATTTGTATTTATTTATAAATACTTTTGTATTACAAATTCCGAATAGCATTTCATTATAAAATGTTATGAAGTTATATTCGGCACTATATTTAGTAAGAAAGAGGTTTAATTTTTATGGTAAATCGAGTTTTTTGCCATAAAAATCACTACTTTACGTGGCCAAAAACTGAGAAGCCATCTTATTCGTGCAATTGATTTTTTTCAATTAAAATTTTTATAAATTATTATATATGACATAAATTATTATACTTGACACTATCTAAATCTAAATACTGAGCTATCACACGAAGAATGTTTAGTCATGATGATGTGAAAAATTTATATTAATATCTTTTAAATTTAATCGTTAATAAATATCGATCAAACCTACTTTTTATATTTGATAGCCACAAGCTAGTAGCATCTAAGACAATTTGTTAACATGCGGACCCATCGTAGTATTATTCGAACAAGAAATTATGTTATTTAATGGGAAGATAAAACAAAACAAATTATTTATAAATATATGAAAACAGATGTGGTCGTAGTAGCCTTAGAGTACACAATCGATTGTTTTTGAAGAGCTGAGTTGTCCATTCATGTTTTCTTTTGTACTATTTGTTAGATTTTACTTTATTATTTTAATAATAAAGTATTGTGATCGACTTGGGAAAAAAAAAAAATTTGCTACCCTGAAATTTTTTTTTTTCGCGTTTCATGACTAAAATAGCCTAAAAATGCAAAAAAAAAAAATCCGTCTGTCTGTACGCCGTCCGCCGTACGCCGTACGCCGTACGCCGTACGCCGTACGCCGTACGCCGTACGCCGACGTGTACGCTCAGCGCACATTAACTCCCAAACCCTTCAAGATAGAAAGTTCATTTTTGGAGGGATTGTAGGTAGTTGCGGATCTCAGCCGGATACCAATTTTGGGGGGTGTACGAGTTCAGGGGGAGGCGGGGGGAGCGCTTAAACCGAAAAATACGAATTCAAATATCTCAACCATGGTTACAGCTAGGAAGCTAAAAATCAACATACATATACAAGAGTTTGTGAGACAACTTTTAAAAATAACTTAATTTTTTTATCCATTGGCGTGCGAAAAGGGGGGGCTAAGAACCAATTGTCGGCCGAATTTTTTTTTCAAATGATTATATCTTCGAAATTACTTCCCATAAAAAATTGATATTTTGAGACCATCAAGACAGTATATAGATCTACTAGAAGCAGTTTAGATAGAAGCTAATTAGTGAAAGGGGGAGGGTCAGGGGGGATGCAAAGAAAAACACTTAAAAATTAATATCTCAACTGTCTCTTATGCTATGTAATTGAAACTTAAAATGTATACTAAGCTTTACTAGCGACATATGAAAAAAATATAATATGTGGACATTATAGTAGTGGGGGGAAATGGGGAGCATTTCAAAAATGGCGCACTTTCCAAAATTACAAATCATCAAATCTCAAAATTGAGTACAGATATCAAATCAAAAATTTGTCAGATTGTAGAGCTATATAATTTTTAATTTTGGTAAAAAATTTGGGTTGGGGGGTGTAAGGGGAGGGAGGTGGAAAGCGAAAATGTTGAAAATTTTGAGTAATTTTTTTATGGCTCTGGTAAAAGATACAAAGTTTAAATTTTGCATGTCGACACATCTATTTGATATAGATAGAAAAAAAATAGTAATTTGTTCCAAAATTGTTATGCTCCGAAGTGGGGGTCTAACGTGCACAAGGTGTTTCATGTGGAATGAAAAAAACACATAAACTGAAAATTTTTGAATGAAATTTTTAGGTAGAAACTTGAAAATTTGGGAAATGCATTTAAAAAAAATCTCTAAAAGTTTGAAATATTAACTGGTCGAATATTTTTAAAACTTCTGCTCCCTCCCATACAAAATTATTTTTTCGACCAATTTTAAGAAATCAATTATCACCTAACTATCAAAAGCTATCAATTTGAAATTTTGCACAAAACCTTAGAAAAATAGTTAAAATAAAATTACGGTAAAAGTTTTGAAATCATGCTTGTCCTCCTACCCCCTCCCATACAAAAGCATGATTTCGACCAATTTCATTAAATCAACTAATAACCAACAAATTAAAAGCTACGAACTTGAAATTTTGTACAAGCACCTTACATCAGAAAAGAAAGAAAATTCCATCACAAATTTTACGATTCCCCTACCTCCTCTACCCCCTCCCATACAAAATTATTTTTTCGAGCATTTTTAAGAAATCAGTTATCAGCTATCTCTTAAAAGCTATCAATTTCAAATTTTGCATGAAAACTTATAAAAGTAATTCAAATGAAGTTGCTTTAAAAGTTTTGAAATTGCGCTTACCGTTCTACCCCCTCCCATACAAAACTATGATTTCGACCAATTTCATTAAATCAACTAATAACTAACAAAGTAAAAGCTACGAACTTGAAATTTTATACAAGCACCTTACAAGAGAAGCGAAATAAAACTGCATATCAAATTTTACGATTCCCCTACCTTCTCTACCCCCTCCCATATAAATTTTCGGTTTCGTGAAAATAAAATATACCAAATTTTATGAAAATTTTATGCAATTTCGTCTATGAAACACATTCTATACAGAGAATATTGGACGTGATTCAAGCAATTATTAAAAAGCTGTTAACATCCACCCACCCTTGCTATTACCCCTCCTCCTCCCCTCATAAAAACCCAAACTTGCAGAAACGAATGAAATATTGTTAAATTGACAACAGCCCTGCCCAAGAAACCCCTTTGCAGTTAGCTTTCCCTAACCACTTTAACCTGCATATTGACTTTCCACTCATCCGCAACTTGTCCCAAGAATAATAAAGTTTCGCCCGACTTGTTGGCAGTTTATTTACAAGTATGTTTGCGACTAGTTGAAAAGTTGTGCACCGTCATAACACATTGTGCATAACCTTCGAAGTAAATGATGGCCTCCGTGGCGTGGCGCGCATTGTGCTTGCTTCAGAGTCAATAGGTAATTATCAAACCAATTACCCTAAAACCAATTAAAGGATTGGCATGATTATGGCTTCCATTAGGTGGTCTGGAACCATACTTCAGACCAAACACCAGCTGGGAATATGAATTCGTTGATTAATTATATTTCGGTGATAGTTTGAAGATATATTGACGAACTGGATCGTACATTTAAAAAAAAAAATGTTTACCTACACTATAAAAGCTCCTCAACCAATTAAAAAATACTATTTTCTTCAAAATGCAAAAATTGCTAAATTAAAAAGTATGAAGAAAATATGACAAAAATAAATATTAAAAAAAGTTTTTATTTTTGGACACTTCACAAGTTTTCAGTCAAAACATTTTTTAATTGGATTGAAAATAACGCAATTTAATCAACTAGTGTGTAGCCTAGTGAGTAGTGTGTTAGTGTACAATGCGAAGGTCGTGAGTTCAAATCCCGGTTGACGAATAATCCAAGCACACTGTCTGCCTCAATCTACGAAAACGAAAATTCATAGATAGAGGGTTGAGCGAAGGGCTAACACTTCTTTCACAATGACAAATAAAATGTTAGGGAACCTGATAGTCAGGAGGCCATGGCCCGATTTGGGCTGTGATGCCATTGTAGAAGTAGAAAAAGAAAAAGATTCCGAAAATCGTTTATCTCGACAACCATACGGACCATAATGCAATAACGAGCTTTTTGTTTTTTAACGGTGGATGAGCCTATTTGTTAACCAGATTTGTTTAATACCCTTAATTCGAAATTGTGATTTGATTGCAATGCCTGCTATGAAGCCTGTAGACTTATCACCGCGATCATAAGGGTATGCAGCTCCTAAATACCTTCCAGTCAGGAGAGGTTTAGTCCGTCGTAGGATTCTTAAATCAATAAAGAATGTTTCGATGTCATCCAGATCAAAAAATTACAAATATTTAAAGAAAACTTTTCAACGTGCAAGCCCACACTTAATCGTGTTAAAATTGATTATGAGCGAAAACTTCAACTGACGATCCTCTAGTTCCCTAAAAGCTCGAGAGCAGAAAATTTCCTTGAAAACTCTACCTTTCACCATCGAACCCTCGATACAATAAAAAGTAAGACACCAGCATACGAAAAGCGTTCGGTTTCTGCGCATTATGTCACTCAGAATTCGTATGTTTATATGAAATAGGAGGACACTAATTTTGGGGATTGTAGGCATTAAGGGGGGGGGGGCTGGGAGCTTTAGAACGAAAAATTAAGAATTCTAATATCTCAACTTTGGCTCTAGCTAGAAAGCGGAAAATCGACACTCACATAAAGGAGTTTGTGGGACAAACTTTAAAAATAATTTCAAATATAAATCAAATAATTTTTTGTCTACATATGTCTCTTAGCGATGTCAGAAGAAGAAGACACATGCGCGTGTCGTAATCTTTCTACAATGGCACTGTAACGCAAATCGGGCCTTGGCCCTCTGACCTTCAAGTTTCTTCACATTTTGATTACTTATTATGGAAGGGTTGTTTGCCCTTCTCACAACCCTTTATCTAGGAGTTTTCATTTTAGTAGATTCAGGTAATAAAGGTACACCCAAACAGATAGTGTGCTGGAATTATGCAGCGACCGAGATTTGAACTCACAACCTTCGCATTGTAGACGCTATCGACTAGGCTACATCCTAGCTGTCGTAATCTTAAGTATCTTTCATTCTTGCATCGAACTCATGTATAAACATAAAAGAATTATGATTGGGCGTAAAGCCCAATCATATAATACTCTAGATGAAATGAGAAAGAGTTCAATGTACCGGAAAATATGTCACCTCCAATTCTTTTAAATAATTAATAGTGACTTTTGTATGGGAGGTGGTAGAAGGAGTGGAGGAAGGTTTGTAATTTTTGGATATGACACCTTGTGGTATGCAAAATATTTCGTGCTGAATTTAAGGTTTGTAGCTTTCATTATTTTCAATTGGACATATTTTTCATGAAATTGGGGCATTTGTATGGAAGGTGGCAGAGGAAGTGGAAGGGCTTAGAAGATTTTGAAAGTGCTTATGGACATCATTATCGCCAGGCTTTGTTTCAATTTCAAAGTCGATAGCTTTCATATATTCGAAGGAGAAATGCTTTTCTTGAATTTATAATACAAATATTTGTATGGGAGGGGGTAGAAGGAGTGAAGAGGAGCTGATAATTATTTTTAGCATTTATTGCAATTATTAAAAAACAAATTCTGGCAAAATTTTAAGTTTATACTTTTTCTAGTTTTAATGAAAATCGATATAATGCAATTAACAAAAATTATACATTTGTATGGGAGGGGGTAGAAGGAGTGTACGGATCAAAACACATTTTTTTCTCATTATTGATAGTTCTATTTTTATACTTTATGCAAAATATTAAGTTTATAGCTTTAACAGTTTCGAAGAAAAATAATTTATTTTAAATGTAAAAATTTCGTGAAATTTGTATGGGAGGGGGTAGAATGAGTGAGGTGAAGTTAATAATTTTTCAATTCTGATTGGAATTATAAGAAAATTAATTTTGGCAAAAATTCGTTTTTATAACTTTGCTAGTTTCAATGAAAATCGAAAAACTGCATTTTTCAAAATTATGCATTTGTATGGGAGGGGGTAGAAGGAGTGATGGCATCGGATCAATATTTCGTCGTATTAACGACAAATCGATAGCTTAAATAGTTTCAAAGAAAAATCAATTTCTGAAAATTTCGGAATTTCGTGAAATTTGTATGGGAGGGGGTAGAAGGAGTAAGGGGATGTGGCTCGTTCACGAACTTAAAGTTTTGTTTTTGCTAAAAATGACACACAACAAATTTCAGCACGATAGCTCAAAGCGTTCGAGAGTTATGCTGTAGAGAGACGGACAGACGGACAGACAGCAACTCGGAATCGAAGTTTTTGAGCGACAACAAATATTTCTGTACCCTTGGCGGCTCTGTGCGAGCATTATTTCTTAGCGTTACAAACGGTAAGGCAATATACTCTCAGATTTCATCTAGAGTATAAATATGGAAAATTAGTTTTTGGCGGGGTTTGGCATGAAATCTCTTAGTTAAGTTCACGGCCAAATGTTATGTAGTGATGCTTGCCTTGTTTATTGGACTGAGAGTCTCCTCTTTGAATGCACGATATGAGTAGTAATGACGATACTTTTTCCTCCTTCTCAATTGATTACGGCGTCCCTTAAGATTCTATTTTATCCAACGCTTTTCTTAGTTTTCATAAATGATCTTCTGTCGTCTACTAATATAGTTTTGCGGATGACACTAACATGTACTCGTACTTATGAATTCGACTCTGCTTTGGAATTAAATGAGAATTCTATTGCACACAATCGCAGAGAGTTATTCTATTTGTTGAGCTCAGATCTCAACTTAATCCTGAAATACGGCAGGAAAAATCCAATGTAAGCGGGAAACTTTGCCTTTCAAATAATTTTACATTTCCGGGCGTAAAAATTAATAACCGAATAGAGCCAGAACAATATTTTTTTCTCAAGCTGATCCAATGCTTTATTATTAGAAGAATAAAGTAAAATAATCAACTTTACTTCAACTTTCTTTTATCTGCACATTTTAAAAATTTCAAAAAAGCATTTTCTCATTGAACATATGAGATGTGTCGCCTTAAAAATTTTTACACAGCAACATTTTATTACTCTATTTATTTCTATGAAAATAATCAAATCTATTAGCATGAAATTCAATTCAAAAGCTTTAATGACTTTCTCGCTAATTTTTCATCCATCTCCCATACAAATTTCACTATTCAATATTTTAATGAATTTGAGATGACATGATATTTTCTAGTACATAATACTCTGTCCCCTGTACTCTCAATCATAGTTCATTAATTTTTTGCACCTTGTACTGAGCTGTAATCGTCAAGAATGTACTTTTATCCGAAATTCGTGACGCTAAGTAATTTTTAACTTTAAAAAACACGATAGCTTCCTAAAATTTCCACATAGCGTTCTCTGAAAAAATACTAGTTGTGGACTATTAGTCCCGCAGATATCTGCAACTAAAATATGATAAAAAAATTTGAAAAACATAAAAGGACGTAAAGCCCAATCATGTGATACTATATAAGAAAAAAAAAGTTTTGTGATTTTAACAAATTTTTTACGGTGAGTGGTAGAAGAGGTGACGACGTAGAAGTTTTTCACATCATGCTAGAATAGCTATCAAAATATTTTGTTCAAAATTTAAGCTTCAAAAATTTAGTGGAATTGTGCAGTTTGTTTGGGAGGTTGTAGAGGAACTGGGGCAACGGAAAGGTTTCATATTTCAGACAACTAGCATTCATACTTTTGAAGAAAATAGCTTTCTGTAGAAGGGTGCAGAAGGAATAAAGATAATCAGTTAATTATTTCCTATCTCAATAATAATAAAATTATGTTAGTACTGAGGTGTACAGTATTTCATGAAAAAGGGCAGTTTGGAAGTGGCAGAAGTGGTGGAGAGATATTTACAGAGCTAAGTAAAATCGATATACAAACGAATTTAGATTTCAGATCAGTAACTTTTATACTTCCCAAGAAAATTGACATACATATTATAAAGTCGAGAAATTGTGTCGTTCTGTGTGGAAGGTGGTTGACGGGGTAGCAGGATCTAATTTAGCTGTTCACATTTCATTATAATCGCTTCTAAAACAGTTTTGTATTGAAAATCATAACTTATTCATAACTTTCATAGGTACTGAGAAAATTGTTACATTGTATTTCATGAAATGGCTCAGTTTATATCGTAAAAGGATAGAGAGGGTTTCAAAATTTTTGAATAAAAACTAAATAATATCAGTGAAAAAGATTCAATTTTCATGCACCATCTTTGATAGCTTCCAAGAAAATTCACTAATTTAAAAGTTGTAAAATTAAGTAATTTTGTATGATAGGTACTAGGACTTAAAAAACTAATTTCTTCTGATATCAATATAATTGCTACCAAAATACATTACACCAAATTTGAGCATCATACATATCATAGGTACTGAAAAAACAGTCTGTTGTATTTCGTGTAATTGTAGAGTTTGAACGGGAGGTGGGACGAAAAAAACACTTACCCAAAAACAGATATTAGGTTGTTGCAGATGAAATATACGACTTCGCGATGAAGTGAAGTTAGTTGCGATTTGCATGTCTCAAACTGCCGCCAGGTGCCTCTAGTAGTAATGAATATTGAAGTATAAATATTCCTACATTTGGTCATGGAATCATTTCAGTTTTCGACTTCATTGAGATCAGGGAGAAAAAAAAATAAAAAAACATAGAGTCGAGCCAAAAACGGTTACTTTTACTTTATTATTCTAACAAAAAAGTATATACAAAATTTTGCTACCCTGAAATTTTGTTTTTTCGCGTTTCATGACTAAATTAGCCTAAAAATGCAAAACAAAAATCCGTCCCGCCGTACGCCGTACATATGGACTCATATCTCCGACACCGTTAAAGGTAGATTGTTCATTTTTGGGTGGATTGTTGATTGGGTAAGTGAGCTCTATTTTCTAAATTTTGGGGGGTGTTAGGTGGAAGGGGGAGGCGGGGAAGTGAAAGAATCAAAAACTACACTTGCTATCTCCACCACGAATGCAGATAGGAAGTTGAACATCAGTAGAGATATAGAAAGGGTTGTGGGACATACTTTAAAAATAATTTAATTTTTTTATCCATTGGCGTCCGAAAAGAGGGGGCTAAAAATAAATTGTCGGCCGAATTTGTTTTTCAAATGATTATATCTTCGAAATTACTTATTGTAAAAAATTCATATTTTGTGACCATTAAGATGGCATATAGCTCCACCGGAATCAGCTTAGAGAGTGACTAATTATTGTAAGGGGGAGGGTCAGGGGGAGTGCAAAAAAAACACTTAAAAATTAATATCTCAACTATCTCCTAAGCTATGTAATTGAAACTTGAATCATATATTAAGCTTTACCAGACAAATAAGAAAAAAATATAATATATTGGAATAATAGTAGTGGGGAAAATGGGGAACATTTCAAAAATGGCGCACTTTTCAAAATTACAAATCGTTATATCTCAAAATTAAGTACAAATATCAAATCGAAAATTTGTCAGATTGTAGAGCTATATAGTTGCTAGTTTTGGTAAAAATTGTAAGTCTGGAGATGTAAGGGGAAGGAGGCGGTAAGCAAAAATGTTGAAAATTTTGAGTGATATTTTTAGGGCTCTGGTGAAAGATACAAAGTTTAAATTTTGCACGTGAATACATCTATTTGATATACATAGAAAAATAATAATAATTTGTTCCATAATTGTTATAAACCGACCCCGCCGGTCTAACGTGCACAAGGTGTTTCATGTGCATTGAAAAAAACACATAAACTAAAAATTTTTGAGTGAAATTTTAAGGCAGAAACTTGAAAATGCATTTAAAAAAATCCTTAAATATACGAAATATTAACTGGTTGAAAGCTTTTAAAACTTCTCTACCCCCTCTCATACAAAATTTTTTTTTTCGACCATTTTCAAGAAATTAATTATCACCTAACTATTAAAATCTATCAATTTGAAATTTTGGACAAAAACTTTTAAAAATAGTTGAAATAAAATTGCGTCAAAAGTTTAGAGATCGCGCCTGTCCTTCTACCCCCTCCGATACAAAAGTATGATTTCGACCATTATTAAGAAATCAATTATCACCTAACTATTTAAAGCTATTAATTTGAAATTTTGCATAAAAACTTACAAAAATCGTTGAAATGAAATTAAGTTAAAAGTTTTGAAATCAAAACTATGATTTCGACCAATTTCATTAAATCAACTAATAACCAACAAACTAAAAGCTACGAACTTGAAATTTTGTACAAGGACCTTACAAGAGAAACGAAATAAAACTGCATATAAAATTGTACGATTCCTCTACCTTCTTTACCCCGTCCCATACAAATGTTCGGTTTCGTGAATGTAAAATACCCCGAATTTTATGAAAATTCTATGCAACTCGTCAAAGAAACACATTCTATGCAGAGAATATTCGACGTGATTCAAGCAATCAATTAAAAAGCTATTAGCATCTACCCACCCTTACTATTACTCCTCCTCCACCACTCATAAAAACCTAAACTTGCAGAAACGAATGAAGTATTGTTAAATTGACAACAGTCCTGCCCAAGAACTTCCTTTCACTTAGTCTTCCCTAACCACTCTAAACTGCATATTGACTTTCCACTCATCCGCAACTTGTCCCAAGAATAATAAAGTTTCGCCCGACTTGTTGGCAGTTTATTTATTTCGCAGTAGCATTTTTAGTAACAAAATAACAATTACTATTCTTTTCAAACAAATTATTGTCTGTAAAAATAAACAAAAATATATTTGAAATATGATTAATACATTTGTTTTTAATTTGCATTTTTTTTTTTAATTGGAAAAATGTATATTTCATCCATAAATGATTGATTCGTTTTCGAAATAATATGAAATTGACCACGAAACGGTTCGACGCTAATTAATTATCTCGGAATTTTTTGATTAACCATCGTACGAGAGTGTAATTAACGCGAAATATATACATCTCGCTGACATATTAACAAAAATACAATCCTGCTAAAATTTTGCCAAGCGAAAAATTCCATTTGGCCGTTTTTAAATATCAGATACTGCGTACTGCATTTGTATTAAAACATTATGTATAGCAAATACTCAGCAACATATTCATCATTAATTAAAAAAAAAAAATACCAAATTGAAATTTGTTATTTGAGTTCTGACAATTTGATTTTTGAAACGTTAATGAATACTGTCCTCACCTACGCATTTGCTTATATATCCTTTACAGCAAAGCTTCACAATTCGCTTCATTCAGTTTTAGTTGCATGCACATTTTTTATTTATTAGAGTAGTTCACCTGTCCTATGTACACAAATTTCAGTTCCATTTTGGTGTTTTTCAGGATTTTGGTTCGCAACACGCTATGCAGTTTTTGATATGAATATGAATTTTAGCATTTGGGGAAAGAAGTATACCCGGAAGCAATGCGAAATGAAAAACGAGCAGTACAGCTTTATGGCGAGTAACCACAATCGACAATCAGCCCGGCAGGGTATCGATAATTGGAGGTCTAGAATTCAAATAACTGAGTTATTTTAGCACCTTGGTTACTCTTTACCTTTGCCACTCAATTAAAGCCAACCAATATAGTTTAGGTGTATTTACTGAAAAAAAAAAAAAAAATTCGAAATTCTATGCAACATCGGTACTCGATGAAAAAAATTGAATCACTAAATAATTTCAATGGCTTTGCTCATTCGGTATTCTATTCAATGTTCAGGTGCGGTTTAGGGCCACTTTTTCGCCAATAACTTGCTAGAAAGGGAGGTTAATCTACTGTGCGAGATACACTTTTTGCACGGATAATAAGTAGGATTTAATGATTGCCTCGTTCTTAATAGGAGCCACTCGGAATATTTTTATGGTAGGAAAATTTTTTTTCGGCAACAACGTTACAAGTTAATTTTCCACTGATCCCATAAAATTGTTATTAATATTAATAGAGGGTATAAAAGATATAAAAGAGTACGAATGGGAAATACTAGTATGCTTGTCATTATTGAATTACTATTCGAGATACGTGCTTTTCGGTATTATTAAATCGAAATTCGTTTGCTTATTTACTATATTAATTAATAAATACGACTGAACTACAGTCGAACATTTATTTAGTAATCTTATTGAATTGAATACAGTAGATTGCCAAATTATTTGGGACAAGATTTTTTTTTAGTTTAACTGATTTTTTAAGCAAAAGAATAGGTATACATATAAAATAATAAGTATTTTTCATTTAGAGAGTGTATTATTTATCGCAAAAATAATATGTACATTAATAAAAATCTAAATAAAATTTATCTTTGTATTTAGTATTTGCTGCAATGACAGCTTCTATGCGTCGGAGCATGCTCTCTATACAGACTTTCGCATTGTTGAAGTTCGATGTTGTGGTGCACTCTGATGAGAGTTGCAATCAACGGGCGCTTGGTGGTGATCACTTCCCTGGCGATCGCCCGTTTGTTGAGTTCCCACTTGTTCTCTATGGGATTCATATCTTGGGAGTTCCCCGGCCAGGGCACATCAGTAATGTTTTTCAGTCAAGAATGACGTAATACTTTTATGGCACTGTGCCAAATTGTGCATAAATATGTATTCTTGATCACCAGGGAACTGTTCTTCGAGCTGTGGCAGTAGCCCAGTTTTTCCTTGTACTGGTCTTGTCTCCTGGTCCCTTCCCCGATATACAGGCGACCCATACCTTTGGCAGAGATCACAGGATACACCGTGACACTAACCGGATGTTTAAGCCTCTCCGGATGAAACTGCTCTCCAGGGTGTCATCGGCTACTGCTAATTTTTAAAACGGCTTTGCTGCTTGCGTGGTTTGCTTACTGGCTGGTTACCACTCGCTTTGTCTTGCACGTTTGGGGATTCTTCTGTCTTCCATTTGATCTACATGGCCAGCCCACTGCAGTTTACGTATCTTGATGACCTTTGAAGCTTCTGGCTCGTTGTAGAGTTGATACAACTTATGGTTGTATCTTATTCGCCATTCCGTTCCTTTCTTCACAGGCCCCAAAATTCTTCGGAGGACCTCTCTTTCAAATGCGTTAACTGCTTTTTCGGAGGTTTGAGTTAATGTCCATGTCTCTTTGCCATAACAGAACACAGGTCGTATAACAGCTTTATATATCCGTAGGTTATTGTTTCTGTGCACTTTCTTGCATTTCATTATTGGAAGTACCGGATAATTCATACGCTAGTATTATCCTTCGATTGATTTCGTCCGTTTCATTGCATATAACATATTAAGTTGTCCACACGCTCAAAATTATATTCCGTTATTGTTTATGTTTTGTCTGATAGGCGTTCTTCTTCTTGTTTGCGTCATTACTTTTGTTTTGCTTGCGTTAATGCGCAACCCGACTTCTTTTGCGGCGGAGTCAAGATTAGCAAATACCTCCTTAGCACTAGGGAAGGATCTTGCTAGGATGTTTATGTCGTCAGAATTTGCTTGGTAGATTTGAATGGTATTATCCCGTTGATGCCGATTGGGATTTTTCGGACGACATACTCTGGTGCCAAATTGAAAAGCATGGAGGTAGATCATCTCCGTGCGTAAAACCACATTCCGTGCGAAAACTGGTTGTAGAATCGATTTGTATTCTCACTTGTGATTCAGTGTTCGTTATTGTGAGTCTTGTTCATCGGACTAGTTTTGGGGGAATTTCAAAATCAAGCATGATTCGGTACAGCACCCTCCTGTCGATACTGTCATATACTTGTTAAAGATCTACGTAGATTTGATGCACATCTCTGTTATATTCCCAACATTTCGCAAGCACCTATTTCACTGAGAATATCTGGTGTGTTGCAGATCGTCCGGTTCTGAATCCATCTTAACATTAGCCTATTTTTTCATTAGTATAGGGCTTAAGACGGCGTTCAATTATTTTACAGTGTACTCTGTAATTATCATAGTACAGTTTGTCTCCTTTCTTGTAAATTGGACATATTATGCTTTTTCGCCAATAGTCGGGTATGATTTCCTCCGTCCCAATTTTACATTTCATGTTGTGTAGTATTTCAGCGATACAGTTTCCACCATTTTTCAGAATTTCAACTGGTATTTCGTCAATGCACTGCGCTCTGTTTAGTTTTTGGTCACATAGGGTTGGTTTGAATTTGGTAAGCGTGGGACTGACGAAGAATAACCGTGATCGATTCTTCTTCGCCAGTTGAGGTTTCAATTGAGATGTTGTCTCTAGTGATTTGCGCTAATTGGGTGGGACTGAGAAGATGTTCATCTCCTTTTGATTTTTTGCGTGTCGCTAATGATGTTGCCCTGGTTTTTGGCTTGTATCCCTTTTTTTTAGGTCTGTTACTATGGCATATGCCTCCTTTGTTTTATTTTGTCTGATATCGTCTTCCATTTTTTGTATCTTGTCATTATGGTACTTCCTTTGTTTTCGCCTGCAGGTCTTTTTGTCGTCATATCTATCTTTTTTGGCTCGAGTTGGTCGTTCAGTAAAAATTTTGTAATCCTCGTTCTTTTAATCTATTGCATCGCTATATTCTAGGTCCAACCATTCCTCCTTTTTTTCACGTGCTTGAAATCCTAATACCTCTTCTGCGGAGGATTTGATGCCGACTTGTATTTTTATCCATATAGTCTCCATTAGCATATTTTGGATGTTACCGCATGTGGGTCCAGTGCTGACATGTACGCCTGTTCAACCGTTTCGTCTTTAAGGTTTTTGATATTGAATTTGCGAGCTCTACTCGTTTCCAAATATCCGCAACTAGCTATTCGGCATCTGTACTTAGCCCTGGCTAGATAGTAATAAGAGTCACAATACGCACTGCGAAGGGTTCGTACGTCAAGTGTACTGAAAACAGCCGTTTTCCCAATTAGAACGTGGTCTATTTGTTTGAAGGTGTGGCCATCTGGTGATGCCCACGTTCGTTTGTGAATATCGTGATGTGGGAAGCACGTAGAGCTTACTACGATATTTTTGCTGCTTACACTAAGAGATTGGCCATTGTGTCGTGGGTTATGTCACGTAGACTTTGGCCTCCTGTCCGACTTTTGCATTATAATCCCTTAAGACAATTTTAAGGTCATTCGAGAGCAGTAAATCATAGGTTGTCTCTAGGGTGGCATAAAAAACGTCTTTAATTATATCTCCTTTGTCTTCTATTGGTGCGCTGACGTTGATCAACCAAGTATTGAAAAATTGAGTCTTTACTCAGATCGCGCACAATCTTTCACTTATTGGTTTAAAACTTGTGATCTGCTGTTTAAATTTTTTGTCAACAACAAAAGTGACTCGGAATTCTCTGCTTCCCGACCAATTTCCACTTGGATAGATTGTGTGTGATATCATTTCCATGATTTCGTTCCTGAGCCATTTCGTCTCTTGGATGGCAGTTATGTGGCAAAAGGCAACATTAAGCCTTTTGCCACTTCTTCGAGGAACTCTTTCAGAGCTCCTATCCTAAATAAGGATCGAACATTCCAAGATCCAAAAGAGTAGTCTATTTTTCGTTTGCGTAGTCGTTGCCGTTGAGACCATCTTTTCCGAGGCTGCTTTTCAAGTTTCTGGTCAGTGTTTTTTTCCAGTGATGCGTAGTCGGCGCCTCGCTCCGTCCTCCTTTCTTAACCAGACTTGGGACTGGCTATGTCGGATAAAACAAATCTATTAAAACCAGTTTCTTTGCTCAAAAAATCAATTTGAGCTAAAAATTTCATAAATATTGGTACTGTAGCTTAAAGTTTTATTAAATGATCATGTATAAAAGAAAAACATAGCAGGACTATGGCTTGACGGCCAATCGTATGATACTCTAGATGAAAGAGAAATTTGTTGATTTTAAAAAATTTTGTATGGCCAGTGGTAGAAGAGGTGACGGAATTGAACTAATTTTTTCACATCATGATAGAAACGCTATGAAAATGTTTTAAACAAAATGTTAACTTCAAAAATTTGATAGGTTTTAAGAAAATCGGTGTATTAAATTTAGTGAAATTGTGCAGTTTGGGAGGTGGTAGAAGGAGTGGAGGTTTTCCAGTGTTTTTTTTTAGTAATAACTGTGAAAAACATGCAATTAACAACTCTTAAATTTCAGACCAATAACAGTCATACTTTACTGGAAAATCGATTATATGTAAAGTTCTGAAAATGTGCCACATTGTATGGGAGGGGTAGAAGAAGTAGAGCTAATCGCTTAATTTTTTCTGTCTTACTAGTAATTCTAAATAAATATTTAATGCACGATTTGATAAATTTTGGGAGGGTGTGCAAGGGGAGGAGCGATTTGGTCCGTTCACGAATTTAGCGTTACTTTTTTGGCAAGAACGACGTGTACAAAATTTGTACTTTTTAGCTCGACGCATCCGCACACGGACGGACGGACATCTCGTTTTGAAATTCTTGAGCGATAATAGGATTTTTCTTCCTATCCTTATTTTTTAGCCTCACAATCTTTCATCTAGAGAGCATATTAATACACGATTTAAAATACAAGTGAATTTCTTTTACAGTCTGTACACACGGACAAATTTTGCGCTCCTTTCGATGCAAATATAGTGAAAGCAAATCGCAAAGTTAGCTAAGCTTTCATATAAAGCAAGTCACTTCTTTCGTCGAATGTAACTACTTTGTGTATGATTTTTCACAAAAAAATTTCATTTGACTTGAACAGTGTACTAGGATTAAAGTTCTAAAATAAATTTTTATGGTCATATCTACATATACTGCAAATTAAAAGTTAATATTGTTCGTTTTATCAATATGATCGCTAGTTCTAGACATCGTTTTGGTAGAATGAGAATTTATAATCTTCAGCACTTTTCTATGATAGTAGGTTGACGGGTTTTAGCTCTGCTGTATAGTGCTCAACTATTATCTGTATGCAAAAGAAGAAAATATTAATTAAGCCAAAAATATTTCTGATATAAGAGGGTATAGTTTCCCAATTTTAATTGACCCGATTTTAGCAACCATTTCATATGTACATAAACAAGAAGCGAATTTCTTCCGATTATTTATCAGCCTGTCATCCATTGAATTTGACTAACATTACGAAAGCAAATAAGTAAACAAATCTATTAATCATGTTGTTCGGCTCAATTAATATCCATCGCCATAGTTTCCAACACGAATATTAAATGCACTCAAGTTTTCAAAAACGATTATAAATTAGTGCTGAACAAGCTCTTACAAAGTTAAGTTGACGTATAGCAAAGAGAATGCCTTGTGTGAATAATTTTCACTACCACTAAATTAATTTCAATGATTTTTCTTCCATTCGTACTACAATAAAATAATGCAAGTAATATCAAGTATTTCATTAGCAAACTAATTGAATAAATATTTCAGTTTTAATATGAAGTTTATAATAATGTGTTCAAATGAATAACTGAGTATGTCTCTAGTTTTAATTACTATTGCCGCTTGCTGAGAAAAAGCTTTTTTTTCTTTTGGAAAATTTGAAATGTTCTCTTATTTTTTTCGAAGTTGGTTTATACTAAGAAAAGTCGTACACTTTAATACATTGATAAATATTATTCACTGTTTACATTTTGGGTGATCACAGCCATCCTAGAGAGAGAGCATTGATGTCTTATAGCCCTTAAGGTTACATTTATTATTATTATTTTTCAAAAGACATAGCTTCCTTAAAATTTAATATGCACACCAACTCAAAACAAATTGCTGACTAATTGAAAATGAAATCGTAATGATTTAACTTAAAATTGCATTTTATTATCGACAATACTTAGCGTAGCCGTTCTTAATTTGTTTGAATTATGACCGACACTACAGTCGAAATTTATGTGAGAAAATCAACGAACTAATGTTCTAAATTCACACTCAGTTTCCTTATTGATGCTCATAAATTTTACGATTGGACAGAATATTTTGCATTTCAACAATAATAAAACCTTTTCGTATTCGTCCTTTTTGATTAACATGCTCACGAATATTGAGGCCTTCGCGCTATTGTTCTGAACGCAAAATTCTTGGGTACCTTGTTTTCAATGTGTTTTTCTCCGACGAAAGTTATGGGAAGGGTGGGGGAGTCAGAGCTCCTGCGAAAACCGCCATAAAATGAAAATTCTTTAGAAGAGTAGCCGGCACGTCGCCATTATTTCCAGGGAGTAAACTAAATTGCTGGCAGCAAACCTTCAGTTAATTCCTTCAATTAAAATTTTGTGTTAGGTATAGGAAGATGGTCGAAACGATGGATAGGGGCTATGATGAATGCGGAGCAAGGACCTTCCAAACCTCTGAGCTCGGGACAGGCAGCAACGCGATGTAAACAGGGTTTGTGTAAAATTTAATAACAAGGCAAACTCAATTAGAGACCGTAATGCAAACGTTATTGAGTTATAAATCAAAAAGTAAATTTTGTTATGGGTGCAGCGATAGAGAGCCAGCCTGTTGCCGGCCAGACGTTACGGCGCAGCGTCATATAGCCTGGCGGCACACAAAATGAGACGAAGAAAATTCAGCAGAAATTATCGCGGCTATTTGTGTCCGGGATATCCTCTAGAAGGAAAAGCGAAGTGGAGCCGCTTGTAAGTATTTATAAAAGATCCAATTAAGCTTTAGTTTTTCGTTTACTTTAGAAAGTTTACTCTATGGTCGGATGGCCCCAAGAGACGAACTTTATTTTTTCTTGAAATGAAAGTACATTTCCTTTGAGCGAGCAATTTTTAGCTCAGTAAAGAAAAAAGGAAGGATCAAGAAAAAGCCTTGCTGTGATTTTTCCTTTATTATTCTTGTTGGAAGGAGCGATTGCTTCGCGAAGCAAATTTATTACATATATGAAACTGCTAAAATGGCAGTTCAAATTTAAATTAGGCATCATTTTGAACGTAATATTTGAAAAGTCTAAAAGAGAATCTGTAAAATGGGATTAATCAATTTCGTTGGAGATGCGAATATGATATTAAAATGGAATTAAGGGCCGGAAACTTTCTTACATTCCAATTGCAACCTAAGAAAATTGTAGGTTGTAAAATTTGGGCTTAATATTAAATGCGAGTAATAGTCTATGTCTGTATGCAGGTTCTTAGGTCTCCACATTGTTGGTACCGACTCTACTAAAAACTGTGTTTGTACAAGTATTGTTGTAAATGTTATCGACGGTATCATACAGCGAGAAAAGCTGAAAATCTGTTCCATGTCCCAAACAGGTTACGATATCCGACAAGCATACAGAAAAATTCTAGAGTGTTATGTAGTAGTAGTTCTTTATTTGTACATATCTAATATAAATAATTAGTGATGACACAATGCGTGTATATAGTACACAAATAGTAATAAAAATTAAAGATACAAGCCCACATAAGCCAAAGCTTGTGAGTGGGAGCTCAAAAGTTAACAGAAAATAATTTGTTATTTATTAAATTCAAGTAAGTGCTTGGAAATAAAATGATTGAATATGATTAGATTAAAATTAAAGAAATAAAATTCAGACGCAGGGAAAAAAAAATAAAATAAATTGAAAGTACACCTTCCAAAAACGGAAAATTCAAGAATAGTACTAAAAGTAAATAAAATTATAAAACTTACATAAAAATGAAATGAAATGAAAATTCGTAAAAAAAAAGAAAATTAGAAAAAACTTTAAATGAAAAAAGCTATTTTATGAAACAATATAACTGAAAAAGTTCAGATTATCGTAAACAAATTTTTTATGACAATTTTATTAATTGTTGATATTTAAAATTTTTTTTACCAAATCTGCTAAAATGTTAAAGGCTCTAGGTCCAAGAATACAAGCATGCCTTTGCAACATAGTTTTATTGCATTTTTCTATAGCTAATAAGTTCTTTGTTTGGCTCCTTGTCGAATAGTTCGTAACATTTATTCTAAATTTCGATAGATTGCAAGCTATAAACTTTAATAAAGCATAGACAAAGAACTGTCTCAAATTCATGACTTAAAATTCAGAAAACGCTTGAGTTGTAGAATAAAACTTGGACCGTAACAAACATATTTTAATTAACCTATTTTACAAATTTATCAATGGCGATAGTGTTGCCGTACATGCAGATCCCCATGCTAAAATACAGTATTGAATGATACTCTGTGCTAAGAGAAATATACGGTTCTAATTAATTGTCTATCTGTAAGCCTACGTAAACTGAAACATGTATGTAGGGTTTTTCTTAATCTTTTGCACAAGTACAAATTATGACAATCCCATTTTAAATTATTATCTATGATAACACCAAGATATTTAACTGCCTTTGTAACCTGAATTGGTTCATTTAGAATTTTGATATTAGGGATGTTGGGGCTATCTTTACCAAACATTATGAGTTTGGTTTTGTTTAAGTTTAGTGACAATTTATGAGCCGTCAGCCAGCTGACTACACTTTGTATGCTTGCATTTGCTTTTACAAAAGTGTCTTCCCAGACATTACTCTTGAATAACAGAACTGTATCATCTGCAAAAGTGATTATACGTCCATTGACTTCAAGTTCACTCATTTTGCAGAGGTCATTTATGTAGATGTTGAATAAGATTGGCCCTAGCACAGACCCTTGCGGAACACCACATTTTATTGTTGAAGGTCTACTAAAAGTATCACCAACTCTTACCACTTGATTTCGATTTTTTAAATATGATCGAAAAAAGCAAATAGCTTTGTTAACGATACCAAGTGAGTTAAGTTTCGCAAGAAGTATTTCATGATCAACACTGTCAAATGATTTTTTTATATCTAAATACAGAGCAACTACTTTTTGATTTTTATCTGTAGAGTGACTGATATATTCTGTGAGATCATATACTGCATCCGCTGTATTTAGTCCACTTTTAAACCCATATTGATTTGCCGCTATAAATTCATTTTCCTCAAGGTATTTTAATAATCTTTTTTTTAAGCATTTCTCAAATAGTTTCGCTATAGAGGAAAGCAAGGAGATCGGCTTGGATCTTTCTTATCTCCGACTTTATGCAGTGGAATTACAACGGCATATTTCAATTTGGAAGGGAAAATTCCCTGAGAGAGACATGTGTTAAAAACATGTGATAGTGGTTGAGATATACTGCTACTTGCAGCTTTTAGGATATTAGGGGTAATGCCATCAATACCTAGCGATTTATCAGATTTTGATTCACGTATCAGATTTTCAATTTCATTTGGTGAAATAGGAAGTATGTGGAAAGATGAAGGAGAAACGTCTAAAGTTCCATTTTTATAAGCAGAAGATTGAAAGTTATTGCAAAAAGATTGTCCTACAGTGATAAAATGGTCATTTAGTGCATTAGCCACTAGATCTGGATCTGATAAGATATCTTTATTTTTATCATATATATGAGTAACGTTCACCAGATTTTTTTTACTTTTTCGCCCAGAAATTTTATTGATTTTCTTCCATAGCATCTTTGGTTCAGAGTTACAGTCTCGAATTTGCTTACTGTAGAATGAAGTCTTAGCTGCTTTAATAATTGAATTTACTTTGTTTCTATATGTTTTGTATCTCTTCAATATGATTACGTTTCCGGGTTGTTTTTTAACTTGTCTGCCTAATCTATCTCTGTGTCTTATTGAAGTGACTATACCCTTGGTGGCCCATGTTTTCATATCTAATTTTTGAGCTGACATGCTGATCGCCAGTGGTAGTCGTTGAGATTTCTAAATGATATTCAAGGATTTTTGACAAATTATTGAAAGCATCTTCGCTATCAGACATATTGTAAACTGAACTCCAATCTTGATCATGTAGCTTACTGGAAAATTTACATAAATCAACTTTCATTTTTTCCTTAATTTAGACCGCGTCAATTTTAAAGTCGTTATCATTAAGAGGTATTTTTGCCAAAGTACAAAAATGATCCGTAATATAAGTTTCAAGAATGGCTGGATAGAATTCCTGTATATCAGTTGATTTTAAAAATATATGATCAATGCATGTTCCATTACCAAGAGACGCGCGTGTCCAACCTTCTAGATGTTCCACGAAGCCGTGTTCCATCAGAGTATCAAGATAATCGTTTGCAGTTTCTGATGACTTATTCCATCGTTCCATCAGTTCTGAAGTAGATGGATTGGAGTTAGACGCACCGCGACCATACGTTCTCTATACCTGTGCCTAGAAACCTGAGACAATACGAGGTCCATTTTCCGTTTAGACATTAAAGGAAATATCGCAGTGAACTCTGGGTCGACTATCTGCGTAGATACTTCTTTTTAGTCAGAGAGTCAGACTCCTCAATATATAACACTGCTGTTCTGGCACCTGTCAGAGTGTGATGTAATTTTCTGGCGCTAAACTTTTAAGAGCCTGAGTACATTCATTACACCTGGTGTAGCCTAGTGGGTTGTGTATCTACAATGTATAATGCGAAGGGTCGTGAGTTCAAATCCAGATCGACATATAGCCTACGTGGAACGCGAATTTGAAAATTCGTAGATGGAGGGTTGTTCAAAGGACCACCCTTCCACAAAAAAAAATAAAAATGTTCAGAAAGATCAGGATGCAAAGGGTCGATTTGGGCTGTAGTGCCATTGAAGAAGAAGAGAAGAAAAGTACATCACATACATACGTATGATGAGAGTGCGCCTTCACAATCGGAGAGAATATGGACCTTCTTCTTTGGCACCCCACCTAATGTTTGCGTACAACGAAATCCAAAGACCTATTTCTTCCAAACCCTCATAGATGGAGAATTAATTTTTTGGTGGATTGTAGATTGGATGGAGAACTTTCACTGAATAAATTTTGCGGAGTGTGTGGTGCAAGAGGGGGGGGGGGAGGGTTGAGCTCGAAAACTGTGGTTACTAATATCTTCACTTCTACTTCTACAATGGCGCTACAGCCCAATTCGAACCTTGGCCTCCTGATATTTAGGTTCCTTAACATTTTTTCATGGAAGGATTGTTAGCCCTTCGCACAACCCTCTTTCTACGCATTTTTCATTTTCTTAGATTGAGGTGACCAAGGTATATCCAAGCAGGCAATGTGCCGGAATTATATATTGCGCCGATTTGAACTCACGACCTTCGCATTAAAAGACTAACACACTACCTACTAGGCTATACCCTAGCTAATATCTTCACTACGAATACGAATAATTTTAAATTTGGGGTGTAAGGGGAGGGAGGTGGTCAGTAAAAATGTTAAAATTTTTGAATAATTTTCAAAGGGCTGTGGTAAAAGATAAAAAGCTCAAATTTTGCAAGTGCATACATTCATTTAATATACATAAAGAAAAATTGGTTTCCACCGAAGGACGCCCTAACCAGCACAAGGTGTTACATGTGAAGTAAAAAAAAAACACAAAAACTTAAAATTTTGATTGAAATTTAAAGCTGCAAACTTAAAAAATTTTGAAAACTCATTTCAAAAAGTTCGTACAAGTTTAAAGTATTAACTGGTAGAATACCTTTAAGACTTCTACACCTTTCCATACTAAAGTATTTTCTCGACCATTTTTAAGTAATTGCTTATCACCAAACCACTAAAAATTATCGACTTAAGATATTGTAAAAAAAACTTATAAAAATATTCAAAACAAAGTTGTTTTGAAATCCCCCTTGCCCTTTTATCCCCAGCCAGACAAAAGTATGATTTCGACTAGTTTCAATAAATATACTAATAACCAACAAATTAAAAGCTATGAATTTTGTACGAACAACTTTCGAGAAAAGCTAATTAAACTGCATTACAAACTTGTGATTTCTTTACCGCCTCTAACCCCTTCCATACAAATGTCTTCTTTTGTGCATGTAGAATACACCGAATTTTATGAGAATTGTAAGCAACTCTGTTAACAAAACTAGCATTGTATACAGACAATATTGATCGTGATTCAAGCAATCATTTATCAATAAGATCCCACCCTTTCTAACAACCCCCCTCCCTCTATTCTTACCCAATCTTGCATAAACAAACGAATGAAATATTTATTATGTATACTGGAGATATTGATCGTAATCGCATTAAAGTGTTATGTAATTGACAATATCCCTGTCCTAGAACCCCCATTCACTTAAACTTTCCTTTCCACCCTAAGCTGTACAGCCTTAACTTGTCCCAAGAATCATAAAGTTGCGCTCGACTTGTTGGCAGTTTATTTATTTGAGTGATTACTGAACTATCAATCGTACAAACGGACATACCGGCATGTATCTTAGTAACTATGGTATCTTAGTATCTATCGTATGCTTTCATTTGAACAATGTCGCTTTCCAAACAGGCACGTTTATCTATTCGAGAAAAATTAAAGTTATTGAAATAAGTGAAATTCTCATTTCTCTTTTAATTGAATCAATTAAACTCAATACTCCCAAACAGCGAACAGCCCTCTATAGCGGGCAATTTTGAATTCCCCGCAGGTGTCCGCTATAGAGAAGTTATACTGCAACATTAAATGAAATTTTAAAATTTTCTATAAATTATTCCAATTTTGAATTCGAAATACTCACAAATTCTGTTGGAAACCAGAAAAAATTATTATGAATGCTAGCGATGTATTCGTACATTGTCGAGGCTATAAACACTGCATTTACGGATGCAGAAGTGACAAAATCTATCTACGTAAAGCTACATACATAGAATATGTCGTCGTTATACTGAGCGTTACAATTCAAATTAGAATTAACTGCAGCTCGGAGAATTATTTATCATTGGAAAGGGTAAGGTCTGAACTGTCGCAAATATAAACCGTTATATGCGAGGTTCACATCTATACTATAGATATCTATATAAAATACACGCTATATAGTTTGTATCTATCCGGACTCACTCACTGGAGAGTAACATGTGGCAGTTATTGTTTTACTAGAAAGTTTGTTCAGCGGCTGCATATATTCCCATTATGTCGCCTCCTGTTTACAAAACTTGTCCTATACTCAATCCAACCGGGTACTGTGAAGTATGGAGTAGTAAGTGAAAAACTCCTTTTTTTTATTCCTTTTTTTTGGAATAGAGACTTTTTTGGGGAAGTGTTTTTCGTGTATGTAGATGTATATAATATTTTGGGTTAAGATATGGTCCTTTCACTTAGCACTGAAAGACTGCTGGTTATTTATTTTGTTAACACCACGAAGACGGATATTGTATGTATCTTCAGCTCAGTAGTACGAATAGGGTTCCCTGTTTTTTTTCTCTAGAACAGTCTCTTGCGTTTCCATTCGTCTTCTGTGAAGTATTTTTGTAAACATTTTTGGGAAGAGAATGTGAAAAAAAGGATGATAGTATCCACGTGGATTATGTGCGGTGTTTTCTTTTGGATCCTTTGGACAATATTGAAATCGTTTAATTTTCTTATGCTCGCAAATGTTTGGGATTTTTTAGCTTTATTATTTTTTTATTATTCTTGTAAAGTACTTGAGCTTTCGAGAACAGTATAATGTCACGAAAATACGGATAAATTTAAATTTCCCGTAATATTATGTCTTGGCTAATATTCGTTGATGATGTTCAAGAAAGTTTGATGCTCTACGAAAAATGATGGCCATAAAAATCTATTGCCTCGTTTTGGTCCTTAAATTTTTTCATTAAAAAAAAAAAAACAATAAATAAAATCTGCCTTCTAAACATTGGTTTGTGTACGGGCGACGAAAAATTCACATTTTGTGCACCGAATTTTCGGACAGTGCAATTTGATTGACCGTTGAGACCATAGCATAAAAGTATCTAAAATTTCGTTGAAAAAGTTGAAATATTGAATTAAAAAGGATATACAGAATAAATCGAACCATTTTCTGAATAATTAATTGTCTAACTGAAGCTACTGAAAAAAAAATTGAACTAATTTGTTTTAACAAAAATGTCGTATTTGCGTTGGGAAAAATAATAGCGAATAAAAGTTTTATGTTGTCTTTTTTTTCGAGAGTGTAGAAAATAGTGGTTAGAACTGCAAGAACTGTGGCCAAAATTGATTTCCAGTAAAGAAACCACTAAAATGATACGTATGATGCGTAGTTCTATTTTGTCCAATACGATATTCACCCGAATTTCAGCTCAATTACCAGCTAAAAACTGCACAACATTATCCAAGGCATATCCTGAGTATGGTGAGTTATATTTAGGTTATACAGGAACCCTAATCTGGGCCACATAATTCTGCGGAAATGAAAATTCGTTGATAGAAGGTTGTCGAAAGAGTAACATTCTTTCTACAATAAAAAAATAAAATGATAACGAATCTAAAGGTCAGTAAGCATGGTCTGACTTGGGCTAAAATGCTGATGAAGAAGAGGAATCAATCTAATGTGCGAGAGGGAGGGATATATAGATTAAATTTATTTTAAAATGTACCTTTATGATAATTGGCTTATCACCCGTGATCTTAAAATCTAACTGATACAAGATACAGCGCCTCGGATATGGACGCATTCTATGGTAACGACTTTTGGCATTCGAAAACGGACTATGATTGGCTTCTGGAACATTCCAACATAGAATTTTGGTGGAAACGCTGGGGTCACTCGATCCATACACCGTCAATCAGTGATCGAAATGTGAAATGGAGCCCAGTTAACCACTCCGTGGCCAAACTTGAAAGAGCTCTGGTGCACACCAACTAATGCCCCCATCACCTTATGACAAAAAGGAGTGCCACCTTGGAGCGTGTTCCAAGAGGTGATATTATTATCATCTCAGGAGATATGAGCGCCCAGTCTGGCTCTGACAACACTGGACTAGAATACGTCATGGAGAAGGATGGTGAGCCTTGGGTCGACCCGTCCCGAGTTGACGTCGAGAGCGATCGAAACGTGATGGCTGCCTGCTAGAGACTTTGCACAGAAGCAATCCAACGGCCAAAGCAAAGCGCAGGCTTAATGTCGATAAACTTAAAGACTCAACAAAAATCGCGATAATACCAATATTCTACGTGAAAAGTCACCCACAATAGGCGGATATGAAATGATCACACAGGATGCCAATTGGGAGGCAACCAGATGAACATTTCTAATAACGGCTGAAGAATCTGTGGGATAAGCGTAAAGCGATGAGGCACCCTGGATATCGCAAGACCTATGGGACAAATTTGGCGATCGGAAAAAAGGGAAATTGGCAATTATCTCTCAATATGATGTCAACCAAAGAACACCCGACTTGAGCCAGAACTACAGCGATTTTCATATAGAGCTTAAAAAGGCTGTTAGACGCGACAAGAGAAAGGCCATTGAATATCTGGCCGACAAGGCAGAATCTGCAGCTTATCTAGGGGATATGGGTTCACTATTTAAAATCATGAAACACTTGACGAACAGGAATTTTACCGCCAACCACCTGGTGAGAGATGTCAACGGAACTCTCTTTAATGTGAGTGAACACCAATTGCGGCGACGGAAGGAATACTTCTCTGATATTTTAAACGTCTTGTCAGAAAATGATATTCCAGAAATAGAACAACTGCCAAACATCCAACCGCAACAATTCTCTATTAGGGACGATCCCCCACATAAGGGAGAAATAGTTTTCGCAATTCGATCAATGGCGGGAAGGAAGGTCCCAGGTATATACGGACTACTAACCGAACTCCTCAAAACGGATCCTGAAATAACAGCCGATATACTCCTCCCGCTCTTTACTGAGGTGTGGAATGAAGGAAGATATCCGACTGAATGGAAGGAGGGCGTCATTGTGAAAATTCCAAAGATGGGGACCTCCGGGCTTGTGGCAATTGGCGTGGTATATGTCTACTTACTGCCGTATCGAAAATCATGGCTAAGGTAATTCTCAATAGGATTGCTGATGTAGTGGAGAGCACTCTCGAAGTTTATCAGACTTCATTCCGTAAAGGGTCGTCTTGTACCAACCACTCAAATACCCTATGGATAATATTGGAGCAGTCCGCCGAAATGGGTTCGCCACTACATCTCATGTGTGTGGACTTCGAGAAGGCTTTCGACAGCGTTAAGCGAGATCACATATGGAATGCTTTGTGTAGGAGAGGAATTCCAGATAAAGTCATAGCTACGATTCAAGAATCTTAGGAAGTTGCAAGGTGCCGCATCTTGTATAGAGGAGAGCTTTCCTGTGCGAACGGGTGTCAGACAAGGCTGCATATTATCACCAGCCCTGTTGCTGCTGATAATAAATGAAATCTTGAAAGCTGCACTGGAAGGTGGGGAAGGTAAATGTCTGCAGTGGAGACTATTTAACATCTTAAGTCACATTGGTTATGCTTATGACGTGTGTTTGCTTGCACGTAATCGTTCGGACCTAGAGCCAAATGTTCGGTCGTTGCATTCTAAATGCAAAGAGGCAGGACTAAAAATAAATGTGCGTAAAATCAAGTACATGCACATGACTTTGAACGCAAGTACACTAATTATTCTTAACGGACAAGATGCAGAAGAAGTGCAAGATTTTTGTTATTTTGGAAGCATTGTCAGCATGGATATGGTATTAAGGCTGGTCTAAATAAAGCTCGGCATGCCAAGAAAACCAAAATAAAGCTGCATCACAAATTTTATGATTACCTGACCTGCTCAACCCCTCCCGTACAGATGTTTGGATTCGCGAATGTAAAATATACCGAATTTTACAAAAATTCCTTGCAAATTCGTCCATGAAAGTGACATTCTGTACAGAGAATGTTGGACTTGATTCAAGCAATCAATTAAAAAAATTTTAACCTCCACCCACCCTTACTATCACCTCTCTGCTCTCTTCTCATAAAAACCCAAACTTGCATAAACGAATGAAATATTGATTATATGTACTGGAGCTATTGATCGTATTGGGAATTTAGTGTTAAGTTGATAAAAGCTCTGCTCCTTTCACTTACTCTTCCCTAACCCACTAACCTGCATATTGACTTTCCCCGCATTCTAAACTTGTCCCAAAAATAACAATGTTGCGCCCAACTTGTCAGTTTATTTTTTTATGCTTCGCGTTGTCGACCATGACAAGAACTACGGTTCAGTCCGGTGATGTACACGATCTTTGACGATCATTCTCTCTCTTTTCTGTGTATACATATGTATTTATTCGAGCTTTCTTCGAGACACATACTTCCAGGAACTTCCTCGAAATCTGGAGAAATCAATTGTTTTGCGATATATTTTATCTGAAGAATTTTCCAATTTTTACTCAAAGAGTCTCGAAAGAGGTATTTGTCTTACATATTTGGTTTGCTATAAAAGAATGTATTGCATCCAATATAATTTAGGACATATCCCTTTAATGCACAGTTAAGTCTATGAATCTATACATAGTAATAAAATTGTAGTGTCTGTCTGTTATTTGCTTATAAATGACTATAAGTTAGTTTTTTGAGTTATTTTAGTACTAACTAAGCATAAAACCACATTTTTGAAATTTTTGTCTGTCTGTCTGTCTGTCCGACCGCTTTTCACGCACAAACGGCGAAACCGATTGTAATGAAACTTGCACAGTTTGTTAGGTGTCCATCGGAATGAAATCTGCTTTTGGTTTCATTTCACTCCCCTCACGCCTTCTACCCCCTCCCATACAAAGTGTCTCATTTTCAAAATATATATTAATCAAATTTTCTTGGAAACTATAAAAGTTATTAATTTGAAATTCGGAATATATTACTTCTATTATAAATGCAGTCTTTTGGTATACAAATTGTTAGCGTTTCCTCACTCCTTTCACCACCTCCCATACAAACTACACTTTTTCATGAATCACTTTACACCAAATTTCTCAGTACGTGTAACTTCGATCGAGCTAAAATGTTGTATTAAATCCTTAATTAACATTATTATTAAAATCGAAAAAAAATTAGCCGATTAGCTTCACCCCCCTCCCATACAATGTGACACAGTTCCATGACTTCACAAGAATTTGATTTTCTCGAAAAGTCTGAATGTTACTGATCTGAAATTTAAAATATATCAATTGCATGATGATTATAGTTGTTTTTCAAAAAATCACCAAAAACCCCCTTTTCCTTCCACCACCTCCCATATAAACCGCACTTTTTCATGAAATACTCTAAACGAATTTTCTCAGTACACTTAAATCTCATCGTGGTAAAAATTTGAACTTAATCCTTAATTAGTATTATTATTAATATCGGGAAAAAAATTTACCGAGTAGCTTTACTCCTTCCACCTCCTCCCATACAATGAGACACATTCCACGACTATAATTCGATTTTCTTGAAAAGTGTGAATGATACAGATCTGAAATTTAAGGTATATCAATTGCATGAGATGCATTATAGCTGTTTCTCGAAAAATCATCAAAAACCCCCCACTTCTTCTACCACCTCCCATACAAATTGCACAATTTCATTAAATTCAATGTACTAAGTTTCTCAGTACCTACTCAATCTTTGAAGCTTAAATTTGGTACAAAAAATTTTTATAGCTACTCTAGCATGATGTGAAATAAATTAGTTCAGTACTGTCACCCCTTGTACTACTCCCCATACAAAATTTCTTAACACCGCAAAAATTTCGATTTCACCTATACATAGTATCGTATGATTGGGATTTACGCACAATCGTAGTCCTGTTATGTTTTACTTTATTATTTTAATAATAAAGTATTGTGATCGACTTGGGAAAAAAAAAAATTTGCTACCCTGAAATTTTGTTTTTTCGCGTTTCATGACTAAATTAGCCTAAAAATGCAAAAAAAAAAAATCCGTCTGTCTGTACGCCGTCCGTCCCTTTAAGATAGAAAGTTAATTTTTGGGGGGATTGTAGATATCGGGTTTTCCAATAAGGACTTGACAACTTTGAATTCAATTTGTGAACGCACCCTTTCACTAATCATCGAACTGTCACTGTCAATTTATTCAGTAAACTTAACATTTTTATCATGGTAAAGTACACGAAGGAACAACGTCTCAAATGGTTTGCATTTTATTTTGAAAAAAAGTTGTCAAGTCCTTATTGGAAAACCCTTTAGTTGCGGATCTCAGGCGGATACTCATTTTGGGGGGTGTACAAGTTCAGGGGGAGGCGGGGGGAGCGCTTAAACCGAAAAATACGAATTCAAATATCTCAACCATGGTAACAGCTAGGAAGCTAAAATTCAACATACATATAGAAGAGTTTGTGGGACAACTTCTAAAAATAATTTAATTTTTTTATCCATTGGGGTGCGAAAAGGGGGGGCTAAGAACCAATTGTCGGCCGAATTTTTTTTTCAAATGATTATATCTTCGAAATCGCTTCCCATAAAAAATTGATATTTTTAGACCGTTAAGATGGTATCAAGATCTACTAGAATTAGTGTAGATAGAAGCTAAATATTGTAAGGGGGAGGGTCAGGGGGGGTGCACAGAAAAACACTTAAAAATTAATATCTCGGCTATTTATTAAGCTATGTAATTGAATCTTAGAACCTATATTAAACTATACTAAAGAAATACGAAAAAAATATAACATTTGGAAAAAATAGTAATGGAGGGAAATGGGGAGCATTTCAAAAATGATGCACTTTCCAAAATTTCAAACAGTTATAATTCAAAATCAAGTACAGATATCAAATTAAAATTTTGTCAAATTATAGAACTAAGTAGTTTTTAAATTTGGTAAAAATTTTTCGTCGGGAGGTGTAAGGGGAGGGAGGTGGTAACCAAAAATGTCGAAAATTTTGAGTGATTTTTTAAGGGCTCTGGTGAAAGATAAAACATTTAAATTTTCCATGTAGATACATCTATTTGTTGTACATACAGAAAAAATAATAAAAATTCCACAATTGTTATGCACCGACCCCCCTGGTCTACCGTGCACAAGGTGTTTCATGTGCCATGAAAAAACTACATAAACTGAAAATTTTTTAATGAAATTTGAAGATAGAAACTTGAAAACTTGCCAAATGCATTCAAAAAAAATCTTTAAAAGAATTAAATATTAACTGGTCGAATATCTTGAAAGCTTCTACACCCTCCCATACAAAATAATTTTTTCGACCATTTTTAAGAAATTAATTATCACCTAATTGGTAAAAGCTATCAATTTCAAATTTTGCACAAAATCATTTAAAAATAATTGAAATATAACTGTCTCAAAATTTTTGAGATAACACATGTCGTTCTACCCCCTCCCATACAAAAGTACGATTTCGACCAATTTCAATAAAACAACTGCTAACCAACAAATTAAAAGCTACTATTTTGAAATTTTGTACGAGCACCTTAAAAGAGAAAAAAAAGAAAACTGCGTCACAAATTTTGCGATTCCCCTACCTCTTCTACCCCCTCCCATACAAAATTATTTTTTCGGCCATTTTTAGGAAATCAGTTATCAGCTAATTCTTAAAAGCTACCAATTTCAAATTGTGCACAAAAAATTATAAAAAGAATTGAAATGATATTACTTTAAAAGTTTTGCAATCGCGCTTGCCCTTCTACCCCCTCCCATACAAAAGTATCATTTCGACCTATTTTATTGAATCAATTAATAACCAACAAATTAAAAGCTACGAACTTGAAATTTTGTACGAGCACACTACGAGAGAAAGGAAATAAAATTGCGTCACAAATTTTACGATTCCCCTACCTCCCATACCCCCTCCCATACAAATGTTTGGTTTCATCAATGTAAAATACACCGAATCCTATGAAAATTCTATGCAACTTCGTCTCTGAAACTGACATTCTATACAGAGAATATTGGACGTAATTCAAACAATCAATTAAAAAACTATTAACATCCACCCACTCATAAAAACTCAAACTTGCATAAATTAACGAACGAAATATTAATTATATGTACTGGAGCTTTTGAACGTTTCCGCAAAGTGTTAAATTGACAATTGCCCTGACCAAGAACCCCCTTTTACTTAGTCTTCCCTAACCACTCTAAACTGCATATTGACTTTCCACACATACGCAAATTGTCCCAAGAATAATAAAGTTTCGCCCGACTTGTTGGCAGTTTATTTAAGCTTAATGTTATTTGATTTGGTTTTTGTTTTAAATAACACCAGCTACAATTATTCACATGTCCTTAACGCTCTTCAACACGTATATGATCTCGAATCACGGGTTTGATTTGATCACGAGCCTGTCCCATAAAAATGGGAGTATCATGCTTTCATTCTTAATAATTTATGGTTCTGATTCCAACAATATACAAAACATTTTCTTCAAAGAGCCAATAAAGTAAGCAGATTATATATCCCACATAATTTATTACTAACTACACTCTCAAAAATTGCTTATTATTGCTATTTTTACGCAGACGAAGTCGCGGGCGTTTGCTAGTTAGAAAATAATTCGCACCTTTCTAATTGAACCAATTTAATAAAATATTGTACATAAATCATGATCATATAACTTTAATTTATCTTAGGGAGACTTGAAAACTCAACCAAATAATACAAACGATAGACGAATATTATTTATTCCCATTCAAATATATTATTATTATCCCGAATCACAGCATTTCGAACGGTGGAATCCTGTCAATAAATGCTTTCCTTTTCATTCATTAATCAAAAGTTTCTCGAATATTATGAAATGTTGTATTTTTTACATGCTCGCCAGAGCGTAAATGCAATTTTCTTTCCTGGTTGTCAACTGACTTAGGAAAAGTTCTTTTTATTATGCAAAAGAGCACAAATAATAAAAATCTGAGCATCACAAGAATTTCAAGAATAATATCAGCGAAATGTTATTAGTTCTAAGCTTCTTTGATTTCTGGAGTTTCTCTTCCTTTTTACTGCAGAATTGCTTTTTTTTCGCTCATTAAATTCACAGCGAACTTGAAAATAATTATAAATATATCAAAATCATTTTAATTTGAAATATGATACTGTTGTGCATATTGGAACCAGAAATCCGGTAGAAATTTACATATAAAAAAAAATAATATTTAAATAGGTTTTTCTGTATGTAGTTATTCTGGTGTGAGAAAGTACGCTGCGACCTTTTTTTAATGTTATTAAATTATGATTTTTATAATTTATTGGAGTTTTCGGTCATTTTTGAAATAATAATATTAGCAAAATGTCATTTTTTGGCATCGTTATTTTTGGTATGGTTATTTTTGGTAAGAATTGTGTTTTTTGTGGCTTTGATTCTCAGTTAAATTGCATAAATATCCGCATATACTGAAATATTACATGTAAAAATGTACGCAGCTATGGACATGGTAGTGGTGTATGTGTTTTAATGTATGACCGCTTCAATAATATTTTATTTACGTGAAAAATGTGGTCTCGATTTTGTTCCAGGTCATTAATGATGGAAATAAATTGAATTCGACAAACGGTTTAACGCCATAAATATAAAATTTTATATATTACCTAATGGGTGGGAAAAAAATTGAACAGCATGTGGCACTTTGTGATATCCATAAAAAAACATATATATTGTACACATGTGTGTGTGAAATTATATTGCACGGTTAAACAGTAAAACAAAAATTATATTCTGTAAACTAATTTAATGTTATTTGAAATGAAAATTTTCCGCCAAATGAATTGCAAACGATTTAAAGAATAATGATATTTATTTACGTTAACAATGTAAAATTTATATAAATTTCTGCAGAAATTCAGGGATCACAGTCAGAGTACAGTCCCATCAGCTTAGGGAGGAACGAAAAATAAATACACAATTACATTCGATATTATTTTAAATAGTATGGAAAGAATGAAAAATATGGAATGCCAATTTCACTCATATCGCCAACTTCATTATCATTACACGTAAAACAACAGCACCGTTTCTCCATAAGGCATAGATCTGTGCTGTGATCCTTAATTCCCATAAAATAAAATCTTGATACTTGTCGGGAACTCTCCTGGAACACTGGAACCGTGCACAAGAACAGCCTTCTAAAGGTAATCTATGTTGCAGAGGAATAAAATTGAGTTGGCTTTATTGTAGCAAAATTTCACGAAACATGACCATGTTAATCATTAGCACCATAGCAAGTCTGGCAATCTTATACTATCAGAAATGTACTGTGAAGGAGTTTCGAACGAGCACTACCAACACTAAGATGTTGCAATTTGCAATCCTTTTCATCTCAGCTTTTTGATGATTAGTATCGATTACATTTTCATTGTTGGTGCATCTCATATAGTTTACAGTTTTCTCTCTATACAATTGCATCTGCTTTCAAGACAGTCTTTTAAGCTTCATCGATACCTTCCCCAAAACATTTTTAAAATCTAAAATAATATCAATGCCTTGCCAACATTTAGAACGCTTTATTTAACTTCTGTTGCCACAATCCATTTACCTACAATGTAACGGAAGCCAAACTGGTAGAGTGCAAATAGCGTGAGGTTAAAAAACAGCATCCTTCCACCAGAGGGCATAAATCATTCAGGACTTGAAAAAACGAAAGAATGGTATACGCGGTGAGTGGAAAGAACATTCTTCAAAAGGATAATGTACCCGCTAGAAGAACAAAAAAATAAAAGGACATTCAACTCCTTCCCCCATCATCTGTGCGTCTATCATTTGAGGAGCTTTTTAAAATAAATTATTCAGATCATAAAATGTCATCTTCCTAAATCAAGTTTATATGAAGCCTGGAACTGAAAATACCGCCACCACGGCCAGAACCAAGTGGGACTTACGAGCGCGATAAATTCGTTAAGTGTCTCCTTAGAACCACCCCTGAATGCCGAGGGCACATCCTCATAGGTAAGTAACGATAAAACCGAACCTCGAAAATGTATATCTCATCCTATTGTGGTAGGGTTGTGTTTTTCGTGCAAAAAGGATTGGTGGGTGGGCATTAGACATCTATATATTTGGATGCTATGCTTCGAGCAATTCACTATCGGTACGTACTAACAGGATATACTTGTCTTGGTTTACACCTGTAATCATAGTACTGATTGATTTTCGGAGCAAATGGCATTGACATTTTGTCATCCCATAGAATTTGTCGTGTGAACGATTTTCGATTGAAGCTCGAGGGCTAGTAGAACTGGCACGTGAAGAACCTACAATACAGAGCCTTGTCAAATCTTTTTATCCCGAAATGTTCGATAAGAGATTTAATTTGTATGATAAAAGTACCGGAAAATAGACGACATTACGATGTGATTTGAAATTGTATTTGCGGAAATGTATATGTGAGTATATTTAATTTTATTTTGTAGTTCAATTGAAAAACGAAATTGGTTGAGGATTCGAATAGATCTAAGAAAATCCTCGAAAGAAAATAAAAAGAATTTAATTTTTATGGATTTTGAGAACAATTCTGTATGGTTTCATGGAAGGCGTTGAATTCGAAAAAATCTTAAAGCCACCGATAAATTCGAACTAGGTTTTATGAGATATTGGGCAGTGGGATACTTACATATATATGCACATGCATTATTGCAGTGTATTTAGAGTTCTTCGCTTGCCACCATTCTTTTATTCCAATTTGAATTCAGCATTCGCTTTTAGAGTTTCTTAGTCTTATCGCTTCGCTCTGATCTGAACCAGATTGAATCGGAATTATTTATACTTTTTTGTGCGCGAATATGTCGAAGTTTGAGCCAAATTCCTGTCATTTGCGGGAAATTTTGGTTTTTGTGTTCAATTCAAAAACTTAACAGGACTACGATTGGGCGTAAAGCCCAATCATGCGATACTATAGATGTTAGAGTTCATCAACACATTATTTTTGCATTAATTATCATTCATGTTATTTTTTGCGTTAATTATTACCTTTGTAAAATCTTATTAAAGTTAACTTAAAATCTTGAATACGGCCCTGGTGCTAAAAAGCAATCGAGCATAACCGCTAGCGGTACTCGAATTTTACCGCACAGCAATTGGCCATTTTTGGTCATTTTTTGATTTAGTGTAGACACTCGTTTACCAACCACCGACAAATAAACAAGTAAATTCTCGATTTTAATTTGGTTTTTTTTTCGGTATAAGATATTATCGCTATCGTGCGAACTTTTAGAACAAGTTACCGCTATCGTGCGAACATTTTGGTGACCCCGACGTGATATGTTGGATATCGCGGTGTATTTTCGGATTTAGTTTATTCTAGATCGCAGTGCATTTCTTTCGGATATTAATTTTGATTTTTTTGTCGATCAATTGGATCGAGCGGTGCGACGCTAAATTGCAATATAGTTTGCGAAAATTTTCTCGATCGTAGTGGAGTGCACATCGAAAAGGATTGTGATTTTTGCGTTTTCGATCAATTCGATGCTTGTGAACCTAAATTGCTATATAGTTGGTGCGTTTGTTAGTGCAATTCGACCACATAACGCGATTTGGATACATCGTTCCCTCGATTCGACTCGTACGCACGTTATTTTGGAGAAAAAAGTGTTATCGAAAAATGGATCCGGCAGAACTTGCGAAGGTAAAATCGCGCAGGTCAATCATCAAGGGATGCATGACTAAAATTAAAAATTTCGTCGATCAAAACGAGGCAACGATCACCAGCGAGGAATTGGCGTGCCGACTTGGCGTTTTAGAAAGGTACTTTGAACAAATTTTGGTTCATCAAGAAATTTTAGAAATCGAAGACCCATCCCAGCCGTCTCAGCGGGAAGAGATCGAGCACAATTTTTGCTCCACGAAATCCAAGATCTTAAAATTAATGAACCTGTTGAATCCAAAACTCGACCCCAATCCCTCACCGGTGAACACACGTGCAGAGCAATCATATTTCGGCAATTCTAGCCAAATTTCGCCGCATCAAAGGCTACCTAAATTATCGTTACCCAAATTTTCTGGAAATTACACCGAGTATCTAAGTTTCATGAATAATTTTGAAAATCTGGTTGATAATTGTGAGGATTTGAGCAACGTGCATAAATTTCAACACTTATTGAGCTGTCTCGAAGGTCAAGCACGTGAATTGCTAAATGGATTAGAAGTAACGGATAAAAATTATCCGCAAGCGTTAGATTTATTGAAATCCCGCTACGACAATAAGTGCATTGTTTTTCAAGCACATGTGCGGGAATTATTTGCCGTCCCGGCTGCTCTTAACGGTACACCGGCTGAATTACGTAGCCTGGTGGATAAACTGAATGTTAATCTGAGAGCACTCAATTCAATGGGATCTGCTGAAGAGATTTTAAATGTTTTTATCTTACATGTAGTGAAAGGAAAATTAGATGAGCAATCGCTTACTAAATGGGAAGAATCGTTGGATTTTTCTCAGATACCTACTTGGGAGTCATGTGCCATTTTTCTAAACAAGCGCTGTCAACAATTAGAGACGCGAAAATCGTCTCATGAACCAATGGTGCCAGACAATGTTAGATCAAGGACTGTTAGCAAATTTAATAGCAGAAAATCCACTAGTTTGACCGTATCTAAGCCCAGCTGCTTTCATTGTCATGGGACAAATCATAACATCGACAAATGTTATAAATTCGAAAAGTTAAATGTGCTTGAAAGGTACCGTCAAGCTAAGAAAGTAGGCGTTTGCTTGAACTGTCTTGGTCAAGGTCACATGGCGGGAAACTGTCCTCATCCTCGGTGCATTGTATGCAGCGCACCGCATCACCAATTGTTACATCGGTATGCATCTCCTGACACTCCCAATCACACTCAAGTCAAGAATGTAACAACTCTATTGACCGGGAATTCGGATAATGTGGTAAGGACGAGTTGCGCTTCATCTCTTCATTCAGCGGCATCGCATGATCAAGTAATACTAGCTACGGCAATTATTTGGATAAAAAATAGCTTTGGCGAATTAGTTCCTGCCCGTGCCATTTTAGACTCTGCGTCGACATTGAATTTTATTACCGAAGATTTGGCTAAAAGATTGTCGCTCAAGAGTCGTCGCTTAAATCAGTCTATAACTGGAATCGCTGAAATCGGTTCGCGATCAAACTCTTTAGTAATCACGAAAATCAAATCTAAATCTCAATCATTTGAAGCTGATCTGGAAGCGTGGGTCCTTCCAGTGATTACTGGAGTGCAGCCAGATAGGAAAATTGACATCTCAAATTGGAACATTCCGAAGGACGTTCACTTGGCTGATCCTGAATTCAATATGCCGAAGAAAATTGATTTGCTACTAGGTGCAGGTCTGGTATATGACGTTATGTTGGAAGGAAAGTTTAAAATAGGCAATAATCTTCCTGTTCTAGCCAATACAGAGCTCGGATGGGTAATAGGAGGTCGTTGTAATAGAGTTCATCCGCCGCAAGGTGGCGACTGCCTGATAATCGAATCAGACATCGCATTCAACGAAGATGAAACTCTGTCTAATCAAGTGGAACGCTTCTGGAAAATAGAAAATCTAGAATCTGTCAACTCGAAATGGAATGAAGAGGAGCAGAATGCTGAACAACACTTTGTAAAAACTGTCACACTGTCATCGGAGAAGCGACTTATTGTCAGATTACCTTTTAAGGAAGACCCTAATCGTTTGGGAAGCTCATTTGAGATTTGTAAACGGAGATTCTTCATGCTAGAGAAAAAACTTAGCAACAACGCAGAGTTAAAGGAAAAATATATCCAGTTCATGCGAGAATATGAGGCATTGGGACATATGCAGGTGTCAGAATCGAATGGCGTAACTGCAAGGTATTACATTCCTCATCACGCTATTGTGCGTCCGGAAAGCTCCAGTACCAAACTTCGGGTCGTATTTGACGCGTCATGCCGAACGAACGCGAACTTATCGTTAAATGACATTTTGATGTGCGGACCGATTGTGCAGGATGATTTATATTCAATCATAATGAGGTTCCGGTGTCATAAATATACAATGACTGCAGATATACATAAAATGTACCGTCAGATTTGGATTGCAAAGGAGGACTGGCCCCATCAAGCTATCTTATGGAGAGAAAATCCGGATGAGCAATTAAGAACCTTTTTCTTGAAGACGGTAACCTATGGCACAAAATCAGCACCCTTTCAAGCAACACGTTGTCTAAACTACTTAGCTGACCTCTTCAAGGACAAGTATCCTGTGGGATATCGAGTGATAAAATCGGATTTTTACGTGGACGATCTGATCACCGGAGCGGATTCATTGGAACAACTGACGCGGATAAAAATGGAGGTTGAGTGTATTCTTTCTGAAGGGGGGTTTGAATTAAAAAAGTGGTTTTCGAATGAGAGAAGTTTTCTACACGGAATTACAAAAACGAATAGAGAAACCCCGCTCAGAATCAACGACGCAGATATTATTAAAACTCTCGGTATCATTTGGGAGCCTTCTGAGGATCGCTTTCATTTTCGCTGGCAGATAAATGAATGTTCTTCCAAGATAACTAAACGGCTTGTTCTCTCAGATATTGCAAAATTGTTTGATCCCCTAGGGCTTATCAACCCGATCATTGTGTTGGCGAAAGTATTCATGCAAGAACTTTGGACCATGAAACTCGAATGGGATCAACCTCTTTCGAAGGAACAATCAGATAAATGGATGCGCTATCGTCTGGAATTGCAAGACGTGGAGAAAATTTATATCCCTCGCTTATTGTACTCGCCTAACACTTCGGTTTCGTATCAATTACACGGTTTCGCGGACGCGTCTGGTCGCGCTTATGGTGGCTGTCTTTATCTTCGCACAATTGACATTTTTGAAAAAATATCGGTCACATTGATAGCAGCAAAGTCGAGAATTGCACCTATAAAATCGGTATCCCTCCCGCGCTTGGAACTATGCGCGGCGTTAGTACTTTCGAACCTTTTTAAATCAGTTCGCGGTTTATTCAACGAAGCGTCGAAAATTTACCTTTGGTCGGATTCAGAGATCGTATTACATTGGATACATCAACACTCATCAACGTGGACCACCTTTGTGGCAAATCGCGTGGCTCAAATACAGGAACTAACTACGAAATTCGCATCTTGGAGACATGTTCCAACGAAATTAAATCCAGCAGACGTCATATCCAGGGGCGCTTCCGTCGAACAGCTACTGGCTTCACTCTGGTTCACTGGACCAATATTCTTATTGAAGTCTGAACAAGAGTGGCCGCAACTAAAATTCGTCGATCATGCGGCAGCCAATGTTCCAGAGCGTCGCAGTGTGAAATCAATCTTAATTGGAATGCGTGGCTCACACGATTTGATATCCGACCACAAGTACGTCAACAATTATCAAAAATTGACTAGAATTTTTGGATTTGTTGTTCGGTTCATCAACATTTTACTTGCTCGTATTCGGGGGAAGAATCACTCTCACGACAAGGATCTTAATGCTCTAGAATTGGAAGAAGCATTTAAGAGAATCGTATTCGTTCTCCAACGAGGGAGTTTTGCAGTAGAAATAGAATCATTGCGTAAACATGGACTGACTAGCCCAAAGAGTATCATCAAAACACTATCTCCTTTTCTTGATGACAACTCACCAACACTCCTAAGAGTCGGCGGGCGTTTGCAGAACGCAGACATACCTTATAATATGAAACATCCCTTACTCCTTCCCAAAAACCATCCATTTGTTTTTTCGTACGCTAACTATCTTCATCGCAGATCGTTACATGCTGGAAGTCAGGCATTAGTGGCTAACTTACGACAGACCGTTTGGATTTTGAATGCAAAGTCGGTTGCTAACTGGGTTGTACGGAAGTGCGTACATTGTTTCCATTACCGCCCACGAGTTCAGACGCAAATAATGGGACACCTGCCAAAACTTCGCACTGAGGCAATTCGTGCTTTCAATCACAGTGGAGTCGATTTTTGTGGACCCTTTTGGATATCGTTTAAGCTTCGTGGGAGGCAACGTCAAAAGGCTTATATTGCAGTCTTCATCTGTTTCGCGACGAAGGCTGTCCATTTAGAGGTAGTATCTGACCTCTCCTCGGAAGCGTTCATTGCGGCGCTGAAGAGATTTGTCAGTCGTCGTGGAATCTGCGCCACATTATACTGCGATAATGCAACCAACTTTGTCGGAGCGAAAACGAAGATGGAAGAATTTCGCCAGAAGTTTTACACAGAACAAAACCAAAAAAAAATCATCGAACACTGCACAAAAACTGGTATTCAGTTCCAGTTCATCCCACCACGTGCTCCCCATTTTGGAGGTTTGTGGGAGGCGGCAGTGAAATCTGCAAAATTTCACCTAGTCCGCACTATCGAATCTTCGTCGCTGACCTTTGAGGAACTTTCCACAGTGGCTGCGCAAATCGAGGCTATTCTTAACTCGCGACCAATAGCAGCGATGTCGTCAGATCCGAACGACGAGGCCACGCTAACACCTGGTCATTTTTTGGTGAATAGCCCTCTCAACGCTTTGCCGGAGCCCGATTTAATGAAAAAAAAATTAACTCATCTGACTCGATGGCAGGTATTGTCGTCGTTACAGCAGCACTTCTGGCGTCGATGGTCCAAGGAATATGTTCCTCAGCTGCAACAGAAGTATAAATGGTTAAAATCATCGCCCAACATTGAAGAAAATATGCTAGTACTTGTCGTCGACAACCAACTGCCACCGCAAAATTGGCTGCTTGGCAGAATCATTAAAGCTATTCCGGGCCCTGATGGACATGTGCGAGTGGTTGACATAAAAACCAAGGGTGGAGTCATTCGTCGGTCGATAACTAAGGTGGCGCCGTTACCCATGGATTAGTTGAAGAGACTTCAAGGCGGCCGGAATGTTAGAGTTCATCAACACATTATTTTTGCATTAATTATCATTCATGTTATTTTTTGCGTTAATTATTACCTTTGTAAAATCTTATTAAAGTTAACTTAAAATCTTGAATACGGCCCTGGTGCTAAAAAGCAATCGAGCATAACCGCTAGCGGTACTCGAATTTTACCGCACAGCAATTGGCCATTTTTGGTCATTTTTTGATTTAGTGTAGACACTCGTTTACCAACCACCGACAAATAAACAAGTAAATTCTCGATTTTAATTTGGTTTTTTTTTCGGTATAAGATATTATCGCTATCGTGCGAACTTTTAGAACAAGTTACCGCTATCGTGCGAACAATAGATGAAAGAGAAATATTTTGATATGAAGAAATTTTGTAGGGAAAGTTGTACAGGGGTTGACAAAGTTGAACTAATTTTTTCTCATCACGCTAAAGTTGCCATCAAATTGTGTCATACAAAATTTAGAATTCAAAAATTTAATATTATTATATATTTAGTAAAATTGTGCAGTTTGTATAGGAGGTGGTAGAAGGATGGGCGAGTTCTTAAAGATTTTTTTTAGAAATAACTATAAACATCATCCTTTTGATATGTTTTAAATTGTAGATCAGTAGTATTCCTACTTTTCAGGAAAATCCAATTATAGTAAAGTTGTGAAATTTTGTAAAATTGTATGGTAGGGGGTAGAAGGGGTAAAGTTAATAGTCTATTATTTTGGTTTTATTAATAACTCTACAAAAATATTTAGTTCACAATTTCAACTCGATATACGCACTGAGTAAACTGGCTTAGACCATTTTATGAAAAAGTGTAGTTTGTATGGGAGATGGCGGAAGGAGGGATAGGAAATAAATCATTTTTATGCAATTGATTGAAATCATCATAAAATTATTACATTCCAAATTTCAGATTAATAGCTTTTATACTTTTCGAGAAAATCCGTTTATAGTCATATTGAAAAATTGCGTCATTTTGTATGGGAGAGGGTAAAAGGTATAATTTTTTTTGGTCTTTCTAATGATTCTGAATAAGTTATTAGTGCATAATTTGAGATCGATAAATTTTATACGTACTGAGTAAATTGGTTTAGAGCATTTCATGAAAAAGTGCAGTTGGTATGGGAGGGGATGAAAGGAGAGGGAAAACGCAAATATTTTTTATACGGTAGATTGGTAGATACGGTATTACTTCTATGATGAATTAATATGTTCCAAATTTCAGACCAATAGCATTTACACTTGTCGAGAAAATCCGTTTATTGTCAAATTGCGTAATTGAGGCATTTTGTATGAGAGAGAGTATAAGGGGTGGAGCGATTTGGTCCGAACTTGGCCTTACTTTTTTAGTAAAAATGACGTGTACAAAATTTGAACTATCTAGCTCAAACCGTTCTCTAGCTAGAGAGCGCACGAACGGACGGACGAACAGACGGACGGACATCCGGTTTTGAAATTTTTGAGTGATTTTATGAACTTCTGAATCGTTCATTTTTTTCTCCTAGCCTTATTTTTTAGCGTTACAAACTTTAGAACAAACTTATAATACTCTCAAATTTGAATTTTAAAAATCTGCGGCTGAGGCGCATCGAATGCCCTCAAGCACTTAGGTCGAGGCTGTTCTTAGTGGAAGGACATTTCGTGAGTGGTTTTAAAGCGTCAAGAGCGGTGATTTTTACGTCGAGGACCGGTATGATGGTGGGAGAAAGAAAATTGTTGTGGTATCGCATGAGCTTCTGAAACCGAGTAAAACCTTCACGGGGGTCACTATCGACTTTAATTGATGCATTTGAGCCGAGGGTTGATAGAGAAATGACCATAGTACCAAAAGAGACACGACAAAGTGATTTTGCTGCACAACAACGGTCGGCCCCATGTTGCTTTGTTTGGAAAACCTACCTGGAACACTGAAATGAGACTGCTATTATCTGAAATAACATATGTCTGAACGTGAGTCGATTATTGCTCACAATAGTTTAATTAAATTATTTGCCTATATGGTGTGATGGTCTCTTTGACCCATTTGCTTCATCATAAAAACCTTTTCAGTTGAGCATTTAGTTGGTGGACGAACAAATGTTAACGTTTGAATGCAAAACAATTATCGCCTACGGTTAAATACAACTTGCTTGAAGCGAAAGAATTGCAGCACGTGTTCTTTTTTTTCAACTACAAACTCCTAATTTTATGAGTGGCGTTTTTTGTAAGGATTACGAAAAATGCAAAATAGTGACTACATGTAATTTTCTTTTAAAATTATCGTCACAGATTATTAAGTTCCCTGTTTAGCCTTCACCTTAAGGTGGTGCAGTATGTACAATAAGCTCTGTAGTTACAAATGAAGAAGTTCGCGTTATATCTCCCTATAAAAACGTGGCTTATAAACATGTAGAAATATGCATAATTTTTGGCGGGTATACTTTTGGAAGGTATTCTATTTAATATTCAAAAGGATATATATCTTAGCTTAAGGCTTCCGTGGCGTAGTGGGCAGCGTGCTTCCATTTCAGTCAATAGGTTGTGGGTTCGATTCTCACTCCAGACGGGATTTTTTAAGCACGAATATTTCAGTTGCTACTGGCGATGAAAAATTATTCGAAATAAAATGGGCAAACGGTGTAAAAGTGAAACAGTTCCACTTCAAGAAGGCCTAGATACTCAGTAGATGGATTCTGTTCGCTTTCTATCATTCAGTCCCCCATAACATCTGCAAATATTTGTCAGTAAGCAGCCAGTACAACTGAGCAATATACCAGCTTCTCCACTCGCTACGGTCGTTCTCACTCCTCTTCCCCTACCTTCCTAATCCCATTCCTTCCCTCCATGACTGTGTTTGTGCATTGCACATAAAGGGCGAAATTGCCTATAACAAAAAAAAATATATATCCTCGGTTACAGCCATCTCTATAACATAACTATTGATCTAAAGAAAAATTAACTTCTTCGATTTAAGTATAACTTTGATCTTGTAAAAAGAAAGATGGTTTAAATATCTTTATTTTTGGACATCACACGGATAATCTATACATATAAATGTAATGGTAGTATTTGTCTGTTATATATTTATAAATGGCTATAAGTTAGTTTTTAGCTTTATTTTAGCAATAAATACGCAGAAACACACGTTTTTAAAATTCTTATCTAGATACATCGTGTGGACGTAGCTTAAGAGTAACGAACAATTGTCGGCTTTCTTTCAAGAAGATTTGCTTGAGGTATGGATAATAGCAGAGAAAATTTGAGCTTTTCTCATTGAACTGGACGGATTTTGTTTAACCTATGAAAAACGAAATGTAATATATTTTGCTACTCTCTATATTGGATGAATTTTGAATTGCGCTAAATGGTGGCTGACAAACGTTGAAGTGCATCCACAAATAATATTTCTGTTATATGATGCCAATACATAGTGGAAATATCATATGGAAAATTTCAATTATTTATTGATATCAACGAACATGAAATAACACTTAGGGCGAATAGTTGTTTCCTATTAAATTCCTTTCATTCAATTTCGTCTCTCCAAACATTTTCGATTTAGCGACAAGCAATTTGGATTTGAATTTTAAAAAATCAAGAGATAATAAAACTTGGTGGTGTAGAAGTGACTTAATATTTTGCCATCATACCCAACATACCATATGGGAATAAATAGCAAAAGTACACAGAGTCGGCTTAATTAAAATCCTTTTGCTTGAAGTTAACGCACCCGTTTGTCGGTATATGCCGCCACGAATCCTTATATGAGCCGAGAATACATTAGCCAGCTAGACTAGTGTACCTATCGGTACGATTCTACTAATCGCAAGGAGATATATGAAATTGTACTCTCTCTATGTAGTTTGACGAGAAAATTCCATCAACGGTTTTGTGTAGGCACCTAATTGCGAAATGTTCGCAATAGTAATTACATTTCTGGTTGAAAGTACTTGAATGACATACCACAAAATGCCTGACTTGTATTTTACATATGAATCTTATCTGTATACATATATGTATGCAAACTTTGAAATGTGAATAGAATTTACAACGAACTTATATATTGTACAAACACATGCATAACGTCGGTTTTGGATAGAAAAAAAATTCAACGGTTGTGGATTCTATCGCTATGTCGGTAGAATTCAGGCATGAAATATAGTGTTTTTTCAATGACACTGAAGCCCAAGTCGGGTCTTGGCTTTCTAATCCTCAGGTTCCTTAACATTTCAATTATTACTGCGAAAGGGTTGTTAGCCTTTCGCACAACCCTCTCTCTATGAATTTTCATGTTCGCGAATTGAGGTGCCCAAGATACACCCACGTAAGTAGTGTGCTGAAATTATACGTCGACTGGTATTTGAATTCCCGACGATTGTAGACCAATACGCACAAGGCTACACCCTAGCTAAACCTTTTCTTATGAATATCGTTTTAAAATTAAATACTAATTTAAATTTATTATGCATTTTACGTAAAGATAAATTCGCCAGCAACATTATTAACTTGAAGAATTGAAATTAGTTCAATCTGGAATGAAGCACACAGATTGTTTCATCAGATAATATACTAAAAACTACTCAATTCAGCGTCCTACTAATCTCAAAGCATTACAGTAATTCATGAATTTCTGCTTTGAAAAGTAAGCGCTCATAATATTTCTTTTAACCATTTAAATTGTAATTAGTGCTGCCTTATTTATTTTTTCGAGCATCACAAAACAATTTTGACCTCAAAAACTGCAACACTAACAAGTATCAATATTTTTGGCAAATTTCCATATATTTATTTTGTCTTGTCTAATCGCAAAAACAAAATATTCATATGAGTCATTTGCGTGTGAACACTCTGTTGTCTTCGATGTTATTCTAATTTTGGCTGCAGTGTGTCATCTGTATTCTATAATAAGAAATGTGAGCAGAATACTTATAATAAGCAAAAGTCTCGTACACATTTAGGCGAATATGTTAACTGCCTCACTAAGAAGCGAATTCTGTTGTATCGCACTCTTCAGTCGAAAGAAGAACAAATTAATTATCCTAAACTTGGTGAAAAATTAATGTCCTGTCGTAAAAAATACTTTTGGTCGATTAATTAAATCGAAAATACTCGGAAAATATCGTCCTTACTCCACTGTATCTGAAGGTATGTGGCAGGAGCTCACCGTTACCTATTAAAAGTGCTTTAAGAAGTTGCCCTTTCACGTTTATGGCCAATCCATTACAAGTGGTCATTATTTTCATCGTATTTCGCTTAAGGATTTTATTGACGAGAAATTAATTCCGGAATGATATTGTTGTTTAATCGGATAAAGATCTTGACGAATTAACATGTTATAAATGATATATTCTGTAAATTTCTGGTGTGGTCATGGCATTGTTTAAATTAAAAAAAATAGGGTTATCATAAAGTAGTCAAATTGCGCCATTTGTGTATCGATGCAATAATAAAATTTTTAAATTACTACTAATATATTTTGAACCAAATTTCGGTAAATTTGAAACAAACTTTCAAAATAGATTTGTTGTGTATCATGAAATTTTGCCGCATGGATGGTAGGTGGTAAAAGGAGCAAAGCAATTTGGATGGTTTTTAGTTTCACATAGAAGAGAGCTTTCCTGTGCGAACGGGTGTCAGGCAAGACTGCATATTATCACCAGCCCTGTGTCTTTTGGTAATAAATGACATCTTGAAAGCTGCACTGGAAGGTGGGAAAGGTAAAGGTCTTCAATGGAGGCTATTTAACATCATAAGTCACCTTGATTGTCAAATGCTCCTCATTGCATTCTAAATGCAAACAGGCGGGACTGAAAATAAATGTGCATAAGACCAAGTATATACACTTGGGTTCGAATACAAGCACACCGATTGTTCTTAATGGACAATATGTGGAAGAGGTGCAAGATTTTTGTTATTTCCGAATCATTGTCAGCATGGACGGCGGAGACGAAAAGGATATTGAGGCTCGTATAAATAAAGCTGAGGCCTTCGGTATGCTTTCCCCTTTCTGGAGGTTAAGAGAGATCTTGTTTGCACGAAACTGCGAGTTTTTGACGCATGCGTCAAATCTGTGTTGTTATATGGTTATACTACGTGGAAAGTGACCATTAGACTTACCAAGAAACTGCAAACTTTCGTGAATCAATGTCTCCTTTAAGAATATTCTGGCCAGAAGTGATCTCCAACCACGAACTTTGGAGTGCAACTGTCCGGACTAAAATAGGCATTGACATTCAAAGGAGGATGTAGCAATGGATCGGTCACACTTTGAGTAAACCAGAGCGGAACATCGTCAAACAAGCTCAGGATTATAATCGTCAGGGAAGAAGTCGGGTTTGTTGACCTTGTAGCATATGGAAGCGAGCACTTGAACAGGAGGTCAGAGGAATACACAAGTCCTGGCAACAGCTTAAAGCCGCTGCCCAGGATCGCGCCTTGTGGAAAAGGCATGTTTCTGTCCCTTTAGTGGGTCTTAACAGGAATTTGATTTATTGATTGATAGAAGATCTACTATTGTGATTGTGGAAAATCTTGACATCCAGCTTTCGTCAAATTTCGACTATTTGTTGAATAGAATTTGAGTGTCCGGAGTGTCCAGTTATGGCTAAGTTTCCTAACGACGGAAGTGCCAATCTCCAATTACGGAATAATTTTTATGACAAAAAGTTGTTACATGGAGACTTTTTGCAAAATATTGTGAGTAAAACTTGCGCCGAATATTTTTTGTTCCAATTGAAAATACGATGAATCGGAGTTCGATATAATCAAAAAATTCTCCCAACAAGCCGGGCACAACTTGGCTTATTGGAACAAGTTGAAAGTAGATAGAAGGAATGGTTACATGTCAAAAATTTTTTAATTAATTGCTCGAATCACGTTCAAAATTTGCTGTATAGAATGTTAGTTTCATAGGCAAATTAAATTCTAAGGAATTATCGCTGTATTTTATATTCTTAAAACCATACATTTGTGTGGGAAGGAATAGCAAAACTTTTGATCCACTTTTATTAAGTTCGGTGTCCGTACCAAATTTCAAATTCGTAGCTTTTGGTTTTTTGTTTTTTAGTTTAATTATTGAAATTGGTCGAAATCGTACTTTTGCATCAGAGGGGGTGGAATGGCAGGGGGGATTTCAAAACTTTTGAAGCATTTTTATTTGAAATATTTTTTAAAGTATTTGTAAAAATTTCAAGTTGATAGCTTTCAATCGTTTGGTGATAATAGATTTCTTAAAACTGGTTAAGAAAATACTTTTATTTGGGAGGGAATAGAAGTTTTGAAGGTATTAGACTAATTAATTCCTTGAATTTTTAAGCAAATTTTTTTAAATAAATTTTACAAATTTTCCCTCAAAAATTTTGAGGTTTTGGTTTTTTTTTCAATATACGTGAAATACCCAGTGCAGGTTTAATCCGTACTCTGGTGGATAACAATTCTGGTTCAAATTAATATTCTTCTTCTGTTCATCAAATAGATGTATGCACGTGTTTGTTTTACTAGAGTTTTAAAAAAATTAGTGAAAAATTGCCACCTCGTTCCATATACCACCCATCTTAAAAATTTTACAAAAATTATGCATTATATAGCTCTACAATTTGATAAGCCTTCAACTTAATACCTGTTTTGAGTTTTGAAATAGAACGGTTTGAAATTTTGAAAAGTGCACCATTTTTAAAATATTTCCCATTTCCCCCCACTACTAAAGGGTTTTCCAATAAGGACTTGACACCTTTTTTTCAAAATAAAATGCAAACCATTTGAGATATTTTAAAAACTTTATTATTTACCATGATAAAAATGTTAAGTTTACTGAATAAATTGACAGTGACAGTTCGATGATTAGTGAAAGGGTGCGTTCACAAATTGAATTCAAAGTTGTCAAGTCCTTATTGGAAAACCCGACTTGACAACTTTTTTTCAAAATAAAATGCAAACCATTTGAGATATTTCAAAAACTTTATTATTTACCATGATAAAAATATTAAGTTTACTGAATAAATTGACAGTGACAGTTCGATGATTAGTGAAAGGGTGCGTTCACAAATTGAATTCAAAGTTGTCAAGTCCCTATTGGAAAACCCGGGTTGTCTAATAAGGACTTGACAACTTTTTTTCAAAATAAAATGCAAACCATTTGAGATATTTCAAAAACTTTATTATTTACCATGATAAAAATGTTAAGTTTACTGAATAAATTGACAGTGACAGTTCGATGATTAGTGAAAGGGTGCGTTCACAAATTGAATTCAAAGTTGTCAAGTCCCTATTGGAAAACCCGATATTATGACAATTTTTTTTTTTTGATTCTGCTTTCCGAGCACCAGTGGATAAAAATTAAATTATTTTTAGATTTTGTCCCACAACCTTTTCTATACTATGCTTATTTTCAGCTTCTCATCTGCATTCTTAGTGGGGAAATTAGCAAGTGTAGTTTGTGACTCTTTCTCTCCCCCGCCTCCTGCTTCCACCTGACACTTCCCACAATTTAGATAATAGATCTCGAAAAAACTAAATTTTAGGGTAGCAAATTTTTTTTTTTTTTTTCTGTGTCGATCACAATATTTTATTATTAGAATAATAAAGTAAAATTATTCATCTCGAGAGTCATGTGTCTTAACGATAAAAAATACTAAGTAAAAGTATTTTAACCTGCTATAAAACTATTTGGTTAAAAATTTTCCGATCAGATAGAATCAAAACATTTCAAAATTTTGGGTTTTTGCTTAATGCTAATATCTTCCGATTCCGGTTGGCGATCATTCCCAAGAACAATTCAGGTGATATGCGCAATCTTTTACGATTGCTCGCATTCCGAGAAACATAGACACAGATTCATTCATAGACAAACTTCACAGCGGAACCAACTTTTTGGATTTCTTACACCTAAAAACAAGATTCCGAAAATGTTCGCGCTCACAATAGTTTTTCTTCATTTCATAATTTATGGTATTAGCTCAGAATAGTTGATCAAGTTGGATGTCGGGGTCACCAGTTATCGGGTATTCGTTAGCCGATATTATTTTAGTTGCGAATTTATTGAGGATCGAATTGAAACGCGTTTGATCGTCTCGGCTGTCACGTCAAGAAGAAGGAATGACATGACGTTCTTATTATATGTCAGTATAAGAATTGTATAGAATTTTATCTTTGCTATTAGTGCTGCCACAGTATGGTATTAGCTCAGAATAGTTTTACTTTATTTCATAATATGTGGCATTAGGAATTAGGTTTTGTGGAGCTTTGTATCTGTGTGTCTCGACACTAACTCGAGTAAACCTCAACGAAATATAGTAGGAATAATTGTGACAGAACGGAAACATCGCTGGACAGGCCGGTTTTCTTCCTGGTAATGATCGTTATGACAATTTTATAAAACATAGTCTTAATCAATTTTGTAGTCCAGTAAGCTGGGAAAGAAATTGTTGAATGATCACTATGTACAAAGTTGGTCTAGGCATTATGCTTTCGATATACAACGTGAGTTAAAACAATTTATCCTGCCTTTCGATGTTACTAATATCACTATCCAATACACAATTAAGTTCAAAATTTTCTATGATAGTGCTGAAATTCCATTTTTAAAAGTGCCTCCAATTATATACGAAACAGAAAGAACCAATTAACTTGTACTACTGCTTCCAGTAAAGAGTTTTCGCATAAGTTGAGTGCGAAAAATTTACTCCATCGGATTCGCGCATGCAATTAATGACCCGAGGAAAACTTGGGAGGAGCTTGGTTGGGAAGTTTTAATTCATCCACCTTATAGCCCTTCAGACTACAATTTATTCCGGTCTTTCTAAAGCTCCTTACAGGGATAAAATTTGAATTCAAACAATGATTGCAAACACGACTTGTTGGCGTTTTTGGTCAGAAGCGACAGAAGTTCTACGAGGATGGAATCATGGCTCTATAAGAAAGATGATGAAAGGTCGTTGATAATAATGAACAATATTTGGATTAATTATGATTATTTTCAGAAATGGAAAAATACGTATAATTCATAAATTTACTCGAAAATTGCGAAAAGAGATGTTACTTCACCCAATATTTATTTCTCAAAAAAAAAAAAAGAATTAAAAAGATAAAAATAAAACCGCCCACCTCTTGCACCCGAAAAGAAACTGGATCTTTTCGCGAAATGTATTGTATCAATTTCCTCAGTATCTATAAAAGTTATGAAGCTCAAATTTAATGCAAAGTGTTTTGGTTGCGATTATTATTATGAAAAAATAATTTTAATCCCGTAATATGTTTAATTATCCCCCATACAAAGAGTCACACTTTCACAACTTCATAATATGTCGATTTTTTTTTAAATAATAAAGGTTACTGATTTGAAATTTAATCTTATAACTTCTCTATTAATTTTACCTACCTCCATTAAGATCGTTGAAACCCCTGCTCCCTTTCTACCATCTCCCATGAAAAAATTATTACAATTTGGCGACGCCCGTTAAAACGCCTTTCAAGCCGTGGGAACAGCAATTAGAAATTATGCATATACTTTTATAAGTAGATTATTGATATGACCGGAAAACACCCTTTGTATTAATGAAACTGCCATTCCAAAGTATCACGTAATTGGAATTTTCCTGCAATTGCAATTCTGTTCGGTTTTAGCGTAATTTTTTAGATGCTAGGTACTAAAGTAAGGTGAAAGTTGATCATTCGATTGTATTTTTGAAACATTTTTACTAGCCTAGTACGCTGTTAAAGTGAAATGGAATTTACCATCCATTCCACAAAAACATTGAAATCGTCGTAGAAAAATCATTTCACACATAATTTCAAAAATCACTCAAATAACTCGTATGTCAATTTTTCACTTCGCTGCGGTCATTTAAAAGGCCGTGAAAAACATATTGAGTGGCTTTAAGATAAGTACGCTATTCAAGATTCAAGATTTTTTATTGCCAATTAAAAAAGAAAAAGCGATTTGCACATATTTGGTTTTACACTTGATTCGCTTACATTCTACGGAGTTCCGTTATTACCTGATACTTCAGTATCCTTCTGGTATATAATTCTTATTGCATGCGTGTTCCAATTATACGCCTTAACTAACAATTTTTATCTATATCTATTATTAACTAATTCTAAAAGTACATTGGTAATTCTTAATGTACATTTTTCATTCATCATATTTTTTCGGGTACAATAGTGGAAAAAAAAGAACGGACAACACAAAACAAATATAATACAGATTTGCTTTATTGCGTGCTGATCTTAAATTAAAGTTTATTTTATACAATAGATTAATAGCGTTATTTTTTCAAAAATTAAAGGCCTTGTTATATGTACATATACTAAACGTTCCGATTACCCTCTGTGGTGAACAGAGTCTCTACCGTCGTAGAAACCAATTATTCTTTTCATATCTTGTACGGGGTCTGTTAAGTTACCGTTTAGAAGACTAATCGGTGATAGGTAGAACTGATCATTGAGATCGGCATCAATATTTTCGAGATATAATTGCCTTAGAAGTATGTTGCTATGAGACTCAAGCTTTCCCAGTCTCTTACCCCAAATATTAATGAGATAAGTCATGATAGGAATGATTCCAGCACAGTTGTAAATTACCTCGTTAGAAAAATATTTATTCCTTTCGCGGAATCGCATTGCCAAGCATTGTCTTAAAATCTTTCTTTCGAATATTTCTATCTTTTTCGCTATCGTTGTAGACAACGAAAACCAACAGACGAAGCCGTATGTTAGTATTGGCTTTACTACTTGTTTGTATAGAAGAAGCTTTGTGTTCTTGTGTAGAGCACTCCTCCAAAGAAATAAGTACGAGAGCATCAGAAAAACCTTATTAGTTTTCACAAGCTGGCTTTTAATATGTCTGTTGAATTTGAACAAGTTATTTAGGTTTACACCAAGGTATTTGATATTATCCTTCAGAGGAATTGTTTTTCCGTCCAATAACAGTCGAAGCTTTTTGCTTTTTCCTGGTAATTGCCTTCTACCTTTACCGCTGGAGTTTCTAAAACATATAAACTCTGATTTGTTAGGATTTATTTCAAAACCCCATTTCTTATAAAACAGGTTAATGTTGGTTAGATGTTTGGCCACCTTAGCCAGAGCAGTTTTTGGATCCCCAGAATTGGCGTAAATTACGGTATCGTCAGCGTAGAGTAGTGCGGTGGATACTATGGAAGACGAAGGCCTTTGCTCGTAGTGAGGAAAATCGTGCATGTTTATATTGTACAATTTAGGGCCTAGGATGGAGCCTTGCGGCACACCCCTACAAACTTCGATCTCATTCGAGAACTCTCTGTCTAATTCGATCTTTAGCTTTCTGTCTTGGAAAAAACAATGTAGAACCCTTAGGAGGTATTGAGGAGTGTTTAAGGAAATTAATTTATAAAGTAGTCCCTTTACCCATACAGAGTAGAAGGCTTTCTGTATATCGAGCGAGCAGAGAACCGTGCATTTTTTTTCTCTTAGACCATTCATTACGTCGTTGTGAACTTTAAGTAGAGCGTGTTCCGTCGAGTGGAATCTCTTGAAGCCAAATTTTTCATCTGGAATAATGGCGTTCTCTTCACAGAATTGGTCTAGCCTTTCTGCTAATAGTTTTTCGTATAATTTTCCTAGGTTTGATAACATTGAAATAGGTCTGAAGTTTGAAATTTCGTTTGAGTTTGCAGATTTCTGTATTGGAATTAACTTTGCGATTTTCCAGTTTTTTGGGAAGTACCCCAAATTTGGACTGTTGTTGAATATAATTTGTAGGAATTTTACAGCGTTTTCGGGAAGTTTTTTTATTATGAAATTTGAAACTCCATCTGGACCTGAAGATTTTTTTCCGTTGATTGATTTTATAAGGCCATTAAGTGTACTGAAACTAATAAGAGGCGAGTGACAGTCCTCACCGCTGGATTTGGAAGTGTTGTCAAATGTGATAATGGGGCTGCCATTGCGCATCATTTCTTCGTACGCTATTCAAGTGAAATATTATTCGATTAGTTGGAAAAAAAATTTGCTATGAAAATTCGACTTATATTTAAATGGTCATGAAATCTATTTGGTTGCGTAAATTTGACTATTTTTTTTTTGGGCTCATAGTGAATCAATCTTTGTACAAATAAAGAGACAAGGTCGAAAAAATATCATTTAAATGCAAAGAATTTGAAATCGAAATCAAGTTTTTTCAGTAAAAAAAAAACTATTCCAGGATATAATATTATTAATAAGAACTCCAAAATTTGAAAAGCCTTCCAACTAGTTCCCTCCGCGGACAGGTTTATTTTTCGGTTATGGAAAAAAAATTAACACTTCCTCATAAAATATAAAAAATAATTGTTTATACAATTTGCATTTTTATATTTTTTTACAAGCTTCTTGCGAGAAAGTGTTAATAATTTCAAAGCCTATCAACTAGTCATATTGCCATTAAACCAGTTCCATCACAAAGGTTTTGATTTAAGGATACCCGAGAAAAAAATTCGAGACTCTAACAGCTTCAGCAAAATTGTTTGTTTATAAAACAATTAGATATGCGATTTTGCGAATACGAATTGACAGCGAAGTGACTTAAGAGTCATTTGAGTGTTTTTTGAAATTATGAGTGAAATGGCTTTTTCTTTACGATTTCACTGCTATAAAATAACAAAAAAAAAAAAAATCAATCTAATAATATTTTCAGATATATATGAACTGTTTCCGAAACATATTTCTTTTCCAGCTCACCAGTCGCAATATGCACTTATTCTTGCACATACAAATTTTTAATATGAACAAATTTTCTACCTTTTCCATAAAAGAAACATCTCTTCAACGCATGAGTACCTCGGACATCCCAAAACTTATATTATTTTCACGTTTCTTGAAATCCTTGAATAAAACCTTTCTTTTTTTTTCCACCGAAAAGAAAACGAAGAAACCAAGTATTTCGCGTGAGTGAACGAAGACGAAGTTTCAATAAGTTTCGGCTTTGCAAAAAACTCCTTGTGTACTAGAAATTCTTTAATCAGGCCCGAAATGTACAAAGAATACGATCGCAGTATCCTTTTGTATAAAACTTATCAAGGCACCTCCATGAAAACAACAAGAAATTGGAGAAAATAACTATAAGAGTATATACCTAACTGCTGTAGTACTTAAAAAAGGAAAAATGGTAGAAAAATGCTATCATTCAACACAGCGAAAAGAAAGAACTTCTCGAAAGTATAAAAAGAGTTGGAAAGGACGTTGCGACTCGGTTGAATGAAATCTACTCATACATTGGCTCAACAAAGTTTTGAGCTTTTATGCTCGACTTATCTGAAAAATAAACAGAAATTGTTAGCTCTTTTTCTATAAGACGATATGATAACGAAGGATGTAGAGTCCTTTGCACACGGCGAACATTATCGAGAAAAAGTGAGTTGCATTGTATTGCGGGACGTGAACCTTATTTGTGAAATAAAATTTTTGAGATCGCGTTTGCACTTCTGATTTCGACCAATTTCACTAAATCAACTAATAACCAACAAATTAAAAGCTACGAACTTGAAATTTTGTACAAGCACCTTACAACAGAAATTAAATAAAATTGCATCACATACATCCCGTACCCGCTCCCATACAAATGTTCGGTTTAGTGAATGTAAAACACACCGAATTTTTTGAAAATTCTATGCAACTTCGTGTATGAAACACATTCTATACAGAGAATATTGGACGTGATTCAAGCAATCAATTAAAAACTATTAGGCACCACCCACCCTTACTACTACCCTCTCCCTCCCCCTCCCCTCATGAAAACCCAAACTTGCATAAACGTATGAAAAATTGATTATATGTACTGGAGCTATTAATCGTTTCCGCAATTGACAGCAGCCCTGCCAAAGAACTCCCTTTCACTTAATATTTCCTAACCACTCTAACATGCATATTGACTTTCCACGCATCCGCAACTTGTTCCAAGAATAATAAAGTTTCGCCCGATTTGTTGGCAGTTTATTTTATATGATTCTGCATTATTTCCCATCTCAGACCCTATGATAAGGGTGAGGTTAATATTAATTTATAAATTAATGTAACTCATAAGCTATTTCTTCTTTTTACTATTATTTTAATATAACAATAATATAACAACATTTTTACGTTACAATTTTAAATACTAAGTCCCTTCAATCTAATTTGATTGTTGTTCAGAAAGAAACTACTCAATGCGTACACCACACACAAATTAACTCGATAACTGGATATACCTTGGTCACCTTAATCTACGAAAATGAAAAATTCGAAGGTAGAGGGCAATAAGTTAATAATAATGAAAAATGTTAAGGAACCTGAAGGTCAGAAGGCCAAGGCCCGATTTGGGCTGTAGCGCCATTGTAGAAGAAGTAGAAAACTGTACTTGCGTAAGAATAGTGATCCGATATCGTTCGCCCTTTCTATAGTCTGGATGCGCATGGAAGCTTCTTTGTTTTTTATTTGTGTGTTTGTGTATTGAAAATGGAAAAATTGACTTATCTCAAAATCTTTACTTTTTAAAATCTATTGAAATCACTCGGTTCGCAACACTAAAATTTTTTACTCCCATGTAAAAATTGTAGTTAAGAACAAATTGTGCTATCGATATGTACCTTGCAACGCCATACCCCGAGTCAGAGGGTCTATAGGGCTTACAAATCTGTATTATACTTATATACTTCAGGTATTTTTCTATCCTAATTAGCGTTACGCTAATTTATTACCCTGATTATGGTAGTTAGACGTGCAATTAAATAGATATTTACGATTGCATTCACTCATTGAAAGGATCATTGGTCAGAGACCTGTTATCCTCCATCATAGAACGCGAAATCAAGCAATTAGCCCCCAAAATAATTATGATAATAATTCATTCCAAGGCACTTCTTCATCTGTCCACCCCACTCAACTCTAATCCATTCAACATATTTCGTAATACGATGAGCTTAATTGTTGTAGGTAGGAAGTCTTTTTAATTCCGAGATCAAAATTGGAAAAACAAGGAGTAGAAAAGAAATCGGTAATAAAAGAAAAATTACCTCATCTTCAAAGCATTTTGAATATCCTCTCGTTTCCGATTCGTTCTCAACAAAAGTCTACGCTAGGTTGCACTAATTAAAGATAATGATAAAAGTTTTCCTTTAACTGACATTCTTTTATAATTAATTGAAGTTGCTTACTTTTTGCTCTGCTCCTGCAACTTTTTTTTTTAGTTCGTGATTTCTTTCATATAGTTTGTTAGAAGTTGTCAACGGTTACCGCTGATTTTACTCTTAATTGGAGCAATATAACGAAATGGAAATTTCATGATTTGTTGCCTCCATCGCTTGATTAAGAGAGATATTTTTCGAACTTGCTCGTAATATTCATCGATAAAACTATGCAACATCGATATCCATAAATTTCGTAATTAGTTATGGGTATAATATTTCGAAAATAGATTGAAAACTATTGGATTCGTGGAATTTTATTTGAATTAATTTCGGATAAAATTTATTTAAGCGCCAAGTTCACGAAGCTGTGTGAAATACATGTTTTTTTTTTCTGGATACACCAGGGAGGTGTGGAATCTTTGTTAGATTCCAGTAGCTCGTGCCATTGGCATGCACGATTCACATACCTGATCCTAACAGAACTGTCAGCCGATATGTGCCTGCGTACTAAACCACACCCCCGCACACAGAGTTCAACCACTCTCCCCGCGGGACTGCCGTTAGGTATTACTTCGCGGAGCTGGCTAGCATTTTATGCTGTGCTCCTTAAATTGTTTCTGTTCTCCTTTCTCTCTCGATTCTTCGAAGATCCTTTTGCACATTCGTTACGAGTGTGCAAATTTCCATCCAATTTTCCTCTGATTCCATCATATAGTCAATGATGAATGGTGGACTCAGAATTTTATTTCTCTATACTCCGAAGCGACTGCAGTTGAAAACCGCGTGCTCTGAGTCTTCTTCTTGATCTGGACAATTTGGACAAAGAGGCGAATTATCGTGTCCGAACCTATGTAGATATTTGCGGTAGCCGCCGTGACCTGATAGGAACTGCATTATGTGATAGTTGCAGTCCTCGTACACCCGATTTGTTCAGACCTCAATTTCAGCGATTAGCTTATAGGTCCATCTTCCTTTTGTAGCGTTGTCCCACCTGGCTTGCCACATAGCCATTGATATTGCCTTTTCCTCTTCTTTTATTTTCCTAGCAACAGCTGCCTCTTGTTGGATCGAGGATCTTCTTTCGTAGATCCGTAGGATCTCAGTCGCGAGAATGTCAATGGGAATCATTCCGGCTGTGACACAGGCTGCCTCGTCCGATATTGATCGGAAACCGCTGATTGCTCTTATCGCACAGAGCCTATATGTTGATGACATCTCTTTCCTTGTTTCCTTTGTCGCTAGTGCCGCCGCCCAAACCGGAGCAGCATATAGGAGAACCGAGCTGACTGCTCTCAAAAGTAGTATCCTTCTGGCATATCCTGGTCCACCGATGTTTGGCTGTATTTGGGAAAGGGCTGGCTGCATTTGTGACGCCTTTTTGCTCGCGAAGTCCACGTGAACTTTAAATTTTAATTTGTTATCGAGCCTAACTCCTAGATATTTAATTACCTCCTTGGATCTGATGATTTGACTGCCGACCTGAATGGTCACGTATTCAATTTTCTTTCGGCTTGTTATTAGAACAGCCTCCGTTTTGTGATCAGCTAATTCTAAGCCAACGGACTCTAGCCAGTCTCTAATTTGTGATACGGCTTCATTTGTTGCTGACTCTATTTCGTGGATGTGCTTAGCCACGGTAACAACAGCGATGTCGTCAGCGAACCCGATTAATTTTACTCCTCCTTTACACAGGAGAGGGCCTAGTACAGATCCTTGTGGGCCTCCCGCGGTGACGTTGTAGTACCTTAACCCCTCATCAGTTTGGTACCTCAACTTCCTGTGAAATACATGTAGCTTCACGCTTGCGCAGTGTTGGAAAGAAGCCAGCATAGGGGCACATAGTGATTACTGAATCGATGTGGGGATTATTACCGTTCATATTTTCTTTACCTTTCACGTCATTGTATGTGTAATATACAAGTATGTTGCAATTGGTAAGGCTCAGGGCCGTGCATGGCGCTCAAGGCACAAGTTGAACTCGGTGCCCCTTTTATATTAGAAACAATTCAAAAAAAACTGCTGTATACTTACGATGAATTTTCCTGCGAATCATACTTTCAAAGATGTGTTAACCTCTACATTTTGCTACCATAATACTAGAACAGACATTATTTTCGTTATGCATTCCTTAGTTTATCTTATTATTAGTTTCGATGTATCGAGGATATATTAGCGACTAAAATTCATCTAGTTTATTTCTATTCCTCGAAGTGTTTGTTCTTGTACTCACAGAATCGTTTACGTCATCCAAGTTATAGACTTCTACTATATGCTGTACAGTGCAAGCCAACTAGTGGAATTAGAATATTTCGTGTATTGCGGCGGAATTTTGACTGATCACGAAAAACTAAAAGAGTACATTCAAGCAGAATGGTGCCGGTTTTGTCGCGATTACTCGAAAGTCGACCAGTGTGGTGAGATACGTACAATGGTTTACATATACATATTTAAGCAAAGAAATTACGTCAATCGAAAGACCATTTTGTGGCATTTCCAAAACACCCATTATGTCTTGCGATGTGACTATACCAGAATGATTTATGCCCTCAGGAACTGAGTCATGCAAATGTTTGGAGGGCATTTTTCGAGTAATCTCGTAAAGACGATTTCGGCTTCCTGGGGACATAACTTCTCCGGGTAATGTCCATAGCGTATCGTCCATGTTTTGGAAATGCCATGTGACGCTCTTTGGATTGACGTACGTGGTTTTTTTGCTTCTGGAAATTTTCGCGCTACCTTTTCTTAGATCCTCATACATAAATTAGATTTTTTTCCATGTATTATGGAACACAACTTCGTTCAAGTGACTGCCTCGGCTGGCTTCGCAGTAGCGCATTCTGTCACTCCAATTTTCCAAGACCATGTCGATGGTTTCGGACTGTAGCTCACGGATTGCTTGGATGATATTGGCCTTAAGTGTTTGAATCGTTGCTGGATTGTTGGCATAATATCGGTACTTCACGGTTCGCCAGAAAAAAAAAGTCGAAAGGGGTCAAGTCGCAGCTCGGAGGCGGCCAGTTGACATCGCCAAGACGGCTGATAGCATGATTCGGGAATTTGGTGCGTAAAAGATCGATTGTGGCATGGGCTGTGTAGCATGGCGCGCCATCCTGCATGATCCAGAGGTCGTCCAAATTCATGTCTTCAATTTCAGTAAAAAAAAGTCGGATAACATGGCGCTGTAACGTTCACCGTTGACCGAAACGTTGTTCCCAGCCTAATTTTCGAAGAAAAATGGCCCAATGATACCACCACTCCACAATCCGCACCAAACTGTCACTCTCTATGGATGCATTGGCTTTTCGACAATAACGTGTGTGTTTTCCGAGCTCCAGATGCGGCAATTTCGTTTGTTAACGTTGCCTCCGAGATGAAAATGCGCCTCGTCAGAAAAGATGATTTTTCGCCCAAAATTGTTGTCCAATTCAAGCTGCTCTAAGGCCCAAACTGCGAAGCGATAACGAAACGGATGGTCGTACGCCTTCAATTGCTGAGTCAATTTGACCTTGTAAGCGAATAATCCGAGATCTTTGTGCAGATTTCTCCTCAGACTAGTGCGTGAAATGTTGAGCTGTTGAGATCGACGGCGAGTTAATGTTTGTGGAGTGAGTCTCACACTCTCGGCTACAGCAGCCACATTATCGTCTGTGCGTACCATATGACGACGGGGACCATGAGTATTGTCCACTAGCATGCCAGTCTCATGAACTTTTTGCACAAACTTGCGTACAGCAGGCGCAGTGGGTTCTTTCGTTTCGGTCGAAACTTCTTCTCAAAAAACGCACGGTTTGGGCTAGACAGCACTCACTTTGGAAATAAGTTTTCAATAGTTCCCAACGTTATTCAAGTGTAAAGCGACTCATTTTGTTCCGCGGAGGTATGATACTGACTTTCTATCAAGATTTCGAGCTTCCAGTGTCAAAATAACCTATGATTTAAAAAAAAGAAACCACTGGATGGCCCACCCTGTATTTACTCCGCTGGCCAATTTTCGATTAATCGCGATGAAACCAACGGCATTCGACGGGAAATAAAATTTGTTCGAATGAACTTTTTTGTTTTTTTTCCAATCGGTCCAAATTTTTTTTCCAATCGGTCCAAATTTTTTTTTATACTCTAGATGAAATCTGAGAGTATATTGTGTTTGCTTTACTGTTTGTAATACAAAGAAAAAATTCTAGCACAGAGCCGCCAAAGGCACAGAAATATTTGTTGTCGCTCAAATGCTTCGATTCCGAGTGACCGTCTGTCAGTCTGTGCGTTTGTCTACAACACAACTCTCGAAAGCTTTGAGCTATTGCGCTAAGTTTATTTGTGTGTAATTTTTAGCATTTTTTGGCAGAGGAAGTGAAGGGTCTTAGATGATTTTGGAACTACTTATCAATATCCTTGTCACTACGCTTTTTTTCAAAGTCGATAGCTCTCTTATGTTCGAAGAAGAAATGCCTTTCTTGTATTTGTAATATAGATTTTTCTATGGGAGGGATAGAAGGAGTGAAGCGTAGCTGATATTTTTTTTGTCATTTATTGCAATTATTAAAAAACAAATTCTGGCAAAATTTTAAGTTTGTAATTTTTCTAGTTTTAATGGCAATCGATATAATGCATTTACGAAAATTATGCATTTTTTCGTGGAAAGTGACCGTTCGACTTGCCAAGAAACTGCAAACTTTCGTTATCCAACGCCTCCGAAACATTTTAGGGATATTTGGTCCAGAAGTGATCTCCAATGACGAACTTTGGAGTACAACTAGATATACTAAAATAGGCATTGAGATTCAAAGGTGAAAGTGGCAGTTGATTGGTCACACTTTGAGCAAACCAGAGCGAAACATCACCAAACAGGTTCTGGGTTATAAATCTCAAGGATGACGTCGGGTTGGTCGACCATGTAAGACATGGAAACGAGCAGTTGGGCAGGAAGCCAGAGGAACAAACAAGTACTGGCAACAGCTAAGTGCCGATGCTCAGGATCGCGCCTTATGGAAAAGAGCTGTTTCTGCCCTATGCCCCTTTAGGGAGTTCTAACAGAAATTTGATTGATTGTTTGATGGGAGGAGTAGAAAGAATATATGGATCAAAACAAATTTTTCATCGTCAATAATATTATATACTTTCCAAGAAAAAATTCAAGTCAATAACTTTAACAGTTTCGAAAAAAAAAAAAAAATTGCTTAACTTAAATTTCAAAACCTCGTGAAATTTGTATGGGAGGGGTAGAAGGAGTAATGTATGTTAATATTTTTTCAAAGTTGGGTGCAAATCTAATAAATTTAATTCTGGTAAAAAATTGTCTTTCAGCTTTGCGAGTTTCAATGAAATTCGAAAATTGTACATTTGTATGAACTGTCGAGCTCAACGCGTTAAAGAGCTAAAGAGAACACGAATAGGCAAATATCCGGCTTTGATGTTTCTGAGTGATAATTTGAATATATCATTAATTTTTTCACTGAGTCTTATTTCTTGGCGTTACACATTTTGCAGCTACATTATATACTCTCAGATATCATCTAGATTATACAAATATGAATGCACGTCTTGGTAATCTTTAATAATCTTTTTCAGTTTTTCATGCTACGAAATGTTCTATTGGTATCGTGAAAAATTTCAAATTCTTGGTTTTGACGAATTTCCACGAACTCAAAAAGTAGAGTGTCGATATCACATCTGGCAGTCTGCCATCTGTGATTCTGTGTGCCTCGGCTCTAATTCCATTAAACCTCAGAGTAGAGGAGCGGTGTTGGTCGCAAAAGAAGAAACACATCGCCTGAAGAACTTTATTGGTTTTAAGAAAGTTTTAACAAAAAAAAAAAATTTTTTTTGATTGAATCGCAAATGTTTCTAACAGGTAGATAGATAAGTTCAAAATTTTCGACTAGGATTTTAGCTAATAGTGTATTTTAAAGTTTTCATAATATTTCACCATCAAACTTAAAATCTATAGAAATATAATTGTAGTGTCTGTCTGTTATTTGTTTAGAAATTGCTATAAGTTAGTTTTTGGCTTTATTTTAGCAATAACTAAACAGAAATATGCGTTTTTAAATTCTTCTCTGTCTGTCTGTCTGTCTACCTGTCTGTCTGTCTGGTTTTCACGCAAAAACGGCTGAACCGATTGTAACGAAACTTTCACAGTTTATTAGGTATGTTCCGGGATGTAATCTGCTTTGGGTTTTATGTCACTCCCCTCGCGTCTTCTACCTCCTTCCATGCAAAGTGACTCATTTTGAGAAATATATATTAATCAAATTTTCTTGGAAACTGTAAAAGTTATTGAATTAAAACTTAGAACATATTATTGACATTACAAATGCAATCTTTTGGTAGACAAAGTTTTTAAATTCCCCCACTCCTTTCACCACCTCCCATACAAACTGCACTTTTTCATGAAATACTAAACACCAATTTTCTCAGTACGTGTAACTTTCATCGAGCTAAAATGTTGTACGAAATCTTAATCTTAATTAGCATTATTATTATTATCGGGAAAAAATTAACCGATTAGCTTCATTCCTTCTACCCCCTCCCATATAACGTGATACAATTCCACGACTTTACAAAAATTTGATTTTCTTGGAAAGTGTGAAAGTCACTGAGGTAAAATTTAAAATATATCAATTGAATAATAATAGTACCTCACTCCTTCCACCACCTCCCATACAAACTGCACTTTTTCATGAAATACTCTAATCCAATTGTCTCAATACGTATAGCTTCCATCGCGCTAAAATTTTGTATAGAATCCTCAATTAGCATTATTATTAATATCGGGGAAATTTAACTGATTAGCTTCACTCCTTCTAACCCCTCCCATACAATGTGACACAATTCCATAGCTTTTCAAAAATTCGATTTTCTTCAAAAGTGTGAACGTTACTGATCAAATATTTAAAATATCTCAATTTAATTATAATTATAGTTGTGTGTCGAAAAATTACCAAAAACTCTCCACTCCTTCTACCACCTCCCATACAAATTGCACAATTTCATCAAATCCAATACTTAAAGTTTCTCAGTACCTATTCAATTTTTCAAGTTTAAATTTGGTACAAAACATTTTTATAGCTACTCTTGCACGATGTGGAATAAATTAGTTCAGTACTGTCACCCTTTCTATCACTCCCCCAACCAAAATTTCTTAACATCACAAAAATTTCGATTTCATCTATAGTATCGTATGATTGGGCTTTACGCAGAATCGTAGTCCTGTTATGGTTTTAAGCTTAACGTTATTTTATTTGGTCTTTTTTTTAATTAACACAAGCTACAACTATTCACATGTCCTTAACGCTTTTCAATTATATGATCTCAAATCATGGGATTGATTTGCTCAAGAGCCTGTCTCATACAAATGCGAGTATCGTGGTTTCATTCTTAATAATTTATGGTTCTGATTCCAACAAAATACAAACCATTGTGTTTAAAGAGTCATTAAATTAAACAGATTATACATATATCTCACATAATGTACATACTACTAACTATGGTACATTCTCAAAAATTGCTTATTTTGCGATTCTTCTGCTGACAAAGTCGCGGGCAATCGCTAGTATCAAATATAACCTTTACAAGCATAGTAACTTTTATTGAGTAGAACTTGTTCGATAAGATCTAATTTCTATTTGTACACTAACGCTTCGTTGTTTTCAAACTCCTTTATATGTTCCTCATTGCATCCTGAAGCCAAAAACAATTCATCATGAGATAGAAAGCCTTGACTCACAATCATATAACTTCATTCCAAACTATGGTATGTGTATACTGTACTTGTCTGGCTAAGTCAGTTATACGTATATATTAAAAAAACTACCCAATAAAAAATTCAACATCCTATGACTTCGTCTTCGCAACTATTTTTCCCTATTTCCGACATTTCATTTAACCTCTACTAGAAAATTGTTCTCTCAACTTTTTCAACTTGTTTAGCTGCAGAGTCTACCGAGTTTTTCGTTATTTATTTGCATGCTATACCAACAATTGAATTTCATGAACTTCATTTTCTTCTCTTTTCTCTTTATTTCAGAAAACTCTCCGAAACATCTCGAAACCGAAAAAAAATCATCCAGTAGTTGTACAATTTAGCAAAGAAGTATAAAAGCAAATTTTAGAAACATCTAAAAGATAGATAAATTCAAATAGAACTAGCGGTAAAAACAAGTAAAAAAGTAAATAATACTCTTCATAGAAAAGAATTAGAGAAAAAATCAAATTCACAAAACGTGAAATCGAAAAATTGAAGAAGAAAATAAATTTAAAGGACCCTGAAACTTTTACACAAAACAAAAAGAGAAAAGTCCTACTTTCAATTGATTAGTTAGAAAAAAGAAAAGAAAAATCGAATAAAAATACTTGAAAATTAAATTTCGAAAAAAAAATAAACAAGAATACAAATAAGAAAAATGGCCGCTGTACAACGAAAACTTGTCCACAAACAATTTAATTCCCCCCTCGGTCTGTACTCAGATCAGAATGTCAAGGAGACTCTCGACAGGGAGTTGAGAGCGTTTTCTAATGGCACTGTTGGGTAAGTATTTACCATAAATACCTCAGGCTTAACTCTTTCAGCTTTCAGGTTTTTCTCCTTCTTCTTTAATTTTTTTCGCTCTAAGTATCCTTTTTTCGTAAAAAAAAAAAAACTCACCACAAGATCATTTAACTTTTCAAGTATATTTTCACAATCGAAACTGATGTTGCTGGAAACCCTCAAAACGTTTGCCAATTTTAAATTAGAATTTTTTTTTCATTAATTTTCCGAACGGTTGAACTTTCGTTACCTGCAGATGTTCCAGAGTGGATTAAGCTTAAGTAAAGTTGTTTAGAATTAAATCAAGATTGGCGAAAAAGAGATGGTGCGTGATCTTTTAGGACGAATAATTGTTTATCGTTGGAAAGTTAATGACAAAAGCAAAGTTAGCGGTTTTCATTCGATAGGAATTTAACGAGCTAATTTAAATGATAACGATTTTCGGGGTTGTATTTGAAAGATTTGGATTCAACGAAGGGATGGAATTTTTTTCCCAGATTTATTAATAATAATACAAATAGCCGTTACAACTCTTTATTTAGATAAAAAATAATTAATTCAATTTCCAATCTATCCGCATTTAATAGACGAAGCAATTTCTCGTACCAGTTTAACAATATAATCCAATTGCCCTAAACACTCGTAGACTATTTCTTGGGTTTACCTCTTCCGTTCTCGTGTTGCTGCAGATATTTGGCAACATGAGTGTACAATGTTTCATACACTATTTGACAGGTTATAATACGAAAAAGGGAACTAAGCCAATCAAATCATTACGTCAAACACAATACAATAAAACAGCTTAAAGTAAAAGTTCGAGACGAAATAATAAGTTACAAACGCTGATACAAATCTGCTTTGTTTTAATTGGGGACGTGTTTTATTAAGGTTTGGCACGATTCGCCCGCTAATTTGTCTTCTCTCGAATGAATAGTGATCGATATCGAATTGAAAGGGGAACGCTAAAAACGAAAATTAAGAATTCAAATATCTCAACTATGGTTCCAGCTAGGAAGCTGAAAATCAACATACATATTGAGGGGCTTATGAAAAAAAAAATAATAATTTAATATTTTCATCCATTGGGGTCTAAAAACAAATTGTCCGCCGATTTTTTTTTTAAATGATTATCTCTTTAAAATTACTTCCCATAAAAATTCATTTTCGGGACCATTAAGGTGGTATACAGACCAACCCGAATCAGCTTTAAAGGAGGCTAATTGTTGTAAAAAAGCATTCACAAAACTAAACGTAAATTTCTTAAAATTTCGAAATTTTATGAAATTTGTCTGGGAGGTGGAACTTTAAGTTTCGCTATTGCAAAAATTGACACAGAACAAATTTCAGGACGATAGCTCAAAGAGTTAGAAAGTTACGTTGTATACAGACGGACATATACACAGGTAGACATACATATGGACAGATGATCACTTGGAATAGAGGTTATTGAGCGACAACAAATGTTTCTGTACCCTTGGCGGCTCTGTGCGATCATTATTTCTTTGCATTTCAAACGGTAAGGCAAACACAATATAATCTCAGATCTCATCTAGAGTATAAAAATTCAACAATAGTAGTTCAAGGATAAATCTTTGGACTAAACCCGACCTCACGGAATATGTGGCATATAAAAATAATGTGTCTTTCGCATATCTTAGATAAATCGAAAAAAATCTAGTCAAGTAGAGACACCATATATTTTAAGTTTCCCATAGAATAATTAGAATTTTGGGGTTAGTCAAAAGCCTTTGCAAAATCTCTACGATATACAGTGCGAACAGAATCATGGAGTTTCAAGGATCTTACAACAAATGAACTCACATAGATTGGAATTTGTAAATTTTTCTTTAACATAACCAAAATGATAAGGCGACATCAGATGACGAAGTTTGTCACTTATTTCATTGTGTTCCGGCCGTTGAAATTTTTTTTAATCCAAATAAGAATAGAAACAGAGCGATAATTTAAGTCGAATTCGGAGTCACCTTTCTTGCAGATAGCTATATTCTTTACTAGATAAAGTCAACGATCTATTCTACAAAACCGCAATATAAATTCGAGAGGCAAAAAGAGAGGCTTGGTCTGACACTCTTACGGACCTTGGCCTCGTATTGGGTAAGAGCCTAATCTTTAGTAGCCACATTAGAAACGGTCAGTCTCATCCTCTAAATCTCTTCATTGGCTCTATCATCCAAATTGCAATTTTCTTCGTTCCACAAGATTCGAATTTTTAGGCTTGACCGACAGCTTTAATTGAAAATCGTCAATTCACTGTCTTAATCTAACAGCTTGGCGAGTATTTCGTGGGGCACTGAATAGAGGTGGAGCCGCATTTGCCATGGAAATATCTATAGTAAATGCAGGGTGCTCAGATATTTCAACGATGCTCGAGGGAGTCAATTAAGGTCAATATAACCTCATCTCCGATTAAGTGGAATGCATGTTTCAGGATTCGGTCAATTAAAGCCAGATGTGATTTCGTAGCCCAGCCCAAACATGCCAGTTATACTCAAGACGTGGTCGTATGTAAGACTTATAGATGGTACCTAGTTCGGCATGACGACACCGTTGTTGGATGTGCCTCTGCAGGAGAGTCAAATTGGTAGGTCTTATCCAAAGTCCTCTCATCTGTGAGACAGTGAATTGGATTGAGAGTAGACGACAGAAGGTATATAGAATAAAAAGAGGGTAGGAGATAAAATTGAGCCCTGAGGTACGCCAGAATTAATAGATGGGTGCACAAGTTACTCTGTCTCGCACTATAATGAAGCGTTCGGAGAGAATACTTTCAATCCATTTAAGAAAAGCTGTATTAAAACCATAGGCTTGGCAAAGGGATATTTGTGCCAAACTCTATCGAACGCTTTAGCAATGTCAAGAGCAAGTAATGACCTTCTCCAAAGAGATCGCCTGTAGAACGTCCCGAGTGAAATCTATATTGGCGATCATGTATGAGACTTATTTCCACAAGAAAGTTGATTAGTCATCGATTGACAGCAGTTTCCATTACTTTTGAAAGCACAGAGGTAATGGCTATGAGGCCGTAATTAGCGGAGTTCACTATGCTTCCTTTCTTAAGAATTGGCTCAATATTCGCCGCCTTCCAGATCTGCAGAAAGCACCTTGAAGAGTATGAAAGATGATAGAGATTATGAAGAGGTTTGGCTAGAGAGGAAGTGCATTTTTTAAGGACAATAATTCTATCATCCAAATTGCAAATTTCTTAGGTCAAAAATAATCGAGTTTTTAGGTTTGTCCGAAAGCTAAAGTTGGCTCATCCTTTTGGGACCAGCGCGCAAGTGCACAAGTGATAGCAGTTTCCATTACTTTTGAAAGCACTGAGGTAATGGCTATGAGGCCGTAATTAGCGGGGTTTACAATGCTTTCTTTCTTAGCAATTGGCTGAATATTCCCAGCCTTCCAGATCTGCAGAAAGCACCTTGAAGCGTATGAAAGATGATAGAGATTATGAAGAGGTTTGCTAGAGAGGAATCGCATTTTTAAGGACAATAATTCTATTATCCAAATTGCAAATTTCTTCGGTAAACAATAATCGAGTTTTTAGGTTTGTCTGAAAGCTAAGGTTGGCTCATCCTTTTGGGACCAGCGAGCAAGCGCATATAATAAAAAACTACAGGTCTACTAAAAAAGGATCATGTTACTTCTCTGACCAAAGCTTCCAATGAAGTAACCAATGCTAAAAATTAGAGGTCTTTTAATCCTTCTTACTCAGATACGAAATGGTTTACAATAATCTAGTTTCAACTCTTTGTAATCAATTACAAACGAAATAAGGACAGACCAATTCTGTATTTATATACCAAAAGTTAGGTTAAATTTTATTTAGTTTTAAGTAATTTACTTGCTGTTAGCTTTCTATCATTCAGTCTCCCATAACATTTGCAAATATTTGTCAGTTGCAGCCAGTACAACTGAAAAATGTACTAGCTGCACCAATCGTTACGGTCGTTCTCATGCCTCTTCCCCAAACTTCCCAGTCCCATTTTTTCCCTCCATAGCTGTGTTTGTGCATTGCACATAAAGGCCGAAAGTGCCTACAACACAGATAATTCTGTAAAAAAGATTTTGTAATCTGTTCTTTACAATTAGTATTTTTGTGTTCTAAAAACTGATGTACATAATGGAATTGATGAAAAAAAAAAACTTTTCATTGGCGTTGATTTGAAGCTAATTCAAAATGGATTCCAACCAATATTCCTAATTATTACACGATGTATTGAAAATTCGCTAAAACATTATTTTGCAATCATATCCATCTGACAGTAAGTCCTTCTTTCTCTCTTTCTGAATTTAATAATAATGATATAAAAATAAACTGCCAAAAATAACATCGACAAGATGTCTAAGGTTTCAACAATATCCTTCGAATCCTTGACATACCGTCATATTTCATTGCCACTTGAAACTCACTGGACCCAGTGTTATTACGTATTCTCTTCATCCATTTCACCACTTTTCCTAACCTTTTTCTTCCTTCTTCGTTATTAACTATTGTTCGCTTTGTTCCCATTTGAGATACATAGTATAGTCGAGAGCAATCACAACCGAGTCCTTTTTCTACATTTATATAGGAACCTATTCGTCGCCGATGACGGTATGATCGGTTATTTGCTCAGACTATCCACAAGTTTTATAGGTTCCTGGTCTCTAGTACGGTTCATTGATTCCGATTTCCTTCGATACAAGCCATAAAGCTAGACCTTCCTTATTTTGTGAGTGTGTGTGTGTGTGTGTGATTACGAGACGGCGGCGGTGATTTGCCCATTCTTCTCATATCACCGGAATATAGAGGTAGGATAGAGTATACTAGACCGCAGATAAGGACCATCATCATCAATGGTGAAACAAAATAAATTTTTATTTGCCGTTAAATTAAAGTCATGAATAGGAAAATTGCTTTTGTTGTCTACGGACTGAACGTCTTATCTCACAGGTAATGAGCCTTCCTGCAGGTTTTTCCACTACCTCCAGCCGATGTTGTTGTTGTATATTTTTAGTCCACTTAGTTTTAACACTATGCAACCATCATTTATGTATAGCAGCTGTAAGGTTAACGTTTGCATAGCAAGTGGCTTAATGGACTTGATGAAAAAACAAAGAAAAGGAATGAAAAGATGCTTTAAACGTAAAGGAAAAACAAAAAGAAAGAGAAATGAATTTTTGCTCAATTATTTCTTCCGATCGAATATTTAAATTTTTTTGTTTTTATTTAGATTTAAAAATAAGGTGAAATCTTGAAAAGTGTACCGTTTTTAACGCTAAGAAATAATGCACGCACAGTGTCGCCAAGGGTACACAAATATTTTTTGTCGCTCAAAAACCTCGATTCCTAGTGATCTTTTGTCCGTCTGTCTGTCTATCTGTCTATTCGTCTGTCTGTCTGTTCTTCCGTTTGTCTACAACATAACTCTCAAAAGCTTTGATCTGTCGTGCTGAAATTTATCATATCCCATTTTTAGCAAAAAAGTAACTTTAAGTTCGTGAACGGGTCACATACCCCCACTCCTTCTACTCCCTACCATACGAATTTCATGAAATTTAAAAATTTAAGGAAATTGATTTTTCTCCGAAATTATTTCAGCTATTGACTTGAAACTATGACCTAATGATGTGAATATCATTAACGTCAATAAATATTGATCTGATCTCCTTTCTCTTCAAAAATTTTCGATTTGCATTGCAAGTAGAAAAGCTAAAAATCAATTTTTGTCATAATTAATTTTATTATAGTTGTAACCAATTTTAAGAAAATTATCAACTTCACCTCACTCTTTCTACCCCGACAGGAGAGGCGATATTCCTTTGTGGACAGAGCCTTTGCTTGCCTCGATTTTTCGTGAGCGAAAAAGCTTAGCTATCCATGCAGTCAGGAGAAGTTGCATACTATGACTGCGCAAGGCCTTAAGTATGGCATCAATGTTGACGTGGTTAAAAACGCCTTCCACATCTAGAAAGGCACCGAGTGCAACCTCTTTATGATGGAAAGCTCTTTCTACGGCGGCTACCGTCACATGCAAGTTGGTGTCAGTGGACCGACCTTCCAGATAGGCGTGTTGGTGGGGGCATCTGACCGAGAAGTTCAGATTTGCTCGTAGGTAGCTGTCCACCAGTCTTTCCAACCTTTAAGAAGGAACGAAGTTAGGCTGATGAATCGAAAAGCTTTCGGGGTGTTGTTGGGGGCTCTGCCTGGTTTAGGTATGAGAACCACCTTAACCTCTTGCCATAGCTTCGGTAAGTGGCAAAGACTGATGGATTATATATGTCAACTAGGTACTGAACAACAATTCGCATCTGAATCATTGTTGGATAGACTTTCTCCATTCCTGGTACTTGTAAGGTTTGAACGAAATGAACGCAATTCCTATGTTTTCTGGCGTCACGATTCTATCTACTAGTTCTAAGTTGGCCAGCATACGATCAACACATGAACTTTGTGGTGGGCTCAAAGCATCTGGGGAAATGCGATTGCATTAAAAGTTCAAGCGCTAGACCCCGTCCATGAATCATCGCCTTTATTCAGTAATTCAGGCATGTATGGGTCTTTGAATAGGGTTTATCCTAGCAGTATCGTTGACGTTATCGATTTCTTTGCAGAATTTCTTCCATAAATTTTGTTTGACGGGTCTTAGCTGTTTTTTATACTGAGTAAGTGCTGTTTGAGATTTGTCCCAGTCTGTGTCAAGTTTGCCGGAATTAGCTTTGTTAAAGACTATCCTTGCTCGTTTTTTTCAGAATATCGAGATAGCTATTCCACCAGAAGTCCCCTGTGTTGGACTGGACAAGCTGACACACGTCTGTCGTTCGAACATCCCTTGCTTCGTATGGCTGGTATGATGAACCCAGCTTAACAGGCTGCGGTGTTCCGTTAAATGACCTTTCCCAGAGCGTCGTTGTTTGGTAAGGACTGCTGAGTTGCGGAATTAATGTCAACTTTAGTGCCATTTTTGCAACGACACATGTCCGTAGCTCTCTTGTTTTGGGTCAGTGAAGGACTGTAAAATTTTTGTTGCACTATCCTAGAATGTGGTTAAAGCTACTCATTCATGGTTTCTGGACAAGTGCAACATCCGAGTAACCTCTTAGCAGGTATTGTTTGAGAGTGGCTCTAATGTGATGTACATAGATTGGTTTGAACTACTCTGAGTTTGCCGGCTTCTGAGGTTGGCCGCATTTGGTTTCGGTAGTTTGAAGTGGATGTTGTCGAGTCCACAGTATGCGAAACCTTTCTCTACAGACAACCTTTCCATGGAGCATTGGTCGATTCCGAGAACAATAAATTGGCCCTTGTCTTTTTGTTCTCTATGGAAAAGCTTCCATACCTCCGAGGAAAGAGATTAATGACTGCTGCCTGGAAGGAACTCCTAGCGACGTCGCAATAGGTTTCTTTTTTGCTGCAGGTATCGGCGTATCACAATTATTCGAACGGATGCGCTTGTGTTTCTGCTTCAGTGATTCGAACTTATTACCGACTACTGTGCACGCGGTTGATGATTGTTCTTTGGCATTGCGGTGCCACGAGCCGATCGTCCCGAAGCAAGCGGGGATGAAAGTATTTGAACCACTTCGACATTTTCCACTGACGGTTGCAAATTGGGAGTAGCAGCTGATTGGGGACCCGGAGTCAAGCTATGAATCTTACTCCGTTGGGCTGCCCTTCTGAGAGTGTTCCTCCTTTTCATTGGCGATAGTTTTGGAACTGCAGCGCTATCCATTGCAATGTTTGGCACTACTTTCAGCGGAGCTGTTGGAGCTTGCAAAGATTCTTTCGCAGGAGGCTTTACTCTGTCCACATTCGAAAGCGCTAGCTATAAAATCAGAGAGATTGCTTGGATACTGAGATTTGTTGCCTCAACTCTGATTACTTCGGCCGGCACGCTGGCTGGGCGTGAAGCTTTCACAACTCACGAATCGTCCGTCTCAGAGGACAGTCGACTCAGAACTGTAGACACTTTTGCCTCTACCGCACAGTCAAACCTTGCTTTGGCAGCTCTTCTTGGTTGGTTTTAACACGGCGACAGACGCGGTTGCTAATACAATCTCGAGGAGTTTAGATAGTATTAGTACTAAGGCTAGCCGAGATAGTTGTGCAGGATATTATTGACGTCGCTGCATGAACAACACTTATACCCACCTCCATCGGCTTATTCGGTTCTGACGATGCGTCCCCTAAAGTCATTATGAAAGCGAGATCACTGAGCTCTGACATGGAAGACTCAGTGTGCTGGGTGTTTGCTACTAGCACAGCACTACTAGAACCTGGTTGCACCGTTCTAGTAGCTCCCGAACCGCGTTCGAACCCGGTGATCTTAGCACCCTCATTTGCCCGGGACTGAAGGCCAATATGGGGGGCTCCATCTCATAATTTTTTGGGCTGGTTTGCGTCGTGGTTTTTACAGGATAAATGTTTGCTGCTATATCCACTTCAACAGGTGCATTCATTTAGGCTCACAACGCGGCGGTTACCACCGTGCGTCCGACGAGCACGTTGAAGAAGGTACACCTGTCAAACTTAATTTTTTGCTATTACCATGCTAACCGCGGACGAGAGTCTTACGACACTCCACGGTGTCCTCCATCCACCACCTGAGGACGTGCCTAATAGGCTACCCAACCCACAGGCACATCATTAGGCTTTACGCCCAATCAGAATTTTGCTGTTTTTAGTAAAATATAAAAAATTTATTTCAGAATGCAATATTGTTAATAGAACTTTAAAATTTGGAAAATTTTGTAGCCAGTTCCCTCCGTGAAAAAGTTCCTTTTTGGTTATGAGGGAAAATAATAACAATTCTATAAAAAATTGCATTTTACACTATTTTACAATCTTCTTGCACGAAAGTGTTAATAACTGCAAAATCAATTAACCAATTACATTACCACTAACCCAGTTCTCTCATAAGGTTTTTATTTAAAGCTTTTCGAAGAAAAAGTTTGCATTTTCGACGGCTCCGGTAAAATTTTTTGTTTAAATCACAACTATTTTCACAATTTATCGTTTTGGTATATACGCCACCTTAAAAAGTTTTACAGTAGCATTGACATTGTTGATCATCTGAAGGCGTGGATCAAATCATTGTATAAAAACGAATTGGAACGGTGAAGCACTCTTCGTACCTTTTGATGAGTTTCAGTTATGCATCTTCGCACATAGTCAACATATAATTAATTGCTTCCTCAAAAATTTTAATATTGGAACTTCTTCGCCCAATCTACAATCCAAAACGACCGCCTTCTCCCTAAGGGTTCCGGAGATGTAAGACGCTAAAATTCAAAAATTGTACAAAAACTGTGAGCGGTGTGCAGGCTGACGAATTTTTTTATTAGAATTTTAAACTAAGTTAGTCATGAAACGTGGAAATATTTAAGTCAAGGAGGATATGTAATAAGGAGTGACTATGAGTATGCTTTGACTTGTAAGAAAATGGGAATCCCTTACTTGCGAAATGCGCGAAATTTTTCGAAACAATCGTTTTGCTATCTTTTTCTGGCACACTTAAGCCTATTGCAACTAACTCTGTCCCGCGTTAAATTGTCCGAAACAACTGTCAAATTTTCGAAAGAATTATTGCGCTATCCTTGTTTGACATCAATAAAATTCCTGTTAAGACCCCCTATAGGGGCATAGGACAGAAACAACTCTCTTCCACAAGGCGCGATCCTGAGCATCGGCTTTAAGCTGTTGCCAGGACTTGTTGACATACTTAGAATTGTCCGTTGCTAAAGTGCTTAGCTTAGACACGAACCAAAAACTAATAAATATTGAAAAAATAAAGATTTCTGAAATAAAACAGCAAACTCTATTGTACTGAAAACTACTTAATTGCTGACTGAATATTGGCAACCAAGAGAGAATACAAATTATGTTTTTTTTTTGTAAAAGTTTGAAGCCAAGATAAGCTTGGACACAATTTTCGAAAATTTGCGAATCAAAAAGTTTTCCCACATGAGACAGCCTATCAGGCGCTCCATTTTATACATATATCCTCCTTGATTTAAGTACTACAGTTTTCTTTCCATGATTTATTATTAAGACAATAAAGTAAATGATCCCAAAGGTTAAAAATCATATTAAACATTTTAATGCATAACTCTATCCACTATTATTCTTTTATTGTTTTTTGAATATCTAAAATCTATTATTTCTATTTCCACGTGTCACGAAAATATATTTAAAAAAAAGAATGTCGTAGAAAACAGCACCAACTATTTCTAATTTGTTAAATTTTTCAATCATTTTTATTGCATGTCAAGGTGAAAAACAGGTAAAAAAGAGTAATAAAAACGAAAAAAAAAAAATGTTTCCATTTATTATTCGTAGCACAAAGGATAAAAATACATGATTTAAAAACGTTTGAAATTTCATTTGTACATGACAACATTTAATTGTTTTCCCTGTCATAGCGTAAACAAATATACGAATAATTAAATTAGTCTGCTTCGGTTAGTTTTTCTCTTCCGTTGAGGTTAGCACGACCAATGCCAACATATAAGTATATGTACGAATATTTGGTCCATTGGATAAATACTGTTTATGGCACATATACGGTCCACCAATATAGCTAATTGTTGTTGAAATATTTCTGAAAGAAAAAATTAATTAGAGAACCTGTTTGAAAGTTTTTCGAATTTTTCCTGATTAATTATTGTGTATACCTTCCTTATTGCTTCTACTCCCGCTACAGCAGTTTTCGTCAGAGCTGTATTTATCGTTCGTCGATTTTTCACAACGCAATCTAACAAATTGTGTTTTTGTCCGCTCGAACATTTTTCCAAAATGACCAAATAGAGAGGGAAAAAAGCTGTAAAGCTAAAGAAAGACGAAAAGAACAGCCAAAAGGAAAAGTCCATAGGAGAAGATGGCTAGAGTTTGTTTCAAGAATAAGGAATATGAGCCAGAGCATACACAAGACAAATGTAGGAGACTCGGCAGTCTTGATAAATGGAACCATCAAAAACACAATACTTTCGGGATGTAATAATTTAATGTTTATGGCAAAGATTAATGCTCCACAGGAGATAATTGGGAAGTATGGCAAACATAGCCATCGTTGACTTCTGGACAAGCATGAAGAGAATCATAGGATTTGTTCGGAATAAATAACACCCAGCAAAGTTAAACCAAATATAGCCTAAGCATCAATTTTCCGGAAAAGAAAGTAAAAAAAAATCTATTTCTTTTCGTCCTTCATTGTTTGCACTCTGAAACAGGACTCACCTGTCGTTGGGCGACGTCTTCAAGTTCAATTTTCCATAACGAGTCATGTGATTCGAGTGGATCCGTATTCTATTCCGGCATATATGTACATTGTTCGCCTGCTATAACAGGATGGAATCTCGAGAGCTCTATAGTTGGACGGCAACGAAAAGAAACTTGACCCCTGATGGGACTAAATTAACCTCGTCTACAAATTGGTTCACGTCGTTGCAAAGGTAAAGCACTTCCCATTACCTGACGAGTCAGAAGTTCTGATTATAGGGAGAAAATGGACAGGTGAAAAATTGCACTTGGACTAAATTTGAGCTTACGCAGTCATTTTCTTGTAATTGGCAACCATCCGAGAGATAGAGACCAGGCAGAGTCGTAATACCAAGGCTTGTTGAGTTAGTTGTAATTAAATTGGACGGTTTTCTTTTCTTCGATTTTTTTTCCGTTTTCTACTGTTTCAGGTTTAACACTTGTACTAATGAGTTAGGACAATTTGAAGTAATCAGAGCTTACATGTTTCACTTCAGGTTGGTTCGAGATATTCTTATTAATTTTAATCTTGAAGGTTTGTCGAATATCAATTAGCCAGCTCTTGTTAGCAGAGTCGTCCAAGGTACAGAAATATTTGTTGTCGCTCCAAAACATCGATTCCGAGTGTGAGTTAACTCTCGAACGCTTTGAGATAGAACCCTTCTTTTCCAAACTAGGGGAAAGCCAATGAACAAGACCAATTGAAAAGCCACGGAAGAGCTAGGAGAAGTACATTGACGCAGGCAGCAAATCACTGCTAACATTTTCAAATTGCAGGACTCGACCACTGAACTGTGTAAGATAAACTAGACCACGGCTTAGGTTATAGCGTTATTTTAGGTAAGTATGTATACATATACTGAGGTGTGGAATGAAGGAATATATCCGACTGAATGGAAGGAGGGCGACATTGTGAAAATTTCGAAGAAGGGCAACATTCGGGATTGTGGCAATTAGCGTGGTATGTTACTGTGGTACTTACTACTTTATTGAAAATCATGGCTAAAGTAATTCTCAATAGATGTCGTGGAGAGCACTCTCGAAGCTCATCAGGCTGGATTCCATAAAGGGTTGCCTTGTACCGACCACACAAATACCCTACGGATAATATTGGAGCAGTCAGCTAAAATGGGTTCACCACTACATCTCATGTTTGTGGACTTCGAGAAGACTTTCGACAGCGTTAAGCGACATTACATATGTAATATTTTGCTTAGGAAAGGTATTCCATACTTTTCTGTGCGAACGAGTGTCAGACAATGCTGCATATTATCACCAGCCCTGATTCTGGTGGTAATAAATGACATTTTGAAAGCTGTACTCGAAGGTGGGGAAGGTAAAGGTTTTCCAAGGAAACTGTTTAACATCTTACGTCCCCTTGATTATGCTGATGACGTGTGTTTGCTTGCACATAACCGTTCGGACATAGAGTTAAATGTTCATTCGGGTCTGAGAATAAATGTGCATAAAACCAAGTACGTGCACATGGGTTCGAACGCAAGCACACTCATTGTTTTTAACAGACAAGATAGGGAAGAGGTGCAAGATTTTTGTTATCTTGGAAGCATTGTCAGCATGGACGGCGGATCTGAAAAGGACATTGAGGCTCATCTAAATAAAGCTTGTCAGGCCTTCGGTATCCTTCCCGCTTTCTAGAGGTTAAGAGAGATCTCCCTTCGAACGAAGCTTTGAGTTTTTGACGCAGGCATCAAATACGTGTTGTTATATGGTTGTACTACGCGGAATAGAATATAACCGTTCGACTTACCAAGAAACTACAAACTTTCGTGAACCAATGCTTCCGATGTATTGAAGGAATATTCTGGCCAGAAGTGATCTTCAACGACGAATTTTGGAGTACAACTGAACAGACTTAAATAGGTGTAGAGATTCAAAGGCGGAAGTGGCAGTAGATCGGTCACACTTTGAGGAATTCAGAGCGAAACATCGCCAAACAGGCTCTGGATTATAATCCTCAAGGAAGACGTCAGGTTGGTCGACCATGTAACACATGGAAGCGAGCAGTTGAGCAGGAGGCCAGAGGAATAAACAAGTTTTGGCAACAGCTAAAGACCAATGCTCAAGATTGCGCCTTGTGGAAGAGAGTTATATCAGTTCTATGCCCCCAAAGGAGGTCTTATCAGGAATTTGCTCGATTGATTAATGTTTACATATAACTAACACACAGTAGTCATCACGTGATTCAAAGAGTATTTATAATATCTTACACTCCACGCTGAATGATTGATAAATACCCGTGTTTGAAGACAGATGGCCTCACTAACGTGAAATCTTTCCACACAACCATCAGGTATCGGTTCAATGAACTGGTGGTTCATCAGTCGGAAGCCTTGAACTGATAGAGGGGGATGGATATGTAGCTTCGTTTTCAGTATGATACTTTTTTACATATCATATTCGAACATGGAGAACCAAGAATATCTTTTTAATGGTATCTAACGTCTCTGTGCATTTACAAATAAATAGTAGAATTATGATTGGGCGTAAAGCCCAATCAGGCGATACTCTAGATGATATGGGAAAGATTCCCTGACACTCGTATTTCTATGGGATAGGCCCGTGAGCACGGGGTGATTTGAGATCATATACGTATTGAAGAGCGTTGGAAATATAAATTGTTGAAGCTTGTGTCAATTCTAAAAAAAAGTCTAAATAAATAACATTAAGCTCAGAAACATACGATACTCTAGATGAAATAGAATTTTTTGTGATGTTAAGAAATTTTGAATGGAGATTGGTAGAAGGGGTGGCAGCATTGAACTAATTTGCTTTACATCATGCTGGAGTACCTATAAAATTATTTTGTACCAAATTTAAGCTTTAAAAATTAAATAAGTACTGAGAACATTTGTGTATTGGATTTAGTGAAATCGTGCAGTTTGTATGGGAGGTGGTTTTTAATATTTTCTTGAAAAACAACTATAATTAGCATGTAATTGATATATTTTAAATAGCAAATCAGTAATATTCCTACTTTTCTAGAAAATAGAATTTTTGAAAAGTTGTGATATTGTGCCACAATGTATGAAAGGGGTAGAAGGGGAGAAGCTAATCCGTTCACTTTGTTCCCGATATTAATCAAATAATTGAGTACATTTATGATAAAATTAATATATTCTAAATTTCAAATTATTCATTCGTAGGGTTTTCAAGAAAATTTGATTATTACATATTTTTGGAAATGAGTCATGTTGCATGGGAGGGGTAGAAGGCGTTGGAGTATTGTAATAAAACCAAACGCAGATTACATTTCGATCCATGCCTAACAAATTGTGAAAGTTTTATTACAAGCCGGAGAGACAGACAGACAGAGAAGAATTTTAAAGACGTGTGTTTCTAACTTGTTATTGTCCATGTAAGGCAAAACACTAACTTAGAGTCATTTATAAATAAATAACAGACAGAAGCTACAATTACATTTATATGTATAGTTTGATGTTTAATTTTGATGTGGTGTCAATCACTAGTTGGATACTGGCCTCTTCATGGTGTAGTCTTCTAGAATGATGTCACGGCTTATCCAAAATAATTTTTAGAGATTTGTTTTGGATACTTTGTAGAGTCTTTTTGTGTGTTTGCACAAGTTTACTAGGTAAATACGCTGTAAAGCAAAATTGGTTGCATTATCGTTTTGTACATGATCAGCTTACTATTAGTGGAGAGCATTGATTTTTTGTTAACTTAGTAAGCAGTTATCGACCCATTACCTGATAAACAACGTAGGTAAAATATGCGAAAGTCTTTTAAAATATCGAATCTTACAAGTTAGTTATTCAATATTACACCAGGTGGTGCGTATCAAAAATGCTAATTGTTGGTGTAGCGTGTTGGTCTACAATGCGAAGGTTGTGAGTTCAAATCCCAATTGACGTATTAGTCCAGCACACTGCCTGCTTGGGTAAACCTTGGTCACCTCAATCTACGTAAATTAAAAAATTCATAGACAGATGGTTGTGCGAAGGTTGAACAACCCTTCCACAATAAGTAATGAAATATATTAAGGAACCTGAAGGTCAGGAGGCCAATGCCCCATTTTAGCTGTATTACCATTGTAGAAGTGAAAGAAGTATTATTGAATTTCTTGTAGTCTCCATTGATAATTAAGGTAGGCCATTTTCATTAGCCGACATGACATTGAAAATATTATGTATAGACTTCAAAAATAACTTTTCCGCCTCAACAGCTGTAAAGTCTTTGCGTACTGAACACTGAATTGCTAGATTTTGTAAATTTATACTTTGGTGAGAATAAACATAATAAAAATGTCATCAATAAATATGCGACGATTCGTCATAAATTCTGTTTTATTTTTTTTAAAAAACAATCGAGATAATCCGTTTTCTAGCGACACTTTCTTATGCATGACTAGATACAATATCGTTGATAATATAAAACTTGAGTGAATCTTTTCCCAAGAAAAGTACTTAATAAGCACTCAACTAATATGAAAGCTTTCCTGCTTGGTATTAATGATCCGAGTCACATAATCTACTTCTGGTTAGCACGCAGAACAGAAGGATGGCAGTTTCTATTTGAAACGAAGAAGGAAAAAAATATAAAAGAACACGAAATAATCGAGGACCAAGGAGACTGCTTTCACGTACAGTATATACGTATGTTTTTGCGATTGTACAGAGTGCCATATCAGACGGTTTTTATGTTTAAAGTTTTTCGAGGCTAATTAAAGAATAAAAGCTCCCAATTATCACACTAAAGTGTTCCACGAACGAAAAAAAAGGGAAAAAGAAAAGAGACGGATGAAAAGAAATTCAACTTATTTAATGGTTCAGAACTACACAGTCAAACCGATGATGAGGAAGGAGCAAGTTATCCTTGCCGAATGGCAACGTGCTAAAATACGAGATACTTTTTTTTAAACTTATTTTTTCCTATAATGACCACCGCGTCAGAGTTGTACTGAACTTTGTACAACTCTTAGCAAATTTATCTTTTTAGCATACGGTGAAAAACTTGGTGCACTGATGAAAAAAAAAGGTTTGCGAAAAAAAAATTAAATAAAGTTTTCCGTCTTGCACCAGAAGTTTTTAGTTCGCGTATTCTTCTTAGAGTTTGGGTTGCAATTTGAAGCCTCTTTTCGTTCCCATCTACGTAGGCCAATTTTTTCCGCCATTTTCGATCCTGATGTTTTTGGGTCGCTCCTATTTTTTTTTTCATGCTCTTTTTCAAGTTTGCTGTCATTGAAAACACAGTATTTTAATTCCGAGTAACATCTATGTTGAAATATCGGTGTGCAGTATAGCTGTGTACTCCTATGTATTCAAGGGAAATTCCAGAAGGAAAAGATACCAATTCTGGAATGAAAACCTCAAGGGATTGGTTGCCGATCTAACTTCGTCTGCTTTTACTAGCTTAGTGTAGTTGGGTTTAGATAGTTTTACATAACTTTACTTTTGGTCGCACTATTGCACACAAAATATATGAGCCTTCCGCATAAATGGCACTTGGTTGAAGTATTATGAAGAGCGCTATATGACGCAACGCTCTAGCACTCCAGTGACAAATGATGCACATCGAGTCAGACACGTAACTTTTATAATGCACTCGCATGCAATTGCACTGGGACTCTACCCCTTACCGCTATCGCGCACAGTATGAGCGACACATGTATTTTATATTTTACGAAATAAGCCAAATTCAGTATGCACTTTGCGCTAGAAGTTCTTTTTTTTAGTTAGCGCTACAGCTAACCTCGTTCCATTCCGATTTTCTATTCTAGCTGAATTTCAAACATATGGGAAAATACACTTTGGTATGTCATAGTTTTTGCACTATTCTACACGAAATTCACGGTGACGTGCGAGCATTTCTCAATACGTAACAAAAGTGGCAGTTTTTATTTAAAGCTAGGAAGCAGCTATTCTGGATTTTGCATTTCCGAAGCAACTCACAGCTTTATCAAAACGATGTAATGTAAAAGATTCTTTTTGCTTTTTTGTCACGACGAACGTAGAAAATTCAAACCGAGTTGAATTCAAAGAATGTGGAAATATTTTTCTATTATTACGTCTAGTGTGGTAATATAGTTCTTATGACATATTATTTTTTAGTATTGTAGTACTGGGGAAATGGTCATAGGCATTTTTTGATCCTTCTGCATAGTTTTAACAAAAAACACCAACATGCTACCGAAGAGCGCGCAAATTATTCTGGGAGTGTGTTAATGCAATACCCCGCTTTCGAATTCAAAATTATGAAAATCAAGGTATGCGTTTATTTGTATAAATTGTGAACAAGCTTTTAAGGAATTTGTGTTCTTTCTCTGTTAAGGCCAGCCACACATGCTTGTGGTTAGGAAAGGGTCAGGGAGTGAGGTGCAAAGAAAACACTTAAAAATTATTACCTCTGATATCTCTTGTGCTATGTAATTGAGACTTGGAACAAATATTGAACTAGATTAGCGAAATATGACAAACATATAATATTTGGACGTAATAGTAGTGAGTTCAAATGGCTAGCATTTCGAAAATGAACCATTTTTTTAAATTTCAAACCGTTGTGTTTAAAAATGCAAAATAGGTATTAAGTTGAAGTTTTGTCAGATTGTCCTTTACTTTTGGTAAAAGTAGGAGTTATAAGGGGAAATTGTCAAAAACTTTCATTATTTTTTTAGGGCTCGGTAAAAGATATAAAGTTCAAATCTTGGACGTCATCATCAATGGCGCTACAGCCCAAATCGGGCTCTGGTCTCATTACCGTCCTCTTCTAGATTAGCCCCAAGATATATGAAGTTGTCCACACTCTCCAAATTATATTCCGCAATTGTTATGTTTTGTCTGATTGGCGTTCTCCTTCTTGTTTGCGTCATTACTTTTGATTTGCTTTCGTTAATGCGCAACCCGGCTTTTTTTGCAGCGGAGTCAAGATTGACAAATACCTCCTTGGCACTAGGGAAGGATCTTGCTAGGATGTTAATGTCGTCAGCGTATACTACTAGTTGGGTGGACTTGAATAGTAGTGTCCCGTTGGTGTCGACTGGGATTTTTCGGATAACATACTCTACTGCCAAGTTGAAAAGCATGGGGGCTAGACCATCTCCCTGCTAAAACCACATTCCGTTCGAAAGCTGGTTGTGGAATCGGTTTGTATTCTCACTTGGGATTCAGTGTTCGTCATTGTGAGTCTTGTTAGTCGGACTAGTTTTGGAGGAATTCCAAAGTCAAGCATGCTTTGGTACAGTACGCTCCTGTCGATACTGTCGTATGCTTGTTTAAAATCTACGAAGATTTGGTGCACGTCTGTGTTATATTCCCAGCATTTTTCAAGCATATGCTTCACCGAAAATATCTCGTCTGTTGTAGATTGCCCAGTTTGGAATCCACCTTGGTATTCGCCAATTATTTCATTAGTATAGGGCTTAAGACGACGTTCAATTATTTTTGTCAGTATTTTAGAGGACGTACCCAACAATGATATACCTTTGTAATTTTCACAGCACAGTTTGTCTCCTTTCTTGTAAATTGGACATATAATGCTTTTTCGCCAATCGTCGGGTATGATTTCCTCTGTCCAAATTTTACATATCGTGTTGTGCAGTATTTCAATGAAACAGTTTCCACCGTTTTCCAGAAGTTCAACTGGTATTTCGTCAATTCCTGGAGGATTGTTTCGTTTTTGATCACATTGGGCTGCTTTGATTTATGCAAGCGTGAGTGGGGTCGATGATGAATCTTCTTCATCAGTTGAGGCCTCAATTGAAATGTTGTCTGTAGTGATATTTGCTAATGGGATGTGATTGAGAAGATGTTCAAAGTAGGAAGCACCTTTCGTTTTGATTTCTTGGGTGTCGCTGATAATGTTGCCCTCTGCGTCTTTGCAGAGACTAGTTTTTGCCTTATTTCCCTTTTTTAAGTCTTTTACTATTACGTATGCGTCCCGCGTTTTATTTTTTCTCATGTCGTCGTCCATTTTTTGTATTTTCTCATTATGGTACTTCCTTTGTTTTTGCCTACAGGTCATTTCCGCATATCGCCTAAGCTCGTCATTTCTTTCTTTCTTGGCTTGTGTTGGTCGTTCACTAATATTTTGTAAGCCGCGTTCTTTCTGTCTGATGCATCGCGGCATTCTTGGTCGAACCATTCATTATTTTTTCGCCGTGCTTGATATCCTAACACCGCTTCTGCAGAGGATTTGATGCCGTCTCGAATTTTCATCCACATCCATTCTCCACTGGCATATTTTGGATGTTTTCATACATTGGTGTCAGTTGTTTATTACATGCTGACATGTAAGCCTCCGCCATCGTTTTGTCTTGTCGACATTGAATTTGCGAGCTCTGCTCGTTTTCGAATATCTACGACAAGCTATTCGTCATCGATACTTAGCTCTGCTTAGATAGTGATCAGAGTCACAATTCACACCGCAGAGAGTTCGTACATTAAGTATGCTGGAAGTAGCCCTTTTCACAATTAGAACGTGGTCTATTTGTTTGAAGGTGTAACCATCTAGTGATGCTCACGTTCGTTTATGAATATCGCGATATGGGAAGCACGTAGAGCTTACTATGATATTTTGCTGCTTGCGAAATCAATAAGATGTTGGGCATTGTCGTTGGTTATGTCATGGAGACTGTGCCCGCCTATTGTTTCTCTATGACCCTCTTCCTTTCCGACTTTTGCCTTAAAATCAACTAAGACAATGTTAAGTTCATTCGAGGGCAGTGAATCATAGGTTGTCTCTAGGTCATAACGTTCGTCTTTAATTATATCTCCCTTGTCTTCTGTTGGTGCGTGGACGTTAATCAACCAAGTGCTGAAAAATTTAGTCCTTATGCGGATTTTTTTTTTTTTTACAGAATGACCTATGTTATAGGCAATTTCGGCCTTTATGTGCAATGCACAAACACAGTCATGGAGGGAAGGAATGGGATTGGATTGGAAAGGTTGGGGAAGGGGAGTGAGAACGACCGTAGCGAGTGGAGAAGCTGGTATATTGTTCAGTTGTACTGGCTGCTTACTGACAAATATTTGCAGCTGTTATGGGGGACTGAATGATATAAAGCGAGCAGAAACCATCTACTGAGTATCTAGGCCTTCTTGAAGTGGAACTGTTATCACTTTTACACCGTTTCCCCATTTTATTTCGAATAATTTTTTATCACCAGTAGCAACTGAAAAATTTGCGGTTAAAAAAAATCCCCTGTCTGGAGTGGGAATCGAACCCACGACCTATTGACTGAGAAGCAAGCACGCTGCCCACTACGCTACGGAAGCCTCAATATTGCAAACAATCTTTCTTTTACCGGTTCGAAACTCGTGACCTGGTGTTTTTTATGGTCAACGACAAAGGCGACTCCAAACTCTCTGCTTCCCGACAATTTTCCACTTGGATATATTATGTGTGATCTCATATCCATGATTTCGTTTCTTGGATGGCAGTTGTGTTGTTGTTGTATTTTGCCACTTCTTCGAGGAACTCTTTCAGAGCTCCTGACCTAAATAAGGATCGAACATTCCAAGATCCAATAGAGTAGACTATTTTTCGTTTGCGGGGTCGTTGCCGTTGAGTCCATCCGTTCCGAGGCTGTTTCCAGGTTTCTGGACAGTGTTTTTTTTTCGGTGATGCGTTTTCGGCGCCTTGCCCTCCTCCGACCTGGAGGACTGGTCCTACTTATTTATTACACTCTAGTACACCCTTTGATGGCGGAAACTATTTTTTCCTTATCTGGGGATTCGTCCCTACTAGAGAATTGTTGCGGTTGAAGGTTTGTTTGTTGTTTTGTTTCTGGAATATCTTCCTCAGACAAGATGCTTAAAATCTCAGAGAAGTATTCCTTCCATCGCTGCAACTGGTATTCATTCATATGAAGGAGAGTTTCGTTCATATCTCTCACCAGGTGGTTAACAGTGAAGTTCCTATTCATCTACTATTTCATGATTTTGAATAGTGAACCCATATTCCCAAGGTAAGCCGCAGATTCTGCCTTGTTAGGCAGATCTTCATTAGCCTTACTATTTTCGCGCCTAACAGCCTTTTTATAATGTATATGAGCATCTCGGTACTTCAGCCTCAAGTCGGGTGTTCTTTTGTTTACATCGGGTTGAGAGATAGATGATTGCCAACTTAGATTTTTCCCGATCGTCAACCTTATCCCCATGGGTCTTGTGACGTCCAGGGTTTCTGACCGCTTTGCACATATGCCACAGATTCTTCAGGACTAGTTAGAAACGTGTTTCTGGTTGCCTCCCAATTGGCGTCCAGTATGCGCATTTCATATTCGCCCAATGTTGATGACTTTTCGCGTACTCGTGCTTTTTGTTGGGGTCTATAAGTCTAGCCACATTAAGTTTGCGCTTGATTTGAAAAATCTTTGGTCGTCGGATAGCTGCTGTGCATAATCTCAAGCAGGAAAGCATCAAGTGGTGATCGCTCTCCACGTCAGCTTCGCGCTTCGCTCGAGGAGACATCTTCTCCATGGGAAACTTATAGCCAAATGGTCGATCTGATTCTGAGTAGTACCATCTTGCAAAATATAACAGAGTGGGAAAAATTTCAATTATGTAAACTTTTATACAATTAAAGTTTTTTTCGTTCGTACGTTCGGGAGCATAGCATTACGCCCATCCTGAATTACGGTGAGATCCACCTATGTTCCTGTAATATAGATAACACTTGGATATTTTATTTCAGGATATTGTGGAAAATGGATGAGAATGAGAATAGACCCGCCGATCACCGCTACGGTCATCCGTACAGGCTTAGGGAAATGACACAACATAAAACAAATGGACATAACGTATATAAATAAGTGAAATAATACGTTATAATTTATTTTATTTGGTTTAGTTATTACTTACCAGAATCATAACGATAACTTACCGAGATACCAAATATAAAATTAGATATTACGGTGATATCCTTCAGTGTCACTGTGTGACTCTCACTCGGACTCATCTATTCCATTGTGACACAAGCTGACAAAATTTATTCCATCCTGCCAGAGGTCAAAATTGAATCCCTGACATCATTTGATAAAGGATCACAATTTTGAAGAGAACGCCGATAGAATCAGGCAAAAACCTCGAATTTTGAAGGACATTAAAACTAGTTTTGAGATAATTGAGGCCAAGGTTTGACTTTTAAGTTTTTATACTCTAGATGAAATCTGAGAGTATTATAAATTTGCTCTGAAGTTTGTAACGCTAAGAAATAAGGCTCGGAGACAAAAACGAATGATACAGAAGTTCATATAATCACTCATAAATATCAAAACTGAATGTCCGTCCGTCCTTCCGTCCGGGCGCTCTCTACCTTGAGAACGCGTTGAGCTAGGTAGTTCAAATTTTGTACAAATCATTTTTAACAAAAAAGTAAGGTCAAGTTCGTTAATAGGCCAAATTGCTCCACCCCTTCTACCCCCTTCCATACAAAACGACATAATTGCGCAATTTGACAATAAACGGATTTGCTCGAAAAGTATAAAAGCTATTGATCGCAAATTTGAAACATATTACTTTTGTGATGATATCAATCTACCGTATAACAACTATGCGTGTCCTCTCCCTCCTTCCACCATCTCCCATACAAACTCTACTTTTTCATGAAATACTGTAAGGCAATTTACTCAGTGCGTATAGAATTTAGCGAGCTCAAATTGTGCACCAAATATTGATTTAAAATTATTAGTAAGACCAAAAAAAATAGACGAAAGACGATGAGCTTTACCCCTTCTACCCCCTCCCATACTAAATGACACAATTTCTTAATTCGACAATAAACGGATTTCCTCGCAAAGTATAATAGCTACTAGTCTGATCAAATTTTCTTATAAACTATAAAATCTAATAATTTGAAATTTAAAATACATTATTTTTACCACAAATGGTACAAAATTTATTTGAATCCCCTCATGTCTTCCACCACCACCCATTCAAGCAGCACTATTCTATGAAATACTATAAACCGATTGGTCAATTTCAAATCATGTATTACATCCTTAATAAGCATTATTATTAGAACCAACAAATAAATAAATCTGCTTCACTCCTTCTACCCTCTCATACAAAGTAACACAATTTCTCAAATTTCCTTCAAAAGTAATAATGTTAGTGATCTGAAATTTGAGAAACATCAATTGCATTGTATTGATATTCATTTCTGAAAAAAAAATACTAAAAACACCCCACTCTTTCTACCACTTCCCATACAAACTGCATAATTTTACTAAATTTAACATACTAATTTTTTATTTTTTTTTGAATAGGTACTAAGGTATGAAGCCGTGATTTTGTAGAAAACAGCTAGGGTATAGCCTAGTAGGTAGTGTGTTGGTTTTGTAATGCGAATGTCGTGAGTTCAAATCCCGGTCGGCGCAATATATAATTCCGGCTATTGATCTGAAATTTGGAATATATTACCTTTTTTATAATTTCAATATATTATATAAAAATTATTTAAGTCCTTCCCTTCCTTCCACCACCTCCCATACAAACTGAACGTTTTCATGAAATACTCTAAACCAATTTATTCAGTGCATATAAAATTTATCGAGATGAAATTGTGCGGACAATATCAATCTAGAATTACTAGTAAGGCCAAAAAAAGATTAGACTATTAGCTTTACTTGTAATTGTGTCAGATTGTATGGGAGGGGTACCATACAATCTGACACAATTTTACAACTCTACAAAAAGTGAATTTTCCTGAAAAGTGTGAATGCTATGGATCTACAATTTAGATCATAGCAAGCGTATGATGCGTCTAGTTATTTCTGAAAAAGTCTTTAAGAACTCGTTCCTTCTTCTACCACCTCCCATCCAAACTGCACAATTTCACTAAAAACCAATACACTAATTTTCTCAGTACGTAAATATGAAATTTTTGAATCTAAATTTTGCGTAAAACTTTTTGATAGCAACTTTAGCGCGATGAGAAAAAATTAGTTCAATGTCGTCTACTCCTATACCATTTCCCCTACAAAATTTCTCTTTTATCTAGAGCACCACACGATTTGGCTTTACGCCCAATCGTAGCCCTGTTATGTTTAAACATTACGACTACTCAACTCAGTACCCATGCGCACTCTACGACCTTGCTTGGGAGTTTTACGCTCCTCTTCATCTCCGCTGCATTTTCCATACACAAATAGCTATTCTTGAACCTCCACCCTTCAACATTCTGCATGCTAAAGTATTCTAAAAGAACTGTTATAACATCTCTCTCTCTCTCTCATGGTGCTCGAAATTCGTAGACAGGGCAGCGGTAGCTCGATAAGTGTTTATTTTTTCCCCTTCAAAGTGGTGCCCATTGGATACTGTGCACGGATGCGAGCGTTTCTTCCAGTCTTCACAACATTTTCTGTGAGCTAATTTTTGTTTCGCTTTAGTTCTCTAAATCATCTCGGAACGCTTTCCATGAAGAGTTGTTTTGAGCCCTGTAACGAAAGGGAGATCGCTCGGAACCGTTTCTGGTTGGTTCGGTGCTTAGGGGATGATACTGGCTTTTCAGCGAGAGATTTTCGTTGTTTTTTTGAAGAAAATTTAGCGTTTAATGTAAACTGCGAATATTGGGTGCTTTTTGAGCATAAGAAACTCTGCGGCGAAGCAACATATGGAAGGATGCACCCATATACGGCGACTTTGCAGCGAGTCTGGTAGATTGTTCAATTAGCTCTCTAACATTCAAGCTTAAATCAACGACCTTGCGAAAATAAGTTTCCCATAATTTTCAAATAAGAATGACAACCGTTTGGTTGCCTGCTTATAAGGGATAAGAAGTCTGCTCAGACATTTGCTACGCAGATTTCTTAGGTCGAAAATTTCGCTGTTGGTGGCATAATAATTCTTGCCATAAAATTAATTTTTGAAGATTGTCACACCTGCTTAAACGCGTATCATGCGCCACTCTTAGGTTACCAGCGAATTAAGGGTGTTAGTGTAATTCTAGGGTCTCGAAACTTATTCTGAAATTTTAAGATGCAAATGCCTAGATAAAATTTCGCTGTTGGTGGCGTAATAGTTCCGGGCTCATAGGATTAATTTTTGAAATATGAATGCACCGCAGTGACTATTATACTTGCTTAACCGGTTATTATGCTTCACACTGAGATTACCATAAGGTGCTAATGTACTTCCTCGTAACTATCCTGAAATTTTGTTTATGAGGAGTACCATTGAACTCTGACCAACCCACATAAGAGGGTAGGTTGGAGGGAACTAGACAAAAACAAGCTAACTCTAATGAAGAGGGCAGAGGTCAACGCAAGTTGAAGGAAGGAACACCCAGTGCAGGCCAGAATATGAGGCCAGAATACAATTTCATGTTTTTGCACCAGGCGCGGCCTACATATCTTAAGGTCAATCATAAAGTTGCCTAGTTTGACACTTCAATCGCAAAAACAAATAACTAAATAAACTAGATCATCTAAATCAATAAAAATATTATTTAGTATTATAAATTAAAAGAAAGGCGGGCACCACTCCCCCTCCCTCCATATAAGCCCCTCAGAGGAATAATTCCTTAGATCTCGCAAACCCAAAATCACCCACAACGAAACGATATGGACACAACCGAAATTCAAAATCCAAGACAAAAAGGAACTTCCTTCCCCCCAGCTAGAGACAAAAAAAGCGCGACCAAAATCCAGAATGAAAAAGAGACACATCCTCACCCGGCGACGGCTCATCGCAAAATACTTTATAAAATTTTTTTTTTTTTTAAACTCGGAAACTTTAACTTGCAACACATTTTGATTGGATTGCAATTAATCTTACCTTATCGCCATTATTACCCAAAGAACTTAAAATCAAGTAGACTATAGTTCCTACATAAAAAGATTCACAAATTTGATTCAGCAGCTTTTTGATCTGATTTCGAATACTCCGGATTGGGTTTTACTATAGCCGAAAAGTACTTATCGTCAACACGAAAAAAATATATATGAATTTTTAATTTGCCGACCAATTAAAGAAAATGTTAGAATTTTTTATTTTGATTAAATGTTAATAACTTCAGCTCTGGATGGAAATAATTTCCAAAAATAGTTACAGTCTGTCTATCAATGTGATCGAAACGTACTTTTTGAATTTGATTTTAATTAAATCTGCTAAAAATAATATATCGAAATTTCCCGCAATTATAAAAGTTTGCCTTATGGAACGAAAAATACAAAATTGTGAGTGTTGCAATGTATTTAAAATTCGTTAATTGTCAGAAAAGTTTTCGATTTGAACAGGAAATATAAAAGTAAAATTATTAAACTGTAATTTTCAAATTAGTTACAGTTACCTATTACAAAATGCAAAGACAATTAAGGGAAACAATTAACAAGCTACTAATTCTAAATCTTTTTTTTAGCTAAGGTGTAGCCTAGTGAGTAGCGTGTTGGTGTGCAATGCGAAGGTCGTAAGTTTAAATCTCGATCGACGTATAATTCCAGCTCGCTGCCTGCTTGGGTATATCTTAGTCACCTCATATAGGTTTGTGCGAAGGGCTAACAACTCTCCTACAATAAATGACAGAAAAATGTTAAGGAACCTGAAGGCGAGGAGGCCAAGGCCCGATTTGCGCTGTAGTGCCATTGTAGAAGAAGAATTCTTAACCTTTAATTCAAATAACTAGAACAAACACAAACGAAAAATTAATTCATTTCACCTTGATCGAAAATCATAACCTCAAATTTATTAGGTAAACAACTGTTTCGCATTTATAATAAAATGCAATTAAAATTCTTTTCTCGCAAAAAATATTTTTCTTCTTGATTATTTCATCTCTCCCACAAGCATTTCATTACTTTTACTATGAAAAATAAAGTAAAAATGTAAAATTTCATCTCTTCTATTCCTCACAGTTTTTTTCATTGTAGCTAGCTATACGTATATTTTTGTATATCTATTCTACTCGACTACACGCGTTCATAATAAAATTCAGTCTCGTCTGGGCAAATTGCAGTTTTAATGAATTTAGTTCGCATTTTAATTAGTTTATTAAATGCCAAGAGCGCATCAACTGTTTATGCATCCTGGGCCTTCTGCTGCACTCAATTCTGCATAATTTTTGAATACCATTATTATTATTTTTTTTTTAAATAACCAAGCTTTATTAATTATTAAATCTATTGAATTTAATAACTTGACTCTATGCTCTCATGTCGCAGCATATCATTTAAACTTGACGATTTATTTTAATTACTAGATTTTTCATATCATACGGACACATTAATCACTGTGGTTTGTAGTTTGTATCAACCGCTGTAAAATTTAATTAACTTATTAGTTGATATACTAATAATGGTCGCTCTATTATTAGTAAATTAACGAGAAAATTATATTCAGTTCGAGGTCAGCTCGTTGACAAAATGTTAATTATGATTTATTGGATGATTGCCACTATATATGGAGGTACATACATAGTACCTAGATAGGTATGAGTGTATACTGACCTTTAGATATAAAAATTTTGAAGTTCATTTCAATAGCATGAAAAACATAACAGAATTATGAAAGCCCAATCGTGCGATACTCTAGATGAAATGGGAAATAGTTTAATATACTGGAAAATAAGTGATCCCAAATTCTTTCTCACCATGGCTTGAGATACTCTCCTCCCTCCGCCTACGCCCCTCTGCACGCGTCGTACCGCCCTGGGGACTCGTATTGCCTAGGTGGCCATATGCGGGCCCATGGCCCAAATGATCAGCGACAGTTAGAGCACACTGGTATTTCCTCCTCTTTACAGTACCCCCAAAGAATGAGAGCTGTTCCAGGACAAATACTCCACAACCAAGCTTCGGCAAAAGTGCTGTTCCGTACTGAACGACTCTCATTACTTTCTATATGAGGCATGGGTCTCCGGATGCTCATTTCGTATCAGTGATCTTTGAATGACTTTTGTATGCGCGGTGGTAGAGGAAGAGGCTGAATTCAAAGTTTGTAGCTTTCATCTACATTTCATCTACATTGTTTTTCTTTAATTAGGTCATTTATATAAAAGCCACCCTGAAAGGTTTTGGATGATTTTGAAACTGCATATAAACATTCCAATCGCCATACTTTGCTATAATTTTACGGTCAGCTCTCGTATTTTCGAAGGAGACATGCTTTTCTTGAATTTCCGGTACACAAATTTGAATGGAAGGGGATAAAAAAAGTGAAGCGAAGTTAATAATTTTGAGTGTTTATTGCAATAATTAAGAAACAGGATAAGAAATAAGTTTACATTTTTTCTAGTTTTAATGGATCTCGATTTATTGCATTTGTCGAAAATATCCATTTGTTGGGGAAGGAGGTGGAGAGGGTAGACATATTATACGAATGAAAACAATTTTTTTGTCTTTAATGCTATTAGCATTTTTATATTTTGCTCAATATTTCAGGTCGATAGCTTTGACAGTTTCAAAGAAAACTTATTTAATGGCAATATCGAAATTATGCGAAATTTGTGTGTATGTGCAAAACCCCCTCCCCGGCTTTTACTAGTTTCAATGAAAATCGATGAAATGCATTTTTCAAAATTGTGTATTTGTATGGGCGGGAATGAGTGAGCGGATCAGATAAATATGTTTTAACGTTAATGAAATTCACATCATACGTTTCAACCTTTTTTTTTTACAGAAAGATTTCTTTTGTGGGCTATTTCGTTCTTTATGTGCAAGCAAGGATTTACGGGAATGCAAAGGGGAAGGGGAATAAGAACGACCGAAACGAGTGGTAAGGCTGGTATATTTTTCAGTTGTACTGTCTGCTACTTGCAAATATTTAGAAATTTCATGCAATTTACATGAGAGGGAAAGAAAGAGCGGGAGGATGTAGTGCGTTCGAATGAATGCAGAATGAATGCAGCACGATAGGTCAAAGCGTTCGAGAGTTATGTTGTAGACACTCGGAGAAACAGATGGACAGACAGACTTGCGGACAGACGGTCTTTGAGAGACAACAAATATATCTGTACCCTTAGAAACTCTGATCCTAAAATCTAACTGATACGAGAAACGAATACACCGCCTCTGATGAGGACGTTTTCTACGGTAACGACTTTTGACATTCGAAAACGGATTATGATTGGCTTCTGGAACGTTTTTACATTAAATTACGGCGAAAGGACTGGAGTCACTTGGTCCATACACCGCCAATCAGTGATCAAACTAGTCCTGGCGACAACTAAAACCCGATGCCCTGGATTACGCATTGTGGATGAGAACTGTTTCTGTCCTATTTCCCTATGGGGGTTCTTGGCAGGAAAGTGATTGATTGATTAAGTGACTTATGCGAGCATTCTTTCTTAGCGTTACAAAGGATAATGCAAACACAATACACTCTCAGATTTCATCTAGAGCATACAAGTTAAAATACCGAGTACTATAACTCAGTTTCAGATATAGGTATGCTGTTCAAGGTAGAATCGTATTATTAGTATTTACTGAGATAATGCAGTTAGGTTGGTAATTACACAAAATATCAAATGTTGTAGTTCGTTTTTCGTAAAAATTTAAGCTTAGGGAGTAAAATCTTGTTGGTGGTAAATGGTGTATCAAGAAGCGGTATAGGATGTGTTTTTTGAATAAAACAAACAATTGATTGGATGTTAATTTTTATTGCATTATAAAGTAAACACATGGGGATTATGTATAGAATACAATGTCTGTTAAATGGCCGCCTCGGCATTCAGACCTTAATCCTTTTCCCGAAATTTTCGATCACTCCTTTCCATAATTGGGGCTCTATTTCGGCGACAGCGGCTTCAATGTTTGCTTTGAGAGTTGGAATTGTTTGCTTGGACCTTAATTTTAACATAACTTCAAAGGAAGAAGTCTAACGGTTTAAAATCGTAAGATCTTAGTGGCCAATTTTTGTTTTCAAAACCTGAAATTACGCGATCAGGGATCTTCATGTGCAATAATTCGATTCTTTCGGAGCTTGTATGGCACATACTTCTTCTACTTCTACAATGGCGCTACATCCCAAATCGGACCTTGGCCTCCTGATATTCAGGTTCCTTAATATTATTCATTAATGATTTGGTGAATGTTTTCACAGTGCATTCCGAATTGAAAGAAAAGATTTCCGGATTCTACACTGTTACGTTTTATTATTCGTGACGAGAGTCTCTGCTGAGATAAAGGTCTAACCAGAGACCGAAACGTCACGAATAATAAAGCGTAACAGTGTAGAATCCGGAAATCTTTTCTTTCAATTATTCATTATTTATTGTGAAACGGTTGTTAGCCCTTCGCACAACCCTCTTTCTACGCATTTTTTCATTTCCGTAGATTGAGGTGACCAAGGTATATCCAAGCAGGCAATGTGCTAGAATTATTTATTGCGCCGAATGGGATTTGATCTCATGACCTTCGCTTACAAGACTAACATGCCACCTACTAGGCTGCACCCTAGCTCACATAGCACATAGCATCATTTCGTTAAAAGTGAAGGTCGTCCGTCTCTATATAGTCCATCTTTGGCCACAAAAAATTGTTTATCATGCGTCAGTAGTGCACTGTATTGATTCTAACGACTCTTACGTCATCATTTTCGAAAAAGTACGACCTATGACGCCTCCAGCCCATAATCCGCATAAACTGTCACTCGTTGTGAGTGCGTTGACTTTTTCTCAATTACTCGCAATTTTTCGGATACCCAAATCTGGCAATTTTTCTTATTAACGTAACCGTCAGTGTGAAAATGAGCTTCGTCAGAAAACAAGATTTTTTTTTTTCAAAAATGATCATTCATGTTTCCAAGACCCAACGTACGGCGCTATTGGTGGTCCGCCGGCTGCAGTTCTTGAGTCAATTGGACTTAATTTGCATGCAAATCCAAATCTTTTGTCAATATTCGCTGCAGTGTGGACGTGGAAGGGTGTACCCTAGTAGACCAACGTCTACAATGTGAAGGTGTTGGGTTCAAATCCCGGTCGACGCATAGTTCCAGCACACTGCCTGCTCACCTCAATCTACGAAAATAAAAAATTCGAAGATAGAGGGTTGTGCGAACAACCCTTCTACAATAAATAATGAAAAATGTTAAGGAGCCTGAAGGTCAGGAGCCCAATGCCCGATTTCGGTTGTTGCACCATTGTAGAAGAAGAAGTGGACGTGGAAGGTCGAGTTCTTGAGCACGGTGACGAATTGAGTTGTTTGAATCAAACTGATAAATAAATATATTATAATAACGACTTACATCAGGTAGTGCATTTTCCCAATAAAAATGGGAGATGGCTTGATATGATCTTTACAGACGCATATGATGAAGTGATTGTTAGCCCTGCCTCTGACGCGGAGAATCTTTTCTCTAATACACAACATCACTCTGCTATCATAGTAGAACTACCATGCAACAACATTAATTTTGTTCACTCTTACAATAATAATATTGTATTTGACTTCCGTAATGCTGATTTCAATTGCATTAATAACGAACTGTCTTCGATAGACTGGACATCCCTTTTCTCATGTAATGATCTTGACAATGCCATAACAACGTTTTACGATGTGATCTTTAAAATTGTCGATAATTATGTCCCTGTAATAAAACAAAAAGACAAAGTTTCAGAGCCCTGGTTAGATAAAAACCTCAGATCACTGCGGAATAGAAGAAATAAGCTATTTAAAAAACTTAAGAAAACAGGCGCGATTTCTCCTAATCTTCAAAAAAGTTATGACACGCTGGCCTCAGAGTTCTCTTCTAAGTCCCGGGTTGCGTATGAGTGTTATGTTAAAAAAATTGGTGAAGATATCATAACAGAACCAAAAAGATTTTTCGAATTTGTTAATACAAAACGAAAAAGTTCGGGTTATCCCATGACCATGTGTAATGGGATCACGCAATCTTCCTGCCGGCGTAATATCTGCGATATGTTTGCTGACCGTTTTCAAGAGGTTTTTAGTGCCCAGTCAGATTCAACCCACAGTGAACCCAACATTTCGGTTCCTACACTTATTGATAATATCTCATTTTCTATTGAGGAGGTGCTTGCTGCTCTCAAGACTATTGATACCAAAAAAGGTCCAGGTCCTGATATTATTCCTCCCCTATTTTTATCAAAGTGTGCCCATCAACTTTCAAGACCTTTACATTTTCTCTTCAACAAGTCACTGTCATTGGGAACTTTCCCCTTGGCTTGGAAATCATCGCACCTCACACCTATCCACAAAAATGGAGACAAACGAAAAATTGAGAACTACAGAGGTATAGCAATTCTATCAGCAATACCGAAATTATTCGAAAAAATTGTCTGCGATAAATTAACCAATATGATCAACCCTGTTCTTAATGACCAACAGCACGGCTTTAGAAAAGGTCGCTCGACTACAACGAATCTCATGATTCTTGTATCTGATACGCTCTGCGAACTTGAAAACGGGCATCAAGTCGATACAATATACACCGACTTTAGCAAAGCGTTTGATCGAGTTGATCACAATGTCCTCATTTTAAAGTTAAAAAAAATTGGTGTGACAGGATCCTTACTTGACTGGCTTAAATCCTATCTTAACAATAGAACTCAATTTGTTAAGTTTCAAGGTCTTATTTCCAAGGAAATATTAGTGTCCTCTGGGGTACCCCAAGGAAGTCACTTGGGACCTCTCTTATTTAATGTGTTCATCTCAGATCTATCAGAAGTATTGGAAAATGTTTTACATCTGATGTACGCTGATGATCTAAAAATATATCATGCCATAACCTCGCCCGCAGATGCCGCATTCCTACAATCCAAGCTTATTGCGCTAGATCATTGGTGCATTCAGAACAAATTAGAGCTTAATGTCAGTAAATGCCACGTTATAAGTTTCTCACGTAAATCATCCAGATATCACCATGACTATGTCTTAAGTGGAACTCAACTACACCGTGTTGATCAAATTGAGGACCTCGGCTTAGTACTGAACAACAAACTGTGCTTCAAATCTCATTATAATCGAATAATTTCGAAAGCCAATAGACTTCTTGGGTTCATTAAGAGAAGAGCCAAAGAGTTTAAGAATGTATGGGTTACAAAATCTTTATTCTGTTCTCTTGTCCGCCCTATTCTGGAATATGTATGTCCCATTTGGGACCCTTTTTTCCAGTTATACAGCAACAGAATAGAGTCAATCCAGAAGCAATTCCTTCTTTTTGCTCTCAGGGACTTGTACGACCCTAGAGACTTTGAAAACCTTCCACCCTACACAGTTAGGCTGCAATTATTAAATCTCTTACCGCTTGGTTCTAGAAGAACCATGCTCACATCCTGTTTTACCTTAGATGTTTTGAATGGCGATATTAAGGTTGACAATATCTCCAATAAATTCAGACTCAATGACAATGTCAGGCTGACGATACATTCAAAACTACTTAAGGAATATGCACATCGTACTGATTACGGACAAAATGAACCTATTAACAGATGCTGTAGAGTATTCAACAAATTCAGCGCCCACTATACACCTCCAATAAATAAGCTGACATATAAACTGAGACTACGCTCCGTTTTATAAGGTCCCCACATCCCACTTAACCCTTCAACCAGTGTCTATCATACATCATATATGTATATACAATTATGTTTAATTAATTAATGTAAATTTAAATATATTAGGATATATTAAAATAAATTAAATTAAGCAATCTATTTGTAAACTAAACTATCTTGTTATGATTAATAAATAAATTTAAAAATTTGAGTCGTTTTGAAAACTTTTCTTCACAGTGGCGATATCTTCGGTCATACGTCCGGGGCGAAGTCGTTTTGGCATCTTCACATCTTGCGTTGAGTCAGTCTTTTGGAATTTTTTTAATTAAGTTGCGCACACTCGTCTTAGAAGGGACATGATTACGATCAACATTTTCTCTAATTTTGCGCATCGTAAATGTGATTGAACACGAAATTTCTTAATAAAATTCAACGATTTGTGTTTTTTCCTTCACTGTGTACCCTTCCATTGTAAATTTTCTGCGTTTATAAATGCTGATTTTCAACATTTGACGACTGTCAAATAATAGGCCCTCCCAACCCTACACCTCTTGTTGATTCACTCTTTATTTCAATATTTTCAAAGATAAATTTAGAAACTGGTAAGAAATATTAGTCTTAATAATATAACAACAGGATCGAATTGGTTTATATTTGGCGAGGAGCCAGTGCAATTCCCTGGATGATATAAATGATAATTCTAATGAGATATCCTTTTTGTTACAAAAAAAACATAACAGAGCTACGATTGCGCGTGAAGCCCGATCATGCAATATTAGATGATATAGAAATTTTCGTAACTTTATGAAATTTGGTATGGGGAGTGACGGAAGGGCTGACCGTATTGAAATATTTTTTTTTTCAATTTCATGCTAGAGTTGCTATCGAAATATTTTTATAAAATGTAAGCTTTAAATATTTAATTCATACTGAGAAAATTAGTGTATTGAATTTAGTGAAATTGTGCAGTTCGTATGGAAGGTGTTAGAAGGAGTGAGAGTTCTAAATGATTTTTTCCGTAATGACTTTAAACATCATTACAATTGACTTCTTTTAAATTGCAGATCAACATTCATACTTTTCAAGAAAATTGTGTCATATTGCATGGGAGGGAGTAAAATTAGTGAAACTAATCGTAATTTTTTTCAGACTTACAAATGATTCTGAATTAATATTTATTGCAAAATTTCAACTCGACAAATTCTATACGTTCAGAGAAAACTGGCTTAAAGTATTTCTTGACAAAGTTCAGTTTGTATGGGAGATGGTCGATGGAGTGAGGGATTCGAATAATTTCTATGGCGTAGATTGAAATCATCATACAAATAATGTGTTCCAAATTTCAAATGAAAAGTTTTTTTTTTCGAGAAAGTGATTTTATTTTAAAATTTCGGAATTGTGTCATTTTGTAAAAGAGGGGTGAAAAATGTGTAATGGTTTGGTCCACGAACTTGACCTGACTTCTTCGCTTATTAGCTTAAAGCGTTCCAAAGTTAGAGAGCGCACCCACGGGCAGACAGACGGACATCCGGTTTTGAAGTTTTCGATCGATGAAAGAAACTTGTGTCCAATCCATTTTTTTCTTCTAGCCTTATTTCTTAACGATACAAACTTTAGAGAAAACTTATAGTACTCTCAGATTTCATCTAAAGTATAATTGTGACCCAAAATTGTTGACGTACAATCTCAAAAATCTGTGAATCCGCCTTATAGGTGCATTTAGGCATATTACAATATTTTCTTTAGCTCCCATCATTTTCCTTTGAAAAACGCAACAAGTTCGTTCTTTTCGAAAATATTATTCGGCAATCGCTATACAAGTAGTATAATGCCATATATAATCCTATTCATGTTAGTTACTTACCATTCACGAAAAAATTACGTCAAAGCGTTTTAACTTTATAGAATTTTTCGTTGGGCTTCAAAATTCTTAAAACATTTAAAGTATGTAAAACTTTTAAACTTTAATCTCCTTTCTTCTCATATACTTGTATAGAAGGTATAAATATGTATTCCTTAATTACTTTCGAAAAATACATCCTTTACATAGACGAGTGATACTCCAATTTAATTTCTTCTTGATAAGTACTTGAAGAAAATTTCTTATAAGCTTGAGCTCTTCATTGTAATCTTGGCTTTGGTTTAATTATTTAAATAACAACCTGTTTTAATCTATCGTTCGCCTCAATTTTCCCTCATCTAATCGTACCGGCCATCGTAACTCATCCCGGATGAAAGTTATTTTTCTTACCTTGAAATTAAATACTTTATCATCCACCCGGAAGAGCTCTATGAGGAAATTAATTGTCAATAACAAGATTTTTAGTTTAACGCACTTTGGCTAAAGCTTAGGACGCTTGAAGATTATTTTCGAATTGAAATAACGCTAATGAGCGAAAATTCCATTAGTGACGATTGCCCTGCGGCTGCTTTTGTCCTCTGGGGATCCTTAAGAGATCAACATTAAGGTATAGGGTTGTTGTGGGCGGGTATCTTCAGATTGATGGAAACTCACATTTCAATTAGAGAGATATACTTAGCACTTATATAGTAGCAGTCGTGAGAGTATCTGGCGTACACGACACACTTAAGACATGTAATGGAAAAGTTAAGTCATGACTTCACCGGTAATATTGTAACAATCCAATTTCGTTCATGGCTGAGAAACGGAGTCCCAGACTAATTGTTATTGATGAAAGCCCCCGTCAGAAACGCACCCCAAATTATGACAAAGATGAGTGGCGGAGTGAGACGTTGTGGTGCGAAACCGAAACGTATTCATTTTAGAATTTTATCATAAACGGAAATCATCTTCTATTACGGAGCTATCATGAAACCATAACTGCCATGGTATTTCCGTCAAGCTTGCTTGAAAGTTTCTGTCGTTTGACGGCACTTTTCGAGTATATCCGTCGTCTTATTCGCCGCTTACAGTTTTCCGGCGTGATTTTATTTAACAACTTTATATAAGTTTCTAGCAACGACATTAGCACGGAAAATATCTCTTATAGCGTATATGCTCGTATACATTTATAATATGATAAGTTGAATACGATATGGTTTCGCTCAGGACCGCGGGCAGGGTATGGAGAAATGGAGAGCTGTAAATTATGTTTAGCGTAAACTAATAATGGGTAAAGTTTGTTCGACAGGTCGGTAAAATTCAGCAATACAAATCGAGAATAATGTTATTCGCTGATGAAGAGCGGGGTTGCGCAACGGTTGGCCGTTGAAAGTATTGCGGAAAGTGTGGAAACTGCTCCTTCAGTAATTATTATTTTGGTGAAGCGACGAGGTCGCTTTTCGGGAGAGGGGATTTCATATCGATTTACCATAAATCATTGACAGAAATCCGATCGTATCCTTTCGCATAGTATTGGAAATTTCGAGAATTATGGAGAACGGAACTCTTATTGGTTTTGCACTGATACGAATGGTCGTGTAATTAAATCGAAGCGAATAGATTAATTAAGTTGGGTTTTACATGGTTTGTTCGTACCATTATATCGGTATTATAGGGAAATGTAGGTAAGTTGAGCGTTATTGAAAAGATTTTCACTAAATTTTATTTTTTTGAATTACACCATAAAATGAAGTGCTTTATTAATTTCCATGGAAAATACATTAAACATAAACTATTTCGACTTGTAAACTATGGCAACCACTAAAGAAATATCATCCCTAGGTCTCAGATATATCATACCAGCGACAATTTCAAAAAACACAGTCTTCTTCTTATGACTATAACTCAAAATGATAAATCTAATATTCGAAATTCTGAAACCTCATATAGAATAAAAGTCTGAAATTTTAAATATTTCCTAGACTATTTCACATCTTTGCTTACTATAGCAGAATTAAGAAAAAACTTGAATGTAGTAAAACTTTACAAAGCGTGCTCCGTCACATTTTCTTTTTGTAAGAACCGCAATTAAAGAAATTATAAGGCAACTCAACTCATTAGTTATTCGCCAAACTCTGATAGGAAAATAAAATGATAAAATATTTCCTTTGATGGCTAGCGACCGTTATGCAGATAAACGTCTTCTCCAAAAGCAAAAACTAGGTTTCCGTCGTCCAAAGATATCAGTTACTTACTTAAATACGTAGTCTTATTAATGTCAAGGTTTCTCGACGACGGGGGTACTCTCAACCAAAAACCACAAAAAAAAATCTTTCCAAATAAAGAAAAACTTGAAAATTTTAGGAATACGCGATAAAAGTGCATGTTATAAAAAGTATTTATTTTGGAGGCTTTAGCATACATTATCTACTTAGAATGCCTTTGATCTGATTTTAATGTACCTTATAACTGTAATAATAAAGTTTTATGATCGCCTTCGAGAAAAGGGAATTAACTACCTTCAAATTTTTTTTTGCGTTTCATGACTACATTTGTCAAAAATTACAATAAAAATCGTTTGTCTGTACACCGTCCACCGTACGTGTGTACAATAACTCTCAAGCCCTTAAAGATAGAACGTGTATTTTTGGATGGGATGTAGATGGATGCCGATTTTACCCGTACACTCATTTTTTGGGTTCTTGGTAGTAAGACAGAGGCGCAGAAATGCTAGAATCGAAAACTAAGAATTCCAATAGTTCAACTATAGCTCTGGCAAGAAAGCTGAAAATTGATACACATAGTTTTTGTACCAATTGGGATCTAAAAATGTGGGGCTGAAAACTAATTTTTGGCGGAATTTTCATACTATAGATGATATATGAGAGTATATTGTGTTTGCCTTACCGTTTGTAGTGAGGGAACAGAGATATTTATTGTCGCTCAAAAATCTCGATTCCTAGTGATCGTCTGTCCGTCTATCTAGAACATAACTCTCGAACGCTTTGAGTTTTTGTGCTGAAATTTGTTGCATGTTCTTTTTAGAAAAAAGACACATTAAGTTCGTGAACGAGCTACATTCCCCCTCATTCTACCCCTTCCCATACAAATTTCATGAAATTTTGAAATTTTAAGAAATTAATATTTCTTTGAAACTACATGAAATTTGCGATAAAGTATTCCAATCAATATATCACTAACCTCAAGAAATATTGATCCGATCCCCTTGCTCCTTCTACCCCGTCTCAAAAAAATGCTCAGTTTTAAAAAATTAATTTTTTCGATTTTTATTGAAACTAGCAAAGCAGAAAAGACGAATTTTTGACACAATCAACATTATTATAGCTGAAATTAATTTTGAAAAAATTATTAACTTCACCTCACTCCTTCTACCTCCTCCCATATAAACTTCACAAAATTTTGAAATTTCAATTTAATTACTTTTCTTCGAAACTGTCAAAGCAATCGATTTAAAGTTTTGTGGAAAGTATAATAATAGAACTGTCATTGACGACGAAAAGTTTTATTTTGGTCCGCATTCTACTTCTACCCCCTCTCATATAAATACATAATTTTGTTAAATGCATTATATCGTTTTCAATTAAAACTAGAAAAAGGAGAAACTTTACATTTTGCCAGAATTTGTACCTTGATAACTGCAATAAATGCTAGTAAAATTTTCAGCTATGATTCACTCCTTCTGCCCCCTTCTTTACAAATATCTGTATTATAAATTCAAGAAAAGCATTTCTACTTTGAACATATGAGACCTATCGACTTTTAAATTGCAACAAAGCATGGTAATAAGGATATTGATAAGCAGTTCTAAAATCATCTAAAATGCTCCACATCCTCTGCTATCTCCCATACAAATGCTCCAATTTCAGGAAAACTATGTCCAATTTCTTCGAAAATAATGGAAATTTCAAACTTTAAATTCAGCACGAAATATTTTTCATGCCACGTTCGGTATCATATACAAAACTTACAAACATCCTTCCTCTGCTTCTCTCACCTCTCGTACAAAAGTCACTTTTCACTATTCGAAAGAATTTGAGATGAGATATTTTCTGGTACATTAAACTCTTTCTTATTTCATCTAGAGGCGTACAGCACAATCATAATTCTGTTATGTTTTTTTTAAATGATTATATATTCCGAACTTTTTAACATAAAAAGTTAATGTTTGAGGACCATTTAGGAAGCACGTAGATCTACCATAATAAAAAGTAAAGTAAACACTTAAAAATTAATAACTCATCTATCGTTTACGATGTGTAATTGAAACCTGGAAATGTGTTAAGCTATACCAGCAAAATGTACAAAAAAATATAAAATTTGGACATAAGAGTAGTGGGATGAACTGGAGAGCATTCCAAAAATGGTGCACTCTAAAAAATTTCAATCTGGTAATAATTTTAAGTAGGGGGTGTAATGGGAGGGAGCTGGTGAGCCAAAACATTGGAAAACTTTCACTTTTACTAAACTTCATCGAATTTCATCGAATTTACATCGTCTATGAATCTAATATTCTGTGCAGAGATTTTCTAACGTGATTGAATCAATCAATAAAGCAATTATTAACATCTTCTCACCCCAAGTTCTACTCCCCCTCCCCGTCCCACACAAATTCTAATGATTCAATGTACTTTAGCGATTGATCACAATGGCAGTTAAGTGTGAAATAACCAATGGCGGTCCGTGAATATATCTAGTGGCTGTTCAATCGGAAAAAATTCACTGACTGACTTTTGATAAATTCCACCACAAATGTTAAGAATAGTTTTATACTCCAGATGAAATCTGTATTATAGGTTTGTTCTAAGGTCTGTAACCTCAAGAAATATGAAGAAAAAAAAAAAAAACGGACTGGAAGGAAAGTTTTTCATTGGTCAAAAGCTTCACAACTGGAAGTCTGTCCGTTTACGCATTAAATTAGTTCCAAATTTCTATACACGTCATTTTTGGCAAAAAGTCAAGATCTAAATTCTTAATTCACCGAACCGCTCCACTCCTTCTGTTCACTCTCATACAAAATGATAGAATTTCGTAAACTGAAAATAAACTGATTTTCTCGAAAAGTTTAACGTACTATTTTTATGATGATTTTCATTTACGGTATAAAAATTATTTGAATCTCTTAATCTCTCCGTCACCTCCCTTATAAACTGCACTTTCCACGAAATACTATAAACTAATTTTCTCTGTACGTATAAAATTTATCGCGCTACAGTAAGATCCAGAATTAACCATTTATTAAAAATTATTACAATAGCAAAAAAAAAATTAGACAATTAGCTGCACACCTTCTACTCCCTCACATAAAATATGACACAATTTCACAACTTTACAAAAGTTGGTTTCCTTGAAAAGTATGAATGCTAATGATCTGCAATTTAAAATATGTCAATTGTATGATATTTATGGTTATTTCTGAAAAAATGATTAGGAACTCTCCACTCTTTCCACCACCTCCCATAAAAACTTCCCAAATTCACTAAATCCAATGCACCAATTTTCTTAGTACCTATCAAATTCTCGAAGCCTAAATTTTGTTTAAAATATTTCGATAGCGACTCTTGCATGATGTAAAAAAAAAATAGTTCAATGGCGTCACAGCTTTTACCACTCCAAAATTTCTTAAGATCCGAACAATTTCTTTTTCATCTGGAGTATCGCATGATTGGGCTTTACGTCCAATCGTAGTCCACTTGTGTTTTGGTTTGATTAGAATTTTGCAGAAAACTCAAGTGGTACACTCAAAAGCTAAAAAAGAAAAATAAATCAAAAATAACTTTTTTTTTTTACAGAAATCTAGGCAACTTCGGCCTTTATGTGCAATGCACAAACACAGTCATGGAGGGAAGGAATGGGATTAGGAATGCAGGGGAAGAGGAGTGAGAACGACCGTAATGAGTGGAGAAGATGATACATATTTTTCAGTTGTACTGGCTGCTACTGACAAATATTTGCAGATGCTATGGGGACTGAATGATAGAAAGCGAACAGAATCCATCTACTGAGTATCTAGGCCTTTTTGAAGTGGAACTGTTTTACATTGACACCGTTTGCCTATTTTATTTCGAATAATTTTTTCATTGCCAGCAGCAACTGAAAAATTCGTGCTTAAAAAATTGCATCGTGGAGTGGGAATCAAACCCACGACCTATTGACTGAAAAGCAAGCACGCTGCCCACTACGCCACGGAAGCCAACTAATCACAACATTTTATTCGATAGGCGCAAAATTTCAAATGTACACTGTTGTTTGTACTGAGTAGAAGTTTTCCATTTTCACAAATTCTATAGTTTAATTAAGTCCTGTTGCGTTACATAAACAAATTACTAATTTTCATAAAAAATCTTATAATTTTAGTCTACGATTGTACACAGCGCTCCCGAAATCGTTTTTAATTGTTGCACCTAAAGAAGAGTTAGCAAATCTAATCTAATTTAGAAATGCCTAATATTAGGAGAGGGCGAACTGAAAGCATGGGAAAAAACCACTAGAAAAACAATCTTCTTAGCTTCAAACTTCCATTACTTCGTTGTGTTCATCTTCCCAAGCGAAGGACTAAAATTCACTGTTATATGTGACTTGAATGAATTTGCGCGTGCAATGTTTGTACCGCACCGCCATCAAAGATATGTTCATCTGAAGGGGATTGAATGAATTGTCGAGCAATCCAATGTAAAGAATTATTTTTGAATGAATATGTTTACAATAATTTTTGGTCGAAATTGTTGGCTTATATGGGAAGTGATGAAAGAAGCCGATAGGTATGTTGACCAGCTAATTTCTTGAACTTTCATTCATTTTATTTAAAATGAATTTTGCAAAAATTTAAATTCTTAGCTTCAGTGGTCAATCAAAAATTTTACATTTTTCTGTTTCTTGTTCTCCAGCTGAAATACCTTTTGTCGTAAGAAACCTCTTCCTAGTAAATTGATCTTTTTCTTTTACTTATAAATCATACGAATGAATACTCGTGTGTGCTTTTAAATATTTTATATATGAGCCCTAAGATAATTATTCAAAATTTTCCTATCCTTATACGTCGATCTAGAGAAGTTGATCTAAATTACATTTAGCCATAAAAAATTTTTCAAATTAATATCTGAATTGGATTTGAAATTTTGTGAAGTAAGCAAGATTTTTGAATGACCCACCCACTACTATTAGATATCTTTTTGTTATATTTTGCTAGTAAATATAAATGTTCAAATTTTGAAATTCGCATCCTGAAAAATATAGTCTAGATATTAATTTCGGAATGTTTCTTTTTCGACCTCTTTGTTCCTTCCTTCTACTCTTCTTTAATGATATTACACCCCAAATCGGGCCTTAGCCTCCTGACCTTCAGGTTCCTTTTTTTAATACTTATTGCGAAAGGGTTGTTAGCACCTCGCGCACAAAAAACTCTATCTACGAGTTTTTTATTTTCGTAGATTGAGGTAACCAGGTATGCCCAAGCAGGCAGTTCGCAAGAATTATACGTCGACCAGCATTTGAACTCACGACCTTCGCATTGTAGATCAACATGCTACCAACTAGGCTATATCTAAGTAAAAGTATTTGCTACAGCTCAAATGATTCTCAAATATGAATGTTTCCTGATTATTAGTTTCGAAGAAACAAATGCTTGGAAAGAAATTCGACATTTTGTATTAAGCCGTCTGCCTACTTTTCGTACGGCACTGTATACACAAATTATTTTCGTTTATTTTTTGTTCAAAGAAACTAATACCTACGGATGCCGAAACTTAACTTTCTATTTGCACTCGTATACGAGATATTAACCGGAGTAGTTTTTGGTTCCAGCCGGCACCTTTAAATGTTGAGTCATGATACTGTCCCATCCAGCTTTCAATTCACTCAAAAACAAATTTCCTATATTTAAGGTTTTTGGAAACGTGAGTCGTTAAAATGCATGAGGCGTACCCGATCGGCGAACGAAATACGGACAGACGGGATTTCTTTTATTGATCTTTTGAGTCAATCATTAAAAAATTATATATGTCAGTGAAAAAAATTTAACTAATAAACTCTAGTACTATAAATTATACATTTAATTCCAGACTTTAGTTGATAATTTAATTTTAAGAGAAAATTTTTGCAGTTTTCATAAGTTTCACGTATAAATATTTCAAATAATATTGTAATTTACTATCTTCACGATCTTAGCTCATGGATTAAATGAAATAAATTTACTTTACTTTAATTCTTCTGATATATTCCTCTAGTCCCATGCCTTTTGTTATCAACAAAAACTTTTTCGTATTTTCAAACATTGAATACTTCTGCCAAATGATGTTTGCTATTTGGACTGGTAATATCTGGAGGCTAGTTTATACTCGCATAAACATAATTAAATACTTTTAGTAATAATTGAAGTTTACATTTTTAACTTTGAGAGTAAAAATTTTTTTTGGTGAATTTTTCACTTTGTTCGTTTGTAGAAGGCCTGAAGGTATTTTTCCAACATATTTGTGACATAACATTTGAATTTTCATCGGACTTTGAATGAATAATTTTAAAGTTAAACGAATGACGTGAATACAAAAAATAATCTAGGTCAAAATTTAACACAGCAGTAGTAGTAGACAGATTTATTTTTTCATAATCCTCATTTTTCTTTTACCTATCCTTTTTCTCTATTGTGCTTCTACATAAAAGATTAAGTTATTCAGTTCTGGAGTTGCGTAAAAAAATAGTTAAGTCACTAGAATAAATTACTGTACGAAAATTCTGTTTTTATTTCTTGATATTAAGAATCATATGCACTTGAAATGAACCATAAAAACTAAATAAATTTTGTTTATATAACTTCCCATAAAAATAGAATAAATTTGAAGTTACCAAAAATGAGTTTAAGCTCGCCATTAGGCTTGATAATAATACAATAATTAAAATTGTTCAAATCCGCCTAATTCTTCTTTCTTATCTTATCCACCATACAAAGGAAAGGAACGATATGAAACACAGTAAAAATAGTAAAAAAATTACTGAAAATTTGACCAATGATAAATACGGAAATAAAGGAAGCGGGACATTTACTTCTAAGGATTTTAATTTAGTAGTTATTCTAATATTTGCATTAATGGACCATCACTAAAGCCTCTCATAACTTCAAGTTTTTGTGGACAACGCAAGGATGGATATGTTTGAGGAAGGTGTAGCGTAGTAGTGTAATTCGCATATATTCTTTTAATAATGGAATCTATCTTCCAATGCCAATTTAGAAACAGAACGGGACTATGAGGCACTGAGCATAGAAATGTATTGGATTTAGTGGAATTGTGTAGTATGTATGGGAGGTGGTGAAAGGAGAGTAGGTTTTTTGTGTTTCTTTTTTTCGTAATAACTACTATTAGTACTAACAGAATGAAATTGATTTCTCTCAAATTTCAGTCCAGTAACATTCATACTTTTCAAGAAAATTGATCTTTTGTAGTTGTGAAAATGTGTCACATTGTATAGGAGAGGGTAGAAAGACTGAAGCGAATCAGTTAATTTCTTTTTCGATGTTAATAATACTGCTAATTCAGTATTTATTACAAAGTTTGAACTCAGTAAATATTATATGTACTGAGAAAATTGGTTTACAGTATTTTATGGAAAAGTGCAGTTTATATGGGAGGTGGTGGGAGGAAAACAGGAATCCAAATAATTTTTTGTACTTGAGATTACATTTATGAAAATATTATGCTATAAATTTCAAATTATTTGATTATTGGTAATTATGGGAAATGATTTATTTCGTATGGGAGGGGTTCGAAGGGGTGGCGTACTAAAAATTTGAATCGGATTTTTAAATTGTATAATTATGTATGTGTCCAAATTATTCTTTCACCTCATTACTCTAGATGAAATCTGAGACTATTTTGTAACGCTAAGAAATAATGTTCGCACAAAGAATAAACAAATTACTTGTTGTAGCTCAAGAAACTCGATTCCGAGCGACCATCTGTCCATCTGTCAACAATATAGCTCTCCATCGCTTTAAGCTATCGAACTAAAATGACATTTTAAGCAAAAATGGAACTTTAAATTTTTGACCGGGCTATATCCTTCACTCTTTTTACTCCCTTGCATACAAATTTAATGAAATTTCAGAATTTCAAGAAATTGATGTTTTTCCAAAACTCTTTTAGCTATCGACTTGAAAATTATTCCAAACAAAAATCAACTCTTCCATAAAAATTTCGCGAAATCTCGAAATTAAGACGATATTATTTCTTCAAAAACGTGAAAACTATCGACTTGAAATTTTGAAAAAGTGTAATAATGCAAATATAAGTAAGATCAAAAAATTGTTTAGATCCTTATCATCCTTCTACCCCGTCCCATAATTATGCATAATTCTTTTAAAAGCCTTATATCGGTTTCCATTAAACTTAGAAAAAGTAGAGAATTAAAAATTTGTCACTTAATAATTGCAATAAATGGCATCGCATTTTCAGCTTCGCTCCCTCCTTTTACCCCCTCCCATACAAATTTCTATATAGTAGCTCAAGAAAAGCATTTCTCATTCGCACAAATGGGAGCTGTCGACTTCAAAACATGAACAAAGCATGGTGATAAAAATATTGATAAGCAGTTTCAAAATCATTCAAAACCGTTCACTTCCTTGGGCACTTTCCAAGCAAATGCCCCAATTTCAGAAAAACAATATCCAATTTTCTTAACTAATACGAAAGCTACAAACTTTAGATTCAGCGCGGAACATTTTGCATACCTGCTTCGGTGTCACATATAAGAAACACAAACCTCCACTCTCTTCTTCTACCACCTCCCATACAAAAGTCACTATTGAAAAAAAAATAGAGGTGGCATATTATAAGGTACATCAATCTCTTTTCCGTTTCAGTATCGCATGATTGGGCTTTACGTCCAACCATAATTCTGTTATGTTTTTTACTCTGATTCTGTTGCAGAATCTTTTGTCCAGAATGCCTCAATTTGCAATCTATTGCAATGCAACAAAGTTGTAAATAGTAGCGATGGACTCCTTGATTAAGTATCATGTTGTTTGCAATCCTCTAAAAATTGTGTTATTGAATCAGATAATGCTTTATCAACTATTGACGTTCATTATCCATCTATTCGAAGTTGAGATGCTAATTTAAGTTTTCACTTGCTTGGCACAAAGTACGATTTTATTGAACTCTTCTATTCTCCCATACAAATGCCTTAAATTCAGAAAAACATTGTTCAATTTTCTTAAAAATTTTGAAAGTTACAAACTATGAATTTAGCACGAAACATTTTTCTTGCATTATTTGGTGTCTATTATAAAAATTCTTCTAACACCTCCCGTACAAAAGTCACTATTTACTATTCAAAAGAATTTGAGATAACACATTTGCCGTTACTTTGAAACCTTTCCCATTTCATCTAGAGTATAACAATGATTGGGCTTTCCAAATTCTATTATAATTTATTTTTATTCAATTAATTATTATTATTAATTTACTTTTCCTTTTTTACGGGTAAGTTAAATTGTTCTAAAACATTACTAAAACGAAAAACAATGCGCAAAAATTTTCTGGTTAGCTCTTTGTTTTCAAAAATTCGCCAGTTAATTATTCGGTTCGTAGAAATTTAAAACGAAAATTTGTCTTCTGCTAGAACAAATTTTCTTTGTAGCATAGAAATTTGTCGTGTATCCTAAACAGCTGTTGAACTACGAAGATTTATTTATGTCCACCCAAACTAAGATTTGCGCATTAAATAATGCTCTAATGAGCTAATTCTTCGAGACAATGTCTTAAGCCAAGCTGACGTCAATTTCGTTGCAAATTTTTAAACGTCTCAAGTCCACTGCCAAAGATCTTCGAGATCGTGAAATTCCATTTTTGACCTGTGCTAAACTTTAGTTTGACTTTCTGGCAATATTCGTAAGTGACAAGCATACAGCTTGAATTAGTCACGAGGCTAAAGACTTTAACATTATTGTGCAAGTCATAGCAGAATTGACTCATGGTGCACATCGCATACTATAAGTACGACAGGTACAACATTGCATGGAAGATCTTATGTAGAAGATCAAAAGGTGCACAAAGACATCGTTAGATCTCGTGAAATGTCTTAGGCAAGTGGAGCGTAGTCCGATCTTGTTCAGAAAATTACAAACTAGGAAAATGAAAGGAAAAGAGAAGAAAATCGCATTTGAAAGGTGAGTTTTGCTTCTGGCTGTATAGTGCTCAAGTGTACAGAATTATTGTCTTGAAGGCAGGTTTTATGCGTCTAGCGCAGCTTCAGTTTCAAGTTAAAGTGGAACGTACGTAGCTATTGTCGTCGCTTTGTAGTGACTTAAAAAGAAAATCGCGAATAGATTTTCACTTTTCCTCTGAGACTATTGCCCTAGAATTTTTTTTTTCGATCAGTTTTGATTCGTATTTTCAGTTATTCGTACACGGACGCGGAGTGATTAGAGAAAATCGAAATCATGTATGTATTACATACCTGTAGATTAAGTTGATTTGTTTTCGATGCTAAGCTCAGTTAAGTGTCCCTACATTAATCGACTCAGTTATGGAAGAAATTTAGTGAGTTTTTTATACTTGGGGCTTAGTAAAAAACAATTGTATCTGTTTCTCAGTCCGGTTGATGCGAAGTGTTGTAGCAGCAGTTACAATTTATGTATGGTTTTTTCTTGCTTTCATAGGCGAGGATGCTATTATAGTTTAGTTAACTTTATAAATATTTAAAAACATTGAGAATTATATGTATGTACTCAAAAAGTGGAAAGGATTTGGTGCAATAAATCTTGACGAGGGATTAAGCGTTAACTTTTGATTAGTCTGTCAGTTTTAGTTTCCGCAGTAGCATTCATAAGCTCCGTATATTATTCCTAAATGTAGAGTTTTCAACGAGAATTGCCATCCTTTATAATTCTTATAATTTAACATCTAAGTGAAAATCTGAACTACTGAAACCGGATTACCGCTTGACCGATTTTCATCAAACTTTTTACACTTATAATTTTAAAAACAAGGCTAAGTAAAAATAAGGCTACTTCATTCAATAATTTTAGAAATATTAGAGAGTAATTCTTTTATGGACTTTGAAAATTTCATGTTTCTAATGTTTTTTGGAATAAAAACCTAACCTATTTAGAATTAGTTTTTTTGAAAATTCCTAAATTCAGTGCTGTCATCTGCCAAAAAAAATAACATCTTTATGTTTCTTATCATTTTCAAGAAAAAGGTAAAAAACTCGAAAAAAGTATGAGAAAAAAAACTCTTAGAGAGCAAAAAAACTCAAATAGTCTACTTACTTTATTTCAACACACATTATAATTTGTTACTTTATGTGCAATGTACAAACACAGTCATGGAGGGAAGGAATGGGATTAGGAAGGTAGGGGAAGAGGAGTGAGAATGACCGTAACGAGTGGAGAAGCTGATATATATTTTTCAGCTGTACTGGCTGCTTACTGACAAATATTTGCAGATGTTATGGAGGACTGAATGATAGAAAGCGAACAGAATCCATCTACTGAGTATCTAGGCCTTCTTGAAGTGGAACTGTTTCACTTTTGCCCATTTTATTTCGAATAATTTTTCATAGCCAGTAGCAACTGAAAAATGCGTGCTTAAAAAAATCCCGTCTGGAGTGGGAATCGAACCCACGACCTATTGACTGAAAAGCAAGCACGCTGCCCACTACGCCACGGAAGCCTCCATCTGTATAAATTGTATCAATTGTAAGTGCAAAAACCTAAGATTTTGATATTTTCGTTGAAAGTATATGGAAAATAGTCTCGAAAAAATCATACTCCATCGAATGTACATGACACTCGAGAACAAAAACACGATCCCTTTCTTTCAATTTGGATTTGTTGCTGGTCTTTCCACCAACCGCCAATTATACAGAGTCACCGAGCATATTAAGGATAACTTCCAACTAAAACTGTCTACGGGCATGATGGTCTTAGACATAGCAAAAGCCTTTGACATTTTATGGCTCATTGATCTGATTTATAAATTAGAAAAGTATATCAATATATTATTAAAATAATAACGTTTTTCCTTAGCAACAGATCGTTTGGTGTAAAAGTCCAATTAACAACTCCTGCACATCGACTAATACCTGCGGGCGTACCTCAAGGCTCTTGCCTCAGTCCAACGTTATTCAACATCGAAAAAACAAAATTTCAGGGTAACAATTTTTTTTTTTTTCAAGTCGATCACAATACTTAATTATTAAAATAATAAAGTAATTAACCAAATCTCTCCACTTCTCCTACCACCTCCGATGCTAACTGTAAAATTACACAAAACGCAATACATCCATTTTCTCAGTCCTTATCAGATCAAAGAAACTCAAAATCAGTGTGCATTGAGAGAACAAAAAATTAGTTTACCCCTTTTAACAACTCTTCTGAACATACGCTTTAAATCAATTTTAAGGCAAACGTGCTCTAATTGTATCTGGGGATGGAGTGAAAGCATTCTAATAATTTTTATTTGGTAGACTCCGAACAGAATTAAAGTATTTCGTTCGAAATATCAAGTCAATCAATTTTGTGGTTTCTAACATTGTGCATGAAATGACATATATCCTAGTTTAAACACCGACTAATAAGCTGTCTAATGGTAATAACCTAACCTAACAAGCTAGGGTATAGCCTAGTAGGTAGTGTGTTGGTCTTGTAATGCGAAGGTCGTGAGTTCAAATCCCGGTCGGCGCAATATATAATAGATATACCTTGGTCACCTCAATCTAAGAAAATGAAAAATTCGTAGAAAGAGGGTTGTGCGAAGGGCTAACAACCCTTCCACAATAAGTAATGAAAAATGTTAAGGAACCTGAATATCAGGAGGCCAAGGTCCGATTTGGGCTGTAGCGCCATTGTAGGAGTAGAATGGTAACAACCACATCAAAATCCGTTCAGCGATTTAAGAGCGATGCGGTAATAAACTTTTTGAATCGAACTATTTTATTATTAGTACAGATTTACTATCGCCAATAACGCCCATAAGGATTGTGAAGGAAATTTTCCGTCAAAATTTGAAACTGGGAAGGGTTTTGTGTGAAGAGTCGAAATCAGAGAGCTACGATAAATTGACGGTAAATTTTGAACTCCTCTACAGTTCTATACTTTTCGAAACCCGAATTCACGTAGCATCATCAATCTATCGCCTTACGGCAAAAAAAGCTCAACTTAAAATTTACGATTTTCAGTGTTTCAATATTTTTTACAACCAATTGAGCTTTACCAAACGGTTCAATGCGCTCGGTAAATCAGTAAAACTCCAAAGGTTTCTCTCTCTCCATCTCTTGAATTTTCGCACACACAACTACTGCAAAACTACGGATCACACCCAAAGCGCACAAAAAAAAACGACTAAATTTTATTACTTTCTTTTTGCTTTTTTAAAAAAAAAAAACCCAAAAATAAGAATTGCAAAAAAGTACACATTTAACTTTAGAAAAACTTTTGTGTATTGGCGCGTGAGAAACATACCAACACAACTCAACCAAATCTACCCAACAAAGTAGGCAAACGTTGGTGAGCAAAACTAAAAAAAAATGAAATTAATGGCCGAACGAGGTAAAAGTCAGTAGAAAGCAGGACTCCAGGACTTTGAAACTATTTCATCAGAACAGGACAGAGAAAAAGTACTTGTTAGCTTTGCATAATACGTTGAGCTTGCGGGATGAACAAAATGGGATCACCAGAGTGATAAAAGCAGAACACGTTCTTCTATTTATTTAGGTTTTTCGAATGGCAGTACGTACATTACGTGAAATCCTGGTCTGATGGAGGTGCCGCTATTCCTGCTGTTCCTCCTTTTCCACATTTCGAAATCACGAAATGTATTCTATCGCGGCCCATATAGCTCTTTGCTACACACTTTGCTTTGCGAAATACATGTGCAGGACCAATGAATATCCTTCTTCTTTTACCCGTTTCATAGCATTTGAATACAATCCACCTGAGCTCTATCCTAGCTCCGCTTTAGCATTAGCGAACTAACAGCAGCCTCGAAAAAGGTGCCCGTGTTCCCGAGAGCAATTCAAGCCAGGTAAACAAATGTCAGTGTTAACAGTTGTGTCACTTCTATGTAAATTAAGCCATTACGGCTAAGACGTGACTGATTTTCAGATAAAAGAATTAAAATGTGTTCGGATCGCGAAGTCAAGCAGAGGCTCATCATGATGGCATCTTTCGTATATATTCTCGTCTTTGGAATGGATTTCCAAGATGTTAAGGTGTTAACTATTCTCGAGACTAGATGACATCTTAATTTAGGAGAGTAAGCCCTGCTATAGAGTACACACAATAGCGAAAAGATTAAGATTCGTAGATGTTGATAAATTTCCTATATATCTACGCTTAAATAGCGTCACCCAAAAAAAAAAAAAGTGAAGAAAAGTAAAACAGCTAAAGGATGAAGTTTCCTCCGCTGAATCGATTTTAGAGCTTCCGTTAAAAAGATAAACGTAATACTGAAAAGGCTCCTATTTGCATAGGTTATATGAGTTAAGGTTATATGATCCATAAATTCTGTGTTATCTGCGAGCCATGTTTCACTTAACATTAGGACGCCATGCGGGCATGTTTTGCTTGTACCGTGCCGTAACTTTGAACCATAATCTATGTGCACTCATGCCGATAAAAGGGCTCAGTTCGGAGTAATTACTTCGCCATAATCTATCATTTACGTGAACTACAGTATGAAAATATGAAATCTCGGTTGTTGTCTTTGCAAATAACCTTCTGTATGGAGTTATTCAAAAGCTAATGGAAGAAGAAGGGATTTTTTTATGATAAGCACTTAGATTTTACTCCATTAACTTTGAAGTATCGTCGCCGTTTTTTGCTGCGTTATTTTGCTTTTACTAGTGGCTTTCGGAAAATGAACTCTAACCTGAAAAGTGAAAAGCATGTTCTACTCGAAAATGCTATAGTTCTATGCGTTATCAAAATGGATCGATACTTCATCCGTTAATTTGAAATTGCAAAATTTCAAGAATACTAAATTTTTTACCAGAATCATTAGTCCGTGACCATGTTTTCTCCTAATCTTTTCCTAAAATAAGCATATCTTTCTATTATTGAGGAATATAATTGATAGAACTCTTTGATCCGGAATTTCCATTTATTAATCAATTGGCAATTTCCATTATTCCGAATACATAAAATGAGCCTTAATTAATGGTCAGTTGAAAATTTTGAAATTCAGCATTATTTCCAATATCAAAATTTTGCTTATGCCAGGCGGAGTCTTCGAAATATCGACTGAGGTATATATATAGTAAGTGCCAATCTCTCTAATACACTCGTCTGTATGAAATGCGTGCGTTACATCACGTTCTTCACATCTTTAAAGAAAACCCCTATCTCTCTGATAAAGTATATCGGTATAAATATTTGATCACGTATCTGATGATAATTTATGGAAGTGTTTCTTCTTATGCTCACATAACTAGCTACTTTCCTATCACCTAAAATACATACATAATGGACTGAGTATTTCACAGATACAGGGAAAATCTATAGATAGGGATTCTGATAGGTCGTATTATCTGCATAAATTGATTAGTCTTTATGGCAAAGGCTACGAATGTGCCCAATCGTTTATTAGCTCTATTCGCTATCGTATGGGGGACGCCGCCAACAAGGACGGACGTCCTTTCAAATTCTTCTGTTTGTTACACTAAACCAATAAAAAATAATTAGATACAATCAATATATGCGATATGGGTAAAGGAGATATCGAGTGGGATGATCATTAGAGTTGTATCGGATTTTCCTATTATTCGGAATGTTTTCGTCTTAATTTTTTTTTGAGAACCGAAATGTTCATATGTATAATTTTATAGTTTTGTTGTTCCGAGATTGTTTTGATGACACACATAAATATTTAAATCGTTAGGTATTTTTTTATTCAGGCACCAAGCTAAATTTTGGGATTGCTCTTCTTCTATGTAATTACTTTTATTAAATAAAATATTTGTTGTCGCTCAAAAATCTCTAAACCGGATGTTCGTCCGTCTGTGTACTCTCTAGCTTGAGAACGCATTGATCTAGAAAGTGGAAAAAAGTAAGACCAAGTTCGTAATTTGGCAATAAACGAATTTGCTCGTAAAGCATAAAATCTACTTACTTATTTACTTACGATGGCGCTACAACCCAAATCGGACTTTGGCCTCCTGAATGCTTTGCCTCCATCCATCTCGGTTCAGTGACCGCGTCCTACAGTTTGAAAATCTTAGCAGTGATTTGCTGTCTGCGTCAATCGAATCCTCCCAGCGCTTTCGTGGTTTTCCGACCGGTCTTTGTCCGTTGACTTTCCCTTTTAGTGTGCGTTTGGGAAGCATAAAATCTATTGATCTAAAATTACTTTTAGAATGATTTTAATCTACCGTATAAAAATTATCTCCCTACTTCCACCACCTCCCATATAAACTGCACTTTTCTTGAAATGCCTTAAACCAATTTACTCAATGCGTATGAAATTTATCGAGTTAAAAGTGCCCACTAAATATCTATTTAGAACTAAGACTAAAACAAGTTAGATGTTAAGCTTGACTCCTTCCACCCCCTCCCATACAAAATGACACATTTTCGCAATTCGACAACAAACGGATTTGCTCGAACAGCATTACCGGTATTGATCTGAAAATTTGAATATATTCTTTCTATGATAATTTCAATCTACTGTATAAAATTTATTTGAGTTCTTCCCATCCTTCCACTATATCCCATATAAATTGCACTTTTTCATGAAATGTTTTAAGCCAATTAAATCAGTGCATATAAAATTTATCGAGCTCAAATTGTTCACTAAATATTTATTTAGAAATATTAATAAAACTAAAAAATTAGACGATTAGCTTCCCCCTTCTACCGATTCCTATACGAAATAACACATTTTCGCAATTCGACAACAAACGGATTTTCTCGAAAAGTAGTAAAGCTATTGATCTGAAATTTTGAATATATTATTTCTATGATGATTTCAATCTACTGTATGAAAATTATTTGAGTCCTCCTTCCACCACCTTCCATACAAACTGGACTTTTTCATGAAATACTCTAGACAAATTTACTCAGTACGTATAAGATCGCTCGAGCTGAAATTGTGTTGTATTTAGATATTTTAGTAAGACCAAACAAATTAAACGATATGATTTACTCCTTCTAGTCCCTCGCATACAATCTGACATAATTCGGCAACTTTACAAAAAGTAAATTTTCCTGAAAAGTATGAATGCAACTGATCTGCAATTTAAAACATGTCAAAAGCATGACGTTTATAGTTATTTCTGGAAAAGTCATTAAGCAGCCGCCCCTCCTTCTACCACCTCCCATACAAACTGCGCAATTTCACTAAATCCAATACACTAATTTTCTCAGTACCAATTAAATTTTTGAATCCAAAATTTTATATTAAACATTTTGATAGCAACTCTGGCGTGATGCAAAAAAAATCGTTCAATATTTTCACCCCCTCTACCACTTGCCTTACAAATTTCTTAAAATCAAAAAAATCCTCTTTCATATAGAATATCTCACGTTTGGACTTTACGCCCAATCGTAGTCCTTTTATGTTTGTAAACAATAATTACTCTTAATGTTTATACTCTAGATGAAGTTTGTTAGCATTATAAGATTGCCACACTAAGAGTTAAGACTCGTTCATAATATCACTCAAAAACCTCAAAATCGGATGTCCGTCCGGATTTCCGTCCGTCGGTCTGAACGTCCGTGTCCTCTCTAGCTCGCGAACCCGTTGAGCTAGAAATCCCAAATTTTGTACACGTCGGATTTTCTCAAAAGCTATTGATCAGAAATTTAGAACATATCAATTCTATACCGATTTCCATCTGCTGTATAAAATTATTTGAATCCCTCTACTGCTTCCACTACCTTCCATATAAATTGCACTTTTTAATAAAATACTATAAGTTAATTTACCCAGTACGGATACATATACAGCCGTGTTGATTTTTGTAAACGTCCTTTGCAGCCATTTCTCATTATTTTTCAACTCTTTAGGTCTGTGACTCGACCGGAAGGAAAGAGCGAGGAGCGTGCCCTAAAAAAAAGAGTCACTCGTGCCCACGGGTTCGCTGTATAGGCACGTTCCGCCCCTAGGTGCAAGGGGTTTGATTTACGTTTTACCGCAAAATGCGCTAAGTGCGGCCCAGTTCTCTCTCTTGAAGTGCTAAGCGATCCACTTTGGAACTTTTTTAGGGGCGGTTTTAATGTCGATACTGGAAATTGTGCTCGCATTAGAAATTGATTCATATCACCGATTGGCGGTGGTGCAATATCAGATATGTTATATTCCTCATGTAATTTGTAGGAAAAAGATCAAGGAGACTTCCGTCATGATCTTCAACATCAGCTAAATGATTTGGCTCACTCATCAGCTGTTTAAGTCCATTGATGGTATCAAAATCTCAGTAATATTAAAGACTATTATAATGCAAGATATCTCAAGGCTTTTTGATGAAATTTTACTCATGAGATTGATCGGTTGCCAATAGAATTTGTTGGCTATTAGATATGGACGCGCGGGTAGCGTCGAATGAACGAGCCTTGGGTGCTTCAAAGTTTTTCCATTAATCTCAACGTATTTCAATGTTTAAAGACTTGGGATATCTTACATTATTGTCTTTGGTATTACATCCCTTCTGGTTCGCGCAGTTGGATAATTGAAGCCGTGCAGTGTTATCTACTCTGAAATTGTCCACAATAATGATTTCATCGCCAAGCTTAATAGCATATATCTTTATCTAATTCATGATTGGTTTCGTCTGATTTGTTATTGACTAAAAAACTATGTACTATAACATATTTACAATTAGCATCGACATGACAGCACGCATGTATAATGATCACCAAAGAAATGCCAACACTGAATAGTGTTGGCATTTCTTTGGTGATCATTATACATGCGTGCTGTCATGTCGATGCTAATTGTAAATATGTTATAGTACATAGTTTTTTAGTCAATAACAAATCAGACGAAACCAATCATGAATTAGATAAAGATATATGCTATTAAGCTTGGCGATGAAATCATTATTGTGGACAATTTCAGAGTAGATAACACTGCACGTGCAAGTGGCGGCTCATCAGATGAGGCTTATGGGGTACTGACGCCAGTCAAACTTCATATGAATAATAAAACTGCATTAATTAATTAATTAAATCAACAAGTTTTTCTAAATAGTGTAGAGTCTTCGTTTTATCGTGCACATTACATCTGTCATTGGTTACATTTTGTTTATGCAGTAACTTTTATTTCTCTTGCAACATGAAAGCTATTGAGGCTATGGCACACTGTTATGCATCAGAAATTAGATTGACATCTTCCCCCAAAAAGTATTGCCAGCTTCTACATTTAATGTACTCGCTCCACCCCTTCAAAATGACACAATTTAACAATAAACGCATTTGCTCGAAAAGTATAAACGCTATTGATCTGTAATTTGGAATATATTACTTTTGTGATAATTTCGATTTACTGCGTAAAAATTATTCGAGTCCTCCCCTCCTTCCCATAGAAACTGCACTTTTTTATGCAATGCTCTAAACCAATTTACTCAGTACGTATAAAATTGATCGAGCTGAAATTTTGCACTAAATATTTATTTAGAACTATTAGTAAGACCAAAAGAAAAATTAGACGATTAGTTTCACTCCTTTTACCCCCTTCCATGCAATCTGACATAATTTCACAACTATACAACAAGTCGATTTTCCTGAAAAGTATGAATGCAATCGATTTCTAATTTAAAACATGTCAAAAGCATGATGTTTGTAGTTATTTATGGAAAGTTCATTAAGAACTTGACTATCCTTCTACCACACCCCATACGAGCTATACAATTTCACTAAATCCAATACACTAATTTTCTCAGTTCCTTTTAAATTTTTGAATACTAAATTTTGTAGAAGACATTTTGATAGCAACTCTAGCGTGATGTGAAAAATAGAGTTCAATATCTTCATCCTCTTCACTAATTCCCTTACAAAATTTCTTAACATCAAAAAATTTCTCTTTCATCTAGATTAGTCCTGTTAGTTTTTTTTATAATAATTGCAATAAATTTTAAACTTCACCCAACTTTTTTACTCCCTGAACGAGTAGGGCGAAGTTAAATTTTTTTTTACAAATTTGGTTGCAATTATTTAAAAAACATAACAGGAGTACGATTGGGCATTAAGCTCAATCGTGCGATACTCTAGATGAAAGAAAAATTTTTGTATCTTAAGAAATTTTGTAGGGGAAGTGGTAGAGGGGGTGACGACATTGAACTAATTTTTTCACATGACGGTAAGGTTGCTATCAAAATGTTTTTTACAAAATTTAGGATTTAAAAATTTAATAGGTACTGAGAAAATTAGTCTATTGGATGTAGTGAAGTAGTGCAGTTCGTATGGGAGGTGATAGAAGGAGGGGCGAGTTTTTAATGACTTCTCAGAAATAACTATAAATATCTTGCTTTTGACATGTCTTAAATTGCAGATCAGTAGTATTCATACTTTTCATGAAAATTGACTTTTTATAAAGTTGTGAAATTGTGTCATTTTGTATGGGAGGGGGTAGAAGGGGTACAGCTAATCGTCTAATTTTTTTGGTCTTAATAATAATTTTAAATAAATATTTTGTACCCAATTTCAGCTTGATAACTATTATACGCACTGAGTAAATTGGTTTAGAGCATTTCATGAAAAAGTGCAGTTTGTATGGGAGGTGGTGGAAGGAGGGGGAAGACACAAATTATTTTTATAGAGTAGATTGGAATCGTCATAAAAGTATTACATTCCAAATTTCAGATCAATATCATTTGTACTTTTCAAGGAAATCCGTTTATTGTCAGATTGCGAAATTGTGTCATTTTGTATGGGAGGGGGTAGAAGGGGTGGAGCGATTTGGCTCGTTCACAAACTTGACCTTACTTTTTTGTTAAAAACGACGTATACAAAATTTGAACTTTCTAGCTCAACGCGTTCTCAAGCTAGAGAGGACACGGACGGACAGACATACGGACAGACAGACGGACGGACGGACGGACATCCGGTTTTGAGATTTTTGAGTGATTATATGAACTTCTGTATCATTCATTTTTTTCTCCGAGCCTTATTTCTTGGCGTTACAAACTTTGTGGCAAACTTATAATACTCTCAGTTAGTCGTGGGCTTACAAAAAAGCACTTAATAATGCTAAATTAAAAAATTTGGAATTATAATTTATTTTAACTATCGTCTCTTTTAGGTAAACTGCTAGTTAAACCTTTTACCTACCAAAAAGGACCTGATTAGCTTGTCGGACCTAAGTTTTTCTTCTGCTGCCTGTTTTAAATGTTTCCATGTGTTATTTCAAAGTTACCGTAGGTATATGCATGTACAACATCATAACCAAAATTCTTTTTCGACCCTTCATGCGATTAAATTTACGATAGATGAATGAATTTTGAAACTATAAAACCAAATCCCATATTATTATCTTAATGTCGGCAGCCCTCGCAAAGATCATATTCATATTCATAAGTGCAGCCATTTGTGAAAAGTTATCGTAAACCAGTCAGACACAATGCCAATCCCGGAAGAAGAACCTTCAACCATTTTGTATACCTTATTTGAAAGATTCACAATAAACTTTACGATATCCCGAGAATAATAAGCTCCACTCAAGCAATGAACCTAGTTATTCTGTGCTATCCAAAAAAGGACGAAAGAAATCTCTCTGCATACAATATGAATTTTGAAGTTTCTAAGCCGTGTATAAAGGGTCGTGTATATAGTGGTAGAAAAAAAATTTTAAGGGCAAGAAAATATCCCGAAGCTACGTACGCCAATACTATACACGTATGTATGCAACCAACCAAAATCTTGACTTTCCACAAAATGAAATTCATTTAGTTAATCTAGCAGAAATCGTTCTACCACCCACAATGTCTGACGGAAAATACACGAGAATTTTCCGCCATTGTAAACGATGATGATTGAAAGCAGGATAATTTCCCGAATGTAGTCCTTTTCTTCGTTTTACACTGTTCAGGTCTGATCCACACTAAAAACTATGCCAATCTTCAATGTTTGTATTTCAACCAGAGAACATCAAAGAAAACTTGAATCCTGTATGTGTACGGCGTGTTATGAGACAAGAAGAAAACAAAAGGATATATCAAAAGGTTGGAGTGTTTAACTTTCCAATTGGTTTGTTCGCTTTGAATATAAGAATATAAGAATATAAATGGTTTGAGAAGAAAGAGATTTATACCGAAAACTTTAGTTTACAGGAAAATAAACTGGAAAAATATTTATGAAAGACAAAATGAAAATACCGATAATTTTAAAAACTTCTTTCAATTGAGAAGTATTCTGTGCCATTTGAATAAGTCAAGGAGTTTGGCCACATCTTATAGCCAACGAAGACTTTTGACGAATAACTGAACTGTTCAAGATTCAATCGAAAAACCAAAATTTAGTGTTCATCCTATGAAACCGGATCGCCAAAAAGCTCTGACCCATGAACCATAAGTCTTCGAGTGGGTGGCCAACCCGTAGGACATGTAAACAAAGAGTCCGAAGGATAAACGATTTTTGATTCCAACTAAATGCCAACGCTCCGGACCTTGATTCCTGAGAACAGTGCTCCTTGTTCTACATAAGGTCCCTGGAAAAAATTGCGTAATCGAATAAAAATTCAAACATCGGTGATTAATCATGAAACCAATTGAATTGCTTTGAAAGAGTTCTGAAATGCTCAGAAAATTTCAGATTCTACCACAAAACCAATAATATTCGACAAATATTACTCAATTTGAAATACGATTATCTCCAGATTTGCAAATATTATTTCTACCCCTTGCTAAAATTGTTTACTTCCGCCCTAAGCTTATGATTGTAAATTTAATTCTATGAATTATTGGTAAAAAATACCTTTCAAATAGATTTCATCTCGAATATTTTCAACAAAAGACACTTTTCACAATATTCCCAATCATAAAATAACTTGTGATATAATCATCTTAAAAAGATATTTTCGTGGAAAAAATAATAATAATACATTCAATTCATTTTCGTCGATTCGATGCGACCATAAATACTCGTAAAAGTCTGCTACCAATATCGGATTATCCTCAAAGATATTTTTAGTTGCCAATTCATTCAAGTAAATCGTTCATTGATGACAGTCTTGGCAAAGATTTTTTCATCGTCTTTTTCGCTAAAATTCTTACAAGATCTGCTAAAAATTCGCTCCGATGATACACATTTCATTTTCAGAATCGAACAAATCATTTCAATGGCGCGACCGTCGTCGCTTACTATAGTAGATTCATTTCTTGGTCTTTCGCCATAATTTCTTTCCCCTTTTTTGCTTTGGTAGGAAACATCTTTTTTTTTTACTCAATCCATCGGACTAAGTGGATTTCTATTTCAAGATTAAATCGGTTTACGTGTTTGGATCAAACACAAAAATCATATTTTCTTCACGAATGTGGATAACGTTAAAAAAATTGAAAGATATATTTATCGAGAGAAAAAAAGATAATAATGCCTAGGGATGTTTGCTTCGTATTGTGTGCCTTATGTGAATGTGTAGCTCTGGGATATCTTTTTAAATGTGAGTAATTCTTTCTATCATAAAAAAACAGCTGAGCTCAAATAAACATTGGAATTCGAAAAGCAAGATGTAAAGCACATATGTCCTTCCCACGAAAATAAATGTTCAGGTTATATTGAAATATGGTATTCGTAAAATGGGTCTGAAAAGTCGACCGACAAATACTGTTGCTGACATCTCTAGTTGGAAATAATGAAATCTGCTGTCAGTTTTGATTTGTTTCAAAAATTTCACATTAAATAAAATATTCAAAAAATTCTGTACAACAAGAAATTAATTACAAATCAAATCTGTTATTAAGGTCAACAAAAAAGCATTCATAGTTTTGTTTAATCAGAAAAATTTGATTTCAATTAAAAGAAATATTTCACAAAAAAGTGCAACGTTTCATCTCAATTTCAAATAGATCAGATCCTACCCATGGAAGAAATAGATTGATTAATTAATTCGGAATTTGAAAGCTATGGCATTGCAGATTTTTCAGTCAGTGATGATCCTTAATTGGATTTAAATTTCTATTAAACAAACTATTGCTGAAAGTATAATTCCATAAACGGTCGTAATTGCAAATACTAGATTTATTGTAGGTAGGTTTCTGTTCAAGAGTTATTAGAAATTGAATCTCTGGTTTCTTGAGTAAATAATCATGTTCCAAAGGAATTATTTCAGAAATTTGAGTAGATTAAATTTAATAAATGCAATACTAGTATGGTGATGGTAATGGTTAAGTTTCTTTACATATTCGAGAGCATTATTATTGAAATCATCATTAGTTTGAACGTAGTTTACTCTATATGAAATATGAGAGCAAATTCACCTTCAGTAATTAAAGCTTGTACAGAGTCGCCAAAGATACAGAAATATCTGTTATTGCCCAAAACCTCGATTTCGAGTCCGTCTGCCTGTCAATAACAATAATAAATCAGTTAGTTTATCAGCTTTGAGCTCAAAGTGGAGCTTAATTTTGTGCAATTTCTTTCCATGATAACATGCAAAAAACTGCCAACAAGTCGGGCGAAACTTTATTATTTTTGGGACAAAATGCGCATGCGTAGAAAGTCAATATGCAGGTTAGAGTGGTTAGGGAAGACTAAGTGAAAGGAGCTTCTTGAGCAGGGCAGTTCTCAATTTAACATTTTCCGGAAACGCTCCATATTTCATTCCTTTATTTATACAAGTTTGAGTTTTCATGAAGGGAGGGGGGAGGGTGATAGTAAGGGTAGGTTGATGTAAATAGTTTTTTAAGTGATTGCTTGAACCAAATCCAATATTCTTTGTATAGAATGTCAGTTTCATAGACGAAGTTGCATAGAATTTTCATTGAATTCGGTGTATTTTAAATTCACGAAACCAAACATTTGTATGGGAGGGGGTAGAGGAGGTAGAGGAATCGTAAAATTTGTGATGCAGTTTTATTTCGTTTTTTTTTGTAAGGTGCTTGTACAAAATTTCAAGTTTGTAGCTTTTAATTTGTTAGTTAATAGTTGATTTAATGAAATTGGTCGAAATCATACATTTGTGTGGGAGGGGGTAAGAGGGCAAGTGCTATCTCAAAACTTTTAACGTAATTTTATTTCAACTATTTTTGTAAGTTCTTGTGCAAAATTTCAAATTGATAGCATGTAATAGTTAGGTGATAATTGATTTCTTAAAAATGATCGAAAAAATAATTTTGTACGGGAGGGGGTAGAAGTTTTAAAGATTTTCAACCAGTTAATATTTCAAACTCTTACAGATTTTTTTTAAATGCATTTCGCAAATTTTCAAGTTTCTACCTAAAAATTTCATTCAAAAATTTTCAGTTTATATGTTTTTTTCATTGCACATGAAACACTTTGTGCACGTTAGACCTCCAATTCGGTGCATAACAATTTTGGAACAAATTATTGTTTTTTTTCCATGTACATTAAATAGATATGTCGACGTGCAAAATTTAAACTTTGTATCTTTTACGAGAGCCATAAAAAAATCACTCAAAATTTTCAACATTTTCGCTTTCCACCTCCCTCCCCTTACACCCCCCAGCTTAAATTTTTTACCAAAATTAAAGACTATATAGCTCTACAATCTGACAAATTTTTGATTTGATATCTGTATTCAATTTTGAGTTTTGGTGATTTGTAGTTTTGGAAAGTGCGGCATTTTTGAAATGCCCCCCATTTCCCCCCACTACTATTATGTCCACATATTGTATTTTTTTTATATTATGCCAATAAAGCTTAGTACATGTTTTAAGTTTCAATTACATAGATTAAGAGATAGTCGAGATATTAATTTTTAAGTGTTTTTCTTTGCAGCCCTCCTGACCCTTCCCCTTACAATAATTAGCTTCTATCTAAACTGATTCTAGCACATCCCTATGCTATCTTAATGGTCTCAAAATATCAATTTTTTATGGGAAGTACTTTCGAAGAAATAATCATTTGAAAAAAAAATTCGGCCGACAATTGGTTCTTAGCCCCCCCTTTTCGCACCCCAATGGATAAAAAAATTAATTTATTTTTAGAAGTTGTCCTACAAACTCCTCTATATGTATGTTGATTTTTAGTTTCCTAGCTGTAACCATGGTTGAGATATTTGAATTCGTATTTTTCGGTTTAAGCGCTCCCCCTGAACTTGTACACCCCCCAAAATGGGTATCCGCCTGAGATCCGCAACTACCTATAATCCCTCTAAAAATGAACTTTCTATCTTGAAGGGTTTGGGAGTTAATGTGCGCTGAGCGTACACGTCGGCGTACGGCGGACGGCGTACAGACAGACGGATTTTTTTTTTTTGCATTTTTAGGCTAATTTAGTCATGAAACGCGAAAAAAAAAAAATTTCAGGGTAGCAAAGTTTTTTTTTTCTTGTGTCGATTACAATACTTTATTATTAGAATAATAAAGTAATTGTAGATCTCAAATTCAGATCTTGTGAATCGTCACTAAAATAAATAAACTGCCAACAAGTCGGGCGAAACTTTATTATTCTTGGGACATGTTGCGGATGTGTGGAAAGTCAATATGCAGGTAAGAGTGGTTAGGGAAGACTAAGTGAAAGGGAGTTCTTGAGCAAGGCTGTTGTCTATTTAACAATATTTCATTCGTTTCTACAAGTTTGGGTTTTTATGGAGGGGAGGAGGAGGGGTAATAGCAAGGGTGGGTAGATGTTAACAGTTTTTTAATTAATTGCTTGAATCACGTCCAATATTCTCTGTGTAGAATGTGTTTCATAGACGAAGTTGCATAGAATTTTCATTCACAAAACCAAACATTTGTATGGGAGGGGGTAGAGTAGGTAGGGGAATCGTAAATTTTGATATGCAGTTTTATTTCGCTTCTCTTTTAAGGTGCTTTTATAAAATTTCAAGTTCATAGCTTTTAGTTTGTTGGTTATTAGTTGATTTATGAAATTGGTCGAGATCATAGTTTTGTATGGGAGGGGGTAGAAGGGCAAGCGAGATTTGAAAATTTTGGAAACAATTTCATTTGAATTATTTTTATAAGTTTCAATGCAAAATTTGAAATTGATAGCTTTTAAGAGTTAGCTGATAACTTATTTTATAAAAATGCTCGAAAAAATAATTTTGTATGGGAGGGGGTAGAGGAGGTAGGGGAATCGTAAGACTTGTGATGCAATTTTCTTTCTTTTTAGTTGTTAGGTGCTCGTACAAAATTTCAAGTTCGTAGCTTGCAATTTGTTTGTTATTAGTTGATTAAATAAAATTGGTCGAAATCATACTTTTGTATTGGAGGGGGTAGAAGGGTAAGCGCGATTTCAAAACTTTTAACGTAATTTCATTTCAATTATTTTTGTAAGTTCTTATGCAAAATTTCAAATTGATAGCTTTTAATAGTTAGGTGGTAATTGATTTCTTGAAAATGGTCGAAAAAATAATTTTGTATGGGAGGGGGTAGAAGTTTTAAAGATTTTCGACCAGTTAATAATTCATTCTTTTATGGATTTTTTTTAAATGCATTTCGCAAATTTTCAAGTTTCTACCTTAAAATTTCATTCAAAAATTTTCAGCTTATGTGTTTTTTCATTTCACATGAAACACCTTGTGCACGTTAGACCAGGGGGGTCGGTGCATAACAATTGTAGAATTTCTATTATTTTTTATGTATGTACAATAAATTGATATATTGATCTGCAAAATTTAAACTCTGTATCTTTTACCAGAGCCCAAAAAAAATTACTCAAAATTTTCAACATTTTTGCTTTCCACCTCCCTCCTCTTACACCCCCCCACTTAATTTTTTTACCAAAATTAAAAATTATATAGTTCTACGATCTGACAAATTTTTGATGTGATATCTGCCCTCAGTTTTGAGATATAATGGTTTGAAATTTTGGAAAGTTCAATGCTCCCCATTTTCCCCCACTACTATTTTCTCCAAATATTATATTTTTTTCATATTTTTTTAGTATAGCTTAATATAAATACCAAGTTTCAATTGCATAGCTTAACAAATAGCCGAGATATTGATTTTTAAGTGTTTTTCTTTGCACCCCCCCTGACTCTCCCCCTTACAATAATTAGCCTCTATGTAAGCTGATTCCAGTGAATCTGTATGCCATCTTGATGGTCTAAAATTATAAATTTTTTATGCTAAGTAATTTCGAAGATATAATCATTTGAAAAAAAAATTCGGCCGACAATTGGTTTTTAGCCCCCCCTTTTTGCACCCCAATGGATAAAAAAATTAGATTAATTTTAAAAGTTGTCCCACAAACCCTTTTATATGTACATTGATTTTTAGCTTCCTAGCTGTAACCATGTTTGAGATATTTGAATTCTTAGTTTTCGGTTTAAGTGCTCCCCCCGCCTCCCCCTGAACCCTTACACCCCCAAAAATGAGTGTCCCCCTGAGATCCGCAACTACCTACAATCCCTCCAAAAATGAGCTTTCTATCTCGAATGGTTTGGGAGTTAATGTGCTCTGAGCGTACACACCGGCGTACGGCGTACGGCGGACGGCGGACGGCGTACGGCGGACGGCGTACGGCGGACGGCGTACGGCGGACGGCGTACGGCGGACGGCGTACAGACAGACGGATTTTTTTTTTTTGCATTTTTAGGCTAATTTAGTCACGAAACGCGAAAAAACAAAATTTCAGGGTAGCAAATTTTTTTTTTTTCCCAAGTCGATCACAATACTTTATTATTAAAATAATAAAGTAAATGCATTGAGAAGTTTAAGTTCTTTCTAATGTCCGCACAATTCCAAGAAATTTTTTGTCGGATTTAGAAATTGTGTTATTTTATATGAGATGGAGCGTTTTGGCCCGTTCACAAACTTGAATTAACTTTTTCGTCACAAACGATGCTTACAAAATTTTAACTCTTTAGCTCAACGCGTTCTCGAGCAAGAGAGCGAACGGGTGGACATCCGTTTTTGAGATTTTCGAGTGATAATACTAACTTTTGTGTTCTTCATTTTCTTCTCCTAACCTTATTTCTTATCGTTCCAAACTGGATAGCAAACTTATAATATTCTCAGACTTGATCTAGATTAAAAACATTGCAGGATTATGATTGCGTTTAAAGCCCACTCATTTGATACTTTATATGACTGCGTTGAATTAATTTTTTTTTTCACAAAATTTAAGCTTCAAAATTAGGTGCTGAAAAAAGAAGAGTATCGTATTTAGTGAAATTGTACAGTTTTTTGGGTATATAGGTGGTAGAAGGAGTGGGGGAATTTTAGTGATTTTTCAGAAATAACTACAAACATTATGCAATTGACTTACCTATATCAGATTTCCGAACACTCATATTTGATTTTTTCTAAAGTTGTGAAACTGTGTGACTTTGTATGAGAGGGGCGAAGAAGAAATGAAGCTTCAGACAATTTTTCTGATCTTAATAATAGTACTTGTTAAATATAGAGTACAAAATTTGTGGTAGGTAAATGTGTTGGGAAATTTTTTTTATAGTATTTCATGAATAAGGACTTTTTGTATGGGAGGCGTGGGAAATAGTGGGGGATAATAATAGTATTTATTTCATAGAATACATTTATGATAAAAATAATTATTATTACACATTTACTAATTATTGTAATTTTTTGAAACTGAGTCATTTTGTACAGGAGGTTGTAGAATGAGTAGAGCTATTTGGCCGGTTCATGAATTCGACCTTACTTTTTCAGCAAAAAGGACGTGTACAAAATTTTAATTTTCTAATTCGATGCGTTCTCGAGCTAGAGAGCGAACCAACGTCAAACTCGTAGCCATAATCTGTAACACTTAATTATTTACTTACGATGACGCTACAGCCACAATCGGACTCCTGAATACTTCGCCTCCATCCACCTCGGTTCAGTGACCGCGTCTTCCAGTTTAAAAATCTCAGCAGTGATTTGCTGTCAGCGTCAATCGAACCCTCCCAGCACTTCCGGGATTTTCGGACCAATCTTTGTCTATTAACATTCCCTTTAAGTTTGCTTTTGGAAATTCTTCCGTCACTCGTCCGCTCCCCATGACGAGCCTATTGTAGCTTTTTAAATTTTATGAGAGTTGACATTTCGGGATTGTCGAAGATGGCATCCGATTCCCTACTTTATCGTGTTCTCCAGATCGAATCTTCCCTCACAGGTCGGAAGATTCTTTTGACGACCTTTCTCTCAAAGGCGTTAATTAATTTTTCAGATGCCTGAATTAATGTCCACGTTTCGATGCTATAGCATAGCACAGATCTCTTAATTGTTATACTCTAGCTGAAAACTCAGAATATATTGTGATTGCCTTACCGTTTGTAACGCTAAGAAATAATGCTCGCACAGAGCCGCCAAGGGTACAGAGATATTTGTTGTCGCACAAAAACATCGATTCCGAGCGACCGTCTGTCCGTCTTTCTACAACATAACTCTCGAAAGCTTTGAGCTACCTCGCTGAATTTAGTAAAAAAGTAACCTTAAGTTCGTGCACGATCCATATCCCCCAGACCTTCTACCCCCTCCCATACAAATTTCATGAAATTTTGAAATTTAATGAAATTTATTTTTCACCGAAACCTTTCAGTCATAGCAATGAAATTCAAGTTATAGTATAATGATGTAAATATCTCTAACGTGAAAAAATATTGACCTGATCTCCTTAGTCCTTCTACCCCTCCCATACAGATGCACAATTTTCAGAATTGTTTTTATTCGGTTTTCATTGCAACTAGCAAAGCTGAAAGAACCAACTTTTGTCATAACTAATTGTATTATAATTGCCACCAATTTCGAAAAAACTATCAACTTCACCTCACTCTTTCAACCCCTCCCAAGCAAATTTGACGAAATTTCGGAATTCCAATTCAATTATTTTTCTTCAAAACCGTTAAAGCTGTCAACTTTAAATTTTATGAAAAGTATATTATTACAAATATCATTGATGTCGAAAAATTTGGTTTTGATTCGAATACTACATACTTCTACCCCCTCCCATACAAATGTACAATAATTAAAAAAAGTTGAAACTTAAAATCTTGCCAGAATTTGTCCTTTCGCTTCACTACTTCTACCACCTCCCATACAAAATTTTGTATTGGAAATTCAAGAAAAATATTTTTCCTTCGAACATACATATGAGACAATGTGGTTAGGATGTTGATAAGTAGATTTATAATCACCCAAAACCTCCCAATTTCTCTGCCACCTCCCACACAAATACCATAAATTCAGACAAAAATTGTTCAATTTCCTCGACAATTATGAAAGCTATAAACTTTAAATTCAGCTTGAAACATTTTGTATACTACGTTTGGTGCTATATACAAAAATTACAAACCTCCCCTCTCTGCTTCTACCACCTCCCATACAAAATTAACAATTCACTTTGCGAAAGAATTTGAGATGACTTATTTTCTGGTACAATAAACTCTTTTCCTTCCATCCTTCGATGGACCACAAGGTATACACTATGCCACTAGGGATACAAAGTTGTCTACTTTTTCTAGGTTATTGTCTTCTTCTTTAATATTCTTTCTGAATGACGTCTTTTTCCTAGTTTATGTCTTAACGTTTTTTGTTTTCGTTAATACGTAATCTAACTTAGCAAGGTTAACAAGAGAGATTTTGCAATAATACCTACATATCTCGTCGGCAAATGCTACGAGTAGTGTGGACGCCATTGATGTCAACGGGGAATTTCTGAACAACATATTCGAGTGACAAGTTGAAAAGCATTGGAGCGGGGCCGTCTCCGTGTTTAAGGCCGTTTTCTATTTTAAAGCTAGAAATCAGATTGTTTTCTACTCTAAGTTGTGATATAGACTCGGTCATTGTTATTCTTGGAAGCCGAACCAGTTTTGGTGGGACTCGAAACTATAACATGATTTTTATACAGTTCGCGTCAGTCGATACTATGGTATGTTAGTTTGAAGTCAACAAATATCAGGTGTATATCAATATTACATTCCCAGCACTTTTCTGGGACTTGTTTAACTGAGAATATCTGGTCTGTGATCGATCGTCCAGCCTTGGTATTCAATAATTACTTTGTCAGCATAGGGCTTAATTCTATTTTCTAGAATTTTCGTCAAGATCTTAGAAGTCGTATACAACAAAGATATTCCTTGTTAGTTTTCGCAGTAGAGTTTGTTAACTTTTTTATAAATTGGACATTCATTGTGGCAATAAAGTATTGGGGATTTATAATTAAAATTACTTTGGGAAATGATTTTTAAAATTGATTATCTAAAAAATAGCTCGATCTGTTAATCAGTTAATTTGCAACAGCTGGTTGAATCGGTATACCTCAGTAGTCCACCGCGATTTTTCGAATGGATAAAAATATGGAACAAAGAGTTTGTTTCAAATTTTGTGATTTCAACCAAATTTCATATTCAGTTGCAAATATAGGAAAAGGCTTATGGTGATTCAGTAATATCAAAAACATGAACCTACGAGTGGTACAATGCCGTTGAGAACGGTCGAAATATCGTTGAAGACATGCCTCGTTCTGGACGACCTTCGACCTATTCAACTGAAGAAAACATTCAAAAAGTGAAGGAGACCGTGCTCGAAAATCGTCATGCCAGTATAAAGAATATTGCAGAATAGCTCAACATCTCTTGCAAGTCCTTTCGTTCGATTTTGGTGGATACTTTGGACACAAAACGAGTTCTTGCTCGACTAGTTCCAAGAAAGCTGAATTTTCTCAAAAATAGTACCGTGAACAGATCTCTTTGGACATACTTCATGGGGCGCATCATAACTGGTGATGGGACATAGGTCTATGAGTTTGACGTGCAAACCAGTCAACAATCATCGAAGTGGATGAAAAAAATGAGCCCAAACCGAAAAACCATGCCAAAGCCTCTCAAAATACAAGACGATGCTCATTGTTGTTTTTTTCGTTATTTGAGGTTAGATTCATCATAAATTCATTCCGGAGGGATAGATGGTCAATAAAGAGTACTACTTGACCATCTTGAAGCATTTGCGTGAGCAAATCCGATAAAAACGGCCGGAATTATGGAAGGGGAATACCTGGATGGAGACTCAATAATGTTGCCTTCTGCATCCTTGCAGTGGGTCTTCTTTAGTTGGTATTCCTCTTTCATCCTTTTAACTAGGAAATGCGCGGCTCTTGTCTTGTGTAATTTAAAGTGTTTGTCCATGTTTTTAATTTTGTCATTATTGTACTTCCTTTTTTTCTGTCTGAATATTTTTTTGAAAATCGTCAAAGATCATTGTATTTGTTCCGTTCGACGCGTATCAGCCGTTCCGTTAATGTTTTGTAAGCTTGATTTTTTTGCTCTAAGGCATCTTGGCATTCATTGTCGAACCAATCATTTCTTATGCACCGGTGTTGTTGTCGTCCTATCACCTCTTCTGCGATAGCTGTAATGCCATCTTTGATTTTTTGCCACATTTCTTCTATTGGCATGCTGGCCTTGTTGTTCAGTATTGCCACGAAGTGCCTCTCCAAGGCTGATACGTATTTCGCAGCTACTTTCTCATTTTTGAGTTTTTCTTTGTCGAATTTCGGAACCGTTTGTGTTTTTGGGTGTCCTCGGTCTTCCATTCGACATCGGCACTTGGTCTTTACCAAATAGTGATCTGTGCGGCAATTAGTCCCTCGACATGTACGCAGATCGAGAATGCAGGAGGCCCTCCTTTTCTCTATTAGCACGTGGTCCATTTTAACGTTCGTCCGTTCGGTAATGCCCACATTCTCTTAGGAATGTCATGATGCGGGAAGCATGTCGGGCTTACAATAAGGGTTTTGCTGCTGGCGAAATCAGTCAGCCTCTGTCCTTTATAGTTACTAATGTCTTGGAGACTGTGCCTTCCAATTGTCCCTATACAAGTCTCTTTGCCCACGCATTCAAGTTACCTAATACTATTTTAATATCATTTGACAGAAGGGAGTCGAGTGTTGAGTTTAAAGTACTGTAAAAATCGTCTTTAACTTCATCGTTTTTGTCTTGCATTCGGGCATGAACATTACCAAGCCAAACATTAAGGAATTTTGCTTTGATGCGGATTGCACACAATTGTTCATTGACGGATTTGAAGTTGCGGACCAGTAGCTTTTATACTTTTCAGCAAAATCGACTTTAAGGTAAGTTGTGTCAGATTGTATGGGAGGTGGTAGAATCAATCAATCAAATTCCTGTTAAGACCCCCTATAGGGGCATAGGACAGAAACAACTCTCTTCCACAAGACGTGATCCTGAGCATCGGCCTTAAGCTGTTGCCAGGACTTGCTTATTCCTCTGGCCTCCTGGTCAACCGCTCGCTTCCATGTGTTACATGGTCGACCAACCGACGTCTTCCTTGAGAATTATAATCCAGAGCCTGCTTAGCGATGTTTCGCTCTGGTTTCCTCAAAGTATGACCGATCCACTACCACTTCCGCCTTTGAATCTCAATAGCTATTTTAGTCTGGCTAGTTGTACTCCAAAGTTCGCCGTTGGAGATCACTTCTGGCCAGAATATTCTTAAAATACGTTGGAGGCATTGGTTCACGAAAGTCTGTAGTTTCTTGGTAAGTCGAACGGTCACTTTCCACGTAGTACAACGATATAACAACACGGATTTGACGCAGGCGTCAGAAAAATCGCAGCTTCGTGCGAAGGAAGATCTCTCTTAACCTCCAGAAAGGGGAAAGGAGCTTTATTTAGCCGAGCCTCAACATCCTTTTCGGCTCCGCCGTCCATGCTGACAATGCTTCCGAGATAGCAAAAATCTTGCACCTCTTCCACATACTGTGCTAGAAGGAGTGAAACTAATCATCTAATTTTTTTTGGTCTTACTAATAATTCTAAATAAATGTTTATTGCACAATTTCAGCTCGACAAATTTTGTACGTACTGAGTAAACTTGTTTAGAGCATTTCATGAAAAAGTGCAGATTATATGGGAGGTGGTGGAAGGAAAGGAAGGACTCAAAAAAAATTAATACAATAGATTTAAATCATCATAAAAACAATATATTCTAAATTTGAGATCAATAGCAGTTATACTTTATTGTCAAATTACGAAATTGTGTAATTTTGTATGGAAGGGGGTAGAAGGAATAAAGCTCCATCTTTTTTGATTTTACTTATAATTTTAAATAAATATTTAGCGCACAATTTCAGCGCGATCAATTTCATACGTACTGCGTAAATGGGCTTAGAGCATTTCATGAAAAAGTGCAGTTTGTATGGGAGGTGATGAAAGGAGAGGGAGGACACAAGTAATTTTTATACAGCAGAATGAAATTATAATAAAAGTATTATATTCCAAATTTCAGACCAATAGTATTTATACTTTTCGAGCAAATCCGATTATTGTCAAATTGCGAAATCGTGTCATTTTGGGAGGGAGCAGAAGGAGTGGAGCGATTTGGCCTATTCACGAACTTGATCTTACTTTTTTGTAAAAATAATGTGTAAGAAATTTGAACGTTCTAGCTCAACGTGTTCTCAAGCTAGAGAGCGAACAGGCGGACGGACGGACATCCGGTTTTAATATTTTTGAGTGATTATGTGCACTTTTGTATCATTCAGTTTTTTCTCCGAGCCTTATTTGATGGCGTTGCAAGATTTGTGGCAAACTTATAATACTCTCAGATTTCATCTAGAGTATAAAAATATTCAATGGCAATCTTTTAATAATGTTTTCGTAATTGTTTCGTCGATTTGAGTTTTGACGCTGCTGGATCACGTTCAGCAGCTCAAAATGTTGGCTATTCGACTGTCCAGCGAGAATAATTTTTAGTGAAATCTCATTATAAGTATGCTGGATGAATCGGAAATGATTGTCATTCTCTGGACCTGCTTAAAGCATAATTTACGAAAAATAATTTCGACCCGAACAAAACAGAACCCACGAAACTACGAACTTTTGCGAAAACTTGATTAAATAAAACACCGAACCGAAAGGATTATATAATATCATATGCTTTATCTACAGCAAGTTTCAATTATCTTATTTATTCCTTTCACAACTATCAAATTCTTAGCCTTAGTCAGTTTACCTTTCATTCGACATGCTTAGAATCGAATAAGCCTTCTCCACACTAAACGAAAAGATTCCAGGAAAGGTTATTTATGAGAACGGTAAGTATTTTCATATATCATAAATAGCATATCCCTGTATTTATCTCGTTTATAATACAACCGTATATTTATTTACACAGTCGTATCAATAGAATACAAATTTCGATTTCTAGGCAATAAATATAACATAAATGGAACGTTGTACAATCTTATGGCATCAATTCCTGGATTATGTTATTTCAAGGATGTGCGGAGCTATGGTATAGCCACTATTTCTCCGGATCGTATTCCACATGTGGGCCCTCTTGCGGTGACCTAATATGCGGTCGTCTTTTCAAATCGGCCAAACAACAAGTAGTACTGCCAGATGGTAGTTTGATTTGTTATATTTAAGTGTGGAAATAAATTTCCGATACAATTATGTGCGAGCAGAAAAAAAAATTAATTTATTATCGACTTGTTCGGAATTTACGACCAGAAAAGCCGTAGATAAATCTCACTAATATTCAGAAAGAAAATTGTGATAAAACTTTAGCCCGATTGGCAATTATATTTTTAAATCAAGAAACCGGAAAAGCCGTCATATTTCCACAAAGCACCATACTTTTGCAATTTTCTCGATGAAATATTTAGACAAATAGCCATATTGAAAAGCTTTTCAAGTCGGAATTCAAGAGATAAATTGATATTGTGGTAGAAAATAAGAAGATATAAATCCTTGTTCCCAAGATCTGAGTCAATAGATATTGCGATACTACTACGCCCACACTGTTATAAAAAAAATTAAAATGTTTTCTTTTCAGAAAGATCAATATTTCGAAATTTCTTGTAGATAATTTTGGCGATAATTCCTTGAAATTATTGATTCAAATATACTGAAACTTTCAGTTCAGTTCGATTTTAGCTTACCGATATTGTGTTTTGAAATATTTATTTAAGTTGAAATGATTTTTTACGTCTACTTCGGCATACATTTCTTGACTTTTTTCGCTACACACTTCATAAGACTTTTGTCGTTTTGAACAAGATCAACACCTACTGCGATGAACATGACAGGCAGAGAGTTTTTAATTTATTTAAGCTCTAAGAACGGCATAGCTAAAGAACTTACGACATTATTTTATCGGACCGAATTCAGTAGGTACGAGTAGATAGCTATACATGTAAAATTACGCAAAACATTTCGATTTTATGTAGAATTCAATGGTTTTCACCGAGATAATCCTGTTTTGGAGAGATTTAAGTGCTTATCTGGAGGACGAGGCTTATCATGGAGAGAGAACTTTAATTCTAAGGTATTTATCAAGACCTAATTGTTAATCCTTGAGTATTGGGTATTTGGAATTAGTGGTTTGAGATTTATTATTGACTTAGAGTAGAAATGGTTTGGCTTGACAATGCCGGATTCCATTTTGTCTGGTTTCTAAGAAGATTGATTTAGTTCCAATTTTGAGTAAGGTTGCAAATATAATTCCGATTTCGAAATTGATATGAATTGGATTATGTACATAGTTTGAAGCTTATGTGCAATATCCGAAAATAACGAGGTACAATTTGCCTTGTAGTTTTCGGGAAATGTGATCGGAAATTTCAATTTTGTTAATACGATTGATATCGAGGAATTTGAATTGAAACTAAATTACAGTACAAATCCATTTTGCCCTGGCTGGATTAGTAGATCTTAAATGAATTTCCTTCGAAATCTTTAGAAAACTAAGTTACCAGAAAGTATAATATTCTTACTCATAAGGCCTTATTGTGGTCGGGCCATTCAGGATATCGATTATTGTCTGAAAGTGGAAGTCTCTTGAATTTAGCGACCATGTTAGGGAATAACGTAAAACTGATATATTTCTAAAAATACAAGTATCCTATTTTTGATTGCAGGATCGATAGCAACGACATTCGAAAACAATTGAATTTGGCTGAATCAGCTGTGCTCAAAATGGTAGAAGAGGAGGAATACGAAAAAGCCCACCCCGGTAAGTTAATTTTAGCTTTATAATATACACATTTAGAAAAGCTTTTCAGATTTACAACGCATACGTAAAATGATCTATTTGTTATTGCTTGAAAATAAAACCACAAATGGTCACATTTTTTAGAAGAAAACACTCAAGAGTATATAAAATAAGCGGACGTAAACATTCAACGATTCCTATTGCTATTAAGTTGTCCATTATCTAAACTTATGATCATATTTTTACATTATCCGCCATTCAAACTGACCGACACGCCGCCGTAATATTACATACTCACATTTATAGGACATAGCGATATACACGAAAACGACGTAATAATATTTTCTGAGCTCATAAGTAAAAGCATCGTAAACCACAAATTTAAAAAAAAAAAATCCAATATACACAGATACAACGAGCATTCAAGAAAATATTAAATGAGGTTAAGGTCTACGCAAAAAATAGGAAACATACGGGTCCGTATTAAAAGAGGACACAAACGCACAAATATTTGCCTACCGAAAAATTTCCCTTTGATCGAATAACTTATGTTGCTCGTAAAAGTGCCCAAACAACTACCCAAACTTGTAGATGCCATACGTCAATGGTACGGATCCTTCTATGGCATCCTAAGACTTGCCTCGGAAAATGGCGGAGAGTTGAAAAAAGTTCATGCAACGAATAAAAATTCAGTTCGCATACGAGGATACTACGGGCCATAGGACAGGATACCGAATTACACTTGGCTATCAGCTTTATGCTCATTTACATAGAAGAATCACCATGGATATTTTTGACGAATTCATCCCGGGGTTTTTTTTTAGTCTCCTATTATAATGGCAGACATATTTTTATGTTCGGACATAAACTCAAATACCTACCGGCACTCGCCAGTCGAAATGCTCCACACTGCGATATTTATATCTTGAATTCAGTAAAAAAAATCGAAATGGGTCATCGTGTAATAAAAAGGACAATTTTTATTGTATAGAAAAGTTTATTCTGGTTGCACAGCAGGCAATCATGGACTTCCTTTTCATTCGGATCAAGCGACAAAAAAATCAATTTCATTCACATATCAAACTCTACATTTAGTACAGAACGAACGAATAATCAGAGCTTAGAACTTCGACCATACGTTCATCCTTTATCACACATGAGCCTCTTCCATGTTAGCTTAGTCTCTAAATCCAGTCGAATAAACTCTTCTATATATGGCGAATGAAATTGCTAGAGTTTGACCATTACACAAAACTTTCTACCATTATAATCTCTTTCCGACTTCGAACTCATTATCAGATTCAACAACTTCATTAAAACTTGAAAATAGAACAAGATTGCCACGCCATTCGGCCAACATACAAAGAGGACTGTACATGCCGAAACTTTAAAGTATTTAAGAAAAGGATGTCCTTGATGATAAGGAGATATAAAATGAAAATTCGTTGTACACTTCTTCTTCTACTCATTGCGACTATTATAATAAAGTTACCTTTAAATGTCTCTCTGTTTAGTCGACCACATTGAGATTCGGCGAAACATTATAACATAAGGATTCAATGAGAAATTATATTCCTTTACTCGTAATTAGCATAATTGTAGAAAATTCCGAGCAATTCTTCTTACCAAGAATAAGTATGATATTTTTTTCTTTTGCAACTGTTCAAGTATTCAAGCTTACCAGTGAATCCTCTTGGCAGCATTGTTTTTATGTTTCTCCTTTATACTTTAAGTGCGACGAAGAAGAAGCGATGCAAATTGATGCTAAATTATAACAAGATTTCAAAATGAAATAAAGGATCCGTTAGAGGTATATTATGAAATAATGCTTTTGAATTATACCCGGAAAGAGGAATAAATAAGTAGATGAAAAGTGGAACAATGTGTCATTTATTTTGCATGGAAATGTCATTAAAAACTTTAAGTTTTTCCTTTAAATAATGTAATTCACGAATAAATTAATACAGAAACATGATTTTTTATTCTTTGGTTGAGATAAGCAATTCGTTTGTTCGCCTAACAATGTATTATACTATAGATTGATACATAAACAATTTTCGTTATTGTAACAAATCTCTTTTTGAAATAACAATTCCAAGATTTATCGCATTACCGCAAATGATTTGTTGCTTCAATATATTTGATTGGTTTCTGGAATCATGGTGTCCAGACACACTAGTCTTGGCGATAACTTGAGAGAGAAAAGGCCCAAGAGAAAAGGCTTGTTGCAAAAGTTCGGCCACATGGTATAATAATTTACCTGATTGAAAGAAATTGTATGACAAAGAGTGAAATCTCATTTTTTTGTGCTTAGAATAGAATTGTTTAATAATCCGTGGCATAAATCCAAAAATAAGGCTTAAAGCTAATGGTAACAGTTCGAGATCTTGTTATGATTTAGGCCGGCGGAACGAATTATTTTGACTTAAAGCCAAAATAATTCTGAAAGGAAACGAAAACGTCAATGTTCGGGACAAGAAAGGGCCAATTCCTCCTACTTCCGAATTGGTGGCTGACTAAGGAACGGAAGCGACACGCTTGCTGGCGGCCGGGACTAGCTACGGCAGTGTGGGGGGGGTACTTGTTCCTTAATCAGACCATAAAACCCATGGCCTGTATAACAAAAATTTCGTGTCGGCTTACTCCGGGTTAGGGTGAAAATTGGGATAATTTTCCCCAGTGGTCGTGAAAGACCATGAAGCGATGGAGTTGCCGACTTCGCGATTTGTGTTAGGGCGCTAAGGTGGTTTTTAGCGCCCTCTCTGCCCTCCCTACCTCAGCCACGACTTTCCTTAAAAAAAAATCATTTTTGGGTCGTGGCCCCACGTCGAGGTTCGGGGCAAAAGGAGCTAAGCGCTCGGGTTCATTCTAAAAAAATGGCTCTTTTAGCCTTTAATCATCGCGTCGAGAAAAAAAAATATATAAATATTTCAGAAAAAAAAAATCGATAGGCAAAAGGAAAAAAAAATCAAAATAACAAAAAAACCAAAGTAAAAAAAAACTTACCCAGTCATGAATTTTTCTTATGTTGTTTCTCCTCTTTGTGTTATTAATTTTTAATTTTTCATTTTTAATTTTGTCAATCCGTCCGTCCGTTGGTTCTGTCCGGCGGTTCTGTCAGTTTTTGTCCATCTTTGTTTTAAATTTATTTTTTTTTAATTTGGTTATACTACTTTATTAATTTTTTTATTCATTCATTTTTTCATTAATTTTAATTTACATTATTTTTATTAATTTTAATTCATTATTTTTATTAATTTTAATTCATTTATCCTATTTTTTTATTCATTCATTTTTTCTGTTTGAAATTCCAATCGGATTTCACTGCACGATTTTGAAGCTCCCGAGAAACCACTTCACTTGCAAATTTTCCGCCCGATCTTCATTCGCTTCTTCTTTTACTCTTTTTTCTATCCACAATTTTCCTCCGATCGCTTTCTTTTAATTTCGATATCGAACGAAATCGCCACTATCTTCGGCCTTGAGCACAATAATTTCGCCCCTGCACAATATTTTGCCTTTCCATTAATATTTTCCCGGATTTTAAGGTGGTTTTCAATGAGAGGCGTTAAGACGAAGAAACAAACACAAATTCCAATTGGGATTTTTCTTTTTTTTTTTTTTTTTTCCGCCCCGCGATATTTCCGTCCAGCTCGACCTTTTCTCTGCGCTGAGAAAAAAAAAAAAAAAAAAAAACGCACAGACGCGTCACTTTTTAATAATCGCGTAAACCAATGGTTTTCGAACACATTCGTGAGACTTTAGCGGAAACCGATTTCAAAAAAAAATCCGGCAAAATTCATTTTTTTCCACGATAAGAAATAAAAGAAATCCCGACTACAGACGCTTCTGCCTCATGCAGAAAAAAAAACTTTCGTCTCCACGCGGTCTCTTCTTCGTCGGCCGGCAACAAAAACCAACGGCATTTCTTTTTTGATCCGTCGCTATGTCGAAAGGCTCAGGGTTGGCGAACCTTTTCGATGATCCGATGCTTGCATCGAAGGCGGGAAAATTTTTTAAAAAAAAATATATTATATATATATTTTTTTCTTTTTTTTCCGGGCGACGGACTCAACAACATAGGCGGTTCGCCGTTGATTTCCAGCGCCGAATCGACTAAGAAAAGCCGTCGCTAGGTGTCTCGTGCTCACGACTGAGAGCCGGGCAATAAGTGGTGTATTCCAAGAATCACTGCCGGAGATCTTTGGAGTGGTAGACTCCCACACGTTTGCCTCCTAAATCCTCCAATTCGTATCGTGAGTTGCCAAGCACACGACGAATCCTGCACTTGAGGAACTTTTTCGCCAGCTTAGCATTATAATTCTGCGCGGCTGTGGACAAGGAAAAGTTTCTTCGGAATACTTCTTGTCCTACACGAAATTGTGCTTGAGCAGCACGCAGATTATAACGCCTGCTACTGTCCTCATGTGCGACCCTTATTTTCGTCTGTGCAAGCTGTCTCACGATAGGAATTCCCTCTCGAGGTCGAAGCTGTACATTTGACTCACCCAACGCTCGCAAACGCTTCAGCAGTTCGTAGTCCTTCCCGTGTAACATCATATGATTCCCAAACAAAACCTGATAAGGAGAAAATCCAGTGGCTTGGTGGAGTGAGCTCCGAAGGGCACATCCTATTTTGCTTAGACTCTCATCCCATCGTGTTTGGTCATCAGTGATGAATGTTCGAATTCCGGCTAGGATGGACTGATTGACACGTTCCGACGCATTTGCTTGCGGTGAGTAGCTCGGGGTGTACAGGTGTTGAACTCCGTATTTATCTAGCATAGAGTTAAACACTTTTGACTTAAATTGAGAGCCATTATCGGAGAGGATCGTCTCAGGTGTCCCAAACGTGTGGAAGACCTGCCCCTCCAGATATTTAGTGATTTCTTCAGCAGTAATTCTCCCCAAGGGGTGTAAAAGGGGGAATTTGGTGAAATGGTCCAAGACGATAAGAATGGCGATTTTACCCCGTTTGGTACGTGGATATGGTCCCAATACGTCGATGTAAAGGTGTTGGAATGGCTGATCTGTCCGGAACGGTTCTCCCATAGGCGCTCGTAGAGGTCTGTTCGGGGACTTTGTCTCTTTACAAGTGTCGCACGCCAGAACGTAGGTGCGTACTTGTGTAGCCATCCCGGGCCAATACAAAAATCGTCTGACTCGCTCTAGCGTTTTAGCGTAACCACCATGGACCGTAGTGTCTGCTTCGTGCGCCTGAGCAATCGCAGTTGACGTAAGGCTTGATGGAATCCATAGCTTCCAGGCCCTGTCCTCCGCAATCGGGTCACCGACGTGAGGCTCTGTCCGCTTATACACGAAACCATCCCTCACGCATACGTCAGGAAGCCGATCGGCGTTCGCATCAACCGTGGACACCAATTCTTTGTATTCTTTGCCAGAGAATTCTGGAGAATCCATGTCCACGATCGGTGCCACGTCGATCAGCGCATTTAGTCCCTCTTCGTATACGCGAGAGAGGGCATCGGGTACAACGTTCAAGCTCCCTCGTCGGTGCTCGATTACGAAGTCGAAACCTTGAAGTTTCAGACTCCACCTCGCTAACCGTCCTTGTAGGTCTTTCTGCGACATAAGCCATTTGAGACTTGCATGATCCGTGATGACTTTGAACGCAGTCCCTTCTACATAGGCTCGAAATTTTTTCACGCTCAACACAGCTGCATAACACTCGAGTTCGGTTACACTATAGTTGCGTTGAGCGGAAGTGAGCTTCTGTGACATATACGCTACTGGAGATTCTGATCCGTCGTCGTTTTCCTGAAAGAGAACGCTACCCACCCCTGACTTACTAGCATCGCATTGTATTACGAAAGGCCTCTTGAAATCTGGGTTGATCAAAACGGGGGCTTTCGTCAGCAAGTCTTTCACTACTAGGAAGGAAGTTTGTGCCTCTGTAGTCCAAGCAAACTGGTTGGACTTCTTTAGAGTGTCTGAGATCGGTGATACGGTAGCAGCAAAGTTGGGGACGAATCGTCTATACCAGCCTGCCATACCAAGAAAGCGTCGAACTTGACGTGCGGACTTTGGCGAAGGGTAATCGACTATGGCTGAGACTTTGTTCGGGTCTGTCTTCAAGCCTCCATCTCCAACGATGTATCCGAGATACTTCACTTCTCTCAAACAAAACTTGCTCTTGCTGACATTGATCGTCAAGCCAGCTTTTCTTATACAATCTGCGACTTCGCTCAATAAAGTCAGATGTGAGTCGAAATCCTCAGAAATCAACAGCAGATCGTCCAAATATACGAATACCTGCTCCTTCAGCTCGGGTGGGATGACTTTGTCCATCAAACGACACATCCTTTGCGGCGCGTTGCATAAACCAAAAGGCATGCGAGTGTATTGGTATAGAGGCCGACCAGGAATAGTAAACGCTGTGTATTCTCTAGATTTTTGTTCGAGAGGAATCTGCCAAAAGGCATCTTTGAGGTCTAGGCTGGTTATAAAATTGGCTCGCGGCAAACGACTTAAGATACCGTCAATGTGTGGTAATGGATAAGCATCCTTCTTCGTCACATCATTGACTTTGCGCGAGTCCAAGCATAACCGTACCTTGCCTGGCTTCCTCACAAGAACCACAGGTGAACTCCATGCACTCTGGCTGGTCTCTATAACGCCAAGTGCTAACATACGATCGATCTCGTCATATAACAGATTTTGGATCGCAGGTGAAACGGGATAATGTCTTTGTTTGATGGGACTAGCATCCCCAACGTCTATACTATGTTCAACGACATTGGTTACACCGAGTCCGTATTCTTCGTACGATGGAAATTTGGACTTTGCCAATTCCAACCTCTTTACATCTGAGGGCATTAAATGGTGGGCATCCTGAGCAATTAGTTGCGATGCAGTATCGGGAATATCGACCGCACTGATGATGTTAGGAGCTATATGAAATGATCGCCAGAAATCTACCCCAAGGTACAATTCCTGCGATAGGCTCGGCACAATATATAAGGTAATAGCTTTAGTAGCACCACGAAAGGTAATGTCGGTAACTACTGTGCCCAAAACTCTTTGTGCAACACCATCAGCTGTCTTCACGTCTTGACAGACTGGTCGATAACTCACCTGTGCATCTTGAAGGCGTTGTAGGGAATTTGCTCCAAGGCAACTAATGCTCGCACCACTATCGAGGAGTCCTTTAACGTCCACTCCGTATAGGGATACCATGGCGTACGGACGTATATCGAACGGCTCGGTAATGATGGTAGACAGAATCGCTTTCTTTTTTCCACGCACCATCCTCCAGAACATACGAAGGCGTAAGATTGACTTTCTACGACCGAATCCACCCGCTAGTGATGATACTTGATCAACGCCAGTGACTGAAGTAGGTGCAAAAATTCGCTCTCGAGCTTCCATATACTCTTTTAGTCGAAGGTGATAAGGCTTGAAAGGATGGCGGGAATGTTGTCTTAGATTTTCGGGTACGATAAGGTCATTTTCAGGTCGAGAAACAGCCAACTCCGTATTATCATTTACTCTTTTCAGAATAGTGAATTGCGAAGTGATAAGATTCCGAGGAATAAGTAAGGATGATTTTACTTTAAAAGGATGGGAATCAGGTTCAGAAAATGTTGAAGGTGTAGTGGTAAAATTTGGAGGGGTAATTAAAGGGATCGAAAAGTTGGTAGAAATTTTTTTATGCGGGAGTTCTAAATTAAATGGGGAATCGAAAAGGGGTTTCTGTACTACGCTTCTTTCTACGATCGGGGTACAGTGTTCAGACGAAAGGGACCCGCTGTCCTTCCGTCCCTTCGGCCGTTTCCCGCCTTGCAATGAACACAGTTGGGCTTCACCACGTCCGCCCTTCCACATCCATAGCAGAAAATGCCTTTAGGTGGTTCGGTACATTCTCGATAGCCATGTCCATCCTTGCCACAGTTCCAACAAGTCAAGGGCTTAGACAAACCAGCTACCTCGTCAACTTCGGGATCTACTAACTCTTCCACTTGGGTTTCGATGATTTCGTGGACCCTGTTCGATTGCCAAGAATTCGCTCGTGTAGTCTTCCGTACAGTCTCTACACGCTTCACAAGATGTCGTAGCTGAGCCATATTTTGTACTTCGTAAAAGCACATTTGCTGTTGCGTGCTAGCTAATAAATTACTTCGAACGATTCCAACGAACTCTCTTTCTGACATAGGAGTGGGCAGCAATGTGCGGAGTACAGTCATGTCTTGTTCATAAAGCAAGAATGGCTCATTTGGTGCCTGACGTCTTCCTAGCATCTGCTTGCGCACCTCCCAATCGTCACTACTCTCTCCCCAAGCTTCTAAGAAAGCAAGTCGTAAATCAGCCCAGTGGGTCTCTAAGTTGGATCTCCGCCAGAGCCAATACCACTGGTTTGGACGACCGTCCAACAACAGATGAAAATTCTGGGCCAACAGGTCCATGCGCCCGCCCAGATCTCCTATTGCAAGAGCTTCGGCCCTGAAGACCAATTCTTCTGCTCGCAATGAATGGCTTTCTCCATTAAAACGCAATCTCCAATGGCGTATCGGACTGCCTGGATTGCGGTGTCTTAAATTTGGGCCGTTGCCATTGCGTTCGCCAATCTGGGCGGTCGCATGGGCCAGTCGGCCACGAGTTCGCACCTGTTCGTCCAGTGCATCACGTCGGTTTAAGGGTGATGGTAAATCTACGTTGATATTGTTAATGCTCGGCTGTTGCTGAGTCTGTTCCTCACGCAACACCGAGCGTATAATTCGCACTAAGTCATCCATCTTCAGTGAATTCATAGCCAACGGCGTCTCTAGTATTGACTCTGCCGGCGGTTCAACTCTGATGTCTGACCATCTCACTTGTTTCTCTCTCTCACTCGTGTCTGTTGCAAACATTGAATTCAGGTCTGGCTCAGTCAATGGACTGGGCGTCGGGACCATCGATCCGCCCGGGGCATAGAAAGCTCGTCCGCCTCCTGTCTCGTGTGGCATATCCAAATTTAACCCCACAGGCGACATACCAACCTTTTGAGCATTAGTGGCCTGTGACTTCTTTTTGCCGCGTGTCACTGGGCCTAGTTTAGCGGACGCGCCCTCTACACCCAGGACGGACCAATAGTCTCTAGGACCCAAATGTCCACGACAATTCGGACAATTGTGATTGTCAACGATCCATGATTCCAAACAATGGCTATGGAATCGATGACTACATTTGGTGACTACTTCTTTCACCGGATCTATAATTTCCTGACAAGCTGAGCAGACAACATCTACGCTCGCTTTCGGAGAATGAATCAAAGACATGCTCAAAATAAGTTAATGCAGCGAACGACAAAATTCGATTAAGTGTTTGAACGAAATAGAGAGAAAAAAAAACGAGTGGTTGGAATAGGGAAATTTTCACGACTAATTGTGCGTATCGATGAATGGTTTCTTGAATGTCTGGATAAAGGATATGTATATAAAGAACAACTGAGAAGGTAAAATTCATAAACTATCGAATACTGAATCTAAGATTGTAAAAAGGAATTATTACGAACGAATGTATATTGAATGATTGAAGGTAAGCGTTAACGAAGCGAATGAACGATATACCGAATGATTTAGCGAACGAATTTAATGTTAAAATCAATTGAATTTCGAAAAGTGAGCGTAAATTAATTGTGTAAATGTTGGAACGAATGTAATAGCATGTATGAATGAACGAATAAGCGAATGTTTGTGTGTTTGTATGTATAATTACTCAAATAAACTACTATTGAATGAACTTCTGAATTTATGGATAAATGATTGCATGAATATTGAATGTATGTATTGCGAAAAAAAAAACGAATGGACGATATAATGAATGACCGAATATAATCAACTAATGCGTCATGTACGAACGAAATTTCGAATAAATGAGCGAATGAATTTTCCGATCATAAATGAATGAATCGATTTTTAAATTTTACGGATAAATGCTTGTGTGAATGTTAGATGAGTGCAAAAACAAATGTACAAATGAGCGAATGAATATTAGGTGATTGTATGTATACTTGACTTTAATGAATGATCAAAATGAACCCTCACGCAGTCACTCTTTTCCCCTCCCCTCAACTGCAGCAAATCGCGAAGCCGATCATGCTCTTTCCCGACTCACTGGGAAAATCTGGATCGCGAGAAAACTGTTTCAAAAAAAATTTTGGGGAGAAAAGCAAATACAATATCATCAAAAAAAACTCTAAGAAAGTATTTTGTCCGAAGACTTATGAAAATTTATGTCAAAAAAAAATCAATCTCTACGTTAAAAAAAAACTCTACGTTAGAGGAACTCTAAAAGGAAAGGTAAGGATTTAAGGAACTTTTCTGAAGTTTCGGCAATAGTCACCATCACCAAACTCATCAATGATTCGCAAACATTTTTCCATTCTGTCTGACGACACGCCCGCCAAGACAAGGCATGCCCAGCTCTCAGATGGGTGCTCACGAACCAAAAGTGGAATGGCTCGAGAGACTAAAACCTGTCGACCAACATAGAACCAATTTTGCATGCAGACAATGTTTCCCTTTCCTATGGAACAGAGTGGCGCCTAAGGGTTGCCAAACGGTTCGTCAATAGGTCAGTTCCACATTGTCTACATACAAAACCAATCCGATGTTTAGCCGACGAAACTCAAAAAAGCTTGGCACATGGACTGTGATTGCCGTTCAGGCGAAAATTCTGTCGCAGAACGACGAAATTTAGTCCTTTTGCTCATCAACGATTTTGCACGGAATTTTTCCGACTCGCGCGTGTTGACGGGCTACGCTATGTGCTCCTAGCGTAGATCTGGCTAGCCCCACGTTGGGCGCCATTTTGTTATGATTTAGGCCGGCGGAACGAATTATTTTGACTTAAAGCCAAAATAATTCTGAAAGGAAACGAAAACGTCAATGTTCGGGACAAGAAAGGGCCAATTCCTCCTACTTCCGAATTGGTGGCTGACTAAGGAACGGAAGCGACACGCTTGCTGGCGGCCGGGACTAGCTACGGCAGTGTGGGGGGGGTACTTGTTCCTTAATCAGACCATAAAACCCATGGCCTGTATAACAAAAATTTCGTGTCGGCTTACTCCGGGTTAGGGTGAAAATTGGGATAATTTTCCCCAGTGGTCGTGAAAGACCATGAAGCGATGGAGTTGCCGACTTCGCGATTTGTGTTAGGGCGCTAAGGTGGTTTTTAGCGCCCTCTCTGCCCTCCCTACCTCAGCCACGACTTTCCTTAAAAAAAATCATTTTTGGTCGTGGCCCCATGTTGAGGTTCGGGGCAAAAGGAGCTAAGCGCTCGGGTTCATTCTAAAAAAATGGCTCTTTTAGCCTTTAATCATCGCGTCGAGAAAAAAAAATATATAAATATTTCAGAAAAAAAAAATCGATAGGCAAAAGGAAAAAAAAATCAAAATAACAAAAAAACCAAAGTAAAAAAAAAACTTACCCAGTCATGAATTTTTCTTATGTTGTTTCTCCTCTTTGTGTTATTAATTTTTAATTTTTCATTTTTAATTTTGTCAATCCGTCCGTCCGTTGGTTCTGTCCGGCGGTTCTGTCAGTTTTTGTCCATCTTTGTTTTAAATTTATTTTTTTTTAATTTGGTTATACTACTTTATTAATTTTTTTATTCATTCATTTTTTCATTAATTTTAATTTACATTATTTTTATTAATTTTAATTCATTATTTTTATTAATTTTAATTCATTTATCCTATTTTTTTATTCATTCATTTTTTCTGTTTGAAATTCCAATCGGATTTCACTGCACGATTTTGAAGCTCCCGAGAAACCACTTCACTTGCAAATTTTCCGCCCGATCTTCATTCGCTTCTTCTTTTACTCTTTTTTCTATCCACAATTTTCCTCCGATCGCTTTCTTTTAATTTCGATATCGAACGAAATCGCCACTATCTTCGGCCTTGAGCACAATAATTTCGCCCCTGCACAATATTTTGCCTTTCCATTAATATTTTCCCGGATTTTAAGGTGGTTTTCAATGAGAGGCGTTAAGACGAAGAAACAAACACAAATTCCAATTGGGATTTTTCTTTTTTTTTTTTTTTTTTTCCGCCCCGCGATATTTCCGTCCAGCTCGACCTTTTCTCTGCGCTGAGAAAAAAAAAAAAAAAAAAAAAAAAAAAAAAAAAAAAACGCACAGACGCGTCACTTTTTAATAATCGCGTAAACCAATGGTTTTCGAACACATTCGTGAGACTTTAGCGGAAACCGATTTCAAAAAAAAATCCGGCAAAATTCATTTTTTTCCACGATAAGAAATAAAAGAAATCCCGACTACAGACGCTTCTGCCTCATGCAGAAAAAAAAACTTTCGTCTCCACGCGGTCTCTTCTTCGTCGGCCGGCAACAAAAACCAACGGCATTTCTTTTTTGATCCGTCGCTATGTCGAAAGGCTCAGGGTTGGCGAACCTTTTCGATGATCCGATGCTTGCATCGAAGGCGGGAAAATTTTTTAAAAAAAAATATATTATATATATATTTTTTTCTTTTTTTTCCGGGCGACGGACTCAACAACATAGGCGGTTCGCCGTTGATTTCCAGCGCCGAATCGACTAAGAAAAGCCGTCGCTAGGTGTCTCGTGCTCACGACTGAGAGCCGGGCAATAAGTGGTGTATTCCAAGAATCACTGCCGGAGATCTTTGGAGTGGTAGACTCCCACACGTTTGCCTCCTAAATCCTCCAATTCGTATCGTGAGTTGCCAAGCACACGACGAATCCTGCACTTGAGGAACTTTTTCGCCAGCTTAGCATTATAATTCTGCGCGGCTGTGGACAAGGAAAAGTTTCTTCGGAATACTTCTTGTCCTACACGAAATTGTGCTTGAGCAGCACGCAGATTATAACGCCTGCTACTGTCCTCATGTGCGACCCTTATTTTCGTCTGTGCAAGCTGTCTCACGATAGGAATTCCCTCTCGAGGTCGAAGCTGTACATTTGACTCACCCAACGCTCGCAAACGCTTCAGCAGTTCGTAGTCCTTCCCGTGTAACATCATATGATTCCCAAACAAAACCTGATAAGGAGAAAATCCAGTGGCTTGGTGGAGTGAGCTCCGAAGGGCACATCCTATTTTGCTTAGACTCTCATCCCATCGTGTTTGGTCATCAGTGATGAATGTTCGAATTCCGGCTAGGATGGACTGATTGACACGTTCCGACGCATTTGCTTGCGGTGAGTAGCTCGGGGTGTACAGGTGTTGAACTCCGTATTTATCTAGCATAGAGTTAAACACTTTTGACTTAAATTGAGAGCCATTATCGGAGAGGATCGTCTCAGGTGTCCCAAACGTGTGGAAGACCTGCCCCTCCAGATATTTAGTGATTTCTTCAGCAGTAATTCTCCCCAAGGGGTGTAAAAGGGGGAATTTGGTGAAATGGTCCAAGACGATAAGAATGGCGATTTTACCCCGTTTGGTACGTGGATATGGTCCCAATACGTCGATGTAAAGGTGTTGGAATGGCTGATCTGTCCGGAACGGTTCTCCCATAGGCGCTCGTAGAGGTCTGTTCGGGGACTTTGTCTCTTTACAAGTGTCGCACGCCAGAACGTAGGTGCGTACTTGTGTAGCCATCCCGGGCCAATACAAAAATCGTCTGACTCGCTCTAGCGTTTTAGCGTAACCACCATGGACCGTAGTGTCTGCTTCGTGCGCCTGAGCAATCGCAGTTGACGTAAGGCTTGATGGAATCCATAGCTTCCAGGCCCTGTCCTCCGCAATCGGGTCACCGACGTGAGGCTCTGTCCGCTTATACACGAAACCATCCCTCACGCATACGTCAGGAAGCCGATCGGCGTTCGCATCAACCGTGGACACCAATTCTTTGTATTCTTTGCCAGAGAATTCTGGAGAATCCATGTCCACGATCGGTGCCACGTCGATCAGCGCATTTAGTCCCTCTTCGTATACGCGAGAGAGGGCATCGGGTACAACGTTCAAGCTCCCTCGTCGGTGCTCGATTACGAAGTCGAAACCTTGAAGTTTCAGACTCCACCTCGCTAACCGTCCTTGTAGGTCTTTCTGCGACATAAGCCATTTGAGACTTGCATGATCCGTGATGACTTTGAACGCAGTCCCTTCTACATAGGCTCGAAATTTTTTCACGCTCAACACAGCTGCATAACACTCGAGTTCGGTTACACTATAGTTGCGTTGAGCGGAAGTGAGCTTCTGTGACATATACGCTACTGGAGATTCTGATCCGTCGTCGTTTTCCTGAAAGAGAACGCTACCCACCCCTGACTTACTAGCATCGCATTGTATTACGAAAGGCCTCTTGAAATCTGGGTTGATCAAAACGGGGGCTTTCGTCAGCAAGTCTTTCACTACTAGGAAGGAAGTTTGTGCCTCTGTAGTCCAAGCAAACTGGTTGGACTTCTTTAGAGTGTCTGAGATCGGTGATACGGTAGCAGCAAAGTTGGGGACGAATCGTCTATACCAGCCTGCCATACCAAGAAAGCGTCGAACTTGACGTGCGGACTTTGGCGAAGGGTAATCGACTATGGCTGAGACTTTGTTCGGGTCTGTCTTCAAGCCTCCATCTCCAACGATGTATCCGAGATACTTCACTTCTCTCAAACAAAACTTGCTCTTGCTGACATTGATCGTCAAGCCAGCTTTTCTTATACAATCTGCGACTTCGCTCAATAAAGTCAGATGTGAGTCGAAATCCTCAGAAATCAACAGCAGATCGTCCAAATATACGAATACCTGCTCCTTCAGCTCGGGTGGGATGACTTTGTCCATCAAACGACACATCCTTTGCGGCGCGTTGCATAAACCAAAAGGCATGCGAGTGTATTGGTATAGAGGCCGACCAGGAATAGTAAACGCTGTGTATTCTCTAGATTTTTGTTCGAGAGGAATCTGCCAAAAGGCATCTTTGAGGTCTAGGCTGGTTATAAAATTGGCTCGCGGCAAACGACTTAAGATACCGTCAATGTGTGGTAATGGATAAGCATCCTTCTTCGTCACATCATTGACTTTGCGCGAGTCCAAGCATAACCGTACCTTGCCTGGCTTCCTCACAAGAACCACAGGTGAACTCCATGCACTCTGGCTGGTCTCTATAACGCCAAGTGCTAACATACGATCGATCTCGTCATATAACAGATTTTGGATCGCAGGTGAAACGGGATAATGTCTTTGTTTGATGGGACTAGCATCCCCAACGTCTATACTATGTTCAACGACATTGGTTACACCGAGTCCGTATTCTTCGTACGATGGAAATTTGGACTTTGCCAATTCCAACCTCTTTACATCTGAGGGCATTAAATGGTGGGCATCCTGAGCAATTAGTTGCGATGCAGTATCGGGAATATCGACCGCACTGATGATGTTAGGAGCTATATGAAATGATCGCCAGAAATCTACCCCAAGGTACAATTCCTGCGATAGGCTCGGCACAATATATAAGGTAATAGCTTTAGTAGCACCACGAAAGGTAATGTCGGTAACTACTGTGCCCAAAACTCTTTGTGCAACACCATCAGCTGTCTTCACGTCTTGACAGACTGGTCGATAACTCACCTGTGCATCTTGAAGGCGTTGTAGGGAATTTGCTCCAAGGCAACTAATGCTCGCACCACTATCGAGGAGTCCTTTAACGTCCACTCCGTATAGGGATACCATGGCGTACGGACGTATATCGAACGGCTCGGTAATGATGGTAGACAGAATCGCTTTCTTTTTTCCACGCACCATCCTCCAGAACATACGAAGGCGTAAGATTGACTTTCTACGACCGAATCCACCCGCTAGTGATGATACTTGATCAACGCCAGTGACTGAAGTAGGTGCAAAAATTCGCTCTCGAGCTTCCATATACTCTTTTAGTCGAAGGTGATAAGGCTTGAAAGGATGGCGGGAATGTTGTCTTAGATTTTCGGGTACGATAAGGTCATTTTCAGGTCGAGAAACAGCCAACTCCGTATTATCATTTACTCTTTTCAGAATAGTGAATTGCGAAGTGATAAGATTCCGAGGAATAAGTAAGGATGATTTTACTTTAAAAGGATGGGAATCAGGTTCAGAAAATGTTGAAGGTGTAGTGGTAAAATTTGGAGGGGTAATTAAAGGGATCGAAAAGTTGGTAGAAATTTTTTTATGCGGGAGTTCTAAATTAAATGGGGAATCGAAAAGGGGTTTCTGTACTACGCTTCTTTCTACGATCGGGGTACAGTGTTCAGACGAAAGGGACCCGCTGTCCTTCCGTCCCTTCGGCCGTTTCCCGCCTTGCAATGAACACAGTTGGGCTTCACCACGTCCGCCCTTCCACATCCATAGCAGAAAATGCCTTTAGGTGGTTCGGTACATTCTCGATAGCCATGTCCATCCTTGCCACAGTTCCAACAAGTCAAGGGCTTAGACAAACCAGCTACCTCGTCAACTTCGGGATCTACTAACTCTTCCACTTGGGTTTCGATGATTTCGTGGACCCTGTTCGATTGCCAAGAATTCGCTCGTGTAGTCTTCCGTACAGTCTCTACACGCTTCACAAGATGTCGTAGCTGAGCCATATTTTGTACTTCGTAAAAGCACATTTGCTGTTGCGTGCTAGCTAATAAATTACTTCGAACGATTCCAACGAACTCTCTTTCTGACATAGGAGTGGGCAGCAATGTGCGGAGTACAGTCATGTCTTGTTCATAAAGCAAGAATGGCTCATTTGGTGCCTGACGTCTTCCTAGCATCTGCTTGCGCACCTCCCAATCGTCACTACTCTCTCCCCAAGCTTCTAAGAAAGCAAGTCGTAAATCAGCCCAGTGGGTCTCTAAGTTGGATCTCCGCCAGAGCCAATACCACTGGTTTGGACGACCGTCCAACAACAGATGAAAATTCTGGGCCAACAGGTCCATGCGCCCGCCCAGATCTCCTATTGCAAGAGCTTCGGCCCTGAAGACCAATTCTTCTGCTCGCAATGAATGGCTTTCTCCATTAAAACGCAATCTCCAATGGCGTATCGGACTGCCTGGATTGCGGTGTCTTAAATTTGGGCCGTTGCCATTGCGTTCGCCAATCTGGGCGGTCGCATGGGCCAGTCGGCCACGAGTTCGCACCTGTTCGTCCAGTGCATCACGTCGGTTTAAGGGTGATGGTAAATCTACGTTGATATTGTTAATGCTCGGCTGTTGCTGAGTCTGTTCCTCACGCAACACCGAGCGTATAATTCGCACTAAGTCATCCATCTTCAGTGAATTCATAGCCAACGGCGTCTCTAGTATTGACTCTGCCGGCGGTTCAACTCTGATGTCTGACCATCTCACTTGTTTCTCTCTCTCACTCGTGTCTGTTGCAAACATTGAATTCAGGTCTGGCTCAGTCAATGGACTGGGCGTCGGGACCATCGATCCGCCCGGGGCATAGAAAGCTCGTCCGCCTCCTGTCTCGTGTGGCATATCCAAATTTAACCCCACAGGCGACATACCAACCTTTTGAGCATTAGTGGCCTGTGACTTCTTTTTGCCGCGTGTCACTGGGCCTAGTTTAGCGGACGCGCCCTCTACACCCAGGACGGACCAATAGTCTCTAGGACCCAAATGTCCACGACAATTCGGACAATTGTGATTGTCAACGATCCATGATTCCAAACAATGGCTATGGAATCGATGACTACATTTGGTGACTACTTCTTTCACCGGATCTATAATTTCCTGACAAGCTGAGCAGACAACATCTACGCTCGCTTTCGGAGAATGAATCAAAGACATGCTCAAAATAAGTTAATGCAGCGAACGACAAAATTCGATTAAGTGTTTGAACGAAATAGAGAGAAAAAAAAACGAGTGGTTGGAATAGGGAAATTTTCACGACTAATTGTGCGTATCGATGAATGGTTTCTTGAATGTCTGGATAAAGGATATGTATATAAAGAACAACTGAGAAGGTAAAATTCATAAACTATCGAATACTGAATCTAAGATTGTAAAAAGGAATTATTACGAACGAATGTATATTGAATGATTGAAGGTAAGCGTTAACGAAGCGAATGAACGATATACCGAATGATTTAGCGAACGAATTTAATGTTAAAATCAATTGAATTTCGAAAAGTGAGCGTAAATTAATTGTGTAAATGTTGGAACGAATGTAATAGCATGTATGAATGAACGAATAAGCGAATGTTTGTGTGTTTGTATGTATAATTACTCAAATAAACTACTATTGAATGAACTTCTGAATTTATGGATAAATGATTGCATGAATATTGAATGTATGTATTGCGAAAAAAAAAACGAATGGACGATATAATGAATGACCGAATATAATCAACTAATGCGTCATGTACGAACGAAATTTCGAATAAATGAGCGAATGAATTTTCCGATCATAAATGAATGAATCGATTTTTAAATTTTACGGATAAATGCTTGTGTGAATGTTAGATGAGTGCAAAAACAAATGTACAAATGAGCGAATGAATATTAGGTGATTGTATGTATACTTGACTTTAATGAATGATCAAAATGAACCCTCACGCAGTCACTCTTTTCCCCTCCCCTCAACTGCAGCAAATCGCGAAGCCGATCATGCTCTTTCCCGACTCACTGGGAAAATCTGGATCGCGAGAAAACTGTTTCAAAAAAAATTTTGGGGAGAAAAGCAAATACAATATCATCAAAAAAAACTCTAAGAAAGTATTTTGTCCGAAGACTTATGAAAATTTATGTCAAAAAAAAATCAATCTCTACGTTAAAAAAAAACTCTACGTTAGAGGAACTCTAAAAGGAAAGGTAAGGATTTAAGGAACTTTTCTGAAGTTTCGGCAATAGTCACCATCACCAAACTCATCAATGATTCGCAAACATTTTTCCATTCTGTCTGACGACACGCCCGCCAAGACAAGGCATGCCCAGCTCTCAGATGGGTGCTCACGAACCAAAAGTGGAATGGCTCGAGAGACTAAAACCTGTCGACCAACATAGAACCAATTTTGCATGCAGACAATGTTTCCCTTTCCTATGGAACAGAGTGGCGCCTAAGGGTTGCCAAACGGTTCGTCAATAGGTCAGTTCCACATTGTCTACATACAAAACCAATCCGATGTTTAGCCGACGAAACTCAAAAAAGCTTGGCACATGGACTGTGATTGCCGTTCAGGCGAAAATTCTGTCGCAGAACGACGAAATTTAGTCCTTTTGCTCATCAACGATTTTGCACGGAATTTTTCCGACTCGCGCGTGTTGACGGGCTACGCTATGTGCTCCTAGCGTAGATCTGGCTAGCCCCACGTTGGGCGCCATTTTGTTATGATTTAGGCCGGCGGAACGAATTATTTTGACTTAAAGCCAAAATAATTCTGAAAGGAAACGAAAACGTCAATGTTCGGGACAAGAAAGGGCCAATTCCTCCTACTTCCGAATTGGTGGCTGACTAAGGAACGGAAGCGACACGCTTGCTGGCGGCCGGGACTAGCTACGGCAGTGTGGGGGGGGTACTTGTTCCTTAATCAGACCATAAAACCCATGGCCTGTATAACAAAAATTTCGTGTCGGCTTACTCCGGGTTAGGGTGAAAATTGGGATAATTTTCCCCAGTGGTCGTGAAAGACCATGAAGCGATGGAGTTGCCGACTTCGCGATTTGTGTTAGGGCGCTAAGGTGGTTTTTAGCGCCCTCTCTGCCCTCCCTACCTCAGCCACGACTTTCCTTAAAAAAAATCATTTTTGGTCGTGGCCCCATGTTGAGGTTCGGGGCAAAAGGAGCTAAGCGCTCGGGTTCATTCTAAAAAAATGGCTCTTTTAGCCTTTAATCATCGCGTCGAGAAAAAAAAATATATAAATATTTCAGAAAAAAAAAATCGATAGGCAAAAGGAAAAAAAAATCAAAATAACAAAAAAACCAAAGTAAAAAAAAAACTTACCCAGTCATGAATTTTTCTTATGTTGTTTCTCCTCTTTGTGTTATTAATTTTTAATTTTTCATTTTTAATTTTGTCAATCCGTCCGTCCGTTGGTTCTGTCCGGCGGTTCTGTCAGTTTTTGTCCATCTTTGTTTTAAATTTATTTTTTTTTAATTTGGTTATACTACTTTATTAATTTTTTTATTCATTCATTTTTTCATTAATTTTAATTTACATTATTTTTATTAATTTTAATTCATTATTTTTATTAATTTTAATTCATTTATCCTATTTTTTTATTCATTCATTTTTTCTGTTTGAAATTCCAATCGGATTTCACTGCACGATTTTGAAGCTCCCGAGAAACCACTTCACTTGCAAATTTTCCGCCCGATCTTCATTCGCTTCTTCTTTTACTCTTTTTTCTATCCACAATTTTCCTCCGATCGCTTTCTTTTAATTTCGATATCGAACGAAATCGCCACTATCTTCGGCCTTGAGCACAATAATTTCGCCCCTGCACAATATTTTGCCTTTCCATTAATATTTTCCCGGATTTTAAGGTGGTTTTCAATGAGAGGCGTTAAGACGAAGAAACAAACACAAATTCCAATTGGGATTTTTCTTTTTTTTTTTTTTTTTTTCCGCCCCGCGATATTTCCGTCCAGCTCGACCTTTTCTCTGCGCTGAGAAAAAAAAAAAAAAAAAAAAAAAAAAAAAAAAAAAAACGCACAGACGCGTCACTTTTTAATAATCGCGTAAACCAATGGTTTTCGAACACATTCGTGAGACTTTAGCGGAAACCGATTTCAAAAAAAAATCCGGCAAAATTCATTTTTTTCCACGATAAGAAATAAAAGAAATCCCGACTACAGACGCTTCTGCCTCATGCAGAAAAAAAAACTTTCGTCTCCACGCGGTCTCTTCTTCGTCGGCCGGCAACAAAAACCAACGGCATTTCTTTTTTGATCCGTCGCTATGTCGAAAGGCTCAGGGTTGGCGAACCTTTTCGATGATCCGATGCTTGCATCGAAGGCGGGAAAATTTTTTAAAAAAAAATATATTATATATATATTTTTTTCTTTTTTTTCCGGGCGACGGACTCAACAATCTAACAGACTCGAAGAAGCATCCTTCCTGCAAGAAGCGAATTAGAGAATATTATATACTATAGATTACTGAAGTGAAAACTCGATATGATAATAATCCGCAGCTCCAGGGCTTCCGTATGAGACTCTACTCTCACAAAATAGAAGAAAATTTTCCGAAAAAAAAGAAAAATTTGCAAGATCTTAACATAAATCGAAATTTATAAATAGGAAATAACAGGAAATAATATAAATTATAATATCTAGAATTGGTTTGATGAAAGTGGAGTGCTGAAAATTTAAGAAAAGAAAACTAAATCCTCTCATTGCTGATTCCAAAACTAAACATAACTTAGGTAACTTAGGGGGCCACCCTTTAATGCATTGGATGCACAGTCAAGTCGGTATAGCGTAAGTGAGTGATGGGGTTACAAGAGAGTTTCTGAAGGGGAATGTTTAAACTGTCGGTGGATGTTAACCTTGAAACACTGAATGTTTTAATTTGATGGGAATACAATGAATCAATCAAATTCCTGTTAAAAGCCTCTATAGGGGCATAGGACAGAAACAACTCTCTTCCACAAGGTGCGATCCTGAGCATCGCCTTAAGCTGTTGCGAGGACTTGTTTATTCTTCTGGCCTCCTGCTCAACCGCTCGCTTCCATGTGTTACATGTTGATGGGAATACGTGAGGCGGCAATGCATTCCATAGTCTTGCTGTTCGGGTTACGAAGGACTGACTATATTTCACTGTACGCGACGATAAGGGTTAACAGTGAACTCATGTTCATGTGGTGTTTGTCGAGTGTTCCTGGGATAGTTCAAAAGAGGTTAGACAGTTCTTCACTGCATTTACAGTGGAAATATTGATAGTAATCGCTACAGTAGTACAGCTACGTTTCTACGAGGTTCGAGGGAATATATAGAAGCTGTTATAGTCACATCTCCAACCATATAGAATGTTTGCTTTCGGGTTCGATTGAGTACCGCCAGTTGTGTTTTGGGTGCCCCAGCCCATATGTGTAGATATTGTAGGTATTAGCTAGATCGTGAATCATAAAATGCCTTTAACATCTTCAAAAAGTACCAAGGCGCTTGGAGACATCAAGTGCAATGTCAAAAATATTTTTTCTCCAATTGAGATGCTTATTAAATTTTATGCCGAGTATTGTAAATTCTTCTGAAGAGTGTAATTGTACGTTACCGAAGACCATATTCGAGGAACTCTCCAGAACATTCTTTTTATTGGATGAGAGACCTGGGTTTTTGAGGCATTGAACTCTACTCTATTTTTCCTGCACTATTTCAGGATTAAGTTGAAATCTGAGTGCAATGAATCGTACGATTCGATAAGTTTTGAATTCACAGAATCATAATGAGCTTCAGTAATGGAGTCGAATTGAAAGGTGTTATCCATGGTACTGTAATCAGCAAGGCTATGAATTGGATTCAGTGTTGTTGACAGAACGTCATTAATGAATATTAAAAAGAGAGCCTTGAGGGACGCCGGAATTGATCTAAAACAGATGTTATCAAACACCACCCATTACGACTCGTATCGATTATTCAAAAAGGAAACTCTCAATCCATTTGATAAAGGTAGTTTTACCACCGACAGCTATGAGTTTTACTAATAGACCTTTATGCCAAACTCAGTCAGTTGCCTTCGTATTGTCAAAAGCCAGTATTTATAACCTTCACCGTATTTATAACTGCACGAGTTCCAACGTTCATTCAGATAAACTAGGAGAGTGGAACGCTCAGAACGGAACCCGTATTGACGATCATGGATAAGATCGTTATCTTCAAGTTAACTGACTAGTTTGCGATTGACAGCCCTTTCCATCAATTTCGATACCTCTCAAGTAATAGTTGTATGGCAGTAGTTCGAGGGGATCGCTTTTTTCCCTTCTTAGGAATTGGCGGGACATTCACCATTTTTCCCATGTCTGGAAAGTACCCTGCAAAGAATGACTGCTAAAATAGATTGCGATTGGGTTTAGCCAGAGATAAAAAACATTTCTTAAGGGTAATGCGGGGGATGCTATCAGGACTAGTAGATTTGTGAATACGCCTATTAAATGTTTGAAGCTTTAATTTTCTATAAAACATTTTGATTGCAACTCCAGCATAATGAGAAAAAACTAGTTCAATGCCGTCGCCTGTTCACTCTCCATAGGAAAGTAATGAAAACTTTTATTATACTCTGGATGGAATCTGATAGTAGCTAGGGTATAGCCTAGTAGGTAGTGTGTTGGTCTTGTAATGCAAAGGTCGTGAGTTCAAATCCCTGTCGGCGCAATATTAATTCCGGCACTTTGCCTGCTTGGTATATCCATGTGTCCTTGGTTACCTCAATCTAAGAAAATGAAAAATTCGTAGAAAGAGGGTTGTGCGAAGGGCTAACAACCTTTCCACAATAAATAATAAAAAAAATGTTAAGGAACCTGAATATTTGGAGGCCAAGGTCCGATTTGGGCTGTAGCGCCATTGTAGAAGGAATCTAATAGTATTTCATATAAGTTAGCTCTTTAGTTTAACGCCAAGAAATAATGCTCGCAAAGAATCGCCATGGGTGCAGACATATTTTTTTGTCGCTCATAAATCTCAAAAGCGGATGTTCATCCATTTGCTCTCTAGCTTCAAAGCCCAAATTTTGTACACGATATATTTGGTGAAAAAGTAAGGTGATGGACAAAGATCTGTTGTGAAGCGCTGGAAGGATTCCATTAATGCAGATAATCTTTCAAACGGGCTGAAGCGGTCACTGAACCGATAAGGATGGAGCCAGAGTATACAGTAGGCCAAGATCTGATTTAAACTGTATAGATAAGAAAATTGGTGGATACTTATTGACTGTAAATACAGCAAGTCATTTGGTTACAGTTCTTCCAAATTCAGCATTGTTAAAACAACTTATTAATTTGTTAAGAAAAGATTCGAAACTTTTGAGCAAATAAATTTAATCCTGTTAATGTAGATTTATTAATTTTAATATTCCCTTTTAAAACTTTCAGCCTTTAAAACACAAACGAAATATTTAATTTTCAATTTAAAAATACGATTTGTGATACCTACATACATATGTAAATGCCTTTAATGCAATTTTAATGAGTTTTGAACCTGTAAGGATGATTTGAACTCCTGCATGTAACCTGTATAGGGTTATTTTATAGTAATCCATTGTAATTAACTAGCTCGTTAACATGTTTTTCCCCCACTTATAATTTATTAATTTATTCATCTGAATAAATTTTCGGGATGTTTTTTAATAATTTTTACCGCTGATGTATTTATTTTAAAATTAAAATAAATTACATAGGCATTTTATGGATACATATTTGAATAAAACTTCATTGAATTAAATAATTCAGTTTAATTATTGTTAAAACTGACTGAAGTAGTATATGTAGCTATATTGGCAATTTATCGAAGTGAGTATAAAATGTAATGTTTCTACCAATTTAAAGATAATGTCATAATTTAATGCAGCGGGTAAAAATAGCTTTAACGCGCATAATAACAAGTGAATTGTATTTGCATTTACCAAAGTTTATAAACTTTAATATACACATTAATATCAAAGATTTTTTTATTTGTTTCTCAATCCCTCTCTGTCATCAGATATATACCTATATTTTAGTAGAGAACTGATTGTTCATTAATCCAGCAACACTTCTCCTTACAACAAACTGTTTCAGAAGTTTTTAGATTATTAGTCTTCTTCCGATGTAGACGGCTCCTTCTTAGGTAACAATCAATTCGAATTTCTATGTAGAAATATATACAATGGAAAATAAGAATGCGTTTATATTAGAAAAGACTTAGCGATTTTATTTAATAGGAATCATTCGAGAGATTTTTCATCCTTATTTATCTCATTTTGCGTTTTTTTTGTGTACACTCCAATAACAATTTACGAAAAATACGAAGGATAAAATATTTAGAATGGTGTGGTAAAATGTATATAATTCAATCTATGGATTACGGATTTGGATTTCTCAAACTTTTACATTATTTCTAAGTGAGTAATCCGTACTTAGCTACTCCTGAAATTTCTTATTATTAAATTTCTTATTACTAAAATAGAATATTTACATTTCTAAATAATTTTACTTGTTGCAATAGAAATTAAAATGAAGATAACTAAGGAGAAAAAAATAGAATGAGAATAAATATGTAACAAGATATATGTAATATAAACAGATTCGAAATAATATACCACTGGCTAAGGCTCAGAAAAAACTAATATAAAAGAAAACAGGACCGAAGTATAAACTGGTAAACATATCACATAGGGATTAGGGTTATCTGATCATTGCGAAATAATTCGATAATACATATAATTGAGTAGATAGTAGAGATAGAGACTATACGAAAAGTTGAGCAAGGAGATTTTCGACTCAATACAAAAAATTGCAATGTCGATACCCACTCTTTTATTAAAGCTTTAGCTGGAAGGCAATATTTCGAGTGCTTTTAATAAGAAACACGTGTAATAGTTGTAAACACTTCAGATTAGTGTTAATCGATTCCGTTTCGCGACCATATGATTATTTCATGCTTTCATTCATAGCATTGTACTAAACTGTTAGTGCTCAGACGTCCCCTCAATGCTATAACTTCATTTAAAAAGCAACAACAGCGATTAAACAAATTGAAAACAAATACAAATTGGGTGAGAGTTCACCTCAAAACCCGAAAATAGAGGTCCTAACCTCAACATTACCGGACACTATGCCGACAAAATTCAACTTTGAAACCGTCTGCAAAGTTATAATCAGTGCAAACGCAAACGCAAGAAATGGCAACCCATCCTGTCTGAGATGAATCTGGTATATAAATGACTCACGCACCCATCTAAGAGGAATCTGGAGCCAGAGTTAAAGGTCCTAACTTCTCGGTCTCAAAACCAAAACCGGTCTCAAAAAGCTGCGATCTTCCAAGCTGAATTCCAAGAGAATATTAGGGGATATCTACGCAAGACTATTTATTTCTTATCGGATAGTCAGGCAGTTCTAAAAGCAATAGCATCTGACAAACACGGGACAGCCTTCAAAACCTAATTGTCCTGCAAAGTAACCTTAATGTGGGTCTCAAGACACATAAGTACTGAGGGAAACGAAAAACAGACCACCTCGAAAAAATATCGTAGAAACAAATTTCATTGGACCACAGCCTTCCTGCGAAAAATCAAAAGGACATCCCAACCTTATATTTAGAAAGTGGATTGAACAAGAAGACGGAATCTATGCCCTGAAATAGACTGCAGGTCTATCAATTTAAAAAAAAATTAGTCTAACTACCGAAAGACAAAGTGGAAGAAGTCCTGAAACTAAGCAAGATTGATATCAGTTCTCTGATCATGACGGGGTAAAGTGGAGTAAGTCACCACCACGAAAATCGGATCTAGTGAAAGCCAATATTTAACGCCTCTGTCTTAACGACTCAGAAACTACAAGACATATTCCATGTCACTGCGAAGCAGTAGCAAGGAAAAGACAAAATCTTCCTTACAACTAAACTAGCCAACATGCCTGCGTTAGACATACTTGAATTAGTCGAAGCTATCAAGTTGTGGTGGGATAAAGGGTCAATAAATGCTCAATAGGCCGCAAAGATGCTCACACGTGATCCTTAATAAATAATAGTAATTAAACAGATCAAGTGCAATCATAAAGACATTTTTTGCAGTTTAAGAAAATATTTTATTTTCATTTTTTGCTTAAATTGCTGCCAAAATATTTTACCCAAATTCTTAGCTTCAAGAATTTAATACTGAAAAAATTAGTGTCGGAGTGGGCTGATTTTACTTTAGATTCTCAAATTGCTCCATCAGAGAGTTTTTATCATTAGTTCGACGATTATTAATGTTCCCCAATACATCCAAATAGTAGTTGGAAGCTTGATCTGCAAAATTGGCGTCTACGAATATGATGGACTTCTTTTCTGATGAAAATCTGTGTCTTCTAAACAAAATTTTTTAGGCTTTATCGGCAAATAATTTTATTTAGGCATTAAACAATTTTCGGTCAAATATACGATTTGGTTTCTATACCACCTTAATTTTGGTTTTATCATTTTGACAAAAACACTAACATCGGCTAACACAAACGGTAGTCGAAAAATAATTGAGAGTCCAAAATGTCTTGAGCTTTTAAGAGTATCTTTCAGCGCATTTACAATTGTATTAGCTGAATATTTTCTGAGTGTGAAAAACCATCAGAAAGCCGACAGTTTGGAGAAGCTTTTCTCGTCAGCAAAGTATTTACATAGCACCGACATTAAGCCCATCAACGAAAAATTGTGTGTACTTACCATATAGGCAACTTTTTTAACATCTGGCTCATGCTCAAATCCCAACAGAAGACAATGGTGAGGCAACTAAGGATGAGTTTTATTGTCACCTGAAAACAACTTATAATCATCAAATCGCATCAAGAATGTATTAGGTAACTTTAACGAAGGTTGGGAAGGAGGAGGCGCATAGAGGAACAACCGGAGACTCAGTCTCTACAATATTAACAATGGCAACGACCAATGTCTAGTTGACTTCTCCTGCAGTAGAAATATCATTGTAGGTTCAAATTTGTGCGACACCCGAAAGAAGGACATACAATCAGATAGACTTATGGACAAAAAGGCAGCCTCCGGAAACTTCAGAGGTGCTAACTGCGACTCTCAACACTATTTCGCTAAGATATCACTCTGATATCGAATAGCAACTAACATACCTTCAAAACACCAACTAACACATAAGTTCTGACATCAAGCAGAGTGAAGGACGAGTCACTTTACCCTTAGAAAAACATTTTGGCCAAATATGCAACCACCAAGAAATGCCATTAGAGCGATTATGGCTCCGCATCGAAAATGGTATTAAGTCCGTAGGAGAGGAGGTCTCTAGACCCAGAAAAAAAAATTGCTGGTTCGATGATGAATGCCAAGATGCAATAGAGAAAAAGAATGCAGCTTACAATCAATATACAGAACCACCAACGAAAGGCAAGAAAGATATATTTGACGTACTTAGAGCTTGCAAGCAAAACCGAAAATGATCCTTTGCCTTACAAAGGATCATAGAGCATAGAGCGGAACTCTTGCAGTATCTCCTGATGTTTAGAGAAAGTTATTTTGACAGCAAAGTTTCTATCGTCTAAAAAAGATGCTAAAATTTGAATCAGATAGTCCGGAAACTTGAATGATTTTAATTTTAACAGTACACCGTGATACCAGATTATTTTAAAAAATTTTTTGGTACCCTGTGTGATCGTACCAATCGAAGTTTTCTTCTTCAAAACGTTTCTGATGTCTGAAGTAGCACTATATAATTGGTGGTTTTTTCAGTGTCCTGGCCGAAACCCAAACTAGAAATCTATACGAGGGGTGAGTATCTCAGTTTTTGATTTATATGGTTTTGCAAAATTTTTTCGAAAACCTTACCTACATATAATAGATAGTAAACTTATAGGTCTATAATTTATAGGTTGGCTGCAGTCTTTACTGCGTTTGGGTTAAGCTAGGAATATTTCTAAATTTCAGGCATGCATTAAACGTGAAGTTCAGCTAAACCAATCCTTTTTGATAAGATTTTTCAACATAACACTAAGATTTCGATTAGGTTCGGGTGCTTTCTTATTCTCAACACTTCGAAAGATAGCTTTGATCGAAAAAGTTTTGAATAATTCTTCAGATAAGATTCTAGTAACGGACAAAGGAAGCTGGGAAACTGTTTTTTCTACTAAGGCATCAGTGTGTCTGTCACCTAAATTTTGAGATATTGAGTGGTTTTTGAAAAAATGTTTGGCTAGCAATCCAGCTTTTTCATTGTTCGTATAAAGATCTGAGTCTATTATTTTCCAATATTGAACTTAATAAAAATTATTTTATTAATGCGCTTTCTGATTCTTATATGGAGTGTGTCAACAAGAGGTGTAGGATTTGGTTCAAAGACCCAATCAGAGAACGTACGGCGCTGCTGGTAGTCCACCATCTGCAGTTCTTGAGTCAATTGGATCTAGTGCGCATGCTTAGCCAAATTTTTCATTAATAGCAAGGTGAGGAATGGAGGTGTTTGGGTCGTTTTCAACACTATATTTCGCTGAATTAATTTCAAAACAGAAAGTGATCTCTGTAAATCCAATGAGAAAATATTTGCGTGACCAAAAACTAAGGCAACAAATTCTGAGGTGTCCTAAGGGCAGCAAAATTTTTTGGTCTCACTCTCGTGCTATCAGAAGTAGATCTGCATCATCAATTCCATCCTTAATCTACAACAACGAGGTTGTTACAGATCCTAAAATGAAGACATGAAGGCAAACATCTTAGCGGCTCAGTTTGCTGCCAACTTTTCTTTACCACCAACGAACGCCTTCCAACGTATACTGCGCTAAATTCCTCTTTAGGACAAATTAACATTCGTTCGCCTAACGTATACTGATTTCTTAAGAATCTAGATGATAACAAATCTTCCGGTTTAAATAGAATCCCTGCCCTTGTCCTTAAAAATTGCTGCGCTTCTCTTGCTAAACTTCTATGCAAACTTTGCCGTCTCTCCTTGTCGCCCGCCACCGCCCCATCTTTATGGAAGCTTGCAAATGTTCAGCCAGTTCCAAAACAAGGAGAACGCATTAATCCCGCTAATTATTGCCTAATAGCAATAACCTCACTTCTGTCGAAGGTCATGGGAACAATCATCAACATTAGAGTAATAGAATATCTCAACATCAATGATATTATTGACGATAAACTGTATGGATTCCGCAAAACAGGTTCCACAGCAGACCTTTTAGCCACCGTCACTGAACGTTGGAACAAGAGTATTCACTGGTTTGGTGAATCTTGTATTATCGCTCTCGATATTTCTAAGGCTTTTGACAGAGTATGGCACAACGCCCTTTTAATCAAACTTAAAGCTATTTGTTTAGGCGACTACCTTATTTCCTGGATTAAAAGTTTTTTAGCGAATCGTTCAATGAGTGTGGTATTGAATGGTGTGGTTTCCTTTTCTTATAAAATTAACGCTGGTGTCCCATTAACAAACTCTTCAAGTGTTAAGATGTGAGGTATCCAAATCACAGATAACTTATCTTGGAACGATCATATATTTAACATCGCCAAGGAAGTATCTAAATGTTTAGGTTGCCTAAAATGGTGCAAAAACTTCTCTCTCCTATCTGAATAGTATCCAGTCTCGCACCATTAAAATTGTAGGAGATTCTGATTTCACTTTATCGCTCGATTCAATCGAGCAAAGGCGAATCGTAAGCTGCCTAACTCTTTTGTATCGCTTCTGCAATGGAGATTGTTCGGACGAAATCTCTAATCTGTTACCCCACGTATGTCTTTATCCCGTAATACTCGAGCTGCTTCACACACTCATAAGTATTCTCGTAACCCTATCTTCGGTCGCACTATCGAATTTCGTGATTCCTTTTTAAACCGTAGTGCTCGAATATGGAACTCGCTGCCCATCTCAGTTTTCCGCATGACTACAATATTCAACAGAAATATTCAAAGCCACTTCCGTCCCTATCCCTTTAATTCCTCCCTCACCGGAGCTTTGTTTCAGTACAAAAGGGCAACCCTTAATTCCGGTGTCACATAAAAAAAAACATTTGACAACTGTCAAGCAACCAGCTAATATGCCTTTCCAACCCTACACATCTGTTCAAATACTCTAAAGTTTTACTCATAAGTGAAAATCAAACTATTAAAATTACAAATGATGTATTTTAAAATTTGAAGAGTTGACTAGAATTCGCGTGTATAATAAAATTATTAATTAACGTGCCAGAAATTCGATTGTGGGTAAACTCCGATCATGCGATAATCTAGATGGAATAAAAGTTTCAGAAAGTGATTTTCCAGTCATATCAGGATTTCTTAGATTCAATAGTTAAGAAAAAAATCTATACTCGACAGTTAAGCTAAAAGCAAATCTAATAATTTAAAATTTGAATTCAAATAAAAAAGAATTAAGATCAATCACCCAAATACTACGTAGTAGCGTAAAGCGGGGTTTTTATGAGAGAAGGGGAGGAGTAATAATCAGGATGTTAATAGCTTTTTAATTGATTGCTTGAATCACGTCCAATATTCTCTGTATAGAATGTCAGTTTCATAGACGAAGTTGCATACAATTTTCATAAAGTTCGGTGTATTTTACATTCACGAAACCGAACATTTGTATGGGAGGGAGCGGGTAAGGGAATCATAATTTTTGTGATGCAGTTTTATTTCATTTCTCTTGTAAGGTGCTTGTACAAAATTTCAAGTTATTTGCTTAAAATTTTTTAGTTATTAGTTGATTAAATGAAATTGGTCGAAATCATACTTTTGTATGGGAGGTGGTGGAAGGGCAGGCGCGATCTCAAAACTTTTGACGCAATTTTGTTTCAACTATTTTTAAAAGTTTCTGTGCAAAATTTTAAATTGATAGCTTTTAATAGTTAAGTGATAATTGATTTCTTGAAAATGGTCGAAAAAATAATTTTGTATGGGAAGGGGTAGAAGGTTTAAATGTTTTCGACCAGTTAATATTTCGTATACTTAGAGATTTTTTTTAAATGCATTTTGGAAATTTTCAAGTTTCTACCTTAAAATTTCAATCAACAATTTTCAGTTTATGTGTTTTTTTCAATGCACATGAAACACCTTGTGCACGTTAAACCGGTGGGGGTCGGTTTATTACAGTTGTGGAAGAAATTATTATTTTTTTTCTACGTACATCAAATAGATGTATCCAGATACAAAATTTAAACTTTGTATCTTTCACCAGAGCCCTAAAAAATCACTCAAAATTTTCAACAGTTTTGCCTACCACCTCCCTCCTCTTACACCTCCCAACTAAAATTTTTACCAAAATAACCGACTTTGTAGTTTTACAATCTGACAGATTTTCGATTTGATATCTGTACTCAATTTTGAGATATAAGGATTTGTAATTTTGAAAAGTGCGCCATTTTTAAAATGCTCTCCAACTCCCCCCACTACTATTATTTCGACATGTTATATTTTTTTCGTATCTTACTAGTATAGCTTAATATATGTTTTAAGTTTCAATTCTATAGCTTAAGAGATAGTTGAGATATTCATTTTTAAGCGTTTTTCTTTGCACCCCCTGACCCTCCCCCTTACAATAGCCACTCTCCCAAAATATGATTTTTTTACGTTAAGTAATTTTCAAGATATAATCATTTGAAAACAAAATTCGGACGCCAATGGAGAAAAAAATGAAATTATTTTTAAAGTTTGTCATACAACCCTCTTCATACCTCTGCTGGTTTTTAGCTTCCTATCTGCATTCGTGGTGGAGATATTAGCAAGTGAAGTTTTTGATTTTTCTCGTATTTCGCTAGTATAGCTTAATATGTGTTTAACGTTTCAATTCCATAGCTTAAGAGATAATCGAGACATTCATTTTTAAGGGTTTTTCTTTGCATCTCCATGGCCCTCCTCCTTACAATAATTTGCCTCCTTTTAAGCTGATTCTGTTGGATCTGTATTGCACCTTAATGGTTCCAAAATATAAATTTTTCGCTGTAAGTAATTTCGAAGGTTTAATCATTTGAAATAAAAATTCAGCGAACAATTTTTTCTCCCCTTGATTTATTATTTCTGACGTTTTGGTCTCTGCTGTGACCGAAACGTCACACATATTAAATCAAACAGTGTAAAATCCAGAAATCTTTCGTTTTAATTCAAAATGCGCTGCGAAAATATTCACTAAACCGTCTTGAAAATTGTTTTAACGCGTATTGCTAAACTGCGAATTTTGCATGGGAAATGGCAGATGGGATTAGGGGATATTTACAAAGGTATCGAAAATCGTATCGAAATGGATTTATATTTCAGAACAGTAACCTTTATATTTAGGAAGAAAATCGGCATATTACATAGTTTTAAAATTGTGTAACTGAAGATGAAAGGGATGGCGGGATTGAATTTAGTTATTCACATCTGACGATAATCACTAGCAAAATACTTTTATATTAAATTTGAGATTCATCACTTTGATAGGTACTGAGCAAATTGGTGCATTAAAACCAAGGAGGATATATAAAAGGAGTACCTGATAGTCTGTCTCATGTGGGAATATTTTTTGATTCGGAAATTTTCGAAAATTGTGTCCAAGCTTAACTTGGCTTCAAACTTTTACAAAAAAAATACAATAATTTGTATTCTTTCTTGGTTGCTAATATTCAGTCAGCAATAAAGTAATTTTCAATACAATGGTGTTTGCTGTTTCATTTCAGAAATTTTTATTTTTTCAATTTTTATTAGTTTTGGTTTGTGTTTAAGCTAATCACTTTAGCAACGGACAATTTAACGCGGGACAGAGATAGTTACTTTGGGTTTAAGTATGTCAAACAAGGATAGCGAAACAATTTTTTCGAAAATTTGACAACTGTTTCGAACAATTTATCGTGGGAAAGAGTTAGTTGCAATATTTTTGAGTGTGGCAGACAAAGATAGCGAAACGATTTTTTTCGAAAAATTTCGAGCATTTCGGTAGTAAGGGAGGGAAATACATTCATTCCCATTTTGCTTACAAGGCAAAGCATGCTCATAGTCACTCCTTTTTATATATCCTCCTTGATTAAAACTTAATAATATTACTGTAAAAGTTTTAATTATCAAATTTCAGACTACTACATAGCTTTGATATATAATATTTTTCAGAAAATCGACTTATTATTCGGCTGTAAGATTGTTTCAATTTGTATGGCATGTGGTAGAAGGGGTCAATTATTTTTTTCTTGTTTGACTATAATTGCTTCAAAAATACATTACACAAAATTTGAGCATCATACATATTAAAGATACTGAAAGAATTTCTTGGCGTTAAAAACTTTAGAGCGAACTTGTAACTTTCATATTCCATCTGGAGTATAAAATTATAAGAGTTCGTGACACGAAAAGGTTGAAAGGCAATGCCTCGGTTTTTTTACTATGAAAGTTTTAGACAAAGGCTTTGTTTAAGCATATATGAATATTGCTCCCTTGCGCTACATTTTTAGCCAATTAGATTCTAATTTTGGTAGCTCAAGAATTTTGTTGATATTTTTCGGTTGAAAATTGAAATCTTAAATTTTATTACAGAAAAACATAAAGAATACATTATTTGAAACATTCAAGGCTGAACATAACATTTTTTTTTTGCGATATCCAAAATAACAAAACAAACACGATAAACAACGTCAAATACAATTTTCAGTACAAAACGCTCGCCATGAACAAAACAACATAAGAATAAGAGAGACGAAATTACTCTTAAATTTACGTTTTACAATTTTAATAAAATTTTAATAATGAAATCCTGTCACTTTCCGATTTGCCCAGCAGCAGCTGCAAACGAACGAAAAAGTCGACCACGAAATCGTTGCATTAGCAGAGAGGATGTCTTAAAAATAAATCGCCGGCATCCAAGACGTAACATAAGTTGGCCGCCGCCGGACGACAGGTCCAGATCCCGGAGCAGCGGCGACGAACTTCATTTCGGCGAGCGTGTGCGTAATGAAAATTCTCATTTAAAAGAAACGTCCGATCGGGGACCCATCAACAGCAAGAATAAAAGAAATAATTTTCGGTCATCACCGGGCGAAAAAATTACCGCCTGTGAATCCCAAGTTGCTAATCCTAGCTACGAGAAAAGTGCGCAATTTAACGACTGCGAAAGTGCTAAATGTCAGCAAGATTGGCCCCCGAAGTCATACAACGACGACGATAACGATAAAATGCTGGCGAAAAAAACATTTCATCTGCCCGAAAATGAATTGCATATCGGGAAAATAGAGCCGATTCGAAAGTTCTTTCAGGACGCGTCTTCGAGAAGCTGGAAGGACGCAGCTTCGCAGAAGTCACCTTCGCCGTCACCGAATCGAGGGCGGATCTATCGCGACGACGCCACCATGACTAGGCCGAAGCGTTGGCGGAGCCACGAGAACATAACTCTGACGAATAACAAGCCATCTAGCGCCGTTTATAGTCCATCGGCGGCGCAGAATTCGCATAAAAAAGATAATCTGCCGCTGGAACGCTATAAAAGCAACAGCTATAACGAATTACCTCCATTAAAGCCACGACGGGAGCATCATAAAAATGTGCAGGCAACTAAGAAAGAATTAAATTTGAATAATTCAGGGCGAATGGGAGCTTCGAAATCTGATGAAAATTTAAATATAGATTCGAGCAAAAACAACATTAGTAGAGATACCGCGCCGAAAACCATCCGTTTCCAGGTGGAAGTGTCGGACATCGACCGAATGGGGTTAAGTGTGGCCACCGAACCACCACCTGAAGTAGTTTCTTGTGGTTTCGGCAACACTAAAAATATTCGCGAATTAGGACAACGCAAAGCGGACCGAGATGACCAGAATCGTAGGCCATTTCCACCCGATGACCTCATGCATAATCGCAATAACAATTACAACCGGGTCGGACAGTCCTCGAGTTATGACTTGGCATCGACCATTGCCAACTACGAAACCGAAAATAGTTGTACTCGTGGTAATTTCACGCCAGAGTTAAATGCTGTCGTAAATAATCAGCGTATTGTCCGGCCTGGTCTGGATGATGCTGTCCAGCAAAATGGCACCGCCATCAAAATTAACGATTTCGCAAAACAGTCGACCGGCATACCTGAAGCCCCAACGCGACAGAAGCCATACATGCCACAAAAATCCCCACGAAAACATCGCCAATTCAGCAAGGACACAAATCTCGTCGTCCAAAATGACATGCGTGATGAAAATTTACTGCACGAAACGACTTTATCCTCCGGTCAACATTGCGAGACAAATAATGAAGAAAAATATGAAGAGACGACGAAAAACATTACTGCCAAGGATCATGACGGAGTATCTATCACATCGAAGAACAACAAAAACGAGCGAAGACGTGGAATGTGTTTTACGGACGGTGAGTATATATGGGGTCCATATGAAACCACGCCACCGCCACAACCACCACCGCCGTTCGAAAACCAGGGCGACATTCTGGCGATTAAGCTAAGTAAACAGGAGACGAGTGGTGGTGGATCGTTAAGCATTCAGCGGGAATTGGTACAAGAAGCCATAACGCAAGACATTCTTCGCATTAACGAGTACATGAAAAGGGCCGAACAAGAAGTTCTCGATGCCGAACGGAACGCTAAAGAGTCCTTGGGAATGACGCCGCTTCAAACAATCCTGAAGCAAATTGTGCTCGAAAAAGGATTAACACGAACGGATCCCATTACTATGCTTTCGGATCAGTTGGCTTGCTTTGATCCGATGGCTATAGAAATTGAGAATATGCCTGTGGTCGACCGGGCCCTTATCGACCTCTTGAAAATCTCTCGAGTCCTTGAAACACTAAACAATAATCCGAGCCAACCGACCGCCGATGATGATGTTCGTGATGGCGCCGATGTTGATAATAATACTCACGCCCGCATAACCGAAATCGATGATAGCCGCGAGGCTACATCGAGTGTCGACACCACCATTAGTCCGTCGTACTGCACAAGTACTACTCCAGGTCCGGAATCGACGAGTACCAGTCGTACTGCAAGTGGCGCAACCATTGTCGATAAAATCATACAAAGCAAAAACATCCTGAGCGGCTATTTGATTGCAAAACAAAGTCAAGAGGAGCTTTTCGAAAATAATGTCCACTTATCCGGGTCCGATAACCGCCCCGGGTCGTCCGCCTCCTCAACTCACGCATTCTTTTCCGATTTCGCTAATGGAAAAACTTTTGCTGCTGCTGATGATGATGATGAGGTTGCTCCCGATAATCGTGATATGCTATCTCGCATCAATAAATATAATGACCGGTCCGATAGCGATAAATTGCTAGCGTGTAAGGATAATGAGGCTCGGTTTGCTGGCGGTGAAAAAATCATCATGAGTAGTCCGACAAGATTAACAGACCCGTGCCCGATAATAATAAGCCGAAAAGATGATAAATTAATTCGGAAGCCGATTAAGTCGGATCAACAAGAAGCATGTCACGCAAGAGTTATGGCAGCCCGGGGAACACACGATAACTCTGATGTCGTCGTGGCGGCGGTGGTGACGATGGCAATTCATCCGGGAAATACAGCAACACAACCATCCCATCATCATCCATTTCACTTGCGGCAACCCTCACCTGATGAACCTGCAAATTGTAGTACTCTCCCGGCAAACATTTGTCCTACACAAGCCGGGCAAAGTGATGAGTCCCTGACAAATTACCGACGGCAGCAGCCAAATTTTCAAGCGGAGCCCAAGGATGCCGTGCAGCAACAGGATACGGATAAGCTGAAAAATAATGGAACTGTCCTACACCGTATTGCATCGAGTCTAAGTAATTATCCGGCGGGCGAAAGCAATTACGGTGGCCGAGTCACCGACGATAATGAATCCTTGTCCGGTGAGGTGCAAGGAGATTACAGTCTTGCTAATCCCTTGGATAATCGTGGCCGAAGTCGACTCCGGAATAATAATCTAGATACGAGAGTGCGAAGCTCATCTCAGCCCTGTTCGCTGGCGAATAGTCATGTTGCGCGATATCATCTGCCCAGCCGACAGCATTCCGTTGATAGCAGCGAAAGTCGATACTATGGTTCGCCAAGTCTCTACCTACTGGGACATTTTAGTCCGACCCAAGGTATGCCATTCATATGTTGTTCACAATGTCGATGGTCTCACAGTTATCGAAAGTGTTCAAAGAATTCCCGCATTTGTTCCGTTCTCAAAGGATATTGTCGTCGTCCGTTTCAAACATTGGTCCTTCTTGTGCCCTTCTCAACGGTATTTTGTTTGATTTTATGTTTTCATTGTACAATCTTGTGTAATAATGGCGTTATGTGTGCTTATTGTTGCGAAGCGTTCCAAAGTCATGTTTACCACTGTCCAAGGACATGCTTGGCCACTTCATTCCATTCGCCTAGGCCCTGGTCCTTGGACTAGAATCGTGATATCGTGCGGTCATCTTCCGTCTCCATTAACTTTTAGACCATTTTTTTTGCTTCTCTGTGGTGTTGGTACTACATATATTTACGTTTGTATGTTTTTTCGTTTTTATTTCTTTTGCCTTTTAGCTTTCGACATATCGCAGGAGCGGTTTTTCTTTTTTCCGAAGACATATTTCTTCTTTTCATGCGGATGGAGTTGTGCTTCTTGGGGTGGTTTTTATTTTATGTAGAGTTTTTTTTTCAGGGATGATCGATATGAACTATGGAACCAAGAATAAGGACCCAGTAAGGACGGATGGTAAAAGCATAGTGCCGTCATGTGTGGTAAGCTGTATGTCCGAGGATACATATAAAATATATACTCGTATTTGAGGACGGCAACACCCTTCGGTTTGCTGGACGTGCTTTATTATGATCCTCTCTTTAAGTGGAACGAAAGGGAGCATTAAATTGTTCAAACGAAACACATACAGTTTATTAGATTTTGGTTGACTTTGATGTCTACCGGATCGTCAAAGATTTTTTTCAGAGAATTGTTCTCGTTAGTTTTTATGGTTACTTTTTGGGTCTTAAAAAAAATAACAAGAACTGCGAGATATGTTTTAGTTTAATTTGAATTAAATTAATATTTTTCAAATTGATTTAAATGGAATCAATCATCTGAGTACTACTGTAATATTAATTTCTTCGATTCCAAACTTTTTTTTTTTTAAATTGCATCTCCATAAATGATTTTTTTTAATGTTTTTCTAAAATTAACTTTCACAATACTTTACTCTATTTACAAAAGAATAAAATTAGGTTAATTTAGGTGGACGGTGTACATTGCTTGGGTTTAGTCTAGTGGGTAGTGTGTTGGTCTACAATCCGAGAGTAGCGAATTGAAATCCCGACTGACGTACAGAGTGTATTTTTTAGATGCGGAGAACTTTAAATTAAAATAAAATACATAAAAATGTTTTAATATCTATGAAATTGTATTTATTTGAAAGATAATTTTATAGCATTAATGTTTAAATATAATTTTGGGCATGTAGCTGACGTGTGCATAACGTAATCTGGAAGTCCAATTTTCACACATTCTTCGCAGTACATTAAGCTGTATTTCAGCAATAACGCGTCGAATGTTGGCTGCCAAGCGCTCAATAGCCTCTGGTTTATCGCCGTAGATACGGAACCTTACATATCACCAGAAAAAAAATCTAAAGGCGTCAAATCGTAAGAACGAGGTGGCCAGTTAACAGGTGCATTTCGTGAAATTAATCGATCATAAAATGTTTCTTTCAGTGAATTAATTGTATCGCCCGCTGTGTGGTGCCATCTTGTTGAAACCACATGTCTGTGACATAAATGCCTTCCAATTGAAGCACAAAAAAGCTAGTAACTATGTCTCTGTACCGCACATCGTTGACTGTAACGTTCTGATCATCATCAACATTTGTAAAGACCAATTTATGGACCAATGATTCCACCGGCCCATAAAGCGCACCAAACGGTGACTTTTTCTGTATATAATGGCTTCTAGATTACCATCGCTCCAAATACGATAATTCTGCTTATTGACTTAACCATTTAGCCAAAAGTGTACTTTATCACTGAACAAAATTTTCAAATGAAATTGTGGACTTCCAGATTAAGTCATGTACGCACCAGCCGCGCGGCCACATGTCCGAAATTATATTCAAACATTAATGTTATAAGATTATTTTTCAAATTAACACAATTTCATGAGTATTAAAAATAATTTTGTGTCCTGAACGAAACTAATGTGCTAGTTGTCCACGATACTGAGCACCTGTACAGTTCTTCATCTCTATACGGACGGAACCAGAGGATAGTTGGGGGAGTTATTCCCACGACCTCGACATACACACTTCGTTTCATCTTCCAGAATACGCGACTATGTTCCAAGCGGAAGTATTAGCACAAAAATTATTTTAGATAGGCAGAACTGTCTCGAAAATTGTTACATTTTCTCGCATAGAAGGGCTGCGCTTCTGGCACTCCAATTCTACAGCACCACGTCCAAATTAGTTTCAATTTGTAGACACAATTTGAATCGCTATAACGCAAATCGAACCAAGTGGCTTGCACAGGAGGAGTAAAAAGAACCTCATAATGAATATGGGGAATACAATGGACCCAACTACATGGCCCCAGTGCATTTTCTTTGACCGTATTTAGTGTCATCTCCCCTTGAAATAATGTAATAATTTACAGTATCGATTAGTTTGAAAACTATCACTGCAATGAATTTTGAGTTTTCTTGTACAATATATATATTTTTTGAAATAATTCCAATATTTGGTTCCATTTCCCAATTAACACCACAATTTTGAAAAGTAAGAACAGTTTTGAAATAAATTATTTGAAAATTCCAAAATCAAGAACTTCAAATATTCTGCACTGCACTTTTTTTTTTACTTTTCTAGAAAAGGAGGCAGAGACATCTATTGGTATACCTATACCTTATTTCAAATTTGTTGTTAAAAGAAAATGCCGGAAATATATTCTTTTCCGGCACGTTGGTTACGTGGATTTCAATTTGAAAATCATCACCGATAAGGGTTGGCGAACCATTTTGTGTTAATGAACAATAAACTTTCATTGGATTTCTATCGTGAATATGCATCGCGTTGTTATTTAATATAACACTGATAATGTTCAATGAAATCGATTTGTGTATATACTGACATTCTTTTTGACGATATCATTTACCAAAAGTCCAGAAAAGAAGTTCTTTGACTCGTTCTTGCATCAAGCTATTTTATATTTTATCTAATTGGGGCGCGGGATAGATTTATAATATGTTTCTTCTTTTTCTACGAATTCATTAAATCGATAGGCTTAAAAGTTTTAATAGAAATTCAAATTGTTAAAAAAAGAAACGATAATCGAAAAACGTATTTTTTCATTAATTTTATTTAGTTATTTATTTACCCAATAGTTTCATATTAAATTACAAATTCCTATTATTACAAATAATCTGCAATAATAGACGATCATTAAAATCTCAATAAAATATATTTATCTCAATTTGACGTCAATATTAGTTTTAGGTAGGTATTTTAAATTGTTGGCATATAAAAATATTCCACTTGTCATTATTTATTTAAAACGCCATTAAAGTAATTTTAGGGCGTTCACAACGAATTAGTTTCAAATGCATAAAACCGCATTAACAATTATTGTCAGATTTTATAAACAGAATAATTTGATGACATATTAATTTACATATTTAGCAACATGCGTTCCGTATAATCACCTGAACGATAAATTTATAGAACGTTATTCCGACAAATGAGATTTTAATTTCAGATTACATTGGCAATTAATCCACGTAATATTACAAATGTGAGAGGTAAATTCAAATGTGTTTTTTTTTTCGATTTAATTTTTAGATATGTTAAAGAGAGAAAAATGGCTGTCGAAAGCCTTGGCGATGATATTTCTAAAATTTTGTGGATCATCAATTTATTTATTTTAAAGTAAAATATTTCTTAAAATATATGTAAGATATTTTCTGCAAAGCTTGACAATCATTCATAAAATGAATACAATATTTTGACATTTACATTTGTACTTAATAAATCTGACAGTATTTAATAAAAAAATGTTGAAATCAGAATGTGTCAATGTGTTGAACATGGCGCGACAGCCCAAATCGGGCCCTGATCTCCTGGTGTCAATGTGTTACGAGTATCAAAATTTGCTTACATTTTCACCATTAGGTAGCAGCATCATACGAGGCACCTAGGAGTCGCTTCCTTTTCTTTACAGATCTCAGTATAAAACATAGCAATATTATGATAGAGCGTAAAGTCCAATTCTGTGATAATGTTGAATAAATGGGAAAGAGTTTAATATATCGGAAAATATGCCATCTCAAATTTTTTCGAATAGTCAACAGTGACTTTTGTATAGGAGGTGATAGAAGTAGATGGGGAGGTTTGTAATTTTTGTATGTGACACAGAACGTAGTATGCATAATATTTCGTGCTAAATTTAAAGTTAATAACTTAAAGAATTTTTAAAGAAATTCTACATTTTTTATTTGAAAATACGGCATTTGTATGGGAGGTGGTAGAAGAAGTGAAAAGATTTGAAAATTTTTGAAGTTGCTTATCAACACCCTTGTCACCATGCTTTTATCGAATTTCAATATTGACATATGTTCGAAGAAATAATTTTCTTAAATTTTTAATATAGAAATTTGTATGGGAGAAGGTAGAAGGAGTGAAACGACGTTTATATATTTAGCATCCATTGCAATTAATGCACTTACTAAAATTATATATTTGTGTGACAGGGGGTCAAAGCTTGTCAGGCCTTTGGTATCCTTTCCTCTTTCTGGAGGTTAAAAGAGATCTCCTTTCGCACGAAGCTGCTCTGGATTAAAATCCTCAAGGAAGACGTCGGTTCTGTCGAAGAAGTTGGAAGCGAGGAATTGAGCAGGAGGGCAGAGGAATAAACAAGTCCTAGCAACAGCTATACTCAAGATCGCACCTTGTGAAAGAGTGGTGGGGGTCTTAACAGGAATTTGATTGATTGATGGCAGGGGGTAGGAGGAGTAAATGGATCAGAATAAAAAATTTACTACGTTAATGATATTTGCATTATTATAAAGGATATGTATACATGACTCCGCTCTTTTGTAGTTAAAATAAAAGACATTTGCTTGTTTAAAAAATGAAAGAATTACTTATTGTAAGTACGCTCCATCTGCAGCTACAACTTTCGCCCATCTTTCAGGCAATTGACGGATTTCCTGTCTGGAGAAACCCTGGTCTTTGGAGGCGATCCAATCATGAAGCAAATTTTTGATCTCTGTGCGACAACTGAACCTCTGTTTAGAAAGAGACGACAGCATCGACCGGCATAAGTTGTAATTTTTAAGGATCTATTTCTGGTGAAACCAGCAGGTGGAGTAGAAATTCCCACTTCTGTCCTTTTAAGTAATTTTTTTGCAACTTTTCCAACATTTGGTCTTGCATTGTCATGCTAAAAATTAATTAGTTGTGTCTATCCACCCATTGTGGTCGTTTCAAAACTAGTTGTTTATACTTTAACCAAATTTCACATCAAGTACTACCGAGCACAAGTATTGCAATTTTATAGTACACGTAAGCAGTACTACTAACGACACCTATTAAAAGCCTGAGTCATGTTCACACATCCTATACTTGTCAATTTTTTAAAAATAATTTTCAGTTGTAATATTAATAGCTTTGCATTGGAATTAGATCGGGGAGTCGAAACAATATTTTTAACGTTAATCATATTATACTTTGATTACTATTCGATTCGGTAGCTTAAATAGTTTGGGAGAAAAATCAAATCGTTCAAATCTCGAAATTTGTTGAAATTCGTATTGGAGATAGCAGAAGGAGTGGTGTAGTTTGGCCCGTTCATGAACTTATAGTTTATTTTTTGCTAAAAATCACATAAAACAAATTTCAGCACGATAACTGAAATCGTTCGAGATTCATAATGTAGACAAATGGACCGATGGACATACAATCGTGGTTTTTTTCCACTCTATAATGACACTATATCACAAATAGGGTCCTGAACTCCTGATCTTCAGGTTCATTAATATTTTTATTACTTATTGTGAAAAGGTTGTTAACCCTTCGCTCAACCCTCTATTTACAATTTTTTTAACTACATAGATTGAATTGACCAAAATATATTCAGACAGTGTGCTGGAACTATACGCCGATCGGGATTTGAGCTCACAACCTTCGCATTGCAGACCATCACGCTACCTTAGCGAATCTAAAGAGCATTATTTCTCAGCATTATAAACGGCAAGGCAAACAGTGATTTCATCTAGAGTATGAAAATGGCCAGGAAAGGTGGCTTTGAGAAATTATAATGAGGTAACTAGTAGGAAGAGAGAAGTAATAATATGCTATGGAAACAGAAGATATAGTGAGTGATGAGGTTTGTGAATCATTCGAAAACGTCTTCAATGTGAACATAAATTCCGCTGGTCGGAATCGCTATGGTGGAAAGGATCGTCTAAGAAGAGAAATGAAGAACTAAAGAACCTTCATCGAAATAGATTTTTTCACCCGTTGACTAGATTTGAAAATTAGCTTGAATAAAAACGCAGAATTGAAGGTTTATGACTGACCAAAATTCTTCATCTCCTCATGTAAAATGTCACAATTCAAAAATTGCAGTAAGTTAATTTTATTGAAGAATATGTGGGATATGTGCAAAGCGGTGAGAAACCTTAGATGTCGCAAGACACGTAGGGCAAAGTTTGCGTTAAAAAAATCATTTTTCAACCCGATGTCAACAAAAAACTTCTGAGTTGAGACAGAACTACTGCGATGCTCATATTTGCTTAAAAAAGGCTGTTAGACGCGACAAGACAAAGGTCAAGAAGGATCTGGCAAAAAGCAGAATCTGCAGCTTACCTTGTGGATATGAGTTCGCTATTTAAAATTATGAACAATTTCACCGCCAACCACCTGGTGAGAGAACGAAGGTCTCTTTAATATGAGTGAATACCATTGGCGATGAAAATAATACTCCTCTGATATTTTAAACATCTTGTCTGAGAAAAATATTCCATGGACCGCACAATTGCCAAACATCCGCAACAATCCTCTATTAGGGACTATCCCCCAGATAAGGAAGCGATGGTTTCGCCATTTACTCAATGGAGCCAGGTATTGATGGACTATTGACCGAACTTCTCAAAGTGGTCCCACAAATAACAGCCGATATACTTCTCCCACTCATTACTGAGGTATGGAATGAAGAAAGATATCCAGATGAATAGAAGGAGGGCGTTATTTTGAAAATCCCTTCGGAAAAGTGTTGGCGTGGAATATGTCTACTTACTGCTGTATTGAAAATCATGCTAAGGTAATTCTCAATAGAATTAGTAAGATTGTAGAGAGTTCTCTCGAAGTTTTTTAGGCTGGATTCCGTAAAAAGTCGTCTTGTACAGACCATAAAAATACCCTATGGATAATTTGAAGCAGTCCGCCGAAATGGGTTCGCCACTACATCTCATGTTTGTGGACTTCGAAAAGGCTTTCGACAGCGTTAAGCGAGATTACAAATGAAATGCTTCGCGTATGAGAGGTATTCCATAAAATCATAGCTATGATTGAAGAATCCTACGAAGATGCCAGGTGTCGTTTCTTATGTAGAGAAGAATTGTCCAGGAGCTTTCTTGTAAGAACGTGTTTCAGACAGTTCTGCATATTATTACCAGTTCTAATTAACATCTTAAGTCAACTTTACAAACGCTGATGACGTGTGTTTGCTTGGACATAACCATTCAGACTTAGAGTCAAATGTTTTTTCGTTGCGTTTTAAATGCAAAGAGGTAGAACTGAAAATAAATGTAAAACCAAGTACATGCACAAGGGTTCGACACAAGTACACCGATTGTTATTAATAGACAAGATGTGAAGGAAGTGCAAGAATTTCTTTAACTTGAAGAATTGTCAGCATGAATGGCGAAGCTGAAAAGGGCACTGAGGATCTTATAAATAAAGTTCATCACGACTTCGGTATTTTTCCCCTTTCTGGAAGTTGAAAAAGATCTTCCTTCGCACGAAGCTAAGAATATTTGACGCATGCGTCAAACCTATATTGTTATATGGTTATAAATACTACCTGTGACCGTTCGACTTAAAAAGAAACTGCAAGCTTTCCTGAACTAATGCTTCTAAACGCATTTTAGAGAATAATCTGGGCATTTTAGAGAATATTCTGCTACGTCGAACTTTGGAGTACAACTGGACAGACTGAAATAGGCATTCAAATACGGAAGTGGCAGTGGATCAGTCACACTTCAAGCAAACCAGAGCGAACCATCGCCAAACAATCTCTGAGTTTGAGTCCTCAAGGAAAACGTCGGCAAGTCCTGGTGACAACTAAATACCGTTGCTCAGGAAAGGAACTGTGTTTGCCATATGCCCCTGTGGAGGTTTTGAAAGGAATTCGATTTGATTATTTGAATTTCATTGAAAAGTGTAAACACCGTTGATCTGATATTATTAACATGTAATTTTATGATGTTTGCAATAGTTTTTAAAAAAATCCATGAAATCTCCGACTGCTTGCACCACATCCCATGCAATATGAATAATTTCACGAATTATAAAACACTAATTTTCTCAGCGAGCTATCATGTTGCCTATTGGTTAGCGCGTTGGTCTTCAATGCAAAGGTTGGGATTTCAAACCCCGGTCGACGTATAATTTCAACAAACTGCTTGCGTGGGTGTATCTTGGCCACCTCAATCTGTAAAAATAAAAATTCGTAGATAAAGGTTTGGGCTGATAACCCTTTCACAACAACAAATAAAATCATGAAAATAAGTTTGGGAGACCAAAGCCCAATTTGGGCTATAGTGCCATTGAAGAAGAAGAATTTTACCTGCATCTGTCAGATTTATGAATCTCAAATTTAATAGGAAACATAAAAGAATTATGATTGGGCGTAAAGCCCAATCATATGATACTCTAGATGAAATGAGAGAGAGTTCAATGTACCGCAAAATATGTCACCTCCAATTCTTTTAAATAATTAATAGTGACTTTTGTATGGGAGGTGGTAAAATGAGAGGAGGAAGGTTTGTAATTTTTGGATATGACACCTAATGTGGTATGCAAAATATTTCGTGCTGAATTTAAGATTTGTAGCTTTCATTATTTTCAATTGGACATAGTTTTCCTTAAATTGAGGCATTTGTATGGGAGATGGCAGAGGAAGTGGAGCGTTTGAGATGATTTTGAAAATGCTTATCATCATCCTTATCACCACGCTTTGATTCAATTTCAAATTCGATAGTTCTAATATATTCGAAGGAGAAATGCTTTTCTTGAATTTATAATACAGATATTTGTAAGGGAGGGGGTAGAAGGAGTGAAGAGTAGCTGATAATTTTTTTTAGAATTTATTGCAATTATTAAAAAACAAATTCTGGCAAAATTTTAAGATTATACTTTTTCTAGTTTTAATGGAAATCGATAAAATGCATTTAACAAAAATTATGCATTTGTATGGGAGAGGGTGGAAGGAGTGCACGGATTAAAACACATTTTTTTCTCGTTATTGATATTTCTATTTTTATACTTCGCGCATAATATCAAGTTGATAGCTTTAACAGTTTCGAAGAAAAATTATTTAATTTAAATTTCAAAATTTCGTGAAATTTGTATGGGAGGGGGTAGAAGGAGGTGAAGTTGATAATTTTTCCAATTCCGATTGAAATTATAATAAAATTAATTCTGGCAAAAATTTGTTTTTTTTAACTTTGCTAGTTTCAATGAAAATCGAAAAACTGCATTTTTCAAAACTATGCATTTGTATGGGAGGGGGTAGAAGGAGTGATGGAATCGGATCAATATTCCGTCATATTAATGACATCTATATCATAATACTTTGTCCCAAATTTCAAATCGATGGCTTAAATAGTTTCAAAGAAAAATCAATTTCTGAAAATTTAGGAATTTCGTGAAATTTGTATGGGAGGGGGTAGAAGGAGTAGGGGGATTTGGCCCGTTCACGAACTTAAAGTTTCTTTTTTGCTAAAAATAACACACAACAAATTTCAGCACGATAGCTCAAAGTGTTCGAGAGTTATGCTGTAGACAGACGGAGAGACAGCAACTCGGAATCGAAGTTTTTGAGCGACAACAAATATTTCTGTACCCTTGGCGGCTCTGTGCGAGCGTTATTTCTTAGCGTTACAAACAGTAAGGCAAACACAATATACTCTCAGATTTCATCTAGAGTATAAATATTAATTCAGCAACTACAGTGGGATTTTAAAAATTAAGTTGAATCGCTCCATCCAGTTTATTACCTTCCATACAAATACCTCCATTTGGCAATACACGATCAGCCAACCTCTTCTGTATATCAAATTTGTGGTTATGTTGAAAGCAACAGTAGCAGAATATGGAAATAATAGTTGTTCGTTCAGATATCATCTTTTTTACAATAATCTTCATTTGGGTCTTGAATTTATTCTGACTACACTTGTGAAAGTTTCTGACTATAGGCTTCTGTGGTCTCTGATATCTTATTTTATTCCAAAAAGCTCAAAATTCACTTTCATAAGATTTACATGTATTGTGTGTACTCATAAAAATCACTCAATTTATAATTAAGAATTTTTAACGCGTCCAGTTTTAAAGTGATTTAAATAATGCTCTCACTATTTCTCAAAATCAAAACTAGAGTTGAAAATGTTAAATTTGAAGAAAATCTGAATTCGGCCATTATTATCCATCCTTCTTGCCGAAAATCTCAACAATTGATTATTTTTAAGGTTGAGATCAAGTCCCTACAGAAATGTTATGTTAATAACCTTACCCTTACGAAAATACCAGCTAATCATTTATTTACCAGACGCTCCTCCAACAACCGTCTGTATCTCTGCATATATATATATATATATACAAATAACAAGAATCCTAGTATTCAGTGATTTTTCAGTTAGCATTTACGTGAAAAAAATATTTACTAGAATTTTTTTCCAATGTGCCCCCAATGGTTTTTGCCTGCCATCACGATTGTTATTCACGGTCGAAAATCTAAAGGAAGAAAGGCTCGCCTGTTCAATAGAAAAATAACCTTTTCACTGTGGACGATTTTCTTTTTTTTTTTTGGCATGCCAACGCTTTTCCCCCTTAATATTATGCAGAGAGTTTGCCTAAAAAAAATCTTCTATTTTGTGTTTTTTTTTTTTTTTTAATATATTTCCTTATGCCGAAGAAACGAAAGAAAATTTTCATCTTTGGTTTTCTTTATTTTCTGATTTTTTCCCTATTATTTTTCTTTGTTATTCGGCTGCAAACGGAAAAATTCAATAAACCCACTTGAAAACGCGAATGGAAAATTTTAATACTTTTAGCCGGAAGGTTTTTTTTTCGGTTGTGCAGATCACGTCAAAGACATTTTCGATGTTCGAAAGTGGATTAGCTACTTGGCAGGATTTAACGATAAGTAGAAAAAGGTCGATTTATTCTTATTCGATCGCATACCTAAGTGCAGTTTAATTTTTGGCCTCGAAAATTAACATGATCTTGTAACGTTTTGTATGTTTGTATTCTTCGAAGAAAATTTACGAGAAATCTTTCTGATTTTTTTCTGTTTTTAATAAGACCCTAAATGGATGGATCATAAAAATCAACAGCGCTAAAATAAAATTATGTTCCGACATTTTGTAAAATTATGCTCAGGGTTTATGGCATTTAATTTTGAGTCAAATGCTTGCACATCATTATTAAGTAAAAGTCGTGAAAAGCAAGCCTGGATAGCAAATTACAGGGAAATTACATAAATAAAAGCGCTGAGCACTAAATTTTTTTTTATTATCTGTCGTAAAACTGACGTCAAAATCTTCCAAGTCTTATGATTTGAAATATTCAAGCAGTGAAAACGTTAGCAATAATTTTTATACAGAAATTTATTTCATATTCAGACATAAACTTTGGTGATTTTTGTTTTAACATTCCTTATTGCGGAATTATAACATGATTGAATTCTATTATTTTCTACTTGAAGGTGTATCAATCAATCAATCAATTTTTTAGTAATACCACATAGTGAAGCGTAGGACAGCCTCCTGCTCATTTGCTCGCTTCCATATGATCGTCAAACTCGTCGTCTTCCTGGATTATAATTTAGAGCTTGTTTGGAGATATTCTGCCCTGGCTTCTTCAAAGTTTAACCGGACCACTGCGTGTCCTCCACCTCCTCCCACCATCTCTCATACAAACTACACTTTTTCGTGAATTACTCTAAACCAATTCACTCAATGCGTATAAAATTTATCGAGCTGAAATTGTGCACTAAATATTTATTTAGAATTATTAGTAAGACCAAGAAAAATTAGACGATTAACCTCACTCTTCTTACCCCCTCCCACACAAAATTACACAATTTCACAACTTTATAAAACTAGATTTTTCTGAAAAGTATGAATGCCACTGATTTGCAATTTAAAACATGTCAAAAACATAATGTTTATAGTTATTTCTGAAAAAAGTCTTTAAGAACTCGCCCATCCTTCTACCACCTCCCATACAAACTGCACAATTTCACTAAACCTAATACACACTTTTTTCAGTACCTATTAAATTTTTCAATCCCAAATTTTGTATAAAACATTTTGATAGCAACTCTGGCGTGATGTGAAAAAATATTCAATGTCGTCGCCCTCTTCACTACTACGCCTACAATATTTCTTGAAATCAAAAAATTTCCCTTTCGTCTAGAGTATTGCACGTAGTCGGGTTATGTTTTTTTACCTAAAAACTAATGAGTTTATATGAGTCGTCAGTACACCAACTTATTTGTCCGAAATAGATCAGGTTTTTTTCTACCACATATCGAATCTGTCGTTGATATGATCCATTTCAAATTATCGATATTACATTCGAAATCGACGCGCTCTCGGTAAATAATTTTAATTTCAAGTTTATCCTTGCTGCCAGCACCAATTAATCTGGTTTTATAAGTGGAAATATCAGCGTTAAACTTACTAAAAGTATACCTAGAGAAGTTGCATTGAATCCGCGCAGTTCCTAACACATGAATCTCAGAAATAGGAATCCAAATCTCACTGGAGTATTCTAAAATCTAAATCAAAGAGTGATTTTACAGAGTATAGGTGATTGAAATCCTTATAACTATGCTTTAAAATCATGATTTGAGAACTGAAATTTAAATTAGAATTGATCAGCACTCCAAGATCTTTTGCATCAATGGATCAGTGGAGTCCATTTTTCAATTTCGTATCAACAACAATGGGGAAATCGTTTCAATATGCAGAAAATATTTTACACTTATCGAAATTACATTCACACAGCAATTACGCTGCTCATCAACATCAACCTGAAGTTTAAAACTTGATTGAGACTCAAGCAAATTATTTAGTTATCACCAAAGGCGTACAGAAAATAGAAAATTGAAATATGAAAGGAATATCGTTTACGAAGAAAATGAAAAGTAAAGGCTTCCTTGTGGAATGCTAGATTTAACATCAAATCACGAAAAACCCAAGTACCATTTATTTCTCTTTCAAAATAAATAGAAAACAACATCTCGAAGTCATCCTCAATCGCATCTATTCACTATTTAGTAAAAAATTTTAAGCTTGTGATTAAAGCTTTTAAAATTATAGTTCAGGTAAAATATGTAAATACGCATTTCAATTAAAAATGAAATTAAAGATTGGAAATATGATAGTGAAAAAAGTTTTCCCTTCAGTTAATTCTTGTTCTTTTCGAAAATGTCCTGCCAGAATGTTACTCCAATAAGGGATGAACTAAGTTCTAGAAATTTTATTGATAGTTTAGCACAAATTAAAAAAAACGGGTTGGCTACGTTCACCCGAAATCATTTCACCGAATTTCTTTTGTAAGAATTTTATATCCCCAAGTGCTATTTGCCCAAATTTCAATTAATCCAAATTCATTTGTCTAAATTTTCCCGAATTCGATTTTCTCGAGTTTCACATGCTTCATCTTAGGAGTCTCTTAAAATTAGGTACTAGAATTTGGTAAAAAAAAACTAATGTATAAATTTATGTGAATACTTTTCAATAAATTTTCTTTTAAGACCCCTATAGAAGAATAGTGCAGCAACAGTTTTCTTTGACAAGGTGCGATGCTAAGCATTGACGTTTAGTTATCGTCAGAACTTATTTATTCCTTTTGCTCAATTGCTCGCTTCCATGTGCTACATGGTCGACCAACCCAACGTCTTCCTTGAGAATCCAGAGCATGTTTAGCGGTGTTTTGCTATGGTTTCCTCAAAGTGTGACCAATTCACTGCCACTTCCACTTTTGAATCTCAATGTCTATTTTAGTCTGCCCAGTTATACTCTAAAGTTTATCGTTGATCAGTTTTGGCAAAAATATCCTTAAAATGCATCGGAGGTATTGGTTCACGAAGTTAACAGTTTTCTGGTAAGTTGAACGGTCGCATCCTATTTAATACAACCATATATCACGCGCACGTTCATGGAAAGGGAGATCTCTCTTAACCTCTAGAAAGGAGAAAAGATACTGAAGTCCTGAGGAACTTAATTTATATGAGCCTCGATATCCTCTTAAGCTTAGACGTCTATACTGATAAACTTTCCGAGGTAACAAAAGTCTTGCACCTCTTCCATATCTTATCTCTTAAAAACAATCGGTGTGCTTGTGTTTAAACCCATGTATATGTACTTGCTTTTGCAGATATTTATTTTCATCGAACATTTGACATTATCAAGTAAATACATATCATCAGCATTATCAATAAGACGTAAGATGTCAAACAATCTCCACTGATGAAATTTATCCTAACCATTTTCTAATTTTAAGAAGTCCCTTATAACTATCAGAATCAGGGCTGATGATATTATGCAGACTTGTCTGATACCCGTTCGCATAGGGAAGCTCTTGGACAGGTCTCCTTTATATTAGGTTATTGCAGATGAAATGGCAACTTTCGCGATGAAGTGAAGTTAGTTGCAATTTTCATGTCTCAAACTGCCGCCAGGTGCCTCTGTTTGTAATGAATATTGAAGTATAAATACTCTTACATTTGGTCATGGAATCATTTCAGTTTAGGACTTCATTGAGATCGGAGACAAAAATAAATAAAAAAAACATGGAATAGAGTCAAAAACGGTTACTTTTTCTTTACGAGTTCAAACTTGGCCACAACGCAAGGGAGGCAGCTGAAAATATCAACAGGGCTTTTGGAGCTGACACAGTAAGCGAACGAACCACACATCGATGGTTGGAAAAAATCCAATCAGGAGATATGACCCATCAAAGTGAGCAATATGGTCACCTAGGACCATTGATAGGCAACGACGAGCCGCGTTTACTAGTGGAGTCTGCCGGTTGAACTGAGTAAAACCATTACAGGAGATCGCTATCGACTACAAATGATGAGTTTGAGCCGAGCATTGAAGGAGAAACGACGACAGTACCAAGAGAGACACGATAAAGTGATTTTGCTGCACGACACCGTTCCTCTGTTGCTCTGGTTCTGAAAACCTACCTGGAAATTATATATTCTATATTCTCTAAATATCCCCCTCATGACTACCACCTACATATTCCGATCGATTGCGTATGGTCTGACTGAGGAACACTTTCATTTTACGAAATAGCCAAAAATTGGGTCGATTCGTGCATCGGTTCAAAAGAAGATCAGTTTTTTCGACGCGGAACCCGTATTCTGTTAGGAAGATGGGAAAAAAGTTGCGGATAGCGATGGGCACATCTTTGAATAATAAATGTTTAACAATTTTTCTACATTAAAGGCTCGAATTTCGAAAAAATAAAGCGGCGGTTTCCAATTTCTACTCCCAATAGTAGTTTTACCCTGAAATAGTTTAAATCTGAATTAGACCAATTCTCTAAATGAGGAACTGCAGTGCTCTCTCCTTCCTCCCCCATCCCATACAAACTACACTTTTTCATGAAATGCTCTAAGACTATTTTCTCAGAACATATAACATTTATCGGGCTCATGTTTTGTAATGAATACACTTAATTGGTATTATCACTAAGATCAGAAAAAAATATTTGATTAGCTTCACTGCTTCTACGCCCTCCCATACAATATGACACAGTTTCACAACTTTACAAAAAATCGATTTTCTTGAAAAGTATGAATGGCACTAGTCTGAAATTTAAGGGATGTCAATTACTTTATTATTTTAATAATAAAGTATTGTGATCGACACAGAAAAAAAAAAAAATTTGCTACCCTGACATTTTGTTTTTTTCGCGTTTCATGACTAAATTAGCCTAAAAAAGCAAAAAAAAAAAATCCGTCCCGCCGTACGCCGTACGCCGTACATATGGACTCGTACCTCCAAGACCGTTAAAGGTAGAATGTTGATTTTTGGGTGGGTTATTAACTTGGTAAGTGAGCTCCATTATCCAAATTTTGGGGAGTGTGGGGTGGAAGGGGGAGGCGGGGGGATGGAAAAAGTCGAAATATACACTTGCTAATATCTTCACCACGAATGCAGATAGAAAGATGAAAATCAGCACACGTATAGAGAAAGCTGTGGGACATATTCCAAAAATAATTTAATTTTTTTATCCATTGGCGTCCGTAAAGGGGGGGCTAAAAACAAATTGTCGGCCGAATCTTTTTTTTAAATGGTTATATCTTCGAAACTAATTACCATAAAAAATTCGTATTTTGGGACAATTAAGATGGCGTATAGATCCATCAGAATCAGCTTAGAAATAGGCTTGTTATTGTAAGGGGAAGGGTCGGGGGGGGGGGGGTGCAAGGAAAAACACTTAAGAATTAATATCTCAACTATCTCTTAAGCTATGTAATTGAAATTTAAAACATATGCTAAGCTATACTAGCGAAATACAGAAAAAATATAAAATTTGGTCATTATAGTAGTGGGGTGAAATGGGGAGCATTTGAAAAATGGTGCACTTTTCAAAATTAGAAATCATTATATCTCAAAATTGAGTCCAGATATCGAATTGAAAATTCGTCAGATTATAGAACTACATAATTTATAATTTTGATAAAAATTTTAAGTTAGGGGGTATAAAGGGAGGGAGGTGGTAAGCAAAAATGTCGAAAATTTTGAGTGAATTTTTTAGGACTCTGCTCAAAGATAGAAACTTTAAATTTTGCATGTGAATACATCTATTTGATATACATAGAAAAAAAATAATAATTTGATCCACAATTGTTATGAACCGACCACCGTGGTCTACTGGGCACAAGCTGTTTCATGTGCAACGAAAAAAACACGAAAACTGAAAATTTTTGGATGTAATTTTAGGGTAGAAACTTGAAAATTTGGGAAATACATTTAAAAAAAATCCCTAAAAGTATAAAATATTAACTGGTCGAATACCTTCAAAACTTCTACCCCCTCCCATACAAAATTATTTTTTCGACCATTTTTAAGAAATTAATTTTCACCTAACTATTAAAAGCTATCCATTTGAAATTTTGCATAACAACTTATAAAAATATTTGCAAAGAAATCATTTTAAAAGTTTCAAAATCACACTTGCCCTTCTACCCCCTCCCATACAAAAATATGATTTCGACCAATTTCATTAAATCAACTAATAACCAACAAATTAAAAGCTACGAACTTGAAATTTTGTACAAGCACACTACAAGAGAAAGGGAATAAAATTGCGTCACAAATTTTACGATTCCCCTACCTCCTCTACTCCTTCCCATACAAATGTTTGGTTTCGTGAATGTAAAATGCACCGAATCCTATGAAAATTCTATGCAACTTCGTCTATGAAACACATTCTATACAGAGGATATTGGACGCGATTCAAGCAATTAATTAAAAAGCTATTAACATCCACCCACCCTTACCCCTCCTCCTAACCTCATAAAAACCCAAACTTGCAGAAATGAATGAAATATTGTTAAATTGACAACAGCCCTGCCCAAGAACTCCCTTTCACTTAGCCTTCCCTAACCACTCTAACCTGCATATTGACTTTCCACACATCCGCAACTTGTCCCAAGAATAATAAAGTTTCGCCCGACTTGTTGGCACTTTATTTTATAATATTCGTAGTTATTTCTGAAAAAAATCACTAAAATCCCCCCACTCTTACCACCTCCCATACAAACTGCACATTTTCACTAAATCTAACTCACTAATTTTCTCAGTTCCCATTCAATTTTTGGAGTAAGCATTTTGTATAAAACATTTTTATTGCTACTTTAGCATGATGGGGAAAAAATAGTTTAATGCTATCACCCCTTCTAACACTCCTCATACAAAACTTCTTGGGATCACAAAAAATTTTGTTTCATTTAGAGTATCGTAAGATTGCGCTTTACGCGCAATCGCTTCAATCCACAAATAATTATTTGAATACCTCTACTCCTTCTATCACTTCCAGTACTGCAAACTGCACTTTTTGATGAAATACTTTAAACTAATTTACTACGTACATTTAAAATTTATCGAGATGGAATTGTGCAATAAAAATTAATTGAAAATTATTAGTAAGATCGAAAAAAATAACTGATTAGCTTTACTTCTTCTACCGCCTCCCACAAAAAGTGATACATTTTCAGAACTTTACATAAAATCGAATTTCTTGAGAAGTAAGAATGTTATTGGTCTGAAATTTGAGATATTTATGTCAATTGTATGATTTTCATAGATTTTACTAAAAAAAAGCACTGAAAACTCCCGCTTCGTCTACCACCTCATCTACAAACTGCACAATTTCACCAATTTTAATACACTAATTTTCTCAGAACCTTTCAAATTTTTGAAGCTTATATTTTGCATAAAATATTTTCAAAGCAACTCTATCATGATGTGAAAAAATTAATTGAATTGCCGTCACCTCTCTACCACTCCCAATACAAAATTTCTTAGAATCAAGAAATTTTTTTTTCATCTAAAATATCGCATGACTGGGCTTTACGCCCAATCGTAATCCTGTCATGTTTACTATTATTTTCACCATTCTTTGTACCAATTTTAATGTTGATATCTCTCATATTTTCGAAGAGAAAACTCTGTTTCTGAACTTTTAAAACACCTCACGGGAGGAGAAGAAAGAGCGCGGCAAAATTATTAGCTGGACAATCAAAATTTGTAAAGAAGGACGCAAAAAGAGCGGAGGAGTATGGCTTATTTACGATCTTAAGCTTTAATTTTCGCTAGAAAAGAAATAAAAAAAAATCTGCTTGGTAACTCGCGTTTGAGAGCTATTCATTTCACGGACAGACACCCAGATGATTTGAAACGATGTTTTGAGCATCTTTATACTGTTGCCGACTTCACACAAGGTTTATTTTTACATTTCACTTTCTTCAAAAATTTCAAAACAAATATATGACAAAAGTGTATTACTGTGAATACTTCTGCAATGGCCCTTTAGCCCAAATCGGGCCTTGGCCTCCTGACCTTCAGGCTCCGTAACATTTTTCATTATTTATTGTGGATGGGTTGTTAGACCTTCGCACAACCCCCTATCTACGAATTTTTCATTTTCTTAAATTGAGGTAACCAAGGCATATAAGCAGGCAGCGTGGTGGAATTATTCGTCGATCGGGATTCGAACTCACGACCTTTGCATTTTAAACCAACACGTTACCCACTACGCCACACCCTAGCTGTGAATACTATTAACGTAAAAAAAAAATCTTCCGATTCACTGATTTCCAATAAAATTTTCGTAAATACGAGGGACATTCAATAATTAAAGAGACAAATTGAAGTAGAAATGAAAAAGTTTGTATTAGGAGTTTTGTACTTTTATGGCTTTAGGTTAGCATCACTGGGATGAGCTGAGAACAGCTTACGGATAAAAATTGTTTTGTTTATAACCTCAATATTTCATTTAACAATGGCGTATTCGCTTTAGTTGGACAGCGTTCAGTGATACGGTTTTTGCTTTCTGAAGGTGAAAAACCGGCTGAATTTTTTTTCGAATGATCTTACAGTATGGTGAAAGTTGTATGACCCAATTTTTTATAATTGGGTACAATAGTCCAAAAATGGTCCAACCTCAGGAACTGACGATCAACATCCTGGCTTGGTCATGTTGGCCGATTTCGGGATGTCCAAAGTGTCATATTTTCTGATTTTTTGGTCGTCCAAAAAATAGTACAAAGTACAATAAACTGTGCTTACTACTCAGACATGCTGATGAGCAGCTAGACCAATGAGATAAAAAATGTTGCGGATCTCAAAGAAAAAGCGTGACATTGCTACACGATAATGCTCGCTTGGAAATTATTACTTCATCCTCCCTACAGTCCAGATTTGGCTCCCTTTATATTAGGGAGTACAAATAAGTTTTCTCCGTTTGACAAAAGATGGCCCCACCAGAAGGTTATGTTATCAAATTGTCATATGTAAAACGTAATATCGTAAGCTTAGACTTCTGGTAACAACACAACGTTGAAGTATTAGTGACTCCGTATCAGCATCACATAATTTTATTCGTGCTAAAATGTCAAATCTTGTGCAGAATAAGCGTCATTTGCGGGAACTTTTGATTTACTTCTTTAATTTGAAGAAATCTGCAGTTGAGGCGCATCGATTGAGTGAGAGAATTTGTCGTGAGTGATTTCAAAGCTTAAAAACGGTGAGTTTGATGTGGAAGACAAAGAACTTAGTGGAAGACCGAAAGTGTACGAAGATACGGAATTGTAAGCATTTTGGAGGGTGATTCGTGCCAAATGCAAGAAAAACTTTCACTTACATTAGATATTACTCAATAAGCAATTATACATCGTTTAAAATCGTTGCAAATGATTGAAAAACAAGGAAATTGGATTCCATATGAACTGAAGCCGAAAGACGTTAAACGCCAATTTCGCATGTGTGAAATGCTGGTTTCCAGGCATAGAAGAAACGTTATTTTTGCATCGTATATTCACTGCTGATAAGAAATTGATCTACGACGATAACCCAAAGAAGATAAAATCATGAGGACCACCTGGCCATGCTTCAACATCGACAGCCAAACCAAATATTCATGAAAAAAAAACTCATGCTGTGTATTTAGTGGTATCAACTTGGTATCGTGCATCATGAGTTGCTCAAACCGAGCGAAACCATTGCTGGAGCTCTCTACCGAACACAATTAATGATATTGAGTCAAGCTCAAGGAAAAATGCACCCATTACTACTCCAGAAATGACAAAATTATTATCCTACATGATAATGCTCAAAACCTATTTGGAAATACTTAATTGGGAAGTTTTACCCCACCCACCGTATTTACCAGATCTTGCCCCTTCCGATTATCGATTACGTGGAACTATGTTGAGAAGTTGTAAATGTTTCACTTTGTAAACATAACAGAATTATGATTGGGCTTAAAGCCCAATCATATGATACTCTAGATGCGATGGAAATGACTTTAATATACCGGAAAATACCATATGTCATCTCAAATTCTTTCGAATAGTGAATAGAGACTTGCATAGGAGGTGGTAGAAGTAGAGGGGGAGGTTTTTTTTTTCGTATATGACACCGGACATGTCATGCAAAATGTATTTTGCTGAATTTAAAGTTTTTAGATTTCATTATTTTTAAAGAAATTAGACATAGTTTTCCTGAAATTGTCGCATTTGTATGGGAGGTGGCAGAGGAAGTGGAACGTTTTAGATGATTTTGAAACTGCTTATCATCACCCTTATCACTATGCTTTGATTCAATTTCAAAGTCGATAGCTCTCATATATTCGAAAGAGAAATGCTTTTTTTGAATTTATAATACAGATATTTATATGGGAGGGGGTAGAAGGAGAGAAGCTGAGCTGATAATTTTTTCCAGCATTTATTGCAACTATTAAAAAACAAATTCTGGCAAAATTTTAAGTTTGTAATTTTTCAAGTTTTAATGGAAATCGATATAATGCATGTAACAAAAATTATGCATTTGTATGGGAGTAGAAGGAGTATAAGGATCAAAACAATTTTTTTTCCGGTTATCGATATTTCTATTTTTATACCTTCCACAAAATATCAACTTGATAGCTTTAACAGTTTCGAAGAAAAAAAATTTAATTTAAATGTCAAAATTTCGTGAAATTTGTATGGGTGGTGGTAGAAGGAGTGAGGTAAAGTCGATAATTTTTCTAAAACTAATTGCAATTATAATAGAATTAATTTTGGCAATTTTGTCTTTTCAGCTTTACTAGTTTCAATGAAAATCGAAAATATGTATTTTTCAAAATTGTCCATTTGTATGGGAGGGGATAGAAGGAGTCAGGGGATCGGGTCAATATTCTGTAATATTAATTAATAATCTATATCATAATACTTCGACCTAAATTTCAAGTCGATAGCTTAAATAGTTTCAACGAAAAATCAATTTCTTTATATTTCGAAATTTCATGAAATTTGTATGGGAGGGGGTAGAAGGAGTGGGGTGATGTAGCCCATTCACGAACTTAAAGTTACTTTTTTGCTAAAAATGACACACAAAAATTTTTAGCATTATAGCTCAAAGCTTTCGAGAGTTATGCTGTAGACAGACGCACAGACAGACAGACAGACAGTCGGACAGACGGTCACTCGGAATCAAGGTTTTTGAGCGACAACAAATATTTCTGTACTCTTGGCGGCTCTGTGCGAACGTTATTTCTTAGCGTTACAAACAGTAAGGCAAACACAATATACTCTCAGATTTCATCTAGAGTATAAAAATAAACAGGTTTTATACTCTAGATGAAATTTGAGAGTATTATAAGTTTGCTCTAAAGTTTGTTACGCTAAGAAATAAGGCTCGGAGAAATAAATGAATGATACAGGAGTTTATATAAAAACTCTAAAATCCCAAAACCGGATGTCCGTCCGTCTATGCGCTCTTTATCTTGAGAACGCTTTGCGCTAGATTGTTCAAATTTTGTACATGTCGTTTTTGGCAAAAACGTAAGGTCAAGTTCGTGAACAGGCCAAATTGCTCTACCGCTTCTACCTCCTCCCATACAAAATGACACAATTGCGCAATTTGACATTAAACGGATTTATTCGAAAAGTGTAAAAGCTATTGGTCTGAAATTTGGAGTATATTACTTTTATTATCATTTCGATCTATTACAAAAAAACTATGCGTGTCCTTCTGCTCCTTCCTCCACCTCCCATACGAAATGTAATTTTTCGTAAAATACTCTAAACCAATTTACTCAGTGCCTATAAAATTTAGCGAGCTTAAATTGTCCACTAAATATTTAATTAGAATTTTTAGTAAGACCAAACAAAAAAATTAGACAATTAGCTTCACCCCTTTTACCCTTCCCATACAAAATGACACGATTTCGCAATTCGACACTAAATGGATTTGCTCGAAAAGTATGAGAGGTATTAGTCTGAAATTTGGATCGTTTCACTTTTATGATGGTTTCAATCTACGGTGTTAAAACTTTTTGCGTACTCCTTCTCCTTCCACCACCTCCCATACAAACTGCACTTTTTCATTAAATGCTCTAAACAAAATCACTCAGTACGTATACAATTTATAGAGCTCAAATTGTGCATTAATAACTTATTTAGAATTATTAGTAAGGCCAAGAAAATTTAGACGATTAGTTGATTAGTTTAACCCCTTCTACCCCATCCCATACAAAATGACGCAATCTGGTAATTCGATAATAAACGGATTTGGTCGAAAAGCATAGATGCTATTGTTCTGAAATTTGGAATATATTACTTTAATGATGATTTCAATCTACTGTATAAAAATTATATAAGTCCTCCCCTCCCATCCACCACCTCCCATAGAAGCTGTACTTTTTCATGAAATACTCTAAACCAATTTACTCAGTGCGCATAAAATGTATCTACCTGAAATTGTGCACTTATTATTTATTTAGAATTATTAGTAAGAACAAAAAAATATACGTTTAGCTGTACCCCTTCTTCCCCCTCCCATACAATCTGACACAGTTTCACAACTTTTCAAAAAGCCGATTTTCCTGAAAAGTATGAATGCTACTGATCTACAATTTAAAACATATCATATAATTATTTCTGAAAAAAGAAGAAGAAGAACTCGCCGCTCCTTCTACCACCTTCCATACAAACTGCACAATTTCACTAAATCCAATACACTAATTGTCTCAGTACCTATTAAATTTATGAATCCTAAATTTTGTATTTTGATAGCAACTTCAGCGTGATGAGAAAAAATAAGTTCAGTTTCATCACCCCCTCTACCACTTCCCCTACAAAATTTCTTAAAATAAAAAAATTTCTCTTTCATCTAGAGTATCGCAAGATTGGGCTTTACGCCCAATCGTAGTCCTGTTATGTTTTTCTACACCAATTAATTATTGAATGTATAATAAATCATTTTTATCAAAAATTAGACAAGGTAGAAACATGGCCTTGCACCCAACAATAATTTATTCTATCGTTTCCATATCAAGTTATTTTTCGAAAAGTACATTTATCTGCCAAATGGTATACATATTACAATAAAAAAATAAATTCTAAATAAATTATTGAAAACATTTCATAATTTGAACACAAACTTAACTAGAAAGAATTATTTTACTTCTTAGTCAACCAAAATCAATTAGTAAGACGATTAGTCAAGCTAAAAACTTGAATGCTGACTAACTTTGAAAATCGCATTGCATCTGATCATGTCGTTTCTACATGTCAACATTAAATTCAACAATGCGATTATTAATGTCATTCCGTGACTGTCACAAGCTGATGTTAGTGCCTTTAAGCAAAAATAATATTTCGATCGTTCCACCCAAATATGTAAGACAATGTGTCAAGTTCGAATTTATTCACTGAAATTTAAATTTCACAAATTTATAGGACAAAATCGCTTAAATTTTGTACCTTATTCTATAAACGCAACCTTTTTATTTGCAACAACACTGCATAAAACGTTGCCAAAAAATTTCTCTTCGCCATAGTCGATTTCAATTTAAATTCATAAAATTATGACTTTCGGCAAGAAACCTCTACAATTTATTTCAATACATACGAATTTAAATTTGCATTAGATTTAGGTGTTTATATTTTTATCTCAGATTTATTTTATATTTACGTCATTAATGATCTTCCTCTTTCTTTAGATTCGAATTTAAATACATTTAAGTGAATTTTCGAGTATATAACTTGTGGAATATTTCGACGAAAATATCCCTCCCCCCATACGCAATATTAATCTTAAAGTTTTATTTTTTCACCTGAAATAACTTGAAATTCACGAAGCGCATTTGCACTTCAGTTCTGTGTCTGCTTTCTGTCCATTACGATAATCATCCCGAAAGAAAAGTTTTGCTCTAATCCAGGTATAATTAGTTCATGAGTTCTTAGTAGATTATCTTACGATAAAAAAGAAAAAGAAATCTACAATTTCTTAATTAGATGTGCACTAAAAAAAAAAGCAATTATTTTAACTGTCGAAACTGAAATTAGTTCTTGTCAAAATATCTTAAAATCCTGTTAAGTGTTTTTACGTGCTTTATGTTCTTTAACTTATTGCCCATATGACGGAAAGAGCTTAGTGATACCTGCGGATCGAATTATACTCTAAATGTTTATGATTTGTTAAAATCGTGCATTGCGATAGTTTAAGTGTGTGAAATAGTTTTGTGCAATTTTGAACTACAATTACGATTTCGTTTCAGGTTATAAACGTGTTGCTTGGCCACCAGCCGACGCTATTTCTGTGCCATCTGTTCCACAACTTCAGCCACAGCCAACATACCAGGTATGTATCAAAAACTTTCTAATCCTGGATGATGCTCTCCGGGATAATATTCCTGTTAAATGGTTTTATTTTATCATTTTCAACCTGTGGGTTTTTCTTGTATTTTTTTCTCCTATAAAGAGAATACGATTTCTACCTTTTTTTTATGGGTTTGTGCTTTTATTTAATTACGGCGTTTTTAATTTGTTTTTTGTTTTTGTATTTGTAATTTGGATTTGTTTCAGGGAAATGTAATTGAGATTTAATGAAATTAGATTGGAACCTAGCAACGTTAATTTGAGTTTAATTAGTGGGTTGTGCGAATGAAGGAGAAAACTATCATTATTTGAAATTTGAACATTGTAATTGTACTTCAACATAATTGCGTGCATGCATGCTTATATTGAGAGTAAAAATTGAAAACCGCCCTTTTTTTTTATCAAAATTCGAGACTTTATTTTGAAAAAAAAATAGTTAAATATTTATTATTCGAAGAAATACCAATCGCCAGCCACAACTTTTTTCCCATCTTTCTGGCAGCATACGGATTTCGCATCGAAAAAATTGCTCTTGTTTTGAACCGATTCACAAGTCGACCAAATTTTTAGCTTTTTAGTAAAAATCAAAACGGAATAGGTGGTAGTTAGAAGGGTCAATGTGTAGAGAATACATCGGGGTGGGTAGGATGTCTCATTTTAGTATTTCCAGGTAGGTTTTCCAACCTTAGCAACATGTGGTCGAGCGTTGCATTGCAGCATAATCACTTTGTCGTGTCTCTCTTGGTATTGTGGTCGTTTCTCCTTCAACGCTCGGCTCAAATGCATCATTTGTAGTAGATAGTAATCTTCCGTGATAATTTCTCTCGGGCTCAACAGCTCATGAGATACCACAACAATTTTCTCTCTTCCACCACCATGCCGATCCACTGCTCTTGAAGTTTCCAAACCACTCACGACATGCTCCTACATAAAGAGCAGCCTCAATGTAAGTGCTTGAGAGCATTCGACGCGCCTTAGCCGCAAATTTTTTTTGAATTGAAGACAAAATGCGAAACTTCCCGCAAATGACAAGAATTTGGTTTAAATTTCTCGCACAAATCACGCTGATAAAACTTCACAAATCTAATGCTGAGTAGTTGTTGACAGATGACTCAGCTCCCTACGAGACATTTCTGATCCGCCATTTTTGATCATCATTTACTGCTGGCGCCATCTGCCGACAAACGGCGGGTTTCAATTTACAATTCCGATAATTAGCTTTTTACACATTTTATTGGTTGTGATTTAATTGGAAATTTATATCAGCTTCAAATATAATTGTATAAAAAATCTTTTTATTAAAACAAATTCATACAATTTTTTTTCAATAGGCCTATTTTTATTTGAATTATTAAAATTAAATAGGAAAAATATTTGAAATAATAAATATTTATTAGATCTGAAAATCTCCAATGTTACAAAATCAGACATTTGGGTGCAACTGATCGTTTGTCAGAAATCAATAATTCAAACCAGTTAAAAAATAATTTCGGCTTAAATGTTACTTGTTACAAATAATTCTAGACATCTTTTTTTTATTTTTTATCGTTTTTTTGCCGGCAATTTAAAATAAAAGCTTCGTTTTCTTCAAAATGCTCCAGTTCAATGTTAAATGTGTAATCACAAGATTCGATATATTTCATGGTTATTGCTTTCAAGAAAATTAGTAAACTAATTCTTGAAAAATTGTGGCATTTGTGTGGGATGTGTGAGAACGATCAAATCAAATTCTGTTTATTTTAAGTTCAGAGCTTGTATACCTATATTATAAGTAGCTAAAATTGAGAAACATTTGCAATTAGTTTCGGAGGTGATCGAAATGGAGAAAAATTATTACTTTTACTTTATTATTTTAATAATTTAATAAATAAACTGCCAACAAGTCGGGCGAAACTTTATTATTCTTGGGACAAGTTGCGGATGAGTGGAAAGTCAATATGCAGGTTACAGTGGTTAGGGAAGGCTAAGTTCTTGGGCAGGACTGTTAACAATATTTCATTATTTTCTGTAAGTTTGGGTCTTTATGAGGGGAGGAGTAGGGGTAATAGTAAGGGTGGGTGGATGTTAATAGCTTTTTAATTAACTGCTTGAATCACGTCCAATATTCTCTGTATAGAATGTGTTTTATAGACGAAGTGGCATAGAATTTTCATAAAATTCGGTGTATTTTACATTCATGAAACCGAACATTTGTATGGAAGTCGGAAGAAAATATAGGGGAATCGTAAAATTTGATAAGCAGTTTTATTTCGCGTCTCTTGTAAGGTTCTTGTATAGATTTTCAAGTTCGTAGCTTTTAGTTTGTTGGTTATTAGTTGATTTAATGAAATTAGTCGAAATCATAGTTTTGTATGGGAGGGGGTAGAAGGGCAAGCGCGATTTCAAAACTTTTAAAGCAACTTCATTTGAATTATTTTTATAAGTTTTTATGCCAAATTTGAAATTGATAGCTTTTAAGAGTTAGCTGATAACCGATTTCTTAAAAATGCTCGAAAAAATAATTTTGTATCAGAGGGGGTAGAGGAGGTAAGGGAATCGTAAAACTTGTGATGCAATTTTCTTTCATTTTTATTGTAAGATGCTCGTACGAAATTTCAAGTTCGTAGCTTTTAAGTTGTTGGTTATTAGTTGATTTAATGAAATTAGTCGAAATCATACTTTTGTATGGGAGGGGGTAGAAGGGCAAGCGCGATTTTAAAACTTTTAACGCAATTTCATTTTAATTGTTTTTATTAGTTGTTACGCAAAATTTCAAATTGATAGCTTTTAATAGTTAGGTGATAATTGATTTCTTGAAAATGGTCAAAAAAATAATTTTGTATGGGAGGGGGTAGAAGTGTTAAAGGTTTTCGACCACTTAATATTTCGTATATTTAGAAATTTTTTTTAAATGCATTTCGCAAATTTTCAAGTTCCTACCTTAAAATTTCACTCGAAAATTTTCAGTTTATGTGTTTTTTTCAATGCACATGAAACACGTTGTGCACGTTAGACTGTAGGGGTCGGTTTATAATAAATATGGATCAAGTTATTATTATTTTTCTATGTACATTAAATATAAGTATTCACGTGCAAAATTTTAACTATCTTTCACCAGAGCCCTAAAAAACCAAAATTAATTATTACGTAGTTCTACAATCTGGCAAATTTTTAATTTGATATCTGTGCTATTTTTTGAGATATAAGGATTTGTAATTTTGAAAAGTGCGCCATTTTTGAAATGCTTCCCATTTCCCCTATTATTTCGACATTTTATATGTTTTTTTATATTTGCCTAGTATAGTTTAATATACATTTTAAGTTTCAGTTACATAGCTTAAGAGATAGTTGAGATATTAATTTGTAAGTATTTTTCTTTGCACCCTTCCTGACCCTCCCCCTTACAATAATTAGCCGCTTTCTGAGCTGGTTCCGATGAAACTTTATGCCACCTTGACGGTCTCTAAATACGATTTTTTTACGATAAGTAATTTAGAAGATATAATCATTTGAAAAAAAAATTCGGCCGACAATTGGTTCTTAGCCCCCCCTTTTCGCACCCTAATGGATAAAAAAATTTAAATATTTTTAAAAATTGTCCCACAAACCCCTTTATATGTATGTTGAGTTTTAGCTTCCTAGCTGTTACCATGGTTGAGATATTTGAATTCGTATTTTTCGGTTTAAGCGCTCCCCCCGCCTCCCCCTGAGCTTCTACACCCACCAAAATGGGTATCCGCTTGAGATCCGCAACTATCTACAATCTCCCCAAAAAAGAATTTTCTATCTTGAAGGGTTTGGGAGTTAATGTCCGCTGAGCGTACACGTCGGCGTATGGCGTACGGCGGACGGCGTACAGACAGACGGATTTTTTTTTTTTGCATTTTTAGGCTTATTTAGTCATGAAACGCGAAAAAAAAAAATTTCAGGGTAGCAAATTTTTTTTTTTTTGTGTCGTTCACAATACTTTATTATTATAATAATAAAGTAAAATGGGGGACTAGAAACAAATTCTCAGCCAAATTTTATTTTTTTCTATCGTCGGAGCTACTTGAAACAAAAATTTGAAAATTAAGAAAAATGTTGCACTATTCGAAATTTCAAACCGCTAAGCATATCGCAAAATCTAATGCAGCTGTTAAGCTGAAGTCACTTGTTCTGTCATTGCATATGCCTCCGAATAGTTCGAAGACGAATTCTCGAAGAGTACTTCGTCACCGAGCTGAATGATCTCCGGTCCCTTGAATCGATGAAGCTCAGTATTTTCACCGGTAGAGCGGGCTGACTGAACGATAATGTCCTCATGGTAAAAATACGTAGGCGTGAAGTGGGCTACTAGTGGCCTACGTAAATTGGTGTCCAACCCCTCCCCGAACCTAACCTAGCCTAGGCTGAATTCAGGCATTGAGGCTTTCGTGGCATAGTGGGCAACGTGCTTGCTTCTCAGTCAATAGGTCGTGGGATCGATTCCCACTCCAGACGGGATTTTTTTAAGCTCAAATTTTTCAGTTGCTACGGGTGATAAAAAATTATTTGCAATAAAATGGGGAAACGGTGTAAAAGTGAAACAGTTCCACTTCAAGAAGGCCTAGATACTCAGTAGATGGTTTCTGTTCGCTTTCTATCATTCAGTCCCCCATAACATCTGCAAATATTTGTCAGTAAGTAGCCAGTACAGCTGAGCAATATAACAGCTTCTCCACTTGCTACGGTCGTTCTCACTCCCCTTCCCCAACCTTCCCGATCCCATTCCTCCCCTCCATGACTGCGTTTGTGCATTGCACATAAAGGCCGAAATTGCCTATAACACAGGTCATTCTGTAAAAAAAAAAAAAAAATTGTTGGATTCTAGAGCTGTGTGATCTTTAATTTTTGGTAGAAATTTTATGTTGGAAGATGTAAGGGGAGGAAGGATAATCAATCAAGTTCCTGGTTAAACCTCCAACAGGACCAAAGGATAGAAAAAGTTCTTTTCCATAAGGGTCTTCAGTTATCACGAGGACTGTTTATTTCGATGGCCTTCTGCTTAACTACTCCCATTCATGTTCTACATGGCCAATCCGACGTCTTCCTTAAGAACTATAACCTACAGCTTGTTTGGCGATGTTTGATGATGAGATCTCTTTTAGCCTCCAGAAAGTGGAGAGAATACCGAAGTCATGATTAGCTTTATTTATTGGAACCTAAACATTCTTTTCGGCTCCATCGTCCATGCTGTCAATACTTCCAAGGTAACAAAAATCTTGCGGTATGCTTGCGTTCGAACCCATGAGCATGTATTTGGTTTTACGCATATTTATGTTCAATCTTACCCTTTCAGGCATTAGGACTTTTTTAAGCACCCATTTTTCAGTTGCTACTGGAAATGAAAAATTATTCGAAAACCCACCCTTTCTATGCCCCCACATTCAAACCTAAAATTTCGTAAACAAACGATTGAAATATGTATTATATGTACTGGGGTTATTGATCGTAATCGTATTTAAGGGTTAAATAATTGACAAAAGCCTTGCCTAAAACCCTCTGCACTTAGTCTCCCCTATGCACCCTAATATGCAGGATATTGGCATCCCACGCATTTCCAACATGTCCCAAGAATGATAAAGTTGCGCCCAACTTGTTAGGAGATATTTTACATAAGTGATAGAGCTTTATCAAAGAACTTGTTAGGTCGAATTACATGATATGATTTTCAAGTATTTTTACTATTTCTTCTTTTCAACTATATCATTTGTATGGGTGTTGGCAAAAGAGCTGATAGGATTTTCACAATTTTATCAGTATTCTTATCGTTATGCAATTTTATTGTTCAACTCGTCAAATTTTGGAAAGTGTTGAAAAATTTCCATGGAAAGTGTCAGAAAAGAGGGAATTTTAAATGTTAACTCAGTGTTTCTTTTGTAAATGACATGAACAAAATTTTAACTCGATAGCTTAAAGCGTTGCAAAAAATTTTTTTTAATTCTTGGAAATTAATTAACAATAATTACAAATTTCTTAAAAATTTGCACTGGAATGATTTTGCACTTTGTTAAACATTCAAAATTTGATGATTTATTATCCATTCATGATGTCTGATATTTTAATTTTGATTTGCTTAATACTTCTTAATTCATTTTATTCGTCATATCACCTAATCTCGCTAACTCCTTATACATTTGACTTGTCTGGCCATTTACTCGCACAGCTGTGATTAATTCTCTTCTTAAACATGAAATCGGATTAATTACTTTGCAAAAGTATAAACAATATACAACATTCACCTCAGAAAAAACACCATGCCGGCTTTCATTCGAAATAAATTCTGAAAGCATGAGATGGGATTTAGTGCTTTCTATCTCTCCTTATACACCTGACTTAAAAAAAAAAAAACATTTCCTAAATTCCGAAATTATTCATCTTATTCTATCGTTACGGCAGCGTAGAAAGGCCGGATTTAATATTAGAGATGAGAAAAAGAGCAGACGAAACTAACAACAAATCTCTTACTAAATCAGTTTTCCAACAAATGACGACAATCCTTTGTGTGTTTTACACCTCATTACATTTCCTCTTTTAGATTCTAAGAAGGGCACAATGTTAATTTATCATAAACTTCTCTACTAATGAAGACAAGTTTTTGCACATTAACGTTGATGTTAATTAACTCTGTGTTTATTGAGGTAACTCAACCCCCGTTCGTGTATAACGTAACATTCCATTGACCTGAAAGGATGAACACCATCGTACGACCCGGCATTGTTAGTTAGAATAAAACGCCAGAGGTTTGCTAAATGGGATAAAAACCGAAAGTATTTTGGCCGCCATCAGGATATGGCGCGAGATGAACGAGTCCTTTTACACAAAATTTATCTGCTATTATTTACCTCAATTGGGAAGAGAAAAAATCTGGTTTATTTATTTTTCCTTGGGAATTTTTCGACTCTTCCAATCCGGGCTGGTGTGGTTTGCGGTTTCCGAAAGCAAATTCTATTGAATTGGTTTTTTTCGCATATAAACATAACAATAAAACTTAATGGCTATCATGTTGCAAAGATACTGCGCCTACTTAAAATGAATTACTCCAGAATTACTTTCAGGTTTTAATCACAGCTTTGGATTTAGTTAAGTCAAGAAGCATGTGACTCCGATAAAATCGTCCTTGTAGAGCATTTGTGTGTGTGCAGAAGGAACACTTATCCTCTCTAGTTAGAAGCGTACTATGTTAACCAGAGCTTAATGCTTCTTGAATTTTCGCACATACTTAATATCGCATAAAGTTTACTTTGGGATTCGTGCTGTTGTGGCACGTACATGACATATAAATCAAATTTTCTCTATTATCATACACAATTTATAAGGGCAATTAAAATCACTGAGAGGAATCGGTTTATATGTGGTAGTTAATCTGGTCGTTATACGAGCGGAATAATTTTCACTAATAATTTATTTACATACAAGAGATTTCCCAGATTTTCTATATGTACTCTACAAACGTAGTCAACAGCCACGTATCTCATTTTATATTGCATTGAATTTAATTTTGGAACTAAAATTTTATTAGGGTTTGCCATTAGCTCTTCTATTTTTTTTTTTTATAGATTTTTGAAGAATTAAATTATGTAAATTTTGAAAAATGTATATCTTTGGTGAATGTTTTCACAGTGCATTTGGAATAGAGAGGAACGATTTTCATTTCGGTTTCTGCTGAGAACCATTATTAAACTGTGTAACAAATTAGTACCTAATTAGCCTGGGGTGTAGCCTAGTCGGTAGCGTGTTGGTCTACAATGCAAAGGTCGTGAGTTCAAATCCCGGTCGATGCATAGTTCCAGAACACTACCTGCTGCTACGAAAATGAAAAATTCGAAGATTGCGGGTTGTGCGAAGGTCTAACAACCCTTCCAGAATAAATAATGAAAAATGTTAATGAACCTGAAGGTCAGGAGGCCAAGGCCCGATTTGAGCTGTAGTGCCATTGTAGAGAAAGAAAAGCTGCTGGATACTCGAATCTTACATATGCTGAGGTATAAATCTTGATATGGATTCGCGACTCCAGGAACTTTCTAGCAGAATGATATCGACGACCAATACAGATTCTGCCTGACTGCGATTGGTACCTGCAATTATTTTGATATTTGGAAATAAAATTTGCCAGGATCTGGATAACAAGATGTAGATGTTTTGAGAATTGGACACTCCGTAATAAAAACTAATGTAACAATTGGGACATATCGACAGATTTCACATTCATGCCAAATACAAGTGACTAGAAGCAGGTTTAAAGTAATCTGATTTTTCTTAAAATAAAAGTCACTACTTTCAACGAAAATAACTATTTTGTGGATATTGCAGGGTACAAAGTATGAAGTAAGCAAATGACAGCCCGATCAACCAAATTCGCTTATCGTTTTTCTATTCACTCTGAATGCATTCTTCCAAATATTCAGGTGTAAATCTGTAGGTGAACTTCGGGACGACATTAATAATTTAATAACTTTGGCTTGGAAATGCTACTCTTCAAATGAAGTTATTTAAGATTTCCAAATTTAGAATATGTTACTAGTATTTCTGCTGAACAGGAAGCTCGTCAACCGAATTTGGGCAATTTGGTAGAACGTTTGGGACAATTCGTGATTGGAGCCTAGATTGTTTTTATATATATGGGTTACAAAATTAGCGACCCAAAGACTCTCACAAGCAATTAAAAAATTTAATCGATTATGTTGGCCATATTGGACCCGTCTGCTTAATTTTATTACTTCTATTATCCTTAAATCGAGATCAGAATCAAAGTTAGTAATATTTTCAAGAGTATCGCCTACCAACCTTCAACGTTAACAAATTTCATTTGCCATATTGTTTAATTTTTTTTTGTAATAATTAGTTTTTTGACTTCATATTCAAAATTAGCGACTCCAAAATTTCAAATAACAATATTCGTCCAATTTAAAAAAGAAAACTTATTTGCTATAGTTTTGAGATTACATTTGCTTTGTCAGATTTATCATTTTAATTTTTCGACACTAGATACAAATCACCCACACTAATAACGCCCAAAGCTAAACTGCAACATTTTTGAATTTCTTTACCAAGTTCTCCCATTTTGCGTTTGCAGTATGTTTTTAGAAATTAGTGACTCATACGTTATATCTGGGCTTCTTTTGGCATTTGCAGTTATCATTCAACATATCAAATTTATCATTTTGAAATTATATTTTCGAACATCGAATATTAACATAAAATCCATCATCTACGAACTTTCGTAAAACTTATTACTAGAAATATGAAATAAGGCGCTTAGTCGCTCGGTTCCCGGAGTTTTTTCTTAGAATCAAATTGAACGTAATTATTTCGATAAGTGTTGTAAAAAGTTACAAGGCACTCACTTATCAGTAATACTACAATTTTTTTACATTTTGAACATTTGTATTGGATCTTTCTATGAATAAAATCGTCATAAGGCATTACTTACCTAAGACATTCTTCTTTTATTGCAGTCAAACTATCAGTTTTGGCAAAAGCAAATCAAAAAATATATATATATATATACGGATCTGAATTACTTTATAAAATCAGTTCAACAAGGTTGAGTATTTTAACACATTAAAGAAAACCTGAGATGTTTATGTAGAATTTTCAATGCTAGGAAACAAAGTTTGCAGAAAGTATGAGTATCAAAGAAGCGATTACGGGCAAAAAATTCCCTCCGTCCTTAGATCCGCAATATGAAGTAAGAACGCATTAAAGTGAATCTGCAAAGTCAAGCCAATCAATTCTACCTTGTACCTTTTATTTCGCTCTTTAAGGAAAGATTGACTGTGAATCAATTTTCTTTAAATATATAAAAGCTTTATTAGATATTAATTTGAATTTTAGCATGACAGAAATACTAAAAAATTATTTATTGTAATTCCATTCTAATTATGTCAGGACACATTTGTTATTGATATAATTGCATTGATTGTTCACTAATAGGAATTTTGTACGATTACTACTGTTTGATCATTTATAATCTGATTTTAGATAGTATCTTTTTACAACGATTAATACTAATAAATTACATGTATTTTTCGTCTATTGAATTTAAATAATCGATTAGAGTACTGTAGTGATTCCATTCAATAACAACATACAATAAAGTTTTTATAAAACTACAGTGTGACTTTTAATCATCAATCGTACCATCAGTTAAAGCTATCAAACAAACAACGGAAATTACGAATAAGAGAAATACTAACACAAATTGTATACTCGTACAGCAAATACTATCAATGTTTCAAAATAGCGTTTTCCGATAAAATTTTTTTTTAAATGTTCAATAAATCTGAATACTGTTCACATTCAGACGAAACAAAATTCAGTTCAATCTGGCCGAAAAACAATGGCAACAAAGGCGATATAAAATAAAATACAATTTTTTTCGAGCTTTTAAATTAAAAGCTACATCCACACGATTCGGATAAGAGTTAATCAAAATAAATTAAACAATTTTATTTGGTACTATCAAAGCACTCCCGAAACAAAATACAGAGAACCCGCCAGTTGTTTTTTGTTTTGTTTAATTGTGGATGATCATTTTTTTCGTCAACTACACAATTTGCATTTTTAAATTTTATCGATTTTTTCTTTTTCATCTGTCTCGAAAAGTGTACTCGCTGCGTTCTCATGAATAGCTCATATGGTATAAATTTAAATTAAAAGTAAAATAATAATAAACTGAATGCCAGGAACAAGAAACAAATGGTATAAATCATATTTGTAGGAAAATACAAATTAAAATGAAAAAACAATTACGTAGGATTCGATGGCGACCTTGTCACAGTGAAATGGTTTTCAATTGAAAAATTTTGTACAACTCTATTTCATTTAAATTTAATGAAATGATTTAATTTAGTTTTTATCTTTTTTTTTATAAAATGCTTTGCTTAGTAAAAATTAGGGAAGGCGAGTGAAAAAGGCCGCGTTTGATCAGCTCACTAATTCTACTCATTCGATTAGCAGAATACAAAATTTTTCTAAATTCAAAATTTCAGGGCGGACTTCAAACCCAATCACAGCCAACCCAAAATCATTATCCCCAACAGCGTAGCGGTAGTGTACCACATCAATACTACCAACAACCGCAATCTCAATATCAAGCACCACCACAACAACAACAGCAATACCAACAACCCCAATATCATCAACCCCAATACAATCAGCCGAAGTACCAAGCACCCCAATCCCTACCAACCCAATACCAACAACGTCAATATCAAGAGCCTCCGAAACCCCAATACCAATCATATACTTCACCACATCCAAAACCATCCTATCCTAAAGGTCCAGCTCCTAGCTCAACCGTTTCATTTGCCGGAGGAATCGCCGGTGGTCGTCCCCAACCGCAATATCAATCACCAGCATCGACTTTCGAGGCAACACTTTCACCACAGCCAACCTCTAACTACTCCCCACAATACCCATCCCCATCACAAACAGTATCCACATATCCTGAAACATCCCCGAATCTTATGGGTTGGTCGCATGTTGGTACCCCAACACCAACTCGTAGCGGATACACTCAAAACTATCCCATCCAACACCAAACTTCTTCCCAATATGGATCTGAGCCATCGTTTGGAGCGTATCAGGTACGCTTGGCGAGTTTCATAAAAAAATTGTTTTCGTTTTTTATTTTGAACATCCATCATTTTTAACAAACTGTAACTTTTTTTCAATTTTTTCCCAATTTTGGAGTTATTTTAAATTTTTGCATTTTGACCACCTCCGAAAGTTACTACCTACTCCCTTGGCTGAAAATTGACTAAAGCAGTAAATTTGCTACCAGTTAACCCTGTTAATGGAGACGTGGATACTTAAAACTAATTTGAAATATTTTGTTCCTTGTAAACGTAGAATCAGTATCAACCACAGACAACACAGGCTTTCCAGCCTGTGAGTCCTAAGGTACAGGAATCGTATCAACAACCAATTTACCAGCAGCCTCAACTTAAATCTCAAGAACAACCACAATATCACTCACAGGCTCAAGCCCAACATTATCCTTACGGGCGTGGACAGAGTGCCGGTGTAATTCAATTGCGCCAACAAGCACCGATTTCGCAAAGACCAGCTCCAGTCTTCACTTCTCAGCCGGCAGCCGCAAGCTTTCGAGGTAAGGAAACGTTTTGAATTTATCCTTAATTTCGAACATAATTTTATAGATCTGAGTCCGTCAGGAGGCTCAAACATGCGTGGAGATATGAAGTGGCCACCGGCCGAATACAAGGCACAAGCTGCAGCTGAAAACGAAGAACGCCGTAAACTGGCTTTGGGACCGATTTTTAGACCAAGGCGAGTGAACAAGGTTTGTATTGTATAGTTTTAAAGAATCTGTAAGCTTTGGAATAGTTGTGAGCAATTTGGGGATCATCATACCATGACATGACTCATAAGCTTGTAACTATGTGCCCTTAATGGCTTTAGATACTTCAATGGATCAAGTAGGAATGGGTGTAATCAATTGGCATTCATCTGCACTTGCATTTCTTTATTTCAAATCCTTCCATACACGACTGTTTAGCATCTAAACTATAATGAGACTACCGCCCAAATGGGATATTGGCCTCTTGTCTGTAGGTCAGGTTCCTTAGCATTTTCATTATTTTTTGTAGAAGGGTTGTTAGTCCTTCGGACAAGCTTCTAACTAAAAATTTTAGTAGATTCAGATGACGAAGGGATACTCAAGCAGGCAGCGTAGTGGAATTATATGTCGATCGAGATTTGAACTCACGACCTTTGCCTTGTAGACCAAATCGCTACCCACTAGGCTACATCCTAGTACTTAGCTTTTCTGGTTGATTTTATTTTCGAGTTGAATAGAACAGGCCTCATATCACCTTGAATTGCGAACTAAACTATGTGATTCGCTCATTATTTAATTAATTAATGGCAACTTACAAGTCCGGAATGTAGCCTAGTGACTAGCGTCTTCCAGAATGCGAACAACATTCCGGTCCACACTAAGCAGTTGGGGCAGATAATCTGCGAAAAAAAGGCATATGATATGCAAAGTGCTAACCCTTCCAGAATAAACAAATAAATGTTGAACATCCAGATCAGGAAACCAAAGCCTGATTTGTACTGTTCTCCCAATGAAGAAGAAAAAGAATCTGAAAGACCAAGTCACTTTCAAGGTTGATCTATTCTCGAACTGTGAGTACTATTTCATATTTCAATCATACTGCTCGGGCAATCAAACTAATATGAGATACTACCATAATTCCATCTCTTGATAACCTCGAGCGTAGCCAGATTGTCAGCTCCCTCATAATTCAGAGTAGGTACGTCAAAGGGTAATTTTGCACTCAAATAATATTTATGGAAAAGTTTTTGACCACGAACAGCCACCAAATTCACCTGCGACATCTTCCTATTCGGTCGACTTAGAAATCCGCTCAGGGGAATGCTCTTCCAGTATTACCACCTTAATAAAGAAGTTTCAGGAAGAAGTCTCTCTGGCTTTACCACCTGGTTCAAAAAGTTTGAAAAAGAAATTTTTGCTATTTTAGCCAAGAGAAGGCAATCGACCGAAAAACATGATGTACTCAAGGCGGCGCAATTTTGTGACTGAGAGCATCACTCGGTGGTCCTGCCTGAAATTTTTGCTGAAGATAGTATACAACCTTCTATTATTTCGTTTCTATTCTACAATAGAGGTAGTACCAACTTCATGCGATCATGAGTGTTGCCTATGGCCTTTCGCTAACCCTTTGCACAATTCCAACTCACCAATATGTGTAGCGCAGGCATTCTTTTTTTTGACCAGAAAAGACTGCGACATATGGAACATTAAAACAAATGTTCATCGTCACTTTAAGCTTGATTTCCTTACATCTCATATCCTTTCTCCTTACCGGAAGAACGGTAGTATTCCTTGTGGTATCATATGAATCAAAACCAAAAAACACGGGCGTAATGTGCAGTCTCTTCCCAAGAATAGCTCAAACATAAAGATATTTTTAGGGTCCATCAATACAGTTCATGCAAAAAACGATTAATTGATGATACCTTGACAACAGTTTTAGCCGAGATTTGGAACAACAGCACTCATTAATTTGATGAATCTTGCATTTTACTTTTGACATTTCCAAAGCGTTCGATAGGATATGCTGGTGCTGGCTGTTCGTGCCAAATTCAAGTCAGTTAGTATAAATAATTCCACAGTTCAATAAATTGAAAACTTTTTAAGTCTGTCATACTAATGTTCTCTCCTCCTTATCGCTGGTGCCCCTCAAGGATCCGTTCTTTCTCTGCCTATCTTCTTAATTTTCATATATGACACACTTTCGCCATCCCCTAGAGCAATTCACAATTACAGAAAAAAAAAGTTGCTACCCTGAAGTTTTGTTTTTTTGCGTTTCATGACTTAATTAGCCCAAAAATGCAAAAACAAAAAATCCGTCCCACCGTACGCCATACATATGGACTCATATCTCCAGGAACGTTAAAGGTCTTCTTCTTCAATGGCGCTACAGCCCAAATTGGGCCTTGGCCTCCTGACCTTCAGGTTTCTTAATATTTTTTCATTATTTATTGAGGAAGGGTTGTTAGACATTTGCACAACCCACTATCTACGAATTTTTCATTTTCGTAGATTGAGGTGACCAAAGTATATTTAAGCAGGCAGTGTGCTGGAATTATGCGTCGACTGGGATTTGAACTTACGACCTTCGCATTGTAGACCACCACGCTACCTAATAGCTAACTATACCCTAGCCTAACATTAAAGGTAGAATGTTAGTTTTTGGGTGGATTGTTAATTGTGTAAATGATCTCCATTATCTAAATTTTCGAGAGTGTCGGGTGGAGCGGAGAGGCGGGGGCAGGGTAAGAGTCAATAACTACACTTGCTAATATCTCCACTACAAATGCAGACAGGAAGCTGAAAATCAGCGTAGGTACAGAGAGGGTTGTGGGACAAACTTTAAAAATAATAAAAAAATGTTATCCATTGACGTCCGAAAAGGGGAAGATAAAAAAAAATTGTTGGCAGAATTTTTTTTCAAACGATTATATCTTCGAAATAACCAAACAAAATTCATATTTTGGGACCATTAAGGCGGCATACAGGTGCACCAGATTCAGCTTAAAAAAAGGCTAATTATTGTAAGGGGAAGTGTCAGGAGGGGTGCAAAGAAAAACACTTAAAAATGGATATCTCAACCATCTCTTAAGCTATGTAATTGAAACTTAAAACTTTTATTAAGCTATAGTAGCGAAATACAAGAAAAATAAAAAATTTTGTAATAGCAGTGGTGGGAAATGGGGAGCATTTTAAAAATTGTGCACTTTCGTAAATTTGAAACCATTATATCTCAAAACTGAGTAGAGATATCGAATCGAAAATTCTTTACATTAAAGCATTATATAGTCTTTTGGTATGTTGTTAAAAATTTTGTGTTAAGAGGTGTAAGAGGAGGGAGGTGGTAAGTAAAAATGTCGAAAATTTTGAGTGATTTTTTAGGGCTCTGATGAAAGACACAAAGTTTAAATTTTGCACGTGCACGTATTTGATATACATAGAAAAATAGATAATTTGTTGCACAATCGTTATAAACCGAACCCCTCGGTGAGACGTGCACATGGTATTTCATGTGCATTGAAAAAAACACATAACCTGCAAATTTTTGAATGAAATTTTATGGTAGAAACTTGAAAATTTGGAAAATGCATTTAAAAAAAATCTATAAATGTACGGCAGGTCGAATACCTTCAAAACTTCTACCCCTCCCATACAAAATTATTTCTTCCACTATTTTTAAGAAATCATTTATCACCTAACTATTAAAAGCTATCAATTTAAAATTGTGCATCAAAACTTTTAAGAGCAGTTGAATCGAAATTGCGTCCAAAGTTTTGAGATCATGCTTGCCCTTCTATACCCTCCCATACAAAAGTATGATTTCGACCAATTTCATTAAGTGAACTAATAACCAACAAATTAAAAGCTACGAACTTGAAATTTTGTGCGAGCAGGTGCATCACAAACTTTACGATTTCCCTACCTCCTCTACTCCTCCCATACAAATCAATTAAAAAGCTATTAACATCCACCAACCCTTACTATCACCCCTCACCCCTTCCCTCATAAAAACCCAAACTTGCATCAACCAAATTCCTGTTAGCGCCCCCTATAGGGCCCTTGGATAGATAAAACTCTCTTCCACAAGGCGCGATCCTGAGCATCGGCCTTTAGCAGTTGCCAGGATTTGTTTATTTTCTGGCCTCCTGCTCAACTTCTCGCTTCCATGAGCTACATGTAGACCAACCCGACGTCTTCCTTAAGGATTATAATCCAGCGCCTGTTTGGCATAAACAAATAAAATATTGATTATACTCGTATGTACTGGAGCAATTGATCGTATCCGCAATGAAGTGTTAAATTGACAATAGCCGTGCCCAAGAATTCCCTTTCACTTAGTCTTCCCTAACCACTCTAACGTGCGTATTGACTTACCACCCATTCCTAACTTGTTCCAAGAATATTAAAGTTGCGCCCGATTTGTTGGCAATTTATTGTGCTGATGGGAGCACCATCAATTTCTCCTACCTTTTCAACAAAATATACTATAACCTCTCTGCTTTTTTGGCCGCACATCAAAATCCCAACGATCATTTCTACACCGGTTGTCCGCGGTGCACCGCGAATATGGAGCACGATTCCAACCGATCTGTTCCCAAGCCAATTCAATATCCAGAAGCTTAGAATTAGTGAATTTGAAGTGTCTAAAGTAATATATAAATATTTGAATAAAATATTTATTATTTTTAGTTTCATAAGTCTCTTAACCATTGAGAAAAAACTCCTTTGCAAGGAACTCAGTCTCTGAGATGCCTAGCATGGACATTACTACAATAAGAGAATAGTATTCGCCTTCAAAGTATCATGCCCGACAACAGTCAATATAGAAACCATTCCTCCGTGATGGAATAAGAACTTTTTCAATCAACATAAAGTAGTATTTCATGCGCACGTTGTTATAATTTGTCGAGATGGTTTCCTTCTGTGATCAGTGAGATCCTTGTCCGAATAAAGTGAGCCAGTATGTCACTAACTTCGCTCTGAATGAAAATTCAGACAAACTGTACTTAGCGTCTAGAATTCAAAGCCAGATCATCATTTAGCGCTAAATATCGTGCAGTCATCCATAATCCCAACTTTAAAAACTAGATCAATGGACAAGTAAGGCTTACATATCGATTTATACAAAAAACTGAATCGTCGGTAAGAAGTAGGAAATTTTAATCTACTACTCTATTGATCTGCGCTAAGTAATAGTTTAAAGAATTTCAGGATGCCGTTCTTTCTAACTATTACTAACTCAGTACTGTGTAATACTATAGAGTATAGTCATAAATGAATCAGCGGGTAATTTTATTTCTGCTTAGCTTACATCCTTTAGTAACAATTATCCTCTAATCATACTTTTCAGGGAGATGACTCTACCACAAAAGAACTTGGTATATAAGTGGGCTTATCACCCGTGATCTTAAATCCTAACTGATATGAGAAACGGATACCGGGCCTCGGATACGGACTGATTCTACGGTAACGACTTTTGACATGCAAAAACGGACTATGATTGGTTTCAGGAATGTTCGAGCATTGAATGACGGGGAAGGGATGGGGTCACTCGGTCCTTGCACCGCCAATCAGTGATCGATGATATGGAGCACTATAACATCCAACTCTAGGGCTTGTGCGAGATCAGATGGACAGGATCAGGAGAAGAACGAACCCCTAGCGGAAACACTATTCTGTACATTGGCCCTGAAAGTGAAGCCAGAAATGGCGTGGCGTTCGTCCTTACGCCGAAAGCGAGAGACAGTCTCATTAGCTGGGAACCAATCTCGGATAGGATTATCGTCGTCAGGCTAAGGACCAGTGTCAGAAACGTCACAATTCTGCAGTGCTACGCACCAACTAATACCGCAACATATGGTGACAAAGAGGAGTTTTATAGCCAACTGAGTGCCACCTTCGAACGTGTTCACTAGAAGATGTCATGGGGAGGCATGGTGACCCTTGGGTCGACGCTTCACGACCTTGGATTAAGAGACCCGAAAACGGCGAATTATTTGTGGAGTTCCGTAGTACTGGGCAAATGGTTATCGGAGGGACCCTTTATCCACGCAAGAGTCATCATAAAACATTTTGGGTTTCTCCTAATGGTATTAATCAAAACCAGATCGACCAATTGGCTATAAGTCGCCGATGGAGAAGATGCCTCCTCGATGTGCGAGCGAAACGTGGAGCTGATGTGGGGAGCGATCACCACTTGATGGTTGCTTGCTTGAGATTGTGCACAGCAGCTATCCGACGACCATAAATTTTTCAAATGACGCGCAAGCTTAATGTGGATAAACTCAGAGATCTCAACAAAAAACGCGAGTACACCGCCATTCTACGAGAAAAGTCAGCGACATGGGAAGAATATGAAATTCGCTCACTGGACGCCAATTGGGAGAAAACCAGAAACACTTTTCTAACTAGTGCTGAAGAATCTGTGGGATATGTGCAAAGTGGTGAGAAACTCTGGATATCGAAACAGACATGAGACAAGGTTGACGATCAGAAAAAAGCCGAATTGGAAATCATCTCTCGACCCGATGTCAACCAACGAACGCCCGACCTGAGGCAGAACTACCGCGATACTCATTTACTACTTAAAAAGTCTGTTAGACGCTATAAGATAAAGACCATTGACGATATGGCCAACAAGGCAGAATCTGCGGCTTACCTTGGGGATATGGGTCCACTATTTTAAATTATGAAGCAGTTGACAAACAGGAATTTCACCACCAACCACCTGGTGAGAGATGTCAACGGAACTCTCCTTAATATGAGTGAACACCAGTTGCGGCTATGGAAGGAATATTTCTCTGATATTTTCAAATCTTGTCAGAGGAAGATATTCCATAAACAGTACAGCTACCAAACATCCAAACACAACAATCCTCTATTAGGGACAATCCCTGAGATAAAGAAGAGATAGTTTCCGCCATTCGGTCAATGGCGGGTAGAAAAGCCCCAGGTATTCACGGACTACCATTCGAACTCCTCAAAGTGGACCTGGAAATAATAGCCGATATACTCCTCCCACTCTTTGTGTGGAATAAAGGAAGATATCCGACTGAATGAATGGAGAGCGTCATTGCGAAAGTTCCGAAGAAGGGCGACCTTCGGGATTGTGCCAATAGGCGTGATATATGTCTACTTACTGCCGTATCGAAAATCATGGCTAAAGTAATTCTCAACAGGATTAGTGATGTTGTGGAGAGCAATCTCGAAGTTTATCAGTCTGGATTCCGTAAAGGGTCGTCTTGTACCGACCACGCAAATACCCTACGAATAATATTGGAGCAGTCAGTCGAAATGGGTTCGCCACTACATCTCATGTTTGTTCACTTTGAGAAGGCTTTCGACAGCGTTAAGCGAGATTGCATATGGAATGCTTTGCGTAGGAGAGGTATTCCAGATAAGGTCATATCAATGATTAAAGAATCCTACGAAGATGCAAGGTGTCGCATCTTGCATAGAGGAGAGCTGTCCGAGAGCTTCCCTGTACGAACGGGTGTCAGACAAGGCTGCATATTATCACCAGCCCTGTTTCTGGTGGTAATAAATGACAACTTGAAAGCTGCACAGGAAGGTCAGGAGGGTAAAGGTCTTCATTGGAGACTATTTAACATTTTAAGTCACCTTGATTATGCTGATGACGTGTGTTTGTCTGCACATAACCGTTCGGACTTAGAATCAAATGTCAAACCAACAAACGTCATCAGTATAATTAAAAAATATGTTATATTATATATGGGGCACGGGAATAATAGAAGAAGAAGCCCAATAGACTGAACTAAACAACCGGCTTTGTACTAATTGTCGAATTTCTGGCCCTTTGAGAGTTTCAGCTTTTCTTTCCCGAATTTTCTATCAGAGAGATCTGAAAGTCCTAGGCACTAACATTCCCACTACTCTAATATCATTCATTTGGTGCAATTAAAATCATTCACCTTCAATTAAAAAAAATATATATATATAAAAAATTATTAACCACTCCAAATACTTTTAGCCACTAACTTTCTAACAACCTATCAAAAACAAAAGATTTTTTCTAACATATTGAATCCGTCAGATTGAGTTTTTGAAATGTCAATCACTAATGAAATATTTTTCGGGACGATCATATGTGGTCCAAGATATCAGGATACCTGCTTAACGTGCATCTTTCAATCGAATAATTCGTGCGCCTAAGAATTTTTATTAAACAGATTCCGATTTCGATCCGCACTACACTAGTATTTTCATTAATGAATTAAATTTATATTTATACAAAAAAAATTAATATAATTTTTTTTTTCAAATTTCCAGGACTATAGCCAATTCTTTGCTAAAAATGCATTAAACCAATATTATCCTGGCTACAAAGTTCCTCCAGGCACTCAACATGTTTACGCTGAATACTAAGCCAGAAAAGAAAAACGAAAACTAAAGCGACGTCTGCATAATTACTGGAAACCCTTTTATCTATTCAGTTTCTGTTTTAAATAAAAGGATTTCCTTTAAAGTTTAAAGTTTATACACATCACACTTTACTTCATTTACTACACTTCATTTATTTATTAATACAAAAAAATATATACATAAATATTAATTGTTACCAAAAAATGCGCTTAAAATTTGTTTCAATAGTCAAAACTAAACTATCCTAATTTCTTTTATTTTTATTTTAATCTCTTGTTTTTGCTTATTTAAGAAAAATTAAATTCTTTAAACTTTAAAAAAAAATCTATACAGCGAAATTTATTTTATATAATTCTTACATAAAAAAATCATTTTTATTCAAAGTAAATTTTATTCAATTGTACGTGTGTGCTTTTTGTTTATTAAATACTTATAAAAACTATTAAATAAACCAACGCTTTTAATTAAGTTTTATTATTCATATTTTTAAGTCAAGTCGAAACGCTTTGTAAACCAAAATTGTTACGAAACAGACATAAATTTTTTTTTTTACAATAAAAATCAGAGAGAGAGAGAGAGAGAGAAAGAAAGAAATTTATATCTTCAGATATGTTGTCCTAATTAAGTGTTGGCAAAATATGTTTTCTTCAAATATTGAATTTTTAAAAATTATCGTTTCAATATGCTTATAAAGACAGGAGAGCTGATTCGTATGGTGAGATTTACAATTATATTTCTTTTATATTATAATTTTAATACAGAAATTTAATTTTTGTATTTTTATTGAGGATGCTATTAATATAATCGATTTATATATTGCATGTTTTACCATTAATTAGCTCGTTGTTTTTATAAGTTTTCAATAGTTATTTTTTTTTTCTTAGATCGAAATTATTGCAAAATTTTAATTTAGAAAGAAATAAATAAATAAATATATGTTAAAAGAAAAAAAAATTATTTTTTTTATGTCATTCAATATTAATGAAAACAGAAACAATTTTTAATTGAAATATATTTATTATTATTATTATTATATACACGTGCATACGTGGATTGTAAATAAAAGCTTTGACTGGAGATAATTTGGTTTTTTGTTGAATTAAGGCCACTTATCGTTTGGAGTTTCTCGATAAACCATTTATTATTATAATAATTAAGTATTTTAATCGACATAGAAAAAAAAACTTGCTACCCTGAAATTTTTTTTTTGCGTTTCATGACTAAATTAGCCTAAAAATGCCAAAAAAAAAAAAATACGTCCCGCCGTACGCCATACATATAGACTCATATCTACGGATTCGATTGTTGATTGGGTAAGTGAGCTCCATTATCTCCATTATTTTGGTGAGTCTCAGGTGGAAGGGGGAGGGAAAGAGTCAAAAACTTCACAAGCTAATATCTCCACCACGAATGCAAATAGGAATCTGAAAATCAGCAGGAGTATGAAGACGGTTGTGGGCCAAACTTTAAAAATAATTTAATTTTTTTTATCCATTGGCGTCCGAAAAAGGGGGGGGGCAAAGAACTAATTGTTGGATGCAAAGAAAAATACTTAAATATGAATATCTCAACTGTCTCTTCGTGCTTCGTGCTTTATTTCGAAGTTCCCTAACTTTACGGCATAATACATGGAGCTTACCGTTCCACCAGTAGTTTTACTCCATTTTTATTTTAGATCCTTCTATGGGGAAAGCCGTATCATAACTCCTCATAGCCGCAGTTGCTGAGAAGTTAACTCCCTCCTCAATGGCATTAGTCCCCTGTGTAGCAAGTGTAGGTGAGGGACCCAACAAATTTTCTAAGTGAATTCCAAAAGCCTGCCAATTTGTGCCTCTAGGATTCCTATTTCACTCCAAAGGTCGACGTCAGGGATCCCACGGTAATATCGATAACTTCTGCCCTGGATTTAGTAACAAAGGTGTACTCGTTACCTCCATTCTTCTTCAATGGCACTACAGCCCAAATCGGGCCTTGGTCTCCTGACCTTCAGGTTCCTTAACATTTTTGTTATTTATTGCGGAAGGGTTGTTAGCCCTTCGCACAACCCTCTATCTATGAATTTTTCATTTTCGTAGATTGAGGTAACCAAGGTATACCCAAGCAAGTAGTGTGCTGGAATTATGAGTCGACCGGGATTTGAACTCAAGACCTTCGCATTATAAACCAACACGCTACCCACTAGGCTACACCCAAGCTTACCGCCATTCGCTACCATCATATTTGTTTCTGCTACAAGTAACCCACCTCTTTTATTTGTATTTGGGCTTCCCCATAATGAATGATGTGCATTCGATCACAAGCCAGAATCAGATCACATCGACCTCGTGTTGGAGGTTCACCTGCATCGCTCCAGCCATCGCTATGCATTCTTTCAGGGTTAAGTGGATCCGGTAGTCAGAAGTGCTCTAGACCCTTTATCTTCCTAATGGCTAGTGCTGAACATCGGTCTTTACCGATTTCTACTTAGACGTCCTTCTTAGACTTTGTCATCTGATGAATCTTCCAACTTCTGGTATAGGGGTCGCTCTGATACCTCGTTCGATGTAGGTATCGCGACGGCTCGATATTCCGGTCTTTCAGTGTAACCTGGTTTTGGGAACACCTCGTGGGTCCATGTATTCGTCCAATACGTTCACGGCATTATAAGGCCGATCTACGGATTTGGCTTCCTTCGCAGCTGAAATCTCAGCACTGTCATCTAGTCGCTCCTTACTAGTTCAGATGACGATAGTGTAACCACCTTTAGGTCACGCGAGTGCTTTGCGATAACAGCCTTCTTCGGATTTCGCTCCGATTCGCTACCGTTCTGCCTGATACTTGGAGCATCAGGCAGCATCGGTGCAGACTAAGCGCATACAACACTAGCCACAGATCTAGCCATCTCTCTTCTGCGCAGTCTTACTCTATGTTGTTGTCATCTGCATGTGATAGTATGCGAACTCGGCTTTTTTTCTTGCATGCCAGAGTCGGTCTTTTTTGCATGCCCTTCTTTTAACGACGGCGGTGTATCAACAATTACCGGTGGATCGAGCGTCGAGGATGAATGACGTGGTTCAAAAACTCCTCGTCAATTAAAACTGCATTCTCAGTCAGAGTGATGTCTTCTAGTGATATTTCGCTATCGAAGCTACCGCCAAGGAGCGTACTCTTGCGGCTGTCCTCGCCATCAGTCGAAACAATAGTGGTTTCCATTGCAACAGCCTGCTCAATCACTGGTGCATTGGAAGGATTAGTAACACGATCACTTCCACGACCTAGTCCAAACGTCGTGGAGGCTATTCTGCTGGCGACTAATGAAGTGACGTTACCTCCCGATCCCTCGCTGGTAGTTACAGTTCCTACCGACACGGCTTCTCCGAGCCGAGGTTTCCTTTTCCGTCTGCCAACCTGCTAAAAAACGACGTTGGGATTTGATGTGTAGGATAAAGGAAATGGGCAAATAGGACTAAAGAATGGCTTAAGGGAAGTAACAGCATTATTTGAATGAAAAATGTTTTCTTTGATCGCGGCTGCTTATTCACCAAATACTTTATTTTGCAGCTGGCACTGGTCGGCTGTCTACTATCGGCAACCTGTGGATGCGCGTGGTGGCATATAGCTCTGAACAATCTAATGGACAAGAATAAAATAGTGTTCCATATTCGGTCAATGGCGGGAAATAAAGCACTCCCCCCCTCATATATGTAGACTGACTAACAACCGAACTACTCAAAGCGTATCCGAAAATAACAGCCGAAATACTCCTACCACTCTTTACGGAGGTGTAGAGTGAAGAAACCTATTCGGCTAAGTCGAAGTTTGGCGACATTGTGCAATTTCTGAAGCAGAGCAACCACCGCAATTGTGGCAGTTTGTTGTATTATTGTTGCCAAAAACTTTTAACGTACCCAATTTATTATTTCATGATACCCTAGATCTAGCTTAGTGAGTAGCATGTTGGTCTACAATGCGTTGGTCGTGAGTTCAAATCCCGGTCGATGCATAATTCCACCACAGTGCCTAATTGGATATACCTTGGTCACCTCAATATATGAAAACGTAGAGAGATGGTTGTGCAAATGTCTTGCAACCCTTCCACAATAAATAATGAACAATTTTTAAGAACCTGAAGGTCAGGAGACCAAGGCCTGATGTATGGTTTCATGAATACAAACGGAACCAAAATTCATTGAATTTACTGCAGAAATTGATCAAATATTCTGAATCGAGCATTTTAGTCGTGAACGTGCTACCTATTTTTCTTTCTTAAAACAAACTGGGATGGATGGAGCTTACCTACGTAAGCAGTGTGCTTGAAAGTTAGCCGGAATTTGAAATCATGACCTTCGCGTTATAGACTAACACGCCACTCACAAGGCTACATCTAAGCTATCATGAAATAATAAATTGGGTATGTTGAAAGTTTCTCGCAACAACAGTACAAAAAACTGATTACGTAACATCTCACCTTTTAAGTGTACAATTAAAATTCCCGGAAGCTAGGTAACATGAATGTGCCGAATAAAATGAAGTGAGTAGTAATTGGAGCGTGTGAAGGCTAAAATTATGGCCAAAATTAAGCTGTTACGATGTTTTCAACTTCTTACTATTACAAAAAAACTGCAAATTGTCAACCAGAGCATGCAATTTACTGTAGGCCATACATATATCCGACATTATCAGGACTACAAGGCTTTTTTCCCGTTCTACCTACAGCCTCAACTTTAGCACAGAAAAAACAAAACTGCGATAGCTTTACTCTTCCGTGTAATTATGGTAAACTAAATTTACAAGAGTCGCCAGTTCCAAGCTATTATAATATAACCACAGTTTTTTTCAAGTAAATTGTATGAATTGTATGTAAGAGTTTTTTTTTTGCATAAAGCATTTAAGATGATGCCGGAATTTTTACTTAGTGAGATGATGATAAAAAAATAATTGCAAGAGTATATGGGTCCTGCTTCATTTTCTTTATGTTAATGGTAATTATAAGCATGTACACGACGTAAATGGGTATTTTAAAGTGTCGAGATTATGCAGAGGGATAATTAGCTTTATTTATAAAAGAGAAAATATTTTTTTAGTTTGATGATAAGAGCTTCTGGCTATGAAACGGAATTAGTTAAAAAAAAATTAAATTTTAAGTAAGCAATTGAAAATGGTCTTGGAATACAATTTTTCCATTTTATTCTCTTAAAGAAAATCCATTTAACAAAAATTCCTTTATGCAATCAGGGGTGGGTTCAAAATAAATGTGATGTCATTGGAAATTTTTAATTTGGTCTGGGAATCGCTGCATCTTGCACCCATCCACAAGAATGGGGACAAACGAAAGGTTGAGAACTACAGAGGTACAGCTATTCCACCAGATCCAATATGATCAATCCTATTCTTAATGAAAAGCAGCACGGCTTTAGAAAAAGTCGCTCGACCAAGACGAACCTCATGATGTATTCGACACTCTGCGCACTTGGTTGGGCATCAAATCGAAGGAACATACATAGACTTTAGCAAAGCCTTCGATCTGGTGGATCACAATATCTAGATTTTAAAGTTAAAAAATTGCTGTGACAGGATCCCTACTTAACTGGCTTAAATCCTATCCTAGTAACAGAACTTAATTTCTTAAGTTTCAAGGTTTTATTTCCAAGAAAATATTATTGTCTTCTGGAGTACCCCAAAGAAGTTACTTGTGACCCCTGATGTTTAATATTTTCATCTCAGATCTATCAGAAGTTTTGGAAAATGATTCACTTCCGATGTACATTGATGATCGAAAAATGTATCATTCCATAATCTCACCCGCAGATGCCGCACTTCTGCAATTCAATCTTATTGCGCTGGATGATTGTCAGAAAAAATTAGAGCTTACCACGTGATAAACTTCTTGCGGAAAAGATCCGTATGCCTCCATGACTATATCCTAAGTTGAGCTCAACTACACTGTGTTGATCAAATTGAGGACCTCGGCTTACTACTGGACAAGAAACTCTCCTTCAAATCCCACTGCAATTGAATAATTTCAAAAAGATATTAACTTCTTGGAAACTTATGGAGTCAACCTTTAATGTATTGCACAGTTAGTGGATTTAAGTGGCTTAAAATTTGGTGTATTATGGAAATCGGGTGGAGAAAAACGAAAATTACGGCGAACATTATTCTTGAAGGATTGGAGGCTATACCTGTTTGGAAAAACATTAGCCGGCAATGCATTTCAGAGTCTGAATGTTCCGGAAATGAATGACCGGCTATATTCCACTATAGGAGAAGATAAAAGTCTGGCAGTATACACTTGCGCTTGTTTCGTTTGACGAGTTTGTTGTGGAAAAGTGTAAAGTGAAGAATAAGTGCGCATAGTTCCGAACTGCATTTACAATATAAGAAGCGAAAGTAAATGCTGAGTGCTCCAACATTTCTGCGATGCTCGAGCCATAATTCTCGGTGACGGAGTAATAAGAAAAGAAATACAAAAACTGTATGAATACACTAACAATAAATATAAAAACCAAGATTAAAACATAACAGAATTATGATTGGGCTTAAAGCCCAATCATATGATACTCTAGATGAGATGGAAATGAGTTTAGTATACCGGAAAATATGTCATGTGAAATTCTTTCGAATAGTGACTAGAGACTTTGCATGGGAGGTGGTAGAAGTAGAGGTTTGTACTTTTCGTATATGACAACGAACAAGGCATGCAAAATGTTTTTTGCTGAATTTAAAGTTTTTAGTTTTCATTATTTTTAAAGAAATTGGTCATAGATTTTCTGAAATTGGGGAATTTGTATGGGAGGTGGCAGACAAAGTGAAGCGTTTAAGATGATTTTGAAACTGTTTTTTTTTTTTAAAGCCGAACACAACTTAGGGGTCACCCTTTAATGTAAATTACACAGTCATGTCGGTAAGGGAAAAAAGGAGTAAGGAGTTGAGGTTAGTCGGGATTAAAAGGAGGGAAAAGCCTAAAATGCCGGTGGACGTTGAGTTTGAAACGTCGAAGGTCGTCTGACAATGGGAATACATCTTTAGGCAATGCATTCCAGAGCTTAGAAGTTCGGGGCATGAATGACCGCCTATATTTCACTGTGCGGGAGGTCCGAAGCTTAACAGTTAACTCGTGTGCGCTTGATGATAGACGTGTGTTTCTAGGAAATGAGTACAGAGGAGGAATAAGTTTAGCAAGTTCCTCACTGCATTTACCATGAAAGTAGCGGTAGTAAATGCTTAGTATACCAACATTTCTGCGATGCTCAAGGGAGTCTATAGAAACCGTGACGGCTTCATTTCCAATTAGTCGGAACGCCTGTCTCTGGACACGGTCGAGCATTGCAAGTTGCGTTTTGGGTGCCCCAGCCCATAAATGAGAATTGTACTCGAGGCGTGGTCTAATGTAGGCCTTATAAATATTTGCTAAGTCACTGGGAGTAAAATATTGTTTACATCTTCGGAGAACTCCTAGGCGTTTGGAAGCGTCAAGTGCTACGTCAAGTATGTGCTGGTTCCAATTAAGGTGGTTATTTATTTTGATGCCAAGGAGTGAGAAGTATTCGGAGGAGTTTAGTGGGACACCACCGAAGGTTACATTAGGAACCGACGCCGGGATATCACGTTTAAGGGAAAGATGACAGGCCTGCGTTTTTGAAGAGTTGAACTCTACTCTATTTATCCTGCCCCATTGCAAGATTAGATTCAGGTCAGAGTTCAATGATCCAAATAGTTCGGCACGTTTAGATGCTACCGGGACACGGTGAGCGTTAGTAATCGAGTCGAATTCATAGATGTTATCCATGGTACTATCATCTGCAAAGCAATGAATCGGATTGAGCGTAGACGACGGAAGGTCATTGATAATCGATCCATTTTACAAGGTTATTATTAAAGCCGACTGCTTTGAGCTTCTCTAGGAGACAATTGTGCCAAACTCTGTCGAACGCTTTAGCGATGTCAAGCGCCAGAACTTGACCTTCGCCAAATTTATGGATGCAAGAGTTCCAACGGTCAGTCAGATAAACCAAGAGGTCACCTGTAGACCGTCCGGAACGGAATCCGTATTGTCGATCATTGATAAGTTTGTTATCTTCAAGATAGCGAATTTTGCGATTCACAGCCGTTTCCATCACTTTAGACAGAACGGAAGTAATGGCGATGGGGCGATAGTTGGCGGGCAACGCTTTGTTACCTTTCTTGGGAATCGGCTGAACATTCGCCATTTACCACGTGCGCGGAAAATGTCCAGAAGAGTAAGAGAGATGGAATAAATCTCGCAGCGGTTTAGCCAGGGACGCAAAACAATTTTTTAGGACTAGGGGGGTAATACCATCGGGACCTGCAGATTTCTGAGCGTTGAGCTCACGAAGAATTCTGGATATAAGTCGTGTGCGAAAATGGATCTCAGATAGACGAAATCCAGATGGTGATACCGGCGGAGGAGACTGGTTTGTCGCTGATAGCCTGGAGTTTCGTGCGAAACTTGCTGCGAGAAGATTGGCTTTCTCAACAGGATGGACTACAATTCGGTCCCCATCTAGAAGAGGTGGTGTAGATGATTTAACATGGTTGCTGTTAACCGTTTTAACAAATGACCAGAACGATCTCGAGCCATTTGGCGATTCGAGAATTATTTGTCGAAGCTTTTGGTCGTGTTGAAACTTAGCTTTCTTCAAAATCGAATTGCATGTATTTCTTGACATGTTGTAAAGAGATCTGTTGGCAAACGTTGGGTTGCTCTTAAAAATTTGAAAATATTTTTTCTTGTTCCGGATGGCTGTAAGACAATCAATAGTAAACCACGAATCCTTCGACGGCTTGATACCTTTGTAATTAAAGGGTATGAAGAGTTCCATACCCTTAAGGATGATTTCAGTTACAAGCTGACAAGCTGTATCACAATTATTAGACTCGAGACACAATTTCCAATTATTGCTTATCGTCATCCTTATCACCATGCTTTGATTCAATTTCAAAGTCGATAGCTCTCATACACTTGAAGGAGAAATTCTTTACTTGAATTTATAATACGTATATTTGTATTGGAGGTGGTAGAAGGAGTGAAGCGGAGCTGATAATTTTTTCTAACACTTATTTGAATTATTAAGAAACAAATTCTGGCAAAATTTGAAGTTTGTACTTTTTCTAGTTTGAATGGAAATCGACAAAATGCATTTAACAAAAATTATGCATTTGTATGGGAGAGGGTAGAAGGAGTATTCGGATCAAAACAAATTTTTTTCAAATTATTGATATTTCTATTTGTATACTTTATACAAAATATCAAGTTAATAGCTTTAACAGTTTCGAAGAAAAATAATTTAATTTAAATTTCAAAATTTCGTGAAATTTGTATGGGAGGGGTAGAAGGAGTGAGGTGAAGATGATAATTATTTTTTAAATAAATTGGAATTATAATAGAATTAATTCTGACAAAATTTCGTCTTTTGAGCTTTACTAGTTTCAATGAAAATCGAAAATATGTATTTTTCGGGGTCGGGGATCAAGTCAATATTCCGTGATATTAATGACATATATATCATAATACTTTGACCAAAATTTTAAGTCGATAGCTTAAATAGTTTCAAAGAAAAATCAATTTCTTAATATTTCGAAATTTCGTGAAATTTGTATGGCAGGGGGTAGAAGGAATGGCGGGATGTAGCCCATTCACAAACTTAAAGTTACTTTTTTGCTAAAAATGACACACAAAAAATTTTAGCACTATAGCTCAAAGCTTTCGAGAGTTATGCTGTAAACAGACGCACAATCAGACAGACTGACAGACGGACAGACGGTCACTCGGAATCGAGGTTTTTGAGCGACAACAAATATTTCTCTACCCTTGGCGGCTCAGTGCGAGCATTATTTCTTAGCGTTACAAACGGTAAGGCAAACACAATTTACTCTCAGATTTCATCTAGAGTATAAAAAGAAGACAAAAAAAAAACTTTTTGACAGAGTTTGGCATGAATGTCTTATAGTTAAGCTTAGGGTCATATGTCTTAATGCTACCCTTGTTCACTGAATTGAGAGTTTTCTGTCAGAATGCACTATACGAGTAGTACTAGATGGCGGTAGATCTTTCTCCTTTCCAATAGATTCCGACGTCCCGTAAGGCAATGTTTTATCTTCAACTCATTTCTTAGTTTTCATCAACGACCTTCTGTCATCTACTCTCAATCCATGGTTTTGCAGATGACAGTACTTTAGATAGCACCTATGAATTTAACTCTGCTGCGGAATCAAACAAGCACTCTATTGTTTCCAATCGCAGGGAGTTATTCTGTTCTCTGAACTCAGATCTGAACTTGATCCTGGAATGGGACAAGGGAAATAAAGTAGAGTTCAACGCCTCCAAAACACAGTCCTGTTATCTATCCCTTGAACGTGATGTTTCAGTATTAGTCTTAGTATTATGAGTCTAGGTGTTCTCCGAAAGTGTAAGCAATATTTCACGCCAACCGATTTTGTAACAATCTGTTAGGCATACATTAGAGCACGTTTAGATTACTGAGGCACTGAAGGCACACTTTGCGTGGCTCCATCGTATTTAAAAACATGCGTTACCACTGATTGGAGATGAGACAGTCACTCTTCTATCGATTCTCTCGAGCATCGCAGAAATTTCGGAGTAGTCAGCATTTACTATCGACACTTCCATGGTAAATGCAGTGTGGAATTAAGCGCAATCATTCATCCATTCTGTACTTTTAGAGAGATACTCACCAAGCTGAACGCGTGCACAAGTACACCATTAAAATATTACCTTCTTGTACAGTAAAATTTAGGCAGTCATTTATTTCACGAATGTCAAGACTTTGGAACACATTACCAGCCAAAGTGTTTCTTAACGAGTACAACCTCCAGTGCTTCATGGGCAATGTCACTTTCCTCTCTCTTAATTTAAGTTTTTAGTAACTCTTAAAAAAATTTCCAAGTATAGGTTATACTGACATAACTGTGCATAGCATTATAAAAAATAAAACATATATTCGAAACCTAAAAAAAAGCACAAACTTTTCGATATGTAGCCCAATATGGCGGACAAAGTTTCGAAAATTTTGAGAGATCTTTTAATTTTGAATTTTTGAAATTTTCTATTTTTCGATTTTGATCTGGAATATAGAATCGAAGAAAATTTCAAGTATTTTCTAAACTTAAGGAACCTGAAGATACGGGAGCCAATGCCCAACTTATGCTGTAGTGCCAGAAGATGAAGATGAATTAAACACTACAAAATGTTAACTCGATATTCATCTTTAGCTGAAACTAAAAATGTATTGAACACAAATTTGTCTTCGTACTATAAATAGTGTGTTCGGTTTCTGTGCCTAAAAAAATCGTTAAAATCTAATTCGACAATCATCGATTTTTTTCTCAATTAAATAAATGGACCACTCAAAATAAAAAATCTAAATACAATCGACAGCAACATGTTCTAAATGCTCATATGATTGACTACCATATACGAAACCTTCTTTCTATCGTATCCTCTGAAAAGCTGAAACTAATAAAACAGGAAGTGCAAAAAAGAGAGAAAAAAGGCCCGAAATTGCATCAGCGAATTTTATCGAGTTTGAGTTCGATTGTGTTCAATGGTTGATAACGAAATCCTACTTCTCTTAGCTTTTATTATCCACTTTGTTGCAATTGTGTCCGGGAAATCAGTGCACGTAGCATGACATGAAATTGATTTCGCGTTTTCAGGCCATATACGTGAGTATTGAGTGCCACCATTCCCCATGTACTTGCATACAAGGCCACACAAAAAAAAATCTCATAAACGCGTTTAATCGCTCCAAACTACAAATCACGTGGATTCAATCCCTGTAGGCACATCAAAGCGGCAAACAGGAAAACATTTTTAACGAAACCATGTACGAACTCTTCGGGCACAGAAAGGACTCCAAAGTGTATTCGCTATAATACTTCGTATATTTTCAAAATGAAGCGTGATTGAAAATCATCGAGTGCATTCGAATTCCATCAGGTGGGTTTTGAATATTCGAATAGCACCAGCCTGTACAATCGGACATAACGCATATATGTATGTATAAATCATCAAACTCAATCATTTCCTCGGCTACAGTTAATACTTAACTTTGTAAAATGGAAAAATTCAATGAAAAGCTCTATTATTTTCTTGTTCACTGAGCCGTGTAACTTCTATCCTTGAAGGGATTAAGACTGAAAGTGCGTATTGCGAAAAAAAATAATAAAACGGTTTTTCTTTTTTTGAATTCCTCTTTTCACGAGCCTTTTCTGCAATTGAAGCGTTTTTTCATATCGTACTGAATAAAACGTAAATTGATGCAGTGAGCGCGAAATAGCTTATGCAATCCTTTCACAAACAGCTTGAATTGAACCCGAAATTTAATTTTGCTGCTTTGATTTTTTAACGAATTCAGTTCGGGTTTTATCTCCTTTCTGTTTTATTACATGGTTCAGATTATGCATGCTTGACCAGTGTCCACCGCTAGGGCACCGAATCCCTGAGCATATTTTCAATTTAGGATCAGAAAAGAACAATAGCGATTTCCCCGGTATATAAAAAATATGTAATATGAAAAAAAAACAAATAAACATAGAATTTAAAAAAAAATGTTTCGTTTGCTGCAGAAGTTTCTTTTTTTTATACCCGAACGTCGTTTCGTAAGTTCCTTCGCAGTTCCAAGTATTGTATTTATTGATGTATATGGGTATGTGAGCACCAGCTTTCACACACAGGTGTATGCACCCAATTCCGCATGCAAGTGCCGATATTTGAACGTCATAATAATAATCTAGATGAAATCTGAGAGTATTATAAGTTTACTCTAAAGTTTGTAAAGCTTTGAAATAATGTTTACACAAAGTCGGCACAGAAATATTTTTTGTCGGGTAAAAATCTCAAAACGGGATGTCCGTCTGTCCGTTCGCGCTCTAGCTCGAGAACGCGTTGAACTAGAAAGTTAAAATTTAGTACACATCACTTTTGGAGAAAAATTAACACCAAGTTCGTGAACGGGGCAAATCGGGCCTTTCCCATACAAAATGATTCATTTCCAATCATTAACATCATAATCAAATTTTCTTGGAAACTATAAAAGCTAATAATTTGAAATTTAGAATATAATATATTTATCATAAAGGCAATGTTTTAAAAAAAATTATTCGAATCCCCACTCTTTCCACCACCTCCCATACAAACTGCACTTTTTCATAATATATTATAAGCCAATTCTCTCAGTACGTATAATATTTGTCGAGCTCAAAATTTTGTACCGTATACTAAATTAGCATTATTATTGAGATTTGCACTACTGCTTCTATCCTTTCTCTTACAAGATGACACAACTTCACAAAAAATCGATTTTCTTAAGAAGTATGAATTTCACTAGTCTAAAATTTAATAAATGTCAATCTCATAATATTCGTAGTTATTTCTCCTTCTACCATCTCCCATACAAACTTCACAATTTCACTAAATCTAATAAACTAATTTTTTCAGTCCCTATTCAATTTTTAGAGCTTAATTGTAGAAAAATTTTTTCTGGGCTCTCTAGCGTGGTGTGAAAAAATTTAGTTCGAAGCCTTCAACCCTACCACCTTCTCCATACAAAATTTCTATTGCATCTAGAGTATCACAGCTTTTCGCCCAATCATAGTTCTGTTATGTTTTTAGTTTTAATTAGTGTTGCCATGTAAAAATATCAAAACAATCTTATCTCTATTTGGTGTACCGCAAACGACCTATTTCCACATTGAGAATCGATCATAAATATATGTAATCATTTTCGGTATTAGTTTTGAGAAATCTGTAGATTTAAAATATTGAAAATACCAGGCGAGGAAATAGATTTGGAGGTCCTGGTGACCAGATTGCTAAGATTTGTGATTATTTTTATATTCTAGATGGAATCTGAGAGTATTATAAGTTTGCTCTTTGGTTTGTTCCTCAAAAAAATAATGTTCACAAACCGGATTTCCGCAAGGCCGTCCTTTCGCTCTCTCGTTGAGCTAGAAAAAGCTCAAATTTTATACAATTTCCTTTTAGTGAAAAAGTAACGTCAAGTTCGCCAACGGGCTAAATCGCTCCAACCCTCCACACACTCCCATAGAAAATGACACATTTTCCCATCTACATTCTAAGTTAATTTTCTTGCCAAATATAAATGTTAATGATCGGAAATTTCAAGCTTACCATTTTTATGATAAATATATTTGTTGCTCAAATTGCAAAATTCACATTTTCACGAAATGCAATGCATCAATTTTTTTTCAGTATCTATAAAATTTATGACAGTAAAATTTACAGTGAATTTAGTGACATGGGAAGGAATCAGATTGATCTTGTCACCTCTTGTATCACCTTCCATACAAAATAGCACAATTTTGCAACTTAATAATAAGTTGATTTTCTTCGAAGGTAAGAGGTCTACTGATCTGAAATTTATGTCGTATTATTTCAATATCCTCTGTAAAAATCGTTGAAACTCCCAACTTTTTCTGCCAGCTCCCATACAAAAGTCACAGTTAGGAGACATCTGGTAAAACAATTCTCAAGACAATACTGCTCTAGACATAAAATACATAAGTATATATAAGTAAGCAGGTTATTGTTATGATAGAAAACCATCACTTCTAATATCACTAAAACTAGAAATCCATCTAGAATATCGCATGATTGGGGTCTTACCAGTAACTCTAGTTCTGTTATATTTTTTACTAATGAAGCCTAAAACGCTGTCCAATTGAAATGACATTTTTGTACGAAAAAGCAAAGTTCGCGAAGTGAAGTTTATGAGATTCTCAAACAAACTTTTCATCTCACTTGAACAGCGTACTAAACTAGGGTTCCTGTGTGAGCTAGGCAGAGCATACCGTTCGCAACGTTTGACCTTTCTATCTTCTTTTGGGTCACGAAAATTTTGAACATTTTCGCGATTTTCTTAATTGCGCAAAAATAAGACCGTATACCGACTTTCATTATCATTTAAAGTTATGGGAAACTATGGGAAACTACCATATCAAACAAGGAAGCTCCAGGACGGACTACCAACCGAATCCAAAGCGGACCCGCAAACAACAGCCCATATACTCATCTCACTATTTACTCAGGTGTGGAATGAAGGAAGATATCTGAATGATTAAAAAGAGGGCGTCAGCTGTCCGTCAGCTTTCCTGTGCGAACGGGTGTCACATAAGGTTGCATATTATCACCAGCCCTGGTTCTGGTGGTAGCAAATGACATCTTGAAAGCGGAACTGAAAGGTGGGGAAGGTAAAGGTCTTCAATGGAGACTATTTAACATATTAAGTCACCTTGATTATGCTGATGACGTGTGTTTGCTTGCACATACCCGTTCGGACTTAGAGTCAAATGTTCGCTCGTTGCATTCTAAATGCAAAGAGGCGGGACTGAAAATAAATGTGTGAAAAGGTGCAAGATTTTTGCTATCCCGGAAGCATTGTCAGCATGGACAGCGGAACCGAAAGGGATGTTGAGGCTCGGCTATATAAAGCTCGTCAGGCCTTCGGTATCCTTTCCCCTTTCTGGACGTTAAGAGAGATTTCCCTTCGCACGAAGCTGCGAGTTTTTAACGCATGCGTCAAATCCGTGTTGTTATGTGGTTGCACTACGTGAAAAGTGACTGTTCGACTTACCAAGAAACTACAAACTTTCGTGAACCAATGCCTCCGACGCACTTTAGGAATATTACAGCCAGAAGTGATCTCCAATGACGAACTTTGGAGTACAACTCGCCAGACTAAAATAGGTATTGAGATTCAAAGGCGGAAGTGGTAGTGGATCCACACTTTGAGGAAACTAGAGCGAAACATCGCCAAACAGGCTCTGAACTATAATCCTCAAAACGTCGGGTTGGCCGAAGCGAGCAGTTGAGCAGGAGACTAGAAGAATAAACAAGTCCTGGCAACAGCTTAAGGCCGATGCTCAGGATCGCGCCTTGTGGAAGAGAGTTGTTTCTGTCCTATGCTCCTATATAGGTTCTTAGTGGAAATTTGATTGATCATATCTAACAAGCCATTAGTAAAGTGCATATTTTGGTGAATGCTGGTAAAGAGTACCAGGGAATATCATATCCAACGTGACATCTCCAAGAACTGGGTAACACTCACTGATATTTAACATCAAAAGTTCCGCGAATCTCACTCTCCGTCTCCAAGAAGATCATTCATTCAACCGGAACATCATCGTCTTCAAGGCGGTGTACTATGTGACTTAGAGTGCACGCAAGTACCCAGCACGTTAACAAAATACACTATCAAATATATGTATGACTGAGCGTCCAGGTTAAGGGGTCGAAATTTTAGTAACTCATACTCGGCAAACAGAGGACTTGTTTCAATACGTCAATCGCCACCTTAAGATTGGATTGATTCATAGGTAACGTCCACGCAAACGAAAAATGAACAATATATTCGGACCTCGGAACGTGCGATCCCTGTTCAGGACAGGAGGAGCGCGAGCGCTTTTGGTAAACAGATGAGAAAATTAAATATAAGCATCACTGCAATCGAAGAAACTAAATAGTTAGGTAATGAGATTATTGACATTAGCTCGCACACAATTTTCAAAATTTGGAAATCTTGAGAAATCGAGAGTTTGGAGTTGAATTTATCGTCGATAACAGTTTTAAGCACTAATTTACTAACTTTACACCCGTCAGTGAGCAATTGTTTGCAATCCCCATCAAGACAAAGACGACGAACTTAAAAGTGATTAAAACAGCAGCTTGGAATGAACATTCGACTCCTTTCCGTGGAACGATATTAAATTAGTGATACGTGAATTTAACGGGCAAGTGAGCAAAGAGTAGACTTACATATGTAGTCACAATTATAAGCCACTGTCTCCATGATATCATCAACAACAAAGACCAGGCTCTGACTGATTTGGCCAGCAGCAAAAGCCTTATTGTAAGCTTAACATGCTTCCCGAATCATGCATGACCTTCAGAGAGAACATGGGTATCGCCCGACGGACGAACATTCAACCAAATAATCCATGTTCTAATAAAGGAAGGGATGATCTCCAGCTTTCTGGACGTGCGTAAAAGTCGAGTGGTTAATTGGGACACAGATTACTCTTTGGTTAAGACCAAGCTCCGATGTCGAATAGCAAACCGAGGACACTAAAAAACACAAAAGGAGAAAGAAGTTTTTTTTTACAGAATGACATGTGTTATATGCAAATTTGGCCTGTATGTGCAATGCACAAACACAGTCATGGAGGGAAGAAATAGGATTGGGAAGATAGGGGAAGTGGAGGGCTAACAACCCTTCCACAATAGTAATGAAAAAATGTTAAGAAACCTGAATGTCGGCAAAAGAAGACAAACACGCCTAAAAATGGCATGATATCCATTGTAGAAAATTTTGAATTACACAACATAAGAGCCGCGTATTGAAAGAGCTATACCAACCGAAGACGATCCCCTGCTAGGAATCAGAAAGCAACATTGTAAGTAATGCGGAAGATATAAAACTAAGATGTGCGAAATATTTTGAATACTTCCTCAATCCGAGCTCATCATCCGCACGAATAGCAGCATCAGACATAAAAGCAAGTGTAAATAATGTCACAGCTGATGAAGGATTTTCCTTGAGTCCTCCCACACTTGAAGAAGTTAAAATAGCCAAAACAACTAAGTGTCGGGCACTGATCAAATTCCTTCTGAGCTTCTGAAAGCTGCCAAAACGTGCATAGCGCATCTCCTACACAGGAAATAATTGCTGAAGATTGGCGCAAGAGCACTAATTTAGCACCAATTTATAAAAAAAGTGACAAACTCTGCTACGAAAACTACCGACGAATACCTTTTTTGTGTACTTCTTGTAAGATCTTGATAGAAATTTTAGAAAAGGGAATGAAGCCGTTTGCTGGCAAAGTGAATACCAAAGCCAATTAAGAGCTGGACGATCAACCACATACCAAATATTCTCAGTTAAACAGATGTTGTAAAAGTGCTGAGAATATAGCATCGATGTGCATCCGATATTCGTTCACTTTAAAGAAGCATACGACAGTATTTTACAGGTGCGTAATGTATAGAATTATCTCAGCAAACAAATTAATTTGTTAAAGAATCGTTAACGAATTATATTAACGATCGATTTGATCGTAAACGTACATCGTTATCCATTGTACACTTTATTGCATGAGCTGTAAGGTACTTTGTACACTCCTTCAGTCTATGATATAATGGTTTTTGTCCTTCTTGTTTCTTAAAATTCCACGGATAGTAGTCGGTTATTTTCTTGATGTTAGATTTTCGAACGATTATTCCTATTTTATCTATCGCGCCCTGGATTAAAGGTAGTTTTACCAATCGTTTGTCTGTATTTTCTTGTTCAGTATTTTCCCGTTCTTTTGTCCTTGGATGCTTCGGTTTCTACGTCTTGTCTTTTTCGCTCGCTTTGTATCCATTTGCTGTGAATGCCCAATTCAACTGTTCCTTTTCCCTTCTGCGCTGACTTTTTTCAGTTAGGCATCTAGATCTGTATTAGGGTCTTTAGTACGCCTGCTTTTTGGCTTGGATGGGGATATGAATGAGCGTGGAGATATCTATTGGTGCGAGTTGGTTTCCTATATACCCTGAAGCTTTTCGATATATCATTCCTTTTTACGAGTACACCCAAGAATGGCAGTTTCCCGTTGTTTCTGTTTCCAGGAACTACCTTACATCCAAGGCACGATGGATAACATAGAGAAAATCCTTAAAATTTCCGACATCAAAACAACATTCTCGAAATTCTGTCGATGCATGTTCCGCGATCGCTGATGACTGTATTTGATTGTTCCAAGTGCATCTTTTATGTTCGTCGATCTTCGTTTGGACTCTGCGTCCCTTTTCTCCTATGTACACTTTATCGCATGAACAGCAAGGTACTTTGTACACTCCTTCAGTCTCCAATGTTTGAAATGTCACACACAATTAATCAAATAGTTTAAAATCCGGAAATTTTTTCTTTTAAATGGTGATCGTTTAAATATACCGTGTTTGCCCAAAGCCGGGACCACACCTGACTAACGAACACCATGAGAGCAAACGAGTGTTCGGAGCGATGAAAGCTTACGACAAACTACGAAGAAGCAACGGACACTCCTGACGAACAAGATGGGACGAAATGACAGCACGAAGTGCGAAAACGTGCTCATACAAACTTTATCTGGGAACGACGCCCGAAAGAACCATTTAAAACTGAGCATATTTATCGATATTCTTCAGTGCTCATTCGTTGTTCTTTGTTCTGTACTCGTTAGTTAAGAGCGATTCCGGATTTAAAAGAAAAATCTGACAAAATCAAAAGATGATCATCTTAAGCATATTGCTCTACTCAAAGTACATAAATCCAAATAGAAAGCGATGACTGAGCTTCCAGAAATATTCTTCTATACGAAATTTAGCTGAATATAAAATAGCGAAAAAAAGTGTAATTTAACGCAAAGATTATGCAAAGAAGTGCGTCATCTTCGTCTGCTAATTATATACGATACTATTCATAGTTTGTTGTTTCAAAGAAACAATTTTCAAAGCATAGGATTATAAAGCGTTTCCTACTGTAAGCAACGATTTAAAATCGCAGTATCAACTTTATATTGTACAATCCATATCCGATATTTCAAAGGTAACAGGAACCACAAGCTTTTTAATTTACACAAAGAAAAATTTCCATCACGACCAGCATCCAAGCTTTCAACAAAATTCGAAATTTCCGCGAACATTTATCATACTCGTATAACGATGTGCACCGTTTCATCCCCGTACGCCACAAGTACAAATTACAATCGGAATCCTCATTTTATTGCGTGCTCATTTCGCAAAGGACCCAACAATTTTATTCATTCAACTTTGCGCAGATAATATTTAAGGTAATTTGAAATTTTCGTTGTAATTATTGAACAACTGGTAAAAAGATACGCATCGTAATCCTTCCCGCTCCTTAGGATCCGTCCTAGCCAAGTCATTTTCACCTTATTAACCTTAAAAGCAAAATTTCCCGCATTACTGGCTTTTATTGTCATTGAGGAATTCGTTAACGACTGCCAAGCTCATTAGCTGTTCGGCACTGAACTTTAAGGTAATAAATCCGACCAAAGGAACAAGGACGTTCTTGGTTCTGTATGTCGACCGCACCATTGTATCTTGGAAATCCCAGCCATAGGGTATGGTGGTGTTTCGGGATTTCCGTACAACATTTATGAAAACTGCGAAGCTCAGGGCGACAATGGTGCCAATGTGGGTGCTCAAAAGTGGGCTGATGAGAGTGAGCCGATCCAAAGCTTCTTCTTCGCCTACGCGCTCGCTATCATAGTATACGATCCTTTTCTCAGAGCGGTCGCCTTAATACGAAACAATTTATCACACTTTGCGGTATTGTTCTAATCCACTCGGGGAATTATTCTAATCCAATTAAAAAGGATCTTGTGTTGCTGCCTTGTGCAATGCTATTTTTTCTTGTGCGGATCTCCCCCCGCAATCACCAATACCACCATTGCCGCTACCAGCAACAAAATCACCACGACCAGCATCACCATCATCATATTGCAGGGACTCGCCAACGAGAAGTATATTTTTTACGAGCTTTGCGGTAAGAATAGCATCAGAATTCCACCTACGGCGTGGTATGGCAAGTCCTTTTGTGTACATCATGGCCGCAATCGGCAACCACATCCAAGGCAATACGACGAGAAACACAAGTCCTTTGAACAAAGGATAATTACCAGCTCGGTTTACATTTTCCATTGGGCGTGTGCTGTGTGCCTCCTGATAATCTTGCCTGTTCTTTTCAGTGCTATTTGGATAAGGTTTATTATTTTATCGCTCGCCATTTTAATGAGATTTCCCTTTTTAATTTCGCACTCACTTTTAATTCGACAGACGTCATTTATTTCAGGTGATTTAAATTTTACGAATGGATAAAATCTACGAATTAAAATATATAAAAATTGAAAATGGACAGTTTTTAATTTATTTTTATGCATGATGAAATTGTAAAATTTTTAAATTATTCGCTGACTTTAGCTGGGATGAAATTGTTGATGTTATTTTGTAGTGCCATTTACAGAACTGGATTGCAGAAAATAATTACCAAATAAAAAAAATGTGTACAATTTTATTTTTCTTGTCTCTATTTTGCAGAGTTGAAATACATTTCCAGTTTGATGATACCAAATATGCATATTTTATTAATTGTATTCATGACACTTTTGTGTATTCAGCAAGGTCATTCGGTGCTCAACAGTGCTTTAAAGTGGATGCTTCAATACCAATTTTGTAACACTTTATAATTTTTTCCGTAGTACATCATGCAATGGAATAAATAAGTCCTGGCAACAGCTAAAGGCCGATGCTCAGGATCGTGCCTTGTGGATAGAAGTGATTCTGTCCTATGGACTTATTAGGAATTTGATTGATTGACTTCATACAATATAAAAAAAAATTGATGTGTGAAAATAATCTTTGAAATATCAAAATCAAAAAAAAAAACGGTAAGAATGCGAATTACTATGGACTAAGTTTTCTCAAAAGCCAATTTGTTTTTGAGGTGGTGGCTTCAAATTCCTGTTAGGGCCCCTATAGGGGCATAGGACTGAAACAACTCCCTTCCAGAAGGCGCGATACTGAGCATCAGCCTTAAGCTGTTGCCAGGACTTGTTTGTTCCTCTGGCTTCCTGCTCAACTGGAGGTGGTGGCTTTTTGACTTAATTTTGTAAATTTTGTGCCTTAGTAGATATTATTACTATTATTATTCTTTTTTTATACTCTAGATGAAATCTGAGAGTATATTGTGTTTGCCTTACCGTTTGTAACGCTAAGAAATAACGCTCGCACAGAGCCGCCAAGGGTACAGAAATATTTGTTGTCGCTCAAAAACCATGATTCCGAGTGACCGTCTGTCCGTCTGTGCGTCTGTCTACAGCATAACTCTCGAAAGCTTTGAGCTATAGAGCTAAAAATTTTTGTGTGTCATTTTTAGCAAAAAACTAACTTTAAGTTCGTGAATGGGCTACATCCCCCCACTCCTTCTACCCCCTCCCATACAAATTTCATGAAATTTCGAAATATTAAGAAATTGATTTTTCTTTGAAACTATTTAAGCTATAGACTTGAAATTTGGATCAAAGTATTACAATGTAGATGTCATTAATATTACGAAATATTGACCTGATCCCCTTACTCCTTCTACCACCTCCCATACAAATGGACAATTTTGAAAAATACATATTTTCGATTTTCGTTGAAACTAGTAAAGCTGGAAAGACGAAATTTTGGCAGAATTAATTCCACTATAATTGCAATTTATTTTAAAAATAATTATCAAATTCACCTCACTCCTTCTACCCCCTCCCATACAAATTTCACGAAATTTTGAAATTTAAATTAAATTATTTTTCATCGAAACTGTTAAGGGTGGCAACTTCATATTTTGTATAAAGTATACAAATAGAAATAATAATAATGCAAAAAAAAATTATTTTGATCGGTACACTCCTTTTACCCCATCCCATACAAATGCATAATTTTTGTTAAATGCATTTTATCGATTTTCATTCAAACTAGAAAAAGTACAAACTTCAAATTTTGCCAGAGTTTGTTTCTTAATAATTGAAATAAGTGTAGAAAAAATTATCAACTCCGATTCACTCCTTCTACCACCTCCCATACAAATATCTGTATTATAAATTCAAGAAAAGCATTTCTCCTTCAAGTATACATATGAGAGCTATCGACTTTGAAATTGAATCAAACCATGGTGATAAGGATGATGATAAGCAGTTTCAAAATCATCTTAAATGCTCCACTTCCTCTGCCACCTCCCATACAAATGCCCCAATTTCAGGAAAACTATGAATAATTTCTTTAAAAATAATGAAAACTAAAAACTTTAAATTCAGCAAAAAACATTTTGCATGCCATGTTCGGTATAATATATGAAAAATACAAAACTCCCCCTCTACTTTCACCACCTCCCATGCAAAAGTCTCTATTCAGTATTCGAGAGAATTTGAGATGACATATTTTCCGATATATTAAAGTCATTTCCATCTCATCTAGAGTATCATATGATTGGGCTTTAAGCCCAATCATAATTCTGTTATGTTTGTTATTATTATTGTTTGTTTTATTTTGTATTTATTTTACTACATTTTGTTTTGCATTTTTTTTTATTAACTTATTACATATTTTCATTGTGTTAAGCCACTATTAAAGTGAAATTAAATTTTCACACCACTCTACAGAAGCAAGGAAATCGTCGATGAAAAAACCATTTCACTCATAATTTCAAAAAACACTCAAATGACTCACTTTTTCAATTCGCTTTTAATACTACTATCGTCTAAAAAGCCTTGAAAATAATTTTGATTGTTTGCTTAAAGTTGTGGTTACGTAGAACAAAGCTAATATTCTTACCAGAACCAGCGTACTGCACAGCAAAAATTGAAATTAAATCGCTCAAGAAGCTATCTATGATTTGTTATAAAAAAAAGTTAATTTCACTTGAACAGCGGGACTAAGCTGTATTTGTTATTATCATTTATATAGTAGTTAGGTCCAACAGAATTCTAATAATTATGCAATCTTATAAGCTATGCGGAAAAAACATAACGTAAAGCCCAATCATGCGATATTCTAGATGAAAGAAATCGATTGTTTGAAGACGGAAGGAGTGAAACTAATCGTCAAGTTTTTTTTTTGTTCTTACTAATAATTCTAAGTAAAAATTTTGTGCACAATTTCAGGACTGTAATCCAGTAGATTGTAATCATTATAAAAGTAATATATTCCAAATTTCAGATCAATAGCATTTATACTTTTTGAGCAAATCCGTTTATTGTCAAATTGCGAAATTGTGTCATTTTGTGTGGGAGGAGCTAGAAGGGATAAAGCTAATTGTCTAATTTTTTTTTGCTTTCCTAATAATTCCAAAAAGATATTTAGTGCAAAATTTCAGCTCGATAAATTGTATACGTACTGAGTAAATTGGTTTAGAACGTTTCGTGAAAGGTGGTGGAAGGAGGGTGAGGATAGAAATATTTTCTAAACAATAAATTGAAACTATCATAAAAGTACTATATTCCAAATTTCAGATTAATAGCATTTATACTTTTCAAGCAAATCCGTTTATTGTCAAATTGCGAAATTATATCATTTTGTATGAGAGAGGGTAGAAGGGGTGGAGCGATTTGACCCGTTCACGTGTACAAATTATGAGTTCTCTAGGGCAATGCGTTCTCAAGCTAGAGAGGACACGGACGGACGGACAGATGAACATCCGATTTTGATATTACTTTATTATTTTAATAATAAAGTATTGTGATCGACTTGGGAAAAAAAAAAATTTGCTACCCTGAAATTTTGTTTTTTCGCGTTTCATGCCTAAAATAGCCTAAAAATGCAAAAAAAAAATCCGTCTGTCGTCCGCCGTCCGCCGTATGTCGGTGTGTACGCTCAGAGCACATCAACTCCCAAACCCTTCAAGATAGAAAGTTCATTTTTGGAGGGATTGTAGGTAGTTGCGGATCTCAGGAGGACACTTTTGGAGGATGTAAGGGTTCAGGGGGAGGCGGGGGGAGCACTTAAACCGAAAACTAAGAATTCAAATATCTCAAACATGTTTACAGCTAGGAAGCTAAAAATCAATATGCATATAAAAGAGTTTGTGGGACAACTTTTAAAATTAATTCAATTTTTTTAGCCATTGGGGTGCAAAAAGGGGGGGCTAAAAACCAATTGTCGGCCGATTTTTTTTTTCAAATAATTATATCTTAGAAATTGCTTAGCATAAAAAATTTATATTTTTAGACCATCAAGGTGGTATACAGATTCACTGGAATCAGCTTACATAGAGGCTAATTATTGTAAGGGGGAGGGTCAGGGGGGTGCAAAGAAAAACACTTAAAAATCAATATCTCGGCTATTTGTTGAGGTATGCAATTGAACTTGAAACTTATATTAAACTATTCTAAAAAAATATGAAAAAAATATAATATTTGGGCAAAATAGTAGTGGGGGAAAATGGGGAGCATTAAACTTTCCAAAGTTTCAAACCATTATATCTCAAAATTGAGGGCAGATATAAAATCAAAAATTTGTCAGATCGTAGAGCTATATAATTTTTAATTTTGGTAAAAAATTAAGCAGGGAGGGGTGTAAGAAGAGGGAGGTGGAAAGCAAAAATGTTGAAAATTTTGAGTAATTTTTTTAGGGCTCTCGTAAAAGATACACAGTTTAAATTTTGCAGGTCAATATATCTATTTATTGTACATACATAAAAAATAATAAAAAATCTGCAATTGTTATGCACCGACCCCCCTGGCCTAACGTGCACAAGGTGTTTCATGTGAAATGAAAACACACATAAGCTGAAAATTTTTGAATGAAATTTTAAGGTAGAAACTTGAAAATTTGCAAAATGCATTTAAAAAAAATCCTTAAAAGAATGACTTATTAACTGGTCGAACATTTTTAAAACTTCTACTCCCTCCCATACAAAATTATTTTTTCGACCATTTTCAAGAAATCAATTATCACCTAACTATTAAAAGCTATCAATTTGAAATTTTGCACAAAAACTTACAAAAATAATTGAAATGAAATTACGTTATAAGTTTTGAAATCGCGTTTGCCCTTCTACCCCCTCCCATACAGAAGTATGATTTCGACCAATTTCATTAAATCAACTAATAACAAACAAATTGAAAGCTACGAACTTGAAATTTTGCACGAACACCTCACAACTAAAAGAAAGAAAATTGCATCACAAGTTTTACGATTCCCTTACCTCCTCTACCCCCTCCCATACAAAATTATTTTTTCGAGTATTTTTATGAAATAAGTTATCAGCTAATTCTTAAAAGCTATCAATTTCAAATTTTACATAGAAACTTATAAAAATAATTCAAATGAAGTTGCTTTAAAAGTTTTGAAATCGCGCTTGTTCTTCTACCCCCTCCCATACAAAACTCTGATTTCGATAAATTTCATTAAATCAACTAATAACCAACAAGCTAAAAGCTACGAACTTGAAATTTTATACAAGCACCTTACAAGAGAATCGAAATAAAACTACATATCAAAATTTACGATTCCCCTACTTTCTCTACCCCCTCCCATACAAATGTGCGGTTTCGTGAATGTAAAATACACCGAATTTTTTGAAAATTCTATGCAACTTCGTCTATGAAACACATTCTATACAGAGAATATTGGACGTGATTCAAGCAATTAATTAAAAAGTTATTAACATCCACCCATCCTTAATATTACCCCTCCTCCTCCCCTCATAAAAACCTAAACTTGCAGAAACGAATGAAACATTGTTAAATAGACAACAGCCCTGCCCAAGAACTCCCTTTCACTTAGTCTTCCCTAACCACTCTAACCTGCATATTGACTTTCCACTCATCCGCAACATGTCCCAAGAATAATAAAGTTTCGCCCGACTTGTTGGCAGTTTATTTTCAAAACGTTGGTAAATTCGTAAAAACAAGATTAGAACCAAGGTACAATTGATCCAAGATACATGACCATCACCGACGTATATGAAACATCTGAAAAAAAAACGACTGCTATTGTTTTTAAACAGTATTTAAAATATTAAAAACAGGACATAAAAAGAACAAATTATGGATGCGAAGAAGGTTTACCGGCTTGAATAAGTTTGCGTATAAGGTTGAGTTCTGCAATAATTTAAAAAAAATGCGAACTATTTAAGTGTACTGAAAATTGTAATTTTGTTGGCGTACTCAATAGTTATTTTTTTGCATGGAAATTTATAACTTTTAAATTGGCAACTTAAATTTCAAGCGCAATATTAAATCGTTAGTAATTTTTTGCACTGAATTATACATTCTTGTTTATGGGTGGTGCTAGCTGCAATAAGAGGAATAATAACTTCGAAATGTGAAACTGCAGATGACATGATACTTTTTTCGTTCCAAATATTCCCGTTTGGTTTTCAAGGAATTGGTTCAATTAATTTTTCTGATACTATGCCGTTTGGGTGGTAGAAGTAGTAAAATATCTGTAAGCTTTTTGAGGAATAAAGAAGTCCTGCTAAAAACCAATGTTCAGGATGACGCCTTGTGGAAAACAGTTGTTCCTGGAATTTGTTTTGATATGATTGAAGCATTTTGTAGCATTTAATTAAAATCCTTATTTAATTCAAAAGATATATTTTGTTTCAATTTACTAGACCTATGAAATTATATGTGAGGTGGAACAAGAAGTGGGGTTTACAGTTTTTAATAGTTTTTAATGAAGGTAGAATTTTTTTTTCAATTCCATATGACTAACTTTTATAGTAGGTATTCAAGGAAACTGATATGAATAATAAATTTTACATAAATCTAACTTAAAATACAGAAATGAAATCGAATACCCTAACATTTTTCCGCTCAATTTATTAGCCAATAAAAGGAAAATGAAGTGGGAAAACAATACGATAACAAATTAACTACAATTCTAATTCCATTTTAAGAATTATTATTTTCTTGGGATTAATCTTGTTGTAATTACGGCATAGAAAAGAATACCATCGAATTATGGTAGACCGAAATTTGAGCACCAAATATCCGAATATTATCTAACAAATCGAGTCCCGGAAAGAATATCAGGAGACCACACTAATGATAAAGACCATACGGATATGATGCCAAAAGGAGTCGAATAAAGGCTAAAGATGCTTTCCTTAATTGCTCACCGGAGTATTATAAAGTGAGACTAATGAGATTGCTTTAGATTGGATGAAGCAATAAAGTGATTTAAAGATGTGTTATGTGCTTAGGACGAAATGTTATATAAACATTAATTAGTTAAGAATAAGCGATAATTTAGGTGAAAATAGAACATCGCAGAAGACATTTATGGAGGTTCGCTTCTGGTTTTTCCTAGGTCCTCAATTAAATTGAAATATTATGTCATATCGTAATTATTATACAGTTCGATCTATTAGCAAGAGAAAATCGCAATGAATTGAATTGACTTATTAAGTATGAGTAAATTTATGAAATTATATTTTCATCAACGACTTCAAAGAAATATAAATCTGTGTTTTAATTTCCTGTAATTGTGCTCAACTTATTACCCATTCATTTTGATTATAATTGATTCTTTTAATAAAATTAGGTTATCAATTTGAATTTTAAACATAATTTGATAGCAAAGGAAATCTCTTTAATTTATTGTGGTTTTTAAAGGATTGGAAAGAACAAACTCCAAATTTGTCCTCGAGACAGCAACCGAGAGGACCTTTTTGTAAATTGAAATTCGTCATGTTAGATGTATGGAAATTACTGGTTTGTATAAGAAACCATGGCAGCCAATATTTTCGGTTTAAATCGTTAAATATAATCGCACTTAAAAGAGTATTTATTTGGCTATGCGAGCAAACGTGGCCTAATGAATACCTATTGAGGTTAGGCCACTGTTGCTCTCATAGCCTCAATTTTAAATTTTTTTAGCCCCAATTCAAAATTTCATGCCGTTCAATAGCAAAAAATCAATGTTTTCATTTAACTTCAGACCCAAGCTATATCTTTGCAAACCTAGTGAATTAACAAGTTCATTTCAGTACATATACTTTTTCATCTCTATTATCGGATCAGACGGTATAGAATTCGATTGTATATAAGTCGGTTTAATTTGTTTGCTTTTCTGAATAAGAACTAATTCAAAGAACTTGATTTAAAAAAAAATGTAATCATGAATTTAGAATATAACAATATGTGTTGATTTATTCCGATCCCATGAGAGTACTAGATCCGAAAGTAATTTTATTTCTCGTACATTTTAGAAATCTAACTTGAAGGGAGAAAAATAATTTCGATTTGTTTTTTAGCTGAGAATTGTTATTTTTCTTAAGTTTATTGGCAATCGTTAACAAATGGTAGAAATTTTGTAAAAACTTCAAGATGGTTCAATACAAAAAATTGTTTAATTTTCAGAATACATTTACACCGATTTCTGACAGAAGAAGGTGAAATGCTTAGCTAAATACATTTTATCTTTGACTCCTATATTGACTTATTTTTTTAAACAAAGGCAAAAAGATAAATTCTTTAAAGTTGCTATACCAAATTCATAAAACTAACAACATGTTTCATTCTCTATTTATTATTCTGAAAGTACTCGAACCAGGAGGCAGAGCAGTTTAGCCCGTAATCCCATTGAATCAATTAGTGCTGCAATCCCAAAAATTCATCCCGTTTCAATTCAAATTACCAGTCGGACTTTCCTTCTGTCGGACTTTCCTTCTGTCGGACTTTAATTGCCACAGAAATCTAAAGTGTGTAGCTATCCTTATAAAGGAGGCATTGACTGCTTCGTAGGTTCTCATTCGGGTAAGGAAGCCATTAGTGCAGGCCAGAAGGTACTCTCTGAATAGGCATACAAAACGAAGCAACCAATCAGTCTAATTAAACAGGTCAGCTCAGAATCGAGATCCTTTGTAAAGGACTAGTGGTCCATTTAATTCGCACTCTATGCTAGGGCCATATAGCTAATCGTATAGAATGAATTTCCTTGTTTTCAGAGCTCAAGCATAGTATCCCCTCCATGTCTCAAGTCCACATCCGTATTCAGTGCCATCAATTAGGTTTCAATCAATCTGTCCATAGAAGGTTACGGAAGCCACCACTAGGGCGCACTGATACTCCGTCCATCAACAGGCGGATAGTGTGGTTTGGTGTACCCTCCCAAGGCCCGGAGATGGAATCAAAGAAGGAAAAGGAAAATTGATGGGGATGCAATAAATTTTAAATACGTTTATAGATCATTCAATTATTTTTACGAGTGAAATGGAATGGAAACGATTTAAGGCCTTGCATTATCATCAATCAAGCTGGGCGGTTTTTTTCTCGGTCAAAGGACGTTCCTGGTTGATGACTTGATAGTAAAATTTCTAGAAATGCAACGATTATTCTGTTATGAGAGTTGTTTTAAGCTGTTCTGGTACTTAACACAGCTTAACATGGTACAGTATTGTATATAGTATGAAATTGATTCGGGTGCATTTACCGATTGCACCAAATACTTCGTAAAACATTTCTCTTATGGGGTTTTCTGAAGGTTTTAGAAAATAATCCTGCCTGCAGGAGCTGCACTGCACTATATGCAAGCACTTTGAAAGTGATTGATTGTGGTCTCCAATGCAGACAGGAAAGCTGCATGAAATATGGAATAAGTTTCCTTTGAATGTCAGATAAGGACTTCGATGTATAACTTTAAAATTCAAAAAGTTAGTTTCCGTTTTAGTGGTCCACAAATACTTCATTTGATTGAGATCTATGTGTTCTTGTTTCGCTATTTGCTATGCATCGAAATCCGAAACTACTGCCCTTTTACATACCAACTCCGGAAGTTGTAAGCTTCCCAAAATGAAAAACCTCCCAACAAAGTGTTTGATTCACTAAAAAAAAAAAGAGAAAACTTTTCCTATTCCGAGAGATCTTTGATAAATAACATCACTATATGGTAAACGGGGTTTTTTCCTCAATAGCAAACAAAACGATGTGTTAACAATTTGCTTTACGTCCAAGCTCAACAATCTCATCTGTCCGTGTCTTCAGTTTTCGGTGCTATTCCAGTTCAGTCATTGCCATTTGCCTTTTCCGTAATGGTCGAGTATCTTGTGTCAAAATAGTGTCCTCTCTCGTATCATTCGGAACAACTATGGCTCCGTTGCGTGTACGGTGACCAAGAAATTGGAATCTATGAAGGCAACGGCTACAGAGTAGCAGCAACTTCAGGATAACAAACAATAAAAAAGAAAAAAAAGAAAATGTCAACGAAAAGGACTGATTTGGATCGAACCCAGAAAAGTTTCGTTTTTATTGCCACCATGAGAAATAAGTTCAATTAAAGAAGTCCTGGAACGAGCTACCTATGGCTGAACAATGCTTTTGTAAAATAAAATCCGACGAGACAATGGCATCAGATTCTTCCGGAGGACGGTACGATTTTCGTACTCTTCTCTTTTTTTTTATCTAAGTGGTATAAATTTAGTTTTGAAAATACGTTTGGTTTTTCTATGGAATCGAAAAGGTCTTCTTTCCTTAAATTGTACGATTGGGAATTGATGGCCTCTGTGCGGTTGTGGATGGTGAAAATGACACTAGAAATGATTTTAGATTTGTAAAGATTATCGGAGTAGGCCGTTTATGGGATGCCGATGAAATGAAAATGTTGTGTGCTGCTTTATTTTGAAAATTTCATAAGGTAACAGAAAATATTAGATAGAAAAATCGATTGAAGCTTGTATTTTTTTTTTTTTATAAGTATAGATAATAGTATTATCGCTTACAAATGTCGAATTCGAGTCACCGTTTTTCCGTATCCGTCCATACGATAACTTTCGAACGAAATTTTGTGAATGTCTTTTTCAACAAAAATACTGTACGCTTGATTCAATATACCAAAACTAAAGAAATAAGTTTTGTCAGAATTTGTTATACATATATTGACTTCAATAATCCTTGTCAAAATATAAACTTTAGTCCACTCCTTCTGAAATTCGAGAGTCTACCACATCTTAAATAAACTGCCAGCAAGTCCGGCGCAACTTTATTATTTTTGGGAAGTTGAGGATGCGTGGAAAGTCAATATGCAAATTAGAGTGGTTAGGCAAGACTAAGTGCAAGGGGGTCTTGGGCAGGGCTGTTGTCAATTTAAGACTTAATTGCGAATACAATCAATAGCTCCAGTACATATAATCAATATTTCATTCGTTTATTTATGCAAGTTTGGGTTTTTATAAGGGAAGCGTTAAGGAGTATTAATAGGGATGGATGGATGTTAATAATTTTTTAATTGATTGCTTAGTTCACGTCCAATATTCTCTGTATAGGATGTCAATTTCATAGTACATGAAGAAGCATAGAATTTTCATAACATTCGGTGTATTTTACATTCACGAAATCAAAAATTTGTATGGGAGGGGGTATAGGAGGTAAGGGAATCGTAAGATTTGCGATGCAGTTTTATTTCGTTTCTTTCGTAAGGTGATCGTACAAAATTTCAAGTTCGTAGTCTTCAATTTGTTGTTTCAAAAGTGCTCCCCATTTCCCCCCACTCTGACAAAATTTTAGATTTTTCTTGTATTTTCTTAATATAGCTTAATATATGTTTTAAGGTACAATAACAAAGCTTAAGAGATAGTTGAGATATTCTTTTTTAAGTATTTTGTTTTGCGCCCTTTCGGGCCCTCTCCCTTACAATAATTAGCCTCCTTTTAAGTTGATTCTAGTGAATCTGTATGCCACCTTAATGTTTTCAAAATGTGAATTTCTTATGGTAAGTAATTACGAAGAAGAACAAGAAGAAAAAAATTCGGCGGGCAAATTGTTGCTGTTATATTTGACCCTTTTCGGACGCCAGTGAATAAAAAAATTAAATTATTTTTGGAGTTTGTCCTACAACTCTCTCCGTACCCATGCTGATTTCCAGCATCTTATCTGCATTCGTAGTGCGATATAAGAAAGTGTAGTTTTTCACTCTTTCCCTCCACCCGCCTCTCCTTCCATCTGACACTCTCCAAAATTAAGATATTAGAGCTCAATTACCCAATAAACAATTCACCCACAAAGGAACCTTGACCCTTTCGGTTTCGGAAATATAAGTCCATATGTACGGCGTACGGAGGCTCGGATTTTTTTCACATTCTAATTTAGCTCTCTAGCTTGAGAACACGTTGAGCTAGAACGTTCAAATTTTTTACACATTGTTTTTGACAAAAAATTAAAGTCAAGTTCGTTAACGGGCAAAATCCCTCCACTCCTTCTACCCCCTCGCATACAAAATGACGCATTTTCGAGATTTGACAGTAAACCGATTTTCTGGAAAAGTTTAAATGCTATTGAACTGAAATTTGGAATATGTTATTTTTATGCCAATTTCAATCTACGTTATACAAATTATTTGAATCCCTCGTCTCCTTCTACCACCTCTCATAAAAACGGCACTTTTTTATTTATTTATTAGTAAGAACAAAAAAAAAGATGATTAGCTTTACTCCTTCTACCCCCTCAATTTCTCAACTTTTCAAAAAGTCTATTTACCTGAAAAGTTTGAATGCTACAGGTCTGCGATTGTAAACATGTGAAATGCATGAAGTATATAGTTATTTCGAAAAAACTTACTAAGACTCTCACAGTCCTTCTACCACCTCCCATACAAACTGTACAATTTCACTAAATCCAATACACTGATTCTCTCAGTACCTATTAAATTTTCGAAGTTGAAATTTTAAATAAAACCTTCTAATAGCAACTGTAACATGATGTGAAAAAATTGGTTCAATGCCGTTACCCCTTCTACCACTCCCCATACGAAATATCTTAAAATCAAAAAAATTTCTCTATATCTAGAGTATAGCATGATGGGTCCGGTCCTTACGCCCAATCGTAGTCATGTTATGTTTAATTTATTATTTTCTTTAAAGTGATGGCATACATGTTTGACATTCGAAAGCGGTCGTATTTGAAGAAAAAAATATTATTTGCTAAATTTGACAGTATTTTTTATTCGATTCTCTCACCACATAGATTTTATCCTTCTGTGAATTTTTCACAATGTACAGTTGGTCCATAAGATGCACATCTTATGGGATTTCTTAACTATCAATCTATTCTAAATTTTATGTGATGGAAGAAATGGCAAAAGTTCACCTCGGCTTGCGGCAAAATAGTTTGTTCTAGCCTACGAGCGTGTAGCAGCCAGCCTGCAGCATCTATTAAAAAGCAAAAAAGGAGAGTTTGCTTTTTCAAATTTTATTGCTAACTTTATCTGTGTGTGTCTTGAAGTTAGTTTGTCGTAGTCCTAATGTACTGAAACCAGAAAACTCGTTTTCCAAGGATGTTTGTAGTTGGGTTCGGAAAATAGCAACTTGCTCGCCTTTTGGAGAAAAATGTAGCTTATGTTTTGTTAGCATTTATTTTTATTTCCCATTTTGTAAAAAAAAAAAAACTTGTGGATTCCAGCTGCGATTGTAAGTTTTTAATTATGATGAAGGGATTTTCGGAGCTAGTGTAGATACAAATGTCGTCAGTATACATAGCTATTTCATAGTTGGAGTCTTTGGGAAGTCTGAAGTGTAGACGTTGAATAGCGCTGGACTCAGGCTAGAGCCTTGAGGTACGCTTGCAGGTATTAGTCGGGATGTAGAGGTTGTTGATTGGACTTTTACACTAAACGATCTGTTGCTAAAGAATGGCGTTATTATTTTAATAATATAAGGAGGAACCAACCATTTTTTTAATTTATATATAGAGTCTAAGGCTTTTTCTATGTCTAAGACAATTATGCCCGTAGACTGTTTTTGTTGAAATTTATCCTTAATATGCTCGATTATTCTGTACAAAAGTAGGTTAGTAAAAAAATCAGCAACAAACCTAAATTGACAGGAAGAGATCGTGTTATTTTTCTCGAGTGTCTTGTACATCTAATGGAGTATGATTTTTCGAGAAGTTTACTGAGAGTAGGTAGTAAGCTGATTGGACGATAGTTTTGTAGAAGCGTGCTATCTTTTCCTGGTTTGGGGAAAGGAATGATTATTGCATTTTTCTATGCGATTGGGAAATGACCAATTTTAAGATAAGCGTTGAAAATAAATGTCAGCAAGACTATTGGTTTTCTTGGTAGAATTTTCAGCAAGATGTTTGGTAGTCTGTCGATTCCTGGTGATTCCATTTCAAACAGCGCAAAAACCTTCTGAATTCAGTTAGTTGTAATATAATAAATAGATGGATTAAGGTTTGGGATTCTATCTGAAATTGAGGCGAATAAGTTGCTAACTTCAGCCGTCACCCCTTCTACAACTCCCCATACAAAACTTCATAAAACCAAAAAAAATTGTTTCATCTGGAGTATCGCATGATTAGGCTTTACGGCCAATCGTAGACCTGTTATGTTTGTTAACGTATTTAAACAGTATGTGTGTATATAAATTTATCTTAGTATAATGGCTGAATAATCTTTCTTCTTAGGTGTCTAGGAAGATACATAGTTATCTGAAGACGTGAGGCGGGAGAGTAGTAACTGCTTCACGATTGGGTGGATGAATCAACAGAGCCCGCGATAAGTTTATATCTCTTGTCATGGGATCTGTTGAGTAATCATACATACGAGTACGATATCAGATTTTGGAATCTATTTCGAACTGGACAGCCGCCTTCTGCCCCTCTCCCCATAAGTTTGAGTGTACACACTAGAAAACGCGCACTAGCTAGTCAGGTCCGCCACCCGCTTTTACACAGACAAAAAAAGACAGATATTCGATGAAAATTGCAGACGAAAGCTGGGATACCCACGGAAGTGCAGTGCGAGACTCGCATGAGATTCTGCCCGCATAATTCATCGCAATCCGAAATGCATTAAAATTAGTAAAAGAACCCTTTTTCAAAATTCTTCAGTATTGAAATCAACATTGCGGGCGGCTAGATTTTGCAGACGATCGTTGTGATGGCATAATTTGGTTCGTGTAGGAGCAACTGCGTTTACTATATACAAAATCGTAGACATTTTTAGTTATTTTCCAAGATTTTCAATATCTGTACGTTGGCGCAAATTTAAATCTAGCAGATGTTTTGCTGCTTCAAGAGGATGATCAAAATGATATTAAATATTGTCTGTCATTTCGACATTCGAACGTTTTCGGATAAATTTTCATCTTCTACAAATCTCAAGTTCGTGAATTTAGGACACTAAAGAATTCAGAAGGCTCATACAACACGCAACAGGACTACTCCTAAAGCAGTTGTAGCACTATCATAATGCGATCAATTCAAAAACTCAATGAATAACGCTTCAAAGAAATCACCTGAGGAGTCCTGGCTTACCAAAGATTGCGTGAGCTAGTTCAGGGCCAACTCTATGCACAACAATTGAGAACATTAAATCAAGGCAAAAAAACCTGCAACTCTATAATATACTACGATAGGTCAATACACCAGTACCAAAAATATGGTCGAAAGGTACTTAAGTGTCATAAAAGATATAAATCTTTTTGACCATTTACCAAAGCCGTGGGTAATAATTTTATCTTATCGTTCACATCTCTTCTTTCTTTTGACAGGCAATCAGTCGTAGATATAGGAGAAAAGCAAATATGTTAGCGAGTTTTGCGAGAAACTCAACCCTACTGTACCTAGTAATCAGTCTCTTCGAACTGTATCGCCTTCTTCATCTTCAATAGCACCACAGCATAAATCGGGTCTTGGCATTCCGACTTTCAGCTTCCTGACTTTTTTATACTCTAGATGAAATCTGAGAGTATTATTAATTTGCCACAAATTTTGAAGCGCTAAGAAATAAAGCTCGGAGAAAAAAATGAATGATTCAGAAGTTCATATTATTACTCAGAAATCTCAAAATCTCCGTCCGTCTGCCCATTTGTTCGTCCGTCCGTTTCAACTCTTGCTCGAGAACGCGCTAAGTTAGAAAGTTCAAATTTTGTGCACAACGTTTTTGATTGGAAAGTAAGATCAAGTTCGTGAACGGACCAACTCTTTCTAACCGTTCTAGCACCCCAAAATGTCCCAATTTCGGAATTTGACAATAAACGGACTTTCTCCAATAGCATTAAAGATATTGATATGAAATTCGGAACTTATTACTTTTACGATTATTTCAATCTACTACATACAAATTACTTGAATCTCCTTACTCCTTCTACCACCTCCCATACAAATCTCGCTTTTTTATGAAATACTATTGAACAATTTACTCAGTACGTACAAAATTAGTTGAGCTGAAATTGTGCACCAAATATTTATCTTGAATTATTAGTAAAACCGAAAAAATTAGACGATTAGCTGCCTTTCCCTTATAGAAATAATTGTTTCAATGCTGTCACCCCTTTTACCGCTCCCCATACAAATTTTCTTAACATCAAAAACTTTTCACATTCATTTAGATTATTCTATGTCCTGTTTTGTTTTATTTCTTACTAGCGATCGCTCGCGACTTCGTTCGCGTAAGAATCGGAAAATAGTTAGTAGTAAATTCTGCCAGATATATAATCTGCTTAGGCTATAGGCTCTTTGAATACAATGCTTTGCATTTTGTTGGAAGCAGAACCATAAATTATAAAGAATGAAACCATGATATGTGCATTTGATCAAATCAATCCCGTGATTTGAGCTTACATACGTATTGAAGAGCGTTAAGGATATGTGAATAATTGTAGCTTGTATTAGTTAAAAAAAAACAAATAAAGTAACATCGAGCTTAAAAACATAACAGGACTACGATTGTGCTTAAAGCGCAATCATATGATATTATAGATGAAATCGAAATTCTAATTATCTTAAGAAATTTTTTATGCGAAGTAGTAGAAGGGGTAACAGCACTGAACTAATTTATTTCACATCATGCTAAAGCAGCTAAAAAAATGTCTTGCACCAAATTTAAGCTTGAAAAATTGAAAAGGTGCTGAGAAACTTAACTTAGTGCATGGGATTTAGTGAAATTGTGCAATTTGTATGGGGGGTGGTAGAAGGAGTTGGCAAATTTTCTAAAAACAACTATAATCGTTATGAAATTGATATGTTTTAAATTTCTGATCAGTTACATTCACACTTTTCAATAAAATCGAATTTTCGTAAACTCGTGGAATTGTGTCACATTGTGTGGTAGGTTGTGAAAGAGTAGAGAGTTCTTAGTTATATTTTGAGCAACAACTATAGTTATCATGTTATAGCTAAGATGTAGCCTAGTGGGTAGCGTGTTGGTGTTGTATTGCGAAGGCCGTGAGTTCAAATCCCGGTCGACGCAATATATAATTCCAGCACATTGCCTGCTTGGATATACCTTGGTCACATCCATCTAAGAAAATGAAAAATTCGTAGATAGAGGGTTGTGTGAAGGGCTAACACCTCCTCTACAATAAGTAATGAAAAGTGTTAAGGAACCTAAATGTCAGGAGGCCAAGGTCCGATTTGGGCTGTAGCGCCATTGTAGTAGTGGTAGTTATGATGCAATTCATATATTTAAATTTTAGATCAGTAACTTTCACACTTTTCAAGAAAATGATTTTTTGGAAAGTCATGGATTTGTGTCGGATTGTATGGGAGGGGGTAGAAGGAGCAAAGCTAATCGGTTAATTTTTTCCCGATATTAATAATAATGCTAATTAAGGATGTGGTACAAAATTTTAGCTCGATGGAATTTATACGTACTGAGAAAATCGGTTTATAGTATTTAATGAAAAAGTGTAGTTTTCATTAAATACTGTATGGGAGGTGGGCGAATAAGTGGGGGAATCTAAATAATTTGTATACTTGAAGATTGCATTTGTAATAGAAATAATATTTTCCAAATTTCACACCAATAGCTCTTATAGTTTTCATGAAAATTTGATTATTACATATTATTAAAAATGAGTCACTTTGTATGGGAGGTGGTAGAAGACGTCAGTGAAAGGAAATAAAACCAAAAGCAGATTACATCTCGAAGCATACCTAATAAGCTGTGAAAGTTGCATTACAATCGGTTCAGCCCTTTTTGTGTGAAAGCCGGACAGACAGACAGACAGACTGACCGACAGAGAAGAATTTTAAAAACGTAAGTTTCTGCTTAGTTATTGCTAAAGTAAAGCTAAAAACTAAGTTATTGCTATTTCTAAACAAATAGCAGACATGTGTAGATGAGATAATGCAATAAGCTCTTGTTATTAAATAATATAGTTCCAAGTGTTTAAACATGCAGTGCGTGCCAAGCATGTGTGAGTACACATTACTGGATCACAACCAAAGAAGACTGTTCTTATTATGTTTCAATTTTCTCACTATAACCCACTTTGCAAACACTGAAAAGGTAATTAAGATAAGTAAAAAATGAATTTGAAAAATTTGTTTTTTTAATTATTTAAATCTTTTTAAATTTAACGGTTGATTAATTAGATCACCGGTATACAAGATATATCGAGGACTGCCCGACGCCTAGTTTTAGAAATGAATTAACATCATTTACTCTCGCAAGGACAAAAATTTAAATAAATTTTATGCAAGTCTTTAACTTACTAAATTTTTACAGTACTAGGTATTGATTAAGGAGAGCGAATGCATATTTTTACTGCACAATCGTTGTTATATCAACATGTATCTGTTTCAGTGATCTTAAATTATTCCTCACTCGTAACAACCATTAAAACAGTATCAGAGAAAAAAAAAACGAAAGGCTAAACAAGGAGCACAGAGTGTACGACCATCACCAGAAATATTGTGCCAGCAAAGACATTTGCCCCGAAAGCCTTTCAAAACAGTTTCGACATAAACATTTGTTCACGTCGAATCTGTAAAAAAGCGAAAAAGTTGGAATCCATTGGCATCCTCCATTCAATAGATATCTACTGTTCACATGTCCTCTAGCTCGCAGTCTTTGGTTCTAGTTCCTGGCATACGTTAAGCTTTTCGAACAGGCGTCGATACAGAAAAAAAAACATCAAAAAATACATTTCCACGATTGTTGCAGGGTATCAACGATACCACGACATTTTGCAACGATACGTCGGAAGAATTACAGGACTAATGCTGCAGGGAGATTTCAATGCTCCGTAAAAAATGGGAACAGGGGATTGTATACCTCGAGAGGTGTATGAGTATAGCATTAGTGCGGTATATGCCCCCGTGTGCATATATCGTTACAGTTTCGAACCGAATTTTATCCTGCTCTTTCGAAACTTTGTGCAATTTTCCCCGAAAAGCAAAGCTTCTGTCGCGAATTCGACATGTGTGTATCTTCGTCGAATATTGCATTTCCGTAAATGCAAAACCAGCGGATTGCATAAAGGACTGCATGTGTTTATGGGAATGGAATCAAGACCCGAGTTCAATACGCCATTGTCGTTGTCAAATTCCTGATAGTGGGTTGTTTCGTTATGATCCTTTTGAATGGGGTACAATGGATGATCTGACTTTTATGCTGCTTGATTATTTTTTTCACTCAATTTCAATGCTTTGTGGCTTTCTATAGAAACTATAGTAACGTTGGATAAAAATTCCAGTATTTAAAAGAGGATATGAGTACTTATATGAAAATTCAAATTTGCTTAAGCCACATGTTTAAATTCAGGATTATAATTGAAACTGAAGCTTTTCGAAAAATTTCAATATCAAAAATACAATATAAAGTATTTTCTAACCTACGGATAAAATTATAGTACACGTTTTAAGCTATTGAGTCCAATCATGTGATACTCTAGATGAAGTGGAAATTGAAGTCTTAAAAATTGTTGTGTGGGTACTGGAAGAAGGGAAAACTGCATTGAACTAAATTTCCATATATCATGCAAGAGTAGCTACAAAAATTTTTTTTTATTATAAAACTTAGGCTTCAAAAATTAATTATGTTCTAAAAAAAAATTAGTTATTAGATTTAGGGAAATTGTGCAGTTTTCATGGGAGGTGGTAGAAGGAGTGAAAGGTTTTTATTGATTAGTTGAGAAATAAATTCGAAAATTATGCAATCCACATCTCTCAATTTTTAAATCAGAAAATTCTTTTGAAGAAAATCGATTTATTGTAGATTTGTAAAATTTTGTCACTTTGTATAGGGGTAGAAGGAGTGAAGCTAATCAGTCAATGTTTTCAGATTTTAATAATAATACTAATCAATCATCCAGTCCAAAATTTGAGGTCGATAAAAGTTATACGTACTGATAAAATTGGTTTATATTATTTCATGAAAATGTGCAATTTTTATGGGAGGTGGTGGAAAAAGTGAGACGATTCGAATAATTTTTATACCATAGATCATATATATGATAAAAATGTTATATTCTTTATTTCAATGTATGAGCACCTATGGTTTCCCAGAAAATTGTATTATTATAAATTAATTAAAATGAATTCGGTTGGGAGGTGGTAAAAGGGGTGGAGTGATTTGGCCCGTACACGAACGTGGCCTTCATTTTTTGGCAAAAACAAAAATTTCCTGCTCAACACTTTCTCAAGTTAGAGAGAAACGAACGGACGAACGGACATCCGGTTTTGAGATTTTGAGTGATAATATTATTTTCCGTATCATTCAATTTTCCTCTGAGCATTATTTTTTAGTTTTACGAACTTGAGAGCAAATTTTGAAAAAACGTAACAGAACGACGATTGTGGCTAATGCATCTAGATGGAATGAAAAATTCAGTGATTTCAGAAGGTGATTTACATGCCATATAAGGAACCTACTAGAAAAAGTATATTACGTTTAATTAAAGCATAATTGTCTTGAAAATTGCTTATCCCATATCGCTGAACTGTGACATTTTGTTTGAGAAGTGGCTGAAGGGAACTTTCCTGAAAAAAAATATTAAATTATGATATTGTGGTAAGATCGAATTTAATTTTGCTCATCTCACTATAATCAAAGGAGGTTAGCGATTCGAAGAAGTGAGAGGATTTTAAATTCTTTAACAATATCTTATTAATATCACTGAAAAGGTTTTGATGTTCAAATTTCAAAGCACTAGCTTTGACATTTTCCAAGAAAATCGACACATTGTATATTAAAAATTGTGTCATTTTGTGTGGGAGATGGTGGAAGGGGCGATGCGATAAAACTAACTTCTTCTCATATCACTATAATTCATTTGATCAAATTTGAAAATCATTCACATTAAATTTCGTGAAATTGTGTAGTTTGTATGGGATGGGGGATTTTTTTTTACAGAAATAAATATATTTATCATGAAAATTAGGAAATTTGAAATCTAAGGCTAGTAGAACTTACATCCAAAAAAATGTATTTAAAATATAGTAGTGAAATTGAGTCATTTTGTATGGGGTGGGGTAGAAATGTTGGAGCGATTTGGCCCATTCACAACCTCGATGTTATTTTTTCATAAAAAATCAGGCATATAAAATTTGTGCATCCTAGTTATACGTGTTTTCATGCTAGAGAGCCGACAAACGGACAGACAGACGGACATCAGATTTAGAGATTTTTGAGCGTCAGTAAATATTTCTGCAGCACTCTGTGCTACAAACTTTAGAGCTAACCTTTAATACTCTCAGATTCCATCTAGAGTAAAAACATCGATATTTGCTACCACATGACTCTGAAAGCATATACAAAGAATCCAGAATAATGCAACTTTGACCTCTTAATCTACTCAGAACTTACCCAACTAACATTTTAACGAGCGCTCATAAATTTATGACCGAAAAACGATCGTTTTGTATGCCCGAGCTGTAATATGCTTGAAAAACAAATAACATGATGAGTAATCTAAACGTTCAAAAACAGAGCATGAGGGTAATATAAAATTATGTAAACCACACGTGCGATATGCGAGTCCGAAAATGACGTCATAGCATGACATAGCATAGGCATATCGCACATTTGTTTGTGCGTGAAATGTTCAAAGCATAAAAAACATAAACAGAGAAGCAATTACGATCTTCGATTATATACTTGCTTATATACTCGTTTTTTGTAAGCGTTTTGCAATTGCAATTGAATAGTTAAAGATAATTCATTAATGAATGTCCATTTAGTCCGCTTTATGGCTCGTTAATGTTTCGGTAACGACGCTCGTAAATGATCAAAGCACTCGTTAATGTAATTCATTAATTAGTATTTAATGAATTATTTTGTTTGCTGGGTACTTTTATAATTCAGCGTACAGCATGATAAGGGCTAATTCCTCTTCAAATACGATAACATTGTGATCATAAAGTACCGGGATTTTCTAAATAAAATAATAGCAGGTAGGAATTATTATTCCAAAAATTGGGGTGGTTTGTTAATCAGTTTGTTTACAGCAGCTGGTTAAATAGGCACACCTCAGTAGTCCACGTTTCAAATTTTTGAAATATTATTCCCCAGAGTAATTTTATTTACACAATCATGGTGCTTATTGTCATAATTTATATTACATCGTGATCTTCAGTTTCCTGAACATCTTCTGCACCGCTATTTCAAGGATAATTAATTTATAGTAGTGCATGGAAAAAAATTCAACTTACGATTCCCACATACAAGATCATCAACACAATAATATCCTTAAAGGAGCATACCCATCTTAAAATCAATAAAACTCAAAATGTGCATTCAAAACTTTTTTTCGCAAATTGTGTTATGTCGTATGATGTCAAAAGTTGAGTATACTAAAAATTCGTTGATCTTATCCTTTTGTAATAAAGTCTTATCATGGTTCCGGGCTTGTCCTACACATCGGAACTACTAACACATAACCTACGATCACGTTCCAGCTATCATCTCTAAAGGATAAAATATCTTATTTCTTTCATATGTACCTACCGCAAAACCCGTACGGTCGCCCCATCGCACCCATTTGACTGCTCCATTGTTCCTTTCTGAGATATATATAATAATAAAAAAAATAAAAATGAAGAGTACTCCGCAAGGACGAGAATGGATCATTGCTAGCGATGCGCTTGAGAGTGTATGATTTTGGGGAGCGATTTTTACGTTCTTTTTCTAGTTGAGGGTCTGAACACGTAAACATAAAAATCTTATCACCTTGTTGGTATTCCACGTTGTGACGGATTTTATGTAAAGTTCAATAAATCGGCAAGACATCTTCGACTTTCGCAAACTTGTCCGTGGAAGGATTTGGTAATGTCGTATGAGCAATTTCTTACGGTATATTCTTCCATCCATATTTAGTGTATTGATAATTGTCCGTTTATGTTCGTTTTATGCTCTATTTATAGGCGTTAAAAGAGATGGAATTTTTTTCTAGTGCCGAAAGAAAAAGTGATAAATTGTCGCGTTTATAATGGAAGATGGATGGAATGTTTATTCATAAGCTCTAATCTCCATTGAGTTCGATCTTTAATCTGTATTTTTTTCCGTAGTCGCATTAGCATTAACGTAAATACTTCAATATATTTTTTATATTTTTATGTTGAGAGTTAAGAGGACGAATTCTAATCCTCTTAAGATTCATTTTGAAACCTCTGTTTTGAATGTAATTTCAAATCTTTTGAATTTTATATATGATAAAGTTCAGTGATAAATTAATATTTTTGCCCTTTGTAGGTAGCTACAAGAAATTTCCTTAAGGCTATACAACTCCTGTAACCACCCACTTAGTTCTGTCATCAATCATTCAAAAATTCATAAAAGCTCTTAAAGAATTCCAATAAAAAAAGAAAACTGAAAGAATGGCTCGATTGCTATATAGCTAGCTATTTTAAATGTTTGAATTTAATTGAATTTTACTTTATTATTTTAATAATAAAGTATTGTGATCGACTTGGGAAAAAAAAAAATTTGCTACCCTGACATTTTGTTCTTTCGCGTTTCGTGACTAAATTAGCCTAAAAATGCAAAAAAAAAAATCCGTCTGTCTGTACGCCGTCCGCCGTACGCCGGTGTGTACGCTCAGAGCACATTAACTCCCAAACCCTTCGAGATAGAAAGCTCATTTTTGGAGGGATTGTAGGTAGTTGCGGATCTCAGGAGGACATTCATTTTTGGGGGTGTAAGGGTTCAGGGGGAGGCGGGGGGAGCACTTAAAGAAGAATTCAAATATCTCAAACATGGTTACAGCTAGGAAGCTAAAAATCAATATACATATAAAAGGGTTTATGGGACAACTTTTAAAATTAATCTAATTTTTTTATCCATTGGAGTGCGAAAAGGGGGGGCTAAAAACCAATTGTCGGCCGAATTTTTTTTTCAAATGATTATATCTTCGAAATTACTTAGCATAAAAAATTTATAATTTTAGACCATCAAGGTGGCATACAGATTCACTGGAACCAGCTTACGTAGAGGCTAATTATTGTAAGGGGGAGAGTCAGGGGGTGCAAAGAAAAACACTTAAAAATCAATATATCGACTATTTGTTAAGCTCTGCAATTGAAACTTGGTACTTATATTAAGCTTTACTAAAGAAATACGAAAAAAATATAATATTTGGACTAAATAGTAGTGGGGGAAAATGGGGAGAATTGAACTTTCCAAAATTTCAAACCATTATATCTCAAAATTCAGGGCAGATATCACATCAAAAATTTGTCAGATCATAGAACTATATAGTTTTCAATTTTGATAAAAAAATTAAATGGGGGGGGTGTAAGGGGAGGGAGGTGGAAAGCAAAAATGTTGAAAATTTTGAGTAATTTTTTTAGGGCTCTGGTAAAAGATACAGAGTTTAAATTTTGCAGGTCAATATATTAATTTATTGTACATACATAAAAAATAATATAAATTCTACAATTGTTATGCACCGACCCCCCTGGTCTAACGTGCACAAGGTGTTTCATGTGAAATGAAAAAACACATAAGCTGAAAATTTTTGAATGAAATTTTAAGGTAGAAACTTGAAAATTTGCAAAATGCATTTAAAAAAAATCCCTCAAAGAATGAATTATTAACTGGTCGAAAATCTTTAAAACTTCTACCCCCTCCCATACAAAATTATTTTTTCGACCATTTTCAAGAAATCAATTACCACCTAACTATTAAAAGCTATCAATTTGAAATTTTGCATAAGAACTTACAAAAATAATTGAAATGAAATTACGTTAAAAGTTTTGAAATCGCGCTTACCCTTCTACCCCCTCCCATACAAAAGTATGATTTTGACCAATTTCATTGAATCAACTAATAACAAACAATTTGCAAGCTGCGAACTTGAAATTTTGTACGAGCACCTTACAACTAAAAAGAAAGACAATTGCATCACAAGTCTTACGATTCCCCTACCTCCTCTACCCCCTCCCATACAAAATTATTTTTTTGAGCATTTTTATGAAATAAGTTATCAGCTAACTCTTAAAAGTTATCAAATTCAAATTTTGCATTGAAACTTATAAAAATAATTCAAATGAAATTGCTTTGAAAATTTTCAAATCGCGCTTGCCCTTCTACCCCCTCCCATACAAAACTATGATTTCGACCAATTTCATAAATCAACTAATAACCAACCAACTAAAAGCTATGAACTTGAAATTTTATAAAAGCACCTTAAAAGAGAAGCGAAATAAAACTGCATATCAAAATTTACGATTCCCCTACCTACTCTACCCCCTCCCATACAAATGTTCGGTTTCGTGAATGTAAAATACACCGAATTTTATAAACTTCGTCTATGAGACACATTCTACACAGGAAATATTGGACGTGATTCAAGCAATTAATTAAAAAGCTATTAACATTCACCCACCCTTACTATTACCCCTCCTCCTCCCCTCCATAAAAAAGAAAACTTGTAGAAACGAATGAAATATTGTTAAATAGACAACAGCCCTGCTCAAGAACTCCCTTTCACTTAGTCTTCCCTAACCACTCTTACCTGCATATTGACTTTCCACACATCCGCAACATGTCCCAAGAATAATAAAGTTTCGCCCGACTTGTTGGCAGTTTGTTCTAATCTAATTTCGAAATAAAGATTATTTTTGAAATGATAATTTGCACTTTTATTTCTTTTCGTGTAAGATCTCACATCTCATAGAAACTGCACAGTTTTACTCAAAACCTATCAAATTTCTTAAGCTTTGATAGCAACTCTTTGATGATGTGAAAAAATTAATTCAAGGCCGTCACCCCTTCTGCCACTGCCCATACAAACTGTACGATTCCACAAAATCTACTTCACTATTTTTTTCAGTTCCTATTCAATTGTAGAAGCATACATTTTGTATAATACATTATCATAGCTACTTTAGTATGATATGAAAAGAAAAATGATTCAATCCTGTCACCACTTCTACCACTCCCCATACGGAATTTCTTAAGAACACAAATAGTTCTAGTCCATTCAGATTATCGTATGATTGGGCTTTACGTGCAATTGTAGTTTTGTTATATTTTCTATAACAAATACAATCAACTTTGAAAAAATTATCGACTTTACTACAATTCTCCTACTCCCTCCCACAAAAAATGTAATACTATTATTTCTCCTCAAAACTATTGAAGCTTTCAACATGAAACTTAGAGTAAAGTATTATAATGTAAATGTCATCAACGTTCAAAAATTCAATTTCGAATCCCTTTCATTCAAATACACAATTTTTATTGAAACTAGAAATAGTAGAAACTTTAAATTATTATACTCTAGATGAAATCTGAGAGTATATTGTGTTTGCCTTACCGTTTGTAACACTGAAAAATAATGCTCGCACAGAGCCGCCAAGTGTACAGAAATATTTTTTGTCTCTCAAAAACCTCGATTCCGAGTTGCTGTCTGTCCGTCTGTCAGTCTGTCTGTCCGTCTGTCTGTTCGTCTGTCCGTCTGTCTACAACATAACTCTCGATAGCTTTGACCTATCGTGCTGAAATTTGTTGTATGACATTTTTAGCAAAAAAGTAACTTTAAGTTCGTGAACGGGCCACATCCCCCCCTTCCATACAAATTTCATGAAATTTCGAAATTTAAAGAAATTGATTTTTCTTCAAAACCATTTCAGCTATTGACTTGAAAACTAGGTCATAGTTTAATGATATAAATATCATTAACCTCAAGAAATATTGATCTGATCTCCTTACTCCTTCTACCACCTCCCATACAAATTTCACACAATTTCCAAAAATGCATTTATTCGGTTTGCAATGCAACTAGCAACGCCAAATGAACCAATTTTTGTCATAATAAATTTTATTATAATTGCAACTAATTTTGGAAAAACTATCAACTTTACCTCACTCCTTCTAACCCCTCCCATACGAATTTTACGAAATTTCGGAATTTCAATTAAATTAGTTTTCTTCAAAACCGTCAAAGCTATCAAATTTAAAATTTGAGAAAAGTATACTATTTTAAATATAATTGATGTCAAAAAATTTGGTTTTGATTCAGATATTCCTTCTACCCCCTCCCATACAAATGCAGAATTTTGGTAAATGCATTTAACCGATTTTTATAGAAACTAGAAGAAGTAAAAACTTAAAATTTTGCCAGAATTTGTCCCTTAATAATTGTAATAAAAGCTAAAAAAAATATCGCCTTCACCCCACTCTTTCTACCACCTCCCATTTTCTTAAAACACCTTTACTGCATTTGAACAATTTTTTGCAATGATTTTTATTCTAAATGACAAAAACTATCTTTACCTTAAATTACAAACAATTCGAAAAATCAATGCTTTTGATGTATTATTATTCCGATGTCCTTTAAACAACGCAAAAGTTTTGATAATTGCAAAGTTAATTTTTAATTTTCTAATATTCGAAACTCACGAACTACTGAACTAAATTTATATTAATTGTCTAGAAAATTTCCTCCAATTAAATTTACTTTAAGATAAATTCTAAATATTTTAAACCAATGAATTATATGGTAAATAAATATTAAAACAATTCATTCATTATTCTAATTAAAATGCAGATTTAAATAGGAGAAATTATTTATAATATAATTGGTATAATTTCTGTAATTACAGTCAAAACTGACTCGATACGAACAAAAGGACAACGTAAAAGAAATCGATTTCGTTTTTGATATAATAAAAACAGGAACTCGGATCATTAATTACCAATTAAATATAGACTTCAATCCATTAAATATGATATTTCCGGATGAAGTAGTCCTGATTTTAGTGTGATAGCTACTCGACCTTTTTTTGGTTTCGTTTCGAATTTCTCTTGCTTGGAAGGATAGGATTCCTGACAAGTCTAACAACCGGATAATGTGTGGAAGGTCTGGACTTAATGAGGTGGTAAGCCATCAATACAGGTAACTTAAGGTCACGCACAGCACGAATGAAGTTTGAGTTTTTTTTCTTCTTCTTGATTATAGTAGTTTTTTTTTTTTTTTTGATACAGAAATCACTTCTTTCAGTATCACTAAATCGTTGATATATAGACGAAACTTACAAGCTGATAAGTTTTATATTTCTGTTCAGGAAACATCGTAAAAATGGGTAAGGAACAGAAGTGTGTAAGTTTTATGCACGCAATATTGTACAGATATCAAGCATGCTGATTGTATTTGTTTTCTGTAACGAAAAAGGAGGTAATTATATCTAATTATTTAGTTGTTTTTGTTTGGGCTTATCTTTATCTTAAGTCCTAATTGATAGTAAAATTGAAATTTTATTTAATTTACTAGTACAGAACTATCAAGTAGAATAATTGGATAGTAAGTAATAAGTTAAAATGTGGTTGTTGATCTATTTAGCGAAATGAAAAGTAGCTGTAAAAGTTTTTTTTTGCTCAAAATGTATGTCAATAGTTAGTCTCTGCAGTATCGGAATAGCAAATTGAAGACAGCACATTAGAATCAATGTTCGACTCCCTTCCCGACGGATACTACAATAGCATGAGGAGAATTTAGCGTGAAATTTCGCAAACAGGAGACTTAAATAGGGATAGTTTCCATTATATTGGTAACGGCAACGACCAGAGGCTGACTGATTTTGACAGCAGTAAAAAGCTTATTGTAAACTCGACATGCTTCCCGCATTCATAAAAGAAAGTGCATCACCCTACGAACGAACATTCAACTAAGTTAACCACTTTCTAATAGAGGAAAAGAAAGCCTCCAGCATTCTCGAAGTGTGTAGATATTGAGGGGCTAATTGCGACACAGATCAATATTAGGTAAGGGCTAAGTTTCGATGACGAATAGCAAACCTACTACTACTACAATGGCACTACAGCCCAAATTGGGGCTTGGGCTCCTGACCTTCACGTTCCTTAACATTTTTCATTATTTATTGTGGAAGGATTGTTAGACCTTCCACAACCCTCTATCTGCGAGTTTTTCATTTCCGTAACTTCAAGTAACCCAGGTATATCCAAGCAGACAGTGTGCTGAAATTATGGGTCGACAGGGACTTAAATACATAACCTTCGCATTGTAGACCAATACGCTCCCCACTAGGCTACACCCTAACTAATAATAGCAAACCTAGGACACTCAAAAGCACAATCGGTTTCTTCATTCGACATTGGGAAACTCAAGAATGAGAAAGTAATTGTGAAGAACGTTTCAGCCTTGGAGAAACTTCGCGACGATGCTTAACAACAGCACCAGCAAGCCAAAAGAGGAAATGTGGTAAGACATCAAATATGGTATTTCATCCATCGCAGAGGAGGCGATAGGACAACAACCCCGGTGTAATAGATATAGTTGGTTCAGCAACGTCTGGCAAAACGTCTTGGAGCGAAAAAATCAAGCTTACCAGATATTCTCATTAAAGCAAGTTCTAGAAAAGTGACAGATGCGTAGTGCATAAATTCCTATTGGAGTTTGGAGTTCCACTAGTTCGGCTTACACGAGAGACAATGTCCGAATCTTTGTCGCAAGTCAAGAGTGGATAATGATCCGAATTAAACAACGGCCAACAAATCATTGCTAAAATTTTGAAACTGGAGTGCGCGGCTATTGAAACAGGAAGGATGAAGATGGAGTATACAGGACGCCATGACCGGATTCGGGCTGTTGACCCAACGTATATGTATTGAACAAAATTTAAGACAAGCCGCATTATATTCGATCACTTGGTCGAGTATCTTCAGCTCCATCTTATTGGCGACACTCTTCGTAGACCTTATAGACCACTTTCTGCTGCCAACTCTCAATTCTTTTTATAGTTTTGCTAATAATAGCACTCTTGACAACATCTTTCAATTTGGCTGCCCTGTGGATGCACGTTGGTCTTCGATGGCCTCATAGCGTAATGAATCAATCAAGCAATCAACACCCTGTTACGATCCAATAGTACAGAAACAGTTCTTTTTCACAAGGCGCGATTCAGAGCATCGACCTTTAGTTGTTGCCAGAACATGTTTATTATTTCGCCACCTGTTCAATTGCTTACTTCTATGTACTACATGATCAACCAACCCCGGAGTTCCCATGAGGATTTTAATTTATTGCATGTTTAGAGATAATTTGCTCTGGTTTCCTCAAACTGTGACCGATCCACTTTTAAATCTCAATGCCTATCTTAGTACAATCATGGACTGACAATCATGCCATGCAAAATGACGAGAATGCGATATATACCGATGGTTCCAAAATGAAAGAGGAGTGGATTAAGGCATCTTTTCTGAATGCCTTCATCTGCAAATCTCCATGAATCGACCAGTATATCCTTATGTCATCCAATCGGAAGTAATGACTATTGTGAAAGAGATGGTACTGGCCTTGTGTGCAGGAGTAAATGGTAAGCTCGAACCATTGTATGAACATATTGGTAGAATTGGGGAAAACGTTCACTTTGCGACTTTGTTGGGTTCCGGGTCATCGGAATACACTTGGAACCGAACTGGCAGACAAGCTAGCCAGAAACGGATCTGCTGTTGCCACTGATAAGGAAACGGACAATGTTGATATTGCCTTGATAGTCATTAGGACAATCTACGCGAACGAAGTGTGAGGAAGGAAAAGTTTTAGATGGTTACAAAGCAACTCGTGTTACACCATGAAAATGATTTGGGAAGGGTGTCTAACCCCTCAACAAACTTAACCTAATCTGATTTAAACTGAAATGTCCATTTGTACTCCAAAATATGTCCCTGAAAATCACTTCTGGCCGGGATATCCCTAAAATGCATCGGAAGCATTGATTTACAAAATTTTGAAGTTTCTTGAGTACTTGAGACATTAGGTTAATTTAATTCAGACCTCAATTTAATCGTGCAATAGAACAGAAAAAGCATAGTAGAGTTAGTTGCCTACCCTAATCATCATTGGAAAGAAGAACAAAGTAATATTAAAGTGGATCCCACGACATGTGGGAATCGAAGGAAATGAAGAGGCAGATTGCCTTGGTAAAAATTACGCAGAAACGAATTTTATTGGGCCAGAGCCATTCTGAGGAAAAGCAAAAGTATACGTCAACTTTATACTGTTTTTAAAAGTGAACTCAACAAGAGCACAGAATCTACTGGAACAGACTTTCGGGTCTATCAATTTCAAAGAAATTTATCCTGGAGGATATTCTAAAATTCAGCAAGAAAGATATTAGTACTCTAATCGGCCTACTGACGGGGCACAGTGAAGAAAACCACCACCTTAAAAATATCAGTCTAGCTGAAACCGATATCTGCCACCTCTGTTTCAAAGACTCAGAAACGGCAAAGTATATTCTATGTCACTGCGAAGCAGTAGCAAGGAAAAGATTAAAAAGGTTTCTTTACAACTGATGAACTAGCCAAAGCTATCTAGTTATAGTAGGGTAAAGGGGCAATGCACGCATAATAGGCCAAAAAGGTCGCGGTGCTCTCACGTATTCCCCTAAATAAATAAAAATAGTTGCCATAAAAACGGAGTTCTGCCATCTATAACGCCCTATTTAAAAAGTTTCCGACTATTATAAGTAAAACACACATTCAATTAAAAAATTTACTAGTTATGTCAGCATATTCTCTCTAGATTTGGTGCTAGCGTTGCGACTACTGCAAAAAACACTTTTTAAAGGCTTCTTTCGGTATGACTAGGGATTTTCTTTTTACGCCTTCAATGTCTTAGAATCGCTTTCTCCGCAATATTATTATAAGCTTGGGTAACAGTCAAAAGCCTTATGGTGCCCAATCGTGCAAATAGGGCAGAGCACTAAGGTGTTGTTCTAGGCTTGCCTTCATTTGGTTTAATTACTGTTTGGTTACCTTGAATTCCCATTCGAGGCAGCAGGATTTCCTTAAGCACAAATTTTTCAGTTGCAACTGGCAATGAAAAATTATTCAACATAAAATATGCAAACGATGCAAAAGTGAAACAATTCCACTTCACTATACTCAGTTTCTGGTTTCTGTTCACTTTCTATCATTCAGTCCCGCGTAACAACTGCAAATACTTGTCAGTAATAGCCAGTACGACTGAAAAATGTTCCAGCCTCACTACTCGTTACGGTCGTCCTCACTTCCCTTCCCCTACCTTCCCACTCCAATTCCTTCTCTCCATGACTATATTTGTGCATTGCACATAAAGGTCGAAATTGCCTATAGAACAAGTCTTTCTGTAAAAAAAAATATCCTTCAATATCATACAGATTTCATCTTCCGTAAATTTTACGTTACGTCTTGATTGCAATGTTTTTTTTTTTATGAGCTGGAGCCCCAAAATTACAGCCAGTGTCGCTCGATCGTATTAAAAAATACGTGTTATGTCTTATTGGACATGAAATCGTCTCGGCTTCTCTGCCGTGAACATCGTCGAAATGTTGGAGTAGTTTGCATTTATTCTTCTACAATAGCACTACACCCCAAATCGGGCCCTGGCCTTCTGACCTTCAGGCTCCTTAACATTTTTCGTTATTTATTGTGGAAAGGTAGTTAGACCATCGCACAACCCTCTATTTTCGAATTTTTCATTTTCGTAGATTGAGTTGACCAAGGTAAACCTAAGCAGGCAGTGTGCTGGAATTACGCGTGGACCGGGATTTAAACTGTCTACTTACTGCAGTATTAAAAATCATGGCTAAGGTAATTCTCAATAGGATTAGTGATGTCATCGAGAGCACTCTCGGAGCTTATCAGGCTGGATTCCGTAAAGGGTCGTCTTGTACCTACCACACAAATACCATACGGATAATATTAGAGCAGTCAGCCGAAATGGGTTCGCCACTACACCTCATGTTTGTGGACTTCGAAAAAGCTTTCGACAGCGTTAAGCGAGAATACATATTGAATGCTTTGCGTAGGAGAGGTATTCCAGATAAGGTCATAGCTATGATTAAGGAATCCTACGAAGATGCAAGGTGTCGCGTCTTGCATAGAAGAGAGCTGTCCCAGAGCTTTCTTGTGCGAGCAGGTGTCAGAGAAGGCTGCATATTATCACCAGCCCCGTTTTTGGAGGTAATAAATGACATCTTGAAAGCTACACTGGAAGGTGGGAAAGGTAAAGGTCTTCAATGGAGACTATTTAACATCTTAAGTCACCTTGATTGTGATGATGACGTGTGTTTGCTTGCACATAACCGTTCGGACTTAGGGTCAAATGTTTGCTCGTTGCATTCTAAATGCAAAGAGGGGGACTGAAAATAAATGTGCATAAAACCAAGTACATGAACATGGGTTCGAACGCAAGCACACCGATTGTTCTTAACGGACAGAATGTGGAAGAGGTGCAAGCTTTTTGCTATCTCGGAAGCATTGTCAGCATGGACGGCGGAGCCGTAAAGGATGTTGAGGCTCGTCTAAATAAAGCTCGTCAGACCTTCGGTATCCTTTCCCCTTTCTGAAGGTTAAAAGAGATCTCCCTTCGCATGAAGCTGCGAGTTTTTGTGAACCAATGCCTCCGACGCATTTTAAGAATATTCTGGCCAGAAGTGATATCCAAAGATGAACTTTGGAGTACAACTGGCCAGACTAAAATAGGTATTGAGATTCAAAGGCGAAAGTGGCAGTGAATCGGTCGTACTTTAAGGAAACCAGAGCGAAACATCGCCAAACAGGCTCTGGATTATACTCCTCAAGGAAGACGTCGGGTTGGTTAGCCATGTAACACATGGAAGCGAGCAGTTGAGCAGCAGGCCAGAGGAATAAACAAGTCCTGGGAACAGCTTAAGGCTCGCGCCTTGTGGAAGAGAGTTGTTTCTGTCCTATGCCCCTATAGGGGGTCTTAACAGGAATTTAATTGTGATTGATTGACCTGCTTAGGTATACCTTAGTTACCTCAATCTTGGAAAATTAAAATTTGTAGATAGTGGGTTGTGCGAAGGACTAACAGCCCTTCCACAATAAGTGATGAAAAATATTAAGGAACCTGAAGATCAGGAGGCCAAGGTCCGATTTGGGCTGCAGTGCCATTGTAGAATAGAATTCGTGCCGCTTCTATGAATTATTTCCTACTTAGCCGCTGTTGGTCTTTCGTGTTACTTTTGAGTACGCGCGAGCCGTTTGAGTCGATAGCTCATTATATGTGACGCTTATATGAGGCGCTGGCTTCCAAAACTCGTTACTTGCATTTATTTTTAGAATCAAAATAACAATGTTATTTGACCGATATCACCACGCTATTTCATTTGGTAAGGTAGAAAATAGAAAAAGCACGCTCTTTGTCCTTATTCGAACCTCTGAAAGTCGATTTGAAGTCTAAAACTCTTCTCTTACATTGACAAGTAAGGGACAAAATTGCTTCCTTGCGTGGAACAGAAGATGTAAGCAGCGAGTTTTGGAATTCTGCGCCTCATTTGTCGTGGCATTTTTTCTCGTCAAAGAACATGTAGATCTTCTTTTATGAGTGTTGTTGTGAATGAGGTTGAGGATCTGAGCAGTCTGGTGTTGGCATGTAACAATATTTTCATGGGAAACGCAGTAAGGAATTAAAAGATTTAATACCATCACACATACATGAGCCCGAAATACTCACAAAGCTGCGCGCGCATTTGAAAACACTGTGAAGCACTTGAAGTGAATTACAATGAAATTTTGCTAGTCATTCATCGCTCAAACGGCAATCATATGAAATGCATTATCGGAAAATCTATTTCCAGCGAAGTACAATCCCCAGGTAATTCGTGAACCAATGCTTCTGGTGCATTTTAGGAATATTCTGGCCAAAAGTGATTTCCAACGATGAACTTTGGAGTGAAACTGGACAGACTGAAACAGGTATTGAGATTCAAAAGCGGAAGTGGCCTCATAGTGTGGTCATACTTTGAGGAAACTAGAGCAAAACATCGCCAAACAGGCTCTGAATTATAATCCTCATGGAAGCGAGCAGTTGAGCAAGGGGCCAGAGGAATAAACAAGTCCTGACAACAGGTTAAGGCCGATGTTCAGGATCGCGCCTTGAGGAAGAGAGTTGTTTCTGCCCTATGCCTCTATAGGGGGTCTTAACTGGAATTTGATGGTTGGTTGACAATCCTCAGGTATAGTTACATTTGATTGTAAAACTCGCATTTTTCGTGTATTTTTGTATGAAAGCGAGCGGAAGCGCTTGTATTTTCAAGTTTAAATAATGTATTGAGCGAGTACCATTAATTTTTATTTTTTTTTTTTTACAGAATGACCTGTGTTATAAGCAATTTCGGCCTTTATGTGCAATGCACAAACACAGTCATGGAGGGAAGGAATGGGATTGGGAAGGTTGGGGAAGGGGAGTGAGAACGACCGTAGCGAGTGGAGAAGCTGGTATATTTCTCAGTTGTACTGGCTGCTTACTGACAAATATTTGCAGATGGTATATGGGGGACTGAATGACTGAAAGGGAACAGAAACCATCTACTGAGTATCTAGGCCTTCTTGAAGTGGAACTGTTTCACTTTTACACCGTTTCCCCATTTTATTGCGAATAATTTTTTATCACCAGTAGCAACTGAAAAATTTGCGCTTAAAAAAATCCCGTCTGGAGTGGGAATCGAACCCACGACCTATTGACTGAGAAGCAAGCACGCTGCCCACTACGCCACGGAAGCCTCAACTTACGACCAATTTAATTGCATTCCGTGTCATTTTCATATCAGCATACATATTTGATCTGCACGACGAAATCAAGCGAAATCATGCTGAAAGTCGTAGAACCTCATACAAAAATTGAACTTTGTGGGATTCTGCATTAAGTAGAATATTAAAGCCACTATTCGCAGATTACGAATAGAAAGTCGAATAGGTATAAATGAATAAAATATGAATTTAAAAAAAATTGTGATTATTTTCCATAATTTAAATATTCGAAATTAAATATTGCCAAGTTTCAAAAATTATAACATTTGCAAATTGGAAGGTTTTGATGATCTAGTTTTTCTAATTGGTTTGAAATAAAAAGGCATCGCTTTAACCAGAATTCCAACAATTTCAATTGATTAATTTTATATTTGACTTTTGTATGATATTCAACGAATCCTTATGTGAAATAGTATTCTTTGAATCACTGGAAGAATATTTTAAATATGTTAAAGTCCAGTTAAACTGAATAAAAATATTTTAAGATACTTTTGAAGTTATTGCATTAGTATTTTGCTTATGAAATATTAAATAACTACTCAATACTGCAACAAAGAAGTAGAAAGTAAATATCCAAGTGATAATTTTTTTCTTGCACTTCCAAAAAATCTGTTCACGAGTCGCCACTAATTACACGCCCACTTTTATGTTTTTTTTTTATTGAAAGAAAATCGTGTCTAGCAGTTTTACCATTATTAAGATTGCGTGAATTACAAGTACTGAAAAACTTTTCACTAGCAATCACTCTTTAATTCATTGGTATGATAATCATGACGCACATAATATGGAAACGTTAGCCTTAATTTCATCTCGCTTGACTTGATTTTGATGAAATTTATCAGCAACTTGTTGATCCCAACAATAACTGATAATAAGCTTTCGTGCGGCTCAATCGACCCAGTTGTCCTCGGCAGGAAGAGAGCGCTTCGCATCAGACTCATGTATGACCGGTCATTAATAAATTTCGCTTATCATGACAGCTGACTCATCCTTGAAGAGGCTTTTCCGCTTGTGTTGCGCATTTCTCTGTTGCGAATCTGTTTTGTCCGTTTATCGATAAAATGTAAATTCGATTCATCAATCTTCGAGTATGATATCAAAATTAAGTATGAAACTGTATCTATTTCCGAAAAAAATGATCTCTATTCTAGGACATACAACAACAGGAATTTTATCTTTTCCTGTCATACATTAAAGCATAAACAATTTAGTGTTTTGTGGAACGGATGTCGATTAGGAACTAGGACCATTTAATGATGTCGCCGTGAATAGAATAGCGATAGCATCAATTTTCCTTCTTTGTACTGTTAATTTCCTTTTCGCTATTCAATCGGAGTTATTAAGTTCTACTCGAAAAGCAACTGTCGTTTGAAATTCGTTCAACGAAATTTTCTTTCTATTAATTCAAGATAAATTGATCGAAAGTGGAATTAAGATGGTCGCTGTATAGTTTAACCTTGATGTGAAGATAAACGTATCCAAGCAAACAATTCAATACTTTTTTAGACCCATTTAGAAATAAATTGAAAAAAATAAATCTTTGAGAGAATAAGTACTATTGATTTCCTTATGATTTATTTTTATCACTCTTCAAACTTGTATGGAAATTTAATTTAGGCGGTACTTTCTTGAAACTAGAATATACCCAGGCGAATACAATTAAATTGTGGAGAAAAAAAAATGAAGCTGCTGCTATCTTGAGCCCAAGTCCTTGTAGAGCAATGAATTTTCAAGATGAATCTCAAGTATAGTGAGCATTGTTTTCTACTGTAACCTTAACATGATTGTTTGCTTCTAGAAAAAACCTCTTTCACTTTTAACATTTTTCTTGTATCATTGAAGAAAATTTTCAAAAGAAAAATACACTTGACCTTTACCCAGTTTTTCTTTCTTTTCATATTCTTATTTTTTTTTGTTTGATGACGCTTATATATCTGGTAATATGTGAGAAGCACGTCGTTTATTCTATGTGTGCTCGTAAATGGATGAACGGAAATCCTGTTGCACTCAAGAAATTCAACTTAAGATGTATGAAATTTTTGCCTAGAGAAGTTTCAAAAAATGTTATAGCTTCGGGTGAATTTTTGCCGCAGAATAATTTCGAAACAAGTTACTGATTTTGCTGTTTATACTTTATTGAAATAATAAAAGACGAGTATTAAAAATGAAAATAAAATTTAATTCTGTATATAATAGAAGTAGATATAGATAATATCTGAGGTGATTTTATGGCAGAAATAATTGAATGTTGGTACGAGTACAGAACTATGCAAACAAAACACAGAAATAGTTTTTTTTTTTCGTTGCAAGCCAATTTTGCGAAATTTTGTGTTTTAGTAATATGATCAAATTTCGAAGATCCCAAAAACTATAGGTACTAAATTCGTTCGTAGATCTGCTAAGCTCCGTTTTACATTTTTCCGTTTACATTTTCGGTCATACAAAAGGACTCTATGACGAAGGATGTCTTGGGAAGAAATATCTAAAAGATTCGATATTGAAAATAAAAGTTTTTCAGAGTGAGTTATATTTCTATAATTTATTATTAGTGATATTGAGCATATTTTAACCATAATTCAAACTTACGCAACAACATTAATCCTTGAATTTTACGAAACTGTACACGCCGCTTTACGAGAGAAAATACGTAAGGGAGGGGAATAAATCATGGCTCTACTACTGACACCGCAATCCAAGAAAATAGAGGCTAGTAGATTTCAACATCATCATCAATGGCGCGATAGCCCTGGCCTCCTGAAGTCGTAGCCTCCAATCGACTCAATCCAAAGACCGCGTCCCCTATCTCATTATACTCTAGATGAATTCTGAGAGAATACTTTATTTGCCTTACCGTTTGTAACGCTAAGAAATAATGCTCGCAAAGAGTCGCGAAGGGTACACAAATATTTGTTGTAACTGAAAAACCTCGATTCCGAGTGACCGTCCGTCAGTCTGTCTGTCTACAACATAACTCTCGAAAGCTTTGAACTATCGTGCTGAAATTTTTCATATGTCATTTATTGCAAAAAAAAAGTATCTTGAAGTTCGTGAACGGACCAGATCCCCCCACTTCTTCTACCCCCTTCCATACAAATTTCATGAAATTTCGAAATTTAAGGAAATTAATTTTTCTCCGAAACCATTTCAGCTATTGACTTGAAAACTAGGTCATAGTATAATGATATAAATATCAATAACGTCAAATTTATAACAAATTATAATATTGATCTGATCCCCTTACTCCTTCTGCCCCCTACCATACAAATGCACAATTTTCAAAAATATATTTATTCGCTTTTCAATTCAACTAGCAAAGCTAAAAGAACCAATTTTTGTCATAATTAATTTTATTACAATTGAACTAATTTGAAAAAAAAACTATTAGCTTCACCCCTTATTTCTACCCGCTCCCATACAAATTTCGCGAAATTTCAGAAAATCAATTAAATTATTTTTCTTCAAAAATGTCAAATGTCAACTTTAAATTTTGAGAAAAGTATACTGTTACAAATATCATTGATGACGAAAAATTTGATTTTGATATGAAAACTTCTTCTACTCCCTCCCAACCAAATGTAGAATTTTGGTAAATGCATTTAATCGATTTTCATTGAAACGAGGAAAAGTACAAACTCAAAATATTGCCAGAATTTAACCCTCAGTAATTGCATTTAATAAATGTTAAAAAAATATGAACTTCGCTTCACTCCTTCTACCACCGCCCATTCAATTTTTACTTTATTATTCTAATAATAAAGTAGTAATCGACACAAAAAAAGAAAAAAATTGCTACCCTGAAATTTTGTTTTTTCGCGTTTCATAACTGAATTAGCCTAAAAATGCAAAAAAAAAATCCGTCCCGTCGTACGCCGTACATATGGACTCATATCTCCGAAACTGTTAAAGGTAGAATGTTCGTTTTTGGTCGATTGTTGATTGGGTAAGTGACCTCTATTTTCTAAATTTTGGGGGGATGTTAGGAGGAAGGGAAAAAGTCAAAAACTACACTTGCTAATATCTCCACCACGGATGCAGATAGGAAGTTGAAAATCAGTAAAGATATAAAGAGAGTTGTAGGACAAATTTTAAAAATAATTTAATTTTTTTATCCATTGGCTTCCGAAAAGGAGGGGCTAAAAACAAATTGTTTGCGGAATTTGTTTTTCAAATCATTATATCTTCGAAATTACTTATTATAAAAAATTCATATTTTTGGACCATTAAGGTGGCATACAGCTCCACCGGAATCAGCTAAGAAAGTAGCTAATTATTGTAAGGGGGAGAGTCAGGGGGGGGGGGTGTGCAAAGAAAAACATTTAAAAATTAATATCTCAACTATCTCTTAAGCTATGTAATTGAAACTTGAAACATATATTAAACTATACTAAAGATTACGAAAAAAATATAATATGTTGAAATAATAGTTCTGGGGGGAAGTGGGGAGCATTTCAAAAATGGCGCACTTTTCAAAATTACAAATCGGTATATCTCAAACTAAGTACAAATATCACATTGAAAATTTGTCAGATTGTGGAGCTATATAATCACTAATTTTGGTAAAAATTTTAAGTTGGGAGGTGTAAGCGGATGGAGGTGGTCAGCAAAAATGTCGAAAATTTTGAACAATTTTTTAGGGTTCTGGTGAAAGATACAAAGTTTAAATTTTGCATGTGAATACACCTATTTGATATTCATGGAAAAATAATAATAACTTGTTCCATAATTGTTATAAACCGACCTCCCCGGTCTAACGTGCTCAAGGTTTTTCATGAGCATTGAAAAAAAACAAATAAACTGAAAATTGTTGAGTGAAATTTAAGGTAGCAGCTTGAAAATTTGGGAAATGCATTTGAAAAAAATTCCTAAATATACGAAATACTAACTGGTTGAAAACCTTTAAAATTTCTACCCCCTCCCATACAAAATTATTTTTTCGACCATTTTCAAGAAATCAATTATCACCTAACTATTTAAAGCTATCAATTTGTAATTTTGCATAAAAACTTATAAAAATAGTTGAAATTAAATTACGTTAAAAGTTTTTAAATTACGCCAGCCCTTCTACCCCCTCCCATACAAAACTATGGTTTCGACCAATTTCATTAAATCAACTAATAACCAACATACTAAAAGCTACGAACTTGTACAAGCACCTTACAAGAGAAATGAAATAAAATTGCATCACAAATCTTATGATTCCCTTACCCTTTCTACCCCCTCCCATACAAATGTTCAGTTTCGTGAATGTAAAATACAGATTTTATGAAAATTCTATGCAACTTCGTCTATGAAATACATTTTATACAGAGAATATTGGACGTGATTCAAGCAATCAAATAAAAAGCTATTAACATCCACCCATCCTTACTATTACCCCTCCTCCCCCCCTCATAAAAAACCAAACTTGCAGAAACGAATGAAATATATATTGTTATATTGATAACAGACCTGCCCAATAACTCCCTTTCACTTAGTCTTACCTAACTAGTCTAACCTGCATATCGACTTTCCACTCATCCGCACTTCGTCCCAAGAATAATAAAGTTTCGCCCAACTTGTTGGCAGTTTATTTATTGGAAATTCAAGAAAAGTATTTCTTCTTCGAACATATGATAGCTATCTTCTTTAAAATTGTAACAAAGCAATGTGATTATGATGTTGATAAGATGATTCGAAATCATCCAAGACCTCCTATTTCTCTACCACCTCCCATACAAATTCCATAAATTCAGACAACAATTTTTCAATTTCCTCGAAAATTATGAAAGCTACAAATTGTATATTCAGAATGAAACATTTTTTAAACTACGTCCGGTGTATAACACATATATATATATATATATACAAAAATTACAAACCACCCCCGTACAAACTACCTCCCGTACAGAAGTCACTGTAGGAAAGAATTTGAGATGACATATTTTAACTCTTTCCTATTTCATCTAGAGTATCATACGATTGGGCTTTACGCCCAGTCATAATTCGGTTATGTTTATTCTCCAGATGAAATCCAAGAGTATATAGTTTTTGCCTTACCGCCAAGGGTACAGAAATATTTGTTGTCGCTCAAAAACCTCGATTTCGAGGGACCGTCTGTCCGTCTGTGCGTCTGTCTACAGTCTCTCGAAAGCTTTGAGCTATAGTGCTAAAAAATGTTGCGAGTCATTTTTAGCAAAAATGTATATTTAAGTTCGTGAATGGGCTACATCCCCCCACTCCTTCTAGCCCCTCCCATACAAATTTCATGAAATTTGGAAATTTAAGAAATTTATTTTTCTTTGAAACTATTGAAGCTATCGACTTGAAATTTAGGTCAAAGTATTATGATAGAAATGTCATTAACATCACGGAATAATGATCCGATCCCCTCACTCCCTCTATACATACAGCATACAAATGGTCAATTTTGAAAAATACATATTTTACATTTTCACTGAAATGACGAAATTTTGTTACAATTAATTCTACTATAATTGCAATTAGTTTTAAAAAGAATTATCAACTTCTCCTCACTCCTTCTACCACATCCCATACAAATTTCACGAAATTTGGAGATTTAAATTAAACTATTTTCCTTCGAAACTGTTACAGCTATCAACTTGATATTTTGTATGAAGTATACAAATTGAAATATCAATAACGCGAAAAAAAATTGTTTTGACCCGTACACTCCTTCTACCCCCTCCCATACAAATGTATAATTTTTGTTAAATGCATTATATCGATTTCCCTTAAAACTAGAAACTTACAAACTTACAATTGTGCCAGAATTTGTTTCTTAATAATTGCAATAAACACTAGAAAAAATTATCAGCTCCGCTTGACTCCTTCTACCCCCTCCCATATAAATATCTGTATTGTCGCTATTCATTATTCAAAAGAATTTGAGAAGACATATTTTCCGATACAATAAACTCTTTCCTATTTCATCTTTATGCCCAATCATAATTCTGTTATGTTTTTTATTATGGCTTTGCTGTCTTCATCAACCGAGTTTTCCATCGCTTGCGTGATGTGCCTACTGGCTGGTTACCACACCCTTGAGAGCACGGTTGGGGATTCTTCGATGTTCCAATCGCTCTACATGACCAGTCCACTGCAGTTTACGTAGCTTGATAAGCATTGAAGCTTCTGGCTCGTTGTAGAGTTGATACAACGCATGGTTGTATCTTATTCGCCATTCCGTTCCTACCCTTCCAGGCCCCAAAATTCTTCGAAGGACCTTTCTTTCGAATGCGTTAACTGCTTCTTTGATAGTTCGCGTTGATGCCCACGTCTCGCTGCCATAAGAGAGCATAGGTCGTATAATAGTTTTAGATATTCGTAGCTTTGTCCTTGTACACTTTCTTGCATTTCATTATTGAAAGTATCGAATAATACGTTTCATTTGCTAGTATTATCCGTCGATTGATTTCGTTGCCCTTTGAAAAGCAAAGCACTCGGAAATTAACTTAGATGTTCTTAAATGGCCTAATGAAATGCGCGTTCGACTTTATACTACTTAGTCACAACAATATAGTTTCAAACTTGGAAATTCTGAGCCAAGTTAAATTCGAAACCGATCACCGTGAGATGCTCTATACTTATTGTGTTGCCAATAAAATGTAGAAAAAATTACCACTGTCCATTTCGGTTCCTACCACATGAAAAGCACACAGAGCTAAACGCGAAATTTACTGAGGAATTAAAGCTGTTCAAAAAACATAACAGGACTACGATTGGACGTAGCTCAATCATGCAATAATCTAGATGAAAGAGAAGTTTTTTTGATGCTATTAAATTCTAGATGAAGGAGTAACGTGGTATTGAAATAATTGTTTCACATCATGATAGAATTGTTATCAAAATGGTTTACTAAAAATTTAAAAAAAATATTCAAAAACAAAATAAAATTAGTGTATTGGATTTATTGAAATTGTGCGGTTTGTGTGGGAGGTGGTAGAAGGAGTGGGAAGTTGACTTTTTCAGAAATAGCTATAAACATCATTCAATTGACACGTTTTAAATTGCAAAACAGTAGATTTCATATTTTTCAAGAAAATCGACTTTTTGTAAAATTATGTCACATTGTATGGAAAGGGGTAGAAGGAGTGCAGGTAATCATCTAATCTTTTTTGGTCACAATTATAATTCTAAATAAATATCTTGTGAACAATTTCAGCTCGATAAATTGTATACGCACTGAGTAAATTGGCTGAGAGCATTTCATGAAAAAGTGCAGTTTGAATGGGAGGTGGTAGAAGCAGTGGAGGATTGAAATAATTTGTATATAGTAGATTAGAATCATCATGAAATTGATAAGTTAAACATTTCAGCTTTTCTGTTTATCGAAAAAATCCGTTTATTGCAAAATTCCGAAATTTAGTAATTTTGTATTGGAAGGGGTAGAAGGGATAGAGATAGGGACAGACTATCGTTTTTTCGGTTTGCAGATGATGTCGTTCTGTTGGCCGGAAATCGCTGCGAACTTCAATATATGCTTCAAGACTTAGTAGCAGAAAGTAAAAATATTGCCTTTTTAGTAAACATTACACAAAACATTTTCGTGACCAACACGAAAAGCTTACTATTTTATCAATGGAAAAGCAATCGAAAATGTTTACAAATACGTATATGTAAGTCGTGTAATCTCCATGCAAGATAATACATCGAAGGATGTTAGCAGACGTATCTCAATGGCATGGAAGCGGTGTTGGTCTGTAAAATATATTACGAGAAGTGAACTAACTGTCTGTCTCAATCGAAAGGTTCATGACATATGCTTGACAAACATGAAAACTAATGGCTTCCAACACCGAAATACTCGAATTCCGCAAACATACTATGGAAAGAGCAGTGCTGGTTATCAATTAATTGCATAGACAAAGAAAGAAAAGAAATTCCACCATCATCAAAGTGCAGGAACAAAAAATGGATATAGCTAGTAACCGAATGGTATTCACGAAATGGAAACAGGACATGCCAATCAAAAAGTATAATTGCAATGACAAAAAAAAAAATCTTATATATTTCAAGTAAGAGTAAAGCCACCAGTTAATTAAGTTCACTTTAAATTTTTTTTTAGCACAAACTAAATCGCTTTACGCTTTTCATTTGAGACTTTCTAACTCCAAACTTATCGCTTGCCAATCTTTCGCTTTCTGACTCGTCGACGGCTTCAAATCAGACTGATTGTTTATTAAAAACGCTCGCCTCTTTTAAATTGCTCTTGTCGTATGAATCATTCCCCTTGTCGTGTGAATCTTTTCCTTCTCAACCAAGAGCTGTTAATTAATATATATAATATATTAATTTATATAATGTCTATTTAAAGCATTGCCTCGTCGAATATTTTCCCTGTCGTACAAGTCTGTACGAGTAGTTGTTGTTGCTTTCTGTAAAGTATTACCTTGTCGTTCAAGTCTTTTCCCTGTCGTACGAGCCTTTTCCTTCTCGGTCGAGTGCTGTTAATTGCTTCTATAAAACATGACCACGTCGCTCGCGAATTTTCCGTTTCGTACGAGCCCATTCGTGCAGTTGTTGTTGATCCTATACATTGCGCGTGTAATTTATTGTTGGTTGGTTGAATATTCGAGGCCTTGAACATTAGATGATCGCGCGTTCTATTTGCTTACCGACTGCATGTGTTATTTCGTTACTAAATATTGAGACATCGAACATTCCAATCGAGTTCATGCAGGTGTTCCTTACAGTATTCGTTAGCGCGCATTAATTTGATTCAGTGTTGAGTGCTAGATAATAAGCAAGAAGAGCTGACATGTAAGAATATATAAAACATCAAACAACATAATACAAATATTGATCAAACTCAAAATTGTAAATAATAGAACAATATTAATACAAAAAAAATTAAAATATCAATTGAAATACTAATTACATAATAAAATTAAAATAATAATAACTAGTATTGAATAAAAAAAACAATAAATATCGATGAAATTCATTCAACGAAATTATGCATTTGTATGGGAGTGGGTAGAAGGAGTATACGTATCAAAACCAAAATTTTTTGGTCAATGATATTTCTATTATTATGCTTTCCACAAAACTTCAAGTCGATACCCTTGACAGATCCAAAGAAAAATAATTTAATTGAAATTTCAAAATTTCGTGAAATTTGTAGGGCAGCGGGTTGGAGGAGTTGATAGATTTTTCGAAAGTGAAAAGCGAAAAAATTAATTTTTCAAAATTTTGAATTTCTATAGGAGGAGGTAGAAGAAATGTTAATGATATTTACATCATTATACTTTAACTCAAATTTTATGTCGATAGCTTAAAGAATTTCGACAGATTTTTAATTTCTTAAATTTTCAAAATTTCATGAAATTTGTATGGAAGGAGGTAAAAGGAGTGGAGGGATGTAGCCCGTTCACGAGCTTAAAGTTTCCTTTTTGCTAAAAACACCACACAACAAATTTCAGAATGATAGCTCAAAGCGTTCAAGAGCTATGTTGTAGACAGACGGACAAACAAACGGACGTACGGTCATTGGGAACCGAGGTTTTTGAGCGACATCAAATATTTCTTCCGTGGCTTAGCGAGCAACGTACTTGCTTTTCAGTCGATAGGATGTGCGTTCGATTCCCACTCCAGACAGTGGCTTTTTTTAAGCACCAATTTTTTCAGTTGCTACTGGGGATGAAAAATTATTCGAAATAAAAATGGGCAAACGGTGTAAAAGGGAAAAAGTTTCACTTCAAGAAGGCCTCGATACTCAGTAGATGGTTTCTGTTAGCTTTCTATCATTTAGTCCCCCATAACACCTGCAAATACTTGTCAGTAGCAGCCAGTACAACTGAAAAATATATATCAGCTTCTAAACTCGTTACGGTCGTTCTCCTTCCTCTTCCCCTATCTTCCTATTCTCCTATCTTCCTATTCCCATTCCTTCCCTCCATGACTATGTTTTTGCATTGCACATAAAGGCCGAAATTGCCTATAACACAAGTCATTCTGTAAAAAACCCTTCCAGTCATGTGCGAACATTATCTCTTAGCGTTACAAACGGTAAAGTAAACACAATATACTCTCACATTTTATCTAAAGTATAAAAATGTGGAAATAAAATTTAAATATTAGTTTTACAATGTTTGACACCTCTGAGGTCATCTAGTTCTGAAAAGAATCTAGAGCCTAAGCGAAGGAGACGACCGGTGGAGATTTGCTGACAGTGATAAATATAATGTTTGATAGATTTTTCGTCATCCTCGCAACCTCTGCATACGCTATCGCTCGCATTCCGCAGTTTTAGAAATTTAAATAATGACAATTCTTATAGAAACTGTTCCATCTTACGAAAAATATTTCCTCTTCTGAAAACAAAATTGTAGATACATACAAGATCTCCATCAGATTACCATCAACAAATCAAAATATTATACAAAATTACGTACGACTGATTTCTGAATAAATGTAGAAAAAAAATCATCATAAATTCTATGCTCTCTTCCATAATTTATAGCTCAATAATTTTGGTTATTTCGACCCTTAAAATTTATACAATAAAAAAAAACGGAACGGGAAGGGCTTTCTTTTGAAAATTAAATTAAAGTTGAACATGAGCCAACACAAGAAGGATCGCTACTGAATTTTTTCCCCCACACGGTTGTTTGAACCTTACCGTATAAAAAAGAAACTCCTACCAACCCACATGTTTGATACCGCAGCACACGGGCTGCCATAACCAACCCGAAATTAATTCATGCGGCAAACATTCCCCAGTATTTCATATTTGACCATCGCTACGTAATAATTCGCCATATATTATAAATCAGAGGGTCCACCATCATATCATTTGGCGCGGACGAAATTCATAAAAATTTCACGTATTCCATGCAAAACCAAAGCATTTCGGACGCGCTGTCCGGGGATCCGCTGTGTGTGAAGCGTGGATTATTTAGGATCCGGGAACTGAAAATGATGAAAAGGCCACATCACCCTCAGCTCTCGAAAACCTGATTCCGATTTTGATTCTTTATCTCTGGTATTTATTTGGAGGGGAAGTGGGGGGCTTAATCCTATGGGAGCTTTTACGGGTGTTCAATTGCTCCCCAGGGTGTATTTAGTCCTTAAAGTTTAATACAAATCACAAAGATTTGTTTGGCATCCGTTTCAGTTGTATTTTCGTGGAAAAGGCTAAAATAGCCCATATGTGTGTGCGACGATGAAATCATGCATGCTATCCGCACGTAATAATCCTGAACTGGAAATGAATATTAAGCAGGATTATATTTAAATCATGATGAACGAAAATACAAGGCACTTAATTAATTAGGGATTTGTTCGTTCCAAAGTTGAAAAACTTTTGGAGAGGATTACGTATCTGTAATCATTACGAAAGCGATAATGAAATTGTAAGCTTTGATTCAGTGCATGATTCTTACAACGACATTAATCTGCCTATGGGCTGGGCAAACTTATAACATCGCTCATAGATATTATCCATAGTCAATGATAATAATGAACCGCATGATTCATATATTCTGATAAATAACCACAAACATGATATTGAGTTGGATGAAAATGGAATTTATGATATGACAGAAACTACATGAAAGAAAAAAAGAAAGAAAAGAATGCTATTTAATAATTGTGGTAGTATTCGAATACATCGGGTTGAGCTTGTTCGTCGTATACACAATTTGTATGAAACTGTTACGTCAAAGCATAAATTTTCTCCAAATTTAAATGAAAGCTGAAAAGGGAAACAGCAAATTACGTAAAATATGAATTGAATTCAAATATTTCGCTCCAAGTTGTGTTAGTTAATTACAATTTTACAAAAAAAAAAAAAAAAATTCTCATTTTTTTCGACTGCATAGACAGACAAGTCCTAGAATTATTTTCCGTTACGTCATTTGCTTGCAACTTTAAGAACTGATTTCAAGAAGCTCTGTTTGAAATTTGAATTTCCAATGCAGAAAATAATGAAGTTTTTTTGTAATGAAAAAATCGTAGGAGTGTTGGGATCGAACATCAAACACCAGAGGAGTTTAGAAATATGTTTGTAACTGTTGTGCAAGTTTTCAAATATACTACGGAGGTCATGGTTAATAAATATACAAGCATGCTATTGAACTGATTTGTAAATAATTATTATCAAATTCGTTCATAAAAATTTATCTATGAACTATACAACCATTCCTCTATCGCGCAATTTGTCTATAGCTTGATTTATTCATTGGAAAATTCGTACTTATGAAAATTCATTCTTTGGGTAATTCATCATATGTACAATTAGAATTCGATCATGACACAATTCATGCATTAAAGATTTATATATTCACAATTCGGATAATTTATCCATCGACATTTCGTCTCTCGATGGATGAATTATCCATTCGATAAATTGTCAGCTTCCGTAATGAAATCGAAACAATATATTATTAATTTATAGGAAATAAGTATCAACATAAAACAAGAATATATTTACTTTTTATTCATTCGAAGCCAATTTATTTGAATAAATTACAAAATTTTGTTCGCTTATAACTGAATTGTTTTATATATATATATAAACAAAATTATTGAGTATATCTGTTATTTGCTTATAAATAGCTATAAGTTAGTGTTTTACTTTATTTAGACAATAACTAAGCATAAAAATACGTTTTTGAGATCCTGTAGCGATGCTGACAGTGTCGAATTTAACATTTCCAAAACATTTATATTACAGTGTAAATGTTTCACACGACAGTGTAGCAATGCTACCCATTCTGGTATAGATATTTTAAATCATCAGTAATGCTGAAAGGTATTGTTTATTTAATGCAATACAATTGAATATTTTCCGACTAGTTTAAAACAATACAAAGTTAAATTCTTTTGTTTCACAAACTAATCCTAATCCTAAGCCGCACCGCTATTCGGAAACTGTACACATCAATTTAATTTAGAAACTAGTTTTTAAGTATACTAAAATAGTTAGTTTTAAGTTATGAAAATTAATAAAGATAAGTTGTTAACGAACCGCCGACGACTACGGTCATTCTTTTCATTTATATTTCAACACTGCACTATCCACCACAAATGGTGACCCCGACAGAGAATACTCGATTAAAATCTTACAAAAATTAAAAGTTTTTATCAAAATTGAATTCACATAACATCGTATAAGTTTCTTTTTAAAATTGAATACAAGATAATACAACTTAACGTGGTGCGAAGTGTAGTGATTAATACACATCTACAACCGCTATTATCGGTAATGCAATTATTCTGCAAACATCTTCGGCGCATAATTTCATCGGCAGAGGACATGCAACAAAAATAGCAGTGGACAAAGGAATACTACAAAATCAGCAGCCACAACTAAAATCCACACGACACAAATAAAATTTCAACATACATCGCAATCTTTCGAGGGATAATTAAACATCAGCAGCCACAACTAAAATCCACACGACACAAGTAAAATTTCAACAGACATCACAATATTTCGAGGGATAATTCAACATTTTAGCAGCCTTGCAAGTATTCGTACAAAATTATAATTTTAACATTTTAGTGACTATTCAACATCAGTGAATATTAATAAATTAATAATATTTCATAGCATACGTGATCTAAATAAAATTTCAAATCAATTTTTTCCAATTAGAATACGAAAAAAAAAACCATAACAAAACCAGTTAATTACAAAACTTCTTTTTTTTTCCTCATTATAAATCGGATTTTCTCAATTGTAAAACATTGTGAAATAGCTACGGTGCTTTTTAGGAACAGTGAATTTTTAGTAATTATACATTTATATATTTTTTTTTCCTCTAAAAGTGCGCGCTAGTTACAAGCAAAAGTAATTACAGTTGCATATAACAGATAATGTTACGCATTACAAAGTATTTTACGGAATATTATTCGCTGAGAGGGTTTTACCGGATAAAATTTTCTACTGACGCGATTCCGATAAAGTTCTAAGATTTAAAAATACCGCTGAGATTTTTTTATCAGGTAAAACTATCTTACAGCGCAATTCCAATTAAGATTGCTGAAAAATTGAATAAAATACCGCTACGATTTTTTTTCCCAAAAAAAAAAAAAAAAAAAAAAAAAATTTTTCTTCAAGCGTGATTCCGACTGGATTTTTCATAAATTTAAACACCGCTACGATTTTTTTGCAAAAAAAAAAAAAAAAAATTTCTAGCGTGATCCCTATTAAATTTTTAACAAATTTAAAATACAGCTACGATTTTTTTTTTCCAAAAAGAATTTCTAGCGTAATGCAAATTAAATCTTTAAAAATTTGAATACCGCTACAATTTTTTTTTCCTCAAAAAAGCGTGAATAAACTTCCATAAAGAAGGAAACTGCCGGCTAACTTGTTTCCATCAAGTATAATACACAAAATGCATATGTTTTCATTAAAGTGAGATAAAATTTTTCGAAATAAATTGAAAATAGTGAATTTCAAAAAAAATAACAAACATTTTATCCACTTCTTCACACCTGATTCTTCCTTATGTATATGCCCCCTAAGTTAAACACACATCATCATGATTAAAAATGAAGAACCAAAATAATAACTCAAAAATTAAGAATACAATACGATATTGAATTAACATTGTATTTTTTTGATTGAATTGGAACAAATTGCTAATTTAAATTCAACCGATTTCTTTTGTTGTTACGTAGCATATTTGGCATTTTAATTTTAGCCAAAATTTTTAATTCTTCTTCTTTCATTAAATATTAATCGATTTCAAACTGCTAATATGGCAAATAACGATGATCCTACACCTAAAGTAGAAGCGAATGATTCTGGGTCTAGTAATATATCTTCATATACTGTAAGACTTCCGGGATTTTGGTCCAATTCACCAGCAGTATGGTTTATTCAAGCAGAAGCTCAGTTCGAGATAGCTAAAATAACAAAGGACTCGACCAAGTATAATTTTATCTTGGCTGCACTCCCACAAGACGTAATTGAATTGGTTATTGATACTATTCAAAAACCACCTGCCGAGAATAAATACCATAACCTTAAAAATATTTTAATTGAAAGGCATTCAATGAGCGAAGAAAAAAGGATTGAGCAATTATTAGGTAATGTCGAAATAGGTGACAGAAAACCTTCAGAGTTTTATCGATCATTAGCTAATATTGCAGGCACTAGCGACGCTATAAGCGAAAAACTCATTCGCAATTTATGGATGCGACGTTTATCGCAGCCAATAGCCATTGCATTGATTGCTCAAAACGATAAACCAATTGAGGAGCTCATGTCATTAGCAGATAAAATATGGGATGCTCTCCCTAGCTCGAATTCTATCTGTGCCATCAAACCAAAAGATAACTTTTCTGCTCTTCAGCAAGAAATCGCTGAGCTAAAAAAGAGCATTGAGTATTTGAGAAGAGAACCATTTAGGAATAAAAAATTCTCAACCAGATCACGAAGCCACTCTCGAAATAGAAATTTTGAAAACAAAACCTTCGATAACCTAAGTTGGTACCACAAGAAATTCGGAGCTAAGGCACACAAATGTGTAGAGCCTTGTAAATTTAAGTCCACTACTTTAAATGCAACTACAAAGTTGCCAAAAAACTAAAAAAAACCTCTATAGTAGCGGCGGATAGAGGAAAACTTACAAAATCTCGCCGTCTTTATATCAGAGATCACAATAACAAGCTCAATTTCTTAATAGATACAGGTGCAGAAGTCTCTGTAGTACCAAAATACCTTTTCACATCCAATGCTAAATCGCAAGATTATATCTTAACGGCAGCGAATGGATCTGGAATTAGCGTTTATGGCACAAAATTATTGAAATTAAATCTAGGTCTTCGTCGTGATTTCATTCACTCATTTTTAATAGCGTCAGTAAATAAGCCAATAATAGGCGCAGATTTTCTTGAGAAATATAGTATTCTAGTTGACTTACGAAATAAAAAGTTAATAGATACAGTTACAAAGTTGACTACTCAGATTTCTCCAACGCAGGCTAATACACCAACACCTCTGAATTTTAGCATAGACAACAAATTCGGAATTTTATTAAAAGATTTTCCGTCGCTTTGTCAACCAATTAATTTTAATTTACCAATTAAACATTCGGTCGAACACCACATTTTGACCAATGGTCCACTTCCGACAGCTCGTCCAAGGCGCCTTGACCCTTTGAAACACAAAGCCGCCAAATTTGAGTTCGAACAGATGGTACAGCTAGGTATATGTCGACCCTCAGCTTCACCAGCATCATCACCATTGCACATGGTCCCCAAAAAGGATACCAGTGATTGGCGCCCATGTGGCGACTATCGCCGACTTAACGCGATCACAATCCCAGATAGGTATCCAGTGCCTCATATTCAGAACTTCTCAATGTTCTTAAGAGGTTGTAAAATATTTTCTAAAATAGATTTGGTCAGAGCTTACCATCAGATACCAATTGCAAAGGAAGACCAATATAAAACAGCAATAACAACTCCGTTTGGTCTATTCGAATACACTCGTATGAATTTTGGCCTAATGAACGCTGCACAAACCTTTCAAAGATTTATAAATCAAGTCGTCAATGGTTTGAATTTCGTCTTCGTCTACATAGATGATATTCTCGTAGCCAGTCGTAATGACGACGAACACAAAGATCATCTTCAACGTCTTTTCCAGAGATTGTTTGAACATGGTTTAACCATTAAACCTGCTAAATGCGTTTTCGGAGTATCCGAACTAGATTTTCTCAGTCATCACATTTCCGAAAAAGGTATCTTACCATCGAGCAATAAAGTACAAGCAATTAAACATTTAGCAACCCCGTCTTCATTAAAGCAAATTCAGCAATTTGTTGGTATGGTCAATTACTATAACAGATTCATACCCAATTTGGCCCAATTGCTGACACCCATTCACAGTCATGTCGCTCAACTTGTGAAACAAAAGGGTTCCAAAAAACAATTCAGCTGGCCAGCAGACTGCGAGACAAGTTTTGCTAAAACCAAGGAAGCTCTTGCCAATGCCACTTTTCTCACTCACCCAATCGAGAACACTTCCTATAGCCTCACAACTGATGCATCAAATATGGCAGTTGGAGCTGTTCTACAGCAACTTAATGCCGATAATTGGGAACCGTTAGGTTTTTTTTCAAAGAAACTATCCCCTGCTGAAATCAAGTATTCGGCATTCGATAGAGAATTACTTGCGATATATCTGGCAATAAAACATTTTAGATACTTTCTTGAAGGTCGAAGATTTACAATTTTCACCGACCATAAACCATTGGTAAAAGCAATCCCATCCAAAACTGAGCGTTCACCTCGTCAAACACGACACCTAGAATTTATATCGCAATTTACGACAGACATAAGACACATTACTGGAAAATCCAACCATGTAGCTGATACATTATCACGAATAAATAGCGTTGATACAAACATTACAGCCTTAAATTTAAAAAATTTAGCTGATCTACAAAATAGTGACACTGAGTTGCAAAGTATTCTAAGCAATACTAACAACACTCAATCAAGTTATAAGTTAGAGCTTATGGTTGTTCCCATATCGCAAGAGAAAATATGGTGTGAAGTCAGCCTGGGAAGAAGTCGTCCATATGTTCCCAAAGAACTACGTGTGCAAGTATTTCATTCCATTCACAATTTATCACATCCTGGTATTCGCACAACTCGGAGACAAGTCACATCCAGATATTTTTGGCCCTCAATGAATAAAGATTTAAACAAATGGTCAAAATCTTGTATTGGATGCCAAAAGTCAAAAATTCAACGCCATACTCGAACTAAATTCGACCGTTTCGACTTGCCTTCCAAGCGATTCGAACATATCCACATGGATATAGTTGGCCCATTACCACCTTCAGCTGGAAATACTTACCTGCTTACCATAGTAGACAGATTCTCTAGATGGCCAGAGGCGTATCCAATGAAGGACATGTCCGCAATCACAGTGGCAGAGACATTCATTCAGCAATATGTAGCTCGTTTTGGAGTACCTCTCGAAATCACAATGGATCAAGGTAGTCAGTTTAAGTCAAAATTGTTTGCGGAAGTGACTAAATTAATAGGATCACATCGCATCCATACTACCGCTTATCATCCACAAGCAAACGGATTAGTCGAACGTTTTCACAGGCATATGAAAGCAGCCTTAATGGCTAGAGAAAACTCAACAAATTGGTGCAACGAATTACCGTTCATATTATTAGGAATTCGTACTGCCATACGAGAAGATCTCCAATGCTCACCAGCAGATCTTGTCTACGGACAAAGTCTGGTAGTACCCGGAGAATTCCTCGCCAATACTACCAAAAGTAACGATATAGATCCAACAACCTATGCTTCCCAGTTAAAGAGAACCATGACTAACTTAAAAGCCACTGGTACACGATTAAACAATCAAAAGAACATACATTTCTCAAACGATCTAACAACCTGCGATTTTGTTTTTGTCAGAGTCGATAAAATAAGGACTGGCCTAAGACCCCCTTATGAAGGACCTTACAAAGTAGTCCGTCGACTTCGTAAGCAATTCGTGATCGAAATTAACGACAAAGCTGTGACAATTTCCATTGATCGTTTAAAACCAGCGCATATATTTCCATCAAAATGAAAACATATACATTTGTTTAAATATATATAGATTTTTTTTATCGCATTAACGCTTTGCTGAAAGGGGAGTATGTAGCGATGCTGACAGTGTCGAATTTAACATTTCCAAAACATTTATATTACAGTGTAAATGTTTCACACGACAGTGTAGCAATGCTACCCATTCTGGTATAGATATTTTAAATCATCAGTAATGCTGAAAGGTATTGTTTATTTAATGCAATACAATTGAATATTTTCCGACTAGTTTAAAACAATACAAAGTTAAATTCTTTTGTTTCACAAACTAATCCTAATCCTAAGCCGCACCGCTATTCGGAAACTGTACACATCAATTTAATTTAGAAACTAGTTTTTAAGTATACTAAAATAGTTAGTTTTAAGTTATGAAAATTAATAAAGATAAGTTGTTAACGAACCGCCGACGACTACGGTCATTCTTTTCATTTATATTTCAACACTGCACTATCCACCACAATCCTTCTCTGTCTGGCTGTATGAACTCAAGAACGGCTGAACCGATTCTAATGACACTTTTACAGTGTGTTGGGAATGCTTGGAGCCATAATCTGCTCCTGAATTTGCATTTATCGCCATCTATCGCATTGTAATACCTCCGAAACCAATGTCACAATTTCACCATATTGTTATAGATCTGACAACCACGTAATTGATCTTTCTGGAAAATACAAGAACAGTATCCTCTAATGTGCAAAACGCCATCTAGAACATTCAAGCAAACACCCGACGGAGCTAGAATAGTCTAGACACACACCCGAAAACATCCCAGCAGAAACTTCGAGAACTGGGATATTTAGTATAAATACACACCACTTCCAGGCAGCAGTCAGTCAGTCAGCGACATCTGAACGAGAACGGTAGTGAAAGCGATAGAAAGCGAAATATCGTCGGTTTTGCCAGATAGTGCTAATTAAGTTATAGAGAAAATTAAATTAAAAGTGCGAATTAAAGTGAAACGTGCGAATAAATAAATTATCCTTTATTTTTAAACGAATTGTGTTTTTCTTGAAATCCCGGCGAACCTCTAGCTCGCAAAAATTGGTGTCAGAAATGGGATTTCAAGGATAAATTCGGGTAAAAAATCGCGAGTGAAATTAAAATTCTCGAACGGATAATTTTGTGAGAGCGGAAAAGTGAAACTAAAATTCTCGAACGGACAGTGAGAATTTTGTGAAATCGAATATTCTCGAGTGCTCTAGTGAACAGTGACTTTAATTAGCGAAGTAGAATCGCGGAACTAAAATTCTCGAACGGACAGTGAGAATTTTGTGAAATCGAATATTCTCGAGTGATTTAGTGAGTAGCGACGTAAATTTAAGTGAATTCGAATCGCGGAAAAACTTGAAATAATCGGTAGTGAAAATGCCGCGTTATCTAAAGGACTTAAAATTAACGGAGCTGAAGCATGAGCTCAGTAGACGCGAGTTATCTACGACAGGGAGCAAGTCTGAACTCGTCAGCCGTTTGATCGAGACACTTGAGGCTGAGGGTGAGGATGCAGATAGTTTTGAGTTCCAAACCAAACAAGTTCGGGAAGAGGAGCGCTCTGGTACATCGAATGCTCTGATACAGTTAATGCAACAAATGATGAACAAATTAGAGCAACAATCAGTCGACATTAAACAACAATCTGCGGACATGAATCAGAAATTAGAGCAACAATCAGTGGACATTAAACAACATTCAGTGGACATTAATGAAAAATTAGAACAACAATCAGTGGACTTTAAACAACAATCAGCGGACATTAATCAGAAATTAGAGCAACAATCTGCGGACATTAATCAGAAACTAGAGAAATTAGATCAGACCTCAAAGGACCTCAACCAAAAATTGGAGCTGCAAAATAATAAAATAGACACCATGTGTAAGGCAATAGAAGAAAACGTAGAGAAGAAACTTCGAATCCTTGAAGAACAAATTACGGAAAGGATATCCGGGATTGTAGAGGAAGTCGAACGCCTAAAAAGGGACTTCGATAACGTGAAAGCGACTGGAGTCATCAAGGCAGAACACGTTACGCAAAAGGGTTTCAAAGCTCCAATCTTCGATGGACAAACACCGTGGGCGATTTATAAGATTCAATTTGAGGCTGCCGCAAGAAAAAATCATTGGAATGATCTGGAACGGGGAACAGCTCTTATATTGGCGCTAAGAGGTCCACCAGCAGAGGTTCTCCAAACGATTCCGCAGGAGCAACGACAAGATTTTTCAACGTTAGTCCAGACATTGGATCTACATTACGGTAGTGACCACATGCGAGAGATCTACAAAATACAGCTGTACAACCGAACCCAAAAGAATGGTGAAACACTTCAAGAGCTGGCACGCGATATTGAACGACTCACACTATTATCGCTTCCTAATGCGCAAACAGAGCAACGCAACGATACAGCTGTTTTTGCATTTAACAATGCTATACAGGACAGAGAGCTGCAACAAGCGTTGAAATTGGCAGGTAAGAAAACGATTGGCGAAGCCTTGGTATATGGGCTGACGTTCGAAGCTGCCAAGCAAAGCTCGCGGAGTAACTATCGAGTCCGAGAAATAGTAGAAGAGTGTGTGTGTCAGAAAGCAGAGTACACCAGGCGGAGCGAAAGGTTTGGTGCCCCCCGATGCTGGAATTGTAGACAGGCAGGACACTTGAGACTCGACTGCCGAAAAACGACAAACTATTGTTCCGGCTGCGCTGCTAACCAACGCTAGGATAGAGATCGGGCAGGTAGATCTTGGTCAAGAACTAGTCGTCAGAGTTCAAATCTTACACACGGTTTTGATAAAAGACGCCGGAGCCGATCGAAAACCCCGAGTCGGCAAGATCGATAGCAACAACAACAATACATCGGGAAAGATCATGGAAGCAAAGAGAGACATTCGAATAAGAATCGCGAACGAACGGGTACAAGTCGAAACGGTCAATTACTTCATGCGAATAATTGTGACAAGGCCGAACATGGGAAGCGATGTGATCGAGAAGATCGCGAAAGGAAGAATGCGGAACGTGAAAAGGAAAGTAAACGTGCTGTTAAGGAGGAGAAGGAGCACAAAAAGGACGTGGAGAAAGAACGCGAACGTGAGAAGGAAAAAGAAGCTGGAAAAACCATTCAGAGGATAGCGACCGAACCAACGGATGGATGGAATCAGCGAAAACCTCGTACTAAAACGAAAGTGGTACATCTCGACCGACTAACAAAGTACCATGATGCCATTGAGGAATTGAACGACTCTGTTCGGGACGAACAGGGACTAAGGAGAGGGTAATGTTATAGATCTGGCAACCACGTAATTGATCTTTCTGGAAAATACAAGAACAGTATGCGCTTATGTAAAACGCCATCTAGAACGTTCAAGCAAATACCCGACGGAGCTAGAATAGTCTAGACACACACCCGAAAACATCCCAGCAGAAACTTCGAGAACTGGGATATTTAGTATAAATACACACCACTTCCAGGCAGCAGTCAGTCAGTCAGCGACATCTGAACGAGAACGGTAGTGAAAGCGATAGAAAGCGAAATATCGTCGGTTTTGCCAGATAGTACTAATTAAGTTATAGAGAAAATTAAATTAAAAGTGCGAATTAAAGTGAAACGTGCGAATAAATAAATTATCCTTTATTTTTAAACGAATTGTGTTTTTCTTGAAATCCCGGCGAACCTCTAGCTCGCAACAATATGAAAACTTTTCTTTAATGAAATTGTTGTGTTCTGATTTGTTTATAGCAAAACCGAACAAGATTACTTATATTTCTCTCCCTCTCCTTCCACCGCTCAAAATATGTCATTTTCACATTTTTTTTTATCATTTTCTTGGAATATGTGAAATTTATTCACCTAAAATTTGGTATACGACTCTTTAGTGGAAGAAATAATCTAATTTCATTCAAGCCTTCTACTACTTCCACTTACAAAAGTTACAATTTCAACATAAGATTATTTAATGGAACTAATTGTAGTAGAACAAAGCAACACTATTTAAAACTTCCTTTCTTTTTCTTTTCTATGGATCATTTTCTTGGAATACGTCACAGGTTTTCATCGAAAATTATGTAAATATAGTCATTGTAATTATTTTTTTTCTTCTACAATGGCTTTAGAGCCCAAATCAGGCCTTGGCTTCTTGGCCTTTATGCTCCTTAACTTACATTAGCCCTCCGCATAACCCCCTATATTCAAATTTTTCATTTGCGTATTGTAGTTTGAAGTGATCAAGGTCTATCTAAGCAGTCAGTGCGCTGGAGTTATACGTCAATCGGGATTTGAACTCATAACCTTCGCATTGAAGACCACTCTACTCTATCCTATAGGCTACATTCTAGCTTAGTATGTATTGGGGGTATTAAATTAAAAATTAACTGAATTCGTATGTTCTTTTTGCATATACTAGAGCACGTCCTAGCGCTAGAGTTACCTAAAGAGGGAGGAGGTACAATATCTTGACTTATCTTCTACGATTTGACACCAAGTGCGAATATAGCATAATGACAAAACATTAACAAACCACTAGGACAAGCTTTTGAAAAAGTAGGCGTGTTTTACTTATGGGCAGCTAAGCATAATAACAAGTTATTGATTGGAGTCAATTTAATAACTAATGCTTCTGTTTCAACAAAACACAAAATATTGTGTACAAAGAGCTACTAAACTAAGTAGATTACGCAAATCGAAAATTCAGTCGATTATTCGCCAAACTTTTAAGCGGAGGGGGGTACTTCACCCTTTAAATGTTCATGACTGCCGATAAAATAAAAACGAATTCATTACATTTCCGACTCCTACAACATATTGTTAAAATCGGCGTGGGACAATTGGGAATATTTCCTCGAAAGTCTAAGACGCTTGTATTGTCAGTAGCTGTTCGATTTTTAAAGCTTCAATTTAGTAAAAAACATTTATAAAGCTGCATACATGATGCAAAAAAAAAAAAAAATAATTGAATGCAGTATGCCACTTTTCATACAAAATTTCTTAAGATCGCAAAAAAGTTTGTTTCGTCTAATCTAGAGTATCGTTCAATTATGCTTTACGTGGCCCAGTTATGTTTTATGATTATATTCTAAATGAAATCTGAGAATATTTTGTGCTTGCCTTGTCATTTATAAAGCTAAGAAATAATGCTCGCACAGAGCCGCCACGGTTAGAGAAATAATTGTTGTCGCTCAAAAACCTCGATTTCGAGTGACAGTCTGTCTGTCTGTCCGTCTGTCTACAACATAACTTTCGAACGCTTTGACCAATCGAGCTGAAATTTTTCATATGTTATTTTTAGTAAAAAGTAACTTCACGTTATTGAACGGTCCACATCCCCAATCCATCTAGCCCCTCCCATACAAATTTCATGAAATTTCGAAATTTAATGAAATTGATTTTTCTCCGAAAGCATTTCACCTATTGACTTGAAAATTAGGTCATAGTATAATGATGTAAGATGCAAGGTGTCGCGTCTTGCATAGAGGAGAGCTGTCCGAGAGCTTTCCTGTGCGAACGGGTGTCAGACAAGGCTGCATATTATCACCAGCCCTGTTTCTTGTGGTAATAAATGACATCTTGAAAGCTGCACTGGAAGGTGGGGAAGGTAAAGGTCTTCAATGGAGACTATTTAACATCTTAAGTCACCTTGATTATGCTGATGACGTGTGTTTGCTTGCACATACCCGTTCGGACTTAGAGTCAAATGTTCGCTCGTTGCATTCTAAATGCAAAGAGGCGGGACTGAAAATAAATGTGCGTAAAACCAAGTACATGCGCATGGGTTCGAACGCAAGCACACCGATTGTTCTTAATGGACAGGATGTGGAAGAGGTGCAAGATTTTCGCTATCTCGGAAGCATTGTCAGCATGGACGGCGGAGCCGAAAAGGATGTTAAGGCTCGGCTAAATAAAGCCCGTCAGGCCTTCGGTATCCTTTCCCCTTTCTGGAGGTTAAGAGAGATCTCCCTTCGCACGAAGTTGCGAGTTTTTGACGCATGCGTCAAATCCGTGTTGTTATATGGTTGTACTACGTGGAAAGTGACCGTTCGACTTACCAAGAAACTACAGACTTTCGTAAGCCAATGCCTCCGGCGCATTTTAGGAATATTCTGGCCAGAAGTAATCTCCAACGACGAACTTTGGAGTACAACTCGCCAGACTAAAATAGGTATTGAGATTCAACGGCGAAAGTGGCAGTGGATCGGTCATACTTTGAGGAAACCAGAGCGAAACATCGCAAAACAGGCTCTGGATTATAACCCTCAAGGAAGACGTCGGGTTGGTCGACCATGTAACACATGGAAGCGAGCAGTTGAGCAGGAGGCCAGAGGAATAAACAAGTCCTGGCAACAGCTTAAAGCCGATGCTCAGGATCGCGCCTTGTGGAAGAGAGTTGTTTCTGTCCTATGCCCCTGTAGGGGGTCTTAACAGGAATTTGATTTGATTGATTTGATAATGATGTAAATATCATTAACGTCAAAAAAATATTGATCTGATCCCCTCACTCCTTCTACCCCCTCCCGTACAAATGCACAATTTTGAGAAATTCATTTTTTCGTTTTTCATTGAAACTAGACTTAATTTTATTATAATTGCAATCAATTTTATAAAAACTATCATATTCACCCTATTCCTTCCACACTCTCACTAAATTTTGAAATTTATATTAAATTATTTTCCTTCGAAACTCTTAAAGCTAACAGCTTGAAATTTTGTGGAAATTATAATAATAGAAATATCATTGAACACGAAAAATGTTTGTTTTGATCCATATACTCCTTCTTCCACCTCTCCTACAAATGCAAAATTTTGGTAAATGCATTAAATCGCTTTCCATTAAAATTAGAAAAAGAACAAATTTAAAATTTTGCCAGAATTTGTTCCTTAATAATTGCAATAAATTCTAAAAATAAAATTCTTTTTCGTACTCCTTCCTATACAAATGTCTAAATTGTACATATAAATTTAATTGTAGTGCCTGTCTGATATTTGCTTATAAATGGCTATAAATAAGTTTTTTGCTTTATTCTGGCAATAACTAAGCAGAAACACACGTTTTTAAAATTTTTCTCTGTCTGTCTGTCTGTCTTTCCGGTTTTCACGTAAAAATGGCTAAGCTGATTCTAATGAAACTTTCACAGTTTATTAGATATGCACCGAGATGTAATCTGCGTTCAGTGTTATTTCAAAACCCCCCGCCTTCCACCCCGTCCCATACAAAACGACTTCAAAAATATATAAGAATCAAATTTTCTTTAAAACCATTAGAGCAAATCATTTGAAATTTAGAACTATCATATATATGATCTATGGTATACAAAGTACTTGAAACCCCCCAGTGCACTCGCCACCTCCCATACAAACTGCACTTATTCATGAAATACTATACACCAATTTTCTCAGTACGTGTACCTTTCATCGAGCGTTGCACCGAATTCTTAATTCGCATCGGTATTAATATCGGGAAAAAATTAACCGATTAGCTTCACTCCTTCTACCCCCTCCCATACAATGTGAAACAATTCCATAACTTTACAAAATTCGATTTTCTTGAAAGTGTGAATGTTAATGATCTGAAATGATGATGATTACAGTTGTTCCTCCAAAATTCACTTAAAACTCCCTCTCCTTTCACCACCTCCCATACAAACTGCACTTTTTAATGAATTATTCTAAACTAATTTTCTCAGTACATATAACTTTCAGCGAGCTAAAACTTTGTACTTAATCCTTAATTGGTATTATTATTAATATCGGGAAAAGATTAACCGAGTAGTTTCCACCCCCTCCCATACAATGTGGCACAATTCCACGACTTTTCATAAATTCGATTTTCTTGAAAAGCGTGAATGATACAGATCTGAAATTTAAAATATATCAATTGCATGATGATCATAGTTATTTCTCGAAAAATCACCAAAAACCCCCACTCCTTCTACCACCTCCCATATAAATTAACACTTTCGTTAAATTCAATGCACTAAGTTTCTAGTAGTACCTACACATTTTTTGAAACTTAAATTTAGTACAAAACATTTTCATACTCTAGCATGATGTGAAACAAATTAGTTCAGTTCTGGCACCCCTTCTACCACTCCCCATAAAAAATTTCATAACATCACAAAAATTTCAATTTCATCTATAGTATCGTATGATTGGACTTTACGCACAATCACAGTCCTGTTATGTTTTTAAGCTTAATGTTATTTTATTTGGGCTTTTTTTTAATTGACGCAAGCAATAATTATTCACATGTCCTTAATGCTCTTCAATACGTATATGATCTTAAATTACGGGATTGATTTGATCACGAGCCATTCAAATGCGAGTATCATGGTATCATTCTTAATAATTTATGGTTCTGATTCCAACAAAATGCAAAACATTGTGTTCAAAGATTATATATCCCACGTAATTTATTACTAACTACACTCTCAAAAATTGCTTATTATTGCGATTTTTACGCGAACGAAGTCGCGGGCGTTTGCTAGTTCTATAATAATTGCAATAAATGCTAATAAAAATATGAACTTCTCTTTACTCCTTCTAGCACCTCCCATACAATTTTTGTATTGTAAACTCTAGAAAAGTATTTCCCCTTCGAACCAATGAGAGCTTTCGACTTTAAAATTGTTACAAAGCAATGTGATTAGGATGTTGATAAGCAGATTCAAAATCATTCGAATACTTACCACTTTCTCTACCACATACCATGCAAATGCCATAAATTCAAACAAATATTTTTCAATTTCCTCGAAAATTATAAAAGCCACAAACTTTAAATTCAGAATGAAACAATGTGTGTACTATGTTCGATGTTATATACAAAAATTACAAACCTCCCCCCTCTCCTTTTACCCATTCCCATACAAAAGTCACTATTCGAAAGAATTTGTGATGAAATTTTTTAACTCTTTCCGATTTTATATAGAGTATCATATGATTGGGCTTTGCGCCCAGTCATAATTCTGTTATGCTTTTTTTGCAGTTTTAGGCTATTTTAGTCATGAAACGCGAAAAAACAAAATTTCAGAGTACCCATTTTTGTTTTGTATCTTGTACTGTATTATTTGAATAATAAAGTGAAATCTGCACCAGCGATTCGAAATTCTGCTATGCAAACAATCGACGATGTGTGTCAAACATTACAAAATGAAAGTTCTGCTTTCACACTATCCTGAATTGTGACATTTTAATCTCTGCTGAGATCATTATCAACCTGACCTTGGATCATACCGTATACATATTTATACTGGCCTGCTTTTTAATTATAGTTCAAACTGCGTCTGGAAAACTAAGTTTCGTATCGATAATTTTTTTCTATGTATATATAAGAAACTTTTGAAAATAACCAACTATGTGCTCAAAAATATCATACACATTTTAAGCGAACGTAAGTAAATTCTCTGCTGCAATGTCAATTTTTCTGAAAATTTCCAATCTATTCGGCAAGTTCGTCACTAACGTACGAGTACATGAGCCACATATAAAAAGAAGAACATTTTTGATTCCAAGTAATCTTCTTGTAGAGATTCAAGAACGACAATGTATCGAAAGGAAATAGCGCTGGAAACTCATCATTGGTTACGTAGAGTGTACTATTTTCTAGTTTAAGAAGCTAGATTCGATTCTCTCTTATGTGGCAGAAAATTTCTTCTGCCGATCCACCAACTTTTTTCCTGCCATATACAATTTTTCTTCTTCAGAGGCTGACTACCAAAGAACGTATTATCTTCTTGAAAGTCACTGAAATCTACGTATAGAGTATAGGCACTCTATAGCACACGTCGTTTCCTTATTCCCACGATATATACTTGAATTTGAATTTATGGATATAATTTGTTGATATGCACTATTATGTGTATACTGGGGACGGAGGGAGCATGCAAGAAATGTTCGCCGTCTTGGATCTGTTTGTATCTGCTCTAACCGGAATTGATATTCGCTTGGGTAAACATCTTTTCGGTAAGTTCCAGTTTCTGCGACTGATTTCCTACACTCGCATTCGAATTTATGCAATTTTCAACGGGAGTATATATAAGTTTATCTGTACCAAACGTAACCAAGACATATCACAAATCCCTTATGGCTCGTGTACATATGTGTATGGGATACGTAAAATAGGTTTTCTTTTTTCTTGAAAATTGACATTGGATCCTCCAGAGAAGCGATGTAATGTAGGCTGCGTAATAAAATTGATACTCAAAATCATTTTGTGTTATCTTTGTTCAGATTGTCAATACGATCGGAGTAAGTATTGATGTATTTCTTTATACAGAATTTATTTTTTGGTTGCTGGGAAGTAAATTTGTAGAATTGAACTGAATTCCTTGAAAGTATACAAAATTAATTCATGAAGCATAAAAAATCCAAAACTTCTCAGTAAGTATTCAGTTTATCAAACTCAAATAGAAATACAAACTCCAAATTCCAAATTCCAAACAATATTTATTTATAATAATTCAAATTGCATTAACAGAACAATGATGTTTCAGAGATTAGACTTATCATCTTAACAGCTAAGTTGTAAATTTATAGCACTAGGCAAACAGAAAAGAAATAATTGAATAATTACTATATGTTATAATTTGCCAAGGAAAAGTAAAGAGCAAAAACCTTGCCTGTTTAAAATTAAGTTACTTAAAACTAACTTACAACTAAACGGTTACCAATCTAAAATAGAAATACAATTGTTTTGGCAGCATTATTGGCAAAATAAGAGCAAAACCATTGCCTGAACTCCTACCCGTCGTTCAAAAGACACGATTACACAACTTTAAAATAACTTAATTTCCTCGTAAATGTAAAGGCGCAGTTCTGATCATCGGCCTAAAGCTGTTGCCAGGACTTATATTTCCTCTGGCTTCCTGCTCAACTGCTCGCTTCCATGTGCTACATAGTCGACGTCTTCCTTGAGGATTATAATCCCGAGCCTGTTTGACGATGTTTCGCTCTGGTTTCCTCAAAGTGTAACCAATCCAATGCCACTTGCGCCTGTGAATCTCAATGCCTATTTCAGTCTGTCCAGTTACACTTCAGAGTTCGTCGTTGGAGATCACTTCTCGCCAGAATATTCCTTAGATGCGTCGGAGACATTGTTTCACGAAAGTTTGTAGTTTCTTGGTAAGTCGAATGGTCACTTTCCACGCAGTACAACCATATAACAACACGGATTTGACGCATGTGTCATAAACTCGCAGCTTCGTGCTAAGGGAGATCTCTCTTAGCCCCCAGAAAGGGGAAAGGATACCGAAGGTCTGACGGTCTTTATTTAGACGAGACTCAATATCCTATCCTGACAATGCTTCCGAGATAACAAAAATCTTGCACCTCTTCCACATCTTTAATCGGTGTGCTTGCGTTCGAACCGATGTGCATGTACTTGGTTTTACGCAGATCTATTTGCAGTTCCGCTACTCTGCATTCAGAATGTAACAAGCGAACATTTGACTCTACGAAGCTCGAACGGTTATGTACGAACAAACACACGTCATCAGCATAATCAAGTTGACTTAAGATGTGAAATAGTCTCCATTGAAGAACTTTACCTTCCAAACCTTCCAGTACAGCTTTCACGATGTCATTTACCACCCGAAACAGGGCTGGTGATAATATGCAGCCTTATCTTACACCCATTCGCACAGGGAAGCTCTCGGACAGCTCTCCTCTATGCAAGACGCGACACCTTGCTTATTCGTAGGATTCTTTAATCATAGCTATGACCTTATCTGGATTACCTCTCCTACGCAAAGCATTCCATATGTAATCTCGCTTAACGCTGTCGAAACCCTTCTCGAAGTCTACAAACATGAGATGTAGTGGCGAACCCATTTCGGCTGACTGCTCTAATATTATCCGTAAGGTATTTGTGTGGTCGGTACAAGACGACACTTTACGAAATCCAGCCTGATAAACTTCGAGAGTGCTCTCCACAACATCACTAATCCTATTGAGATTTCCTTAGCTATGATTTGCGATACGGCACTAAGTAGACATACACCACGGCAATTGCCACAATGCCGAAGGTCGCCCTTCTTCGGAATTTTGACAATTACGCTCTCCTTCCATTTATTCGGATATCTTCCTTCATTGCACACCTCAATAAAGAATGGGAGGAGTATATTGGCTGTAATTTCCGGGTCCGCTTTGAGGAGGTTGGTAGTTCGTCTATACCTAGAGCTTTCCTTCCCGCCATTGACCGAATGGCGGAAACTATCTCTTTCTAAACTGGGGGATCGTCCCTAATAGAGGATTGTTGCGGTTGGATGTTTGGTTGTTGTTCTGTTTCCGGAATATTTTCCGCTTACAAGATGTTTAAAATATCAGAGAAGTATTCCTTTCATCGCCCCAACTGGTGTTCACTCATATTAAGGAGTGTTCCGTTGACATCTCTCACCAGGTGGTTGGCGGTGAAATTCCTGTTCATCAACTGTTTCATAATTTTAAATTGTGAACCAATATCCCCAAGGTAAGCCGCAGATTCTGCCTTGTCAGCCAGATCTTCAATGGCCTTTCTCTTGTCGTGTCTAACAGCCTTTTTAAGCTGTATGTGAGCATCGCGGTAGTTCTGCCTCAGGTCGGGCGTTCGTTGATTGCCATCGGCTTAAGAAATGATTGCCAATTTGACTTTTTTCCGATCGCCAACCTTGGGACATGTCTTGCTATATCCAGGGTTTCTCACCGCTTTGCACATGTCCCACATATTCTTCAGCACTAGCTAGAAACATGCTTCTGGTTACCTCCCAATCGGCGTCCAGTGTGCGCATTTCATATTCGCCCAATGTTGATGACTTTCGTGTAGAATGATGGTGTATTCGCGCTTTTGTTGGGGTCTCTGAGTTTATCCACATTAAGCTTGCGCTTCATTTGAAGAAATTGTGGTCGCCGGATAGCTACTGTGCACAATCTCAAGCAGGCAACCATCAAGTGGTGATCGCTCCCTACGTCAGCTCCACGATTCGCTCGCACATCGAGTCGACAACATTTCCATCGGCGACTTATAGCCAAGTGGTCAATCTAGTTCTGAGTAACACCATCAGGGGATGTTTTTATTAATTAAATACAACACACTAATGCTCTCAGTGCTACTAACATTTTTAGAGATCAAATTTTGTGTAAAACATTGTAATAGCAACTCTAGAATGATGTTTAGAAAATAGATCACTACCGTCACATCTTCTCCCTCCAATCACAAAAAATATAAAAATTTCTCGAAGTTACCAAAACATCCATTTCATGTAGACCATTGCATGATTAAGGCTTACTCGCAGCCGTTGTTCTGTTATGTTTTAGATTTTATATTAAAATTACCTCTTAGTTTATTTAGCAATTAACAGTTGAACATTACCATTAACTTGATTCTAGTATTTTGTCACAAATTGAATTAGAAGATTTTCGTATTCAGTATTAACATGAACCCTCCTTATTGATTTGGTGAATGTTTTCACAGTCCATTTAGAATTAAATCAGTTTGATAAAGGTCTCAGCAGAGATCGAAACGTCACACGTAATAGACCAATCAGTGTAAAATACGGAAATCTTTTATTTGAACCCCTTCTATTACCAATTATTGAATAACTGTTAAAATATTGAACAATTTTCTCAAATACTCTCGAATTTTAGTGGAAAATTCTATTAGTTAAGCTTTATTACGTCACCTATCACTAGAATTTTAATATCAAGGAAAAACCTTATGATTTGAAAATAAACATTTATTTACACAAACTATTTTTTGCGTCCTTCTATTTGAAATTGATATAAAATAATTGCATTCGGAAATAAAAAACAAAACGAGAATGGCAAAAACTACCATCACGTATTTGCCATTCTCGTTGAAACTGAAACTTTGAAACCAATATATTTGAACATTCGTCACGGTATATTGATGAATGATTACAAACTTATTTTTTTATCGTATTTCTAACTAGACATTCACTCTATCGCTGAATAAAAATCAATAATGAAATATGTGATAGAAAAATAGGAGAGAAAATCCATAAATTAAATGAGAGAACTGACCATAACAAATATCAAAAGCAAACAAGTGTTAGTTGGGTTTGTAGGATACGATAGCATAGACGAAACTCGATTCGCACATTCATCAATATTGACAAATGCTTTGTTTACAAACCTCCATCATTCCGGAAGACCAAGTACGGAAATCTCGAAACTTTGACCCGACCTGGTCGACCCAACTGCTGGTGCATATAGCCTTGGTTGAAATACAGGATACAAGACCAGAGGATGAACTCAAGCGGAGACAGCCAGTTCCCATATTGATATGGATATATATATCTATAAAGAACTATATATAATACATAGGACAGCTAGGTCCCCTATTCGCGTTACTCAATTTGACTGATGGCTGTAAACTATCGGACAATATTGAATTTCTATCTGAACAGAGCAAAAACACAGAAGAGACGAATCGTCTGGACGCAAAGAAATTGATTACATCGATAAATGATTATCTTGACTTTAGGGAGGTCGTTTTAAAGGAATTCAGGTGTTTTTATGATATAAATTTTCAATTCAGAAGATTTTTTTCTTGGGGATTAAATGAAACAATTATTATGACAGTACACATGATGAAATCTGAGGTTATCATAAGTTTGCCACAACGATTGTAGGAAAAAAATAATGACAGTTTAGTTGTCGCCACTCAAGAATTGAATTTCTGTCTGTGGGTCCATCAACAGAGCTTTCTACTTTGATACAATTGTAACAAAAAGGATACATTTTTTTAACTTCATAAGATTCATAATTAGTGAAAATGTTACATTTTTTCTGCAATGTTCATTTCCCAGATTTATTACATTCTGTACAAGTCAGAGCATTCAGCAATATGTTATCTGAGAAGTTGATAGAGCACGTTATGAGTTCAGTCATCTCTAATCAAAATTATAAACTGTATCATATTATTTGGCATGTAAGATTTAAGCCATTTCATTACAAGCAACAACCACCCCAAAAAACCATGATATGTAGTGGCTCTCAGTCCCAGACATAAGAGGGTGCTCAATTCACCGGGTTTGAACTTGGTTCGCGAGCTACTAGAACGGTGCAACCAGGTTTTAGTAGTGCGATAACTACTACCAATCACTGAGTCTTCCGTGTCAGCTTTCAGTGATCTCTTATTGAAAACATTTCTGGATGAAGTCCTAGAACCTAATTAGCTGATAGAGGTGGGTATAGATGTTGATTACGCTTTGACGTCCACAATATCTCACTGTCCTGTCATTGCAGATCTTGGTAGTTAGACCAACCAAACCCCTCAAGTTGGTCTTAGTAATCGTGCCCATCGCCCAGTAAAGGACAGGTATAAAGCAGCAGCGATAGAGGCTAAAGTGGAGCTAGGGTGTAGCCTAGTGTGTAGCGTGTTGGTCTTATAATGCGATGGTCGTGAGTTCAAATCCCGGTTGACGTAATATAATTCCTGTACACTACCTGCTTGGTTACCTCAACCTGCGACAATGAAAAATTCGTAGACAAAGGGTTGTGCGAAGGGCTAACAACTCATCCACAATTAATAATGAAAAAAAAAAATTTTTAAGGAACCTGAAGGTCAGGAGGCCAAGGCCCGATTTAGGCTGTAATGCCATTGTAGAATAGAGGCTAAAGTGCCTGCAGTTCTGAGTCGACTGTCCGCTGTGACGAGCAAACTGCAGAAGCTTCACGCCTAGCCATTGTGCCTGCTGAGTTTGCCAGAAATGAGACGAAAGGTCGTAGTACCTCAACCACTTCCATGAATAATAAAGCTAGCGAAAAAAACTCCAGCCGAGAGGAGCTACCTACAGTGACGTCGCTAGGATACCCTCTAGGCAGCAGTCATCAACACCAACGACTTTCTAGGCTTCATACCACAGTCGGTGAGGCCTCAGATCTAATCTTCATTGAGGAATATCCTAAGGGAACACCTTTTAGGTAATCCACAATCTAAGCAAAGTTTTTTGAAATATGACTTCAAGCCAAGTTATCTTAGAATAAGTTGTGCTAACCGCAACATTATGGTCTACCTTCATGAGAAGGTTCCTAAAAATGAACGAGCTCTTGAAGGACGTCCATCTAAAGGTGGTGCAAGGAGCTGAAACTTCTTGAACGATGAAATGGTCTGCATGGGTACCGGGTATCATAGATGAAAAGAAATTTTAACTTCGCGGACGGGCTACATATCCCACTCCTTCTATTCTCTCCCATACAAAGTTCATAAAATTTAAAAATTATAAGAAATTGATTTTATTCGAAATTATTTAAGTACTCGTCTTAGGGCAAAGTTTAATGATGTGAATGACTCATTAACTTCAAAATACATTGATCCGATTACTTTACTCCTTCATATACCCTCCCACACAAATGCACAATTTTCAAAAATAGTTTTATTCGATTTTCATAGCTGGCAAAGTAAAAAGAATGCATTTTTTCCAGAATTAATTTTAATACAATTGCAACTAATTTTGAAAAAACCATCAGCTTCAGCGCACTATTTCTACCCACTCTCATACAAATTTCACGAAATTTCGAAATTTCAATTAAATCATTTTTTTCCAAAATTGTCAGAGCTATCCACTTGTAGTGTCGTAATATCTTCACAGTCAAAAAATTTTGTTTCGATCCGTATACTCCGTATGGAGTAAATGGATAATTTTGATAAATGCATAATATCGAATACTGTTAAAACTAAAAAAAGTTTAAACTTAAAATTTGTACCATGATAATTGCTGTAAGTTTTAAAATAATATCAACTTCGCCTCATTCTTTCTAACCTCTACCATAAAATTTTTTTTAATGCGAATTCAAGAAATACATTTCTCATTTAAACATATGACAGCTATCGACATTAAAATTTAAGCAAAGCATGGTGTTAAGAATGTCGATAAAGATACTGAGTTTCAAAATCATCCAAAACCTTCCTCTACCACCTCGAATACAAATCTCATAATTTCAGAAAAGCAATTACCAATTTGCTTGAAAATTATGAAAGCTACAAACTTTTTACCAGCGCAAATCATTTTGTATGCAGTATTTGGTATAAATGAAATTCAAACCTTTAAAATTTGAAAAACTTTCAAACTAGTTTCCTCCGTGAAAAGGTTTATTCTTAGGTTATTGGAGAAAAAATTAACTCATATTCACAAAATTTAAAAAAATGCTTGCTTACCTGATTTGCATTTTTTTATTTTTTTTTAAAAACTTCCAGCACGAAAGTATTAATAATTTTTAAACCAATCAGCCATTAAACCAGACCCACACCAAGGTTTTGATTTAAAGATATTCGAAAATAAAGATTAAGGTTTCCTACGGATTCTGGAAAATTGTATGTTGATAAAACGCTACATTTTCACTTATATACGCGATTTAGTGTTTTCGCCCGTTAACATTTCAATAATAAATTTTGCGATTTTTCTCCATACATTTGAAACACCTTGAGTAAATTTGGGACCCACTTTGGAGCATTACAGCTTTGGCTGAAATTAGTATTTTTTGTTTATGCGTATTGAATACGTGCAAAATTTGAACTTTATATCTTTCATCAGAGCCTTAAAATAATTTCTCAAATTTTTCGCCATTTTGTCTCACCTTCATATCCTTGCATCCTAACATCCTAACTTAAATATTTTAATATAGTTGGCGATCGCATAGTACTACAATCTAACAATTTCAACTTATTGTCTGTATTGAATTTGGAGATATAACGTTTTGAAATTTTGGAAAGAGCTCTATATTTGAAATGCCCAAAATTTCCCCCGCTACTGTTTTTTTCAAATTTTTTCTATTTCACTAGCACAGCTTAATATATGTATATATATTCCAAGTTTTAGATAAATAACTTGAGAGGTATAGGAGATATTAATATTTAAGTGTTTTTATTTGTATCCTTACAAGTATTTGTTCCGCTCAAAGTCGATTATGATGAACCCATACCCGATCTATTTGGTCCTGAAATATGAACTTTTTGTGTTTCGCGATTCCAAAAAAATAACCATTCGAAGAAAAAAATCGGCCGAAATTTGATTTTGGGCCCCTTCATTATTCCCGAATGTCGAGTTTCCGTTTACTGTTTATATCCGCAGTGGAGATAATTGCAAGTGAAGATTTCAACCGCAGTCATCGCCCGCTTTCCCTTCTACCAAGCACTATCCAAAATTTAGGAATTGAAAACCATCCATTCAAAACTGATCTTTATTTCTATAAGAGTTTTGCAGATATGAGACGTCTAAATTCAGAAAGCGTACGGTGAACGCCATACGGCGTACGTGCAAATGGTTTATTTTATTGACTTTTTGGACGTGGCCATAAAACGTGAAAAAAACTAATTTTGAAGGTAGCAAACTTTTTTTCTGTGTCGATCACAATACTTTATTATCACAATAATAAAGTGATTGGTATTACTGAAGTTTTGACCAACTTAGGTTTGACGTAAGTCTTAAATAAGGTTCGAAAAATCTTTTAAACTTTTCCTGTATTGGATAAAACATTATCGTTCCACATTAAGATGCCGCTAAAGAAATCACAAGATTCTTCATTTTACCGCATATTCGATAGTAGAGTTCTTGAGAATAACTGCCGTGAAATACGACAAATCAAGCTGAGTTTTATATCTTACAATACTCTTGGTTTTTAAGGAATTGAGTTCTAGTGAATTGATTACTCATATTAGCTGTCGGGCACGACAGCTAATATGAGTCAAATCCTCGCTTATGCGACTTGTTGCATCTTCTACCAACCCGAGCGGATAACTCAGTTGTAATTAGAGTAGGCCTTGAAACCTAAATGTCAACAGACACGAAAATTTTTTAAAAATTTTAGCTCTTGACATATAAATTTAAATTTAATTAAATTTATTAATAATACTGTTGTATTTTGCAGTAACCCCCCCCCCAAGGGGGTAGTTGTAGGACGAGGTTGTACCAATTCCTGCACCTATCTTTGGAGACTAGCGACTCAAAGGACCTGAGCTAACTATCCCCCTGTAGGATCGGGGCTGTAGAATTCACCCACAGCCAGTCTTGCTTGCACTAAAAATGACAAATGGACACTCACTGAATCCTGGGCTTATCACCCGTTATCTTAAGACCTAACTGATACGAGAAACGGATACATCACCTCGGATACGGACTGATTCTACGGTAATGAATTTTGGCATTCGAAAACGGACTATGATTGGCTATCTCCTATAGATTGAATGACGGGGGAAGAGCTGGGGTTACTAGGTCCATGCACCACCAATCAGTGATCGACCGTAAAATAAAGCACTATAACATCCAAATGTTGAGCTTGAGCGAGACCAGGTGGACAGGATTAGGAGAAGAACGAATCCCTAGTGGAAACACTATTCTGTACATTGGCCCTGAAAGTGAAGCCAAAAATGGCGTGGCGTTTGTCCTTACACCGAGAGCGAGAAACAGTCTCATTAGCTGGAAACCAATCTCGGATAAGATTATCGTCATCAGGCTCAGAACTAGTGTCAGAAACGTCACAATTCTGCAGTGCTACGCACCTACTAATACCGCAACATCTGGTGACAAAGAGGAGTTTTATAGCAAACTGAGTGCCACCTTCGAACGTGTTCCAAGAGGTGATATTATTATCATCTCGGGAGATATGAACGCTAAGGTTGGATCAGACAACACTGGACTAGAACACGTCATTGGGAGGCATGGTGACCCTTGGGTCGACGCGTCACGATCTTAGATTAAGAGACCTGAAAACGACGAAATATTTGTGGAGTTTTGTAGTACTCGGCAAATGGTCATCGGAGGGACACTTTTTCCACACAAGAGTCATTATAAAACATCTTGGGTTTCCCTGATGGTGTTACTCAGAACCAGATCGACCATTTGGCTAAAAGTCGTCGATGGAGAAGATGTCTCCTCGATGTGCGAGCGAAACGTGGAGCTGACGTGGGGAGCGATCACCACTTGATGGTTGCCTGCTCGAGATTGTGTAGAGCAGCTATCCCACGACCACAAATCCTTCAAATGAAGCGCAAGCTTAATGTGGATAAACTCAGAGATCCCAACAAAAAACGCGAATACACCACCATTCTACGCAAAAAGTTATCCACATTGGGCGAATATGAAATACGCACACTGGACGCCAAGTGAGAGGCAACCAGAAACACTTTTCTAACTAGTGCGGAAGAATCTGTGGGATATGTGCACACATGGGACAAGGCTGACTATCGGAAAAAAGCCAAATTGGCAATCATCTCTCGACCCGATGTCAACCAACGAACGCCCGACCTGAGGCAGAACTACCGCGATGCTCATATACAGCTCAAAAAGGCTGTTAAATGCGACAAAAGAAAGACCATTGAAGATCTGGCAAACAAGCTAGAATCTGCAGCTTACCTTGGGGATATGGGTTCATTATTTAAAATCATGAAACAGTTGACGAACAGGAATTTCACCGCCAACCACCTGGTGAGAGATGTCAACGGAACTCACCGTAATATGAGTGAACACCAGTTTTAGCGATGGAAAGAATACTTCTCTGATATTTTAAACATCTGTCAGAGGAAGATATTCCAGAAACAGAACAACTAGCAAACATCTAACCAGAACAATCCTCTATTAAGGACGATCCCCAGATAAGGAAGAGATAGTTTTCGCCATTCGGTCAATGGCGGAAAGGAAAGCTTCAGGTATAGACGGACTACCAACCGAACTCCTCAAAGCGGACCCGGAAATGAAAGCCGATATATTCCTCCCGCTCTTTACTGAGGTGTGGAATGAAGGAAGATATCCGACTGAATGGAAGGAGGGCGTTATTGTGAAAGTTCAGAAGAAGGGCGACCTTCGGGATTCTAGCAATTGGCTTGGTGTATGTCTACTTACTGCCGTATCAAAAATTATGGCTAAGGTAATTCTCAATAGGATTAGTGATGTCGTCGCGGGCACTCTCGAAGTTTATCAGGCTGGATTCCGTAAAGGGTCGTCTTGTGCCGACCACACAAATACCCTACGGATAATATTAGAGCAGTCAGTCGAAATGGGCTCGTCACTACAGCGTTAAGCGAGATTACATATGGAATGCTTTGCGTAGGAGAGGTATTACAGATAAGGTCATGGCTATGGTTTAAGAATCCTACGAAGATGTAAGATATCGCGTCTTGCATAGAGGGGAGCTGTCCGAGAGCTTCCCTGTGCGAACGGGTGTCAGACAAGGCTGCATATTATCACCAGCCCTGTTTCTGGTGGTAATAAATGACATATTGAAAGCTGCACTGGAAGGTGGGGAAGGTAAAGATCTGTAATAGAGACTATTTAACATCTTAAATCACCTTGATTAAGCTGATGACGTGTGTTTACTTGGACATATCCGTTCGGACTTAGAGTCAAATGTTCGCTCGTTGCATTCTAATTGCAAAGAGGCGGGACTGAAAATAAATGTGCGTAAAACCAAGTACATGCACATGGGTTCGAACGCAAGCACACCGATTATTTTTAATGGAGAGGATGTGGAAGAGGTGCACGATTTTTGCTATCTCGGAAGCATTGTCAGCATGGACGGCTAAATAAAGCTCGTCAGGCCTTCAGTATCCTTTCCCCTTTCTGGAGGTTAAGAGAAATCTCCCTTCGTATGAAGCTGCGAATTTTTGACGCATGCGTCAAATCCGTGATGTTATATGTTTGTACCGTTCGACTTACCAAGAAACTACAGACTTTCGTGAACCAATGCCTCCGACGCATTTTAGGAATATTCTGGCCAGAAGTGATCTCCAACGACGAATTTTGGAGTACAATTGGCCAGACTAAAATAGGTATTGAGATTCAAAGGCGGAAGTGGCAGTGGATCGGTCACACTTTAAAGACACCAGATCAAAACATCGCCAAACAGGCTCTGGATTATAATCCTCAAGGAAGACGTCGGGTTGGTCGACCATGTAACACATGGAACCGAGCAGTTGAGCAGGAGGTTAGAGGAATAAACAAGTCCTGGCAACAGCTTAAGGCCGATGCTCAGGATTGCGCCTTGTGGAAGAGAGTTGTTTCTGTCCTATGCCCCTATAGGGGGTTTTAATAGGAATTTGATTGATTGATTTGATTTTGCAGTAAAGAAGAGGCTTAAAGAAGCTTGGAAACGCTCAAAGAGATACAAAGAAAAATTTTTGAAAACAGAAGAAAAATAATGAAATAAGAAACAGAAAAAAAAAAGAAAATAGAATTGAGGAGGTAAGCTCCGCGAAGTTCGTAAGGAAGAAAATGGCCTCGACTTTAGTGGTGTGGCTGATGATACCTTTGGCTCTAGAAAGTGAAATTAGGAAACTGAAGAGTGAAAAGAAGAAGATTTTAATTGAAAAGTTAACTACAGATAAGAACTTTCAATTTAATATGGATAATTCGGATTGTGTTCTCGAGAGCGGTGGTGGAGACTGCCTTAGCAGCAGCAGCACTAAGAAAGTAATTAATAGTAATAAAAATACGGATTCAATTTATGAGGGCGCTGGCGGATGGGGCCTTAGCGTAAGCAGTTATAATGAGAATGAGGCGAACAGTGGTGGATAATGGAGATGATGATTTCATCACTACTTTGAAAAAGAAAAATAATAAAAAATCTACAACGTCAAAAATGGCAAAAGGTAATAATTTCCAATCGCAATCGATTTGGAAAAAAATAATTTGGGAAATAAAGTCAAGAAATATAATGTACCGGTGATCAATACGTTTGATCAGAATGCCGGAGATATGGTCAAGCTAATTAAAGGTAATTTGAAGATTGATAATTTCTCGTGTATCCGAAAAAACGACAAAAAATTAATGGTGAAATTAAACAACATTGAACACTTCAGTAAGACCAAGACGGCCTTGGATGAGATCCAAACTCTCTACTTCACATTTACTCCGGAGGAAGAGAAGGTCCGATCTTATCTTCTGAAAGGATTAAGCGGTACAGAAGATACCGGAAAGCTTTTGATGGAGCTAAAAAATTTAGAAAACTTAAGAAAAAACTTGGAATTCGTTGCAGTCAGTCACTTTTCAACACGGAAAGCGACTATTATTCATAGTTCAGGTTACTAGAAGATCTAATGCTGGCGAATTAAGTAAAATCAAAATTCTAAATCAACAATTCGTACGTTTTGAGAAGCTGATCAAGAAAGACGTAGCGTAGTGCAGAAGATGCCAGCGTTTTGGACATTCGGTAGTGAATTGCAGAATAGATGCGTCAAGCCGGGAAAATGTGAAATCCGTGTATCAGCCGAGAAGAAAGCAATCTTTTGCATTAACTGCAGAGCATAAGGGCATCCAGCGTCATATAAAGGATGCCCAATGTACTTGAAAGTGAAACAGAGTTCCACGAATAAAAAACTAAAAGGGCAGGGTAATATAAACGAAAAAATCTCAATGATAAATAAATACGTGAATCCATTGATAAACTACGCGTCAGTTGTTAAAAGTCAACAACAATCGAAGAGTAATGCAATAGAATCTGTTTAAGAAAGCATTGCCTCAAAGTTGGAAAGGTTGGACAATATACTACTAGAGCACAGTAAAAAAATTAACTTCATTCTCCAAAATTCTAACGTGACATATAATCATGGATAAATTCAATACACAAAATTTGGCACTTGAAAAAATTAAAATTACTGCGATTAACGTAAACTCTATTATTGCAAATTATCGTAGAGCAAAGCTTTTACACTTTCTAAAAGTGCGTAGCCCTCACTTTCTCCTCCTCTCTGAAACCTAAACTAAATTACAGTCATAAAATTGAATTTCGGGATTATGAATTTGTTCGCTGGCATCGCCAGGGTGCCATACAGGGAGGAGGTACTGGAATCTTGGTGTGCAAACCTATCAAATTTGTGCAAATTCTCAATCCCGAATCTCTGGAGACTACATGCATCGAATTTCTTGTAAGTGGGAAACCGTTCGTTATTGTCTCAGCCTATATTGCAGGCAATAATAGAATAGTTTTTCATGACGAGTTCAAGAAATTATTCAAAATTCTAGTACTTGACAATCTAAATTACCTTTACCTTATGGCCAACGATCTGAACGCCCGGCATGGCGATTGGCTAAATACCTGGAATAACTCAAGGGGTATATTCCACAAAAATTGGTTAGTGGATAACCAACTCCAATACAAATGTGAGCTACTTGGACCTGCATCTCCCACTCTGTCCAGGGAAATTCATACCTTGACATCAGCATCGCCGTTGCCCCACTTAATTTCGACTTCCCTTTTGGTCAGCATAAACTTGAAACTTTCTCTTACGATAGCGATCACCAAGCTATAGTAATGATGCTTTCAACTATTGATCCTATTGGTTTTCTTATACAGACGCAAGATGTAAATCTGCGTCTAAATTACAGGAGAACCAATTGGAATTTGTTCCAGAAGAAAATTACCAGTGAGTTTCACAATAAATATACCCCGGTCAAAAACAGTATAAACCTCACGAATTCGGAAATTGACTAACAGCTAAGAGAGTTTGAGGAGTTGACTTGGTCGACAATAGAACGTACCGTTCCAAAAATCAAGTCAAAAAATAATATGGAACGGTATGAAATGAGCATGACAAAATATTACAAAAAATGAAAAACTTTCTTTTAACTAAAATTAACAACATTTATCGACGACTTAAGGACTACAATCGCCCGAAGCTGCACGTATTTAAATCAACATTATATTCCAAAACTAGAGGGAAACATGCTTGGTTGTCGAAAACAATACTTTGTTATTATTAATAATAATATGAACGAAGTAAAATAATCCACTTTCACAAATTCTCACTTAATATTCCTCACCCACTAAGACTGAAAAAGTTTAATATTAATTATTCGAAATCACTCTAAATTAAATATGTTAATTTAATTTACCCTCCGTATTTATTGTACAGCTATTCGCAAAATTTATCACACATTTCATTATTTCAAGACAACAAACAATCTCTGTCACAAAATCGCAATTTCATCCTCATCAATAGCTCATCACTTGCATCCCCCTCCGTAAATCCAAAACAAGAAGTTCTAAAGATTTTCTTGAAAATATCCAGTAGGAAGACATTTTCAATGGATTCCATGTTTAGTGTGATATATCGATCGCAAAATCATTGTCCCTAAATCTTAAGGTTTCGCACCCTAACTCCGCTCATCGAAATATGTGGGAGATATATCGTTGATCCAAATTGTTGCGAATGATGTAGATTAATCCACCGAAAACTTTTGAAAGGTGTAGTATCCTTGTCAGAACCCACATCTTTTACTGTCCCAGACATAAGTATGTGCTAAAATTTTCTTTTTTTTCTGACAGGATCCGGTCTACATGTATAGTCACTTAGTTCTTGGTAAGTGTTAGCAAGCCGACCGTTTTCGAAAAGAGACACCACCAACAAATGAAAATGTTGCAATGAAATTGAACAACAACAATAAACGAAGATGAAAGTGTGAACTCTTTGGGTATACTCCAAGTAAAGCCAAGATATTGAAAATTGCCTGTATGAGTGGATATAGGACTAATATCGAAATAAACCGACCTCTTCGTGCGTTCATCTAAGGAACAATAAAACGTAAGTGGAAGGCTTGTTTTCGGCCTAGAAAGAACATTTTGCCTCGGGAGACTAAACCTACGTCAAATACTTGAGCAATTTCATGTTTCGATACAGCAAGGACTCGTATATCAATGCTGAATCGAATGGAAAACCTATCGTTGGGGATGACCGAAAAATGTATTTATCCGGGAGTTAGTTGTAATAAATACCTTTTTTTTAATATGTTATTCTCACTCTGTTTATTGACATTGAGATAGTTTTGTTTATTTAACTATAGAAACGGATGTACAATAATGATGTAGTAATATTTTTCTCATATTACTAAATAAAACTGTTTGTAATTTATCAAAAAAAAAAAAAAAAAAAATTCATTCCGTAATAAGCGAAGTAATAATAATTAAAACGTATACGTGAACAACTGTATTCAATAATATGAATTGTTAGTTACTTTAAATAATATTTGTACATATACGTAATTTTATAACTTAATCATCCTGTCATAAGAGCCGTTATGTAATTCATCAACCAAACCAATTAATTACTTAGTGCTGTAAATGATGGACACCTTAACCCTAATAAAAGTATTTTCTATCCGGCTTGCGTGAGGCAATTAACGAGTACGCGATCTTTTCTCTACACCAAACTAATTCAAACCATTTTAGCGACCGCCAACTCTTTCTTTCCTTCAAAAATGTTTTGCTAAACTCTCCGAAATAACAATCTAATAAAGAAAACCGGGCAAACTATGTTATACGCTGCATCATGTTAGGGTCGAAGGATTGTAACTTATTTTTATTTTCACGGCATCATAACATAAAATAGTTAGCGACTAACTTCTCAGTTGAGTAGCAGTGGCGTCCGTGTTGCTTCCAACTAATCGCTTAGAAGCGTAAATTAAGTACGATATAGTTAAGTATGTTATTTGGTGCGTGACAGAGAAACGCTGCAAAGGACACGTCGGCCGGCTCGGTAACCGAACGAAGAAAAATAACAACAATCCAAACTAATTGCTAGCTCTTTAAATGCATGACAAATTACACTTCAACACACTTTAGTTCTACTACGCCCTTTACCTACCACATTGCTCCAATTTTTCCCCATCTCTTTTTCACCGGTGGTGGTTGAAAAGTTATCGTTATTTTGTGAGCTTTTTACCTGCGTTACGAGTACCTTTGTACATACGCTAGGTAAACTCCCGGCTTGTAATACGTACACACAGAAGTTAATAATTTTAATTTATCATGTTCGTGCTATGAAAGCCTATCGATTTTGTTTTTTTAAAGCAATTTTCTTATAACCTTATCTTATTTTACGCTCAGACAATTACGTTACCTAACATGCAATAAGTTCACGCAAGTGTGACGTATAGCTAAGCTTTGTAGCGTATACATTTCCAATTTTGTTGAAATGCTTTTCTTGTAAATACTGCATGAAAGTGGTAGGCACTCGAGGGATGAACAAAAAAAAAACGGGCCCAACCAACTCGAATAAGGGTTTTGCTATGGGTTTTATTATTATTTAATATTTGAACTCAATTTTATTGGTGCGAGCCTTTTTTTCAACAGACTCGAACAGGATACGATGAGGAAAACGAACTTGGAAATGAGAATTATTGCCACAATAAATTTGAATTTAAATGCCTCGTAATTTTGCGAAGGTAGAATAAGTACAAGGCATACGCAGTTATGTAATTGGTTGGGTAATTAATGAGAAGCCTACATCTATGCACCGCACTGTACTCATAAAATAAGGAAAAATTTAATGAAGTCGTAGCATGAATATAATTTACTTTCACAACATGTTAATTTCAATGAACGCTCCCCAGTTAGATAATAATAAATGTGTTGTTTATAGAATGAATTTCAGTTTGTTTTTTTTTTTCAGAAGAAAACTTGATTTTGAAAAATTTCGACAATCGGTTTTCATCGTACTTCACTATTTGAGTTGCCAGGCATTTAAACAAAGGAGGATTCGTTCTGTAACACTTTTTCGATATCTGCACATTTTCGTTAATTTTAAATCTTTTAATTCGCAGGAAATCGGTACCGTGAAAAAACGGCTTGCATTATAGAAAAAATGCTTAATTTATCCTGTTGTCGAGCGAGTGCTGATACAAAAATAAATTCTTTGCAAAATTAATAGGAATTATAAAAATTATGACAGATTAAATATTAAGCAAAAGATAAAATCAGCGGCATATAGTTAATTTTAAATTACAAAACTCATGATTGGACAATTTTCAACATCCTCCGGCAGCCAAAATATAGTTAATTCACTAAATTTCTATCGGATATAACAGATGCACAGGTCTTAACAGCTCACCTTAACACGCAGAACTCCCCTCTTCATCCAAAACAGCATTTAACTGTAAGATTTCAAAGATTTGGGTAGATTTTGCTTATATCGCATAGCTTTGATATCTGATAAAAACCACAGCTGTTGAATGAATATTATCCTATACTGAAACGCCTGTTGATACTTAGCTTTTAAATACTTTGAATTATTGCAATCATCAAAATTTGGTCGCGATCTTCTTATAAAATGCAAGCGGTACGCCGTAACTATACGCAACCGACACATGTTGCTGTATTTAGTTTACATCATTAAAGGGTTATTGGAGCTTTCCGTTGATGCATCTATCCCAACACTCAAGCAAGATGGAACTGAGGTGTCAATGCTGATCTCACTATTAGCCCAATTTTCATTACGCCTAAATTGTACAGCGCAGCAACTGTCTAGAATTTACTTGCCGTAGGTAATAGATCAGCAGGATTTCCCGTTCCAGGACAATGTTTTCAATCGCTCGTAGACGTTAGATCTCGAATTTCTTTTACACGGTTCTCTACACATGGCTTATATCTCTTACCATTTGCTTATATCTAATATAAAGTGGCTTTGGCGTCTGTCCAAAGATATGCTCTAAATGAAATTTTCAAATTATTTTGAAAATAAGAACACAAACGTGCAGCTATCAAAGCAGCGGTAAATTCCAATCGTGGTAGTGTTATATCTTTTCCTCTTTTTTTACTTTATTATTCTAATAATAAAGTATTGTGATCGACACAGAAAAAAAAATTTGCTACCCTGAAATTTTTAAATTAGAATAAATATGCAAAAAAAAAATCCGTCCCGCCGTACGTCGTCCGCCATACATATGGACTCATATCTTCGAGACCGTTAAAGGTAGAATGTTCGTTTTTGGATGGATTGTTGATTGGGTAAGTGAGCTCCATTACCTAAATTTTGGGGAGTGTCAGGTGGAAGGTGGAGGCGGAGGAAGGGTAAGAGTCAAAAAAGTCACTCGCTACCATGAATGCAAATAGGAAGCTAAAAATTAGCAGAGGTATGAAGAGGATTGTGGAACAAACTTTAAAAATAATTTCATTTTTATACTCTAGATAAAATCTGAGAGTATTATAACTTTGCTCTAAAGTTTGTAACGCCAAGAAATAAGGCTCGGAAAAAAACATGAATGATACAGAAGATAATATTATCACTCAAAAATCTCAAAACCGGATGTCCGTCCGTCCGATCGCTCTCTAGCTTGAGAACGCGTTGAGCTAGAAAGCTCAAATTTCGTACACGTCGTTTTTGACATAAAAGTAGGGTCAAGTTCGTGAACGGGCCAAATCACTCCACCGCTTCTACCCCCTCCCATACAAAATGACACAAATGCGCAATTTGACAATAAACGGATTTGCTCAAAAAGTATAAAAGATATTGGCCTGAAATTTAGAATATATTACTTTTCTGTTAATATCAATCTACCGTATAAAAATTATGCATGCCCTCCCTCTCCTTCTACCACCTCTCATACAAACTGTACTTGTCATGAATTACTCTAAGCCAATTTACTCAGTGCGTATAAAATTAAGCGTGCTGAAATTGTGCACTAAATATTTATTTAAAATTGTTAGTAAGGCTAAAACAAAATCAGACGATTAGCTTCACCCCTTCTACCCCCTCCCATACCAAATGACACAATTTTGCAATTCGACTATAAATGGATTTGCTCGAAAAGTATAAAAGCTATTAGTCTGAATTTCGGAACATATTACTTTCATAATGATTTCAATATACAGTATAAAAATTATTTGAGTCCTCCCTCTCCTTCCAACCCCTCCCCTACAAACTACACTTTTTCATGAAATGCTCTAAGCCGATTTTCTCAGAACATATAACATTTATCGAGTTCACATTTAGTAATAAATAATTATTTAGCATTATCACTAATATTAGAAAAAAATATTTGATTAGCTTTACTGCTTCTATCCCCTCATATACAATATGACACAGTTTCACAACTTCACAAAAAATCTATTTTCTTGAAAAGTATGAATGTTACTGGTCTAAAACTTAAGAGATGTCAATTTTATGATATTCTTAGTTATTTCTGAAAAAATCACTTAAATCTCCCCACTCTTTCTACCACCTCCCATACAAACTACACATTTTCACTAAATCTAACACACTAATTTTCTCAGCTCCTTTTCAATTTTTGGAGTAAGCATTTTGTATAAAACATTGTTATAGCTACTTTACCATGATCGGGAAAAAATTAGTTCAATGCTATCACCCCTTTTAACACTCCCCATACAAAATTTCTTGGGATCACAAAAAATTTTATTTCATCTAGAGTATCGTAAGATTGCGCTTTACGCGCAATCGTAGCCCTGTCATGTTTTTTATCCATTGGCGCCCGAAAATCAAATCAAAATAAAATTCCTGTTAAGACCCCCTATAGGGGCATAGAACAGAAACAACTCTCTTCCACAAGACGCGATCCTGAGCATCGGCCTTAAGCTGTTGCCAGGACTGGTTTATTCCTCTGGCCTCCTGCTCAACTGCTTGCTTCCATGTGTTACATGGTCAACCAACCCGACGTCTTCCTTGAGGATTATAAACCAGAACCTGTTTGGCGATGTTTCGCTCTGGTTTCCTCAAAGTATGACCGATCCACTGCCACTTCCGCCGTTGAATCTCAATACCTATTTTAATCTGGCCAGTTATACTCCAAAGTTTGTCGTTGGAGATCACTTCTGGGGGTGCGTCCGGGTTGCAATGTGAATCTTTTTCGCGTGTTACTACTTTTGATTTTAGTGTTGGTTCATTATGCTTGTCTGGGAACGCTGACTAAGACCATTCTCCGTCATCGATGTCTGGAGACTTTGCCAATGGCTCATTTGATCAATATGAGCTGATCTGCAGGAGCCGTAGATATTAACCATATACACTCTTACAGATTTTTTGTTTCTTGATAATGCTTTAACGACGGTGCCCGGTTGGCATCTCTCGTTCTTATTTAATCGCACTCATATCTCTTCTCCCTTTTCAAATTGCTTTGCCGTAGGTAATTTTCTTTCATTCGTTTCAGTCTCTTCTCACCAACAGGTGGCTGTAGCATTTGTAATATATCTCTTGGTTTAGCATTCAGCATCATTTCAGCATATGCCTTTCCTGTTGCAGTGCATGCGATACTTGAATAGAAACTGGTCTATTAATTTTTGAATTTCAAACGAACGAATTTGTACTTTTCCAAGCATTCTCTTTGCCGTTCGAACTGCTCTCTGTGCCTGGTCGTTGCTTTGGGGATGATATGGGGGACTTTTTACCGGACGAACGCCATTAGCTTTTAGAAATGCCATTAATTCCGCCAAATTGTAAGGTGGTCCATTGTCCGAAACGAATTCTACCTAGTCAAGTCATAAATATTGGTACACAGAAAAATCGATGCCAAATGAAAACGAATTAATATTTTTCAAAACTTTTTTTTTCTTTTTATTGGGTTATTGAATGGCTACAAATCTTAGAACAACTTATTCGAAATGACTTCCATTTGCCTTCCAGCCTTGAGACGATCTGGCCACTCATCGATCGCGAGACGCACTTCATGCATGGGGAAATTGTCCACTGCACAGACAAGGGCTCGCTTCAACGACTCAATATTTGGGTGTCGAGTAGAGCAAGCCATGCTCTCTAATACGGACCACAACTTTTAATCCAACGGGTTGAGGTCTGGACTACCAGCTGGCCAATCATCCGGTGATATGAAGTCCGGAACGTTGTTTTTGAACCACAGTTGAGTCGTTTTTGCCTTGTGAGCTGGAGCAGAGTCTTGCTGGAAAGTCCACCGCTTGTTGGCAAATATTGATTGGTTGAGAGGCTTCAGAATGGGTTCCAAGACGGTCGATTGATATACTTTGGCCGATGTTTTCAGTTCTTTCTCGCAAAAATGCAGCTTGGTAACGCCATCGTAGCTCACTCCCCACCATACCATTACAGACGCGGTATGGTGGCTTGTTTGGACCCTCGGGATGAGTTGGGATACTTTTCTGGATGACCAAGCATACACACGGTTGTTCTGTTTATTGAAAAATCCTTCTACGGTGAAGATTTTCTCGTCAGTAAACAGAATTTGTCTGTGAGCGTTCTTCGCATACCGGCTGCGTAACGCTTTCGATTTTCGCTTGCGATTTTCCTTCAATACGGCCGTGAGCAGGTGTACAGTATGTCGCTTGTACGCGCTGAGTCCCAAATCTTCTTTGATAATGCGAGACATGGATTTTTGCAAAATTTACATTTCCCGCGACAAGATTTTCTGTTTTCGCAGCGGTTTTCGGTCGATTCGTTTCTTCACGGCTTTGATCGCTTTCGGAGTTCTCACAGTGCGCGGACGGCCGGATCTTTGACGGTCTCGTACTCCACCAGTATCCTTAAACAACTTCACATCACGATACACAAAATTGCGAGTGATTCCAAGCGGTCGGAACGTCCGAAAGATATCGCCTTTTTCCATGTTGCATTTTAGTAGGCCAACTACAACAATATGATTTTCGATGTCGCCCCATTCCATGATTATAAACAATTGATGCCAAAAACTTTTTACGTGGCAATGAAGCAGAAATGTCAACTGTCAAATCGCAGTCAAGACGAAATGGATGCGCCCAATATTGCATTCGTAATGAATGCGTTTATTTGTGTACCAATATTTATGACTTGACTAGGTACTGGTAGGCCCCATACTGAAAATGTCTTTTTCAGTTCACCGATTACATACACTCGGCAGAAAAAGTTAGCGTACATACCCAACACATCCGACATATCTAAAAAAACATCGTTTCTAACATTTTATTCCGAAATAATTTTTACTTCATTATGAACACTGTACTGTACTCTAAAACAACGGTAAAATTCGAAACGAAAGGTTTGCGTTAAAAATAACTGCTAAAAAACGTTAAGTAAGAGATGTCTTATAAAGGAAAGAAAATTGAATTTGGGGAAAGGAAAATTATTGTGGATTTGTGGAAAAAAGGTACGTTACATCGTGCAATAGTCATTAGAAGTCATCCATCTGTCCAACGAGTCGTAAACAACTTAAAAAACACAGGAGTTTTGGTTTCACAACCCAGATCTGTCAATCCTCCAAAGTTGAGCCCTCAGCAAACTCGGAGTTTGCTTCGAACAAGGAAGGTTAATCCTAGATTAACTGCAACTAAAGGACTTCAAAGCAAAGTACCGCAAGTCTATTTCTGATGATGGTGTTTGTAAAATTCTTAGGAAATATGGGTATCACGGACGCGTTGCCCGTAGAAAGTCATTTATAACAACAGTAAACAGACTCAAACGGCTGACGTTTGCTAAGGAACACATAAATAAGCCAAAGGAATTTTGGAAACAAGTTATTTTTTCGGATGAAAGTAAATTTTGTGTTTTTGGAATCAAAGGTTGGAAGATTGTATGGAGAAAAGCTGGCGCGGCCTTCGACGTAAAAAATCTCTGTCTTACAGTAAAGCACGATGGTGGCGGTGTTATGATATGGGGGTGTATGGCTAATGGCGGAGTTGGAAAAATGGAGTTTATTGAAAGTATTATGAATAAAACAGACTACCTAAATATTCTCAAGCGCAATTTGAAGAAAAGTGCAGAACATTTGGGCTTAAGCGACAACTCTTACTTCCAACAAGACAACGACCCTAAGCACACTTCGGAGGTAGTAAGACTCTGGTTGCTGTATAATGCCCAAAATCAGCTTCGTACACCGCCCCAAACTCCTGACCTTAATCCAATAGAGCATTTGTGGCATCACTTGGAACAAAGGATTCGAACGCACACAATAACGTCGAAGGTAATGCTCAAGAAAGTCCTGATCCAGGAGTGGAATTCAATAATCCCAGAGTTCGCTAAGAAACTGGTAGATTCTATGCAAAAACGGTTGTGGGAAGTAATAAAGATACGAGGATATCCCACAAGCTATTAACGAGAAAAAACAATTGTTTTATTTTGAAAAGAAATATTTGTACGCAAACTTTTTATTGTTGCAATTCAGGATTTGTTTTCGTTTTTTAATTTTAATATTTTTATGGAGTACAATAATCGTCATTTTTGTTTTGTTTTATGTTTGTAATAAAGCCATGAAAAAAAAGAATTTTTATGAAATAAATTACTTAAAACGATGTTTTTTATAGATATGTTGGATGTGTTGAGTGTGTACGCAGACTTTTTCTGCCTAGTGTATGTATTATTTCCATCCATCTGGTATCGACTAACTGCAAAAAATTTTGTCCTCGGCAATAGAATGAGTCCGCATGTACACGGTAATAATTCCAATTCGATTTTCGCCAAGTTGGCGTTTTCGTCGATTCCATTTTACTTAGTTGTTGACATGTTAAACAATTTCTGCAAAAGTCTTCGGAATCTGAGTCGATACCAGGCCACCAACAAATATTCCTTGCGAGCATTTTCGTTCGTACTATTCTGATATGCTGCTATGCAACAGTTCCATTACATTATATTGTAATACTCTTGGGATTATTGTGCGCATCCCCATAACACACTATTACACTTCGTAGAAGCTATGGTTTTAGTGCCTTCTCCGCTCATTTTCCTGGCAAGTCATTTGTCGTACTTCTGACAAGACAATATTTTCATCCGTCGCCTTTAATATTCGATGAGAGTCTATTGGTATGTAGTCCACATCACAAAACGCATTCTCTTGCGAGTCGTCTTCTTCTTGAATTCCTGACACATCACAATCCTGCAAATTCAAAACATTCATTAGCTAGGGTGTAGCCTAGTGGGTAGTGTGTTGGTCTTGTAATGCGAAAGTCGTGAGTTCAAATCCCGGTCGACGCAATATATAATTCCAGCACATTGTCTGCTTGGATATACTTTAGTCACCTCAATCTATGAAAATGAAAAATTCGTAGAAAGAGGGTTGTGCGAAGCGCTAACAACCTTTTCACAATAAGTAATGAAAAATGTTAAGGAACCTGAATGTCAGGAGGCCAAGGTCCAATTTGGGCTGTAGTGCCATTCTAGAAGAAGAAGAAGAAATTAAGATTCATTGGGAGTCTCGAAAGTGCATCAGCCATAGCAAACAAAGGACCTTCTTATATACCAAATTGTACCAGTATGCTGATAGAATTGGTGCCCACCTTTGTATTCGGCTGGCTGTCAATGTTGGAATACCTTTATACGGTGCTAAAATCATTTGAATTTGCTGGTTATCAGTGACCAATGTCAAAATGCGCCCGTAATCATATTTGTGAAATCTTCTTATTGAAAAGCTATTGCAGGGCTTCTTTTTGTAATTGACTATATTTTGGTTGCGTCTCTGACAACATACTTGATGCAAATAGTACAGGTCTATCGGTTCCATCCACATGTTCAGTTATCAGTCCACCAACTCCACATGGACTCGCATCCACCAGACGGATCGTAAGGCACTATTGCTGAAAAGCCATATTGCATTCGTTGGACGAATGGAATTGGTTGCCCTTGCGAAGCTGATCGTACAGGAGCTTGAATTCCGTTGACAACAGTGGCAAGAATCGATTGTAAAAACTCAATAATCTCAAAAACGAACGCAGTTGCTGGATTAGGTGCCTCCATGATGGCTTATATTTTCTCGTTGGTTGGATGTATTCCGTTTTCATCTATTCGGTGTCCAAAATACTCAACGCTCTTTTCCAAGAAAACGCACTTTTACGTTGAATTTCGCCAACTTTTTGGAAATAGCATTCACGATATCACGACAGTATCGTTCATCTCGTCTAGCCACTAATATGTCGTCAAAATAACAAGCGATGTGTTCGAATCCTTTTAGTATACAGTCCATTGTCTTTTGGAAGAGCGCTGGTCCAGCTAAGAGTGAGCAGGTCGGCTCAATTTTTTGTTACGGTAATTACATATATCAATCAAATCAAATTCCTGCTAAGACCCCCTATAGGGGCATAGGACAGAAACAACTCTCTTCCACAAGGCGCGATCCTGCGCATCGGCTTTAAGCTGTTGCCAGGACTTGTTTATTCCTCTGGCCTCCTGCTCAACTGCTCGCTTCCATGTGTTACATGGTCGACCAACCCGACGTCTTCCTTGAGGGTTATAATCCAGAGCCTGTTTTGCGATGTTTTGCTCTGGTTTCCTCAAAGTATGACCGATCCACTGCCACTTTCGCCGTTGAATCTTAATACCTATTTTAGTTTGGCGAGTTGTACTCCAAAATTCGTCGTTGGAGATCACTTCTGGCCAGAATATTCCTAAAATGCGTCGGAGGCATTGGTTTACGAAAGTCTGTAGTTTCTTGGTAAGTCGAACGGTCACTTTCCACGTAGTACAACCATATAACAACACGGATTTGACGCATGCGTCAAAAACTCGCAGCTTCGTGCGAAGGGAGATCTCTCTTAACCTCCAGAAAGGGGAAAGGATACCGAAGGCCTGACGAGCTTTATTTAGCCGAGCCTCAACATCCTTTTCGGCTCCGCCGTCCATGCTGACAATGCTTCCGAGATAGCAAAAATCTTGCACCTCTTCCACATCCTGTCCATTAAGAACAATCGGTGTGCTTGCGTTCGAACCCATGTGCATGTACTTGGTTTTACGCACATTTATTTTCAGTCCCGCCTCTTTGCATTTAGAATGCAACGAGCGAACATTTGACTCTAAGTCCGAACGGGTATGTGCAAGCAAACACACGTCATCAGCATAATCAAGGTGACTTAAGATGTTAAATAGTCTCCATTGAAGACCTTTACCTTCCCCACCTTCCAGTGCAGCTTTCAAGATGTCATTTATTACCACCAGAAACAGGGCTGGTGATAATATGCAGCCTTGTCTGACACCCGTTCGCACAGGAAAGCTCTCGGACAGCTCTCCTCTATGCAAGACGCGACACCTTGCATCTTCGTAGGATTCTTTAATCATAGCTATGACCTTATCTGGAATACCTCTCCTACGCAAAGCATTCCATATGTAATCTCGCTTAACGCTGCCGAAAGCCTTCTCGAAGTCCACAAACATGAGATGTAGTGGCGAACCCATTTCGGCTGACTGCTCTAATATTATCCGTAGGGTATTTGTGTGGTCGGTACAAGACGACCCTTTACGGAATCCAGCCTGATAAACTTCGAGAGTGCTCTCGATGACATCACTAGTCCTATTGAGAATTACCATAGCCATAATTTTTGATACGGCAGTAAGTAGACATATACCACGCCAATTGCCACAATCCCGAAGGTCGCCCTTCTTCGGAATTTTCACAATGACGCCTTCCTTCCATTCAGTCGGATATCCTCCATCATTCCACACCTTAGTGAAGAGTGGGAGGAGTATATCGGCTGTTATTTCCGGGTCCGCTTTGAGGAGTTCGGTTGGTAGTCCGTCTATACCTGGAGCTTTCCTTCCCGCCATTGACCGAATGGCGGAAACTATCTCTTCCTTATCTGGGGGATCGTCCCTAATAGAGGATTGTTGCGGTTGGATGTTTGGAAGTTGTTCTGTTTCCGGAATATCTTCATCTGACAAGATGTTTAAAATATCAGAGAAGTATTCCTTCCATCGTCGCAACTGGTGTTCACTCATATTAAGGAGAGTTCCGTTGACATCTCTCACCAGGTGGTTGGCGGTGAAATTCCTGTTCGTCAACTGTTTCATGATTTTAAATAGTGAACCCATATCCCCAAGGTAAGCCGCAGATTCTGCCTTGTTTGCCAGATCTTCAATGGCCTTTCTCTTGTCGCGTCTAACAGCCTTTTTAAGCTGTATATGAGCATCGCGGTAGTTCTGCCTCAAGTCGGGCGCCAAATTGGCTTTTTTCCGATTGTCAACCTTGTCCCATGTGTCTTGCGACATCCAGGGTTTCTCACCGCTTTGCGCATATCCCACAGATTCTTCAGCACTAGTTAGAAAAGTGTTTCTGGTTGCCTCCCAATTGGCGTCCAGTGTGCGCATTTCATGTTCACCCAATGTGGATGACTTTTCGCGTAGAATGGTGGTGTATTCGAGTTTTTTGTTGGGATCTCTGAGTTTATCCACATTAAGCTTGCGCTTCATTTGAAGAATTTGTGGTCGTCGGATAGCTGCTGTACACAATCTCAAGCAGGCAACCATCAAGTGGTGATCGCTCCCCACGTCAGCTCCACGTTTCGCTCGCACATCGAGGAGACATCTTCTCCATCGGCGACTTATAGCCAAATGGTCGATCTGGTTCTGAGTAACACCGTCAGGGGAAACCCAAGATGTTTTATGATGACTCTTGTGTGGAAAAAGGGTGCCTCTGATGACCATTTGCCGAGTACTACAGAACTCCACAAATAATTCGCCGTTTTCGGGTCTCTTAATCCAAGGTCGTGAAGGGTCGACCCAAGGGTCACCATGCCTCCCCATGACGTGTTCTAGTCCAGTGTTGTCTGATCCAACCTGGGCGTTCATATCTCCCGAGATGATAATAATATCACCTCTTGGAACACGTTCGAAGGTGGCACTCAGTTGGCTATAAAACTCCTCTTTGTCACCAGATGTTGCAGTATTAGTTGGTGCGTAGCACTGCAGAATTGTGACGTTTCTGACACTGGTCCTGAGCCTGACGACGATAATCCTATCCGAGATTGGTTCCCAGCTAATGAGACTGTTTCTCGCTCTCGGCGTAAGGACGAACGCCACGCCATTTCTGGCTTCATTTTCAGGGCCAATGTACAGAATAGTGTTTCCGCTAGGGGTTCGTTCTTCTCCTGATCCTGTCCACCTGACCTCGCTCAAGCCCAAGATTTGGATGTTATAGTGCTCCATTTCACGGTCGATCACTGATTGGCGGTGCAAGGACCGAGTAACCCCAGCTCTTCCCCCGTCATTCAATGTTCGAACGTTCCAGAAGCCAATCATAGTCCGTTTTCGAATGCCAAAAGTCGTTACCGTAGAATCAGTCCGTATCCGAGGCGATGTATTCGTTTCTCGTATCATTTAGGTCGTAAGATCACGGGTGATAAGCCCATGATCCAGTGAGTGTCCATTTGCCATTTTTAGGGCAAGCAGGACTGGCTGTGGGTGAATTCTACGCCTTGCGGGGATATACATATATACATAGTACATAATTATACTTTAAATCAAATTTCAAGTTGACAGCTGAAATGGTTTCGAAGAAAAATCAATTTCTTAAGATTTCGGAATTTCGTGAAATTTGTATAAGGAAGGGAGGGTGGGGGGGGGGGGGGGGGGATATAACCAGTTCACGAACTCAAAGTTACATTTTGCTAAAAATTATACACAACATAATTCAGCACGATAGCTCAAACCGTTCGAGAGTTATGTTGTAGATAGACGAACTGACGGACAGACGGTCACTCGGAATCGAGATTTTTGAGCGACAAGAAATATTCCTGGTGGCTCTCTATGTTGTAGCGTTACAAACGGTAAGGCAAACACAATATACTCTCAGATTTCATCTAGAGTATAAAGATAAATGTGACGAGCGTAGGCGATATACGAAAAAACCTGCAGGCGAAAACAAAGGAATTACCATAATGACAAGGTACCAAAATGGACGACGATATAAAACAAAATAAAACGCGAGACAGATACGCAATTGTAAAAGACCTAAAAACCAGTCTCTGAAAACATGCAGAGTGCAACATCATCAGCGACACGTACGAAATCAAGTATTATTGAAAACTGAAAAACTGCTGGTAACTGACAAGTTGGAAGAAAACTCAATGCAGATTTTTAAGACAATAAACCAAATTTGGTAGCAGTTCTACAGTCAAAACTATTTCTTCTAAATAGACAAGTTAGACCATCCACAAGTTTGAAGAAGTTCCTTCGCAAAACAAAGTTTTATGTAACTCGTTAAGAAACTCAGTGCGAAAATTCGCAAGGAATGAATTTCTAACATTTCATATATTATTTTTGAAGTTTTTTGAATTTAGTGTACCCAAAAGTATCGCATAGAAGACGGAAGTATTTCGACTGTTAATGTAGCGAAGATTTTTGGAGGACCATTCAAGAAACCAAAATTCTCAGAAATGTGGCTCAAGTTTTATGTTAGCAATAAAATATCATTAGTGGAGTTACACTGAATTTAAATGCAATTTTCATGACTTTTATAAGCTTTAACCTTATTTTGTATCAAAGTTTCAACTTTCTTAAATGCAACTTTTAAATATAACTGGCTAATCTCATAAAATAATGAATAACCACACCGGTGCTGTAGGAGTTCAATATCATAATTATTCCATTATTAAATTGTATACGGCACTAACGTAAACTCCACGCCACTATCGGAAGTCAGCTTCAGAAACAGCATTAAATTTCCATCAAAAACTTCTGATGCATGAAAATTAGTTTCATTTTCATTATCTGCGCCATTCGTGGAAAACTTTCGAGGGAAACCCTCTGCATTTTGACTCGCCCGAAGCCGGTTTAGTTTTAAATGGGATGCCTCGGAGCTAATTTAAAACATCCAGGGGCCTATGGTTTAGATCTCACGATGATTTATTTTCCAGTCGAAACTTAGCATAAATGAATAAATTGCAAGGCAACATACCCTCGAAGCGAAAGGAGTAAAAATCCATTAATCCAACAGGAAGAGAGGAGAGTGCTCTCGGGGCTGCGATTTTCCTGCTAGAATGATGAAGATGACTCGATTGTATAATGGCGGTTGGTCACGGGACACACTAAGACGACTTGCAGAGCAAGTCCTTCGGCGATAGCTAATGATAAAAAATGACTGCCATGTCCGAGGCCTAATCGAAAGGAGTTCGCTGGGCTGTGTGCAAAACAGTCGGACGAAACATAAAAAAATTGTCCGCTGTCAGTTTTGCATTAAGGACCTATTTTTTTTTCGCTGTCCTCTGATTTATGTTGTCGTCACTGACAGAATTTTGAGATGATTAGAACTTGAGGACGTTGAAGTAAAAAACCCAGAAAAGAGAAATTGACATCGGAATCTTGTCATCCGTTCATTTCAGGCCGTAATGGCTTTGAAATTTCAAGGGGGTGAGTCGAGTATCGTTTTAAATTCGTAATGAAAAAGAGTCGACAATGTCCGGGACGATGCTTCGTCGAGATTTCTGACAAAATGGCAAATAAACATGGTCCAATTACAACAAGCAAGGAGCCCGCGGGAACTGAAAACCATTTGATATTTGAGTTTCGCATGTTCAGGGCACGGAAAGTTTGTTTGATGGCGTAGATGCAATGTCAACATTGTCTTGAAGTTTAGTTTCGACACCTGCTCCTCCATTCTCCTCGTCCGTCACGAAGCCTTGACTCGCCTCGCATCCTCTCACTGCCCGCTGCTGTCCTAACAACTCCCGGTTATGAAGTACTATATAGCATTTACCGGGCTCCGGAATATTCAGTGTCCCCGTGGTCTTATTCGTTTTTGTTCATTGCAAAGGACCCTATGGCTGGCATAAATTATGAGACAAAGAAATTTGCATGTCGGTTTTCATGCAAATGAGGACCAGTTGGTGTCAAATTTAATTTCCATTTGGAAAAACGTACGTATTGCGCTCGCAGTCTTGTCGGTCTTTTACCGGAATGAAAATGGGAGGCGCAAAACTATAGGTGGCGCTCTTCTTGTAGTGTAGATGTCGTCTGTATGTACATTTTGCCGTTCCGATTTAGTAGACTTTTACACTTTATATCGAAATTAATTGCCTCCGATTCAACTCTAAACTTTCAAAACAATAAAATTGATTGCTCTTGGACGACAGTAATTTTCTTGTTGTTGATGACTGTTGGTGAATGGTGTTTCTTAAGGAGCATGGCAATTTTTTCAGGTTTTTCGCCTCAACGATAGCTGCTAAAATTTTCCTTTGATTTATATTAAAACGTGGCGTCGGGTATTTACAACAACACTTTGAATTCATTAAAATTTCGATTTGAGTTATTTATTTTTTAATTAAATTTTCATTGTAACCTCAAATTTATTGTGTTTAGAAATTTATAATGGTAGCTATTGTGGCTATCAATCAATTTTCGCCCAATTTTCAGCTGCCAACCAACCCGAAGTCTACCGTGGTGGTTATAATCTAAAGCTTGTTTGATGATGTTTCGCTCCAGCTTCCTCAAAGGATGCCCACTGCCAGTTTGACCTTAAAGATTTAGTTGCCCAAGATAAGAGACTACAAATCTCGATTCCTTAACATTTGGGGAACTGGCAACCGTGAGGGTTTCTGATTTCTAGCATTCGAAAGCTTTGAAAGGGTTTGCAGTATAGTTTCCAAATTTTGTGGCTTTTATTCATTTGACATACTTATGTAACTTTTGTGGGCTTTTCCAATTTGGTCACAGTAAAATTTTCTTGGAATTTCTTATTTTCTTTTGAGAAACGATACCTGTCAATTGACGGTTCTGATTCAAAAAATGTTTTTTTTTCTCTCTTCATTTGATAATATGATAAGATAATTGAATTAGGGCGATAAAACAAAAGACAAGGGGATTTTTCTAATACTGGAACCAAAATTGGTCCTTAGCGCATTTAATTGACATTGAGTGTACCCACTTTCTACTGCAATTTTAGTCGATTTTCCTTGTTTCCAAGTTACGGTTCATAGTGTTTTATGTGATATTGGAATCATACCACCGCTTCTAGAAGCGCACTGTAGTGGATTATGTGGTGACCATGAACTTAGTAAAGATAGAAAGATCACTCCTGGTGCTACTGCAGGTGGAGATGTTTAGCAAAATGAACTAAGAGAAATTTTTGAATCAACAATTGGATGCCGCGCAACATATGGAAAAAGATTCACCTCTAGATGGACATTATTTATAAGCGAACCAATACTGAGGCTTATGTAGAACTGTACAGAAAAGAGAACACGTTGTGTGACAGGAGGCAATCCGTGATCAATATCTTCAGAAGAAATGGATAATTCTAATTCTATTCTACATGTTCGTGAATCTTATGGGGTCAGAACAATCAAGCTAAACGATTTGTGAAATAAAACGTGGAGCTCTCCTCTCTTTACTAGAATGATGTACTGGAATATTTTTAAGGATGTAATGGAATTTTTGCATTTAAATGACTAAGAAAGGCAAACAAGTTTCTCTCTCGTAAGGTGAAAAAGAAGTTTATTGAGAACTGAATCTCTGGCTATCATTTAATACCTCTTCGACCACCATAGTAGACAAACAATAGTTCTCTTCCAAAAGCAGAGGTCACTTTACGTAGTTCATATCACTATCGGAATTCCTTAATACAAGGAATTGCAACAAATGGGTTCCAAATTTAAAAGATGGAAATCGAATTATCCTCCAGCTCATCATTTAGTGGAGCGACGAAACAAACAACAACATCCCTTCATCAAGTACATGAATAAGAATAACACAAGAAAGTGACAAAAAATTGGTGTCAACTAGCATTATGTCTACGCTTTAAGCACAGCTGATCAATAGATAAGTCGAATACATCAGCATTCTTATTAACTCCTCTCGCGAGACGCACGCGAAGTCGGCTCATTCTAACCATAGTTTGTCCGGTGAAAGCAAATCTGTAGCAATCTAGGCTGCCTTGATAAATAAACTGCCAACAAGTCGGGCGAAACTTTATTATTCTTGGGACAAGTTACGGATGTGTGGAAAGTCAATATGCAGGTAAGATTGGTTAGGGAAGACTAAGTGAAAGGGGGTTCTTGGGCAGGGCAATTGTCAATTTAACACTTTGCGGAAACGTTCAAAAGCTCCAGTACATATAATCAATATTTCGTTCGTTTATTTATGCAAATTTGAGTTCTTATGAGGGGAGGGGTGGGGGGTGATAGTAAGAGTGGGTGGATGTTAACAGTTTTTTAATTGATAACTTGAATCACGTCCAATATTCTCTGTATAGATTGTCAGTTTCATAGATGAAAGTTGCACAGAATTTTCATAGGAATCGGTGTATTTTACATTCACGAAACCAAACATTTGTATTGGAAGCGTTAGATGAGGTAGGGGAATCGTAAAATTTGTGACGCAATTTTATTTCCTTTCTCTTGTAGTGTGTTCGTACGAAATTTCAAAATCGTAGCTTTTAAATTGTTGGTTATTAGTTGATTCAGTGAATCTTTCTCTTTTAAGGTGCTCGTACAAAATTTCAAGTTCGTAGCTTTTAATTTGTTGGCTAGCAGTTATTTTATTGAAATTAGTCGAAATCATACTTTTGTATGGGAGGGGGTAGAACGGCAAGTGTGATCTCAAAAATTTTGACGCAGTTCTATTTCAACTATTCTCAAAAGATTTTGTGCAAAATTTCAAATTGATAGCTTTTACTAATTAGGTGATAATTAATTTCTTAAAAATGGTCGAAAAAATAATTTTATATGGGAGGGGGTAGAAGCTTTCATGGTATTCAACCAATTAATATTTCATTCTTTTAAAGATTTTATTTAAAGGTATTTTGCAAATTCTCAAGTTTTTACCTTCAAATTTCATTCAAAAATTTTCAGTTTATGTGGTTTTTTCATTGCACATGAAACACCTTGTGCACGGTAGACCAGGGGGGTCGGTGCATAGCAATTGTGAAATATGTATTACATTTTCTGTATGTAAAGCAAATAGATGTATCCATATGGAAAATTTAAATTTTGCATCTTTCACCAGAGCCCTTAAAAAATCATTCAAAATTTTCGACATTTTTGGTTACCAACACCCTCCCCTTACACCTCCCGACGTAAAATTTTTATCAAATTTAAAAATTATCTAGTTCTACAATTTGACAAAGTTTGAATTTGATATCTGCACTCAATTTTGAATTATAACGGGTTGAAATTTTGGAAAGTGCATCATTTTTGAAATGCTCCCCATTTCCCCCCACTGCTATTTTGTCCCAATGTTATATTTTTCTCGTATTTCTCTAGTATAGCGTAATACAGATTCTTAGATTCAATTATATAGCTTAAAAAATAGCCGAGATATTGATTTTTAAGTGTTTTTTTTGCAACCCCCCCCCCCCCCTCCTAACCCTCCCCCTTACAATAATTAGCTTTTATTTAAACTGATTATAGTAGACCTATATGCCACCTTAATGGTCTCAAAATATGGTAAGTAATTTCGAAGATATAGGGTTATCCAATAAGAGGTGTTATTTTGATATTCAAAGAAAAATGGCAGTGCTTGTGTGGCACGTAGCGCCGTCTTGTTGAAAGTAAACGTTGTCCAGATCAATATCATCCAATTCCGGCCATAAAAAATCATTAATCATCTCTCGATAGCGCCCATTCACCGTAACTGTTGCTCCAGCCTCATTTTCGAAAAAGTAAGGTCCAATGACCATAAACCGCACCAAACAGTCACACGTTGAGGATGGAGAGGCTTTTCAACAATAACTCTTGGGTCTTCCGAGCGATATGACAGTTTTGCTTGTTGAAGTAGCCACCGAGGTGGAAATGGGCCTCATCAGTCAAGATGATTTTGTGAATTTTAATAATTGTGAATTTTAATAATTTCAATGCGTTGTTGGCGTAGTTTTTACTTGTCAAATATCAAAAAATGACAGCTTCAAAAGTGACATCTACCGAAATAGCGGGCTATTCAAAATGACACCTCTTATTGGATAACCCCTTATAATCATTTGAAAAAAAAAATTCGACTGACAATTGGTTCTTAAGGTATGTTTACATCTGACACTTATTGCCCGAATTTATGTCCGAGAGAAATCGTGACTAGTGTAAACGGAGATGAATTTATGTCCGACACTTATATTCTACTATCGGAGATAAGTGTTGACACTTCTGTCCAGACAAATGTAAACGCTGATTATTTGTAAATTCAAGCTCTCTCGACATTTATCGCAGAAGTTGACTGCTCGTCTACTTTTGCAATAAGTGTCGGGAAAACTGTAGGATGCAATGCAGTAAAGAAAAGAACTTAAAAATTAATAACCCGACTATCTCTCAAACTATGTAATTGAAACTTGAAACATAAATTAATCTATACTAGCGGAATATAAGAAAAATATAATATTTGGGCATAATAGCATTGGGGGAAATGGGGAGCATTTCAAAATTGATGCATTTTTGAAAATTTCAAACCGTTATATCTAAAAATCCAATGCAAGTATTAAGTTGAAATTTTCTGAGATTGTCGAGCTCTATGACTTATAAATTTGATAAAATTTTTATTTTGATGGCTATAGAGAGAGGGAGGTGATGGCCCAAAATATCGAAAATTTTGAGAAATTTTTGTAGGGCTCTGGTAAATTTAAGTTTTTTGCGAGAATGGCTATGAAAAAATAAACTGCAAAAAAGTCGGGCGCAACTTTCTTATTTACCCCCATACAAAATTACGCAATTTTGCAATTTGAAAATAAACGGATTTGTTCGAAAAGTATAAATGCTATTGATCCGAAATTTGTAATATATTACTTTAATTATGATTTCAATCTACTGTATAAAAATTTTTTGAGTCCTCCCTTTCCTTCCAGGACCTCCCATACAAACTGAACTTTTTTATGAAATACTATAAACAAATTTACTCAGTACGTATAAAATTGATCGATTTGAAATTGTGCACAGTATCTATTAAATTTTTGAATCCTAAATTTTGTAAAGAACATTTTGATGGCAACTCTAGCGTGATGAGAAAAAATTAGTTCAATGTCGTCATCCCCTCCACCACTTCCCCTACGAAATTTCTTAAAATGAAAAAAAAATTCATCTTGACCACATAAACTGAACTGCAGAATGGAAGATATGTACGACAAATGTGTCCCTATGTAAACGGGTCGGACATTTCTTCCGAATTTCAGCATTGCGAGAACTGTCGGACACTTATCCACGACATAAGTGTCTGGTAATTTCTCTCAGATGTAAACAGTCAAAGTGAATTTCTGTCAGATACTTGACACTTATGTCCGGAGAGAAGTGTCAGATGTAAACGTACCTTAAGAGACCTAAAGATCTGCATAAATAAGTGCTTCCGAGTATTTAAGATGGAAGGCAACATCGTTAATAGCCAGAATAAACAAAAGTGGTCCCAAATGACTTCCTTGAGGAACACCAGAATATGCAGTAAATGGCCTAGAAGTACAACCATGATAGAGAACTTGATAATTTCTATTACATCATTAGATAAGACTTAATCCAATTAATTAACCATGAATGAAAGTCCAACATGTAAAATTTCAACAAAAGAATGGAATAATAATGGTAATTTCTCAAAAGCCTTTCTAAAATGAGTATAAGCAGATCGATTTGCTTACCCTCATCACTATCCGCAATGGATTTGTTCGTAATCTCCATCAGATTAGTTACTGTTGATCTATTTTTGACAAAACGATGTTGTTTATATGAAATTATGGACTTACAATGAAACGACATGCACCCATATACTACAGACTCAAAAAGCTTCATCATAATAAGTGTGATCAAGAAAGAGTGAAATACAGATATGTATGTGGTCAATGCCTTTCCATATTTACACCTGCAGAGCAAAGGGTTGGAGAAAGCGTCACGTTTAAGTTGCAATGTCAAAAAATCGTCTTCTTGTTCTTAAAAAAAATTCCGTTTGAAATTTGTAGTAGATTACTTTATTTTTAAGCCTAAAATAAAAATAAAATTTACTCGAACACTCAAAATATGTATTATTTAATTTAATTATTGCATGTTAAATGAACTTGAAAATTCAAACAGGTGAAGACAAAAAAAATTAAAAAATGTTCATTGACAGGTGAAAGTCCCAACGGGTGGTAGCTTAAACTCGGTCCCTCTAGTGCTAATTATACCTATGATTTTCACTCCATGTATAAGCTTACTTCGTAATGTACATGATAACCCTTCACGGAATTCAACCACATACTCTTCTCTTCAACATTTTTAATCATATTGAGCAAATTTAATAATTAATTAATAATTTCATATTCCAGTAAGCAAGTTTATATCGTTCCAATTGTTATAATTCTGGAAATTGCTATTTTTGACAATGACGTCGTCCTTTCATTCGGATATTTATCCCACACCTCAATAAAGAGTGGGAGGTAGTGGCGTAACTACGATTCATTTCTGGGGGCCCGACGAAATATCCGAGATAACAAGTCTTGAAGATTTTCCTTGAACAATAACAAAAACTTCTCGACAGAGTATGCGAGTAGTGAACGTATGAAAGGATTTAACCTCTTCCGGCAGCAATTCAAGTTAAAATTGCAACTGCAAATTATAAAACAATTACACAATTTAGCCGTAAATAAACTTTCAGATCGTTGATTGCAGAACGATTTAATATAAAATATAGATAAATTAAATTCTGAAAAAAAAAATAGATAATGCTGGAGCTCGAAGAAATTCAAAAAAATTTTGATTTCGTTCGATGAATCGAGAACCTTCATAGGGTGTGGCGGAGGAAATTGTTTGCTTTATTGTACGTGACGTTTCGGTCTCTGCTGAGACCTTTTTCAATCTCTGATAGTTTTTGATAAAGGTTTCAGCAGAGACTGAAACATCAGGAATAATAAAGCAAACACTGCAAAATCCGGAAATATTTACTTTTAATTTGAAATGCACTGCTAAATCATTCACCAAACCACTTCTTGGATGTATTTGCGCTTTTTTCTTTTTCTTAATAATTGTAATGCAAAATTTATAAACTAATTAAGTTATATTGAATCAAAAGCAGAAAGGCACCTCAAATACGATCAAAACTCGTTTGTGAATGCCTTCAGGCCATTACAGCTCTAAGAAATAAAAAATAGCACTCGTAACTCTTATTTGGATCCTATAATATATAAAATTATCAAACTGATTATATGCCAAATCATATTGGAAGGGATCTGAATCTGATTTTGACGGTCAGCAAACCTTTTTATGAGATACTATGAAGTATTCAAATATTTACAGCGAAATGTGTCTAAAGTCATTGTCAGTGCTCCTAGGACTCGGCGTCTGGCAAAAAGTAAAAAATTCGACAATTAAATAGAAATCAGACTTTACTCTTACTTGGTATCTTAACTGGTCGCTACCAAATGAAAAAACATTTTCATAGAATCGGATGCTCAGAGAACAATCTCTGTAGAATTTGCATTGAAGAATAGAAACCTCCAGACGAAATTCTCTGTGATTGCGAATTACTCGCGAGATCAAAAGATTCCTTCATTCAGCCAACAAGTCGGATACAACTTTATTATTCTTGGGATAAGTTGAGGATGCGGTATGGGAAGGGGGCGATGGTAGAATTGGGTTGATGCTAATAATTGTCTGGCTGATTGCTTGAATTACGTTCACAATTCTCTATACAGACTTTTAGTTTCACAGACGAAATGAGGCAGTTAGTTTCAAAACTTCCTACTTGCACTTTTTTTTATCTTCTTCTTATTCAATGGCACTACAGCCTTAATCGGGCCTTGGCCTCCTGATCTTCAGGTTCCTTAACACCGTTATTTGTTATTGTGGAAGGATCGTTAGTTCTTCGCACAACCCTCAATCTACGAAATTTCATATTCGCAGACTAACTGACCCAGATATACCCAAGTAAACAGTGTTCGGAAATTATGCGTCGACCGGGATTTGAATTCCCGACCTTAACGTTGTAGACCAACACGCTACTCACTAGAATAGACGCAAGCAGTTTTTCTATATTTTATATGAAATCTGAGAGTATATTGTGTTTACCTTACCGTTTGTAACGCTAAGAAATCATGCTCGAACAGAGCCACCAAGGGTACAGAAATATTTGTTGTCGCTCAAAAACCTCGACTCCGAGTGACCGTCTGTCCGTCTGTCTGCAATATAACTCTCGAAAGCTTTGACCTATCATCCTGAAAATTTTCATATATTATTTTTAAAAAAAAGTGACTTAAGCTCGGGAACGGGCCACGTCGTCCCACTCCTTCTACCTCCTCCCATACAAATTTCATAAAATTTCGAAATTCAGAAACCATTTTTGCTATCAACTTGAAAATTAGGTCATAGTATAATGATATGAATATCATTAACATCAAAAATTTTTTATCTGATCGCCTTACTCCTTCTCCCATACAAGTGCACAATTTTCAAAAATGCATTTATTTGGTTTGGCAACTAGCAAAGCTATAAGAACCAATTTTTGTCATAATTAATTTTATTACAATTATGTACAACCAATTTTAGGAAAACTATCAATGAATAAAGCAATGTGATTAGGATGCTGATACGCAGATTCAAAATCATCCAAAACCTCGCACTTTCTCTATCACCTCCCATATAAATGCCATAAAATCAGACAAAAATTATTCAATTTCCTCGAAAATTATGAAAGCAACAAACTTTAAATTCAGCATGAAACATTTTGTACACTACTTTCGGCATTACATACAAAAATTACAAACCTCTCCCTCTGCTTTTACGCCCTCCCATACAAAAGTCAGTGTTTTTTTTTGCATTCTTAGGCTAATTTAGTCATGAAACGCAAAAAAACAAAATTTCAGGGTAGCAAATTATTTTTTTTTTTTGATGGATGTAGGATGTAGTCTAGTGAGAAGCGTGCTGGTCTGCAATGCAAAGAACGTGAGTTCAAATCCCAGTTGATGTTATAGTTCGATCACACTGCATGCAAAAAAACTCGTTCTACGAAAAATAAAACCGGAGATAGAGAGATGTGCAATGCGCTGCCACAATAAGAAATAAAAAGTTTAAGTAACCTGAAGGTCATGAGGCCGAGGCCTGATTTGGCTTATAGTATCATTGTATGTAGAAAAAGAGTTTAAACTTCTGAACCTGTATCAACGAGAAATAAGATTTTGTATGATTTGAAAATTCGTCAGTGCATGATGCCGCCATCGAGGTTGGAGAGACTAGTTTTTTACAAGGTGAAAACGAAAGCGCTGTTCCAAAATTTATCGGAAATCAAAAACATCTTTTATTCGTAAACTGTGTTCTTAGGTCTGGATCATCCATATCTTAGTTTTGGTTAAGATTAAAGGGCAATTATCTTCGTCATTTGAAGTTTTCTCGAAATTCCACTCTTTTAAAGTTAAAATTTCCATTTTTAGCCAGACGGATGGATTCTTATTTTAATAGTAATTCTTTCGAAAACTGAAATTTTCACACTTTGGATCAATGATATTTGCTATTAGATCTCACCTGACTCGATAACAGTGTACATTTTAAGTTGAAAAATCTAAAATTTCATAAGATTTAAGAAAAAAGAATACGATTGGAGTTGGGGCAATAAGCATTATAAGGAAATGGATGTTACTCTAAGGATATACAAATACTTCAGGAGTGGTACAGATAAAAATTACTTTCCATTAACTTCGCTCACCTAACCATAATTTGATTCATATCAAACTCACCAATACTTATTCCGAATATTACCTTCAGTCACCAAATGTGCTCTCAGGCCAGATAGTAAGTTTTCGGCAAATGTATCCCGCCGGGGAATCCCAAAAAAAAAAATACAAGTTTTGTTATGAATCACATCGGCACAAGTGCGTTTTTCGTTCTACCAACATGTGTGTCCACGCAGTAAATGTGAATAGGTATACGTTACGGCGAGCTACTAAAGCCTCGGTTTTTCGTTATATGGCTCCATGGAGCCTCATGTAAGACTGAAACCGCGCGCAAGGCTAAAACATAATAAGAAGGGGGTTGGGTTCAAAATTTATGAGGGAATTACTTAGTATAAAGGAGCTGAGTAAATATAGTTCCGCCCAGACACTGTTGGTGATTATTTTTCTTTAATACTGTTCCCAGGGTGAATTTAAAAACAAAGACTGGCATCTGTGTGGATAAAACGGAACCCGAGGAAAGAATAAGGCGAGAAAAGGATGCGATGTGATAAGGGCCAATCTTAAGAAGCATGGAATGAGGACACAGGTGAGAACAAAAACTGGCATCTCATAAAAGCGGGCTGAGAATGCGATGACCTTAATAGAGCCTTTCAGCACTGTTGTTTGTTTTCTTTCGTTTTATTTTTTATATATCTACATTTATATGTTTCTATCCCTTATGCCTGGAGCGCATTTCGTCCTTTTTCTGTTTTTTTTTTTTCTTATTTTCGACGGTTAATAGTAGAATACTCCTCCACACACGATGACGTTAGTCTAGATGTGTAAAGTTGGCCAGTTCGGCAAGGTAGAGATACCTATCGCATGTAGTCAGTATATGTCGAGGCATTATGTTGGGGTTTAATATAAACACATTTTATGGCACTATAACTGAAATCCTGGAACGTGCTGAACAACATTCTAAGTCCCGAAAGCATCATAATTTACACGAGCATAAAAAAGGCAGAAGAACCGGTAGCCTAGTGTATATCTGTATTTACAAGCATCGAGGACGAGGATATACTAGGGCGTATCCTGTAATGCTACTGATTACAAAAGAATCATTTTAAGCTTTAATAACGTACGGTTTTATGAGTATTGTCCTTAGTGTTTTCTAAGGCTACTATGGATACTTTTTCTCGTAATATTGGAAGGGGGGAAAAAGCGTTTACACAGAGGGAAAGTTATAAAGTTCTATCTACAGGCAAAGTAAATTCCGCTCTGTTCTTCGGCAGATAGATTATGTGTGTATGGTTTTTTATATCTAGATTGAAGTCTGTAGTAGAGACTATTAAACTACAACTATAAAAGATTATATGACAGCATATAATATAAAATTTCGCAATCATAAACAAACTAATTAGAAAACTATATTTTTAGTTTTTCCGTCATCGCCACTGGCTATTAATCTCTCAAAGCATTTGAATACTATTCTAAATTTTAGATACAAATCTCAACGATTCGCGTTTCAATAATCTCGTTAGGTTCGAACAAAGTCCCTTGAGATGCCTTGGACAATACTTCACTATTTAATCATCTCTCTCTCTCTGTAGCAATTGTATCCCCATCGGAAATTCCTACCTGCCTTCCATATACACGGAAAAGATTTCAACAATTCTGCTGCAATTTAGATCCGAAATTCGAGCTCAATTAAAAACTCAAGCACACATTGAAGAGTTTCTCAACGTTTACAACCACTGGATATTACTTCCGTCTATAGCGTTCACATAATACGGGCGACGCAAGGAGTGCTCGTATTGATTTTCATGATTACACTTATCCGCAATGGGAGGATGAGCTCAACTTTTCCGACAGTTTCACTAATTAATTGATAGCTTTTGGCTGTCTAAAGGTGCACTTGGCGACCTGAGAATCCGGAACATGGCTTAGAATGAAAATTGAAGTTGTTGCTGCTATTTTTCCGGTTTATGCGAGAGGAAAATTGAAAAACTGTGGGTGAAAAAAAAATAATTGAATTTTTTGAAAGTGAGTTTTTTTTTAAATAGTTGAAAACAAATTATCTTTGGCACAATGGAATGAATTGTTTTTAATATAATTGAATTTTATTTTCACAAAAACAAACAGAGTAGTTATTAATTTAAAAGACAGATGTATGATAAGTTAAAGAGTATATGAGAGAAGAGAGAAATATGCTTCATATTTCTTAGCAATTCATTAGTCTTCTACAATGGCGCTACAGCCCAAATCGGACCTGGGCCTCCTGACATTCAGGTTCCTTAACATTTTTTATTATTTATTGTGGAAGGGTTGTTAGCCCTTCGCACAACCCTCTTTCTACGAATTTTTCATTTTCTTAGATTGAGGTGACCAAGGTATATCCAAGCAGGCAATATGCCGGAATTATATATTGCGCCGACCGGGATTTGAACTCGCGACCTTCGCATTACAAGACCAACACACTACCTACTAGGCTATACCCTAGCAATTCATTAGTACTTAGCTAAATACAAGGAGTCGCTCATTAGATATTATTGAAGTCAACCTGATAATTTCCTTTCAACGAACACATGTTGAACTTGGCGCGACTAATTCAAAGCTAATGAGATTTTTTGGATGTACATATGTATCTTAGGGTATTGGAAGAATGTTGATGTTGTCGGTATATGCAAGTTGAGTAGGTTTGAAATATATTTCAACTTGGAATCAAAGAAAAGTTTCCGAGAGTTTGTTATATTTTTCATTTTGTTACTCCCTCTGGGATCATAGGCTTGCAGTTGAAGCACTTTCCCTGAGTTTTCATTGAAATATTGGCCATCTTCAGGTCAGGTGGACAGGATCAGGAGAGGAATGAAACCTGAACAGATACATCATTCTGTTCGTTGGTTCTGAGTGTGAAGCCAAAAATGGCTTGGCAGCGTCCCTACGCCGAGAGCGAGAAACCGTCTCATCAGCTGGGATAAGATTATCGTTGCCTTTTTTGAGCGTATTTCAAGGGGTGATAATAGGAGATATAAAAGCCCAGGTTGGGTCTGACAATACTGGATTAGAACAAGTCATGGGGAATCATAATGACTCTTGGATACCTGTCATGACCCTAGATTAAGAGAGCTGAAAAGGCGAACTATTTGTGAAGTTTTATGGTACTCGGCAATGGGCATCGGCATTTTCCACGAATGAGTCACAATAAAACTTCTTGGGTTTCTCCTGATGGTGTCAGCCAGAACCAAATCGACCATTTGGCTATAAGTCGGTGTTAAAAAAGACGTCATCTCAAGATGTGACCCAAGCGCCGAGTTGATTTAAGGGGCGATAGACAGTAGATCGTTGCCTGGTTGACATTATTCACAGCATTATATATACAGTGCTGGAAAAAACACTTACAACCGAAGTCAGAAAAAAACTTTTTTATTCAAAACTTTCTTTATTTTGAATTGAACTTAACAATTTTTTGACAGAATTTTTTCTCGTAATGTACTAAACACAAAAACTATAACAAATAATAATTTTCAACAGCATCCTACGCCAAAGGTAATCCATATTGGGCAGATACACTGGACCCCAAGTGAGAGCTAACCAGGAAGATTTCTAACAAGTGCTGAAAAATCTGTGTGACGATATGTGCAAAGTTGTGACAAACCCTCGGTAACGCGAAACACACGCGAGCGGAAAAAACCAAACTGATAATAATCCCAATGTCAAACGATGTCCAATGTTCATGAAACTATCACGATGCTTAAATACATCTTAATAAGGCTGTTGAACGAAGATCAGACCAATAAGGCTAAATCTGCGGCTTACCTTGGAGATAAGGGTTCGCTGTTTAAAACTATGAAACAGTTGACAAACAGGAATTTCACAGCCAACCGACTGGATGGCGATGGGAGACGAAACCTTTCTTAATATGAGAGAATACTAGTTGCAGCGATGGAAGAAACACTTCTCTGATATTTGAAACATCTTTTCTTAAGAAAATATTTCAAAAACAGAACAATTGTAAAACATTCAATAATAGCAACAATCCTCTATTATGGACGATTCCGTAGATGAAGAAGAAATAGTTTTCGCCATTCCTCCTTAGCGTAGTGGCCAGTGTGCTTTCTTCACATGCAATACGTCGTGAGTTCGATTCACACTCCAGGCAATAAAATTTTTTTAAACACGAATTTTCAGTTGCTATTGGCATTGAAAAATTATTCAAAATTAAAATGGGCAAGCGATGTAAAACTTAAACAGTTCCACTTCAAGAAGGTCAATGTACCAAGTAGATGGTTTTTGTTTGCTTTCTATCATTCAGTCCTACATAATATCTGCAAATATTTGTCAGTAGCATCCAGCACAACTCAAAAATATACTAGCTTCATCACTCGCTACGGTCATTCTCACTCTACTTCCCCTACCTTACCAGTCCCATTCCTTCTCTCCATGACTGTGTTTGTGCATTGTACATAAAGGTCTAATTTGCCTCACATACGTAATTCTTAAAAAAAAAAGAATTGCGGGAAAGAAAGGCTCTGGTATAGATCGTATTATGACTGAACTTGTAAAAGTGGACCCAGAAATAGCAGCTACCAATCTTAACTCAGGTGTGGAACGAAGAATTATATCCGGCTAAATGGAACGAGGGCATTATTGTAGAAACTCTAAAGAATGGCGACCTTCGGAATTGTGGCAATTAGTGTGGTATTTGTCTAATTACTTCCGTTTTCAAAATTATGGCTATGACAATTCTCAATAGTATTAGTAATATTGTATGAAGCACTCTCGATGTTTATCAGATGGATTCCGTAATTGGTCTTCTTGTACTTGCCATATAAATACCCTACAGCCAATATTGCAGCTTTCCGCTGAAATTGGTTCGCTACCACATCTCGACAAAACATTACAATTGGCGAATATAATTTGGAAAATGTGGACGAATTCATATATTTAGGCACAAAATTGACAAAGAGTGGAAATGAAACGAATGAAATAAAAAGACGAATCCAGCTCGCAAATAAAACGTATTATTCAGTCTTAGCTATTCTTAAGGCCAGCTGCGTACACAGGAAGACCAAACTCCAAGTCTATAAATCAATAGTAAGACCTGTGCTTTGCTACGGATGCGAAACATGGACCCTTACACAAGCATCCGCAAATATGTTGAACGCTTTCGAAAGACGGGTCCTGAGACGAATAATTGGAGCGAAACGTGATGGTGACCGATGGCGAATTAGATACAACAGTGAGCTGTATGATATATTCGACGAACCGGGGGTTTCCACTATCATCAGACTGCGGAAGCTGCAATGGGCTGGCTATGTACAAAGGATGGACGAAACTCGAATACCTAAAAAGGTATTCGAGGGAAAAACGGAGGGCCGGAGGCCAGTGGGAAAACCCAGGAAACGCTGGTCCGACTCTGTTGACGAAGACTGTTCATCGCTGCTCGGATTTAAAAATTGGAGGACGCTGTCACTGGACCGAGATCGATGGAGACTTCGGCTACGGGAAGCCAAGGCCCGAAAGGGGCTGTAGCGCTGCGACGAGAGACCACATCTCGTATTTATGGAAGACTTTCGACAGCGTGAGACTTCATATGGAATGTATGGAATGCATTGCACAGGAAAGATATTTCAGATAAGATCATAGCTATGATTAAAGAATCCCATAATGATGGAAGATATCGTGTGTTACTTGGTGGCGAGCTGTCCAAGAGCTTTTCTGTACGAACGGGTATAAAACGTGGCTGCATATTATCGCCAGCCCTGTTTCTAAAGATAATGAATGATAACTTGAAAGCTGCAATGGAAGCTGGGGAAGATAAAGGTCTTTAGTGGAGACTGTTTAACATCTTAAATAACGTTGATTATGCATGGACATTTGGACTTTTCTGTCTTATAGTTAATATTTGTTAGATTCTAAATGGAAAGATGTAGGATTGAAAATAAATGTGCATGAAACGTAGAACGTGCTCATGGGTTTGAACACAAGCACACCTAATGTTCTTAACAGACGAGATGTGCAACAACTCAGAATGTTGTTATCTCGGAAGCAATATCAGCATGGAAGGCGGTGCTAAAAACGATGTTGAGGCTGGTATTAAAAAGATCGGTACGAACTGGACACACTTTGAGGAAACCTGAGCAATATATAACTAGATTATAGCACTCAAGGAAGACGTGCGGTTGTTCAACAATCTAGCACATGATAGCGACTACTTGATCAGGAAGCCAGAGGAATATACAAGTCCTGGTGAAAACTAAATCCCGATGTCCACGATTGCGCCTTGTGGAAGAGAACTACTTTTGTCCTATGCTCTTATATGAGGACTTAACGAGGAATTGACTAAATGGATTGATGGCATAAAAAAAACAATAATGAAATATGCACCATTTCATTTCTAAGACATTGTACCATCAAAAACCAAACTTAAATTTCCACTTGAAAACAACAACATGGCAAAAGCTCTTTCAAGTGTATAATTTGTTGGAAGTAGCAGTTTGCAAATTTTCCGCATTAAATTCACATTTTCTTTATCGTTTACTTTCGAGAAAATCGACCGCCACTACACTCAAATTTCAACCACATATATACACACAAATTCTCTCTACATAGGCGGTCATCTTACTTTTGTGATAATAATAATCTGCCATGGACAGCAATGCGACTATGAAAGGAGCAGGATATTTCCGATGGAGATGTGAAAATCTCAGATGTATTTGTATTAGTGAACATAGAGAATACTCGTTACTTACCACCTTCTATACTTCCGGGTGCATCCTGCTGCATCAACTTGGCAACGGAAATTCTTTTCGTCGAGAAAGGAAAGCAAGTTCTAAAGAAAAGTTTTGCGGATAATGCCTGTGAATGTAAGCAGTGGAGATACTGGCATAAAGAGGTTAGATAAGATTCAAGAAAGGAATCACAGCAGTACGCAAGAATAGGATGTATATAGCTTTCAGTGTTCGTAATACTATACACAGTGTATTCTTATTAATGGATAGTGTTGTATGATGGATTTAGAATCATTTCTAAATGGAGGAGTATTAAAATCTCTTCTTTATCGTATTTATTGCATGGAAAGGCTATGTGAAATTAGAAAAAAGTAACGAAATGCTGGCTAACGACGCACTCACTATTATTAACTCGGGCAAAGCATTATAACTCGGGCAAAGCATTAGTTAGTTCACTTTCTCATTTCACATTTTTATATGAAGTAAGTGCAATTCTCAGAAGCGAGTGAAATTGTACAATACATTTGTAAGATAAAGTAGGTCAATTCAAATATGTCCTTGCTATTCATTTAATAATAATGTTGAAATACCACTTGGTGTAGTCGGTAGAATTTATTTAATACACTTGATATACAAAACTTGCCTAGTTGAGCCTCTACTTCTAGGCTTGTCAATTTAAAAAAAAACTGATCTTACCACAAAAAAAAACAAAGTGGAGGATATTCCAAAATTCAGCAAGAAGAATATTAGTATTCTAATCGGCCTAATGACCGAGCACAGTAGAGTAAACCACCACCACCTCAAAAATATGGGCTTAGCTGAAACCGACATTTGTCGCCTTTGTCTCGAGGACTCAGAAGCGACAGTACACATCCTGTGTCACTGTAAAGCAATAACTAGGAAAAGACAGAGTCATCTTGGAAAGGGTTTCCTTTCTACGGAGGAACTAGCCAATACGGCTCCCGTAAAGATTCTGTGGAAGAAGTGCAAGATTTTTCCAATCTCGGAAGCATTGTCATCGTGAACGGCTTAAAAAAGCTCGTCAGGCCTTCGGTATCTTTTCCCCTTTTTGGAGGTTAAAAGCGATCTCCCTTCGCACGAAGCTGCGAGTTTTCGTGAACCAATGCCTCCGACGCATTTTAAAAATATTCTGGCCAGAAGTGATCTCCAACGACAAACTTTGGAGTACAACTGGCCAGACTAAAATAGGTATTGAGATTCAACTGCGGAAGTGGCAGTGGATCGGTCATACTTTAAGGAAACCAGAGCGAAACATCGCCAAACAGGCTCTAGATTATAATCCTCGAGGAAGACGTCGGGTTGGTCGACCATGTAACACATGGAAGCGAGCAGTTGAGCAGGAGGCCAGAGGAATAAACAAGTCCTGGCAACAGCTTAAGGCCGATGCTCAGGATCGCGTCTTGTGGAAGAGAGTTGTTTCTGTCCTATGCCCCTATAGGTGGTCTTAACAGGAATTTGATTGATTGAAAGATTCTCAAATTAGCTAAAGCTATTGAATTATAATAGGTTAAAAGGGGCTATAAACGCACAATATGCCAAGAAGGTCGCAGTGCGCGCGTTCCCCTAATTGTAATAGTAATGAGCCTCTACGAATTGATATTTACCAACCTCTTCATCCTAATTAAGGATAAAAAAAATGTGGTCAGCTCGGCAGTACGAAGAAAGAGTGATTCCATACAACAACTACTCGAGACGATTTTACCAAGATTTCAAAAACCAAATCCTCTTCTCAATACAACTCGAAGAATAACAAAATATAACAAATCAATTACTTAGTGAAACAATCGATCATTTTCAATCTTCTCAGAGTGACTGATGACATGCATAGAAGGGGTGGACACATTTACCAGAGCAACGATTTAACCATAGCAACATTGTACACATATACAAGGTTCGATGAAAGAAAGTCATTGGGAAATTGCTGCCGATTAATTTAATGACCTATGACAGCAATCAATTGTGAATAAATGGATTAGTAAAACTATAGTCCCATGCCTGCTAATTCGTATCGCATACATAAAATATTGTCGGATAAATTAAGCTTAGTGTTTCGGAAGTTAAACACGTCCTAGTCCGAACTGGGCAATGACATCTTCGCTGATTCCATCTCACTAATGACGAATGTTATTAACAAGAGTTAATGAGATGAATCTTAAGATACAAACTAAATCATTACCATGTATTATGTAATTTCATTTCAGCGTGTGCACTCGAAATTTATCTGAAAGGGTCTATAAATCGGTTTAATAATGTTGAAATTCATTAACAATCTCAAGGATCTTATGGTCCGTCGCGACGATAAAATCGAAAAAGATACGCTCTAATGAAAACATAAATAATAAGAAATTTCATTATTTATAGCGTAATATTCTTAGCTTCGAGGACTCGGCGAGCATACATGAAAATTATTATTGCCATCGTACCACCCACCCGGTAATAATACTGAACGTTATTGTATTATATTTCATGACGTGTTGTTTTATGGTCATCGCGGAGCGCTCGAGTGAGAGAGAAAGACGACATAGAGATTGCACACGTTTAAGGTTACTTTAACGCTATGCCTCATATTCACGTAATTACTTTACTGGCACCTGGGCAAATATGTAATTAGAGTATTAATGACATGTCAAACTTTTCAATTTCGTTATTATATTTCTGCACCCTGGCATAATTAACTACTTAATGAGATGTTAAGTAGCTCTAGTAGAATGCACTTGCTTTATACCGGAAGGTTATTTCGTTTACGTGCAATGAAAAACTGTTTTTATTAATTTTCATCAGGTCGCAGGAATAATGTGAAATTGAAAGTATTTATGACATTATCATATTTTTTATGGATTGATAAACTATTTATTTATTTATTTAATTGTTTTTTGTATACGTTGTTAATGCAAGTTTGCGAGGGACGCTATTTTTCCAAAATATTACTTACCACTCTGTGACGCCGTAGCAGATGCTGAGGTATTCAATTGCTTTCTTAGATCATATGGTTTGACTGTAGTACTTTACCCCTCATTAATATGATGCCTCAACTTCCAGTTGGCGAAATAGTTTGTAAATACTCTCAGTAAGTAGCATTTTTAATGTCCAGCATTACTACAGCATAATATATCGTTGTCCTCCATCGCCATCTTTCGCCTTGTATCGCCACAGCTGCTGCATCGAATACCGCTTTTGTGGCGTCAACAGTGAAACTCGTGGTGTGACAGTGCTGCTTTCTTGTCTGCTGTAACAGGCAGGCTGTTAAATATATCAAGTAACTATGTATATCATGCAATATAACGATGGCTCTCCAGAAGACTAGTTTTCCTTTCGAAGCAATACGAAACGTTGGAACTTCCATGGCTCTGGAAAAACTCCATCCTCTTAGCATTTTTGCATCGCTGTTAAAAAGATGTAGAGCCTCTTTTGAATAGCCACTGTTACTTCCATATGTGGGATGCCATCGGGTCTAGGTACCTTGTTGCCTATTTTCCCTTTTGCTTCAATAGTTCCTTCAACGTGATTTCAGGAATGGACTATCTTTGTGTGTACTCCGCGACAACTGTTTATGACCAACCCAATTTTTCTAAGAATTCCATAATTAGTGTATGCACAATATGTGTTTGTGCGTATTTGTGTTACCAATTGGGCGGTGTAAATAGTTGAAAATCGCGAATAACCAGCGTGTGTGGTTGCCAACAGTTTAAAATTGTAAACAATTAATGATACCAATCAGTTATACAATTGTTTATGGTTGCCGTGTAACAATCTATTACGACCGCAAACATATCTGATTTGAAACTAATATTCAAGAATAAATAATTTGTACAAACACCGTAGGCTAATATTTTGTACAAGTGTACAATAGATTTCTATACCTCAAAGTTTGGAAAATATGATATTTTGGCATTCCTCATTTCGCAGTACAAATCAAAGGAATTCTTGTACACGCAATTGATTGCAAATTATATAAATTCAGCAATTGCAACTACGCTGTCATTTAATCCCGTATAGGAAATGGCATTAATTGAACGAAATTAGTTGATAGTATTCATCAGAGCTTTGCAGGCAATCTCTTCGAATATGGAGAAGAAATTCCGTATTATATACGTATGTTCGACGAAATTTACATTTCGATTTTGAACTGCAGAGATTACTGAAACGTCCTTTGCTTTAAGTTGCACAAAGATATATGTATGTATGTCACTGTGAACAGAGGATAGCAAGAGGAAAATCCAGTCATGCTGTATCGTCATTCCACAATTAAATTCCGAAATAGGAGCAATTTCAAGAATTTTCCTGGTGGCTTTGATATAATCTATTGATCTGCAATTCATAATTTCTGAACTCTCTTCTACGTAGATGCTTATGTATGAGTAGATTCGATTATATAAACAAAATTTAATATCTTGCCAATTATTTTCCGAAATCCAATATAAAAGTAAGTTAAGTTGGCGTTGTATGGCAGATATGAAACACAATTTTAAAATGCAATTTATTGCATAATTATTTATGGATTTGAAGGAAATAATTTTCTACTAAGATGCGCAATCGAAAAAATGCAGCACGCATCGCTATATGCTCGAGCTTTGAAGTTTATTTTTTGAAAATAGATCTTTCAAATAACCTGCGGTTGTCTATTATGGAAGGTGGAGTATGGCGGCAGCATGCTTGCTGGCTGGAACGGCTTAGCTCGTCGGCAACCAGGCTGGATCTCGCCATCTCCTCCAAGACATAAAACTACATGCTGCTTGATTAGTCGAAGGTAGGGTTGAACAGTGAAAATTGCCCCCCATAGTGTTTTTTATTTCTGGGCATATTTATTTATTTTGAAATGAAATGGAAACCATGATTAATTACAAATAATAGGAAAAAAAACATCCACCAAGTTTGTAAAGCCAAGAAATATGGCTCGGAGAAAAAAGTGAATGATAAAGAAGTTCATATAATCTCAAAACCTCATGTTCGTCCGTCCGTCCGTTTTTAAAGTTTGTGCCACATGATTGAAACATTCAAATTCGTAGTTTTCGGTTTTAGGGCTTCCCCCGCCTAACCATTAACCCGTACACCCCCAAAATGGGTGTCCCCATGAGATCCGCAACCATCTCCAATCCACCTAAAAATGAACTTTCTGTCTTGAAAGGTTTGCGAGTTAACGTGCGCTGAGTGTAGATGTCGACGTACGGTGGACGGCGTACAGACAGATGGATTTTACTTTATTATTTTCATAATAAAGTATTGTATTGCATTGTATTGTATTGTTGTTAAGATAGAAAGTTCATTTTTGGGGGGGTGTAAGGATTCAGGGGAGGGGGGGGGGGGGCAGAGGTAGCGCTTAAATTGAAAATTAAGAAATCAAATCTCTCCATGGTTTCAGCTAGGAAGCTAAAATCAACATACATATAGAGGGGTTTCTGGGAAAAAACTTTAAAAAAAAGTTAATTTTCTTATCCATTGGAGTCCAAAAAGAAGGGCGGGGCTAAAGCAAATTGTCTACCGATTTTTTTTTTTTTTTTTCAAATGATTATAACGTCGAAATTACTTACCACAAAAAATTTATATTTCGGAAACATTAAGATGGTATAAAGACCAATTAGAGTCAGCTTTAAAGCAGTCTAATTGTTGTAAGGGGGAGCGTCAGAGAGGGTGCAAAAAGAAAAACTCCTAAAAATTAATATCCCGCCTATCTCTTAAGCTACGTAATTGAAACTTGGATCATGTATTAAGCTATACTAGGGAATTGTGAGAAGAAATAATAGTAGCAGGGGAAAATGGGGAGCATTTCAAAAATGGTGCACCTTCCAAAATTTCAAAGAGTTTTATCTCAAAAGTGAGTATAGATATCAAATTGCAGTTTTGTGAAATTGGAGAACTACGTAGTCTTTAATTTTGGTAAGAAAATCTAAATTGTCCGGTGTAAGGGGAGGGAGGTGATAGGCAAAAACTTCGAAAATTTTGATGGATTTTTTAGGGCTCTGGTGAAAGATACAAAGTTTAAATTTTGCATGTGGATAGAGCTATTAGATATAAAAAGAAAAAAAAGCAACAGTTTCAATATATAAACTTGAAAATTTGCGAAATGCATTAAAAAAAAAATTATAAATATATGAAATATTAACTGGTCTAATACGTTTAAAACTTCTACCAACTCCGATACAAAATTATTTTTTGACCATTTCTAAGAAATCAATTATCATCTAACTATAATAATATATATATATGTAAATATAATAATACATATATATAATATCAATAGGAAATTTCGCACAAAAACTTTTGAGAATAGTTGAAACGAAACTGCGTCAAAAGTATGGAAATCGCGTTTGCCTTTCTACACCCACCCATACAAAAGTATGATTTCGACCAATTTCAATAAATCAACTAATAACCAACAAACTAAAAGCTGCGAACGGGAAATTTTGTACGAGCACCTTACAAGAGAACAAAATAAAACCGCATCGCAAATTTTACGATTCCCTTACCTCCTCTACCTCCTCCCATACAAATGATGTAAAATACACTGAATTTTATGAAAATTATGATTCAAGAAATTAACTAAAAAATTATTAGCATCCACCCATCACCCCTGACTTCATAAAAACCCAAACTTGCATAAACGGATGAAATATTTATTATATGTACTAGAGCTATTGATCATATTCGCAATTAAGTTTTAAATTGACAGCACCCCTGCCGTGAAGGGTGTTCCACTTAGTCTTCCTTAACCACTCTAACCTGCATATTGACTTTCCATGCATCCTCAACTTGCCCCAAAAATAATAAAGATGCGCCCGACTTGTTGGCTGTTTATTTCTTTGTAACAACAAAGTATCGAAACTTTGTAATTAAAATTACTCTGGGAAATGGTATTTCAAATTTTTTTTTTAAGTAGGTAGGAATGTCCTTAATTATTGTCCCAACAATTAGCGCGGACTGTTAATCAGTCTGTTGAATCGGTACACTTCAGTAGTCCACGGCGATTTTAAGATGGATAAAAATATTTTGTGTTTCCAAACGAATTTAGTATGCAGAATCATTGCGAATGTTGGAAAAGGCTTACGGTGATTCATTTATGCCAAAAACATTAGCCTGTGAGTGATACAATGCCTTTAAAGATGGTCGGGAGATGGTTGAAGACATGCCTTGTTCTGGACGAACTTCGACCTCTACAATTGACGAAAACATTCATAAAGTGAAAAAAATGGTGCTCGAAAATCATCTTGCCAGTGTTAGGTAGATATCATGAGAACTCGACATCTTTCGCGAGTCTGTTCGATCAATTTCGGTGGATACTTTGATCATGAAACGCGTCCTTGCTCGACTAGTTCCTATAAAGCTGAATTTTTATCAAAAAAAAAGTACCGTGAACAGGTAACTTTGGGCATGCTTGAAAGTGCGAATTTTGATCCCACATTCATGGCGCGCATCGTAACTAGTGACGAGGCATAAGTCTGTGAGTTTGACATACAAACCAGTCATCAATCGTCAGAATGGAGGAAATAAATGAACCGAAACCGAAAAAACCACGCCACATCCGCTCAAAAATCAAGACGATATTCATGGTTTTTTTTCGATATTCGAGGTTTGATCCATCATGATTTCACTCCTGAAGGATAGACGGCCAATAAGGAACACTATATGACCGTATTGAAGCGTTTGCGGGAACGAATCCGTAAAAAATGACCGGAGCTATGAAAAAAGAGAAAATTCATGAACTTTCCACGATGAAAATGCGCCATTGCATTGAGCCTCAATTGTGACCGAATTTAAGGCTAGAAAAGCAATAAATTCTATCAATCAACCATCGTATTCATCAAATTGTGACTTTGTCCTATCCCCGAAACTGAAATTACCGCTCCGTGGAACCCGTTTTCAGTTGATCGAGGACATAAAACAAAAATCGCCGTGGACTAATGAGGTGCACCCATTCAACCAGCTACTGCAAAAAAACTGATTAACAGACCGCGCTAATTTTTGGGATAATAATTAAGCACAGTCCTACCTGTCTACCAATAAAAAAAATTTTCAGAAATCTTTTCCCAGAGTAATTTTATTTACAAAGTGGCCTTACTTTATTGTCTCAATGTATGATTGTATTCTAAACAGTCTTGTTGAGGATAACATGGACAATAACAAGTCATCACAAGCTGCAGTTTCTCATTTACATGCAACTGAATAGTTTAAAGCTAGGATGTAGTCTAGTGGGTAGCATGTTGCTCTACAATGCGAAGGCCGCGAGTTCAAATCCTGATCGACGCATAATTCCAGCACGCTGCCTGCTTGTTTATATCTTGGTCACCTCAATCAACGAAAGTGAAAAATTCGTAGATAAAGGGTTGTGCGAAGAATTAACAATCCTTTCATAATCTATACATATAAATATAATTGTAGTGTCTGTCTGTCTGTCTTTCCGGCTTTCACGCAAAAACGGCTGCACCGATTGCAATGAAACTTTCACAGATTATTAGCTCTACCTCTGGGAGTAATCTGCTTTAGGTTTTATTTTTCTCCCCTCACGCCTTCTACCCCCTCCCATACAAAGTGACTCATTTTCAAAAACTTATAATAATCAAATTTTCATGGAAACTATGAAAGCTATTAATTTGAAATTTAAAATATATTATTTCTATTATAAATACAATCTTCAAGTATATAAATAGTTTGAATCCCCCAACTCCTTCCACCACCTCCAATACAAACTAAACTTTTTCATTAAATACTATACTCCAATTTTCTCAGTACGTATAACTTTGATCGAGCTAAGATTTTGTATTAAATCCTTAATTAGCAGGGATCTTCAGAGAGAACCCAACAAAAGTGGATGTAAAAAGCGTAGGTAGCCACTTTGGACTGGTACATGGCCGGCCAAACCAGCAAAATCGTAGCCATCCTACATCGGCTGAGATTTGTTAAGAACAGGCTATGCCAAAAAGCCATTGATGTCGTAGGTATTTCGGCTACCTGTAGCAACCAACCTGCGTAACCTACTCACACATTCAAACAGTAAAATTTCGTCCCTAGCGTGGTATCTATCGTATATGATTAGCCAGCGTATCCTGCGGGGGCTATTTTAGTACGTAAGATGTGAGGCACAAAAACAATAGATGTATTAATAGGCTGGCGATTTGGTTGGTATTCGCACCTTAGGGAAATACCATATCTTTTACGGTTTTTAAAGTGCTTAGTGGGTACGACTTCTCGCTGGGTTCATTCGTTATATAGTATGTATTGTGTATTGTGTCAAACGTCAAGTGCTGCTTATGACGAAAACATAGAAAGTTTATCCAATTCAGTTTTTTCAATCATATGCTGTTGATCGTCTATAAGTGAAAAAGTCTATTGGTGATTTTTGACATTATATTTTGATTTTTGTCAGTGAGTAATTCTAAGTAAAGGAAGTTAAAATACGTACAAGTAATTATTAATTGAAATTAAGAGAAAAATCTATTGCTGCGTTTTAATATTATATTTTGATTTTGGCAAAAGAGGCCTTACACTAATAGTGATTTCTTTTCTAGAATTTAGTTCGCAGAAATTTTTTTGGAATAGAACATAAAAAGTGCTGAACTCTCAAGAAAATATGTAAGGGTTAAAACGGGGTAACATTTTTCGCAGAAATTAGTGTAAGCAGATTATATATGAAATATACCGTACATCACTATGAAAAGCACATTGTATCGATATTTACGCGGACGAAGTTGCGGGTATTTGCTAGTAAATAATAAAAATGTTAAGGAACCTGAAATTCAGGAGGCCATGACCCGATTTGTGCTGTAGGCCCATTGTAGAAGTAGAATAGTTCAATAGGTCTGATCAGACCTATTTGGGGACAGAAGGGTTAAATGGTAAAGTTTGTCTGTAAATGTAATAGTAAATATGTGTAAGAGAGTGCTTCTTTTCACATGACATCAATGTGCTTTTCTATGCAATCAATTTTTTATCATTGAAGATACCATTTGAAAGCACTAACTATTCATTTCATTAAGTTGAAATCCTACCAAAGTGAATAAATTCCAAAATTTATCTTTCTAAAGGGTGTCGTCCCATTAAGACAGTGAAATAGAAAGTGTTTTTGGAAAACCAATGCAGTTATCTGTTTTCTCAGGCGAAATACGTTCAATTGAACCAGCTCATCATGTGGGAAAATGCAATGGCTGTTCGGCATCTGCAATAAAAAGGCACTAAAAAATCTTGTCTTATTTACAGGAAGACTATTTGTAGCGAGTATTGCGTAACTACAACAAAATATTTACTACGTAATACCTAATTCCCAAATAAAAGTAATATACATAAGAGGAATGAAACTGTGTTATAGCCAATTTCGGCCTTTATTAGCACTGCAGAAACACAATCATGGAGGGAAGAAATGGAATTCGGAAGGTAGGGTGGAAGGGGAGTGAGAACGACCGTAACGAGTGGAAAAAGCTGGTATATTTTTCAGTTGGTATATTTTTCAGCTGTGGCTGCTACTGACAAATATTTGCATATGTTATGGGAGACTGAATGATAGAAAGCGAACTGAAACCCATCTACTGAGTATGCAGACCTTCTTGAAGTGGAACTGCTTCACTTTTATACCGTCTGCCCATTTTATTTCGAATAATTTTTCGTCGCCAGTACCAACTGAAAATTCGTGCTTTAAAAAATCGCTCTGTCTGGAGTGGGAATTGAACCCACGACCTATTGACTGTGAAGTAAGCACGCTGACCACTACGCCACGGAAGCCTCAAACTAAAATATATGTAAAATTTATGTAAATCTGAATTTTATTTCCTCTATTTCACCCTGTTTCACCGTTTTTCAATACTTTCAGCGATAGCGTCAGCCTTAAAATACATCTTTCATTGACAAACGATATATAAATCTTATTTTTCAAACCTCCAGGTGTTTATAACTTAAAAAATGTGATAAAAAGTTACAATCCCTTAACAGCATGTTAATTGAGAATGTCCTGAAATTTCAAGTAAAAAGATTAAAAATTGTAGTGTCTGCAACTGCTCAAAGATGAAATGGCCACATTTCCGGCCAGATATTGACACAAGTGTTAATAAAGAGTGTAGACATGGAGGTTATGTATGGAATAGACTATCTGACAAATGGCCGCTTCGTGACTCAATATTCACTCAATACAATTGTCAACCAACGCTGCACGACCAACACAAAGAAAATGGGGCTAAATTCAAAATAAGCAATGATGAGACACCCTTTATGTTTTATTCCATATATCCCACAAGAGATTAAATAAGTGGGATATACAAGCTTTCAATTCACTGCTAGTATCCCCAGTTTGTAGTCTCTTTATAATCTTTTCACAGTCGAAATCCCAAAAAAAAAAAAAATAATCGAAATGTCCTTCATGTTGACATTTTTCGAATCTGAGCCAGTCGGATGGTTGTTAATACGAAACCGGAAAGGCAAAATATTTTCTCTTACCTTAGTTAAAGCTCATAGACATTTTTAATATCCGCTTTTACTTTTTTTTTCATTTATCGGATTTCATTTTTCTCTTCAGATATGCACTTGTGTGCTGATATTTCGACTTCATAGAATCGAAAACAAAGTAAAGAACGTTAATTGTACATAAATTTCATTTGTTATGACGTGCACAATGGAGCTGCAGTCATTTATCTGGCAAAACCAGTTCGACATTTATTTCAAAAATATCTATAACCGCGCTATTAATTTCCTCGTCAGTCGAATTGATATCCACCACGTTGAACAATCAGGAGCAATACTGCCAACATATAAATAAATCCACTGGCGAGCATGAGGCGTATTCATATGCACAGAAAACGAAGTTCGAATTGAATTGTAGAATTTTGAAAGGGACCCATCGAAAATTGAAAAAAAAAAACTACAATATAAAATTATATACTGATATGAAAAAAAGGATGGACTTATTGCAAGCGCTTTTTTGTGGTTGGAAAAAATAAATTGATTTGCCGTAATTGGCAACTTCATGAAAAGAATCACAAAATACTCGAATTATTGAGCCACACGTAACTACCTATACGTGCGTGCAAAACTGAATAAATTTTTCAGACTTTTTTTTCGTACGTGTATTAGCAGTATAGCTTTCAATTTGAAAATGGTTTTCAAAAAGCAACCATATCACTTATTGACAGCGAGCAATCGCGAAACCATATAATTGTAAGATCGAACAATATGTGCCAAATGTGAATTGGACTGAAATATTCATGCAAAAGCAACGCTCACTTCCCATTCTGATAATTTACCACTTCTGTTAACACTATTGAAGTAGATAAAATGTTGAATTTTTTTAAATATGCTTTTCCAATTTTAACATAATGGAGGTAGCAAGTCAGTTTCTGTTGGCAGTCCACGACGAAAATATTTGTTTATTTTCAATGGTACTACGAAATTTACTGCGAAAACATTTTGACAGGTCAAATGGGAATACCAGACACTAGCTGATGGATTTGCCAAAAATTCTGTACGAGCTTATAACATTTTAAAAATTTTGATATCGATAAAATTTTGTTACATGTCGGCCCAATCGTTCATCGAGAATTCGCGATCTTCAGCTGTCTACTATTCTGCACAGACCCACTCACTCACAAATATTTAACGACTCATTTATTCGGAGATGGCCGACAGCGGCCGAGCAGGAAATGATTAATAGAAGAGGCATGAAGGGTAGACAGCGGCCGACAAGAACGATATAAAAAGGACGAGCGTTCAGTTCTGTCTCTTTGCATTTAGATCGCAACGGCGTACATTTAACTCCAAGTCTGAACAGTTAGTTATTTGTCATAAGCGAACAAACGTCTACAGCATAAGAGGTGTCACTTATTAGCACAAGAAACAGGGCTGGTGATAACATGTAGTCTAACACCCATTCGCACAGGAAAGCTATCGGTCAGCTTTCCTGTATTTAAAACGCGGGTTCTTTAATCATAGCTGTGATCTTATCTAGAATACGTCTTCCACGCAAAGTATTTCATATGTAATCTCATTTAACCCTGTCAAAAGCGTTCTCGAAGTCCACAAAGATGAGATGTAGTAGCGAACTTATTTTGGCAGACTGCTCTAATATTACCCGTAGGATAGTTTTTTGCAGACTTTTAATGAAATCCAGCCTGACAAACTTCGAGAATGTTCTCTAAAATATCATTAATCCTATTGAGAATAACCTTAGATGTTATTGTTGATACGGCATTAAGTACTATTATCCAAATTCCTGTTGAGAACCTCTATAGGAGTATAGCTACTATGGTGACCATTATTTCTTAGCAAACTATAAATAATCTCAAATTTCAAATAGAGTATGAGAGTATGACAGAAGTTTTTAGTTTGAAATACGTGCGAAATGAATATATCCGCCGAATAAAAATATTAATATTTACTCGTTCCTTCTGCGACCCGCTTAATAACCTTTTTTTCAAATGCGATAGCAGAAATTCAGAATTTTTTGCAACAATAATAATTAAAGTTCACTATTACATAACGTCTGTCCGCATTCGAAACTATTCAAATACAAAGTTTCAAACATGGTGGATAATTAAATTCATTTCGTATTAACAAAACCTGAAAATTCGTTCAGAATATGCTGCAAAGCTTGCATAGTTTTTAGCTAAATTGTTAAGCAAAGTTTGGAAACTATTATAATAATCGTGTACTTTGTATGCATGCATGTATAGTGCTTACATGTACAGTGCATACATGTAATTCTAACGGAATTGATAATGTCGCTGTCAGTTGAAAATGACTGAAATTTAACATTTCATTATTGAAATGAAATCCTTATCAAAATTTATTGCTGGTCAACTGTATTGCTATGATGTCAAAAGTTTTTGATGCGATCCGCAAAACCCCTGCTTCTTGCTCCCATACTAGCTAAGCTTGAAAAATGGATTTCAGTTAGAATTTTTTTCATTATAGCGATCTATCTTTAAAAAAGTATTAACTCTATTTTATCATAGTTTAGATTAATTTAACGAAAGTCTTCACACTTCGAATATGTAAAGTCTATCGAATTGAAAATTGAACCATAGTATGATGATAAGAGTGTTGCTTAGTATTTGTAGAATCTTTAAAATCCTCTGATCCGTTCTATCAATTTGAGAGTGCAGCAACTTGTACAACAATTTTAGGCTCCGACATTTTGATACTAAATTTTTTATTCCTTGGGGACTAAAAATGTGTAACTTTAAATTTGGAGGCGGAGTAGTTAATGCGTGCCGAAGGTAAGTACACAGAGGAGCCGAATTTTCGATACAGTAATGCAATACTGATTTAGTATAATTATTATTAAATATTATAAATTTTGTCTTTTAATACAAGTGATGCAATATTGAACAAGCACTCACTGTTCATTAGAAAACAGTACCTACTGAAATCTTTAGTTTCATCGAAGCTTTATACTGGTGAGGAATTTTTACACCACTAACAAAACGGAAAATTTCAGTACTGTAAGAATTCCTCAGCAGTATAAAGGTAAGATTTATTGAATTTCTGTGTTCAAGCGGGACTGTTTAGTTTGTGAATTTGTTGTGATTATTTGCGGACAAACTGATTATTTCGATATCAAGATACCGAAATAATAGAAAAGAGAGGCAGAAAAATCAGGTTCGGGAAATAAACTGGTCCAAAATCCACCAACATCCATCTCGGTGGCAGTATCGGGCTGGAGCGACGTGCTAGTGTGTTGTCAGGTCTAACTACGGGAGTCGTGCGGGGCTCGTTGCTCCGATACTGATCATAAAAACCGTGGCCTATAACAACAAATCGAGCTTTAGAGCTCGTCACGTCGACTTACCTCAGAGTAGGTACTTCAACAGAAATTTGGACTTGCTCTGATCGCGGATGTTGACTCGATCAGATGCCTCGACGATGACGACGGCTGTTATGTCGCCTTACCCTGCCCACCCTGCCTTAGCCATACAGTCTCCAAAATATCTTTTTATATATGGCCCCATGGAAAGAGGAGGAGGAGGAATTTGGGGAGGTTAGATAGGCTCTTTAAATGAAAAATTTAGCAATTTTCATTTACACTGCATCTTACTTTAAATATGGAGAATATAATCCTAATTGTGATTTATCTTTGTTTTAAAATTTACAGTTATTACAAAAAAAAACCTTTTTAAAATAAAATTCATTGTCAACACGGAAAAAAATATACATAGCATAATTTCCTAATCAACATAGGTGGAGTTTTTAAGGTAAAAAGCTCCATAGCCATGACATATTTAACAATTTTATAAGGTTAGTTTTGCTCTATATTATGGTAAAATGATATTTTACTATTCCTGCAGTCCTTTTTCCCTGTTTATTGGCTGCTATTTCAGCTATGTGCAAAGACATTTAGTTTTATGCTGTTTTAGCCTTATAGATAACTAATATTCCATTTTGCTACGGTAGCATGTATGTTGCATTTAAAAGTTAGATTAGCAAATCAAATGGGTAAATTACTAAAATGTTTAGGAATACTGACTGGCGTCATTCCGTACTCCTTTCGTATGAAAAAATTTCTTGGTACATAATTCGTACGTTTGTTATGTTCGACATGTTATAACCCAAATTTCTTCCGAAGAAGAGTTTGCTTGGGTATGGCTTAGAGGGTACCGTGTCTGCAATGCGAAGGTCGGGAGTTCAAATCCCGGTCGACGTATAATTCGACCACACTGCCTACATGGGTATATCTGGATGACTTCAATCTGCGAACATGAAAATTTGTGGATAGAGGTTTGTGCAAAGAGCTAACGAGCCTTTCATAATAACGAATAAATGTTAAAAAAAAAAACCTGATTTGGGCTGTAGTGCCATTGGAGACGAAGAAGAAGAGTTTGCATTTGCCCACCTAACTAAAATTAATAATTAAAATTGACGTTATTTTAGTTGATCGTACGATGGTTTTCTTTGATGAAGAACTTCATACAATGGAGTTTTACCAAAATAAATAGCAGTACTACCTATACGTTTGGTCAATTTCATTCACCTATGTATTATAGTAAATATTCCTTTTTACATTACTACTACAAAAAGAGCCATTTTTATAGGTAGAAACCTATTAAAAAACGGCAAAACCAGCTATTTTTTTTTTCCGTGAATGTTATATCCAGTCGGTTTGTTACAAATCAAAATATGTAAACTTTGTTTAAACGAAATTGTCATTCAGAATTATTGAAAAATAAAGAATTAATTGTAGATATAGCTTCATAACTTGCCTTGCTATAATTTTTCTTTGGTTAATTTTCTTTTCCAACTTCTGGAAATAATATATATATATATATATATGTTTTCTCATAGTTACTATTAAATTTTTCTTTTTGTGTTATCAATTTTGATCGTCTTATTAAAACGAAAACAAAAGTTATAACGTCAGGTATGGTTGTTTACTGATCGTTTGTAATGACTTGATATAAAAAAATCTCTACTAAGCTTAACTACTCTCAAATATTTCACGCTTAGAATATTCTGTTGAACGCTACAAAAACGAATTGTAAAAGATCTAAAAAAAATGACGCGTCCTCTAATTTAAAAAAAATTATTCATCTCTTTAGTTATTACTTATGCCTTATATGATAATTTTTGGTATAATTATTATTAACCTTAGCTCTGTAATTGCATTGTTATTCGATTAATAATTTATTTGGATATATACTGTTTCGTCGTATAATTTTAGTTTGCGATATTCATTACGTTAATAAATTTATGGTGAAAATATATAAGATAAAAAAAACATAACAGAATTATGATTGGGCTTAATGCCCAATCATATGATACTCTAGATGAGATGGAAATGACTTTAATATACCGGAATATGTATGAGTATGTCATCTCAAATTCTTTCGAATATTGAATAGAGACTTTTGCATGGAGGGTGGTAGAAGTAGAGGGGGAGGTCTGTATTTTTCTTATATGACATCGAACATGGCATGCAAAATGCTTATTGCTGAATATAAAGTTTTTAGTTTTCATTATTTTTAATGAAATTGGTAATAGTTTTCCTGAAATTGGGACATTTGTATGGGAGGTGACAGAGGAAGTGGAACGTTTTAGATGATTTTGAAACTGCTAATCATCACCCATATCACCATGCTTTGATTCAATTTCAAAGTCGATAGCTCTCATATATTCGAAGGAGAAATGCTTTTCTTGAATTTATAATACAGATATTTGTATGGGAGGTGGTAGAAGGAGTGAAGCGGGGCTGATATTTTTTTCTAGCACTTATTTCAATTATTAAGAAACAAATTCTGGCAAAATTTGAAGTTTGTACTTTTTCAAGTTTGAATGGAAATCGATAAAATGCATTTAACAAAATTTATGCATTTGTATGGGAGGGGGTAGAAGGAGTGTACGGATCAAAACGATTTTTTTTTGCATTATTAATATTTCTATTTGTATACTTTATACAAAATATCAAAAGTTTCGAAGAAAAATAATTTAATTTAAATTTCAAAATTTCGTGAAATTTGTATGGGAGGGGGTAGAAGGAGTAAGGTGAAGTTGATAATTATTTTTAAAATAAATTGCAATTATAGTAAAATTAATTCTGACAAAATTTTGTCTTTTCAGCTTTACTAGTTTCAATGAAAATCGAAAATAGGTATTTTTTCAAAATTGTCCATTTGTATGGGAGGGGGTAGAAGGAGTGAGGGGATCAAGTCAATATTCCGTGGTATTAATGACATTTATATCGTTATACTTTGACTTAAATTTCAAGTCTATAGCTTAAATAATTTCAAAGAAAAATCAATTTCTTAATAATACGAAATTTCATAAAATTTGTATGGGAGGGGGTAGAAGGAGTAGGGGGATGTAGCCCATTCACGAATTAAAAGTTACTGTTTTGCTAAAAATGACATACAAAATTTTTTAGCACTATAGCTCAAAGTTTTCGAGAGTTATGCTGTAGACAGACGCACAGACGGACAGACGGTCACTCGGAATCGAGATTTTTGAGCAACAACAAATATTTCTGTACCCTTGGCGGCTCTGTGCGATCGTTATTTCTTAGCGTTACAAACGGTAAGGCAAACACAATATACTCTCAGATTTCATCTAGAGTATAGACATAGGAACACGAAGAAAAATGATGAAAAAAAACAACGAGTAAAATAAACGACTGTGAGAACGGGACGGAGGGAAAACATAAGATTTTCCATAATATTCTCGCGTTAGCAGCAGAAAGAAATACATTACATTTATTTCTGATTGATATTTTTGTACTATTTTTCAAATATATGACATGCGTAGGATATTTAATAACTTACGACGGAGCAAGTACTTTCCTTAATCGTTCCTAGTTGAGTTGCGCCTGGCCGCATTCTGCGCTGTCTAAGTGAAACTCCATAGAGGTGAAAACGAGCTGAATCAGCTCAAAAGCCACACGCATTGAAATGAGGATGACTGGCGATTGTGAACCGTTTTCAGGCATTGAATTGATCCTCCATGTTATCGACGGTCGATGCCTCAAAGAAATTTTTCGTCCTGATAAACTCATCTGAAACAAAAACAAAACAAAGCAGTGACCACAAGAGTCTATGATCGAAGTTCTCAGCAAGGTCAGGCTTGAAGGTAGATGCTAAAGCGCTAGACTGTTACTTTTTCTGATGCCGCTCCGACGCCTTTTTGGTTGTTGATAACGCCAGGTCAAGATGGCCAAAGCAACAAAATGATAAGGGAAAGTTGTGGCGGCGGCTACATACGGAAGTGTTTACAGAATGACTCCTTTTCATAATATATTTCATGTACCGTCCTCGAACCGAACGACTGACTCCTTAAATCAGCACAACAATAAGACTAAGACGAGACACAACTTACCTGTAGATTGACTTGTTGCCGCTATGCAACTTATCACCATTTATATTTTATTTTCTACGTCTGATATTTTGCTACACAAACCACTTAGCACTTGTGCATCCCCGCGAGGCATCAGAAATAAATAATTTTATCAACAAGGTTAAACAGATATGCAAAGTATTATTCTATACCTGTAACTTTGATTTCAACAAAAAAAAAATTCTTGTATAAAATTAACATGACTCGGAATTTTTCCACGGCAACAGAATCATCGCTTTAACGTGAACTGAAGAAGTTTTTCACTCAGCGTTTTCGCTCGCGCAAACGAGCCTTTCACTCCCGGCGATCACGTTTTTTCCTTTTTTTTTGGGCTTTCGGGACTCGAGAAATCAACACCTGACGAAAAAATCGTACCGCGAGACGAATTTTCGCCAAACCATGATCTTTTCTCACTATGAGCTCGACTTTTTAATTTTTTTACACGCCGCGAGACACATTGGCGTTTTCATGAACTCGAGCTGACATGTGTCCGTCTTCGTCCAGTCTCGAAACTTCTCCCCTGTCTCCAACCGGATCGTGTTAGGGTGGCCAGATCATTCATTTTTTTCTTTTTCTTTTATTACTTTTCCTTTTTCGTTCAGCTTTGTTTTTGCGATATATTTTAAGGGCACGATCAGAATTTCGTCAGGTCTTAATTCGTCACATACAACAAATTGTACATACATAGCGCTAGGGTGTGGCGTATTGGTCTATATACAATGCGAAAGTCGCGAGTTCAGATTTCGTTCGACGTTTAATTCCACACACTGCTTGCTTGGGTATACATATCTTAGTTACCCCGGTAATGGACTGGAATATGTACTAAACCGATACTTATTCTGCTATTGTTGGTTAGCTATATTTACTTTATCGGCTTTGAATAGGTACTTCCTCAGTATTTGGTGAGCATACATTTATAATTAAACAAAAGTTTTCACGACTTAGTATAGTAACGATTTAAAATAAAAACAGTACTGACGGAGTATTGATAGACGGTTCCTGAATTTGTTAGTTACTATGAAATCCCCGAAACATCCTGAATATATCGGTACAGGGAGAAGAAAGCAGTAGCATTTAGCAACTGATATTGGGTTTAAAAAACCTAATTATTTCCTCTTTATAAGAAATTATTCAATAATAAAATTCAGTATTGCACTAACCTGTTTTTATTTCGATTTGTGTAAATGAAACTTTTCCAGTTCGCTATCACATCTCATTATGTTTCACGAAAAAATTCATTGTAAAAGTTGCCTTCTGATCGGTTTGTTGCATACAAACGGCTTTATACTTACACTCCGCTTCCAGTCGCGGACATGTATAATTCCATTTAAATCATTTAATATTCTGTATAGCATTTCATTAGCGCTCGAAAAGGAAACAACTTTTATCCTCCTACTAAATTAGAAATAAAGCATACTGTATACTGCAACAACTTGAATAAGCTTAACAAGCCTTACTTGATTGCTGGGTAAAGCAACTCCAAGGAGTAACTAAAATTGAGGTGTTCGTGCACGACAGCAACGAAGACCATCATGTTGAGATGTTTATTGTTTAGCTGCCGTTAGCAGTACATAATCAAAGTCGCCGGGTTAAATGTTGTGCCTGCATGGTGGACGCCCGGGCGATAATTACAAATTTGCATATCAAATTGTAACGATTCGTTTGCAACAAACACGCGCATACGTACGAGTATATATGCTAATCCTGACTTGGACTATCGAAGTACGTAAGTGTGTGTGCGTATGTGAGCCCCGCATCCGTCCGTTTGCTTAATGTTTCCATTTTCTCTATGGAGTCCTGCGGAGCCTGGAAAATGCGATGTAAGTCCCCGAAGGCGCCAAACTGAATTTACATTTGAATTAAAACACAACATGGAACAGTTCGCCTTAGTGTAAATAAATTCAACTGGGTGTTCCGATAAAATCCGATTCACAGAAGCTTTTTCACATCGTCATCATGCTGAACGTTGTTGGTGTTACCTGAATTGCAGGGATCAAGTAGTACGAGCAGAATATATATGATATGCTTCGTCATGAAGGAAAAATGAAAAAGTCCTTCTACGATGTAGAATCTTTCATTAACAAAATTGCTTTACTGTAGAAGAATTAGTTCTAATATATTAGTTATTGTGCTAATTAATCATTTAAATGTTAGTGTGAGGGGTTGTTGCAGATTAGCTATCTCAATTCTTAACACTATATCTAGTCGAGATCCATAGAACTTGATCTAAACCTTGGTATTCGTTGCAAATTCTGTATGACGGAGAATCAATTGTACCATCTCGATTTAAGTAACTGCGGAGTTTATAGTGTTTCAACATAATTCTATAAAAATATAATAAAAATAATACTATATCATCTAATAATTCAATTGTCGATATCAACTCATTTTGGTTAAAAAATTTCAGAAACAAGAATGCACCGAAACCTCTAAAGTAATACAGCTAAAGTATCGTACCGAAGAATAAGGAATAAGTAGACCATATAGGCTGGCAAGTTTAAGCCAGAAAATATATTCTGACCATTGTGTATGCGTGTAGAGTTTTCAACCTCGTCCGATTTGTTGCGACTTTGGACTCCTTAAATTTCTTCAGTGGAGATCTTGTAGCAGTCGCGATGAGTGGTTTTTAAAGAAAACCATCTCAAATATGTCCTTTTGACACGCCACCATGGTAGTGTCCCACTAAGTGCTACGAAGTAGCATGTGGTACACCTGGCATATGCACGTACAAGCTCGTCGGTTTGGCGTGGCCGTCACTCCCCTTCATTTACAACTTCAAATTATGTGTACCTCTTAGGGGACCACTAGTTTTGAGAAGTCGTGGTGAGGTAGTAGGTAGCGAGCAAAGAATTTCGGAAAATCAAAAGGCCACTCCAACCCTATACTTGGTGGGTTGAACAAGAGTATAAAATCTAATGGAATAGACTTTCAGGCTTATAAATCTCAAAAAACCTAATCCTACATCAAAAAGGAAAAAAAATGGAGTATATTTCAAAATTCAGCAAGAGTGATATTAGTACTCTAATCGGCCTAATGACGGAGTGAAGTAAGCCACCTCCAAAAAAATAAGGGCATGAAGAAAGCAAACAAACGGGTAGCTTTGATGTGCTGGGAGCCTGCTATTCGATGAGAATGCCAAGCTCTCCTGCGGTCCGGAGGCTTATTCGTGATATCGCCTTCTCTCCCCTTCCCAGAGTCTGAGCTCTTAATCCCTCATCGGACTAGGATCTTGCTTAGTTAACAAAAAAAAACCGATTGTCCGTGCGGCTTACTGAGTGGTTGAACAATCCGCAAAAAAATCGTGTGGCTTAATTTGCGGTCTTCCAAAAATTCGATTTGGGCACTAATATGTATTGGTTCAAAATTCCATAAATTTTCCAAAAATATGCTTCAACATACGGGTAAGTATACGTGGGTTTGGACGTTAATTCATGCATATCAAGGAAAAATAATTCACCGTTGTTGGTTGAATAATTCACTTAAATAATATTGAAAGGGTCGGTCGCTTCAGGTAATAAAATGTTGTGATTTAAAATTCCATAAAATTTCATGCATATACATATGTATGCTGCGAAGTGCGGGTTTGGGACTTGAATAACGCTTATTTCTGGGAAAATAGATTCACTGTTGGTTATTTAATCCGCAAAAATATATTTTAAACCTTCGATTTAGGTAATAAAATGTAGTGGTTTAAAAATCCCAAAAAAAAATTTCTTAAAAATTTGATCCAACGTATACTTCAAGTAGGTAAGTATGTCCGTTTTTCTTGAAAGTGATGTCATGTCTATCACGAGAAAGTACTTCACATTTTCAGAATTCCAAAAAATGGGTTCTTAGAAGAAAAATTCACTCTCGCGTGCAAAATAATAACAGTAACTCAGCAAAACCTATACCTGAGAGGAATCGTTTTATGGGTGACGTTTCTCATTACATGACTATCCGGGAATTGCATGGATAGGATCATATTCCAGATTGGTCCAATCATCCAGTAACACTCTTAAAGAATCCGTTCCAGATTGTTCCATACATCCAGCAACACTTTCAAAGGATCCTGTTCTAGATTGGTCCTTACATCTAGCAGCCCACACAAAATTTTTTTTTTAATTTTTTTTTAGTTACACATAAAAAAACATAAAGGTGCACAGTTTCCAATATCGGCATTAAAACCGCAGGTAGTAAAAGAACCAAAGAGTATCGTTTTGCACTTCAAGAGATTCAACTGGTGCGGACTAAACGCATTCTTTAAAGCTTTTGATTGGAAACTGTGCTTTATATCCAATAACTGCGATTTAGCCTATAATATTATGAAACAATTCTCAAAGGAATGCGGCTCTTTATTCCTTTCAACCTCCAAAGAGTTGAACTATTTAAGAACTCATGGCTTACCAAAGATTGTCTCGATGCAATTCAAGCAAAAAAACCTGCATTTACCAAGATCAGGACACACCCCACAGCAACAGAGATCTGTATATCAAACCAAGGAATTCCTGCAACACCATAATTTAGCACGCAAAAAAAAACTGCATAACTTAAATTTAAGACAAAAGGTCCTTGGATGCACTAAAGGATCTAAGTCATTTTGGTCATTTCCTGAAGCCGTCAGTAATAATTTTATTTCATCGTCCACACCAGCTCTTTCTCACAGCAGCCACTTTGATCCAGCTGAAAAGGCAAATTTACTAGCAGCGAGTTTTGCGAGAAATTCAACCCTCCCACCGAGTAATCAGTCACCTTCAACTGTATCGCCTAGAAGCACCAGATTGTGAGCCTTAAAACTTCACGCTCGCGTCATTGCTGAAATTCTTCAAGATCTCAATATCAATAAATCCTCTGGTACAGACTATATCTCTCCATAACACGTAATAAATGCTTCTCATCTTCGCAACCTTTTTCACCTATCCTACTCTACAGGAAAATTCCCAAATAGCTGGAAATAAGCGAATGTGAGGCCTACACCCAAGAAGGGAAGCAAGTCAGACACCACAAATTATCGCACAGAAGACATCACTTCCGTGCTGTCAAATGTTATGGAAACTGCTGTCAATCGCAATGTCATGCAATACTTAGAGAGCAATCAACTTATAGACGATCGCCAATATGGTTTTCGGACGGGAAGATCCACAGGTGATTTGTTGGCTTACCTAACCGAACGCTGGAATACCTGCTTATATAAATTTGGCGAAGGCCAACTACTTGCATTAAACATTGCGAAAGCTTTTGATAGAGCTTGGCATAAATTCCTACTTTCTAATCTCAAAAAATTTAGCTTCAACGCTTCTTTTTTGTTATGGATTGAGAGTTTTCTATCAAAGCGCGCCATAGAAGTTGTTTTAGACAGCATCTCTTCGACTCCTTTTCCCATCAATGCCGGAGTTCCTCAAGGTTCCGTTTTATCACTTTATTTCTGATTTTTATTAACGACCTTCTGTCGTCGATTCTCAACCTAATTCATAGCTTCGCAGATGACAGTACACTTGAAAGCACTTACAGCTTCGACTCAGTTGCTGAAGCGCACCAGTCTTATATGCCTATTAATCACCGGCAGTTATTTAATTCATTAAATCCTGACCTCAACACAATCCTGCAATGGGGCAGGGCGAATCGAGTAGAGTTTATTGCCACTAAAACACAAGCCTGTCATCTTTCTCTTAAATATGACATGTCGGTGCCTGACCTAATCTTTGATGTTGTAACACTTGATCATTGTAGAATTTCTACCTTCTGGGAATGAACATTGTTAAAAAACTTGACTGGAGCCTTTAGACGCCTTCAAGTGCTTAGTCTTTCTCCGAAGGTGCAAGAAATATCTTACACCAACAGATCTTACAACGACCTACAAGTCATACATCAGGCCCCGCATCGAGTACAATTCGCACCCAAAACTCATCTAAAGTTACTGGATCGAATTCAGTGATTTACATTTCCACTTATTCAAGATTATACAAGAACGGCATCTTTAGACTCCCTTGAATATCGTAGAAATATCGGAGTACTCACCATCTGCTACAGATATTTCCATGGCCGCTGTAGTCAAGAAATTAGTCGTCTTATTCCACATTTACATAAATTTACGCGTAATACTTGTGCTGTTGAACGCGCGCATCATCATACGGTTGAGCCACCCAAATCACGTACAGTGAAATATAGGCAGTTTTTTTACTTCGAATAACCAAAATGTGGAATGCATTACCCGCGGCCACTTTCCCTAGTGATTAGAACATCATGCAATTTAAAAGTAACATTTCTTTTATCCTTCTATTACAATGGCGCTACAGCCCAAATCGGACCATGGCCTCCTGATATTCAGGTTCCTTAACATTTTTCATTACTTATTGTTGAAGGGTTGTTAGCCCTTCGCACAACCCTCTTTCTACGAATTTTTCATTTTCTTAGATTGAGGTGACCAAAGTATATCCAAGCAGGCAATGTGCCGGAATTATATATTGCGCCGACCAGGATTTGAACTCACGACCTTCGCATTACAAGACCAACACACTACCTGCCTGGCTATACCGTAGCTTTTCTTTTATCCTGTCCGTCTATATTTAATTAACTGCTTATTTTGTTTATTTTCATTTTGTTTCATCCCTTCCTAAACCAACTGGGCTTTACGCTACGGTGTTAAAGAGTGTCATCTAAATTCAACTTGGTGCTTCAAAAATAATAAAAAAAAAAATTGCTGCAATTGCGCGTAAAGTCCAATCTTACGATGGGTGAAATATAAATTTTGGTGATTCCAAGAAATTTTGTATGGGGAGTGGTGGAAGGGTTGACAGCATTGAACAAATTTGTTCATACCGTGCTAGAGTAACTAGAAATATCTTTCATATCGGTAGAACAAATTTAAACCAGTTGTTTCCCAATAGATGGCGACAGCAGTAAATTCTGATACAATGGCGGATAAGAAACATTACATGGTAACATTACATGGTAACTGGCATCATTAGATTTGTGAAGTTGTATCGGCGGCATATACTTTTTGTGCGCGAATATGTTGAAGTTTGTGCCAAATAATGGTCTTTTACGGGAAGTTTTGCTTTTGCCTTCAATTCAAACAAACCTGCTAATGAGGCGCGTCCAATAATTGTTGAAACTTATGGTGAGGATGCTATTAGTGAAAAAACATGTTGCGAATAGTTTCAACGCTATAAGATGACACAGAGCGGTTAAACAGTTTAAAGACGCAGAATTGAAGGTATTACTGGATGAAGATTCATACTTAACGTAACAAGAACTTGTAAATTCATTGAGCATGGTTCAATAAGCCATTTTACATCATTTAAAAGGCTTGGGAACGATGTAAAAGCAAAGAAATTGGGTGCCATACGAGTTGAAGACAGACAGCTTCGAACGGCGTTTTTTTCGCATGCAGCTGCTCCAACGGCAAAAAAGGAAGGATTTTTTGCATTGCATCGTCACCAGCAATGAAAAGTAGATCCATTATGTCAATCTAAGCCGAAAAGGATCAGGAGGATACCGCAGCTATTCATCAACACCGACAGCCAGACCCAACTTCCATGGCTCGAAAATCATGCTGTGTATTTGGTGGAACCACCTCGGCGTGGTGTATTATGAGCTGTTACAACCGTGTGAAACCATCACGAAAGATTGCTATAAGAAACAACTAATACATTTGAGCAGAGTATTGAAGGAGAAACGGCCGCAATACGAGAAACACAATAAAGTGATTTTGCTTCACGACAACGTTCGGCCACATAATGCTCACGTTGTGAAATCTACCTGGAAACACTAAAATAGGATATCCTACTCCATCCGCAGTATTCTCTAGACATTGCCCCTTCCGCCTATCAGCTATTCCAATCGATGACGCATGGCCTGGCTGAGCACCACTTCCATTCTTACACAGAATCCAAAAATTGGGTCATTTCATGGATCGGTTCAAAAGAAGAGCAGTTTTTTCGACGCGGAATCCGGAATCCACAAAGATGAGAAAAGCTGTGGCTAGTGATTGGAATTTTTTTGAATAATAAATATTTAACCATTTTTGCTGTTTTCAATTTGTGCGCCCAATACAAAGTGTAAACTCCATAAATTGAATAGGCACAGAGAAAATTAATGTATTCTTCTTCTACAATGGCGCTACAGCCCAAATCGGGCCTTGGCCTCCTGACCTTCAGGTTCCTTATCATTTTTCGCTATTTATTGTGGAAAGGTTGTTAGACCTTCGCACAACCCTCTACCTTCGAATTTTTCATTTTCGTAGATTAAGGTGACCAAGGTATACCCAAGCAGGCAGTGTGCTGGAATTATGCGTCGACCGGAATTTGAACTCCCGACCTTCGCATTGTATACCAACACGCTACACACTAGGCTACACTCTAGCTTAAATTAAAAATTAATGTATTATAGTTAGTGAAATTGTGTAGTTTGTATGGGAGGTGGTAAAAGGAAAAGGGGCATTTTATTGATTTTTTTTTATAAATATTTATGAATATTATATAATGAACATCCTTTAAATTTCAGACTACTTTTGTTCGAAAGAAAATCGAACAACATTGTATTTATGATAAAAATATTTTCTAATTTCAAATTATTCGCTTTTATAGTTTCGAAGAAAATTTGATTATGGTAAACGATTGGTAGGGTGTAGTCTAGTGGGTAGCGTGTTTGGTTTACAATGCGAAGGTCGTGAGTTTAAATCCCGGTCGACGCATAATGCCAAGCACACTACCTGCTTGAATATACCTTGGTTACCTCAATCTACGAAAATGAAAAATTCGTAGATAGAGGGTTGTGCGAAGAGCTAACAACTCGTCCGCAATAAATAATGAAAATGTTAAGGAACCTGAAGTTCAGGAGGCCAAGGCCCGATTTGGGTTGTAGCGCCATTGAAGAAGAAGAAGGAAAAACGATTGGATATGAGTCATTTTGTATTAGAGGAGGTATCAGGGGTGGAGCGATATGGCCCATGCACGAGCTTGACTTTAGCTTTTCGTCAAAAGCTACGTGTACAAAATTTGAACATTTTAGCTCAACGCATTCTCGAGCTAGAGAGCGAATAATCGGACGGGCAGACATCCGGTTTTGAGAGTTTCGAGCGGCAACATATTTTTCTGTGTGAGCGTCGTTTCTTGGCGTTACAAACTTTAGAGCAAACGTATAATACTCTCAGATTCCACCTAGAGAATAAAAATCTTCTCTATACTCTACTTCTGTAATTTACTAAAAACCACTTAATTTATTTTTAAGTACGAAAACCAAAACTTAATTCAACAACAATTTCTTACAATCTGCGACTTAATTTTTTATTCATCGAAGCGTACTGGCTTCTGCTCCTTCATCGGAAAATCAATAATTTGAACACGTTTCATATTTCAGTGGTCTCATTCCACGACCGCGACATACACAGTACTTTATAGTACATAACTATTACAAAAAGTCACAAACAAAAATTTTTAAGGAACACTTTATCTTAGGGTGGATGAAATTTGCAAAAAAAAATCACTAAACTCACCACTCCACGAATGGTGAAATAGGGAAGGTGAACTAGCAGGTGTCGCTTGAGGCAATAACTGCCTGACTCTAAAAAAGTGCGTCTCTTCTTCTTGCATGGAGTAACTCTAATAGTGACCTGTTAGGAAACGACGAAGCAGACACACTTGCGCGGCAAGGATCTGGAAACATTAACTTCATTGGGAAGTCAATAAACAACAACAACATCAATAACAACATTGCTGAAGACTAGCTTCAAATAAGCAATTTTGAATTTTTTCTTGGCGGAATCACGGCAGCTGGATAGCTGCAGAACGACCAAATCCTATTGGGAAGAACACAATAAAAATATCACAGCTCAGCTTTTACAACGTATTCGCTATAGCTTCCAAACTATTGTCGGCCTGACCACAGGTCATTGCTTGTTAAAGCTGTACGCATTCAGTCTGCGGATCGCGAGAGACAGGCTTTGGTGCGGTTGCGAGGAAGACGATGAATTTTTCAAACATTATCTTCATCATTGTCCGCTTATCTCCAACAATTGCCTCTTTCGTTTAGGCTATACATATATTCTTCTCAGAACTAGACGACATCAGAGGCGTCAAACATTCGAGCTTGCTTTGGTTCGCAAATCGTACCAAGTGGCTAGCACAAGAGGGGTATCTCACAAGGGGAGTACGATGGGCCCAACTATGTATATGGCCCCAACTATATGGCCCCAGAGCAAAGTAGTTCTTAAAAACCTTCCTCCTATTATCTTAAACTAAGCTATACCCCAGTTCCGACTTTCTGTATACACGAAGGCAATAAAAAACTATGAGGATTACACTTTTGACAATCTTCTAATTACGAAAGATCATCCTATACTGTTGCCCCCACCTTTTGTGGGAGTATGCTTTTGACCAAAATTTATTTATGTACTAACCTCTTGAATGCCCGCAAACAATATCTCTTGAGACATTTGAATAAGTTTTAGTAAACAGAGCCCATAGCAATTACATCGTGGTTCAATGGTCAAGAAAACTCTGATTGGAAGAAGAATTAATTGATGTTGTCGTATAGTGTTCTGAATGATACTAAGATAAATCAAACATGATGCTCTTCTAGAATATATATATATATATATATATTTTCAATGTTTATACTCTAGATGAAATCTGAGTGTTTGCCTTACCGTTTGCAAGGCTAAGAAATAATGCTTGCTTAGAGCCGCCAAGGGTACAGAAATATTTGTTGTCTCTCAAAAACCTCGATTCTGAGTGACCTTCCGTATGTCTCTCGAACACTTTAAGCTATCGTGCTGAAATTGGTTGTGTGTTATTTTTAGCAAAAAAGTAACTTTAAGTTCGTGAACGGGCTACAGCCCCCACTGCTTCTACCCCCTCCCATACAAATTTCACAAAATTTCGAAATTTTGAGAAATTGATTTTTATTCGAAACTGTTTAAGTATCGACTTGATACAAATGCACAATTTTCAAAAATGTGCTTATTCGATTTTCATTGAAGCTAGCAAAGCTAAGCGAACAAATTTTTGTCAGTGAACATTTCAATATAATTGCAACCAGTTTTAAAAAAAAATCATCAACTTCACTTTACTTCTTCTACCCCGTCTCATACAAATTACACGAAATTTTGAAATTTTCATTAAATTATTTTTCTTCGAAACTGGTATTGACTTGAAGTTTTGCTGGAAGTTTAATAATAGAATATCATTGATGACGAAAAATTTTGTTTTGATCCGTACACTCCTTCTACCACCTCCCATATAAATGCATAATTTTGGTAAATATCGATTTCCATTAAAACTAGAAAAGTACAAACTTAAAATTTTGTCTAAATGTGTCCTTTAATAATTGCAATAAATACTGAAAGAAAATCAGCTTCACTTCACTCCTTCTAACCCCTCCCATAAAAATATATAATAATAATAAATATCTACATTATAAATTAAAGAAAAGCATTTCTCGTTCGAACATATGAGAGCTATCGACTTTGAAATTGAAACAAAGCATGGTGATAAGGATGTTGATAAGCAGTTCCAAAATCATATTAAGCCCTCCATTTTCTCATCACCTCCCATACAAATACCCCAATTTCAGGAAAGCTATGTCCCATTTCTTTGAAAATAATAAAATCTATTAAACAAATTTTAAATTCATCAAGAAATATTTTGCATGGCACGTTCGATATAATATACAAATAAACTGCCGACAAGTCGGGCGAAACTTTATTATTCTTGGGTCAAGTTGCAGATGTGTGGAAAGTCAATATGCAGGTTAGAGTAGTTAGACTAAGTGAAAGGGGGTTCTTGGGCAGGGCAATTGTCAATAGAACAATTTGCGGAAACGTTCAAAAGATCCAGTACATATACAAAGTGTAACAGAATAAATGCGACAAAAAAAACATAGTGATAGGGGACTTTGTGATGCACAAAAAAATGTACAACGGAAAACTTGTAGCTCCAACCCCTAGTGACTTAGGGGTGATTTTCTAGTTTTTGGTTCGTGGAGAAGGTTGCCAAACTAAAAGGCCAATATCTCCGAAATTACTTAAGATAGCTCAATGCGTAATATCTCGTTGGAAAGCTTATTAATTTACCTTTCTAACAAGGGTCTGCAGTAAAAATCAAATTAGCCACTGAGTTGCTAGAGTGGTTTGAACATGAAAAATTTTTGTTTTCCAAAAATGTCCTTCAACTTTGAAGGGTTTTTGCGCAAAATTTTGACTACATTTTTTTCTGAGTTTGTAATCTTAAAAACTACCCGACACATTTATCTTTCTTTAAAAAAAAAAAATTGTCCTAGCTCGTTTTTTGACCAAGTTATGACCAAAAAACCGAAACTAAGCCATCAAATCCAAAATTTCGGCAATGTGAAAAAAAAATTTTTTTTAATTTTTTCCATTGCAAATTGAAAAACAACTTAAAAATTTAATTTAAAAGAAAAATTTATTGGAAAATAATATCTTTTTTCTAATTATAAACTTAAAGTATCTGGATTAAAATATTGTAAGAACCCATAAAGTACGAGTACCTGTTAATTATCTTTTTAAAGTAATAAATCTAAAGGATGTGTGTCTGGATTAAATTATTGCAAAAAGCCATAAAAAAAAAATAATAAAAAAAAAAATATAAAAAAAAAATAAAAATAAAAAATAAAAATAAATAAAAAAAATAAAATAAATAAATAATAAAATAATGGCGATCACACCCACTTTTTATCGCTTTTTCCAATAATTTAATCCAGACCCTTGTTGGAAAGGTACATTAATAAGCTTTCAACGAGATATTACGAATCGAGCTATCTTAAGTAGTTTCGGAGATATTGGCCTTTTAGCTTGACAACCTCCTCCACGAACCAAAAACTAGAAAATCACCCCTAAGTCACTAGGGGTTGGAGCTACAAGTTTTCCGTGGTATATTTTTTTGTGCACCACGAGGTCCCCTATCACCATGTTTTTTTGTCGCATCTATTCTTTTACACCCTGTATATAATCAATATTTCGTTCGTTTATTTACGCAAGTTTGAGTTTTTATGCGGGGAGGAGTGAGGGGTTATAGTAAGAGTGGGTGGATGTTAATAGTTTTTTAATTGTTTGCATGAATCACGTCCAATATTCTCTGTATAGATTGTCAGTTTCATAGACGAAGTTGTATAGAATTTTCATAGGATTCGGTGTATTTTACATTCACGAAACCAAACATTTGCAAGGGAAGGGGTAGAGGTAGGAGGTGGGAGGTAGAGGAATCGTAAAATTTGTGACGCAATTTTATTTCCTTTCTATTGTAGTGTGTTCGTACAAAATTTCAAGTTCGTAACTTTCAATTTGTTGGTTATTAGTTAATTCAATATAATAGGTCGAAATGATACTTTTGTATGGGAGGGGATAGAAGGGCAAGCGCGATTGCAACACTTTTAAGGAATTTCATTTCAATTATTTTTACAAGTTTTTATGCAAAATTTGAAATTGATAGCATTTAAGAGTTAGCTGATAACTGATTTCTTAAAAATGTTCGAAAAAATAATTTTGCATGGAAGGGGGTAGGGCAGGTAGGGGAATCACAAAATTTGTGACGCGATTTTCTTTTCTTTCTCTTTTAAGGTACTCGTGCAAAATCTCAAGTTCGTAACTTTTAATTTGTTGGTTAGCAGTTGTTTTATTGAAATAGGTCGAAATCATACTTTTGTATGGGAGGGGCTAGAACGGCAAGTGTGATCTTAAAATTTTTGATGCAGTTCTATTTGAACTATTTTCAAAAGATTTTATGCAAAATTTCAAATTGATAGCTTTTACTAATTAGTTGAAAATTAATTTCTTAAAAATGGTCGAAAAAATAATTTTGTATGGGAGGGAGTAGAAACTTTCAAGGTATTCGACCAGTTAATATTTCATTCTTTTAGAGATTTTTTTTAAATGCATTTCGCAAATTTTGTAGTTTCTTCCTTCAAATTTCATTCAAAAATTATCAGCTCATGTGGTTTTTCATTGCACATGAAACACCTTTTGCACGGTAGACCAGAGGGGGTCGGTGCATAACAATTGTGAAATTTTTGTTATTTTTTCTGTATGTACAACAAATAAATGTACTCACATGGAAAATTTAAATTTTGTATCTTTCACCAGAGCCCTTAAAAAATCACTGAAAATTTTTAACATTTTTGGTTACCACCTCCCTCCTTTCACGCCCCGACGTAAAATTTTTACCAAATTTAAAAACTACTTAGTTCTACAATTTGACAAAATTTTAATTTGATATCTGCATTCAATTTTGAATTTTAACGGTTTTAATTTTTTCGGAAAGTGCAACATTTTTAAAATGCTCCCCATTCCCCCCCCTTACAATTATTTCAACATATTATATTTTTTTGGTATTTTTTTGATATAGCTTAATATATGTTCCAAGTTTCAATTACATAGCTAAAGAGATAGGTGAGATATTCATTTTGAAGTGTTTTTCTTTGCACCCCCCCCTGACCCTACCCCTTACAATAATTAGCAACTCTCTAAGTTGATTCCAATGGAACAATATGCAACCTTAATGGTCTCAAAATATCAATTTTTTATGGTAACTAATTTCGAAGATATAATCATTTGAAAAAAAATTTCGGCTGACAATTGGTTCTTAGCCCCCTCTTTTCGCACCCCAATGGATAAAAAATTAAATTATTTTTCAAAGTTGTCCCACAAACTCCTCTATATGTATGTTGAGTTTTAGCTTCCAAGCTGTTACCGTGGTTGAGACATTTGAATTCGTATTTTTCGGCTTAAGCGCTCCCCCCGCCTCCCCCTGCACCCGTACACCCCCTAAAATGAGTATCCTCCTGAGATCCGCAACTATCTACAATCTCTCCAAAAATGAACTTTCTATCGTGAAGGGCTTGGGAGTTGATGTGCGCTGAGCGTACACACCGGCGTACGGCGTACAGACAGACGGATTTTTTTTTTTTGCATTTTTAGGCTAATTTAGTCATGAAACGCGAAAAAACAAAATTTCAAGTTAGCAAATTTTTTTTTTTCCAAGTCGATCACAATACTTTATTATTAAAATAATAAAGTAAAATTATAAACCTTCCTCCTCTATTTCCACCACCTCCCATGCAGAAGTCACAATACACTATTCGAAAGAATTTGAGATGTCATATTTTCTGGTAGATTAAACTCTTTCCTATTTCATATAGAGTATCACATCATAATTCTATTAAGCTTTTTATCTTTATTACGGGTTATCGTTGATCAAGAGGATACCTAACTACTAATTTGTTTATTTATCTAATACTGAACCAGTTTGAGCAGTGGTAGAGGGAAAAGTGGAATTTCAGAGATTTCTTAATCATTATTATAAGCATTCGCTGTACCAATGTTTAAGTTGACAGCTTTTATATATTATTTAAATTATGAAATTGTGAAAAAATACATGGAAGGTTGAAAGAGGAGTACAGAGAAGTTAATCTTTTTTTTTTTTTGAAAATGTTGTTGCAATCATTATAAAAGAAGTTCAGGTAATATTTAATGCTTCAATCCTGTCTTATTTTTAACGGAATAAAAATAATGTATTTTCGAAAATTGTGCATTTCCGCAGGAGCGGGTAGAAGTGGTGAGCGGATCGGAATAGCAATTTTTGATAATAATTGTATTCATTTCCTTATAATTTGATCAAATTTTTAAGTAAGTCACTATGAAAGTTTCACAGAAAGGTGGTACAAGAAGTAGGAAGATTTGGTGTGTTATTTCCTAATATCAAAAATGTTAAGTCAAAGACAATACACTCTCAGATTTTATCTAGAGTAAACATATTCCAAAAATTATTTTCATTTGCTACATAAATAATATGTGCACATGTTCCAAAACAATTCAGAATACAGTTTCGTTGCAAGAATAACTCATACCGACCAATTCACTAAAAAACACTTTCAAATGCTCTTAAAACTTTTTCTTTTCTGGCCAACTCTTAATTGCACAAAAGTTCAATTTATTGCAAATTGAGTGGCGATAAAACAAGACTAATATTTTTTCCCTAACCTGATGGGAAAAAAATCGAAAAGAAAGAGGAAGCACGGAAATTTCCGTTGGACTCCATAATTTCTAGGTAACGAAAGCACTTTGCTATTTGGAAAATCGGAATGAAAGTTAAGGACTTAGCAATGTAGGTAAGTGGGTCCAATGATGAATGGGTGAACAGTGGGTCCTAACAAACCAAAGCCTATACTGACATCTTTATAGAGTTTCTTGTTGTTGTTTTTCTTTTTCGTTTTTTTTTTTTTTGTTATTATTATTCTTGTTATTTTTTTCCCTGTTAATTTCAAGTGGGCCCCGGCAATAAATCCTGACGATCAACTTTACCTTCGTGTGAGCAAGCCAGAGAGCATTCAATAAACTTGGTCCAATATAGCGAGACCCCGGAGAACAATTTTCGACGTCTTGCTTTTTTGTAGGGTTTCCATCTTCGCTTAAGTGAAACAGTGGCATTTTGAGGGCCCCATGATTTACGATGTTTTTTCCTTCGAACACGCTTTCAACTTCGACTACGATTTTTTTTTTGTTCGCCTAAAACTTTAGAAACTTCGATTCTCAGTTGTTTTTTTCTTACGTTTTTTTTACACACAATATAAATATATACATATGTAAGTGTATTTTCATATTATTTTCGAAAATACTGCGGTGTAAATTTCCCTTCGACTATGAATAATGTTTGTCGTGAAATTTCCGTCATCAATTGATGACAGTAGAAGAGTACGCCTTTGTGTGTAGAAACTATGGCGAGACGAAAAAATTTGCAGATTTTCGAAAGTTAAGTGTCTTATATCATGCGGTTAAGAACCGCTTTGGAATATGTTTTATGGATTTCAAAGTGTTTTCGTATTAGATAGCGTAATTCAGGATTTTCGTTTTGTTTGTACGAACTTTTTGGCTGGCAAATACTAAAAACATAATAGGACTACGATTGGACGTAAAGCAAAATCATGCGATACTCCAGATGAAAGAGACATTTTTTTTCGTTTTTAGAAATTTTGTATGAGGAGTGGTAGATGGGGTGACAATATTAAACTATTTTTTTCACATAACTCTAAGGTTGCTATCAGAATGTTATATACAAAATTTAGGATTCAATAATTTAATAGGTACTGAGAAAATTGTTGCATTGGATTTGGTGAAATTGTGCTGTTTTTATAGGAGGTGCTAGAACGAGGGACGTATTCTTAATGACTTTTTCAAAAATAAATTTAAACACCATGACTTTCATATGATTTAATTTACAGATCAGTAGCATTCGCACCTTTCAGGAAAAGCGACTTTTGTGAAATTTTGTCATTTTGTATGGGAAAGGGTAGAAGGAGTTAAGCTAATCGTCTAATTTTTTTTGATCTAACTAATAATTATAAATAATTAAAAATAAATGTTTAGTGCACAATTTCAGCTCGATCAATTCTATATGTATTGAGTTTAAAGGTTCGAGTTAATAACTTCAATCCTTTATTAAACAATTTAAAAATTATTAAATCTTTTAACAATTTATTTGTTTATTTGGCAACAATTATATGGCAGTACAATCTAATTTTTATATGAAATCTTGAATGTGATGGATTGGGTATTTATCCGAAACTCCTAATGCGTTTAATGCGCGGTAATCTCCGCAAGGTCTCCAAGAACCGTCTTTGTCTTTGACCATATGTTTCGGTGATTCCCAAGCGCTATTGGATGGTCTGCAAATACCGCAATCGTGTTAAATTCCGCTTTTGCTGCTTTTAATTTATCTGGATCAAGTCGACGTGGCTTGGCGAAAATTGGGCATCCTTTGGTTACGATAAAATGCCGTACTTTATATGTTTCAGTGAAACCATAATCTATATGATGTCTTAAGTTTTCATTAGCCTCAAGGAGTTTTCCAACTCTTGAATCCATTGCTGGCTGATTTACGAATGTTAAAGCAGACGATGGTCTTGGAACAACATTACGTGTTGTTATGCTAAATTTCGTTAGAGGATCAATAACGCATTTGCATTTGATGTCGACTATAAGACCAAAATGGTCCAAAAATTCTCCACCAATTATTGGCTTCTCTACATCAGCGACGATAAATTTCCTCTCGAAAATTCTTCGCTGCTGAAGAAATCCTTGCAACATTTTTGAACCATAATTCTTAATTTTCGTTGCGTTTGCGTCTGATAAGATTAATGTATTATCGCAGCAAGAACTGACAATTCAGCTCCTGTATCTATCAAAAAACTTAATTTGGATGTTGGATCTGAAATAAATAGGCGACACGAAATCGAATCTATGTTAGCTGTCGCCGGGGCTGATATGCGATTTAGTTTTTGACCCATAAGTGCTGGGCTTATGACCCCTATTCGCTCTCTCACCAAATCTGTCATGTTAAAAACAGAAACCATTTTTGTTACGTGATGAAGAACGCAACGATCTATGCGAGTTATTTCGTGAACGAAATCGATATCGATCACTACTATGTTGCATAGCCATCGAAAGCCTTGCAACTTGATAAGCTAGTAACGAGATTTGCCTTTGCAAATTCTCATAGTTAATTTGATCATGTACTTTAGGTACACCATTAGAAAGTTGCTATGTTTGAATCAAACTCTGTTTCCATAATTTTGTCAGCAAGGATACTTAATTTTTCAAGAGTTTCATCTGCGACTGCCAAAATTGTCTGTACGTTTTTAGGCAACTTTTGCAGCTATCGTTTTTTTAGAAGCGCTAAGAGCAAACTAGGCTTGCGATCTCCAAGCTCCATATTATCGAGTAATTTATGGAACTCGTTGTCCTCCGTATCACCAAAACGAGGAAGCTTTTTCGCTTTTAGATCAATATAGGGTGTATCATCAGAAATATTTTCAATAATGTTGCTGATGCGTTCACACTCCTCCTGATTTAGTGTAGCATGGGTAAACTTGGTCATTTCACTTGTGATTCTGGCTAAGCTAAACTGAATTTCAAGTGCTTTAAACCAAGCTGCCGGATTTTTAGTCCAAAAGCAAATATTTTAAATATTTTGGATATCAACAGCCGCGATATTTGCCGAAAAATTCTCCTCGAAAGGATTGACCGAACCGTGTTGATCATGAGGTGGGTGTGCAGCGCTCGTTGCGCCATTCGTATTATAACCGGTAATAGACATTTTTTTCTTCTTTTTTTAAATATCGTGTTGTAAATTAAAATATTATTTTGAAAAAGAAAATAAATAAAACAGATACTTGTTAAATTCCTTTAACAAAAACAAGATTATTTTGCTACTGTTGCTTTTGTTTGCTGTTGTTGTTGCCGCTGTTGCTGTTGCTGCAGTTGTTGTCGATGCCACTGTTGCTGCTGTTGTTATTAATGGCACTGTTGCTGCCGCTGTTGTTGAAATGAACTCGAAACATTCATAAAACCCGTAACATACGCATTTATAGTTGGATTATTTGAATGAAGTGTGGTTGGAACTTTTTGTTGAATAATTTGTTGCTGCTGACCAGTAACAATGGAACCTGCCTTCAGTTGAGCCTGCAAAATTGGAACGCTGGTTCCTAGTTGTGTCCGTATAGTGCTACCAGTAGCTAATTAATTTGCATTCGTAATTAGCTGCGCTTTTGGTTGACACCAGTACGAGATGACTGCTGTTGAACAAGAACCAAGGAACAATTCATCATCATCCATGGTGCGACAGCCCAAATCGGGCCTTGGCCTCCTGAAGTCGTCGCCTTCAATCGTCTCGATCCAAAGACCGCGTCTTCCAGCAGCTAATTTTTAAGATGGCTTTACTATCTTCATCAACCGAGTCTTCCCATCGCTTTCGTGGCTTGCCTACTGACCGGTTACCACTCGCTTTGCTTTTCAGAGCACGTTTGGGGATTCTTCTATCTTCCATTTGCTCTACATGGCCAGCCCACTGTAGTTTACGTAGCTTGATGAACGTTGAAGCTTCAGGCTCGTCGTAGAGTTGATACAACTCATGGTTGTATCTTATTCGCCATTCCGTTCCTTCATTCACGGGTCCCAAAATTCTTCGGAGGATCTTTTTTTCAAATGCTTTAACTGCTTTTTCGGAAGTTCGCGTTAATGTCCACGTCTCGCTGCCATAACAGAGCATAGGTCGTATAATAGTTTTATATATCCGCAGCTTATTGTTGCTGTGCACTTTCTTGGATTTCATTATTGGAAGTACCGAATAATACGTCTTATTTGCTAGTATTATCCGTCGTTTGATTTCGTCTGTTTCATTACCGTCCTTTGCTAGATTAGCCCCAAGATATATGAAGTTGTCCACACTCTCCAAATTATATTCCGCAATTGTTATGTTTTGTCTGATAGGCGCTCTCCTTCTTGTTTGCGTCATTACTTTTGTTTTGTTTTCGTTAATGCGCAACCCGACTTCTTTTGCGGCGGAGTCAAGATTGACAAATACCTCCTTAGCACAGGGAAGGATCTTGCTAGGGTGTTAATGTCGTCAGCGTATGCTACTAGTTGAGTGGACTTGAATAGTAGTGTCCCGTTGGTGTCGACTGGGATTTTTCGGACGACAAACTCTAGTGCCAAGTTGAAAAGCATGGGGGCTAGACCATCTCCCTGCTTTAAGCCACATTCCGTTCAAAAGCTGGTTGTGGAATCGGTTTGTATTCTCACTTGGGATTCAGTGTTCGTCTTTGTAAGTCTTATTAGCCGGACTAATTTTGGGGGAATTCCAAAGTCAAGCATGATTTGGTACAGTACGCTCCTGTCGAAACTGTCGTATGCTTGTTTAAAATCTACGAATATTTGGTGCACGTCTGTGTTATATTCCCAGCATTTCTCAAGCACCTGTTTCACCGAGAATATCTGTTCTGTTGTAGATCGTCCGGTTCTGAATCCGCCTTGGTATTCGCCAATTATTTGATTAGTATAGGGCTTAAGACGACGTTCAATTATGTTTGTCAGTATTTTATAGGACGTACACAACAATGATATTCCTCTGTAATTCTCACAGCAGAGTTTGTCTCCTTTCTTGTAAATTGGACATATAATGCTTTTTCGCCAATCTTCGGGTATGATTTCCTCTGTCCAAATTTTGCATATCATGTTGTGCACCGTTTTTCAGAAGTTCAACTGGTATTTCATCAATTCCCGGCGCTTTGTTAAGTTTTTGGTCACATAGTGCTGCTTTGATTTCAGCAAGCGTGGGTAGTGTCGATGATGGTTCATCTTCGTCAGTTGAGGCTTCAATTGAACTGTTGTCTGTTGGTTTCGGTGCTAATGGGGTGGGATTCAAAAGATGTTCAAAGTATGAAGTCCATCTCCTTTTGATTTCTTGTGCGTCGCTGATGATGTTGCCCTCCATGTCTTTGCAGAGACTGGTTTTTCCATTATATGCTTTTTTTAGATCTTTTACTATTGCGTATGCATCCCGCGTTTTATTTTTTCTCATGTCGTCGTCCATTTTTTGTATCTTGTCATTATGGCACTTCCTTTGTTTTCGTCTGCAGGTCTTTTTCGCATATCGCCTAAGCTCGTCATATCTTTCTTTTTTGGCTCGTGTTGGTCGTTCAGTAAAAATTTTGTAAGCCTCGTTCTTTCTATGTATTGCATCGCGACATTCTTGGTCGAACCAATCATTATTTTTTCTCCGTGCTTGATATCCTTATACCTCTTCTGTGGAGGATTTGATCCCGTCTCGTATTTTGAACCATGCATTCTCCACTGGCATATTTTGGATATTTTCATATATTGGTGTCAGGTGTTTATTTTATGCTAACATGTAAGCCTGCGTCACCGTTTCGTCGTTAAGCTTGTCGACATTGAATTTGCGAGCTCTACTCGTTTTCGAATATCCACAACAAGCTATTTTGCATCGATACTTAGTTCTGACTAGATAGTGATCAGAGTCACAATTCGCACCGCGGAGAGTTCGTACATCAAGTATGCTGGAAGCAGCCCTTTTCTCAATTAGAACGTGGTCTATTTAGTTGAAGGTGTGACCATCTGGTGATGCTCACGTTCGTTTGTGAATATCGCGATGTGGGAAGCACGTAGTGCTTACTATGATATTTTTGCTGCTTGCGAAATCAATAAGATATTGGCCATTGCCGTTGGTTATGTCATGGAGACTGTGCCCTCCTGTTGTTCCTCTGTGAGCCTCCTCCTTTCCGACTTTTGCATTAAAATCCCCTAAGACAATTTCTGGGTCATTCGAGGGCAGTGAATCATAGGTTGTCTCTAGGGTGGCATGAAATTCGTCGTTAGTTATATCGTCCTTGTCTTCTGTTGGTGCGTGAACGTTGATCAACCAAGTGTTGAAAAATTTAGTCTTTATTCGGATTGCACACTATCTTTCACTTACTGGTCTGAAGCTCGTGACCTGCTGTTTAAATTTTTTGTCAACGACAAAAGCGACTCCAAACTCTCTGCTTCCCGACAATTTTCCACTTGGATAGATTGTGTGTGATCTCATGTCCATGATTTCGCTACCGAGCCATTTCGTTTCTTGAATGGCAGTTATGTTGATGTTGTGTTTTGCCATTTCTTCGAGAAACTCTTTCAGAGCTCCTGTCCTAAATAAGAATCAAACATTCCAAGATCCAATAGAGTAGTCCATTTTTCGTTGCCGTTGAGTCCATCCTTTCCGAGGCTGTTCTTCAGGTTTCGGGACAGTGTTTTTTTCCGGTGATGCGTTGTCGGCGCCTCGCCCAACCCCCGATCTGGAGGACCGGTCCTACTTATTTATTACATCCTAGTAGAAAAAGGGTGGGAGTTTTGAGCTAAATGTGACATGCAGGAGTTCTCACAGCTATGCTGCAAGTCCAACTATGTCATACTTTTTGCCTACTTCCGGAGACGCACTGGTGTTACTGGCCATTCAGGTTAACTCCATGTTCCCTCCTCCTTTCTCAAACTGGGCTTGGGGCCGTCTAAGGCGAAGGCCAAGGAACCATTGCTTAAACTTAACTGCTATCCGGGTTGAGTTTGAACACTAACTGAACCTCCAGATGAATCGAATATTCGTTGCGTCGATTGCCTTAACTGTTGTTCATTGCCAGCTTCGGTTATACTAACAATATTCGCACCTTGGAGATGTATGTTAACTTGATTACCGGGTAAAGTATTTGGATTGGTTGCATTTAATGCGGGCGCTACTAGCTGCGCTGTTGTTATTTTTGCTTGTTTCTCTCGTTTAGGGGTCACCAATTTTTAGGTTTCGCGTTATTAATATTACATTATTAAACAATTTAAGAACTATTAAATATTTTAACAATTTATTTATTTATTTGGAAACAATTATTTATATGTATCTATTTAAAATAAATTAAATTTTTAATTCAACAACAATTAATACAACTATTTATTTTTATAAAATAATATTTTTCAATGTTTATATGACAATAACTTTTTTCCAACTGACTTTTTATTTTTTACTTATTTATTTTTTTAGAGCCAGGATTTAATATTGCCTGTTACTGTAAGTAGAATTACTGTAGCTGATTATAAATCCTGTTCATTATAATTAACTGTATAATATGCGACGAGCCCACCACACTGAGGAAATTTGTTTAGAGTAATTCATGAAAAGTGCAAATTTTATGGGAGGTGATGGAAAGAGGGGATGTCTTGATTAATTTGTATGCGGTAGATTGAGATCATCATAAAAATGATATAATCAAAATTTCAGCTTCCACAATTTTCGAACGAATTATTTTATTGTCAAATTGCACAATTGTGTCATTTTGTATGGGAGGTGGTAGAAGAGATAGAGTGATTTGGCCCGGTCACGAACTTGACCTTACTTTTTTGTTACACACGACGTGTACAAAATTTGTTCTCAAGCTAGAGAAGACACGGACGGACGGACATCCGGTTTTCAGCTTTTTGAGTGAAAATATGAACTTCTGTATCATTAATTGTTTTCTCCAAGTCTGCGAACGGGCTAAATTGCTCCACTCCTTTCACCCCCTACTATTCGAAATGACTCAATTTCGGAATTTCACAGTAAATGGAATTTCTCAAAAAGTATGACAGCTATTGATTTAAAATTTGGAATACATTATTTTTATGAAAGTTTCAATCTACGCTATAAAAACTATTTGAATCACTTCACTCTTTCTACCAACTCTCATACAAAGTACACTTTTTGTTGAAATACTATAAACCAATTTATTCAGTACGTGTAAAATTTATCATGCTGAAATAAGCACTAAGCATTTATTTAGAATTATTAGTAAGATCGAAAAAAATAACTGATTAGCTTCACTCTTTCTACCCACTCCCACACAAAGTGACGCATTTTCAGAACTTTACAATAAATCGATTTTCTTCAAAAGTATTATTGTTATTGATCTGAAATTTCACAAATGTCAATTGCATATTATTCATAGTTATTACTGAAAAAAAACACTGAAAACTCCTTGCCCCTTCCACCACCTCCCACACAAACTCCAAATTCCACAATTTCACTAAATTTTCTCAATACTCATCAACTTTTTTGCTTTGCTAGCAACTCTATTATGATGTGGAAAATATAGTTCAATACCACTCCCCAAAGTTTGTTAAAAGCAACAAATTTCGGTTTCATCTAAGTTATTGTATGATTGGGCTTTACTCCCAATCGTAGTGCTGTTATGTTTGATCTTAAGTTGAGATGGGTAAATAGAATATTCATCTAAATTATAACTAAAAACTGAAAAATTCTGTGAGATAATATGAAGCAATATCACAAGAACATCGTACTAATAGTTTCGAAAGGAAGTACGTTCCGGTACTCTAGCGAATATAGAATGGCTGCATTGGAGCCTAGTATTAAACTCTAGATCGTTCGTAGTTTAAAAATTTTCAAAACATTTTCGCAATTTAATTTATAGAATTAATTTGCATTCAAAATGAATATGGGATAATTCTTTAACATAACGAGAAATATAAATGGTAACTGTCCGCATAGAGGAGTCTTATATTTATACATGGAAAACAACATCCGCACTACATCCAACATGCATATAATCAATGTTGTACATATACGATTATTTTGCAAGCACTGCACGATTATTATGGAAGTGTAAGTAAATCGAATTTAGGTTCCTCCGGAACTATTTCAAGAACAGATCGATTATGGAAATAGCTTCTGAGTTCAGTGAAATGTTTTCTGTGCTAAGTCATATGGGAAATAGGAAAAAAGGCAAATGAATACCGCACCGAATTCGCTTCTTGTATACATAAATGCATTCGGCATAACCAAACAACGTGTATATTTTGCTGTTTAAGCAAAAAATATGAACGAGAATGCACTCTGCGTCCTGTAGATACTGATTCAATGATTGCAAAAACGTCTTAACTCAAAATTTACCATTTCTTAAATAATGATTAGATAAAACTCGATTCTGCTTGTACTTTTACTTTATTATTCTAATAATAAAGTATCATGATCGACACAGAAAAAAGAATTTGCTACCCTGAAATTTTGCTTTTTCGCGTTTCATGACTAAATTAGCCTAAAAATGCAAAAAAAAAATCCGTCCCGACGTACACCGTCCGCCGTACATATGGACTCATATCTCCGAAACCGTTAAAGGTAGAGTGTTCGTTTTTGGGCAGATTGTTGATTGAGTAAGTGAGCTTCCAATGGGGGGTGTAAGGTGGAAGAGGGAGGCGGGGGGAGGGAAAGAGTCAAAAACTGCACTCGCTAATATTTTCACCAGGAATGCAGATAGCTGAAAATCAGAAAAGATAGAGAGAGGGTTGTGGGACAAACTCTAAAAATAATTTAATTTTTTTATCCTTTGGCGTCCGAAAAGGGGGGGGGGCTAAAAACAAATTGTCGGCCGAATTGTTTTTTCAAATGATTACATCTTCGAAATTACTGATCATAACAAAATCATATTTGGGACCATTAAGGTGGCATATAGCTCCACCAGAATCAACTTAGAGAGAGGCTAATTACTGCAAAGGGGATGGTCAGTAGGGGGGGGGGGGGGGGGGGGTCAAAGAAAAACACTTAAAAATGAATATCTCAACTATCTTTTAAGCTAGGTAATTGAAACATATATTCATATATTCATCTATACTAGCGAAATACGAAAAAAATATAACCTGTGGAAATAATAGTAGTGGGGGAAATGAGGAGCATTTTAAAAATGGCGCACTTTTCAAAATTACAAATCGTTATATCTCAAAATTGAGTACAGATATTAAATTGAAAATTTTTCAGATTGTAGAACTACATAATTATTAGTTTTGGTAAAAATTTTGAGTTGGGTGGTGTAAGGGGAGGGAGGTGGTAAGCAGAAATGTCCAAAATTTCGAGTAATTTTTTTAGGGCTCTGGTAAAAGTTACAAAGTTTAAATTTTGCATTTAGATACATCTATTTGATATTCATAAAAAAAATAATACTTTGTTCCCCAATTATTATAAATCGACCCCCCGGTCTAACGGGCACAAGGTGTTTCATGTGCATTGAAAAAAACACATAAAGTGAAAATTTTTGAGTAAAATTTTAAGGTAGAAATTTGCATTTCGTAAGCATTTAAAAAAAATCCCTAAATATATGAAATATTAACTGGTCGAATACCTTAAAAACTTCTACCCCCTCCCATACAAAATTATTTTTTCGACCATTTTCAAAAAATCAATTATCACCTAACTATTGAAAGCTATCAATTTAAAATTTTGCATAAGAACTAATAATAGTTGAAACAAAATTGCGTCAAAAGTTTTGAAATTGTGCATGTTCTTCTACCACCTCCCATACAAAAGTATGATTTCGACCAATTTCATTAAATCAACTAATAACAAACAAATTAAAAGCTACGAAATTGAAATTTTGTACGAACACCTTACAAAAGAAATGAAATAAAATTGCATCACAAATTTTACGATTCTCTTACCCGCTCTATCCCCTCCCATACAAATGTTCGGTTTCGTGAATGTATTATAGAATACACCGAATTTTATGAAAATTCTATGCGACTTCGTCTATGAAACTGGCATTCTATACAGAGAATATTGGTCATGATTCAAGCAATCAATTAAGAAGCTATTGACATCCACCCACCCTTACTATCACCCCTCCCGCTCCCCTCATAAAAACCCAAACTTGCATAAACGAATGAAATATTGTTATTAATTACAGCCCTGCCCAAGAATTCTCTTTCACTTAGTCTCCCAAATTACTCTAACCTGCATATTGACTTTCCATGCACCCGCAACTTGTCCCAAAAACAATAAAGTTTCGCCCGACTTGTTGGCAGTTTATTATTTTCAATGGCACATGCCTTGAAAATTTTGAATTTGATTTCAAAAGAATCGCAAATTTCGAGTTATGTCGTTATTGCGCTGAACGAGTAGCTTATACATTCATTTGTTTTAAATACATGGTGGAGGAAAAAGCCGCACTCATATTCACACCCACATATGTGTGATTTTCATCGAACAGCTTTTCTGACTATTTCATTTTACCTTTTCTGAAAATCCTTCGAGATTTCCATTTGTATTCCCGGAATTTCACACTTCACATTTGAATATTTTACGTATTCGGGTGCCTATTCGGAAGGACAAGCTGCATGGTAGAGGTCTAACGACAATGTGGATATATTTTTAGGCGTCATTGTCGTCTCTTTGTGATTCAAAGTGGTACGATTTGCTTCAGATACCGTGAATAAATTTTGAAAACGGTTCACCATGGAATATAATTAATTATGTTTCGGAAACGACAGGAATTTAATTTAGAAGCGAATATATGGTTTATGTCATTTGATGGAAATGATATTTTTAAGCTACGGAATACTGAAAAAGAAACATTTACTAAACAACAGTTATTTATAAAAGCAAGTCATTTCGGTAGGTACTCACATTTACCCAATACTTTTTTATAGTATATCTTTAATACACTAAGGTTTGACCAATCCACTGCCACCTATGCCTTTACAACGAGACAGTTTCTGACCATAATATTCAAAATACGTCACTAAAGTTTGGTGTTTCTTGTCGGTCACGTTTCAGATGGCACCGGTAAAATATGAAATTGTTTCACTGGAAACATTTTTCGATTCCTCCTTCTTCACATATTGCTAACAAGAAAAGGCCGATGAAGATCTTGGAAATTAGGTAGACTGCGCGACTTTCGCTATTTAGTCAATGTCTAGATTGTGGTTTATTTTTTAGAAATGAAAGAGAGATTTAAATTTTTGTTTAAACACACGCTTGGAAATATCATGACGTCCTATCGATGGTAGTTTCGAGGCTTCTTTACGCCGTAATTCGAAGCAGGAGAATCGAATGGAGTTTACCATGCATTACAATCCACTCCGCCCGAAGTGTTTGTGTTTTCCGATTACATCTTTCCACATGTGCCAATCGGTTGGCAATTCGGTATGACAACTTCAAGGGATGGTGTACTGATCCTGGACAATCTGCCCCGCGAGAGTAACCTAGCTATTCCTGTGACGTCCGCCTGGTCGCACAAGAACTCCGCCCTGCGAACCAGTTTTGCGATGATAGCATTCAGACCTCGTAGCTAATTCCATATTCTTTTTTAGGCTTCCCCAATGAGATGAATTTAACGACTTCGTAATAGTACTTATAGTGCCAATTCACTTGATCTATCACCTTTTCTCCACCGCTGAGCTGATACCTTAAAAACATCCAAAAGTGCTTCTTTCGGTATCCCTAATAGCTTTTGTGGGTCAGAAATTCCCGAAACGGCAGGGAATATGCAAATAAGCCGTGGACCCCAAAAGGATCCTTTGATCAAGAAGCATTAATATACTCCACTCCTGTTTATGAGGCAGATAAACTTGCACAACAGATACCTCCAAAAACTTTCTGACCAAAAAGTGACCAATGGTCACCTATGGGCTAAATCGTAAATTTAATTGAATTTAAATAACACTTACATCAAATTTAATTTTCTTTATTGGGTTACCTATTATCTAACTATTGTAGTTTTTGTTAAATTAAAATAGCAGCAAACTTTATTTAAAGCTCCTTACTAACTCTCACAAACATTTTTTTCATTCGCCAATTGTCGCTTTATTATTCGCACTAATCGACATCTAAATAGCGACTTACTCTTTCGCTGTCCAATCTCCAACTAACTATCACGACTTTTTATGCGATTACCTGATCTCTACTCAATCCCTTTTCAATCTTTAATCTTAAAGAGCCGAAGCTAGAGAACAAGAGAAAATGATTTTGAATACGAACGAAGTAGACTAGTCAAATATTCTCCATATATGAAGCAATAAGTTCTGGTAACTTCTCAGATTTAAAATACACGCATATATAAATTCCACCTTGCCTATTGTCTACTCAGTTTTGTATTGTTTTACCCATCCCATACTTTTGCGATTTTGTTAACATTGTCACAATCTATGAAATTAGTTGCAACAGCTCCAGTTTGTAAACATATAATAAATAAAATTTTGTAGTTATAAAAATTATATTATTTCTGGGGCTAAGACATGATCTCAATTTTGCTTCCTATAGAGCCCTAAGACAGAAACACTTGCCTTGTATAAATCGCAATCCAGAGCATTGATCATTAAGCGTTTCCACGAATTTTATATTCTTCAAAGATCTTTTTCAACTGATCGCAGCTACGTGCCATCTGATATAAAATAAAACCCTAAAAATATTTAATTATTTACTATCAATGACGCTATAGTCCAACTCGGACATTTTCTCCTGCAGGCTTCGTCTCGATGTAACAATAGATATGTTACCTTTGTATATAAAGATGTTGAAATGTTTGATAGAACTTTGATTCAAAAGTGGTATTGAAAAGTTGGAAATTCATAGCTTTAAATAAAACTTTTGTGTGGCAAGTAGTGATTTAACCTAATATCGAACTTCCTATCTATAAGAGCTCCGGAGCTATGAGTCGCTGAATTTCAAACGAACAGGCAAACAAATTTTTGTCACTGCATTTTTTTCCTCCAACTTAAGTTTTAGATAACCATGACATAATTTTTTACCTGTCAATTACAATACTTTATTATTGAAATAATAAAAAGTTAATTTTTTGTTGCAATTAAGATCAAAATTCCTAATATTCGTTTGATTTTGATACTTCTTATGACGCACACAATACCAAGAGGATATTTTTGAATGCAAAGTGGAAAATTTTTGTTGAAGTTTTTATAACTAGGCCTGAAGACACATTTGACAAGGTCGATCACTAACGATTGCTACATCGTAATAATTATAAAATAGCAAAGATTTGCTATTTAGAGTCACTCTATATGATCCCAATTTGTTACATTCATTATGTCCATTTTGATAATGTTTTTCCAAATATTTAAGTTGACACAGAAAGCCCAGCACATATTATTCCTGAACGACGAAAAATTATCGACACTTTTCTTTTAACTTTATTGGCTTTTAATTTGTTTTCGAATTATCCTTAAATGCAAGCTATAAGTATTATAGGGGTTCTGAAAAGTCAACATATGGTGCAGCGTTTATCAATAATGAACAACAGTAGGAAGTGAAAATTCCAAATAACAACACAAACCTCGAAGTTATATTGAACTGTGGAAAGTATCTCCCTGTTTGCAGTCGACATACAATGTAATTTCGATTTAATAAACAAATTACGCTCCCTACCGATTCGAAATTACAGGCAACGCCATCTCTCCCTTATAGTGCTTGCTTCCGAAAATCACCCACCACTGCCGGACACATTAAATATGATACCGGCTGTATCATTTATGAGGTAGGGTATGCAGTTTTTGGAAAGCTACCCGCCGAATAGTTTTACTGGATCGATCATTTGATTCAGTGGGCATAAAAACTATTTCAAATCCATTATCCGCTCGGCGCTCATCCTCAATGAATTAGCGGCCGGATCAGTCAAAGCTCCAGTAGAATTGCAAAATTTTGCGGAAGCTACATAATCGTGGCATCAATTGTGCACCAGCTCGAGCATTATTTAAGGTCATTATTTAAGGTCATAGTTGCTGGCCTTTCCGCTGTCTATTAGCAGAATTTCCTGTCAAGTTTGTTTATTGAGTTGAAAGGACGACGACCGACGTCGCTGCAATAATCGAAGAGTTGAAATATGGTCGATGGATTGGGAACGCGCATAAGGACGGACCGCTATCATCCGGAGAACTGGATTCGCGAGGTGCCGAACTCTTGTTTGTGGTCATCCAAACGACCAGCGAGCACACGTTATGCAACAAAACATGACCAATTCGAGCAGCATAATGTTACCAAATCCTAATGAATTCGGCATGATCCACATAGCGTGGCCATAATTCAGGATAATAAAATTGGTTTTACTTTGAGCAAATGTTTACCCCGAAATAGTGGCTTGTTAATGATTTTGTTGTAATAAATTAGACGGAATACATGGATTTTGGGAAATTCATAAAATAATATTTAGTTTCGAGATAATTGGCTCAGCTCTAGGAAATTTTGGAAATGAAATCAGAGCTTCACATTGCGTTCAATGTTATAAACTTTTTATTTTTCTTGAAATTAATACATAATTTATGGGTGTCAGAACAGAACACTAGAAACACTAATTATAATTGCAATTTAATGTTACTCTTTATCATAGTAAATTTACTTTATTATTCTATTATTATAAAAAATTTGCCACCCTGAAATTTTGTTTTTTTTGCGTTTCATGACTAAATTAGCCTAAAAATGCAAAAAAAAAAATCCGTCCCGCCGTACACATGGACTCATATCTTCGAGACAATTAAAGTTAGAGTGTTCGTTCTTGGGTAAATTGTTAATTGGGTAAGTGAACTCTATTATCCAAATTTAAGGGAGTGTCAGGTGGAAGGAGGAGGCAGGGGAGGGAAAGAGGCAAAAACTAAACTTGTTAGGGAGGAAGCTGAAAATTAAAACACGTATAGAGATTGTGGAACAAACTTTAAAAATAATTCAATTTTTTATCCATAGGCATCCGAAAAGAGGGGCGAAAAACATATTGTCGGCCAAATTTTTTTTTCGAAGGATTATTTCTTCGAAATTACTTAAAATAAAAAATGCTCACTTTGGAATCGTTGAGGTGGCATACAGATCCACCATAATCAGCTTAGAGGAAGGCTAATTATTATAAGTGGGAGGGTCAGGTGGGGTTCAAAGAAAAACACTTAAAAAAACTGAAAGCATATATTACGCTTTACTAAGGAAATACAAGAAAAATATCAAATTTGGTCATAATAGAAGTGGTGGAAAATGGGGGGCATTTAAAAAAGGGTGCATTTTTCAAAATTATAAACCGTTATATCTCAAACATGAGTACAGACATCAAATCGAAAATTCATCATATTGTAGAACTACATTTGCTGTCGGTGTAATTTGATTGAATTTGATTTGAAGGGGAGGGAGGTCGTAAGCAAAAATGTCGAAAATTTTGAGTGATTTTTTAGGGCTCTGGTGAAAGATGCAAAGTTTAAATTTAGCATTTAGATACATCTATTTGATATACATAGAAAAAAAATAATAATTAATTCCACAATTGTTATGTACCGATTCCCCGGTCTGACGTGCGTGAGGTGTTTCATGGCAATGAAAAAAAAAATGGAAATTTTTTGAATGAAATTCTAAGGTAGAAACTTGAAAATTTGTGAAATGTATTTATAAAAAATCCCTAAATGTATGATATATTAACTGATCATATAACTTCAAAATTCTACCACTTCCAATTCAAAATTAGTTTTTTGACCAATTCTAACAAATCAAATATCACCTACCTTCTTAAAGTTATCAATTTGAAGTTTTGCTCAAAAACTTCTAAAAATAGAAATGAAATTGCGTCAAAAGTATGATGTCGACCAATTCAAATAAATCAACTAATAGCCAACAAATTAAAAGCTACGAACTTGAAATTTACATGAAACGCGAAAAAAAACATATCAGGGTAACAAATTTTTTTTTCTGTGTCGATCACAATACTTTATTATTAGAATAATAAAGTAAAATCAACCTTTTCTCACTGTCCGTCTCTCTTTAGACTGCCTCTAACGATGTGGCACTTCTGAAAAATATCGTAAGGCTACTGATGCCAAAAATAAAACAGCGGAAAGGAAAAAATGTATTGTATATAGAGCTTGAGAATGAGAAGACCTCTCTTATCTATTTCAATTCGGACTTTTTATTTTAAAAACTTCTTTGGTAAGAATATAATTAAAATGGAGTTCATTGGACGCCTTTACAACCACTTATCGCCTTTTCGCCAAATCTTGTGCTCTATCACCGAAAACACTGCCGCATTCCATCGCGTGGATTATGGTATAAACTTTTATTAGATTCAAATACGACTGGTATGTTTTGGCAACACATTAAAGACATATGTGGTACAAGTGTCTATTCGGCTTCTATTAAATTTGGTGATCGCTCATCATCTGATCCTGAATAAATTGGAAACTTTTTCGCTAACTACTTTGATTCTAAATATTCCAGTCCTTTCAAGTTTGATCATGGTAAGTTTTCCCATATACCTTTTCAGGATCTGAAATTAACTAACGTGATCCTGACTATTGACCAAATAACTTCTGCATTGCTTGATATAAATATTCATAAAGGTGCTGGACCTGATCTCATTCCCCCAATTTTTCTGAATAAAACTGCCTCGCTTATTGCTTCCCTTGTTCAATGCGTCGCTTCAGTAATCCATTTTTCTGATATGTTTTAAATTGGCGCATATAACACTTATTTTTAAGTCTGGAGATATATCTGATATTCGTAATTACAGAGGAATAAGTATCTTATCATCTATTGGCAAGATTTGCAAAAAACTGGTTGCGGGAGTACTAATAGAAACCGTAAGTCCTTTTATTCATCCTTGCCAACATGGCTTTCTAAAAGGTAAGTCAACTGTTTCCAATCTTTTGGAATACTCAACATTCATTAGACAAAAAATTGGTAAAAGTAAACAGGTAGACTCTGTGTATACAGATTTTTCTAGCGCCTTTGATGTAGTGGATCACGGTCTGCTTCTATGCACGTTAGAGCGTTATGGAATTAGCGGAATTTTCTTGAAGTGGTTGAAGTCTTACTTGGCGGATCGTACACAAAAAGTTAGATATTTATCGCATCTATTCTAAATGACTACAGTCTCCTCTGGCGTTCCCCAAGGTAGCATATTGGGGGCCCCTTTTATTTATAATTTTCATTAACAACGTGTCATTACTTTTAAACGAATGCAATTTATCCTTTTATGCTGATGACTTAAAAATCTTCAGAACTATCGAATCAAATCGAGATTGCATCATATTGCAGAGCAATATTTATATTTTATCAGAATGGTGTTTGAATAACGCTATGCAATTGAATGTTAATAAATGTGGAGTAATAACCTTTTCTAGAAAAATGTCTGGCACTTTTCATATTAGCAATGAAAATCTAAAATGTGTCTCTCAAATCAAAGATGTAGGAGTAATATTTGACGCCATGTTGTCTTTTAAATCCCATATAGATAAAATTGCAAACAGTGGTATGGCTATGCTAAGTTTCATTAAGAGGAGAATCAAGGAATTTAATGACCCACACCTATGTAAGTCTCTTTTTTGTGCGCTGTTGGTACCGCTGTTCGAATATGCAAGTGTTGTTTGGTCACCTTCTACTCAAATCGAATCGTACAGAGTTGAAAGATTTCAATTTCTTCTGTTTGCTTGGCGAAGTCTTCAGTTTAGTAGCTAACGGTTGCCCTCTTACAAATGTCGACTACTTCTGCTCAATATGACCACTCTCGAGAGAAGAAGACCGCTTGCTTCTGCTACCCTTGCTTTCGATTTGATTAAGTCTAACATGATTTCATACATGCTCCTTTCCCGCTTTATATTTGTTGACCACAGGTTTAATTTTCGAGACGACCGGATCTTGAAAAGTGAAACTCACCCTACCGATTTTTTATGAATGATCCTATAGCTTGTGCTATATAAAACTTCAATTTGCATTCAGACTGCTTTAATAGTTCTGTTAGCAGAAATACCTACAAAGGATAAAATAATGACTAAATTTAAAGACATTATTTGAAAGATAATATTTAGGTCTTAGTTTTAATGTAGTCTTTCTTTGTTTTGATTTTAATTGTTTATATTTGTTGTAATTAATGGTTAAATTTTTTTTTCATAAGTTTAGTATTAGGTTTTTTTTTGTTGTTTAATTATATTTTTGTAAAATAGACTTAACTTGTCTACCTATATAAAAAAAAAATAAGTGGAAAAAATGATTTTGCATATAGTAGGTAGAAAATTATTCGGAAGAAACAATAATTTAATAAATGACATAAAAATGAAAAAACGTGAAAAGTATTACATATTTTTCATGCTGACGATTCGGCACAATGAACTAGCACGAAACACCTAGGCTGAAGTTTTCTTCAAAAATTATGGCAACGGGCAGTAGCAAAGCAAATTAGAATAATTTTTAATTGTAATTTATTCGATTATCTTGAAGCAGAAATTATTTCTCTAAATCTGCTGCTACGCAAATTTCTGATCAATATCTTAAAAATTTCAAGACAAATAAGTCGAAATTATTCAAAATAAACGTTGATAAAAATTCGAAGTAATCTTTCTTTTATTTCACTGCGTCAGTGATGCATCAGCTTCACCGTCAGTATCAATTATCAATTCAAACTGAATCAACAACACAGTCAAATCGACAATACGTGTTATGAACGAAATCTAGCTTTTCGATCCAGTTAGGGTTTCTTTCGATCAAAAATTGTATGGAGTAGTTGAGTGCAAAGATTGAAGGAATTTTGGCTTTTTTTTTTTAATGTTTCGAATCAACTCGTTGAATTTATTTTTCTTACTCTTATAATATAATACTTATAATATACATTACATTATTTATAATACTTTTTTTTCTCTTGTTATCATTTTTTATTGTTGAGTGTGTTAAGAGCACATAATCTTCATCAAAGCAGTAAACACCCTTGAAACCGCAGCTAGTGCCAGCAAACACGTCGCTCCAGCTCTGAATTGCATCCAAAAGATACTTACTTTTATTTTGGCCCTTTGCAACTTGAGAGCTTTCTTCATCTTTGATTATTTCTGCATTTAGGTGGCAATCATTCCAAGGCTTACAGTACGAGAAACTCAATGCGAGTGCTTTTGTGCCACCCGAAACGCAAAGTTCTGATGTAGAATCCATTTGAATTATCTGCCAAGTTGGACACATCTCTTTTTTTATTCTTGGAACAAGTTTAGGATAATTAGGAAGTCAATATGCAGGTTAGATTGGATAGGAAAGACTTAGTGAAAGATGCAGCAGAGCAGTTGTAAATCACGTAACAACTGCGAATACAATCAATAGCTCCAGCATCTTGAATCAATGATTCATTCACTTATATATGCAAGTATTGGTTTGAAGGTGGGGCACGGGGGGGGGGGGGGGGGGGGGGGGGGGCAAAAGGGATGGGTGGATTTTCGGTGTATATCAATATCGTTTTCGTCTTCGCGGTTCGTGTTGAAATTGCTCTGAGATATCTACGCACATTTCCTTTCAGTCCTGTTTCTTTGAATTTATTATGCTTCAAGCGAACACTTGACTCTAAGTCCGAACGGTTATATGCAAAAAAAAAACATACGTCAGCTTAGCCAAGCTGACTTAAGAGGTTAAACAATCCTCACTGAAAACCTTTCTCGTTTTCATCTTTCAGTGTAGCTTTCAAGATGTCATTTATGGCCACCAGAAATAGGGTTGATGAAATTATGCTGTCTTGTCTGACACCCGTTCGCACAGAAAAGCTCTCGGACAGGTTTACTCAATGTAACGCAACTTACACCTTCATATGATTCTTTACTAATAGCTTTTATCTTATCTGGAATACCACTGCCAGGTAAGGAACTTCATATGCAATCTAGCTTAATGCTGTCGAGAGCTTAATGCTGTCGAAAGCTTAATCGAAATCCGTAATGGCGAACTTATTTTGGGGAACTGCTCCAAGATTACCATGTAGTACTTGAATAATCTGCATCTTACGAAACCTAGCCTGATAAACTTCGAGATTGCTCTCTCCAACGACATTAATACTACTGAGAATTGCCTTAGCCTTGAATCTTATGTTTTAACCACGCCAACTACGCAATCCCAAAGATTGCTTCTGCAAATATTTGTCAGTAGCAGCCAGTTCAACTGAAGAATATACCAGCTTCTCAGCTCGTTTCGGTCGTTCTCACTCACCTTCCCCTACCTTCCCAATCCTATTCCTTTCCTCCATGACGGTGCTTGTGCATTGCACATAGTGACTGAAATTGCCTATAACACAGGACATTCAGCATAAAAAAAAATCATTGGTAGGTTGCAGTGGCGTGGCGTGATATTTTGGCTAGGGGAAGCAATTCTTTAGCGAGATGCTTTAAATTGTAAAATTGTCTATATATACATACATTTTTTTTTTTTTTTTATGGCACCGAGTATAACTTAGGGGGTCACCTTTTAATGCGATGCACAGTTATGTCGGTATAGGAAGTGGAGGTATTAAGGTGGAGAGAGACGAAAATGACGGTGGACATTGTTCTTGAAGCACTGCAGGTTGTACGTGTTGGGAAACAAACTAGCTGGTAAATCGTTCCAAAGTCTTGACGTTCGGGAAATGAAAGACTGCCTATATTTCACTGTACGGGAAGGCAAGGATTTAACCGTGTACTCGTGCGCGCGTTCAGCTTGACGAGTATTTCGGGGAAAAGTATGCAGTGGAGGAATAAGTGCGCTTAGCTCAGTACTGCATCTACCATGAAAGTAACGATAGTAAATGCTGAGTACTCCGACATTTCTGCGATGCTCAAGAGAATCTATAGAAGACGTGATGGTTTCGTCTCCAATCAGTCGAAACGCATGTTTTTGAATACGATCGAGCAACGCAAGGTGAGTTTTGGGTGCCCCAGCCCAAACATGCGAGTTATACTCTAATCGTGGTCTAATGTAAGCCTTATAGATGATTGCTATGTCCATAGGTGTGAAATATTTTTTGCACTTTCGGAGAACACCTAGGCGTTTTGAGGCGTCAAGGGCAATATCAAAGATATGCTGGGCCCAATTCAGGTGTTCATTAATTTTGACGCCTAACAGTGTGAAATTCTCCGAAGTTGTAAGCTGTGCACCATCAAAGGTTACATTGTGAGACAATACTGGAAGATCATGTTTGAGGGATAGATGACAGGCCTGTGTTTTGGAAGCGTTGAACTCTACTCTATTTTTCCTGCCCCATTCCAGGATTAAGCTGAGATCCGAGTTCAGCGAATTGAATAACTCTCTGCGATTGGAGGCAATAGTATGATGGTTTGATTCAGCAGCAGAGTTAAATTCATAGGTGTTGTCTAAGGTACTGTCATCTGCAAAACTATGGATTGGATTGAGAGTGGACGACAGAAGGTCGTTTATGAAAATTAAGAAAAGAGTTGGAGATAAAACAGAACCTTGAGGGACGCCGGAATCAATTGGGTAAGAGGAAGAAGTAACGCCATCTAATACTACTCGTATAGCGCGTTCTGAAAGATAACTCTCAATCCATTGAACCAGGGTATCATTAAGGCCGATGGCCCTAAGTTTCACTAAGAGACAATAGTGCCAAACTCTGTCAAAAGCTTTTGCAATGTCAAGTGCGAGTACTTGACCTTCGCCATATTTATGTAAGCATGAGTTCCAACGTTCTGTTAAGTAGACTAAAAGATCCCCCGTCGACCGTCCAGAACGGAACCCATACTGGCGATCATGGATGAGCTGTTTATCCTCCAGATAATTGACGATTTTGCGATTGACAAAAGTTTCCATTACTTTCGAGAGCACTGAAGTAATGGCTATTGGGCGGTAATTAGCGGGGTTCGCTTTGCTTCCTTTCTTGGGAACGGGCTGAACATTCGCAACTTTCCACATACGTGGAAAGCACCCAGAAGAGTAAGAAAGATAGAAAAGATTGCGAAGAGGTTTAGCCAAAGAAGAGGCGCACTTTTTAAGGGTAATGGGGGGAATACCGTCCGGACCAGCGGATTTGTGGATATTGAGCTCTGTAAGGATCCGAGAAATAAGTCTCTTGCGAAAATGCAGAGCAGGCAATGAGAAACCAGAGGGAATTGCAGCTGGAGGCGTTTGGTTTGAAGGTGGAAGGAGAGAGTTTCTTGCGAAACTTGCTGCTAGTAAATTGGCTTTTTCGCTAGGATCAACCACGGTACGGTCGCCAACAACTAGAGGTGGTATAGAAGAAGAAATGAAATTGTTGTTGACCGTTTTGACAAATGACCAGTAAGACCTCGAGCTCTTAGGGCACTGGAGGATCTTCCGTCGAAGTTTTTGGTCATGCTCAAATTTAACTCGGTTAAGTATGGAATTGCAGGCATTTCTTGACGCATTGAAAAGTTCTCTGTTGGCAGGTGTTTTATTGCCTCTAAATGTTTGAAAAGCTTGTTTTTTTGTTTGAATAGCATCGAGACATTCTTTATTGAACCAAGAATCTTTCGACGGTCTGACTCTCTTTTGACTGGAAGGTATGTAGAGCTTCATACCCTTCAGGATAATCTCGGTGACACTTCTACAAGCTTCATCGCAGTCATTGGAATCGAAGCACGACTTCCAATTAAAGGCATTGAAGAAGTTATTTAGCGACTCCCAATCGGCTCTTTTGAAATGCCAAATATTTCTTCGAGGTGCCTTGACTGACAGCGGTGTAGTTGCTGCAACTGGGAATTGAGCACGAATCAAAAAATGATCAGTATTTCCAATTGGCGATGGGGATAATACAGAGACAGAATATTTCTCAGGTTGGTTGGTGAGAAATAAGTCAAGAAGGTTAGGAAAATGCCCTGCGATGTCTGGTACACGAGTAGGCTCATCCACCAGTTGAGTTAACCCGTTTAGGGAGGCAAAAAGCTCAGTATCACGTCCCTCCTGGTCCGTAGGGGAGGAATGTTTAAGCCAGGCAATGTTATGAACATTGAAATCGCCCGCAGTAACGATTTCAGCGTCAGGGTTAGCAGTATAAATAGACTGAATAGATTTAGATAACCCATCCAGTTCTGACAACGTGTTCGCTGCTGTCATTGCTGGACTTCTGTACACATAACAAAAGTACATGATATGTCTTTGGATTATTAATTTTATCCAGATGTAATTAAATTCTGGATTGGAGCAATTTCCTAAATGGGAAACTAAATGAAAGGACACATCATCGCGGATGTAGAGTGCGACACCCCGCTGGCGAGAGAAAGCTGGGACAAGGTGATATCCGGGAACAGAATAAAACTGTTCACTTCCCGGTAACACCTTACATTCGCCAAGTGCTAGAATATCCGGTCTTACAGTTTGGGTATGGATGTATAGCGACAGATAGGCAGAGTGCAGACCCCGAACGTTAACCTGATCAATTGTAAAGTTGACCATGGTCGGAAAAGAGAAGAAATAGGAACGATAGTCGAATAATGACCAACTGGCGAACCACGTAAAAAAAAAAAAAACCAAATGAAAAACGGTAAAAACAAAAAATAAATAAATTAAATTATACCAAGGAAAGAAAAAATAAAACCCTGTCCTAGGTACGCGGAAAATGTAAGTAATTAACATTAAAATCAGACTTAAATAAGAAACAGTAAACAAAAATAAAAAATAGCGAACGATAAACAAATCTAAAATATTTAGCCAAAAAAACAACAAATGAAAAAACAAGAAATAAAATCTGCGCCTTGGTAACACTACCGATCAAAATATAAAAATGGGGAAAAAAAAAAAAAATAACAAATACAACCAACAATAACAGCAACAACAACTTTACTAGCACGGAATCAAAAGCAATAAAGTGCTGTAAACCCGTACAGTTCTAGGCCTGGCACGAGCAACAGCACCACACTGAAGATCCCGCTAGCCGGCACTTATCTTGATTTGGGAATTAACCAACGACGGTTTCGTGACCCCCTGATGTAGCGCGCACATGAAAACATCAATTAACGCAATAAAGATAAAAAAAAAAAAAAATCGCGAGTCAGGTGTCAAACAAGAACAAATCGGCGATTAGTTAATTGTTGCGCGACATTATCAGTGATCCGTGTTTTGATGCGATCCGCGGGTTAACGAGCTGACCGACCGCACTCGACCAAGGGCTCGACTCGACTCCAAATACATATAGACGTATGCATGTATGAATTTTCATTAAATAAAATCATTGAGAAAGTTTTTGAAGATGTAAATTCCTAATTAAGGATTTTAAATGATTAACACTCTTCATTCTTGTCCAAGTAAAAACTGTGCAAATTATTCATGTCATAAAAGCTACAATAATTTTATTCAATAGAAATTAATTTATAAAATGGCAGTAAAATAATTTTAGTTATTCAATAATGTCGTTTTTCTACGCAATTAATCCGAGATTTGCACAAAATCTGAAAAGGTAATCAATAATGCAGCATTGATCAAAATCAAAAAGCCAGGCTCATAAAATTCCATAGATCTATAGTTCTAAAACCGATTCATCGTGCTAGTGAGTGATAACGGACCTTCCGGTGAAAGCTTCTGATGATTTAGTTTAGCTGCGAACCAAAATAACAACGAATAATATGGGAAAACAGATGTCGCCAAGATCTACAAAAATATTCATTGAGCTTTGATCAAAGATCCTTTTTCCGGCAATATTACTATAGCAATGCCCTCCAACTTTTTTCGATGATAATTCTTTACTCAATAATAAAATTTCAATAATTGCATTTTTCATTATTTATTGTGGAAGGATTGGTAGACTTTCGCACAACCCTCTATCTTCGAATTTTTATTTTCGTAGATTGAGGTGACTAAGGTATACCCAAGCAGACCGTGTGCTGGAATTATACGTCGACCGGGATTTGAACTCACGACTTTCTCCTCGTAGACTAACACGCTACACACTAGGCTACACTCTAGCTAAATATAAGTAAACTATATGTTCATATTATATAGTTGCGGAATTATGTAATCGACATCAAAGGCTTTGAGATAAATATGCCGGAATATTGAATTCTTGTTCCATAAGCAGTAATAACAGTAATAATCTGTCTAAGGAATCTAAATGTGGTATACCATAATGTACGGCTAGCTAGGGTGTAGCCTAGTAGGTAGTGTGTTTGTCTTGTAATGCGAAGGTCGTGAGTTCAAATCCCGGTCGGCGCATTACATAATTCCAGCACATTGCCTGCTTGGATATACCTTGGTCACCTCAATCTACGAAAATAAAAAAATTCGTAGAAAGAGAGTTGTGTGAAGGGCTGACAACCCTTCCACAATATGTAATGAAAAATGGTAAGGAACCTGAATATCAGGAGGCCAAGGTCCGATTTGGACTATAGCGCCATTGTAGAAAAAGATAATTTTGTTTTTTTTGTACTCGCAACTCTCTCGTATATTAGGGAACAGTAGATCTTTAACTCAACCAATTTTTGAGCTCTAATTATAATGCGAAATTTCTCAAGCTGTTTTTACTTCCAATTCCCCTCAACTTTTTCTCTCCCGTTAAATCACTTGTCACATCAATTTTGCAACTTCCAATTCCCATTACATCAGTATTCCTGGAATCAATATACAGAAGCAATCAAATTAAAATCTTGTCGAAGTAATTGTGCTAAATCAGAGATTGTTGTTACATAATAACGCTAGCTATAAAATGAAAGTAAATAATGACTTGGCTACCGTAGACATGAAATAATTCTCAATGTCCTAGATTCCATATAGCTATTGTTCAATAATATAAGTTCTGATGTGATTGTAAATTTCTACACGTTTTGACAATAATGCGGAAAACATCGACATCCATTGTCTTTGAGAGTGCATTAAATTTGCTTCAGTAATGGAATCTTTCCATTTAATGCAAGACGCCCTGAACGCCATTAAAAGCTTGTCGTCCACATTGGATGGCGTCCACAATGGTCGCAGTAGGAACGACGAATCGAGAACAATGCGAAGAGCAAACAAGAGCCGAACAATAAGCAATTACTCCTTAGATCATGTCAACAAATTTCCACAATGAAATGTCTTAGCAAAGAGTACACAACTCGAAGACATCATCGATTCATTTCGATACTACTGTCAGGAGGACAATCGCAAGAACGACCAGGATTAAAAGCGGGCATCGGAACGAACAGCCACAAACGCAGAACATCATCGACCCAACGAGCAATAATGCAAACAAAAGGAGGAAGGATGTAGTGCGGGAAGCCCTGAAATGATCATGGGAATTACTGAGATCAAGCATAAGATGGCCGGGATTCGAGGGATTTCTTTGAAGAGTGAAAACAATTTACGAAAAAAAAGTTTTTCCGGCAAACTAACAAAGAGAAAAACTTTCCGAGTTTGTTTGGGGGCGAAAATCTAACAACGGAAGCTACAGCAGCAGGATTGGATGTTTGTAAAACAGACGACAACGACGGGCAAATCTACCAGGGCGAATGGAAATATTGAGTTGAGGCACTTTGAGGGTATCGGAATTTTGGGTCCGGGGTTTTTCGGGTAATATATAGGAAATTCTTTGCGGAACTTTTGCTTGTGTATCAGCGTTCAACCCTGAGGTAGCGTTCGTAATTGGTTTCTGATCGAATAAACGACATAAATCAGAGCAAAAGTATTTTTTATTAACCTCTCGCTAGTACTGAAGTGAACTTGGCAAGGGCGCGTACGACGCACAATTGAAAGTTTGTTTTTATTGTCCTGAGATGATAAAACATACGCTTCGAATCCTTTATTCACTTTGTTTTTCCAGTTGACATAGTGACTTTGAAGCAATGTTAAATTGAATAGGCGTTTATTATTCGTCACTGCTTAAAAAAATTGACCTTTGGGATTTTTTTTTCGAAATTGATTTCTGGTTCATGTTTATTGGAAAACAAATAATTAATGTCTTGTACTTTTTATACAAAAAGGTTTTTTTTTTTGCATGCCTTCAGAATTGATTATGTCGAGATCTATTTATGTTTCTAACTCAAGTTCATGACGGACATTCCGAAAAAGGTACTCTGGTGTGGTCGTAGCCAAAAATAGAGATTTTCAGCATTATTCATTTCAAGATTGCTCAAATTTAAAATATAACGATTAAATATGAAAAATCAATCTTTGAAATCCGATCTTCTTAAGTCTTTTGATTCGCTCAATCAGAAGTAGAAATGTTTACCTTGCAGAAAATTATGACAACTAGAAAAGGCGGCGCATTTGCAGTGACGGAATTATTACTGGATAATGAATTCAACGTAAGTTTATTATCATTTATTTTCATAAAAATTACAATTATTCGTACTGCGATATTATTTTCTTAATTCAACGGAAATCCATTTATATTACATTCCATTATTTTAAATCTAATCAAGTCATTAGGCTGAAAGCAATATTAGATATTCGGACATTAATGTCATTCGTGAGCTGTCTAATCGTAGGTGTAATTAGAGCGAGCATTTAGGACCCGGACATAATTCATGACAATTGCCTCGAATACTCACTCGTTCCATTTAGCTCAGATAGTTCTGTAGTCACTTAATGTCTGGATTGGATAGGATTCTGTAGTCGTGTTCAAATGTATGTGCGATGAGTTTCTATGTCGATTGTTGAATTTGCAATGGAGCCATTAGGTAAATGAAATATTTTGAACATTCCTCTGCGTGTTGATCTGAAGTGAAATCATAATTAAAATAGGTATAATGTTTGGCCTTTGGCGAAATATATGCTCAATGTGATACACGGTTACCTGCTATTCGACAATTCTGTTAATAACATTTTCTGTTTATGGATATTGTAAGTTAATGGTTTAGATGCTTGCACTTTGACATAAAGTGGCCATGGTTTGGTATTTAAATAGAGCGTATTTGAATAATAATGTTATTTGCGCAGGGTTCATTATGAAAATGGATATAAGGAAATGTTTTAAGTAGGCTAATGACATGGATATTATTAATTACCTGTACAGAGTAATCAATGGAAACATTTCTACGGGAGGTAGAAAATTACAGCATTTTAGATTATTTCTGGTTCACAGTTATGCTCTAGATGATATTTTTGATTGATATAAGTTCGATCTTGATTTGATTTCGAACTACTCATTGAAAATTTAAGCAAGTATTTTTTATGACGATATGTAAACATTCCTTAAGTCCCATCGCTCGTTCCTCCACCTTTCATTAAAACTGCGCAATTTCTTTACTATAGATACTGAGAAAATTGATTTATACCAATTTTCCCAGGATCTCTCATATACAGATGCATGTGAATCTCAAATTTAATGAAATATATTTTCATAGCAACTGTAGTAGAATGTGTAAAAACTATAACAGAACTACAATTGGGCACAAAGCATATCCAAGCTGAATCTGTGAATTCCAAAATTTGCCTTTAGCTCTCAGTAATTAGGTGATGTCTTTCGATAACCTTTGAAAACGAAATGTTTCACATTGTGACTTAATTTATTTTTACTTCTCATTATACCAACACAAATGTGCATCGCGTTAAGGATTGGCCTCCTATGTTGAGTTGGCTGCTCTAAAAAAAAGGTGGTTAATATGCTAATCAATTTTTAGTATTAATAAGAAATATTTTTTTTAACTTTGAGCTTAACATACTTGGATATTACTTATTACGGTCTTCCGGGCTGGGAAACGGAAATGAAAACCCCTTGCACACCGGGGCAGAATAGGCCAGTTTGGCCAACCCTGGAGAAGGGCCGTGGGTGCCAGTGACCGTTCCTCACTCAAACTGTAGGCCGAACAACGAGCCTGAAAGGAGTTCAAATCATTCAATTGAAAGGCTAAAAGTATGTCAAAATCTTATAACAACAAAGCAATTTCGCATTACGTAATTCCAATTTTAAAACCATTTATCTCGGAAATCCCTAACTCCCTATCTTTACCTAGAGTTACTCGATACTTACTAACACCACTGTCCTAATTATGAGAGTAATGTTAGTGTGTATCGAGTATCTCTATCTTTAACTAGCGACCTTACTTGATTTAGAAATCCGTTGGGGGCCGCTGTGAAGACAATCCTCGTTGTAACTGCTTGATGCCGTTACTCCGTTGATCGCTTTCTTTACTCGCCGTTCGTTGTAAGATCACGACAGCCAGCTTTGACGCTGCGCTTACTTAACTTCAAAAACACCGGATAGATTTAACCGCCGTCTAAACAATCGTGCATACACTTCTTATTTTCAAGAACTCTGTCTTTACCAATGTCACAACACTGCTCCGCATTTCAAGACCCGAAATTGACTTCTTACATTGTGACAATAAAGTATCGAGACTACTCTGGGAAATTTTTATTTTTTTTTCATAATCAGGCAGGACTGTCCTTAATTATTATCCAAAAATTAGCGCGGTTTGTTAATCAGTTTGTTTACACCAGCTGGTTGAATGGGTACACCTCAGTAGTCGATAGCGATTTTTGCAATGGATAAAAAAATGGAACAAAGAGTTTGTCTCAAATTTTGTATTTCCAACCAAATTTCGCGTGCGGAATCATTGCGAATGTTGGAAAAGGCTTACCAATAATTAGTAATATCAAAAAGACGAGCCTACTAGTAGTTGAATGCCTTTAAGGACGGTCGAGAGATCGTTGACAACATGCCTCGTTCTGGACGACCTTCATCCTCTTCAACTGACGAAAACATTTAAAAAGTGAAGAAAATTACGCTCGAAAATCGTCAAGCCAGTCTTAGGGAGATAGCAGGTAAGCTCAACATCTCTCGCAAGACCGTTCGTTCGATTTTGTTGGATACTTTGGCCATGAAACGCATCCTTGCTCGACTCGTTCCGATAAAGCTGAATTTTCTTACAAAAAGTACCGTGAACAGGTCACTTTGGACATGCTTGATCGTGCAAATTCTGATCCCATATTCATGGAGCGCATCATAACTAGTGATGAGACATGGGCAAACCAGTCAAGACTCATCGGAATTTAGGAAAAAACTGAGCCGAAACCAAAAAACCACGCCAAATCCGCTGAAAAATCAGGACGATGCTAGAGGTTTGATCCATTATGAATTTATTCCGGAGAGACAAACGGTCTATTGAAGCATTTGCATGAGCAAATCCGTAAAAAACGGGCGGAGTTATGGAAGGAAAATTTATGGATTTTCCATGATGAACTTGAGATTCAACGGCGGAAGTGGCAGTGGATCGGTCATACTTTGAGGAAACCAGAGCGAAATATCGCAAAACAGGCTCTGGATTATAATCCTCAAGGAAGACGTCGGGTCGGTCGACCATGTAACACATGGAAGCGAGCAGTTGAACAGGAGGCCAGAGGAATAAACAAGTTCTTGCAACAGCTTAAGGCCGATGCTAAGGATCGCGCCTTGTGGAAGAGAGTTGTTTCTGTCCTATGCCCCTATAGGGGGTCTTAAAAGGAATTTGATTAATTGATGATGAACATGCGCCTCGATTATGACCGGATTTGAGGTCTAAAAAGTAAATTCCATCAATCACTCAACGTATTCACCAAAATTGACTCCACGTGACTTTTTTCTATCCTCGAATCTGAAAATATCATTCCGTGAAACCCGTTTTCAGTCGATCGAGGAGATAAAACGAAAATCGCGTGGACTACTGAGGTACACCGATTCAACCAGCTACTGCAAACAAACTAATTAGCAGACCGCGCTAATTTTTGAGATAACAATTAAGGACAGTTCTACCTGATTATCAAAAAAAAATTTATTTTTAAATATCATTTCCCAGAGTAATTTTAATTGCAAAGTCTCAATACTTTATTGTCACAATGTATTTTGTTTCTTGGACAACTCATTGCGTTTTGGCGATAGCTTGTCAAAAGACCCGAAATTGTTGAACTCTATTCCCCAGCTGGTTTCGATTTGGTACCCGCAATGGCTTTCTTTGGCCTTGAACTTATGTTATCCCATTTCGGGCTTTCAACTTTCTTTGTTTACATCGTCTTCAGCTTTTCTCTCGATCAGTGAATAATATGAGCAAGCTTGTGCTGTTAGCGGAGACATATGTCACTTTCAAGTTGTCCTCAGGAACAACTGATGATGAATATTTTGGCGAAAGTTCAATGTACGTTGCCAGACGTTGTGTCATTCGTCGCATTGAAATGATGGGTTACTTTGTTCCTTTTCAGCCAGTTATTTGACGCCTAAAAGCGTGGAAAGTGATTAGTCGTTCTCGAGGTGTTAGTGTAACCATGGTCAAGGTAAGTTATTAGAACTTCGACACCCTTGACACTGATTCATTCCTTATTCTTTATCAAGGGGTGTCTTATTAAGACTGCTTATTTTGAACTTAGTTTAATTTTTTTTAATGTCGGTCGTTCAGCGTTCTTATTTCATAGTTATACTGTGTGAAAATTGTGAAAACTCATAACCGAAATGGTGAGCGCTTTGCGGAGATGGTTAGAAAATGTCCTGGATTTTCCGGTCACATAGTGGTCGAATTAATCCACAAATTTGAAACGAATGGGTCGGTTGAAATCCAGAAAAGGTCTGTCCGTGTTCGTGAAGCTCGATTTAATGAAAATGTTGCAACTGCTCGTGAGAGTGTAGACAAAAATCCTTCCAACACGATTCGCTATCGTTCTCAACAATTGAGATTTTCACGAAGCAGTTTACAACGAATTTTAACTAAAGATCTACATTTGCATGCTTACAAGATTCACGAGAAAATCATGTTCATCATGGAAACAGAAAACAACGGGAAACTGCCATTCCTGGATGTACTCGTAGAAAGGAATGATATGTCGTAAGCTTTCGGGTTGCATAGGAAACAAACTCACACCAACAGATAACTCCACGGTCATTCACATCACCAACCAAGTTAGAGAACAAGCGTAATGCAGACCCTAATACACAAAGCCAGATGCATAACAGCTAGGGTGTAGCCTAGTGGGTAGCGTGTTGGTCTACAATGCTTAGGTCGTGAGTTCAAATCCCGGTTGACGCATAATTCCAGAACACTACCTGCTACCTGCTTGGGTATACCTTGGTCACGTCAATCTACGGAAATAAAAAATTCAAAGATAGAGGGTTATGCGAAGGTCTAATAACCCTTCCTCAATAAATAATGAAAAATGTTAAGGAGCCTGAAGGTCAGAAGGCCAAGACTCGATTTGGGCTGTAGTGCCATTGTAGAGAAGATGCATAACTGAAGGAGATCCGCGCAATCTACGAAAAGAAAAATTGAATTGGCAGTCACAGAAAATGGATACAAAGCGAGCGAAATAAACAATGCGTGGAAACCGAAGCATTCAAGGACAAAACAATGGGAAGACACTGAAAAAGAAAATACAGACAAATGATGGCTAACACTACCTTACATCCAGGGCATGACGGATAAGATCCGAAAAAATCTTTCGAAAATCTAACATCAAGAAAACATTCCCTAGCCCGACTACTATCCGAAGAATTTTAGGAAACCAAAAGGACAAAAAACCATTGGGGACTGAAGGAGTATAAAGTGTACATAGGAGAAACGGGACGCACAGTCCAAACAAGCACACGAAAAAACCAAATACAGTCAGCAATCGCGGAACATGTAACGCCAGAGGGCCATACAATCGAATTCACTAATGTGTGACTCTTGGCCAGGACAAATCAATATTTTTAACGAATAGTGCAAGAAGCCATTGAGATTTCTAAACATCCAAGGAACTTCAAACAAGTTACTAGCAGTTTAGCTACCTGGCTTACAATTTGATAACAAAAAAATCCGTACTCAGAAATCCTTAACTAATTTAACTAATTCCATACCCAATTAACCCCATTCTGTATAAAATAACAGTCTTCTGTAATTGCCCATCAGTTTGATAAAGGTCACCAAAAATAACAGAGTAGAATCTGAAAATCTTTTCTTTCAAAATTCAGTTGACACAACAGTTGGACTCAGCAGACCATCCGCAGTGTCAAACGTTCACACACTGAATCTTGGAGCAATAACAAGTGAATGGTGATTTTTCGAAGACAATCATCTTCTCTGATGGGGTGCATTTCGTGCTTGATGGCTAAGCAGAATTGTCGCATTTGGGGAGCTGAAAATCCAAGAGTGATCCTTGAATATCCCATGCATCTACCGTGAGTTACTGTTTGGTGTGAGGGAGTGATTAGACCCTTCTTCTTCAAGAATGCGAACGGCAAAGCAGGTAACGGCGTTCAATACCGGAGATGATAAACAAATCTCGAAGACAATTGAAACGATGGAGTTATTGGACACACATTTGCAGGGAGAGTTATCTTGCGCCGCGGCAAAGGAAATTGACCACCAAGATCATGCGATTTGGCGCAACTGGATTTCTTTCTGGTTTCTTAAAATCAACCAATAACCCAAAAACGATTCCTTAATTGAAAGTCGAGATTTGTTGCGGCATTGATGAAATTGAGCCGGTACTATGCCAAAATGTCATCGAAAATTTCGTCAAAAGGATTAACGAGTGCCATCAGTCATGAGGCGGTCATTTGTCGGATATTCTGTTCCATACATAACCTCCATGTCTACACTTTTTATTAAAATCAAAACATCAGAGCTTTTTTTGCGTTTTTTTTTAACTATCAATAGAGGCGGTCTTACTGGGACACCCTTTACTTATCGACATTTTTATCTCCATCCTAATTTTTATTTTAAAGTCAATAGCTGCGAAGAAAAAGAATTTCCTTATATTTCGAATGAGAGTGCTGGAGAATCACGACGTTAAGGTTTTGTGCTAAAAATAACACGAAAAAAAATCAACGTTTCATAGTTATCATGTGGTAAAGACAGCCGGTCACTAAAATGTTAAGTTTTCGAGTAACAATAATGATTCCTGTATCGTTTGCTTCGATTGAATACAATTTACTCTCGGCTTTCATCTACCTTTAGTCAAAAAAAAAAGAACAAAATGATCTTGATTTTCCTGGCTTTGTTTGTCAAACATCTACCTAGTCCTGCCATAAGTTCTGTCACATAATTTCTCACATTGGCAACAACTTTATTTTATGAGTGACATTTCAATATCGGACAGTTTTATAAACGTCATAATGTTGTTGACAGTTGATGGTCATTTAAAGTGTGTTCGTTAACGTGTGAAGATGGAATGGGGTGTAATAGAAAACCGAACTGCAGTGATTGCACTACATAAGTGTGGAAAATCCGCGAGTGAAATTTTCAAGTTGTTGTGCCCGTTAAAAATAACGCAAAGATTTGTGTATCGTGCGATCCAGAGATATAACGCGATCCAGACTATTGAAGATCGACCTCGTTCTGGACGTCCGCGTGATGTACGTTCTTCTGCTGCCATCAAAGCGGTCGAGAGTCGAATTCGTCGAAATCCGCTTCGTAAACAACGAATCATGGCTCGAGAGATGAACATCTCCACCCGAAGTATGTCTCGCATCATAAAATCTGACCTCGGGATGAGTGCCTTTCGACGATCAACGGGACATTTGCTGACTGATCAGTTGAAGCAAATTAGGAGCACCAGATCGAAAGAGCTCCTTCGGCGGTACGGCAACAACAAACATCGAGAAATTTTATTTACCGATGAAAAAATTTTTACGGTTGAGGAACATTTCAACCGCCAAAATGATAAGGTGTATGCCCACAGCTCCATAGAAGCCCGAGAAGTTGCCACTAGGGTACAGCGAGGACATCATCCAGCATCAGTCATGGTATGGTGGGGTGTCAGCTACGAAGGGGTCACCGAGCTTCATTTTTGCGAAAAAGGCGTAAAAACTGCAGCGAAAAATTATCAAACGGACATCCTGGAGGGATGTGTGAAGCCGCTGAACTCTACGCTATTCAACAATCGACATTGGGTTTTCCAGCAAGATTCTGCGCCAGCCCACAAAGCTCGAACCACACAAGAGTGGTTGGAAACCAATATTCCACAGTTTATAAGGGCGACGGAATGGCCTTCTGGGAGCCCAGATTTGAATCCCCTGGACTACAAACTGTAGGCGGAGTTAGAGTCCATGGTGTGCACGAGACGACACCCAAATATTGAGAGCCTTAAGCGATCTTTGACAGAAGCAGTAGCTAATTTTCCGCTAGAAACAGTGCGTACTGCTATCGATGACTGGCCCAACAGATTAAAGAGCTGTGTTAAGGCTAAAGGCGGCCACTTTGAATAATTTGTTGCTTATTTTACTTCCATTAGTATGCCAAAATAAAATATATTTTCCTTTGTCAAAAACTCTTTTTCATTTATACAAAAATTGCCCATATACGTGTGACAGAACTTATGGCACGACTAGGTATAAAAAAAAAATTTACAAACATTTTGTCTCGTTTCAGTTTCAATGTGCAATTCACTCCAGAATTAATAAGTTCACTACATTAAGAAGTTCACCGTCTTAATTCTTCTATCAAGGGCATAACTCTGAAGCTCTAGATCGCTCGGGACATCAACTTACACGCGTCAAATATTCTTTCTTTTCCCAAAACGCTCGTATTTAGTTCTAGTTTTAATAATTACGCTGGCTACATGCTTAGTTTCACATAGTATTGAAAAAAAAACAGACAAATTGCGAGGTAAAATTAACGAAAAAGATAGTCACTCTTCTTCTTACTCATAAAATTTCTGTTCAACAAAGTTGCACTTCTTGAAAATTCAATTATCGGATTATGTTTTCTAATGAAATTAAACTTTAAAAACTTTTCGTCTTGCAATTGAGTAAAGGCATAAATCGAATTACCTGCCGTAGCAACTAATAAATTTGAACTTCAAGAGCCAGCCTTCCCCTTAAAAAACAACGACAAAAGAGTTAACGATGCAAAAAGCTACTTAACAAAGTGCAATTTGATAACTGAGATCCGTTTTCGGGAGGGATGATGACAATGTCTATTGGTTTCCAGAGTCAACGGCTATGCAGAAAGATAAAAGTAATTGCCAGCTAGGTGTGAGAGATAGCTTCCGTTTCAAAAGCAATTATTCAGAAATTTTGTAGCAAATAAAGTGTTTTGTCTTGGTAAGAAAGCTTCCGTTTAAGGTTAATTTAATTTCGACGTAGTCGAATTTACGTTATATAGTTAAATTTATTACATGAATTTGCACTTTCGCCAATTAAGTATTATTCTTTGTTTTAGAAAAGACTTGGGTTATTTATATATGGAATGGAGTTTAAAAAAAAAATTCAAGATTTAGCGTATTCTTTCGTGACTTTCGGGACAAACCATGTAAATAAGACAGCAGAAGCTTTTCTAAGATACTGATTTAATAGATTTTTCAATCTTAGATCATTATAGAACTTGCTGTTGCTAACTTTAATTATAAAATTTGGCATTAACTTGTCAGAATTCATTTTAACTTTTTCTCCATAATCATTTAAAAACTTCCTAATTTTCCCTACTCTCAATCAACCTAAGAGAAAAACATAACAGGGCTACGATTGCGCGTAAAGCGCAATCTTACGATACTCTAGATGAAATTGAATTTTTTGTGATCCCAAGAAATTTTGTATGGGGAGTGTTAGAAGGGATGATAGCATTGAACTAATTTTTTCGACATCATGCTAAAGTAGCTATGAAAATGTTTTATACAAAATGCTTACTCCAAAAACTGAATGGGAACTGAGCAAATTAGTGAGTTTGATTTAGTGAAAATGTGCAGTTTGTATGGGAGGTGGTAGAAAGAGTGGGGGGATTTTAATGATTTTTTCAGAAATAACTAGGAATATTATAAAATTGGCATTTCTTAAATTTCAGACTAGTGCCATTCATACTTTTCAAGAAAATCGATTTTTTGTGAAGTTGTGAAACTGTGAAACGGTTTTGAGATTTTTGAGTGATAATATTAACTTCTGTATCATTCATTTTTTTCTCCGAGCCTTATTTCTTGGCGTTACAAACCTTAGAGCGAACTTATAATACTCTCAGATTCCATCTAGAGTATAAACATAACAGAACTACGATTGGGCGTAAAGCCCAATCGTTCGATACTCAAGATATAGATAATTTTTTTGATTTTAAGAAATTTTGTGGGGGCAGTGGTAGAGGGGGTGACGACATTGAACTAGTTTTTTCACACAACACTAGAGTTGCTATTAAAATGTTACATACAAAATTTAGGATTCAAAAATTTAATAGGTACTGCGCAAATTAGTGTATTGGATTTAGTGAAATTGTAAAGTTTTTATGGTAGGTGGTTGAAGGAAGAGCGAGTTCTTAATGACTTTTTGAGAAATAACTATAAGCATCATGCTTTTGGCATGTTTTAAATTGCAGATCAGTAGCATTCATACTTTTCAGGAAAACCGACTTTTTGTAAAATTATGGAATTGTGTCAGATTGTATGGGAGGGGATAGAACGAGTGAAGCTAATCGTTTAATTTTTTCTTTGTCTTACTAATAATTCTAAATAAATATTTAGTGACCATTTACAGCTCGATAAATTTTATACGTACTGAGTAAATTTGTTTAGTATTTTATGAAAAAGTGCAATTTGTATGGGAGATGGTGGAAGGAAGCGGAGGAATCGAATAATTTTTATATAGTAGATTGAAATCATCATAAAAGTAATATATTTCAAATTTCAGATCAATAAATTTTATATTTTTTGAACAAATCCGTTTATTGTCGAATTGCGAAATTCCCAGTGCCATTTTGTATCACTGTGCTGATGTCTTAAGTCTCCCTCTTTCATTGCTATTTAACAAGTCCCTTGTGCTAGGCGCTTTTCCACAGATCTGGAAAAAATCTTTTATTATACCTGTTCATAAAAAGGGTAGCACTGTTGACATTAAAAATTATAGACCTATTGCGAAGCTTTCAGCAATTCCTAAGGTTTTCGAATGCATTTTGACTGAAGTGATTTACTTTAATATTAAATCTTCACTTTCTGCAAAGCAACATGGGTTCCTTAAGGGACGATCAACTGTGACTAATCTTCTCTCCTTTACCAATTTCGTAAACCGTTGTATTGAAAATAAATCTCAAGTTGACTGTATATATGTATACGGATTTCAGCAAGGCGTTTGATAAATTGTCTCATGAAATTCTACTTCTGAAATTGGATAAATTAGGATTTCCTCCTATACTACTACGCTGGCTTTGCTCATATTTATCAAATAGAGCTCAATCAGTTATATTTAGATCTTGTTTTTCCCATGATATCATGTCTACGTCCGGTGTGCCACAAGGAAGTCATCTTGGGCCACTACTTTTTATTTTATTTGTAAATGACCTTTCCTTTGTTTTACCGAACACTAACTTACTTTTATATGTTGACGATATTAAAATTTTAAAAAAAATTGATATTGAATCTGACTGCTTATCTCTGCAACGTGATCTTGTTATCTTTCATGACTGGTGTGTTCGTAACAAGTTATTTTTAAATATTGATAAATGTAATGTCTTATCCTTTTCTCGTAAACTTGCACCTATTTTAACCTCATACACTTTAAATAATACAGCCCTTAACCGGGTTGATCATATTTGTGATCTTGGTGGACCTTAGATAGTAAGCTGAGCTTCACCTTGCACTATGACACTATAGTGAGTAAAGCTAATAAAATGCTTGGCTGCGTACGTCGTTATACTCGTGATTTCAGTGACCCTTACGTACTTAAATCCCTTTTTGTCTCATTGGTAAGACCTATTTTAGAGTATGCTTCCCCTGTTTGGTGTCCACATTATGCTGTCCATATTAATCGTATTGAAGGTGTTCAAAAGCGTTTTCTTCGTTTTTCCTCGCGGTTCCTTCCTTGGAATAACCCTGAATCTCTCCCACCTTATTCTGAGCGTTTGAAATTATTATGTTTAGATAATCTGTCCAGACGTCGAGAGTTCATCAATGTTTTGTTCGCTCATGGCTTACTCATAGGTAATGTTGATACTCCCGATCTGCTGTTACATCTCAATGTCTGTGTACCTGCTAGATCTCTACGGTTTCACGACTTCTTTTATACTGCTTCTCATAGAACTAATTATGGGCAAGGGGAACCTCTTGATGTTGTTTGTAGAGATTTTAACCGTTATTATGAGCTTATCGATTTTAATGTTAGTAAAAATTGTATAAAATCGGCCTTATCTAGTTTTGCTTCATAAATAATGTTTCATTTTATTAATTTCTTCTTTTATATTTTTAATGCTTTATTTGTTTGTAAGTAATTTTTCATTATTTTTCTCTATTATATTATTGTTATTCTTTCCATTATTTTATTTTAATTATTGCAATTATTCATTAATTCTAATAATTTGTATTTTTTTTATGGTCAGTGGTATTTATAATCTGTCGACTATTGTAAATAAATAAATAAATAAAGAATTATGTCATTTTGTATTGGAGAGGGTAGAAAGGATAAAACTAATCGTTTAATTTTTTTGTGGTCATACTAATAATTCTAAATGGATATTTATTGCACAATTTCAGCTCGATAAATTGTATACGCACTGAGTAAATTGACTCAGAGCATTTCATGAAAAAGTGCAGTTTGTATGGGAGGTGGTGGATGGAGGAGGACGACACAAATAACTTTTATACAGTAGAATGAAATCATCATAAGAATCTTATATTCCAAAGCTCAGATCAATGATCGAGGAAATTCGTTTATTGTGAAATTGCGAAATTGTTTCATTTTGTATGGGAGGGGGTAGAAGGAGTGGAGCGATTTTGATCGTTCACGAACTTGTCCTTAATTTTTTGTCAAAAATGACGTGTGCAAAATTTGAAGTTTCTAAATGAACGTGGTCTCAAGCTAGAGAGGACACGGACGAACAGACGGATGGACAGACGACCGGACGGACATCTGGTTTTGCAATTTTTGAATTATTATATGAACTTCTTTTTCCTTAATTGTTTTCTCCAAGCCTTATTTCTACTCTCAGATTTCATCCAAAGTATAAACATACAAATCAAATTACCAACTTCCGCTTTAGGGGATTATATTATATTTTTGATCACATTTTCATCACTCCACATTTGATAACTAAATATTGTAAGAATATTTCGCTTGCTTATGGTACTTTTGATAGTGTAACTCCAAAAATATCTTGCGGACGACGCGCTTAAAGTTTTACTTAATTATTTAGAGCATGATACCAATTTTGAATTTAAACTTCTTCAAGTTGTTATATAGATCACAAATAGAAATTGATAAATTTCCACTATTTAAAGATTCAGAGATCAAAAAGAAATGTTTTTCGTTCAGAGGTCTGTGATTCTTGATGATTGCTCGAGTGATTTTCATCATAAGAGGGTGGCGCTGACTGCTAAAGATCGATCACTTGACCGGACTTTCCAGGTTTGCTTTTAGGAACGATCGCCAACCGAAAGCGGAAGTTATTAGCATTTAAACAATCAAAGAAAAATCATAACATATAACTTTTTTTATTATTTCATAAAAAAAATTGTATGACAATATTGTGGAGCAACTTAAAAAAATAATATTCTATTTGTTTTCCTTTTGCGCATTGCTGCCAAGAAAAATGACCTAGTAGTTATATTGAACCCGAATAAAATTTTAAAATGTATGTCATTGGTAGCACTTCCGTCGTTGATAGGTTTCATTTTAAAACATATCACAATTATGATTAAGCGTAAAGCCCAATCAGAAGATACTCTAGATGAAATGGGAAAGAGTTTAATGTAACGGAAAATTCGTCATCTCAAATTTTTTGAAGAGGAGTAAAGAGGTGGTAGATGCAGAGGGGAGAGGTTTGGCATTTTTGTATTTGACACCGAACGTAGTTTGCAAAATGTTTCATGCTGAATTTAAAGTTTATAGCTTTCATCATTTTCGAGGAAATTGAATAATTTTGTCTGAATTTATGGCACTTACATGGATTGTTGCAGAGAATGTGGGAGGTTTCGGATGATTTTGAATCGGCTTATCAACATCCTAACCTCATTGCCTTGTTATAATTTTAAAGTCGATAGATCTATATGTTCGAAGGAGAAAAACTTTTCTTGAATTTCCAATACAAAAATGTGTATGCGTAGAAGGAGCGAAGCGAAATTAATATTTTTTTTTGCATTTATTGCAGTAATTAAAGTAAAAATTTTGGGAAAAATTATAAATTTCTACCTTTTCTAGTTTCAGTGAAAATCGATTAAATGCATTTACCAAAATTGAGCATTTGTATGGGAGGGGGTATAAAGAGTATTGAAATAAAAATCAAATTTTGACCACAATGATATTTGCAATACTATACTTTTTTCAAAATTGAAAGTCGGTAGCTTTGACGGTTTTGATGAAAAATAATTTAGTTGAAATTATGATATTTCGTAAAATTTGTATGGGAGGGTGTTGCATGATTATTTTTTTGATAGGTTGCATTCTTCACGCCCGTTTCCTTTTTTTTTATCCGCGTTTTGTTTAGTGGCAATTTCCAAAAAGAACGTTTTTTTATGTAAATAAATCTAAAGATGAAAAAAAAAAATGGAAACAACAGTTAGGGCAACACTGCAGTAATTCTTTTGGCGCCAAAATAATCGACCAGATTGGAAAACCGTTTTTTTTTTCGTTCTGGTCTACCCGCCAAAAAGCAAGCAGTGGAGAAGAAAAAAAGTTTTTTTTTTTAGAGCCGAGACGGGTGGCGAGGAGGTCGTGGCAGGAGAAAAAATAAATAAAAATAAAAAAAAAAAACACGTGAAAAGAAAAATGTTGGTTTTGAGACAAAAAAAAAATTTTGGAAAAAAGGTGAAAAATATAACAGAATGATTAAATAAAAATTAACTAATATGTGAATTGTAAATTGAAAAAAAGTGAAAAAAAAATATAACAGAATGATTAAAAAGAATTTATTAAATTCACAAAAAAAAAAAAAACAAATTAATAAAAATGGACGGTACAAATTAATAATAAAAATGAAATAATAAAACGTAATGAAGAATGGATATTAGTAGTGGATTAGCAGATTGCAGCAAGGGTTCCGCCGGATTATAAGTACTGTATATATATTTTTTTATCTTTTCTATCATACATTTATCAAAATTTCTTTATATTAAATTCATTTGATCACCAATATTTCTTTTTCTTACGTCAAGATATCTGTGTCGTTTTTTTCTAGGATTGAAGTTTGAGCCAAATTAGCATCATTTGCGAGAAGTTTTGCATTTGCCTTCAATTCAAATAAATCTGCATCGGCACTAGCGATGAAAAGTGGATCCACTATATAAATTCAAGGCGAAAAAAATCGTGGAGATACTGCGGCCATGCATCAACATCGACAAGCAAGCCCAACATCCATGGCTAAAACCCATGCTGTGTATTTGGTAGGACCAGCTCAGTTTAGCTGACGTTGTGAAAACCTACCTGGAAACATTGAAATTGGACGATCAATCCCACCCGCCGTATTCACCATATATTGCCCCTTCCGACTACCACCTATTCTGATCAATGACGCATGCCCTGGCTGAGCAGAATTTCCATTCTTACGAAGAAGTCATACATATATTGGGTCAATTTATCGGAGGGACGGGGGGTTATTATCATTTAGGTAGAATTTTAACGAGTCGATCCACGTTTTTGTTCTCCGGGCGAAAGAACACCTAGATCGAGGAAAGATAAAAATTATTAGAATTCGAGACCTCTCAGGCCCAGCTATTAGTTGGAATGACAGGCCAACCTGCGGCCATGTGACGTATTTGGGACTTGATTCATCTTGCTCTTCCTCTCCATGTCCAAAAAAAAAAAATGGAATCCACTAGACTTTTTTTAAAGTTGTTAATTTGGTGAGATTGTATGGGAGGGGGTAGAAGGAGTGAAACTAATCTTCTAATTTTTTCCTTAACTTACTAATAATTTTAAATGTATTATTAGTGCGAAATTTCTGCTCAATAAATTTTATACGCATTGAATAAATTTGTTTAGAGTATTTCATGAAAAAGTGCAGTTTGTATGGGAGGTGGTAGAAGGAAGGGGAGGACTCAAATAATTTCTATTCAGTAGATTGAAATCATTATAAAAGTTATATATTCCAAATATCAGATCAACAGTTTTTATGTTTTTTGAACAAATCCGTTTATTGTTGAATTGCGAAATTGAGTAATTTTGTATGGAAGGGTAAAGAATGTAAAAATTTAAAAAGAATGAAAGATCATTAATATATTTAGCGAAAAACAAAGGACCAACAGTACTTCCTTGCGGTACACTACATTCATTTTGTAAAAAAGGTGGAAATTGCTCATTGACTGATACGGCTTGTAGGCGATTAGTAAGGTAATCAAAGCGATTAAAGAAACAGAAAACTGATAAAACACACGCGTGTTTCCTCTCCCTCAAGCTTACAGTGAACATTTAATCTGGTCTTTCCATTTCATTTTCGCAAAGATTTTTATTTATTAGACATGAGCAAGCAAAATTGTAAGTCTGCGCTGCAGTGCTGCCACATATCAATTACTTAGTTGCGAATCAATTTATTATAAATGTCGGTATAAAGTTGAATTTTTAAACAAATTTTAAATGAAATTTTGAATGGCTTGAAGTTGAATAGCATAGCGAAAAATCGCGCGTCGTAAGACATCTTTCCTTTATCAAAATTTCAAAACAAATAATTTGCTTAAGCAATAAAAAAAGATATAATTCAATTGGGCAACACTGAAAAGAACATTGAGGGGAAGAGAATCGTCGACCACTCGCCGTCCAAGTTGAATACGACGCGAGCAAAAGCTTTAAGAACGCCATGTACAAGAATGAGAGGTAAGAAATGTCGCGGACTCGGCGGGACACGTCGCGAACGAGTCCGTCAGTACTTTTCTCTCCGTCTTTTCGGAGGTAATGACGTCAAAATTCGGAGGTCTCTCATCAAAAACCTGTTAACCCAGGCAATATACAGAGTTATTTTACTTGGTGAGCTGTACTGTGGTTTCGAGTTAGACTCTAGACCTATCGATGACAATGTTGAAGCTCTTCTGGTGTTCTTAAAACTGTTGCAAGCTTTAATGATCGAGTTCTTCTGTCGTGCATTGGACAATTTAACGATTATCGGCGTATCTCTGTTTGCAGAGGCTGACCGCGTCCGAAATATGAATTTTATATCAGCCATAGAGAGGTTGAGAGAAGAGCATAAATTACGAATGTATGCCGGTGAGCTTTCCTTCTCATTGAAAGAAACTCCCGGCATGACCAAATCCGATGAAACCAATCCGCACTCGAAATTGTCAATACGGCTCTCGAGGGAAGTTATTCTCATTCAGTATTGTCAGAGTCAACCTGGTGTTAGAGCTTATGACAATCAATTATCATTTAATGTTAAAACAGAAATATTTAATTTTTTTCATTTTTACTTTCATTATTTTCACAATTTTTCATCCTTTCATTCTGGCACACACGTAAGTTTTTGAATTCTTTGCTTAAATTTTTTATGATATTAATGAAGTATTAATTTTAACCGATGTATTCTCGGTACATGATTAGTGGCTCCATTTCCTTCGTCTTTCCTTACGCGTCGTCCAGACTAGGCGTTGATCACCCGCATTAGATCTTGGTATTTCCGAGAGAACCCTCAAAGATGAGGGTCTTCTAGGTCGAATTTTCCCACACCCAAGCTACGAACTGGCCGGCCCTCATTTAAATCTGTATTTTTAGTGGAACTCCAGAGGTTTATTTCGTATTACACCTTTTCACCAATTCCAATACACCATACAGCTGTAGTTTATTATTATTATTACTATTTTTTTTAATAAAGTCGTCCTAACTTTATCTTACCTACGCTTATCTTTTTTTTCTAATCTATTTTGCAAAGTATACAACACCATAGAACTATACTCAAATTTTCCCTGTTTCAATTCAACTAGGTTTAACATTTTCTTTTCAATTCAGCGAAAAACTCCATGTACACCAATATATCGGAAATTTCCATCACATCAGTGAATTGAAAATACAAAACATGAGAAAGAAAAGAAAAACTGTGAATTGATTGCCGAGAAAAGACTAAGTCGACAAAGGGAATTTCTTGATTTTAAATAAAAATGTTTGGCGCGTGTACGACTCCTTAAAATGTAAGATTGTAAACGAGAAATGGATGCCATGACTACACACACCTACCATGTAAAACGGGGCAAGCTAAAAAGTTCGAAAACACATAAAATGCATTTCACAGGCATGTCCTTTGAACGTGACGCTTTTGATCTTCACTTGCTCACAACATTCGATATAGGAATAGAGCAGAATTTCCACGTTGCCTCATCTTATGCACGTAGGGTGTTCTAAAAATCCCGAGCGATATACATTTATGTATGTGTATTATACGCTTCGAAAGAGTTACGCTTCTAATACAAATGTCTCCACATATGAGAACGAAACCGTTATTCGAGAAAGCTTGCTACAGTATTCATGGTTAAGTCATGTATGAATATTACAATATTCATCTGAGCTCATAATAAAATTTCTACCAAGATGATTTGCTGGAGGACCAAGCACAAAGCTAACTAAAAGCAATACTGTCTTGGAATGCACTTTGTAGAAATATTTTTCTCGTCTCTTTTGCAGAGTCGATCAAATTCATTCATTTTCATCGAAATGAATTCAACACTATCGTTCGGATATAAAATGCTCTTTCTTTTTCAAGTTTCATAACATCCTGGTGTATAGAATTATATGAAATTGATATAAGATTTCGTAAAACATTGCGGTCACTCGCTGTGTGTATGACATAACTGAAAAGAGTAACACATAATCGATTCTTTCAAAATTTTTTATTATTTTATGATTTGTGCCTCTTCTCCCAACAAGCACTTCAGTATTAACAGTGATAAATAAAAAAACATAAAAGAATTATGATTGGGCGTAAAGCAATTAAGTAGAAAAATCAATTTCTGAAAATATCGGAATTTCGTGAAATTTGTATGGGAGGGGGTAGAAGGAGTGGGGGGATGTGGCCCGTTCACAAACTTAAAGTTATTTTTTGCTATAAAGGACACACAACAAATTTCAGCACAACAGCTGAAAGCGTTCGAGAGTTATGCTGTAGACAGACGGACAGACAGCAACTGGGAATCGAAGATTTTGAGCGACAACAAATATTTCTGTACCCTTAGCGACTCTGTGCGAGCATTATTTCTTAGCGTTACAAACGGTAAGGCAAACACAATATACTCTCAGATTTCAGCGAGAGTATAAACATAACAGAATTCATATGATACTCTAGATGAGATGGAAATGACTTTAATATACCTGAAAATCTGTCATCTTAAATTCTTTCGAATAGTGAATAGAAACTTTTGCGTGGTAGGTGGTAGAAGTAGAGAGGGAGGTTTATATTTTTTGTATATGACACCGAACATGGCATGCAAAATGTTTTGAATTGTGAATTTGAGGTTTTAGTTTTCATTATTTTTAAAGAAATTGGTCACAGTTTTCCTGAAATTGTTGATTTTGTATGGGAGGTGGCAGAGGAAGTGGAGCGTTTAAGATGATTTTGAAACTACTTATCATCATCCTTATCACCATGCTTTAATTCAATTTCAAAGTCGATAGCTCTCATATACTTGAAGGAGAAATTCTTTTCTTGAATGTATAATAGAGATATTTGTATGGGAGGTGGTAGAAGGAGTGAAGCGGCCTTGATAATTTTTTCTAACACTTATATCAATTATTAAGAAACAAATTCTGGCAAAATTTGAAGTTTGTACTTTTTCTAGTTTGAATGGAAATCGATGCATTTTGAACAAAAATTATACATTTGTATGGGAGGGGGTAGAAGGAGTGTACAGATCAAAACAAATTTTTTTCGCATTATTAATATTTCTATTTTTATACTTTATACAAAATATCAAGTTGATATCTTTAACAGTTTCGAAGAAAAATAATTTAATTTAAATTTCAAAATTTCGTGAAATTTGTATGGGAGGGGGTAGAAGGAGTGAGGTGAAGTTGATAATTATTTTTAAAATAAATTGCAATTATAGTAGAAATAATTCTGACAAAATTTTGGCTTTTCAGTTTTACTAGTTTCAATGAAAATCGAAAATATGTATATTTCAAAATTGTCCATTTGTATGGGAGGGGGTAGAAGGAATAAGGGGATCGGATCAATATGCCGTGATATTAATGAGATCTATATCATAATATTAAATTTCAAGTCGATACCTTAAATAGTTTCAAAGAAAAATCAATTTCTTAATATTTCGAAATTTCATGGAATTTGTATGGGAGGGGGGTAGAAGTAGTGGGGTGATGTAGCCCATTCACGAACTTAAAGTTACTTTTTTGCTAAAAATGACACACAAAATTTTTAAGCACTATAGCTCAAAGCTTTCGAGAGTTATGCTGCAGACAGACGCACAGACGGACAGACGGATAGACAGACAGACGGACACACGGACAGACGGTCACTCGGAATCGAGGTTTTTGAAGGACAACAAATATTTCTGTACCCTTGGCGGCTCTGTGCGAGTGTTATTTCTTAACGTTACAAACGGTAAGGCTAACACAATATATTCTCAGATTGCATCTAGAGTATAATTATTTATTAGCTTACGTGGCGTTTAAAATTGCCAGAAAACTGGAAAACTTTCATGAACCAATATCTCAGACGTAGAGATTCACAGGCGAAAATGGCAGTAGATCGGTTACTCTTTAAAGAAGCTAAGGCAGAAAACCTCCGCACAAGCTTTGAAATGTATTCCACGAAGAAAGATGCCTGGTTGGTTGACCTTGTACGGAGAAGTTATTGGGAAGCCCAGGAATGAAAACTACAGGATTGCGCAACGTGGAAGAGAAGTGTTTCGGTCTCTTGTAATGAATATCCATTTTTACCTCCCTCTATTACGATCCATCTTAAACGAGCTTTCCCTAGCTCGAAATATGCCTGTTCATCTTCTGAAAATATCTACTAAGATTAAAAACCATAAAAATTTATATGAATAGTACACGTAAGAAAAAAAAAATTGCAGCGTCTAAACAGAAAAAACTTCTTTAATAAAAATACCGTCAGGTGTTAGAGGTGGATTAACATGGAGCGACGTGAAAGCACTGCTTGTTCTTCTTGGCCATCTCAACTCCAAGGGATTTTAATTACATCCTTTCCGTTTATATTTTCCGTCGAACAGGAAATTACAAGCACCGAACTTATTTGCTAGGATATTCTCGCTAAGACGTTTTCTGCGAGATCTCATATCCTTCATAATATTGATCCACTATTCTGCAGTTCTGTGGAATGTGTGTATCGGAATGTGTTCGTGTTTGGAATTATGATGACTTTTCTGAAGCGATGTAATTAAAAAATTTAATTACTATATCATTAATCATTGCTGTCTTTAGATTCTTGAGAACATTGAAGATTTTGATATCTAAAAAAACTATTGTTGCTTGGAAAGGAATTTTATGTTTTCAATACTAAATGCATGGTAAATTTTTTTTATTCTTATGCACATATGTATATTACATAATATCTGAGAGTATTATAAGATCGCTGAAATGAACTTTGTAACGCTAATAAACAAATCTGATTGAAAAGAGGTTCAATCCATTTTTTGTACGCTAGCTTGAGAAATCGATATGCTGAAAAGATAAAATTTTGCACAAGTTGTTTTTGTTAAATATCTATGGCCAAGTGAAATTCACGCGGAACTTTTTATTCCTGGGACGTGTTAAGGAAGCTTATGAAATCAAAATTGCATGTTGGGATGGTAGTAGATAAAGAACACTGAAAGGTAGATGACTCTTGAACAAGGCTGTTGTCAATTATTTAGCATTTAACTGCGAATTATTAATTAGTTAATTAGCTTCAGTACAAAGAATAAATATTTCATTCGATTATTTATGCAAGTTTTGATTTTCATCAGTGGGGCGGGGAAGGGGGGGTGGAAGGGTAGAAGAGGAGCGTAGATATTAATAATTGTTTAATTGATTGCTTGCATCAAATCCAAAAATCTCTTTTAAAAATTTAAAATTGAAACGTACACTGTACATTAAGGCAACAAAGTTCCGGGAATTTGTAAATAAAACGTAAAATAATTAATTAATTGTCAATATTTATTGTGTCGCCTTCAAAGTAATCCCCGCCCTTTGGCGATTTTTGTTTTAGGTCCTCTATTGACTGAAAACGGGTTCATTTCAGTTTCGGTACTTGGAAAAAATCGCACGGAGTCAAACCTGGTGAATACTATGGTTGATTGATGGAACCTGTTGGTTTCTTGGCCTCAAATTCGGTCACAATTGAGGCTCTATGCGATGGCGCATTATCATCGTGGAAAATCTATGATTTCTCCTTCCGAAATTCCGGCCTTTTTTAAGGATTTACTCACGCAAATGTTAAATACTACTCCTTACTGTGTGTCCTTCTGGAATCAACATTGAGCATCGCCTTGATTTTTGAGCGGCTTTGGCGTGGTTTTTTCGGTCTCAGCTCATATTTTTTCCTCCATTCCATTGATTGTTGACTGGTTTGGATGTCAAACTTATAGAACCATGTCTTGTCACCAGTTATGATGCGTTCCATGAATATGGGATCAGAATTCGAATGATCAAGCATGTCTAAAGTGACCTGTTCACAGTACTTTTTTTTAAGAAAATTTAGCTTTATTGGAAAAAGTCGACCAAGGACGCGTTTCATGGCCAAAGTATCCACTAAGATTGAATAAACGGACTCGCGAGGGATATCGAGCTCTCCTGCTATCTCCTTAACACTGGTATGACAATTTTCGAGCACCAGTTCCTTCACTGTTTGAATGTTTTCGTCAGTTGAAGAAGTCAAAGGTCGTCCAGAACGAGGCATGTCTTCAAGGATCTCTCGGCCGTCCTGAAAGACATTTTACCACTCGTGTTTATGACATTAATGAATCACCGTAAGCCTCTTTCAACATTTACAACGATTCTGTGCACGAAATTCGGTTGGAAACACAAAATTTGAGACAAATCTTCTGTTTCATATTTTTATCCATCTTAAAAATCGCGGTGGACTACTGAGGTGTACCGATTCAAACAGCTATTGTAAACAAACTGATTAACAGACCGCACTAATTTTAGGGATAATAATTAAAAACAGTCCTACCTGATTACCAATGAAAATTTGAAATATCATTTCCTAGAGCAATTTTATTTACAAATGCCCAGAACTTTGTTGCCTTAATGTATTTCACTTCAGAGCAAACTTTCAGTGAACAAAATTGACCTTTTGCGATCGAATATTAATAATCCAGATGAAAAGTGAGAGTAGATGTATTGTGCTAGTCTTACGATTTTTAATGCTAAGAATACAGGGGTGTCAAGGGTACAAAAATATGTGTTTTCGTTCAAAAACTTCAATTCCGTGTGACGCTCTGTCTGTCAGTTCGTCCATCTATCTGCCTGTCTGTCCAACTGTCTATTGTGCTGAAATTTATATCATTTTTAGTAAAAAAAGGAACTTTCAATTCGTAAATAGGCTACATCCCTTCACTCCTACCCCTGCCACACAAATGCAAATTTTTGAAAAATGCATTTCTTCTATTTTCATTAAAATTAGAAAACTTAATAGAACAAATTTTTGCCAGTATTCTTTTTGTTATGGTTGGAATCCATTTTGAAAAAATGATTATCCCTTTCTATAACCCCTTCTTTCCCACCTCACACAAATGTCACTATTCAATATTCGAAAGAATTTGAGCATTAGTTACACACGCCAGAAACTCACGAAGCCATGCGGACTTTTCGTTGATCCCTCTAGGACAAGTGCAGCAAAATATTGATATTGAAATCACTTGCGGAAAAAAAGTTTACTTACAAGCAAAATTCTTTTAAATAAATATCTGGACTATGATTTCATATAAAGCCTAATGGTGAATGAATAAGAAATTTTCATATCCTCAGAAAATTTTGCATGGGGAACGGGAGGAGAGGTGACGGCATTGAAGTATTTTTTCTCATCATGCTAGAGTGTCTATCAAAATGTTTTACGAAAAATGTATGCTTCAAAAATTTAATAGGTACTGAGAACATTGTGTTTATTGAAATTGTGCAGTTTATATATTATAGTAAGTGTTATATGGAGTGAGTTTTTAGTGATTTTTTTCAGAAACAACTGAAATCATCATACAATTGACATGTTTTAAATTGCTGATCAGTATCATTCATACCTTTCAAATCAACTTTTCGTAAATATGTGAAATTGTATCGTATTGTATGGGGTGAAATGATTTAGCCCGCTCACGAACTTAACTTTAGTTTTTCGTAAAAAAGGAGGTATACAAAATTTGAACTTTCTAGCTCAACGCATTCTCGAGGTAGAGGACACGGACGGATGGACATCTGGTTTGGAGGTTTTTGAATGATTATATGAACTCCTTTATCACTCAATTACTTTATTATTATAATAATAGAGTATTGTGATCGACTTGGAAAAAAAGAAATTTGCTACTCTGTTTTTTTGAGTTTCATGACTTAATAATACTAAAATTGAAAAAAAAATCCGTCTGTCTGTACGCCGTACGTGTACGCTCAACTTACAATAACTCCTAAACACTTGAAGATAAAAAATTCATTTTTGGGTGAATATTAGAACAGTGCTAGCGTTAGGCGCACTCCAATTTTGGAGGGTGTAGGTTTTAAGGTCAGTGTTTCGGCGGCAGTTGATCTCCTCCAGGTGATCATCCTGTGCAGCCGATTTAGTTTCTCGAGTCACTTTAGTTTCTCCAGTCACGGTCGAAAGCGAGTGGAGCGCGTTTATAAGAGCTGTACTCATCCGACCACACCAGTCGTTGGTACAGAGGAAGAAATTCGGGTATCTTAAAGGTTTTAAAGATACACTAATTTAAGGTATGGGATTTGGTGAGTTGTTAACGAGAAATACATTCTGGTTAATGGTTTGAGTGGAAGTAAAAATAAAAATTTATTGCCTAATTTTATGTACAATATTCTTTACATTAATTTTGATGTTTAGGCATATATGAGTTGAACGATCGAGCATTATTCATGTGTGTAAAATACTGACAAATTCATAATTCGCTTTTATGCTCGATCGTTCACCTATTTACATGTCATAATGCACGTTGGGTTGAATGATCGGATATGCTTTACTTAAATATGATTATGTTGCATGTTCGATCATTCAACCAAATGAATGGAAATTAATTAAAAATTAAAAGTATGATCATATTGCATGTTGGGTTGAATGATCGGACATGCTTTACTTGAAGGTGATTATGTTGCATTTTCGATTATTCACCCAATTACATTAAATTTTTAGATTCTATGTTCGGTGCCCGAACAGTCAGCGCGGGGAGAGCGCTAGAACCAGAAACGACGAATTCAAATATTTTAACTAGCTATAAAGCAAAAAATTTACATACATAAAGAGAGGGACAAATTCTAAAAATAATTTAATTTTTGTATCCATTAGGGTCCAAAAAGAAAAGGTTAAAACTGGTTAATATAACGTATTTTAGAACCAATTAGGTACACATATGTCCAACATGATCAACTTAAAGGGAGGCCAATACTTTTAAGGGGGAGCGCCAAGCGGATGCAAAGAAAAACACTTAAAAATTAATATCTCGGTTATCTCTTAAAATATGTAATTAAAACTTGGAACATATACGTAGTAGCGAAATATGAGAAAAATATATGGTTTGGACAAAACATTAGTGGATGGAAATGGAAACCATTTCAAAAATATTACACTTTCAAAAATTTCAAACATTTATATCGCAAAATCCAATGCAGTTATCAAATTGGATTCTCAGATTTTAGACCTAGCTTTGGGAAAAATATCGAAAATTTTGAATAATTTTTTTAGGGCTCTGGTAAAAGATACAAAGTTCTACTTTTGCACGAGCATACTTCCGTTTGACAAGCATAAATAGCAAATAGAAAATTGTTATAAGCCGAAGGAGGGGACACTAACTTGCACAAACTTTTTCATGAGAAACGAGAAATCTGAAAATATTGTTGAAATTTTAAGTTATGTAAAGGCTTGACAAATGCATGATTTCAATAAATCAACTAAGAACCAAGAAATTAAGAGCTATTTGAAATTTTGTACCAACACCTTTCAAAAGAAATGAAATAAAAATGTTTCAGAATTTTTACGATTCCCTCACCTCGCCATCCCAAATGTGTGGTTTCGTGAAAATAAATTATGTCGAATTTTCGTTTATGAGACAAACATTGTGTGCAGACAATTTTGAAGGTGATTCAAGCAAAAAATTAAAAACTTATTAACATCCACCCATTTTTTCTACCCTTTCCACTCCTCTCCGCCATCCATACAAACCCAAACTTGCATAAATAAACGAATGAAATATTGATTATATTCGGAGTACGTTTTTTTTTAAATTCGATCTTTTATTGTGCTAAAATATTTAAATAATTATTATCCAAAGAAATGCCCATCGCTTGCCAGAACCTTTTTTCCCATCTTTCTGTCAATATACGGATTCCAAGTCTAAAAAACTGCTCTCTTTTGAGCCAAATGACCACAAATTGGTCATCTTCGTAAGAATGGAAGTGTTGCTCAGCCAAGCCATGCGTCATCGATAGGAATAGCTGATAGTCGGAAGGGGAGATGACTGCAACATACGACGGGTGGGGTGGTATATCGCATTTTAGTGTTTCTAGGTTGGTTTTCGTCACCCAAACAATGGTCGAAAGTTTTCGTGCAGCAAAATCATTTGTCGTATCTCTCTTGGTACTGTGACCGTTTCTCCTTCAATCGCATCAATTGTAGTCAATAGGAATCTTCCTTGATGGTTTCACTCGGTTTCAACAGCTTATGATATAACAAAAAAATTTTCTCTGTTCCACCGCCATGTCGGTCATCGACTTTAAAATCACCGCACTTAAAGCGTTAAAACCACTCTCAACACTTTCTTTCACTAATAGTACCCTCTCCATAAGTTTCAACAATCATTCAACGCAACTCAGACGTTTTTTTTTTAATTAAAAGAAAAAAGCAAAACTTCCCACAATTGATTCTTATTTGGGTCAAACTTTGACATATTCGCGCACAGAAAAGTAAATAGCGCCGATAAAACTTCATTGATTTAATGATTTGTTGTTGTTAAAAGATATCTGAGCTTAATATGTTACGTTTATGATCTGCCACTGTTGATTAGAATTTATTGCTGGCGGCATCTATTGCGAAACGAGCGGGTTTCAAGTTGTGCTCCCGATAGGTACTAGAGCTGTTGATCACTATTCCATTTACCAATTCAAATTCCTGTTAACACCATAGGGGCATAGGCCAGAAACAACTCTCTTCCACAAGGCGCGATCCTGAGCTTTTACCAGGACTTGTTTATTCATCTAGCTTCCTGCTCAAGTGCTCGGTTCCATGTGCTACTTGGTCAAACAACCCATCTTCCTTGAGGATTATAGTCCAGAGCCTGTTTGGCGATATTTCGCTCTAGTTTCCTCAAAGTTTGATCGATCCACTGCCACTTCCGCCTTTGAATCTCAATAACTATAGAAGAATATTCCCAAAATGTTTCGTTCACAAAAGTCTGTAGTTTCTTGGTAAGTCGAACAGTCACTTTCTACGTAGTGCAACCATATAATAACACGGATTTGACGCTTGCGTCAAAAACTCGCAGGGAGATCTCTCTTAACCTCTAGAAAGAGGAATTGATACCGAATGCTTGACGAGCTTTATTTAGACGAGCCTCAATATCCTTTTTAGTTCTGCCGTCCATGCTGACTATGATTCCGAGGCAACGAAAATCTTGCACCTCTTCCACATCTTGTCCACTAAGAACAATGGGTGTTCTTGTGTTGGAACCCATGTGCATGTACTTGGTTTTACGCACATTTATTTTCAGTCCCTTATTAAGAATGCAACGAGCAAACATTTGACTCTGAAGTCCAGACGGTTATGTGCAAGCAACCACTCGTCATCAGCATAATCAAAGTGACTTAAGATGTTAAATAGTCTCTATTGAAGACCTTTACCTTCCCCACCTTCCAATGCAGTTTTCATGATGTCATTTATTACCACTAGAAGCAGGGCTGATGATAATATGCAGCCTTATCTGGCACCTGTTCGCCAGGAAAGTTTTTGGACAGCTCTCCTCTACGCAAGGTTCTATCCCTTGCATCTCCGTAGGATTCTTTAATCATATGTACGTATGATCTTATCTCGAATACTTCTTCCACTCAAAGCATTCCATGTGTAATCTCGATTAATGTTGCCGAAAGCCTTCTCGAAGTCCACAAATATGAGATATGGTAGCGAACCCATTTCGGCTGACTTTTCTAATATTATCAGTAGGGTTTTTTTGTGGTCGGTACAAGATGACCCTTTAAGGAAACCAGCCTGATAATCTTCGGAAGCGCTCTCCACGACATCACTAATCCTATTGAGAATTACCTTAGCCATGATTTTTGATACGGCAGTAAGTAGGCGTATATTATGTCAATCGCCATAATCCCGAAGGTCGCCCTTTTTGGGATTTTCATAATGACGCCCTCCTTACATTCAGTCAAATATCTTCCTTCATTTCACACCAGTAATGAGTGGGAGGAGTATATCGCATGTTATTTCTGGGTCCGGTTTGAGGAGTTTGGCTGGTAGTCCGTCTATGCCATTAACCGAATGGCGGAAACTATCTATTCCTTACCTGTGGGATCGCCCCTAATAACGGATTGTTGTGGTTAGATGTTTGGTTGTTGTTCTGTTTCTGGAATATCTTCTTCTGACAAGATGTTGAAAATATCAAAGTAGTATTCCTTCCATCGCCACAACTGGTATTCACTAACATTAAGGAGAGTGCCTTTGACATTTCTCATGACGTAGCTGGCGGTGAAATTCCTATTCGTCAACTGTTTCATGATTTTAAGTAGTGAATCCAAATCCCCAAAGTATGCCGCAGATTCTGCCTTGTTGGCCAGATCTTCAATGGGCTTTCCCTTGTCGCATTCGCCTTTTTAAACTATAAAAGAGCATCGCGGTAGTTCTCAAGTCGAGAATTCTACGCTGGACATTAGGTTGGGAGATGATTGCCAATCTGGCTATTTTCTGATCGCCAACCTTGTCCCATGTGTGTTCCGACATCCAGGGTTTCTCACTGCTTTGCACATATTCCATAGATACTTGAACTTGTTACAAACTTGTTTCTGGTTGCTTCCCAATTTGCGTCCTGTGTACGCATTTCATACTCGCCCAGTGTGTATGACTTTTAGCGTAGAATGGTGGTACACTCGCGTTTTTTTTTTTTTTTTGGGGGTCTCTGAGTTTATCCACATTAAGCTTGCCGTATTGCATTTAATTGTTAAATAATTGACAACAGCCCTGTCCCGTTCACTTAGTTTTCCCTATCCACTCTCACCTGTATATTGACTTCCCACAGATTTTAAAATTGTCCAAAGAATAATTAAGTTTCGCCTGAAATATCTGTCAACAAAGATATTTTTCTCTCCGAGCCTTATTATAATATATTTATTCGATTTATAAAAATGAGTTGAAAATATTTAAATATTTTAGGGTATTCCGTGATCGACTCCTTAAATCTATTACATGTTGCCCTTTTCTAATATAGCATTAGCTCCGAAATCCACCCGTTTTCTTGAGGTAGCCCGCATGGGCTTCCTGTTGGTTACGAGTATAACAAATTAACAAATAATTTCTAAACTTATTTGTTTCTGTGGTTTTTTTCGACTGTTGAAATCAATGAATCCTTTTATTTATACTCAAATCTCACAGATTTCTTTATAACCCTAGAAAACATTTCACATACGTATCTAAGAAATCTATGAACCGAATCGTATATACTTTTCATGTTTAGGTGATGACAGGATTGAGCAAAACAACATCATAATAAAATCTGAGTGTCAACTATAAATTATAAGAAAATTTATGGAATCGTAAGTGAAGTACTCTCGTATAATCCCTATCGAAAGTGGTTAAGAAATGGATGGTTCGAATGTCATAAATCGAATACGGATGTCGTATATGTTCACGATTACGAAAACGTGGTTCGAAAAGACACACGAGTCCTTTCCGGCGACGATTTTCAGACCAATCCTTGAAGGGCCATAAACATTCAACCTTCAAGCGTTTTTCTCGCCCACAGTTAAGAAGTCACACAAAAATGTGACATCTAGAATTTAAAAAAAGAAGAAATAACAACTCCAATGCTGTATTGTTGAATTGGCACGTATTTCAAACACGTATTTACTTGTGGATATGAAGTGCGTTTTTATTGCTTTTTATAAAATGATCGATCTGTTTTTTTGCGATATAATTTATTCCATGGATTTAGGAGTTTGTAATAGCCTATTGGGATTGGTTAATGGTTCGATGGAAATACACACCTAAAAATTTGATTATGAAGCAAATTGATGCAACTTTATTATTTTTTTTTTCAGAAAATATTCGATTATCATCGTTTCTAAAAATTATTAATCCTTTTTACTTCCATGTTTGCTTAACCTTAAACCAAACGTGATTTTTTTAGAATTTGTCTGTATTTTGGAACTTTCCGATTTAAATGCATTGCACGTTCGCCACAGATTTTCTGTCAATTTGACGTGAATTTTATTTATCACATAGTAAAGCATAAATGTACATCTCGTCGTTGTCAGTAGTAAAATAAATACGAGTACGAACGATGAGACTACATGATGGCTTTCTCGTATACGTTAGCTACTTTCTTGTCGGTTATATTCTTGTGTAAGGGAACACGACGCGAACAGTTTTTCATGTTAAGCTACCGCCTCGAACAGGCATATAGGATTATGTCCTTTGGACCAAAGTACAGCTCTGTCACTTGCAGCTTTGCATCGCAGTGTCCCCTCTTCTTCGGCGCGAGACTCTCTTGAAAGGGGACTTGTCGGATTTTGTTGAGTTATGATAAAATTTTGTAGTGCTAACTTATCCCACCGACTTGATATTCCCATGATTCTAGTCCCTCGTGTTTTTAAGCTTACCACTAGACTTTCCTTTAGCTTGAGATGGTAATAGATTTAAAGCCTGAGACTATACTTGCACTCATACATCGAGCACTCTATTGTTAACTTTATGAGAGTTTACACGTTTTATCGTTTACTAACAAAAGCGATAAAAGCAAAATTTTATGTTTTTTTTTATAGGATAAATGGACATAATTATAGTTGCACGCTTAAGGACATCATCAGTTTTGGATCATGGCAACGTTTTCTGTTCACACAGGTAAATGAATCGACATTAAATTGATTATATTGATGATAAGCAACAGTATAGTCTCTTGTAACAACTACTACAACAACGGATGCTATTTGGTGATGATCTATCTACATCCATCTTGCTTATACATCCACGGCATTATAATCTACTGCTGTTTATCTAAATAGCTTGCTGTTTGTTTGTTTATCATCTCAAGATTTTAAATTTGGCTAATTTGTTTACAATCAAAATAACTGGAATTATATTGTACGATCATAGTACTGACTTAAAACAAGATAACGTTTACGTAAAATCAATGTTTCAAAGTATTTATTTTCAAATATAGATTTTTAAGTTTATGGCTGCATTCATTGGAACTACATATTTTATTCAGTTGTGATTAGGATTTTGCGATGGAAGTTTTGTCTTTTAAATTATTACATTTTATTTTGGTTTTCATTAGTTTTGTAAGCCGTTGAAACTTTCCACAATATTTACAACAGTCTGTAATATCTTTTGTGTGGGAAGTTTGAAGAATTTAATGCTGAAATTATGAAGAAATTCATGCAATTATAAAATGGTTAAATTTATTTTAATTATGGTCATGAGCTTATTTCTTGAAAACGTTGGTTGAAACATACAAATTTCGTAACCTACAATGAACTTCTTCCGGTCCAGCTTTAGGAGACAAGAGATTCTTGATACTAATGCTAGATAGCGAAGCGCATAACTAATTTTACTTTATTATTTTAATAATAAAGTATTGTGGTCGACTTGGCAAAAATTAATTGCTACCCTGAAATTTTGTTTTTTCGCGTTTCATGACTAAAATAGCCCAAAAATGCAAAAAAAAAAAATCCGTCTGTTTGTACGCCGTACGCTGGTGTGTACGCTCAGCCCACATTAACTCCCAAACCCTTCAAGACAGAAAGTTCATTTTTGGGGGATTGTCGATAGTTGCGGATCTCAGGCGGATATCCATTTTATGGGGTGTACGGGTCCAGGGATGGGAGCGCTTGAACCGAAAAATACGAATTCAAATATCTCAACCATGGTTACAGCTAAGAAGGTAAAAATCAACACACATATAGAAGGGTTTGTGGGACAACTTTAAAAATAAATTAATTTTTTGTATCCATTGGGGTGCAAAAAGGGGGGCTAAAAACCAATTGTCGGCCGATTTTTTTTTTTTTTCAAATGATTATATCTTTGAAATTACTTACCGTAAAAAATTGATATTTTGAGACCATTAAGGTGACATATAGATCCACTAGAATCAGTTTAGAGAGAGGCTAATTACTGTAGGAGGAGGGTCAGGGGGGGTGCAAATCAAACACTTAAAAATCAATATCTCGACTATTTATTAAGCTATTTAATTGAATCTTAGAACCTATCTTAAGCTGTACTAGAGAAATACGAGAAAAATATAATATTTGGACAAAATAGTAGTGGGGGGAAATAGGGAGCGTTTCAAAAATGGAGCACTTTCTAAAATTTTAAACCATTATATTTCAAAACTGAATGCAGATATCAAATTCAAATTTTGTCAAATTGTAGAACTACGTAGTTTTTAAATATGGTAAAAATTTTACGTCCGGAGATTTAAGGGTAAGGAGGTGGTAACCAAAAATGTCGAAAATTTTGATGGATTTTTAGGGCTCTGTTGAAAGATACAAAGTTTAAATTTTACATGTGGATACAGCTATTTAATATATATAGAAAAAAAAACACAATTGTCATGCACCGAAGCTGGGGTCTAACGTGCACAAGCTGTTTCATGTGCAATGAAAAAAAACACATAAACTGAAAATTTTTGAATGAAATTTTAAGGTAGAATCTTGAAAATTTACGAAGTGCATTTAAAAAAAAACCTTTAAAAGAATGAAATATTAACTGGTCGAATATCTTGAAAGCTTCTACCCCCTTCTATAGAAAATTATTTTTCGACCATTTTTAAGAAATTAATTATCACCTAACTAGTAAAAGCTATCATTTTGAAATTTTGAACAAAATCTTTTGAAAATAGATGAAACGGCACTGTGTCAAAATTTTTGAGATCACACCTGCCGTTCTACCCCCTCCCATACAAAAGTGTGATTTCGACCAATTTCAATGAAACAACTGCTAACCAACAAATTAAAAGCTACGAACTAAATAAATATAAAATATATAAACTTGACATTTTGTACGAACACCTTACAAGAGAAATGAAATAAAACCGCATCACAAATTTTACTTTTCCCTTACCTCCTCTACCCCCTCCCATACAAATGATTAGTTTCGTGAATGTAAAATAATAATATAAAATTTTATAAAAATTCGATGTATGTTCGTCTATGAAACTGACATTCTATGCAGAAAATATTGGATGTAATTGAGGCAATCAATTGAAAAATTATTGACATCTACCCACCCTTAATATCACCCCTCCCCTCTCCCTCATAAAAACCCAAACTTACATAAACGAATGAAATATTGGTTACATGTGCTGGAGCTATTAATCGTATTCGCAATTAAGTGTTAAATTGACGGCAGTCCTGCCCTAAAGATGGTCCACTTGTGAATGGTGGTTCCACTTTAGAAAGGGGGTTCCACTTACTCTTCCTTAACCACTTTAAATTGCATATTGACTTTCCATACATCTTCCACTTTTCCCAAAAAATAATAAAATTGCGCCCGACTTGTTGGATGTTTATTTATGATCCAATTAGAAATCTGTCAAACACGAATATAGAAAATCTTTTCATCGGCCATAATATATAAATAGATATATATTTAAATGTAGGCAATAAAACAGGGTTGTACAGAATTTATTTCAGTATACTAAGTATATTGTGATCATAAAGTACCGGGATTTTGTAATTAAAATTACTCTGGAGAATGATGTTTCAAATTTTTTTTTTGGATGCAAGCAGGACTGTCCTTAGTAATTATCCCGAAAATCAGGGCGGTCTGTTAATCAGTTTTTTTGCAGCAGCTAGTTGAATTGGGTACACCTCAGTAGTCCACAGTGATTTTTGTTTTATGTCCTTTTCTTCCTCCATTCCGATGATTGTTGACTGGTTTGAATGTCAAACTCATAGATCCTTGTCCATGTCCAAGGAGACCTTTTCACGGAAATTTTTTTGAAGAAAATTCAGCTTTATCGGAACAAGTCGGGCAAGGATGCGTTTCATGGCCAAAGTATCGACCAAAATGGAACGAACGGACTTGCGAGAGATGTCGAGCTCTCCTGCTATCTAACATATATAACATTCGCATGATTATTTTTGAGCAACATTTACTTTACGTTTTGAATATTTTCGTCAGTTGAAGCGGTTGAAGGTCGTCCAAAACGAGTCATATCTTCAACGATCTCTCGGCCGTCCTTAAAGGCTCCTAGGCTCATGGTTTTGATATTACTGAATTACTGTAAGCCTTTTCCAATATTTGCAACGATTGCGCATACAAAATTTGGTTGGAAACACAAAATTTGAGACTTAGCTCTCTGTCCCATATTTTTTTTTATTTAAAAAATCGCCGTGGGCTACTGAGGTGTACCCATTCAACTAGTTGCTGTAAGCAAACTGATTAACAGATCGCCCTAATTTTTGAGATAATAATTTAAGGACAGTTCTACCTGCTTACCACGCTACGATTTTGTCATGTCAAAAACTATGTGCACAAAATTTGAACGTTCCAGCTCAACGTGTTCTCAAGCTAGAGAGCTAACAGGCGGACGGACATCTAGTTTTGAGATTTTTGAGTGATTGTATGAACTTTTCTGTCATTCACTTTTTTCTCCGAGCCTTATTTCTTAGCGTTACAGTCTTTAGAGCAAACTCATGAAACTCTCAGATTTCATCTAGATTATAACTATTAAGTACCAAGAACGAAGAAGTCCAAAGCATTTTTTTTTTGTTAAAATGAAGACCCCTGTTTTCATTGTATCAGCGAATCTAAAAATTTTCGATGGATATCATTGATACAATAGATATTGAAAACAATGGTGGTAAATATTGCCTAACATATTATATTATATTTAATAGCTTATTACATTGTTTGAAATATGAATAGCAAGGACGAAATGAATGGATCGTATTTTACAAATGTTTAGTGTTCTCATTCATCAAATGATATATCGGTTTATAAAACATGAAGCAATTGCTTTGTTTTTGATGCTAAACAAAAAACGCTTTTAGACTTGTAGAAACAATAATACGAAAGCTGCCTAATGTCTCATCCAATTACTCTTATTTCAGTAATCAATCAAAAAATTGTACTCAACATTTTTTTTTGTATTGAATGAAAATTATACGCACATACATATGTCATATCTGTCTCGAATTTCTGCCTGTGTAATGTCTTCTCGCTGTGGTTTTTTCTGGCAGCACAACAACAACAAAATTTATGACAAATGAACTGTCAGAGAATCTCTTAACCTTATATCTGAAATAAACAAATGATGTTAGGCAACACCCTAACATTAGTCTTCATTTTATCGATAAGGGTATGATTCTGAATGGCAGTGGTTAAACTTTGATTGCATATTAGACGGCTCCCTTCGGTCCTTTTTCGTGCTAACGGTACGACTGTATTCTTCTTTTATAGAATCGTGTAATTTTTTATTCATACGATGCTAGATAGGAAGCACTATAGTTTTCTGTGAATTTTATTAGTCTGATAATAACAAGAAATTCACAAAAGAACCGAAGAAAACCCCTCGAACCCCAAGAAGAGAATTTCATAAAATTTTTATAAGGTTCGTGTAAACGAAAAGCCAACACTCCCACGCTGCAATCTCGAACAGTCATCCAATAATAACGAGCCGAGTTGGAATATCCATCCTGAATAATTGACAATGCCACAAAGATGAGAGGCTTTATCCAATGATAAAACTCAACCTTATCCGTTCTGTCGGAAAGATCGGAGAATGAAAACTATGCTCCGGCTGCAGAAGATATTAAAGCCCTTCAAAACTGCATAACTATCGAAAACATCTTCAAAGCAGCGCAAAAATTTGTTACGTTTAGATTCCGAAGAATGGAGCTCTCTTATCTTAAGGACTGTTCAGTTTGCACTGAAAGTTTCTTTGTTCGCGGAATAATTCTCGTAATTTATTTTAAGTTTCTTTAAAAAATAATCCTCAGGATGACTGGGACAATAATCATTCAGCTTGTTAAAATCGGATATCCCTGGGTCCTCATGGTGGTGGTTTTCGCCTATTTTAAACAGTAACTGTATAATGCAATTATATTTTAATAGGCTAAAATGTCTCTTCCTTGATGCTATCGGCTTCTGTCTCTCTCCTACCGAATTGCATTATTCCAGATTAGATTGGATAACGTTACGTAAGTTCAGTTCAGGGATTTGCTTCTGCCATCGATCCGATTTAGATCCGCATTAGTTCGGTTATATAAGTCATTAAAGTGTATTCAGAAGCAATATATATTGTTTCTGCCAACAAGGTACAATATTAAATTGCAACTTGCAAGCCTAAAATTCAGTTAATTTATCCTGTGAGGACGATTGGTTATGTTACTATTTTAGTCTAGAAAACTCATTGTTACAATAAGTATGAATTGCATTCTTATATTACTGGTACTTGTGGCGTTACTTGGATGATAGATATCTAATCAAAATTTTGCTAACCTAGTTCCTTAAAGATTTTGAAACTGTTAAGCAAATTCCTGTAGATCACTGTATTGAAATTTTCTATAAATTACTTCCTTATCAGAAAAATTCTCCTCGATTTTTCTATTACTCAATATTTTATTCAGTTTTTGTATCTAATTATCATTAATTTATCTCCTTTCGTTTTCGAATAGCCTGAAATTCATCATTTTAAGATCAACACGACTAGGTTTTATTTCTATAAAAGCAGCAAGCTTAACGATTAAGTCCTTAAAAGCTAATTCATTTTCATCGAAAGAGAGAAAACTCTTGAAAAATAATGGACCGAAAGTTTATGAAGGTCCGTATCGCATGTAAGAGCAAGGATTGGTTATACGCCGAATTTTAGGCCTTACGAAATCGTCCGTTTCTCCAATTTAAGAAAGAAACGCGCGTAAAGGTTATTCTATGGGTTAATATTCCATCTCTCTTCTCTTCATCGCGTGAAAGAAAAGTGAAAGCCATCAAAGAACGGCAAAATTTTATGATGTCGTAACATAAGAAAAGTTTTATGCAACACGACTCAAATAGGAGCAGAAAAAAAATATGCTATGAAATAAAAACACATATATCTATATAATAATAAAAAAGAAAATAGAAACAAGAAATAAATATGAGGATAGAAGTACAAAAATAACATTATTTCTGTGGATGTTACAGTATTACTACGAGACAGCTGTTTCTTTGCTTTAAGGCAGTTCTTATTGTTTTTACGATAATAATAATAATAATAATAATGAAGCATAACTCCCAGTGAGAGCGTAGTACGCCATCGAAAATGACTTTTTGACGTAGCTCGTATATAAATAATGCGATGAGATGATATTAAATCTATAAATTGAACGAAAGATTTCAAATGATATTTCTTTTGCAAAAATAATTGATTACCTCAAGATTTATTTTAGCAAAGTTTGATTCTTTATAACAGATTGCAATGTTTTAGTGTCAATTAAAATATAATACGATAGATCTAATATTGAATTTTATTAATTATAAGTAAATAATCGTTTATTCTTAAATTTTTATTGATGTTATAGTTATTTAAATGAGTTTGGCTGAATTTATCACTTCTTAAAAGCATGAAGTTTAGAAGATCTTGCTGGTTTCGGTATTTAGGATATAATTTTGAAAATTGCAAGAGTTGTAGTTTGTAAATATGAACTTAATACGACAACATTTTTCAGTGTTAACTAATGGCTAATGCTCAAAATCGTGAAATGTTTCCGCCCTAATTGGCCCTATAGGAAGATTAATTTATAAATATAGTCATAGGATAGAAACAGTTCTTATTCTGTCCTGAGCGTCAGTCTTAAAGTAATCTTTTTAACTGCGCGTTTCCATATAATAGAGTTCCAATATATGGCATATAAATTACAAACCACCTAACATCTAGTTCACATTTTCTGTGGAATTTTTTTCAATATTAATTAAAATATTATTTACTATTTTAATTATTAAAATATTTGTTATAACCTTTTTAATTCCAATTCAAAAAACGAATGAATAATATTAAAGTTTTACAATAAAAATTTAAATTAGCTTGCTTTGATTACATTCAGTATTAAAATTATTGCAAAGTAATTTTAATACTAAATGGTGTTGCCACAATTGGTTATTGTCATATATACCGTTTACTCTGAAACAATATGTACAAGAATTTTGTTGTTGTGGCTCAAATTAATAAACCAAGCCAAATGTTTCATGTTCTGTTTTTCTCTGGATTAAATGAAACTAACCTTTGTTCAAAGCAAGCGTCAAATGTGGGTTGCTGTGTGGATGAATATGTTACACCACACTTTGAGGACGATATATTACGAAATTAGCTCTGATATATGAAAAACTGATGTATCCAGGATTAGTCTACAATCAATGCTGCAGCATAAGTTTTGGTTTTGCATAAGATCATTTGTATGTAACTTATGTAGTTCACCCACGCTTTCAGGCATAAGCATTCTTTCTTTAGTTAAATAAAACTTTTGATGAGAATATGGCCAGCACACCTAGGCAGGGTTAAAGAAGAAACCAACATAACCCTGCAACAAATTGAGTCAAACCCCTGGGAAAAAATTATGTAAGCTTTAAGCTCTGAATGTACAGACGCCCAAGTTAAGTTGGAAAAACTACAAAAACTGACCTGCGTAATTGTAGTTGGAACAGCTGGACGAACACCTCTTACTCCAGCCGTTGTGATAACACTAAATAATACTAAATTTACGTTTACTTCGCCTGTTTCTTAAAAAGGAGGCCACAACAGCGATCTGTTGGGCACGAGTGGGAACTTACCTGATCTTGCGCTCTACAAAATATACTGAACAATATATATACTTCCGAAATTACTCACTTTTAAGTGGCGCAAAAACCAGCGATTAAGTAGAAGCGCAAATATGTATATGGGCCATACTCCAAGGCTAGAATTTCATACAGTCTACGAATGTGTTATTTTACATTCCAAGCCCATGTGTATGCCATTATAAGGTGAATTTACGTAAACAATGTAAGGAGCTGCACTAAGAAGAGAATCTATATTCCCTGCATCTAGTACTCTTGTCTTATGAAGTAAAGTCGAAATTGATATCCGAATATGAATGTATTCAACTACGAGGGGAGGTCAAAAATTTCGCGGAATGAAGGGGATGCACAAGAAAGTGGGAAAATAATTTTACCTGGAGGTATTATAACACTTCATTCGGGTATAAATACAAAGTTTCTAGCAAATCGAATATATAACATTTTAGTTGTCGCCAAATCAACAAGTCAATCGGAAAGAAAACGCTAACTATGAACAAAATTGAGTTTCGTGTTATCATAAAGTTCCTTACCAAGCAAGGAAAACGCCACAAATAATTTTAAAAGAAATGTCATCTGTTTACAGGGACTCATACCCAGGAAAAACGAAATTAATAAGTTGTATAGTTTATTCAGGCAAGGCAGAGAGTCAATTGAAGATGATACGTACTCAGGCCGGCCGATTGACGCCACATCCTCCAAAATTACCGAAAAAGTGGAGAAACATGTTCTCGAATATGCTCGTTTAAGGAAGAAACAAATCGCAAAAATGGTTGGAGTATCAGATGCAACCATTTCGAATATCTCCAACGATCATCTCGGCATGTCTGAAGTAAGCGCAATAAGGGTACGGAGAATGCTCTTAGCAGTTCAGAAAAAGCAGCGCGTTGAGTGTTCACGCGAGTTTTTGGATTTCTGTAGCGAAAACAGGGATGAAATTTTGACCCGGATTGTTACTGGAGACGAAACTTAAGTTCAGCATTATGAGCCTGAATCGAAAAAAGCGTCAATGTAATGGATCCGTAAAGGCACTTCACGCCCAAGAAGTTCAAGGTCTCACAATCCGCCAGAAAAATCATGGCCACTATTTTTTGGGATTTAGAGGGGACTCTCTTGATCGATTATAAAAAAAAGGAACAGGGCATACTATACTAGCAAAGAAAATTAAAATATGCCATCAAAGAAAAAAGAAGAGGAAAGTGGTGGGTTTGCTGCTTTTGCATGACAACGAACCTGTCACAAGAGGCACTTTTCAATGGCTGCCCTACAGAAATCCGGCATAGGAATATGGAACTACCCCTTTTAATCCAGATGTGGCCACTTCCGATTACTATTTGTTCTCAAAACTGAAGAAAGAACTTGGGGAAAGAAAATTTGCCAACGATATCGCAATTTCAGCCTATTTCGAAGGCCTTGATAAAATAGTTTTTTGTTTGAAGGAATTAATAAACTTTGTGAAAGATATGACAAATATATTAGGCTTAAGGGAGAATATATTGAAAAGGAAAAATAATAACTTGTTTAATTTTACCCTCCTTCCCTGTCATACTGCGAAATTTTTGACCTCCCCTTGTACTTAAGCACCTAGCGTAAGAACATAACAGGACTACAATTGCGCGTAACGCCAAATCGTGCGGTACTCTAGATGAATGAGAATTTTTTTGATTTGAAGAAATTTTGAAGGGTAAGTGTTGGAGGGGGTGTCGACATTGAACTATTTTTTCCAGATCACTCTTGAGTTGCCATCAAAATGTTTTTTACAAAATTTAGGATTCAAAAATTAATAGGTACTGAGAAAATAAGCTAGGGAGTAGCATACTGCGTAACGTGTTGATTTACAATGCGTAGGTCGTAAGTTTCGAAATAAAATGGGCAAACGATGTAAAAGTGAAACAGTTCCACTTCAATAAGGCCTAGATACTCAATAGATGGATTCTGTTCGCTTTCTATCATTCAGTCCCTCATAACATCTGCAAATATTTGTCAGTAGCAGCCAGTACAACTGAGCAATATACCAGATTCTCCACTCGTTACGGTCGTTTTCAGTCCTCTTCCCCTACCTTCCTAATCCCATTCCTTCCCTCCATGACTGTGTTTGTGCATTGCACATAAAGGCCGAAATTGCCTATAACACAGGTCATTCCGTAAAAAAAAAAATGCAAATCCCAGTCAACGCATAACTCCAGCACACTGTCTGCTTGGATATACCTTGGTTACCTCATTCTACGAAAATGAAAAATTCGCAGATAGATGGTTGTGCGAAGAGCTAACAACTCTTCCACAATAAGTAATGAAAATGTTAAGGAACCTGAAAATCAGGAGGCAAAGGCCCAATTTGGGCTGTCATTCCATTGACGAAGAAGAGAAAATTAGTGCATGGGATTTAGTGAAGGTGTTAAGTTTTGTATGGTAGGTGGTAGAAAAAGGGGCGAGTTCTTAATGACTTTTCCAGAAATAACTATAAAAATCTTGCTTTTGACATGTTTTAAATTGCAGATCAGTAGCATTCATATTTTTCAGGGAAATCGACTTTTTGTGCAGTCGTGAAATTCTATCAGATGCTATGGGAAGGGGTAGAAGGAGTGAAGCTAATCGTCTAATTTTTTTTTTGGTCTTACTAATAATTTAAGTAAATATTTAGGGCACAATTTCAGCTTGATAAATTTTATACGCACTGAGCACTTAGAGCATTTCAGGAAAAAGTGCAGCTTGTATGGGAGGTGGTGGAAGGAGGAGAAGGATACAAAACATTTTTATACGATAGATTGAAATCATAAAAGTATTGCATTCCAAATTTCAGATGAATAGCATTAACACTTTTCGAGCATTATTGTTAAATTGCGAAATTGTGTTGTTTTCTATGAGGAAAGGGGGGAGGGGGGTTGGGGGCGATTTGACTCCTTCACGAGCTCGATCTTACTTTTTTGTCAGAAACGACGTGTACATGGATATACTGTTCATCCAGTACCTGCTCCTGCTTCTACTATACTTGAGGGGCTGGGATTGTTCAAGAGTGAATTACATCAGCTGCTGTAATTAAAATTCGAATTTGAGAGTGTACGAAATTTGAGCTTTCTAGCTCAACGCGTTCTTAAGCTAGAGAGGACACAAACGGACGGATGAATAGACATCCGGTTTTGAGAATTTCGAGTGACTATATGAACTTCTGTGTCATTCATTTTTTTCTCCGAGCCTTATTTCTTGGCGTTACAAACTTTGTCGCAAACTAATAATACTTCCAGATTTCATCTAGAGTACAAAAACACATTACACTGTGATGGGTACCAGGGCAGCCAGGGCAGACAGTGAATAAGGAGGCTGACGTTCTGGGTAAACAAACCTCAGTGCCGATTCTTGGCCTGCAGCGATACTAAGGTATGCTTTTTAGTAGTATGAAGCTGCTCATCAGTTCCTGATCGAATAAGAAAATTAACTTAAGCGCAAAGGCATGCCAATCTCTTGGTATCTCTTCTTGAGTGTAAAGGACAGAATCTGACGACTCAGAAGTGTTAACAAATAGTTGAGTCTGAGAGTCTGAGTCAGGATTTGCCTGCATGAAGAAGATACTATTGAGCATGTATGGTACTGTGCGAGTACGTGATAATCGCACACTGCAGATTAATTTTGCAGAGTGTCCTCTAAGCCCAAGTGACATATTTTTCTCTCCGTCTAACATGATACTGTACGTCTTCGACATGGTCAAAATATTTGACGAGCAATGAGATGCAGTGTACCTAATACTAGAAGGTCTTGCCTATTCCATCCAATCGGAGAATTGTTCAATGGGCATACAAATTTACATCAACAAAATCAAAGCTGAAATTGCTGTAATCTTTATAGCCCAGTTCTCCTTTGAAAGGGAGGCAAATTAGTAGAGCAATAGAAGGTGTCATGCATTATTCAAGGGTTGCAAGAAGAGCTTTGCACAAAACTACAGGAGATAGGTTGTGAAGCATCCCAGCAGTTGTACGAACGATTCCAGACAGGTTTGTAATCATGTCGATACAAATTGGTAGAGGCTGGGCGGCTATGCCAGGAAGACGGAATTAGCTGGAATCCAGGTGGCGAACGGCAGGGGCAAGTATCTTTCCTATTAAAGCGATGCAGGAACTATCCACTGGCGAGGATAGAGAGATCCTAGTGAAAATGGCGAAGGCGGTCATGTGTACAAACATTGCTTTTGGACAGGCGAGTATCAGTAATTTCTTATATGAAGAATGATAGGCGAAATAAATGGCGAATGTGTTTGGATACGGGCAGCGATCAAAACATAATGGCGAAAGAAGAAGCTAGGTGTATTGTTAATTCGCGCGGGGGTACAATGCCATGTGATTCTGGCGGCGGCATAGATGTGGCATGAGGCAGAATATAGAGTGGATTAGCACTGACTGATATTGAATTGCACATTTGGTGGCCAATTTTAATATGGGTAACAGAGTTACTGTTGGAACACCTGGCGATTAGTAGTCCAGGTGTAGTCACAGTGATAATCAACGAACTGACGATGCTGGTACGATCGAAACTATATGGCGTAAGCTCTCAAGTAGCTTACAATGGAGGCGGAGCCCACGCGAAGAAATGTGGTGTTGCTCAGTGACTTCGAGTGCCCGGACTTGTTCTCAGGGCGGGCGGCGGTACATGTATAGGAAGCAGGTGTAGACAAAAAGGTGCGTACAGCGGCAATAATGTACAGGATGATTGATGTTAGGCAGTCATTAGAACGAGATTTTAGTGAGCAATTTAGGCGACTTAACAATAAATGCGGCGACACCAACAAAAGGCGTTTGAGCTATTGAGACAATCTGGCGACAAGATCACTGCTGGCGATATATAACAGTAAGAGGCAAGAGATTACACAAACGTTACGCGAAGAGTCGACCGGTTGCAGAATTGACGGCGAATTACACCTTTTGACACGTTGTATGTTGATCATTTCGCTGCCCTAAACGGATCATAAGTGATACGGGTTTGGCGTTTAGGAGCCAGGTGTTTAAAGACTTCGTGACTGAAAAAGGCGTTAGGCATATGTTAAGCACAATAGCAACATCAAAGATGAATTGGAATCTGGCGCAGAAAGGTTCGGTAGAATGAGGCGTTACGCTACTACGAGGCTCACTGCGACGCAATTGATGTTCTCCCAGGGAGGTCGTGGTGTAATAGCAAATTTGGTGGGTGGCGAGGCCAGTTCGTAACGCTGTGAAAGAAATGCGGGGATCAATACAAGGCGAGGTTGATGATCACCTAACAGGTGGCGACAGATAAACGTGTTGATAAAGCAAGGCGATACCGACCACTGGCGTTGCAACGAGGATGGGTAGAAACTCAGAAGTTCCAAGTCTCGCGTAAAGGCTATTAATGAACCATGCAGGGCAAGGTGATGTTGTCATTGGGGTGACATGGCGAATGAAAGCTACTGAGGTGGCAAAGCGAGTGAAAATAGCACTAAGGAAATAATACGACTGAAGCAAAGATGACCAAAGATATGGGAGAACTGTTCAGCGGAAGTCGGCAAACTGGTGCTATGATGACGGGCGGTTACTAGTAGGACTGGTGTGGGCATAGGACGAAAATTGGCGAATAAATTTCGAATCAAATCATTAAGTCGGTAAAGAATACTAGAAATGTAATAGAGGCGATAAAGGGCTTTAAAGCATATTACCGGTGTGAAGCGTTAGTGGTGGTCGATGTACTAGTTAGACCTAATAGATTTATTGGAGTCGTAGTAAATAGTAACAGTGATTTCTTTTGATTAATGAGTACATTAGTATTGCAGAATGGCTGAATGTTACAGCGTAGTTTTTCGGCGTCAAGGCGCGAAAACTCTCATGAAAAATCATTAGAAGAATAGAATGCTTGTTTGTGAGTATCGTCAGGTGATCGACTGGCAGTCGGTTCAGAGCGAAGTCTGACCAAGATTTGTAGTCAATAGAACTCCGAACTGGTGTGGCGACATTAGCTTGGAACGGCAAAGCTTCGCCATTTTTTGCGTCAGTCTCACGCTGTTCCCATCTGAAAAAATCCATTTCCTTAATAAAAACGTCTAATTCAAAAATTTATAAATTCTTACTGCTGTAATTTACCATTATGAGTAATTAATTTCTTTTGAATTACAATTCCACTTATTTCATTCAATCAATGCAAATAAGCTTGAGTGTAATCTTTTTATTACAAAGCATATCTAAATTTATATCTCAACACGTGCATATTTTCTGTACTTATTCTATTCAGAACAACCATTATGTGGTATGCTTTCCCTATTGAAATAACATACCCGGATAAAACTGTGGAGTAACTTCGCCACTGATTCAACTTCATTAATGAGACAGAAAAATGCAATTAACCCGGCCAAATCCAGATCCAACTCTAATTGCCAGCTCTGTTGCCGCGTTGCACCACCGAATATAAAACTTAATTTAATTTAATTGGGATCATAAATATTTCTGTTTTTTTTAGTTAAACATATTCGGAGGAAAGAAGAGCTTTTAGTCCTTGTATTCCTATTTCGAAACTTGTAATTTTTACATAAATTGCGGGTGTGGGAATCCGTTTGGTTTTCTTCTGCCCTAATAAGTAGTAAATTTATTTGTGACAATTATATTACTTGTTTGAGGTTTATCAGGTTTATTTTTAAAGGTTGAATTAAGTTGGCGATAAATTGTTAAAAAAATTCTAATTAGTTGCATTTAAAGAAGTTTTAGTAATCTGCATGACGTTAGTAAGCTATTGTAGAATTACATCTACATGATGTCTAATGGTAAATCATAATCTCCCCAAATATTTTTAAAAGTATGTTAAGTACGTACACTCAAACAAGTAAAACTAATATTTCATATTCAATCTAATTAATTGGAGTATTAATTTAAACCATACTCAAAACATTTTGTAACGAATTTATGAATTTATAACCACTACTTACAATACAACTAACTTCTATCTTCTTAATCATTAAATCGCAATCGAATTAATTAGATATGAAGCTATGACATATAGATAATTCCAAAAGTAAATCGCAAGCATTCCATTCTTGAAACAATTGTGCACGTGTATAATAGCAGTTGTTACTCGCCTTTGTAATTCATCCGCGATATTAATGCCCTACAAGAGATTTGAATAAATCGTTATACTATAATGGTTACGGATATATCCGCATAATAATGCTTGGATTTTTTAAACCAGAAATAATTTATTCTCTATCCTGCAGTAAATATTATATCATGTCAACTTTGATTAGATTCCTTTTTAGTACAGACCACGACAATAACTAACTTTCCAAATGGTTTTATCAGAAGATAAGGTTTATCCGTCCGCCATAATCAGAGTTGAATAGTTCCCGCACGAAACGGCAAATGTATACGTCTGAAGAAAAAAAAGAAGAGTTATGATGGAAAAGCGATTTTCGTCATTCGGGTCGCTAGGCAAAAAACAGAATTCGTGCATACCAAAATTGCGCTACAAATTCGTCCTTTATGGATTTTGTTATTAGGAATAAATGCAATGAAGGATTGGCGTAGGTTCTGCTTGGCGCTCTATGTTCGTCGGTTTTTGTCTAGCCCAACGACTAAAGTAATTTGAATTTACATGATATATTGCAATTGAGTTACCTAATTCGAAGGTAATTTGTTGTTTGTTATGCACTTGTGTGCATTCCCAGGCGTACAATTTAGGCGTGTACATACAGATAGCTATACCTCAGATAAACTAATTCCATTCCATTTTCATTTCTTATTAGAATAGTAATTTCATTTCAGCTGAAATTAGAATTATGAAATTGTTGTTTGTGTTTGCTCCGAATATTTTTGATTAGAATTTAATTTGTGCATCTTAAATGAGTTAGAATTTCTGAGAGAGGCGAAGTTTTTTTTTTTTTTAATTTTACTTTATTATTTTAATAGTGAAGTATTTTGATTAACCTGGAAAAAAAATTGCTACTATGAAATTTTGTTTTTTCGCATTTCATGATGAAAATAGCCTAAAAATGCAAAAAAAAAAGTTTATCTGTACGCCGTACTCCTAAACCCAACAAGATAGGAAGACCATTTTTGGGTGGTTTGTAGATGGTTGTGGAGGCGCGAGGAGCGCTAAGACCGAAAAAAAAAGAATTCGAATATCTCAGTCATGGTTCTAGCTAGGAAGCTGAAAATCAAGTTATACATAGAGGGGTTTTTAGGACAGACTTTAAAAATAATTAAATTCTTTATCCAGTGGTGTCCGAAAAGGGGGGGAGAGGCTAAAAGCAATTCGTCGGCCGAATTTTTTTCAGATGATTATATTTTCGAAATTACTTACCGTAAAATTTCATATTTTGGGACCATTGACGTGGCAGAAGGAGGCTAAATACTGTAATGGGGAGGGCCAGGGGTGCAAAGAAAAACATTTAAGAATCAATGTCTCGGCTTTTTTAAGCCATCTGTTTATTGAAACTTAGAACATATCTTAAGCTATACTAGCGAATTATGGAAAAAATGTAACATTTGGACATATAGTGGAGGAAAATGGCGAGCATTTCAAAAATGGTGCAATTCCAAAATTTCAAACCGTTATATCTAAAAACTGAGTACAGATATCAAATTAATATTTTGTCAGATTGTAGAGCTACATAATCTTTAATTTTGTTAAAACTTTAGGGAGGTGTAAGGGGAGGGAGGTGGTAAGCGAAAATGTTGAAAACTAGAGTGATTTTTTAGGCCTTTGGTGTTAAATTGACAGCAACCCTGCCCTAAAGGAGGTTCCACTTGTGAAAGGAGGTTTCACTTAGTCTTCCTTTACCACTCTAACCTACATATTGACTTTCCATGCATCGTCAACTTGTCCCAAAAATAACAAAATCACACCCGATTTGTTGGTAGTTTATTTGGATTTTGCTAGTCTGGAGATATTATTGTATCTCGTATGTTGGATGGTAGTTTTGCATAAAATTTTACCTTCAAGAATTGCTTCATTCTGTAGTGAAATAGTTGCATTTGCATGTAACATGAGAGAGTGGGAGAGTTTTAATTATGTTAACGTATATATAATCAACATAGAGACAGAAAAATACAATTATAAATATTTATTTCATGTCGGTAGATTTTATACTTGCTAGGAAAATCGACATGTTACACGGCCTAAAATGAACAAGAATCTCATGTTACTTTTTTGATTCTTTGTAGTCTAGAGAAACTTTTTTACGAAGAAACATGCTATGAGCTATCAAAGCTGCTTTACGACGACTTTAATATTTTCTCTCGACAACGGTGTACATTTCGATCTTCATATCTGGAGATAGATTATAGAGGATACTCCAGAAATTAATTTTGGCCTTCGCATCAAGTTCCTATCTTGTCGTTTTAATATGAATTTCCGCAATCTTAGAAGGTTCCACTTACCGAGAATGTCGAATGTGGTGGAAGGAGTGAGAAAAGTATAATACCATAGTGGGCAAAAATATTCATCTCCAGAAAATGCTTTGGGCCTGCGAACAAATGGAAGCGATCAGACTTTTCGTATACTAAAAATTTTTCACACAAAATTCAAAATTTTCACTTATTCATAAAAAAATTCCATGGATTGTTAAAATGGTGCACATTTTCATGTTCATGTCTGAAAATGTTCTAACAAATGATTTCGTCCTTTACCTTAAGTTTCTATCTTGTCGTTTTGCTATGAATTTTGGCTATTTTAAATGCGTTCTTTATAGATTACCCCAAAAACAATTGCATCTACATTTCAAATTATATTATCAGTAATTATCAGCAAAAAACATAACAGAACTACGATTGTGCGTAAGTCCCAATCATACATATATGATACTCAAGATGAAACATAATTTTTTGTGGTCTTAAGAAATTTTGTATGGCTAGTCGAAGAAGGGGAGACAGCGTTAAGCTAATTTTTTTTTCACACCATGCTGGCACAGCTATAAAAATGTTTTATACATACAAAATTTAAGCTTTAAAAATTGAATACTGAGAAAATTAGCGCATTAGATATAGTGAAATTGTCCAGTTTGTATGGGAGGTGGTAGAAGTAGTGACGCATTTTTAGTGCTTTTTTTCAGAAATGACTATGAAAATTAAGCAATTGACACATCTCAAATTTCACTAACAAAATTCATACTTATCAAGAAAATATTTTTCTTGTAAATTTATTAAATTGTGTTACATTGTATAGGAGTGGGAAGAAGCTGTGAAGCTAATAGTTTTTGTTTTTAATTTTACGAATAATGACAATTAAGTGTTAAGTACAAAATTTGAGTGGTGTCTTATGGAAAATTGCAGTTAGTGTGGGAAGGGTTGGAAGGACTTGGAGGATTCGAATTATTTGCATGCGATAAGAAATTGTATATTCTAAAATTCTAGTACAATTTTATGTTGTAAATTTTTGAAAATAAGTAATTTTGTGTGGGACGCGGTAGAAGGGGTAAAGCGATTTGGTCCATTCAGAAACTTCACCATGTTTTTTTGGTAAAAATGGCGTGTGTTAAATTTGAACTTTCTGGCTCAAGGCGCTCTCAACTTTTGGTCAATGGAGCCTGTGGAACATATATAAAATTGCGAAAATTCACTGCGAAACTTCAAGATAGAAACTTGACGATAAAGACAAAATCATTCTCTTTAATTGATCTTCAGTCATGATAATGATAACTTGCACCGTTTTAGCAATCCATGGAATTTTTTATGAATAAAAGAAAATTTTGAATTTTGCGTAAACAAAAAGATTGATCGCTTCCACTTGTTTGCAGGCCTAAAGCCTTTTTTGAGCATAAAGATTTTTAGAAGGAGTGCAGTGAAGTTGATAATTTTTTAGTAATTATTGCAATTGTTAAGAGACAAATTTTGGCAAAATTTCACGTTTCAACTTTTTCTAGTTTTAATGTCAATCGATATAATGCATTTACCAAAATTATGCATTTATATGAAGGGAGAAGGAATATACGGATCAAAACAAAATTTTTCACCGTCAATGATATTTCTATTGTTATGTTTTCCACAAAACTTCAAGTCTATAGCTTTGACAGTTTCGAAGAAAAATAATTTAATTAAAATTTCGTGAAATTTGTATGGGAGGTGGTAGAAGGAGTTAGGTGAGCTTATTGTTTTAACTGTTTGCAATTAAAATGAAATTAACTCTGGCAAAAATTTATTTTTCTAGCTTCGCTAGCTTTAATGAAAATCTAATAAATGCATTTGTCCATTCAAATGGGATCGGATCGGATCAGTATTTTGTGATGTTATTGATATATATCATTACACTTTGACCCAAATTTCAAGTCAATACATTAAAGAGTTTCGAGGAAAGATGAATTTCTCAAAATTCCGAAATTTCATGAAATTTGTTTGGAAGGGGTTAGAAGGAGTAGTGGGATGTAGCCCGTTCACAAACTTAAAGTCACTTTTTTTTCTAATAATAACACACAACCAATTTTAGCACGATAGCTCAAAGCGTTCGAAAGTTACGTTGTAGACAGATGGACAGATGGTCTCTCGGAATCGAGGTTTTTGAACGGCAGCAAATATTTCAGTACCCTTGGCGGCACTGTGCAAGCATTATTTCTTAGCGCTAAGGCAAACATAATATAATCTCAGATTTCATCTAGAATACAAAAATGAAGGATGAATGGGATTTCAAATTTAAATGTAAACCATAAATTTTGGATTTTCTTTTATATTAAACAGCGTTAAATTCTTTAAGTTCAGTATCGCAAATTAATTGGCGATACAACAAAATAACGTTCAAGTCGAATTTGGATCGGAAAAAAAATTGTTAACGTCATTCTTTGAAATTTCGCTCTATTCTATATTTTAATTCTGCAGATATACGGTTAAAATATTTTTGATCAAGAATGTGATAGGCAGGATTATATCGACTACAGAATAATATTACCTCAGGACTTAATATCGAAATTAAAGTATTGTCGGTTATCAGTTCAAGTCACAAAATGAAATTCTACATCAGGGCGTTTTGAAACTGAAATCGAAAATTTTTATTTTTTATTTCTCAAATATTTCATAATTTTAAGCCGAAATTTATGAACTTTTAATATTTTAAAACAATCTGAAGACAGCATTAAGCTGGTTAAAAAAAAAAAAAATCTATAAGAAATTCGACTTTAACACCTCTGCTTGTCACTTTCAATATACTCGTACCAACGCGATTTAATATCGAGAAGGGGGTTAATACGAATTTATCTGTCGTATGTCGAGGCCCTAATACTCTCAAATTTCATCTAGAATCGCGCAGTGGCAGCGTGTTTGGTCGTGCGTTCGATTCCCACTTCAGGCAGTGGGGTTTTTCTAAGCACGAATTTAATTTATTATTCTAATAAAAAAGTATTGTAAAATGGATATCCTGAAATTTTGGTTTATTTTATTTTATGACTAAATTAGCAAATCTGTCAACCTGTACGCCGTGTGCCGTAAGTGTACGCTCAGAGCATATTAACTCCCAAGCTCTTGAAGATAAGAAGTTCATTTTTGGGTGGATTGTAGATGGGTATTAATCTCAGGAAGATTCCAAATTTGGAGAGTGTAGGGGTTAAGGAAGAGGCGGGAGAAGCGCAAGAACCGAAAACTTCGAATTCAAATATTTCAACCATGGTTCTAGCTAGGAAGCTGAAAAACAACGTACGTACAGAAGGGGTTATGTGGAAAGGGGGGATAAGAACCAATCGTCGGCCAATTTTTTTTTTTTTTCAAATGACTATCTTTGCATTTACTTACCACATAAAATTAATATTTCAGATCCAATTAGGTGGCGTACAGTTTAAATCAAGTTAGTGCGAAACAAATTATTTTAAGGGAGAGGGTCAGAGGATGTGCAAAGAAAAGCACTTAAAACAAATATCTCGACTTAAGCTATGTAATTGAAACTTAGTAGTGGTCGGGGAAATGGTGAGCATTTCAAAAATGGTTTTCAAAATTTCAAACCGTTGTATCTTAAAATCAAACAAAAGGTATTAACTTGAAATTTTGTCAGATTGTAGAGGCTTATTTATTTATTATTTTTTGTTGGTGGTGAACCAAATTGTTGAAAACTTTTACTGATTTTTTTATGGCTCTGGAAAAAACTACAAAGTTCAAATTTTGCAGGTGTATACATTTATTTGATATACACAAAAAATAATAATAATAATAATTTGAACCAGAACAGTTGAGTGTCACATTGGACGCCTACCTGATCGAGGCGTTTCATGTGAATTAAAAAAAAACACATTTTTTTATTGAAATTTTAAGCAACAAACTTCAAAATTTATGTAGCTCATTTGAAAAAAATTCTTAAAAGTTTAAGATATTAAATGGTCACCACTTCCACTCCCTCCCATACAAAAATATTTTGTTCGAACATTTAAAAGAAAACAAGTATCACAAAAATAACAAAAGATAATATATGGATAGATATTATTAGCTTGAATTTTTGCACAAGCACTTCCTAAGATTTAAAACAAAGTTGTGTCAAATCCCCTCCCAAGCAAAAGTATGATTTCGACCAATTTAATTCAATCATAAAATTAAAAGCCATTTACTTGTAATTTTAAACGAACACCTTTCAAGACAAGCGAAATAATACTGCATCATAAATTTTACGATTCCCTCAACTCCTCTAACCTCTCCCATACAAGAATATAAAATACACCGAATTGCATAAAATTTACTTCGTCTATAAAACTAACTTTCACTACAGCGAATTTTGAACGTAATTGTAGCAATCAAGTAACAAATTATTAGCATGAAATCATCCCTTTTGTCGCACCTACTCCCCCCCCCCCCCCGCCATATAAATACAAACTTGCATATATAAACGATTGAAATATTGATTCAATGTACTGGATCTATTGCGTACTCAACTTATTCCATTAATAATAAAAGTAGCGACTCGTTGGCAGATTTTTTTCAGTTGCAACTGGAAATGAAAATTTTTCAGATTTCAAATGAGCAAAAGATGTAAAAGTGAAACAGCTCCACTTCTAGGAGAGTTCCTGTCACTCAGTCCCCGCAAATAATTGTCAGTAGCAGCCAGTATAACTGAAAAATATACCAGCTCGCCCACTCGTTACAGTCGTTTCCCCTCCTCTCCGCCAACCTTTCCTATCTCATTCCTTCCCTCCATGACTATGTTTGTATATTGCACATAATGGCTAAAATTACCTGTTGTGTAAAAATACTAATAACTCGAAAATTTTCAATATTTTTCCAAAACAACCTACTCGTAATTAAAATTTTCAAAATTTGGCTTGAATGCCAAAAACTATCAAAATACTATAATTAGTGAAGCCCTTTTTTTCTGGGTCGAAAACATTATTGTGAATATAAATTAAAATAACGATTAATTATACTGGACGAATTTTAAATGTGATCACACAAATCACACTGCACACATCACATAAGCAAAAGTCTAAACAGGAGCAATAATTTGTTATCCATCTAATTCCTTTCTTCGCATATCTCTGTAACTTTGCATCGAGCTAGATCATGATAACTTTACTTATTCATAAAACAAATTTTTTCGTGTACTGGCATAAGTGCTTTGAAATCATCAGAATAATAAATTTCTCATAGCATAATTTCCTTTCAGAGCGCAGCCATACCCACACAAAACCGACTCTGCTAGACTTATAATAATTATAATTTTAACTTTCATGTTAGAAGGAAGGAAAGGTAATGCCAATTGAATTAAATACAAACATTTCAGTTTTAGTCACAGCTTTCGTATCGTGACAAAATTACCTTCTCACAACACTCAAAATCAATTTACAATAAAAGTCAGAGTTCAAATAACACCCCTTAAAAACTTTGGCAGCAATCGACCTTATATAGCTTTGTATTTGTTCTTATCACATCGTAATTTGAAAAGTTCACTAAATAATTAGTCGTTATACACCTGGAAAGCAGAAAGATACAATACTAAACTTTTGTTTATGTTTCCAATTACATACGTTCGGGAAACATTTATGGAATTTACTGAGCACACTGTTTCGATTGACAAGGGGACGCTTTTTTGAAACAACCAAATACTGTATGTGCGTGTGTATCACCAACATAGGGAAAGAATAAAAGTTTGAAAACTCCCTCCCACTTTGTCTTTATATAACACTCTATATTGGACAAATTATTTAAGTTGAGTCTATGTTTGACATGTTACACTTGATGAAAAGTTAAAAAGTAATCAAACATTGCGTGTTAGTTCTAAATGAGTTTTCCAAATACCATACTCTTATATTGACATATAAATTTTGGAAGGATTTTTTCTTGTCTAGAAATAAGGTGAATTATTGTGATTTAAGTAATACGTATTCGAGAAATATTAAGATTGCTTTTCATGTCAAATATAAACATTTATTAGGATATTTAAATTGAATATTATTTATGTAATTTTAGCTTTAGTTCATTCAAATCATATCTAGTTGATATTTATTAGTTTTATCGCAAAACTGTAGAAGTACTCAGAAATATTTTGAGCAAAAACATTTTTCAGATCCATTTAAAATGTAGAAGGTTATCGTGTGTCGGAATGACTGAAATAGATTTGCTTAAAATAAAAGATTTCAACTTCGGCAATTCTGGCTAAAAACCGCAAGTGAACCATTTTAACAAAATATTCAATTTTTAATTAAATATTTGCTAAGATTTTCCCGAAAACCAATTATCCCGTTTGAAGTTAAAATACCCCTAACAATATGCATAGTTTCCAAAACAATGTCCGCACAAACTTCGAATAACCTCGAGGTGGGCAGAATAATTGGATTCATTTAATAATATCGTGTAAGGATATTCCCCAACATTTTACCTAAAAACTTGTTTCCTAAGACTCCATCCAGCAACAATAACTAAGTTAAAGTGACATGCAGTTCCGGACTTGGGAAATTTAATTATGAGGTGGAAACAAGGTCAGGAGAGTTCTCGCTTTCCACTTGCATTAATCAAATTTGTTACGAACAACGGTCTCGGAATAGATAATTACTGAAAGTGACAAAACTGATAAACTTTTCGCATTTTGATTAAGACTGTCTGCTCAAAGTTGCGGACAGACGATGGAATAAAACAATCGTCTTTTGGTATATCAAATGACGATTAAGATCGAACTTTCTGCCATAGCATATCATGACAATTAATCTTTGATCTCGTAGCTGAAAGCTGACAAAGCAGGCAAATTGATGGGAGTTTAGGAAGAAAAAAAAAATACAAGAAATTATTATTTCGTAATTATTTCAAAGTTTTGATATACTTGAGACAGATATTTTTTTGTTTGGAAACTATTGATGTTATCTTGGAAAAGCTATCAATTGAGTTTTATTTCTCAGAACTAAATTCGAACTTGATTATATAGAACATAGTCGATGTTTGTGTACAGTGAAACAATTTATAGAAGAAAAATGCATATAACTTTAGCTCTCACCACATTTGAATTAGGCACTCATAGCAGATGGTTACAAAGCGAACGTTCAAAAACGATAGAATTGTAAAGTTCCGAGCAAGAAATTGCGCAGAAACAGTTGAACATAAGCCAGAAAAACATTCGCGATATGCAAGATAAGATAGGGAAAATCCATTGCAATTACAATATCCGAAGAATTTTCAGGATTCTGAAGAGCAAGATTATTTGAAATTAACGGAGTGTACCGCCTTGTGGCTCGTGCCGCTTTCATAGGACAAAACGGACGTAAACCTTAAATGAATTTAACAACGAGGATCAGCGATCGCGTAAAATGCAATAACAGAAAATCACTCAGTCGATTTCAACAATGTGAGAATTCTCGTCAAGATAATGACATTGTTACCAGAGAGTAGTAAAAAAAGCAAAAAGATTTCCAAACATCTATGGAACTCTAACAACAACAAATACGAATCTGTAACGCCAAGAAAGAATTATTGTACGAAGTCAGCAAGGGTATAGAAATATTTGTTGTCTGTCTATCCGTCTGTCTGTATGTCCGCCTTTCTATAACATAACTCTCGAATACTTTGAGCTATGGTGCAACTATTTGTTTTCAGTATTTCTTACGGGTAACATTACCCCACTCCTTTTACCCCGTCCCATGCGAATTTCATGAATTTTTAAGAAATTTATTTTTCTCCGAAACAACTGAAGTTTTCGACTTAAATATTATGTCAAAGTATTATAATTTGAATATCATTAACTCCTAAAAATATTGATCCGATCCCTTTTAGTCCTTTTGCTCCCTCCCAAACAAATGCACAATTTTGAAAAATGAAAAGCTGAGAGAATTATTTTTTGCAGTATTTAATTATTTTTAACAAAATTTTAATCAATTTTTAATAAAATATCAATTTCACCTCACACCTACTACCACCTCGCATACAAACTTTATGAAATTTAGAAAATTCAATTCAATTATTTTCTTCTAAATAGACTTGAATTTTTGACCGAAGTAGAATAATGCAAATAAAATTAATGCCAAAAAATTTTCTTTTCATCCGTATTTTGCTTCTACCCCCTCTCATACAAATGCATAATTTCGGTAAACACTTTATATCGATTTCCATTAAAACTAGAAAAATTAGAACTTAAAATTTTGCCAGAATTTATAATAATGCTAGAAAATTATATATACTTCGCTTGACTACTTCTATACATTAGAAATTCGCTTTACGGTATAGATACGTTCCGGAAAAGTTGGGAGTAATGCAAAATGCCGTACAACGAATCATTTATTTTGATGCAGACCCATACAGATTGAATAGATTTCATTCCAATCTGTTAAAAAATTACGTAGTTTGTAATCTTAATACATTTTTTCAGTATCATTCAGATATAAAATAAAAATACATCACAAGTGTAATAATAAGCAAAAATTCAAGACCAAAAACAAAAAAAGGACCACAAGAAACGAAAAAAAAAATCTAATAATTCATATGCATATGTATGTATAAAAAACAGAAATTAAAATGCTTGAAATTGGTTCTAATCTGAAGACGAACATGAAGAATCGGTAAGGCTGTCATCACTTTCCACTGTTATAGATTGATGTGGAAGTGGATTGATTTAAAAATTTGTTTGAACGTTATTTGTTTTGCCTTGGTTTCAGCTTCTTTTTGCAGCTCTTTCTTTGCTGTTGGCATACAGCTGGATCTGACTCGAATTGGATCATTTCCTCTTTTAAAAGGAGTTCTCTATCAGAATCTAGTAAGATCTGCGAATGCTGCAGTTTTATTAAAATTGTTTAATCTAAGATTCATCATCAGTTTCATCTAAAAATTTCCGAAAAATTCTCTGTAAATGTGGAATGTGACTTTTGCATCCTAATCCATCGGCTGGATTAGAGCTGTTGCATCATCTTCAGATAATTCGGATAAATTAATCAGATACCCTAGAGCATTAACCATTAACAAAGCTCGATAATGAGGAAGTAAGTAGTTTCAAAATCATCCAAAATCTTTCATTTCTTCTTTTACATCCCAAATGACATAATTTCAGGAAAATAATCGCAAATTTCCTTTCCTCCGTGGTGCAGTGGGCATCGTGCTTGTTTGTCAGTCAATAGGACGACGGCTCGATTCCCACTCCAGGCAGTAGAATTTTTTATGCACGAATTTTCCGGTTGCTACTAGCAATGAAAAATTATTCGAAATGAAATGGGCAAACGATGTAAAAGTAAAACAGTTCCATTTCTAGAAGGCCTACATACTCCATTGATGATTTTTATTTGCTTTCTGTCATTCAGTTCTCCATAATATTAGCAAATATTTGTCAGTAGCTGCCAGTCCAACTCAAAATAAATTTACCACCTTCGCTATTCGTTAAGGTCGTTCTTACTTATGTTCCCCTATCTTCCCAATCCCTTTCATTTTCTCCAATACTGTTATTTTGTGCATTGCACATAAAATCCGACAGTACCAATAACACAAGTCATTCAATGACAAAAAAAATTGTTTTTTGCTGAAATTGAGAAGGAAACATTTTGTTCACCACGTCCGGTGTCATAAACAGAATTAAAAATCCTCCCTATCCGTTTCTACCACCTCCCATTTCAAAATCACTATTCACTGTTCGAAAGAATTGGAGATGATTTATTTTTTGGAATATCTTCTCTTTCATATTTCATCTATAGTATCGCAAGATTACTAGCGATCGCCCGCGGCTTAATTCGCGTAAGAATCACAATAATAATAAATTTTTGAGAATCTAGTCAGTAATACATTATGTGGTATGCGTAATCTGCTTAGTGAACAATGTTTTGTATTTTGTTGGAATTAGAACCATAAATGATTAAGAATGATAATACTGGTATTTGTATGGGGACAGGCCCGTGCTCAGGGGAGTGATTTGAGATCATATACATATATATTAAAGAGCGTCAAAGAAATGTAAATAGTTGTAGCTTGTGTTAATTTCAAAAAAAGTATAAATGAAATGACATTAAGCTCAAAAACATAACAGAACTACGATTGTGCGTAAAGCCCAGTTATACGACACAATAGATGAAATAGAAATTTTTGTGATCTTAAGAAGTAGAAGGGGTGACAGCAATTAACTATTTTTTTCCGTAACTATAAAAATGTTTTGTACCAAATTTAAGCTTCAAAAATTTAATAGGTACTGAGAAACTAAGTGCATTGGGTTTAGTGAAATTGTACAATTGGTGTAGGAGGTGGCAGAAGCAGTGAGGGGGTTTTGATTTTGAGAAACAACTATAATCATCATGAAACTGGTATGTTTTAAATTTTAGATCAGTAACTTTCACACTAGCTGGCGTGTAGCCTAGTGGGTAACGTGTTGGTCTTGTAATGTGAAGGTCGTGAGTTCAAATCCCAGTTGAAGCAATATATAATTACAGCAAATTGTCTGCTTTGATATACCTTGGTCACCTCAATCTACGAAAATGAAAAAAATTGTAAAAAGAAGGTTGTGCGAAGGGCTGCCAATCCTTTCACAATAAGTAATAATAAAAAAATGTTAAGGAAACTGAATGTCAGGAGGCCAGGGTCCGATTTGGGCTGTAGCGCCATTGTAGAAGTGTAGGATATTCACACTTCCAAGAAAATAAGCGTACAGTATTTAATGAAAAAGTGTTGTTTGTATGGGAGTTGGTGGAAGGAGGAGGAGGTTCAAATAATTTGTATACTAGAATATTCCATTTATGATAGAAATAATATATTCTAAATTTAAAATTAAAAGCTCAGTTCAGACAGAGAGCAAACAATTTCAAAAACATATTTTTATGCTTACGTATTGTTAAAATAAAGCAAAAAACTAATTTTTAACCATTTATAAGCAAATAACAGACAGATACTATGACTATACAGGGTGTTTGGTACTCCGTACATAACCTTGTAAGGGGTTATTCCTGGATATATTTCGAGCAAAAAATTGTTCTACGGAGATGGCCAATTTTCAATATCCACGGAGATACAGGGTGATCAAGAAAAGTCCTTCGGACCTGTACCCTCACTCACTCAAAACGCTATATCTTGAAAACCAATAATTGCATTTCAAAGTGTTATAGCTTGTTTTTTAGGGAATCAAATTATCTTTCATTTAGTGTAATAGTCCGTATTGTACCTGTACCCAATCCTGAGGTATTTCCTTCAGACCACAAATTTTTGATACTTTGACCCTCAAAATTCTGTGATCAATGTAGTTTTTCTCAAGAAAACGCATTATAAAAATGTCATTTTAATGTTGTTTTTTTATGTGCCATATTATTGCCTACAAAAGATACACACGTACTTATGACTTAGGTTTTCCCGTTTTCCAGGTAATAAGCGAAAATACATATGGCTTAAAAATAAAATATATGTCCTGAAAGCAGAACGTTTGCATCCCTACCACCACACACCAGTGCAGGAGCTGTTACCCATTGATTTACCCAAAAGGATGGAGTTTTGCAATTGGCTCCTTGAACGACAAATAAGTGACGAGAATTTTATCAGCAACATTCTTTGGACGGATGAGTCCCAATTCACCAGGGACGGTACCACAAACTTCCACAACTTACACACATGGGCTGAGAGCAATCCACATACAAGAAGAGAGGCATCATTTCAGCACAGATTCAGTGTCAATTTATGGGCAGGTGTGATTGGCAACGATTTTATTGGTCCTATTAGGCTTCCGCCTACCCTAAATAGTTCCAATTACTTGCAGTTTTTGACAAATGATCTACAAGAGTTATTGGATGATGTGCCACTGCAACGATTGGCTTCCATGTTTTACCAACACGATGGTGCTCCAGCTCATTACGGCCGACAAATCAGAGATTGGTTAAATTCCAATTATAGCAATCGCTGGATCGGTAGAAATGGACCGATACACTGGCCTGCAAGATCCCCTGATTTAACTATTATGGATTTCTTTGTATGGGGACGGATGAAGACCTTGTCTACGCAACGGAATTAGTAACGTTGCAGGATCTAAACACCAGAATCGATGCAGCAGCAACAGAAGTAAGGCAGCAGTTGAGGAGTATGAACACAAAGAGAACACTGGCAAAACGAGCTTTAGCGTGCATTCAAAATGAAGGTAGCCATTTTGAACATTTATTGTAATTAAGGAAATTTGAAATAAACCGTAAAAACCATTCTTAAGTTCTTTTAGTTCAAGCGGAGAGTGTTGATCAACCTATTCTTGCTTTTTTGACAAAAGTGCTAAATTATTGGAATGATAATTTCTTCTAAACTATAAAACTTATGCAATGCAAGTGTATGCGTCTTTTGTAGGCAATAATATGACACAAAAGAAAACAACAATAAAATGACATTTTTATGATGGGTTTTTTAGAGAAAAACTACATTGATCTTAGAATTTTGACGGTCAAACTGTCAAAAATTTGTGTTCTGAAGCAAATATCTCAGAATTGGATACAGTTACAATGCGGACTATTACACCAAATGAAAGGTAATTTGATTCCCTAAAAAACAAGCTATAACACTTTGAATTGTGATTATTAGTTTTCAAGATATAGCGTTTTGAGTGAGTGAGGGTACAGGTCCGAAGGACTTTTCTTGATCACCCTGTATCTCCGTGGATATTGAAAATTGACCATCTCCGTAGAACAATTTTTTGCTCAAAATATATCCAGGAATAACCCCTTACAAGGTTATGTACGGAGTACCAAACACCCTGTATTTATATTTTATAGATTATGTAGAATTATTCTGTTACGTTTTTTTTATTTTGATTAGCATTATTTTTTGGCAATTTCCTGGTTTTGGCTGGGTTGAGATAAATTTCACCCGTTTGTCAGTCAGATTACAATTGTCCATTGTATGGATGTCGAAAGTGAAACGACACCTTTTGTGCGACGACCACGCCGGTTTTTGACAAATGGTAAAATAAATAATTTCTTTTGGATATTTTATCCGTTTTCCAAAAAAAAAAAATTATACACATTTTTCGTGACAACATTCATTTAAAATTATTTTAGAATCATTGAAATTTTTTGCTTTCGGTGACTTGTGACATAATTCAAGTCGCAATTGTACAATAATTGAGTTTTTTGAAAACTGTGTCTAATGCAGCTTTTCCTCCAGCACTGACGAGGAAAAATATTGAAAGAGTAAACCCAGCATTATTGACTGGTAATCTACATATGCCAGAATTTTAGTCGCATAAGTGAACAAAATCTTGCAATCAGAGAATGATAGAGCGGTGGGACTTGGTCTGAGTAAAAAAAACTGCCAACAAGTCGGACGCAACTTTATTATTCTTGGGACAAGTTGAGGATGCGTGGAAAGTCAATATGCGGGTTAGAGTGATTAGGGAAGACTAATTGAAAGGGAGTGCTTGAGCAGTTCTGTTGTCAATTTAACATTTAATTGCGGGTACTATCAATAGCTCCAGTACATCGCTTTTTCATTCGTTTTTTTGTTTACGCATGTTTGAGATTTTATGTGAGGAGGGGTGATAGATTTTAATTGATTGCTTCAATCACATCCAATATTATGATGGGGGCAGTAGATAGGTATATCAAATAGATGTATCGACTTGCAAAATTTAAACTTTGTATCTTGAGATATTAATTTTGAAGTATTTTTCTTTCAACTCCTGACCCTCCCCCTCACATTAATTAGCCTCTTTCTAAGCTAATTCCGGTGGATCTGTGTGCCGCTTTAATGATCCCAAGATATGAATTTTTTATGGTAAATAATTTCGATTATATAATAATTTGAAAAAAAAAAGATTCGGCCGACAATTTCCTTTTAGTCCCATTTTCGGACGCCAATAGCTACAAAAATTAAATTTTTTTTAAAGTTTGTCCCACAATCCTCTCTATACCTATGATGATTTTCAGCTTCCTATCTGCATTCGTAGTGGAGATATTAACAAGTGTGGTTTTTAGTTCTTTCCCTTCCCTCGCCTCCCCCTTCCATCTGACACTCCACAAAGTTTATATAATGGAGCTCATTTACTTAATTAACAATCCACCCAAAAACGAACATTATACATTTAATAGTCTCGGAGATTTGAGTCCATATGTACGGTGTATGGCGGGACGGATTTTTTTTTTTCACTGTTAGGCTAATTTAGTCATGAAACGCAATAAAACAAAATTTCGGGGCAGCAAATTTTTTTTTCTGTTTTGATCACAATATTTTATTGTTAGAATAATAAAGTAATACGCCGCACAACTTAATGCTGCGGTTAAATATGAAGACAACTGGCCTTTAAAGTTTGTCCACTTCAGCCCTAGGTGAATTTTTTTTTGTTTAATAAAGGGGAGATTTATTTATAATTTATCAAAGCACAACAGCAATATTTTCAAGAACAAATTTTTTCAATATCTTTTTTATATGAAAGGTGATAAAAAGTGTGCGTGGATTTGAAAATAATGATCTGGTCAGTAAGAACAGTCATAAAGTTCTTAAATGAAAAATTTTAGTCTAATTGATAGATTTCATGAAAATCGATTTAGTATGTATGTACATAGATGTAAAATTGTGTAATTTTTATAAGAGGTGGAAGAAGCAACTAGACCGAGCACGAAAAAAAAAAATCTAGCTCGTTCGAGAATTTTCCATACGATCACTGTAACGCTTGACGACTGTATTTCGAAGCGTAAAAAACGTTAGATTAAACACAATACACTCTCAGATTCTATAGAACCCTTTAATACTATTGACTATTCTGGACGTGGTTGAAATTCAAACATTTCATGAAGGTAGAGGTTACAATTTGGAGAGAGAAGCCAGCAGTCACCGCATCGCGAATAATGCCACTAAGTAGACCACTTTATTTTATTAATAGTATAACAAAGTAGCTCAATTTATTATGAACCAGTCAACTGTAATTTATTAAACTTGACATAAATTAAAAACTACTTCAAAAAATTATTTAAAAAAAAAAACTGAAAAAGACATGATAGATCAACTAGAAATAAAATCAACTTCAAATACTTGCAGTATCGGACGCTTCTTTGGACTCATCATAATACTAAATATTACTTTGCAATCACTTTTGATCAAAATAAATGTGAATTTAGACGAAAATTGGGTACCAAAATCGCACTTCAGTTTCGAGAAACGAGTCATCGCTTTAGTGAATTTTGCTCTAGTAAACTGCATCTTTTGGGAGGCGATATTTTTTAGTATGATAGCCATGTATGCTTATGTTAGCCGACGAAAATACGCCTGGATGGCACTGATTCCATGGCTTATTAGCTCGATACTGCATTGGATAGCTGGCGTTTTGAATTTCATTAAACTGATTTTTGAGACTTACGAATGTGAGAATTTTAATAAATTTTCGGTTATTTTATTGTGCACGCATTTTTCCCAAATACTTATTATATCCGAAGTTTATTGTTATATGCTGCAAAAATGGAAAGTTATGAACCACATGGATCGTGAACGAATTGGTTTTTATATGTGGAGACGGTTTTTAAGACGTCACAAGCTTAAAGAATATTGTATTTAGTGAATTTAATAAAATATTTTAATTATTTATAGAAAATTGAATTCTTTTTTCTATTTACGGTTTTTAACTTCTTTTCTTTAAAGACTCAGTTTTCCTTTCTCCTGGGTCCATATTCTGTAATTTGCGTCTTTACGCCAAAAGACTGGCGTCGAAGTACGACACATCGGTCGCGTGGTTATGTCGTAACTACGTCGTATGCCATGCACTGTAAAAATACATACAAATCTAATGCAGTTGGTATCAAAAATGTACTTTCTTCCTTAGCAAATAAAAATCATAAGCTTATTATTAAGCAGTGAAGATAAAAAGTCAAATGTAAATGAAATGAGAAGGAATTTAGGGTATCAAAGTGATCCTTTGAAACTAAACGATGAATAGTAAGTTTCAATAATAAAAAAAACAGAATTATGATTAGGAGTAAAGCCCAATCATATGATACTCAAGATGAAATGGGAAAGAGTTTAATGTACCAGGAAATATGTCATGTACATATGTAATGTGTATGGAGGTGCTAAAAGCAGAGGGGAGAGGTTTGTAATTTATGTACATGACACCGAAAGTGGCTTGTAATATGGTTCGTACTAAATTTAACATTTTTAGTTTTAATAATTTTCAAAGAAATTGGACATATTTTCTTGAAATTGGGTCATTTGTAAGGGAGGTGATAGAGAAAATGGAGGGTCTTGTAGGATTTTGAAACAGCTTATCAACATCCTTATCACTATGGTTTGAGGGAGAAATGCTTTTCCTGAATCTATGATAAAGATATTTGTATCGGAGGTGGTAGAAGGAGTAAAGCGAAGTTGATATTTTTTCAGCATTTAATACAATTATCAAAGCACAAGTTCTGCCAAAATTGAAAGTTTCTGTTTTTCTAGTTCTAATGGAAATCTATATAACGCATTTAACAAAATTGTGCATTTGTATGAGAGGGTGTAGAAGCAGTTCACGGTTAAAAACGAAACTTTTTGGCATTAGTGATATTTGCACTATTATATTTTGCTCAAAGTCGATAGCTTTGATGGTTTCGAAGAAAAATAGTTGAATTGACATTTCGTGAAATTTGTATGGGAGAAGATAGAAGGAGTGATGCAAAGTTGATAATTTTTTTGAAACTAATTGCAATTATAATGAAAATAATTCTGGTAAAAACTCATTTTTTTAGCTTTTTTTGTTCCAATACAAATCGAAGGAATGCACTTTTCAAAATTGTGCATTTTTATGGAAGGGTGTAGAACAAGTGAGAGAATCAGATTAATATTTTAGGACATTAATGGTATTATATCAATATACTGTTCAATCAATCAAATTCCTGTTAAGACCGCCTATAGGGGCATAGGACAGAAACAACTCTCTTCCACAAGGCGCGATCCTGCGCATCGGCTTTAAGCCGTTGCCAGGACTTGTTTATTCCTCTGGCCTCCTGCTCAACTGCTCGCTTCCATGTGTTACATGGTCAACCAACCCGACGTCTTCCTTGAGGGTTATAATCCACAGCCTGTTTTGCGATGTTTTGCTCTGGTTTCCTCAAAGTATGACCGATCCACTGCCACTTTCGCCGTTGAATCTCAATACCTAATTTAGTCTGGCGAGTTGTACTCCAAAGTTCGTCGTTGGAGATCACTTCTGGTCAGAATATTCCTAAAATGCGTCGGAGGCATTGGTTTACGAAAGTCTGTAGTTTCTTGGTAAGTCGAACGGTCACTTTCCACGTAGTACAACCATATAACAACACGGATCTGACGCATGCGTCAAAAACTCGCAGCTTCGTGCGAAGGGAGATCTCTCATAACCTCCAGAAAGGGGAAAGGATACCGAAGGCCTGACGAGCTTTATTTAGCCGAGCCTCAACATCCTTTTCGGCTCCGCCGTCCATGCTGACAATGCTTCCGAGATAGCAAAAATCTTGCACCTCTTCCACATCCAGTCCATTTAGAACAATCGGTGTGCTTGCGTTCGAACCCATGTGCATGTACTTGGTTTTACGCACATTTATTTTCAGTCCCGCCTCTTTGCATTTAGAATGCAACGAGCGAACATTTGACTCTAAGTCCGAACGGATATGTGCAAGCAAACATACGTCATCAGCATAATCAAGGTGACTTAAGATGTTGAATAGTCTCCATTGAAGACCTTTACCTTCCCCACCTTCCAGTGCAGCTTTCAAGATGTCATTTATTACCACCTGAAACAGGGCTGGTGATAATATGCAGCCTTGTCTGACACCTGTTCGCACAGGGAAGCTCTCGGACAGCTCTCCTCTATGCAAGACGCGAAACATTGCATCTTCGTAGGGTTCTTTAATCATAGCTATGACCTTATCTGGAATACCTCTCCTACGCAAAGCATTCCATATGTAATCTCGCTTAACGCTGTCGAAAGCCTTCTCGAAGTCCACAAACATGAGATGTAGTGGCGAACCCATTTCGGCTGACTGCTCTAATATTATCCGTAGGGTATTTGTTCAGTACAAGACGACCCTTTACGGAATCCAGCCAGATAAACTTCGAGAGTGCTCTCGATGACATCACTAGTCCTATTGAGAATTACCTTAGCCATAATTTTTGATACGGCAGTAAGTAGACATATACCACGCCAATTCCCACAATCCCGAAGGTCGCCCTTCTTCGGAATTTTCACAATGACGCCCTCTTTCCATTCAGTCGGATATATTCCATCATTCCACACCTTAGTGAAGAGTGGGAGGAGTATATCGGCTGTTATTTCCGGGTCCGCTTTGAGGAGTTCGGTTGGTAGTCCGTCTATACCTGGAGCTTTCCTTCCCGCCATTGACCGAATGGCGGAAACTATCTCTTCCTTATCTGGGGGATCGTCCCTTATAAAGGATTGTTGTGGTTGGATGTTTGGAACTTGTTCTGTTTCCGGAATATCTTCATCTGACAAGATGTTTAAAATATCAGAGAAGTATTCCTTCCATCGTCGCAACTGGTGTTCACTCATATTAAGGAGAGTTCCGTTGACATCTCTCACCAGGTGGTTGGCTGTGAAATTCCTGTTCGTCAACTGTTTCATGATTTTAAATAGTGAACCCATATCCCCAAGGTAAGCCGCAGATTCTGCCTTGTTTGCCAGATCTTCAATGGCCTTTCTCTTGTCGCGTCTAACAGCCGTTTTAAGCTGTATATGAGCATCGCGGTAGTTCTGCCTCAAGTCCGGCGTTCGTTGGTTGACATCGGGTTGAGAGATGATTGCCAATTTGGCTTTTTTCCGATTGTCAACCTTGTCCCATGTGTCTTGCGACATCCAGGGTTTCTCACCGCTTTGCGCATATCCCACAGATTCTTCAGCACTAGTTAGAAAAGTGTTTCTGGTTGCCTCCCAATTGGCGTTCAGTGTGCGCATTTCATGTTCACCCAATGTGGATGACTTTTTGCGTAGAATGGTGGTGTATTCGAGTTTTTTGTTGGGATCTCTGAGTTTATCCACATTAAGCTTGCGCTTCATTTGAAGAATTTGTGGTCGTCGGATAGCTGCTGTACACAATCTCAAGCAGGCAACCATCAAGTGGTGATCGCTCCCCACGTCAGATCCACGTTTCGCTCGCACATCGAGAAGACATCTTCTCCATCGGCGACTTATAGCCAAATGGTCGATCTGGTTCTGAGCAACACCGTCAGGGGAAACCCAAGATGTTATATGATGACCTGTGTGGAAAAAGGGTCCCTCCGATGACCACTTGCCGAGTACTACAGAACTCCACAAATAATTCGCCGTTTTCGGGTCTCTTAATCCAAGGTCGTGAAGCGTCGACCCAAGGGTCACCATGCCTCCCCATGACGTGTTCTAGTCCAGTGTTGTCTGATCCATCCTGGACGCTCATATCACCCGAGATGATAATAATATAACCTCTTGGAACATGTTCGAAGTTGGCACTCAGTTGGGTATAAAACTTCTCTTTGTCACCAGATGTTGAAGTATTAGTTGGTGCGTAGCACTGCAGAATTGTGACGTTTCTGACACTGGTCCTGAGCCTGACGACGATAATCCTATCCAAGATTGGCTCCCAGCTAATGAGACTGTTTCTCGCTCTCGGCGTAAGGACGAACGCCACGCCATTTCTGGCTTCACTTTCAGGGCCAATGTACAGAATAGTGTTTCCGCTAGGGGTTCGTTTTTCTCCTGATCCTGTCCACCTGACCTCGCTCAAGCCCAAGATTTGGATGTTATAGTGCTCCATTTTACGGTCGATCACTGATTGGCTGTGCAAGGACCGAGTAACCCCAGCTCTTCCCCCGTCATTCAATGTTCGAACGTTCCAGAAGCCAATCATAGTCCGTTTTCGAATGCCAAAAGTCGTTACCATAGAATCAGTCCGTATCCGAGGCGATGTATCCGTTTCTCGTATCATTTAGGTCTTAAGATCACGAGTGATAAACCCATGATCCAGTGAGTGTCCATTTGCCATTTTTAGGGCAAGCAGGACTGGCTGTGGGTGAATTCTACAGCCCCATCCCGCTAACTCCAAAGATAGTTGCAGGAATTGGTAAAACCTCATACTACAACTACCCCCTTGCGGGAAACAATACACTGTTACCTACCTTTTAAGTCAATAGCTTAAAAAACTGCGAAGAAAAATTAATATCTTAAAATTTCATGAAATTTGAATGGGAAGTAGTAGAAGGGGTGAGGGGATGTAGTCCGTTGAAGAACTTAAAATTTCAGCAAATAGCTCAAAGCGTTCGAAAGTTATGTTGTAGACAGATTGACAGACAGACGGACAGATGGATAGCCGTACAGATGGACAGACGGATAGACGGACAGACGAAAAGACAAACAGACGGTCACTTGAAATCGAGGTTTTTAAGCTACAAAAATCATTTCTGTACCCTTGGCAACTCTGTGCGAGCATTATTTCTTACCGTTACAAACGGTAAGGCAAACACAATAAACTCTCAGATTTCATCTAGAGTCTAATAAATTAAAAACCATTAACATTATTCATCTTTATAGGTTCAAAATGAGATTTCATCACACGAAAGATGTACCAAATAAGTTTCAGAGGTACTAAAATTTTCAGCAGGGAAATGCCATCTCTCCTTCAGTTAATCTAACTGCAACTATTATCAATCAAATCAAATTCCTGTTAAGACCCCCTAAAGGGGCATAGGACAGAAACAACTCTCTTCCACAAGGCGCGATCCTGAGCATCGGCTTTAAGCTGTTGCCAGGACTTGTTTATTCCTCTGGCCTCCTGCTCAACTGCTCGCTTCCATGTGTTACATGGTCGACCAACCCGACGTCTTCCTTGAGGGTTATAATCCAGCGCCTGTTTTGCGATGTTTTGCTCTGGTTTCCTCAAAGTATGACCGATCCACTGCCACTTTCGCCGTTGAATCTCAATACCTATTTTAGTTTGGCGAGTTGTACTCCAAAGTTCGTCGTTGGAGATCACTTCTGGCCAGAATATTCCTAAAATGCGTCGGAGGCATTGGTTTACGAAAGTCTGTAGTTTCTTGGTAAGTCGAACGGTCACTTTCCACGTAGTACAACCATATAACAACACGGATTTGACGCATGCGTCAAAAACTCGCAGCTTCGTGCGAAGGGAGATCTCTCTTAACCTCCAGAAAGGGGAAAGGATACCGAAGGCCTGACGAGCTTTATTTAGCCGAGCCTCAACATCCTTTTCGGCTCCGCCGTCCATGCTGACAATGCTTCCGAGATAGCAAAAATCTTGCACCTCTTCCACATCCTGTCCATTAAGAACAATCGGTGTGCTTGCGTTCGAACCCATGTGCATGTACTTGGTTTTACGCACATTTATTTTCAGTCCCGCCTCTTTGCATTTAGAATGCAACGAGCGAACATTTGACTCTAAGTCCGAACGGGTATGTGCAAGCAAACACACGTCATCAGCATAATCAAGGTGACTTAAGATGTTAAATAGTCTCCATTGAAGACCTTTACCTTCCCCACCTTCCAGTGCAGCTTTCAAGATGTCATTTATTACCACCAGAAACAGGGCTGGTGATAATATGCAGCCTTGTCTGACACCCGTTCGCACAGGAAAGCTCTCGGACAGCTCTCCTCTATGCAAGACGCGACACCTTGCATCTTCGTAGGATTCTTTAATCATAGCTATGACCTTATTTGGAATACCTCTCCTACGCAAAGCATTCCATATGTAATCTCGCTTAACGCTGTCGAAAGCCTTCTCGAAGTCCACAAACATGAGATGTAGTGGCGAACCCCCCAACTATTAAGATATCGATTATTTTTATTGAAATGGCTCAGTCCACATATACTATTTCCAATGCTTATTCGTCAGCATTGCTGATTTTGGTGTAGTCTACTGAGTAGCGTGTTGGTCTACAATGCAAAAATAGTGAGTGCAAATCCCGTTCGACGCATATTTCCAGCACACTGCCTGCTTGGGCATACCTTAGTTACATCAATTTAAAAAAAAATGCAATTCGTATATAGCGGGTTGTGCGAAGTGCTAACAACCCTTTCAGGTCAGGATGCCAAGGCCCGATTTGGGCTGTAGTGCCATTGTACAAGTTTTGATTTTGGTGCACTCTCAATTCACACCCACTGAAGTTAATATTAAAATCCTGTCGGAATAAAATCACATCGTACTACAATCCGATAATAATCTACAATCAACCGAATCGAAGAAGTGTTAGCTCTTTTATTTTTTAGCAATTTAAAAATTATAATGGACTTGAAATCGAACCAGCGTAATAAACGCAACTATACGAAAACTTCAACTCTATTCTTTTTATTTAGAAACCATTCTTTTCGAATTCGAACACTTATTTAGTATTTCATTATAAGCGCAGCTTACGAATTTATAATACTTAAATTTTTATGCGATTTATTCCATTTTTGTCCTTAAATTAATTCACACGATACCACGATACTATGTTCTGACAAGGTTATGAGCTGTCGTATAAATTTCGTTAACGAAATGTCAAAAGATACGACACGCCCGCTTAGATTGCCGTATGAACGATGGTAAAGTAGTGAGTTCCGACCAAGGAGGATATATAAAAAGGAGTGACTATGAGCATGCTTTGCCTTGTAAGCGAAATGGGAATGAATGTATTTCCCTCCCTTACTACCGAAATTTCGAAATTTTTCGAAAAAAATCGTTTCGCTATCTTTGTCTGCCACACTTAAAAATATTGCAACTAACTCTTTCCCACGATAAATTGTTCGAAACAGTTGTCAAATTTTCGAAAAAAATTGTTTCGCTATCCTTGTTTGACATACTTAAACCCAAAGTAACTATCTCTGTTCCGCGTTAAATTGTCCGTTGCTAAAGTGCTTAACTTAAACACAAACCAAAACTAATAAAAATTGAAAAAATAAAATTTTCTGAAATGAAACAGCAACCTTCATTGCACTGAAAATTAGTTTATTGCTGACTGAATATTAGCAACTAATAGAGAATACAAATTATGGTATTTTTTTTGTAAAAGTTTGAAGCCAAGTTAAGCTTGGACACAATTTTCGAAAATTTCCGAATCAAAAAATATTCCCACATGAGACAGACTATCAGGTACTCCTTTTATATATCCTCCTTGGTTCCGACGCACGTCAGCTTACAGCATATGGGAATTATCAAAGTATTTTTTTTAATGCTAGGAAAGAAATTTTGACAGTTCTTTAGCTATATGGTATTAGTTGGATTGCTTCCTGATAGACGGATCAATGAAATCAATCAAAAAAAAACTATCATCAATTCTGAAGTTAAGTAGGTCTGTGAATTTACATACTTGGCTCACGGTCTAACAACGTAAGCCTGATAACTTACAATACAAAAGCTGAATCGGAATCCTCTACAACGGGTGATAGGAAACTAAGCCTTAATTTCAATACACCTTTCATATTATAGTGTCACAATTTTCGATTACCTAACAAAATTTTCATTTCAATTATGGCACAACGTTAAACTCATTAAAATGGCCAACATGCAGCCTGTACGCACGTATGTATTCAACTTTTGGCAGTCGGTTCAATTATCTCGGATGGAAATTTTGCAAGCAATTCAGGCTCCGTAAAATTTGGTAGAATTCTGTGCGTCCCTGCTTGACCTCGTTAGCGATACTCGTACGTGAAGACCACAATCAACCTAATTAGTAGCCATCTCATCCAGTTGGTCGTCAGGTCGTATTTAATAATTCGGCACTGTGTCGTAACTTGTGGCACCGAAATCCCGAAACATTCAAAATCCCAATCATCAACATAATCAACAGCGTCAAAAGATCACATACATATAGGGGAGAGAGTTATGGAGTCCAGTATATCAACTAATATTCGTATTCATTTATGAGAAATATGCACATGTAAAATGTGTTTGGCTTGACGTGTCCAGAATTAGCGATCACATAAAAATATTCTGAAAGTATGCTCTTCGGTCGACGCATAATATGAAATTCAATTAAAGATGTGAAATTAAGAGTGACCAGAACATTGAGTAGTTCAGACGAATGTTATTTAATCTGAAGTAAATATCACAAATATGCATGTATGTTAAAGCGCAATTATTCTTTACGGAAAATTATGTTATTTCTGGTCTCCTATGTAAGTTATTTCAAATATTACTCCTGTGTATCATATTATTTCAAAAACTTGTGTGATTCTCTCTTGTAAATTTTGTACAACCTCAGTTCAATCGAAATCGATTTGGACGAAATTACAATCTATAATTCGAAATACCTCTCTTTCGATTTTAGATAATCGGGATTCGCATTCAATACTAATCATGCGAATTTGTTCCTTTGACAGACAAACCACCTGTAAATGACTGTTGAATTCGAAATTTTCGAACTGATAAAACCTGATGCGGACTTATGGCACATTCGATTCTGCCCATTCCCGGCTGCGTTTCAATAAATCAGTGAACTCACATGCAGCAGAAAATACAAAATCGCATCGTATTAGGCCCTGACAAGGCAACAACCACGGCCATCTCTAAAGTATTGTTAAACCTTGTGAGGATTCGACACACGCCAACTGTCATTTTTCTGAAATCCCATTTAAACGTCATTCGGATATACATATAACGTTCGTTGAGGGGTCCTAAATAATTGATCCATTTCCGCAAACTATTATCTGATTCAATGGCTTTGGCGGATGTAACCTCGCTACGGCTACGTACAAGGATGCTCTACCGTTCAGACAAAAAGAGCTGTACTATATTTGGAGTTGGATAGATGACTGCTGCCGCTGCTTCTGGAGGTTCCCTAGTCCAGGATAGGAGATCGTCATGCTATCGGAATCCATTTCAAACTGGGAGCTCCGAGTACGTGAGTGCACGTTAATGCCTGGGAAAGATTTAAGTGTGCACGAATCACTTCCAAAATGGATGGAGGTGTCAATTTTCTATGAGACGACGACCGTTCAGTGTGTGCGTGTGTCGAATGAAGCCGTGCGCGCTACGTCCACGAAACATATCTATGGTCCACGCACATGAACCGAATAAAAAAGGACTACGAATGACTCTGGAAACCACTGAATTTATGACATTATGGACGAAATGTTGATTTGACGGGTTCTGTGATTGAATAAGCCCGACGTCGAAGCGATTTGGTGAAAAGTGTATTTTGAATAGAGTGGAATAATGCTTGTCAGCCATTTGGGACAATTTAAGATCTGTTTCTGTGGAATTAATGCTTCATTAAATCAATTTAACAGATTTCGAGACAGCTATGTATATATAAGAGCATTTTGTTTCAACTGGAATTTGAAGTTTTTGCTATCCACTACGTTTTTTGAAGATAAGCCGGTGATGCTACAAGCCATTAGGTACAATCATAGTTCGCAACCCAAAATGAGCAAATATTGGTCTGAAAACGTCGTTTGTAGTATTTGGAGTTATGTCTTTTACTATGAACATCTCCGGTCATTTAAAGTAGGCGTCTACGAGATCTAAAAAAATTACCAATTTAAAAGTAGCCGCATATTCTAAATATACTCTTCCGAAAGGGCATAAGGGGTATTCCCAGGAATGCACTGGAAACATTGAAGAGTTTGCCTTAATTCGTTGGCAGTTAATACAGTGATGAACAGCTTCTTCGATATCCGAGTCAATTGCTAGCCACCTGCAAAAACTCATAGCAAACGCTTTCATTTTCATTCACCCAAAATGCGCGTAATATTAATACTTTTAAAATATTTGATCGAAGAGTTTTAGGAACAAGGACTCGTGATCCTCGTAAGAAGCAACCATTAACCAGTGAAAATTCAGCTTCGTCGATTCCAAATCTATCACACACATGAAAAAGTTTACCTGTACGCAAGGATATCAGAAGTTTTTGTAACGTATACAATTTTTGAGAATGTAGTTAGTAATACATTTTTTGTTTTTTTACAGAATGATCTGTGTTATAGGCAATTTCGGCCTTTATGTGCAATGCGCAAACACAGTCATGGAGGGAAGGAATGGGATTGGGAAGGTTGGGGAAAGGGAGTGAGAACGACCGTAGCGAGTGGAGAAGCTGGTATATTGTTCAGTTGTACTGGCTGCTTACTGACAAATATTTGCAGATGTTATGGGGGACTGAATGATAGAAAGCGAACAAAAGCCATCTACTGAGTATCTAGGCCTTCTTGAAGTGGAACTGTTTCACTTTTACACCGTTTTCCCATTTTATAGCGAATAATTTTTTATCAGCAGTAGCAACTGAAAAATTTGCGCTTAAAAAAATCCCCTGTCTGGAGCGAGAATCGAACCCACGACCTATTGACTGAAAAGCAAGCACGCTGCCTACTACGCCACGGAAGCCTAGTATGCGGGATATATAATCTGTTTAGTTTAATGGCTCTTTGAACACAATGTTTCGTATTTTGCTGGAATCAGAACCATACATTATTAAGAATGAAATCATGATATTCACATTTGTATGGAACAGGCTCGTGATCAACCCAATCCCGTGATTTGAGATCATATACGCATTCAAGAGCGCTAAAGGCATGTGAATAGTTGAAGCTTGTGTTAATTAATTAAAAACCAAAAAAAATAACATTAAGCTTAAAAACATAGCAGGCCTACGATTGTGCGTGAACCCCAATCATACCATACTCAGATGAAATAAAATTTTTTGTAATCTTAAGAAATTTTGTATTGGGAGTGGTAGAAGGGGTGACCGCATTGAACTAATTTGTTTCACATCACGCTAGAGTAGCTATAAAAATGTTTTGATTTAAATTTATGCTTAAAAAATCGAATAGATACTGAGTGCATTAGTTTTAGTGAAATTCTTCAGTTTGTATGGGAGGTGGTAGAAGGAGTGGGAGTTCTTGGTGATTTTTTTGGAAAACAACTATAATCATCATGCAATTGATTTATTTTAAATTTCAGATCAGTAACTTTCATACTTTTCAAGAAACTCTAATTTTGGGAAAGATGTGATATTATGTCACGTTGGATAAGAGGGGGTATAAGGGGAGAAGCTAATTGATTCACTTTTTGCCGATACTAATTATAATACTAATTAAGCATTTAATACAAAATTTGAGCTCGATGAATGTTACACGTACTGAGCAAATTGGTTTAAAGAATTTCATGTAATAGTGCAGTTGATGTGGGAGGTGGTGGAAGGAGTATTTAAATAATTTGTATATCATAGATCGCATTTATGAGAAAAATAATATATTCTAAATTTCAAATTATTCGCTTTTATGTTTTTTAAGAAAATTTGATTATTATTTAACTTTGAAAAGGAGTCATTTTGTATGGGAAGGAGTAGAAGGCGTGGGGTTATTGGAATAAGACCAAACGTAGATTACATCTCAAAATATAACTAAGAAACTGTGAAAGTTTCATCATAATCGGTTCTGCTGCTTTTGCGTGAAAGCCGGACAGACAGACAAACATAAAAGACGTTTGTGCTTAGTTATTGTCCAAATAAAGCAAAACACTAACTTATAGCAGAGATAAGTGAAGACATAAAGATGTCTCACTCAGTACAAGAAAATAGTCATATGAAGAAAAAGCTCGCCACATTGTCTCGCATCCAGGCGAATTCAATACCGGTGCCAGCACGAAGGGGAAACAAAGTTCAAGGCGAATGATGACGTAGTGTGGCAAAAATTGATAGTGAACTGGTTATGACCAGGTCGAAAATACACGATCCGTCGAAAAAGAATACTTGAGCTGTGCGTTTTTTTCGTATGTAGAATTGAATTGATCTCCTGAACGTTTTTGTTTCTTTTAGCAAAGCCAGTACCATGGTTTTGTATTTGATTTCATGTATGATTTATGAATGAATGAAATTGTCTTTTGGACATTTTGAATGTTAGGATATGTTAGAAACATGAGATTGTGCATAAAATTATTCAATACCCTTCGAACTGCAAACTTTAATACATGCCCATGTGACGGTTGGCATGCATATTTGTTGGGTATTTGTCGGACTCCCATTTACAATATTTCAATATTTCTCAACAATAAAAATCAAATCAGTCACTGAGTGGCTAGAGTGGTTTGAACGTGAAAAATTTTTGTTTTTCAAAAATGTCCTTCAACTTTGAAGGCTTTTTGTTCAAAATTTTCACCAAGGCTTTTTTTGAGCTTGTGATCTTAAAAACTACCCGACACATTTATCTTTCTTCCAGACACACATCCTTTAGGTTTATTACTTTAAAAAGATAATTAACAGGTATCCGTACTTTATGGGTTCTTACAATATTTTAATTCAGATACTTTAAGTTTATAATTAGAAAATAGATATTATTTTCCAATAAATTTTACTTTTAAATTAAACTATTAAGTTTGTCGAAATTTTGAATTTGATGGTTTAGTTTCGGTTTTTTGGTCATAACTTGCTCAAAAAATGAGCTAGGACAATTTTTTTTTAAAGAAAGATAAATGTGTCGGGTAGTTTTTAAGATCACAAACTCTTTTTATTGCAGATTACCAAACTGATAAGTTTTGATAAAGGTCTCAGCAGAGACCAAAACGTCGCAAATAATAAAGCGTAATAGTGTACAATCCGGAAATCTTTTTATCAATTCAGCTTTTGATTCAATAAATTCTACTCAGTTGTATTTGTTCTGGTACTAACATTTTTCAAATTCCTGAGGCATCTGCATATACGGAAAGTTAGGGCACAGCCTAGTGGATAGCATGTTGTTCTGCAATGCATTTGTCGTGAGGTAAGAATTCGGTCGACATATAATTCCAGCACACTGCCTGCTTGGATAAACAGTATACTTCTACAATGACGCTACAGCCCAAATCGGACCTTGCCCTCCTGATATTCAGGTTCCTTAACATTTTCATTACTAATTGTGGAAGGGTTGTTAGTCCTTCGCACAACCCCCTTTCTACGAATTTTTCGTTTTCGTAGATTGAGATGACCAAGGTATATCCAAGCAGGGAATGTGGTGGAATTATATATTGCGTCGACCGGGATTTGATGTCACGACCTTTGCATTACAAGACCAACACACTACCCATTAGGCTATACCCTAGCTTGGATAAACATTGGTTACGTCAATCCACAAAATTTAAAAAAAAAATCGTGGATAAAAGGTTTGCGAAGGGCTAACAACCCTACCAAAATATGTAATGAATATGTTAACGAATTTGAAGCTCAGAATATTAATGGCCGATTTGGGCTGTAGTGCCATTATTGAATAATTAGAACTGATTACATATACTTCTATATTATTTTCACATAATTACGTACTATGCAATTTTCTAGTTAAACTTAACTTTTAAGCCAATTTACTTGAAGTAAAATTTTAATTATATTCCGTAGTGTAAGATAGTGCACGCATTGATACACTCACGCAACAACGTTTAAAAATTATCATCGGAACTGGCGGCATTGCGTGCAACAGTCATCCAATAATTTCAGACATTTTAACCTTTTTTTCTACAATTTTATTTAATTCGACCTGACAATGTGTAATGGATGAAATAAATTTCGGATGTTTTACAAGCGAATTTATTGACCGAAATGTGTCAGATATGGGATGTAATCGGATTATCTCTGGGATGTAATCCTAGTCAGGCACAATAGTAGCTTCGTCAACCGCAGGTTTTCCAGAGCGAACTATTTATATACATACGTTAAAATAATAAAGGGTTAAAAATTGCATCATGGGGTAGTTTTCAATTCATACGGTACGAATCACGATGATCCACATATATGTATAGAATATTTTCGACCTAATCATATAAATGTACGAGTGTATTTGTATACTCTGTGGGCATCAAACGTAATTAAGGTGTTAGGTTGGGCTTAAGGGAATGAGAAAGGTCACACTTGAAGTTATTTAGCATAATTGACTATGTATTTGTAAAGAGTGATTAATTTTGAAATTTATCCAACCACAGTTTGATGGGAATAGTTACAGTTTCAAGTTGAAATTATGGAACTTGGCAAATATTCACTTAGTTTACCCGTTTTGTAGTGGTACCGGAAGAGCATGTCGTAAGCTTCATATTGTGTAAAACCTCGAAAATTTCGACGAAACACTCGAGAAAGTTTAAAGAACATAAGGAAGACATCTAACTTTGAGATGTGGTTGGTATAAAAGTATATGGAAACCTTTATATCCATATCGTGTTCATATATAATGATTAAATGTACGCTTAAAGGATGCAATATCGTAACCACTAATTAGTTGGCAAGAAACCATTCATGTTTCTCAAGGAAGTGTGCCGTTTACCTTTCTCTCGTTCGAGTTTATTTATGAGGCCAACAATTTTCTTACAAGTGGCTCTGAACATCAAAGCTGCCTCATCCTTTCATTTTTGACTTAATGAAATAACTCTAAACTCAACCACAAACACACATAACACTCATGACCCAACACAAGCTGAAAGTACGCTACATTAGCGAACTATAAAATCTTGTTACAAAGCAATTATGTACGTTGAAGAATCGCCCCGGCAAAGTACTTCTAGTTTTCAAACAAGCCATCCTTATGGAGAGAATGAAAGTTTTAAGTCGGCCTTCGGTTAACAATAACCCAAGGAGCGCCTTTATTTGCTTTTATTACTTATCACCTTTATAAAGTCAAGTATGCCTTATTGCTAGAATATATCGATAGTCCATCAAGTGTTAGTTTACACGCCTAGTGCATGGCTGAAGTTAGTTAAGGGCATACATAGTGAAGTCAAGAGGAATGTAAGCGATTTTATCAACTTTAAGTAGTTTATCGAGCCTGACACTAATTGGAAAGTTTTAATGAGCATTAACTATGCATGGATAAGATACATAGTATATGTGGAAAATGCTTAGATGTGTATAAGAGTAATGTTAATAAAAAGGTTTTTGAGAGGATTTACCAAATTCGTTTGACATCTTCTCAAGTGAAGGCTTCTGAACTTTCATTAGAGATATTGAAAAGTTAAAACATTGGTTTGATAAAACTTTTCTGAGTACAAATACATGCTTACTTTCTAACTGTAAGTTAGAAATTAGACAAATTATTGCCAAGCACTATAGACTGATGGGCACAACAGTTGTCAATTTTCTGTCTAAATAAGTTGAAAGCTCCCGAATAGTTATCATTCAGTAATAAAATTGAAGCAAACTTTATTATTCGTTGTGGAAAGGTCTGACAGACAGGTAATACATACTCACTATATTTATAATAATGCTACAGGTGTAAACGACAAGATCTTTGTCAGTAATGCGCTTAAATTCCAGTTTTTTACTAGTGAACATTTTCATAGAATTTGGATTTCACGTCAATCGAGATAAGAGTGAAATTTTATGTTTTTCTTTAATGGCACTACAGCCAGGATTGGGCTTTGGCCTGTTGTCCTTGAGGTTCTTTAACATTTATTTGTTACTAGCGATCTCCCTCAATTTCGTTCGCTTAAAAAATTGTAATAATAATCAATTTTTTGAATGTAATATATGGTATATTCATACTTTGAACATCCAAATCTTGGGCTTGAGCGAGATCAAGTGGACAGAGTCAGGAGAAGATCGAACACCGAGCGGAAACACCATTCTGTACGTTGCTCCTGAGAGTGAAGCCAAAATGGCATGGGGGTCGTTCTTACACCAAGAGCGAGAAATAATCTCATCAGCAAGGAGCCACTCTCGGATAGGATTATCAACGACAGGCTCAAGGCCAGTGTCAAAAACGTCATAATTCTGCAATGCTACGCACCAACTAATATAGCCTGGTGACAAAGAGAAGTTTTAAAACCAACTGAGCGCCACCTTTGATCGTATTCCAAAAGGTGATAACATTATCGTCATCTCAGGAGATATGAACGCCCAGATTGGCTCTGACAATACTGGACCAGAACACATCATGAGGCATAGTCGAACCTTTTTCCACACAAAAGTCACCATAAAACATTCTGGGTTTCCCCTGATGGTGTTACTCAGAAACAGATCGAACATTTAGCTATAAGTCGCCGATGGAAAAGATGTCTTCTCAATGTGCGAGGGAAGCGTGCAACTGACATGGGAAGGGATCACCACTTGATGGTTGCCTTCTTGAGATTATGCAAAGCAGCTATCCGACGACCACAAATTCTTCAAATGAATCGTAAGCTTAATGTTGATAGACTTAGAGGCCCCTGCATAAAGCGCAAGTTCACCACCATTCTACACGACGAGTTATCCACATTGGGCGGATATGAAATGGACGCTAATTGGGTGGCAACCAAAAACGCGTTTCTAACTAGTGCTGAAGAATTTGTGGGACATGCGCAATGCGTTGAGACACCCTGTATATCGCAAGATACATGGGATAAGGATGGCGATCGGAAAAAGCCAAATTGGCAATCATCTCTGAACCCGATGTTAACCAACGCACGCCGGACTTGAGACAGAACTACCCCGATGATCATATACAGCTTAAGAAGGCTGTTAGACGCGACAAGAAAAAGGCCATAAATTTTAATTTAGGAGGTGTATGGGCAAAAATGTCGAAAATTTTGAGTGATTTTTTTAAGGCGTTTAAATTCTGCATGTGGATACACCTATTTAATATACATAGAAAAATAATAATAATTTGATCCATAATTGTTACAAACCGAGCCCCCTGGTCTAACGTGCACAAGGTGTTTCATGTAAATTGAAAAAAACACATAAACTGAAAATTTTTGAGTGAAATTTTAAGGTAGAAACTTGAAAATTTGGGAAATGCATTAAAAAAAAATCTCTAAATATACAAAATATTAACTGGTTGAAAACCTTTAAATTTTCTACCCCTTCCCATACAAAATTATTTTTTTCGACCATTTTCAAGAAATCAATTATCACTTAACTATTAAAAACTACCAATTTGAAATTTTGCATAAGGACTTACAAAAATAGTTGAAATGAAATTACGTTAAATGTTTTGAAATCGCGCTTGCCCTTCTACCCCCTCCCATACAAAACTATGATTTCGACCAATTTCATTACATCAACTAATAACCAACAAACTAAAAGCTACGAACTTGAAATTTTGTACAAGCACCTTACAAGAGAAACGAAATAAAACCACTTATCAAATTTTACGATTCCCCTACCTTCTTTATCCCCTCCCATACAAATGTTCGGTTTCGTGAATGTAAAATACACCGAATTTTATGAAAATTCTATGCAACTTCATCAATGAAACACATTCTATACAGAGAATATTGGACGTGATTCAAGCAATCAATTAAAAAGCTTTTAGCATCCGCCCACCTTTACTATTCTTCTTCTACAATGGCGCTACAGCTCAAATCGGACCTTGGCCTCCTGATATTCAGGTTCCTTAACATTTTTTTTTTTTTTTATTATTTATTGTGGAAGGGTTGTTAGCCATTCGCACAACCCTCTTTCTACGAATTTTGATTGAGGTAACCAAGGTATACCCAAGCAGGCAATGTGCCGGAATTATATTTTGCGCCGGCCGGGATTTGAACTCACGACCTTCGCATTATAAGACCAACACACTATCTACTACATAGGCTATATCCTTACTATTACCCCTCATCAAAACCCAAACTTGCAGAAACGAATGAAATATTATATATATAAATTGACAACAGCCTTGCCCAAGAACTCCCTTTCACTTAGTCTTCCCTAACCACTCTAACTTGCATATTAACTTTCCACTCATCCGCAACTTGTCCCAAGAATAATAAAGTTTCGCCCGACTTGTTGGTAGTTTATTTACTCTTCAGCGCCCTCCCCGACCAGCCCCAATAATTAATATGAGTATTTGAAAAGTGGACTATATTTGAAAATTAATATTTCCCGAAACTTTATATTCATTTCTTTTTTCAACTACTAATTTCCAAGCAAACGACCTTCTCATCCTTTTCGGTTGAACACAATACTTTATTAAAAGTATGTGAAATACACTTTCACTTGTTATGCGTCATAAGTTTTCATCGAGATTGAAAACACTTTTTGGCTATGATAGGACGTAAATAAAGTGCAGAATATAAAAGACAACGATGAATAATGGGCTCAAATTTCAGTAAATTCCATTGAAGCTCAGTTGACATTATGCTAGGAAGTGAATGATGTGAAAGGTCCCAGCTGCTACCTTCAGGATTTATTTGTCTTTTAGAGAGACCATTAGTTTTTTTCTGTGACGGAATTATCTCGATACTTTTGGCCTATTTATGCGTTCTGCCCCCTGGAAAAATTCGGTTGTTTTATTCAAAACACTGAAAAATGAACAAATGTTTTATTTAGCGATTTATCCTTTTTATAGCGACGCTAGTGCTAATTAATAATGTGCATAAGTTTGTCGTGTTACACAAAACATCCGGAAATATTACCTCAGAATGTTAAATATAAATTACAACGTCGTAAATATGTATAATAACAATTAGTCCACGGCATCATAGTCGGACAATAGTCTGTTGGACGGATGCTTAATATTCTATTATTTCAAATGTTTCGACATGGAATATGATAGAAGCATTTAACATGGGCAAATGATAGGTTGAGTGAGGTCGAGCACAAAACTTTGCAAATGTGAAATCGCTGTTCGGAGCTTAATGCGTTATTAATGTTTGAGGTGCCACGGCAGCAACCATAAGGATCGAAACACGGAGCTAATGCTCCAGTGAAATTGTCATTGCAAAGACATGTCGAACATTCAATTTCCCACCTATATACTTGATATTGGATACAAAGTAGAACTAGGACTCAAACCAGAACGAACACGTACCAACAAATGAACAGATAAATTACAAGATCGATACAATAGACAGATTGCGGACAATAATGGCTGCTTATGCATAGCCGCACTGTCAACAGATTATGTCACCGCACCGAGCACACCCCGCACAGGGTGGAATAGGTTGGGCAGAAGACAGACTTGGAAGTCGAGCCGGTGAGGATGCTGGGTTACGGGTTCATAGTGTTCGAGTGTAGGCTTATTAATGTTAATTACAGCGTAACATGATGTATATTCCAGCATTTCGGCATTTCCATTTTGGCAAGCAAACGGCCTCAATACAGGCCCCTCCGAACAATAAAGGAAGAGCTACGAGCTGGCCTGAGCGATATTGGGCTGAAGTGAGAAGGAAATACAAGCATAACCTTGCCAAGATATTAATGATGTTTAGGTGCACATGGCCAGCATACGACAGGACTCAATGTGTTCCTACTATCTATTCACCGAACAATTGTTGCCAGCCTTGCTCAGGTTCGGCTCTGTTCTAGTTTGCCTTCAATTGTGTTATGGTTCAGTGCTAATGGATGGAAATTCGATTCTGTTTTTGTGTTTTGTTCATTCCTATATACATACGCGTATATGTTATGCACGATTTGCTTATTTTCTTCGAAATATTATACAAGAAAATTGTAAAGAAACACATTATCTAGAGAAATACATACATTAAGTTTTATGCCTATTTTTGGAGGATAGAGAAATAGATATAGATACGAGTATGTTATACATCGTATACGACAATAAATATTTCGTATACAACAATAAATGTTCTAGGTTATAAATGATGTTATACTAGCTTAGAATAGTATAGGAGAGGAGAGTCTTATGAAATTTAAACAAAAGGATTAAAACTTGATTGGTTTGGGTTGGACAAGTGGTATTTTTTTCTTGAAACTAGGGATATTTCGGAAGTGGAAAATTCCAAAGTCGTCTATTGAATATGAAGCGTTTTATTATAAAGAGCGGTTTTTGGTTTCAAATGTTTTCTTTTAGAAACATGATTAAAAAAAACGGAAACAATTTTTGCATATAACAGCTATAATTCTTAATATAATTTTCTTTTATCAGCCAAATAGTTGCATTTGACTTATCAAATATGCTCTTTAATCACATTTGTTATTACATCGAGCTTGTATTAATTTTTTCCGCTCAAATTGCCTAATTAGACCACTGTGCACCATACGTACGCTCCAACGACTCATATCCCCGAAACCATTATAAATAGAAAAGCCATTTTCTAGTGAATTGTAGATTGGGTAGGAAAATTTCATTGTATAAATTTTGGGGAGAAATTACTTATCACGATACATGCATTTAGAACCTATTAGGTGGCACACAGATAGCTATAATCAACTTAGAATGAGGGTAATATTTTGTATTGTAGGAGTACTAAGAAAAACACTTATTACTCTCGCTAATCTTTTTTTCATTGGGATACACCTAAGTAAAAAAAATATTTTATTTTCATTTTTCTCATCATAACTCTTCAGCTTCTATCTGTATTCGAATTGGTGATTAAGCTCAATTATCGTTCTTAACCCTCCTCTTCTTCCCCATTTCTACGAACTCTCACCAAAATTTAAACAATGAAATTTCTCCTCCCACTCAACATTTCACAGAAAAATGTATTTTCTATCTATAGGATTTTTGAGCAAGAGGTGTAGGGTTGAAAAGGTCTATTATTTGACAGCTGGTCGCTTGACAAAATTCGAGCAAATTTTGATCGTAATAATGTGCCTTCTGAGAGTGCGAAACCTACTCTGAAAATTTCAAAAGACTGGCTCAGCCAAGATGTGAGGACACCGAAACAACTTCAACCGAAAATATCGCCGCAGTGTTGCACAGTGTTGAAATCACGAAACGCTTTAGAATGCTTGTTTGGTTCGTCAAGAGAGTCAAATTCATGTGTGTTATCTAAAGTAGTGTAATCTGCAAAGCTATGGATTACACAACAGTACTTAAAAAAAACGTGGGCGATAAGACAGAACCCTAAGGGATATCGGAACTGATTGGGAAAGAGGAAGAAGTAACGCCATCTAGTAGTGATATTCGACAAGAAACTCTCAATTCACTGAATGAGGGAAGTATCAAGTCCAATGACCGTAAGCTTAACAAGAAGACATTGACAAACTCTATCAAAAGCATTTTCAATGTCAAATGTAATAACTTGACCTGAGCCGTAATTTTGCAGGCAGGAACTCCAACGTTCAGTCAGATAGAAGAAGAGGTCATCGACCTTTCAGAACGGAAACCGTATTGGCGATTGTAGCTATTCTTCCTCGAGGTATTGATCAATTTTACGATTGACAGTTCTTTTCATTACTTTTAAGAGTACAGAAGTGATCGCAATCGAGCGGTAGTTAGCGGGGTACGCTTTGGAATCTTTAGAATTGACTAAACAAGTCTGACAATGCTACATCAATAATTTTTATACTCTAGGTGAAATCTGAGAGTATATTGTGTTTGCCTTACTGTTTGTAACGCTAAGAAATTATGCACGCACAGAGTCGTTAAGGGTACAGAAAGATTTATTGTCACTCAAAAATCTCGATTCCGTGTGACTGTCTGTCCGTCTGTTTACTACATAACTCTCTAAAGCTTTGATCTATCGTGCTGAAAATTTTCATAAGTATGTCATTTTTATCGAAAAAGTAACTTTAAGTTTTCGAGAGGGCCACATCCCCCTACCTCCTCCCATATAAATTTCATGAAATTCTAAGAAATCGATTTTTTTTTCCGAAACCATTTTAGCTATCACCTTGAAACTTTGGTCATTGTGTAATGATATGAATATCATTAACGTCAAAAAATATTGATCTGATTCCCTTACTCTTTCTACCCCTCCCATACAAAAGCACAATTTTCAAAAATGTATTAGTTTGGTTTGCATTGCACCTAGCAAAGCTAAAAGAGCAAATTATAATCATAACTAATTTTATTACAACAATTTTGGAAAAAATATCAACTTCACCTCACTTTTTCTTACCTCCTCCCATACAAATTTCACGAAATTTCGGAATTTCAATTGAATTACCAAAACCGTTAAATCATTAAATTTGAATTTTTAGAAAAGTATACCATTACAAATATCATTGATGCCAAAAATTTGGTTTGGATTCGAATACTCCTTCTACCCCCTCCCATATAAATGCACAATTTTCGTAAATGAATTTAATCGATTTTCATTGAAACTAGAAAAAGTACAAACTTAAATTTTTGTCAAAATTGCAATAAATGATAAAAAAAATATGAACTTCGCTTCACTCCTTCTACCACCTTCCATACAAATTTTTGAATTAGAAATTCAAGAAAAGTATTTCTCCTTCAAACATATAAGAGCTTTCGACTTTAAAATTGTAACAAAACAATTAGATTAGGATAAGCAGATTCAAAATCGTTCAAGACCTCCCATTTTCGCTACCACCTCCTATACAAATTCCATAAATTCAGAAAATTTTTTTTCAATTTCCTCGAAAATTATGAAAGCTACAAACTTAAAATTCAGCTCGAAACATTTTGTATACTACGTTCAGTGTTATATACAAAAATTACAAACCTCCTCCCCTGGATGCATCCCTTCCATACAAAGTTACTATTCGAAAGAATTTGAGATGACATATTTTCCGGTACAATAAACTCTTTCCTATTTCATCTAGAGTATCATATGGTTGGGCTTTACGCCTTCTGTTATGTTTATTTGAATATTTTTCCATACTGTGAATATATTGTCGTTGTCGTTTCGAAGGCGACAGCCAAAATAATGTATTGTGAATTTCGATTTCAATCTAAGTTTATCGAAAAAATCGAAATTTTCTGTCAAAAGCGTTTAGTGCTTACGACTCACTGACGAAATTTCATCCCGAAAAAATGTTTAATCGTTAGATTTGATGTTTAATTAATTAAAATGTCAATTTTTTTTCGGGAACAAAATAACAAATAGGAAACAGTTCGATTTGTTGGTTGATGGACTCTAACAGAGATATAGCCCACGGCTTCTAATAAAGTGGCAGTAACAGAACAAATGGAATAAATTCGCAGAGGATTTGAATTATTTGGCACGTCCTGTGAAGCAACCTCTTGTTATTGATTTATGGTGGAACCGGGAAAAAAAACTTACCTCCCATGCTGAGAGGTCCAGAGGAAAATCTTTATTAGTTGGCAGAATGGAGTTCTACATTTCATTATACTAGTTTCAACATTTTGGTTTGTTGATGATATTGCATTTCTCTCGTGCATGCTGCCCGGTGCAACTGCTCCACATGCACCTAGGTAGGACCAGCCATGCTTAAAGTTCGAAGTCGTCCAGGCAAAATCAAACCACGTTATGACTATTTGTTGCTAATATTACTGTCTTTTCGAAGAATTTAACAGAAGATTTCAAAGGGATTTTCAGACATAAGGTAGAAAACTTCAGAAAGAGTTCAGTTCTCTTTAGGATGTCATTTTTTGGCGCCGTTTCATCCTGCAGCTGCCGTATAATTATACTCTAGATGAAATGATGAGAGTATTATAAGTTTGTCACAAAGTTTGTAGCGCTAAGAAATAAGGTTCGGAGGAAAAATTGAATGATACAGAAGTTCATATAATCACTCAAAAATCTTAAAACCGGATATCCGTCCGTCCGTCTGTACGTCCGTATCCTCTCTAGCTAAAGAACGTGTTGATATAGAAAGTTCGAATTTTGGACGGGCCAAATCTCCCCTCCCATACAAAATGATACAATTTCGCAACATGACAATAAGGGGATTTTCTCGAAAAGTATAAACGCCATTGATCTGAAATTTGGAATATAAAACTTCTATAATAATTGCATTCTACTGTTAAAAAATTATTTATGCCCTCCCCCTCCTTCCACCATCTCCCAAGCAAACTGCTCATTTTGATGAAATGCTCTAAGCTAATATACTCAGTACGTATAAAATTTGTCGATTTGAAATTCAGATCTAAATATTTACTTAGAATTATTAGTAAAACAAAAAACAAAAAATTAGATGATTACCTTGAACCCCTCTACCCCCCCCATACAAAATGACACAATTTCGCAATTCAACAATAAACGGATATGTTCGAAAAGTATAAAAGCTTTTGATCTGAAACACAATACTTTTATGATAATTTCATTCTACTGTATAAAAATTATTGGATTCCTTCACCTCCCATACAAACTGCACTTTAAACAAATTTAGTCAGTACGTATAAAATTGATCGAGCTGAAATTTTGCACGAAATATTTATTTAAAATTATTAGTAAGACCAAACAAAATTAGACGATTAGCTTCATTCCTTCTACCCACTCCCATACAATCTGGCAGGATTCAACCACTTTACAAAAAGTTGATTTTACTGAAAAGTATGAATGCTACTGATCTTCTGCCTTCGACGCTGATTGCCATATATATTTACTGAAATGGAGTTCTTTTGAAGGGGCATGAGCTGGCGACGGAGCATGGTTTTGTGTAATACTAGGAATTTCTAGCTATTTCTTGTTATTCTTAGCTTTGTTTTGATAAGCATCAATCCAAATTTTTTGTTTTTAACCACCCACGATCCTTAAGTATTACTGACCTAAGTAAACAGATGACTGAGCCGATAATCCACTGGAAAGAAAGCCCTTCCGATAAAATAGAAAAAAAATTATTTATCCTCGCTTACATGAGCCAAAAGAAGACTGTGTATAACATCAGTGCCTTGCGAAAGCGTTTTCATAAAAGCTGACCAAATATTGATAACGAGAAGATCTTGGCTTACTAGTTTTGTGGTACTAGTTGTACCACTAAATAAACAATCGATTGTGTGTCATGCTCTACAACGCGAGTGAACTAAACGAACTAAGTTAAATAACTTTTTATTTGGTAAACTAGAACTAGTGAACTAGTTCACCAAATTGAACTATTTGTCCCACTTTTAGTGAGTGTAACAAGGAATATTCGCGGCAACCCTGCGCACCAGCTGCCACCACTCTACCAAGAAAGAATCTAAAATAGTTTGTTTAAGTTAACCTTCAGCACTGTGTGTGCTACATCGACTGACTTCCTAGTGGAATTGATGTTATCAGATCCTTGCCGTGCAAGCGTGTCTACTGCCTCGTTTTCTTGTAGGTCGCTATGACCCGGTATCCAAATTAGAAAAACTTTCGTTATGGCCGCTAGGCGATTCAAATTGTGTCTACAAATGGACACTAGTTTGGATGTAGTCTTGTAGGATTGGAGTGCCAAAAGCGTAGCCCTGCTGGCCGAGAAAATGTAACAATTCTGAGACTATTCTGCATGTCTAAAATAATTTTTGTACACTCGTTAAAGCTAATACTTCCGCTTGGAACACTATCACGTGTTCTGGAAGATGAAATGAAGTGTTGACGTCAAGATTGTGCGAATAAATCCCTGCACCTGTCCTCTGGTTTGATTTAGATCAAGTATCGTGTTTGCTGCCCATTCGTTTCGTTCAAGAAACTTAATGTGAAACTTCCGTTTCTCAACTTGCGGTTGGTTCTGATAATATTGGCATACATCCATTGGATGAGATGTGGCTTAAGAATCCATCTCAAACCGAATGCCTTTTTGCAAGCGAAGAAGGCTACAGTCGTATTTTTTTTTCTTACTATCTTTGGCGGACTTCTGAGGGCAGGATCTCTTGTAAGGGTTTTTTTAGTACATTTGTTAACATACATACTCTTTTATCTGGTGTTTTTATTGGGTATGGAACTATTGCCGGTAGTTTACGGATTATTAGCTCCTGATATTTAACCCAATCCGTTCTTACTGAATTCCTGTAAAATTGGCTATTTTTTGCTGATCCCACTATTTCAAATCTTATATACATGTGATTTGGCAAGGATGTTTCTCTCTCCAGCTGCGGACCTATAATGATTTAGAGTTATTTGCAAGAGTCAGGTCGATAACCTCGCTTCTTACTCTATTTATGAAGGTTACCAACATTACAAACATTTAGATTGTTCATGCTAAGAAATCCTAGAATTGACTTACCGCAATCATTACAATCTGTGCTAGACCCGTAGGTGTGATTGGCATTGAAATCATAACCTATTATCAAGTCCCCTATGTTAGACTGGACAAACTGACATAGGTCAGACGTTAGAACATCCCTTGCTTCGTTTGGTTGGTATGATGATACCAGCTTAACAGGCTGCGGTGTTCCGTTAAATGACCTCTCCAAGAGAGTCGTTGTTTGGTCCGGACTGCTGAATTGCGGAAGCAATGCCAATTTTTGTGGTTTTTTTTTGCAAAGACACATGCCCGTAGCTTACCTGTTTTGGGTCCGTGAAGGACTGTAAAAGATTTTCTTGCACCATCCTAGAATTTGGTTAAAACCACTCATCCACGGTTCCTGAACAATTGCAACATCCGAATAACCTTTTAAAAGGTGTAGTTTGAGAGTTGCTGTCGCCGCTCTACTGTGATGTAGATTAGCTTGAACCACTTTAGCCGGCTTCTAAGGTTGGCCGAATTTGGTTTCGATAGTTTGAAGTGGACCTTATTGAGTCCACAATCCGCCAAACCTTTCGCTATAGACAACCTTTCCATGGAACTTTGGTCGATTTCGAGAACAAGAAGTTACCCCTTGTCCTTTTGTTCTCTATGGAAAAGCTTCCATACCTCCGTGGAAAGATTGTTTTGCAGCTTAATGTCCTACCATAGGAGTCCAGGGTCTTCAATGATACATATGTATGATCCGTACAGACACTATTCTCAGTTTAGGAGCCTCCGCACCTTCGACCACCTGTAGCTTAATGTCCTTCAAAAGCCGGTTAATCTTGGGAACTGTCTCCTAAAGGAAGACCAGAGTGTTCTGGTCAGCACAAGTTATCCTAAGATAACCTGGCTTGAAGTCATACTTCACAAAGGTTAGTTTAGCTGGTGGGTTACCTAATAGGTGATCCCTCAGAATGTTCCTCAATAACGACTAGATCTGAGGCCTCATCGACTATGGTACAACACCTATCAAGTCGTTGGTGTTAATGACTGCTGCCTGGAGAGAACTCATAGCGACGTCGCTATAGGTAGCCGATCTCGGCTGTTTCTTTTTTGCTGCAGGTATCGGCGTATCACAATTATCCGTTCGGATGTGTTTGCGTTTCTGCTTCAGTGGTTCGAACTTGTTACCGCTACACGCGGACGTTGATTGTTCTTTGGCATTGCCAGAGGCGGTGCCACGAGCTGATCGTCCCGGCCCAAGCGAGGATGAAAGTATTTGAACCACTTCAACATTTTCCACTAACGGCAGCAAATTGGGAGTAACACTTGATTGGGGACCCGGAGTCTTACTCCGTTCGCTTCGGAAGTGCTAGCTTTATTAATCAGAGAGGTTGCTGGGATACTGAGATCTTCTGCCTCAACTCTGATTACTTTGGCCGGCACGCTGGCTGGGCGTGAAGCTTCTGCAGCTCGTAAATCGCCCGTCCCAGATGATAGTCGACTCAGAACTGCAGTCACATCGTCAAACTTGCTTTGGTTGATTTTAGCACGGCGACGGGCACGGTAGCTAAAACCACCTTGAGGGGTTTGGATGGTCTCAGTACCAAGGCCAGCCGAGATAGTTGTACAGGATATTGTCGATCTCGAAGCATGAACAACATCTATACCCACCTCCATCGGCTTATTCGGTTCTGAGGCTGCATCTTCTAAAATCATTATGACGGCGAGATCACTGAGCTCTGACATGGAAGACTTAGTACGCTGGGTATTTGCCGGTAATCTCCCTCTTTTGCCGGGGACTGATGGCCAATATGGGGGACTCCATCTTATAGTTTTTTGTGTTGGTTCGCGGAATAGTTTTTACAGGAAAAATGTTTACCACCTCAACATGCTCATTCACTTAGGCACACAATGAGGCGGTTAAGAACGAGTGTCCGATGAGCACTTTGTGGAAGGTACAACTGTACACTTAATTCCTTGCTAATACCATGCTAACCGCGGACGAGCGTCTTACGACACACCGCGGCGTCCTCCATCCACCACCTGAGGACGCGCCTGATAGCTTACCCAACCCACAGTGACTGTAGTGCGAGCAATTAATGGTTAATTTGGTAATTTTCAAATTATGACAGCGAAAATGTAAAAATATAAATAGCCAAGGGTCCTAAATTTTCCAAATTGATAAAAAAAACAGTATTTGTTTCATTTATAACCACGAAAGTAGTTTGTCACCCTAACTTGGTTTAGTTTACTATGTCATTAAACTGTACCTGGTATGAACTTTTTTGTGTTCCGAGGTTAGTTAGGTTGTCTTTTTAAAAAATTATTCCTAAATTTTCTATTTTTTTTCTTTATAGTAAGATCCGGTCTGGACGGTCATTGCTCGGTAATAATGTATACCCATAAATCTCAGCATATGCATACCCACTAATCTCAGCTGGTTTAAATCTCACTTCGGACATGCACTGATACTTCATTTGTCAATAAAATATTTCATTAAAAATTTCAATCCAAGTAATTTACATCAATATCTTGAAATCTACTGAAAATCTCTTGAAAAAAGATAATTTGTTAAAATCAAAACACAATTTTGTTTATTCACTGTAAAGTAATATCAATATCAATATATATTTCATATAAGTATTTACATTCAACAATATATCATTTGTTTTCTTCTTATTCTCACATTTCCATTTCATTGGTTTTCTCATATTTTTTTTTTTTTGTTCTTTTATATTTTACACTTAACTTATGCCTAGAGTATTTTTGTTTTAATGCAAATTCTATCAACTAAATTGCCATAGATATTTATCGATGGACAATAAATTTTAGGACAAAATAAAAATTTCTTTTTGTTTGTTTTTAGGTTTTTTGTTTTGTTTGTATTTGTTTACATTGAATGTGTCGAGTATAAAATTGTTGAAAATTGAGTAGCAAAAAACCGAAATATATTATACGTACAATGTTGATAAAAACAGAATTGAGAAAAACAAAATACATATGATGTGTAAACCGTTGCGCTATTGTTACTTTGTATGGCTAAAACAATGCACATCCTGCAGACTAGCTTTTTAGTTATCTCTAGTCGAATGGCTGGCATTAGTCCCTTGAGTAATCTGCCCATTTTTCATTAACTTTTCAGATATTTCTCGCTTTGTTCGACTTGTATGTAGTTAGGCTTTTCTATTTGCAATTTATATGGTATATAGGCAGCTTTTATAATCCCTTAAAACAATGGCATAAACAAAATAGGACGCGAAGCGTTTTTAAAATAAACGAAAAAAAATATAGCAACACACTGTCAGGTGTAATTTGCATTGATCACCTCCGTCATGGCAGCTGACAGGCACTCTGGTGGTGCCCAAAACGGATCCTTGATTTTTCGTATAGTCGTGAAGTTGAACTTTGTTTCGATTGTTCTGGTGCTCCTCACTGCGACAGTAAAATTGTATAATTATGCCACTATCATAAATTTCGCATGTCGAAGAACATTTATGTAACTTTAATGGATTTCTCTGTTGCGGGCAGCTCCACAAAGCATAGGCCCGATTGCTCGCTTCCTTAGCTGGTGAGTGGAACCGGCTAGGCTAAACATGCCCGGAAAGGAAGCATTGCATGTCGCCAAAGTCGACACACAAATTTGATGTAATTGTGTTTCAGGTAAATTGTTGGACTCCAAAGTGCGAGAGTTGATGACTGACGGATAAGTAATGGCACAATATTTTTACTTTTTTGATTGCCCTGGTCGGAAAAATGGACAAGAGGACAGCATTATGAGAAACAATCGAAGGATTGAATGCATAAAGATTAATAATAGTTTTATGGGATGGTATGTTTCACTTTCACCGTCGTTATGGTCAAATGTATTTTTAAACAACACCATTAAGGTTCTCCTTATCAGCAGTCAATCTCTCATTGCTATCGGAAACTCTTGTCCTTGCGTACTAATGAGAAAAAAATAAAGTTTGCCAGTTTCTATCCAAACAGCAAAACTGATGACGCACGTGGAAGGACTACACAAAATGCGACGTAATTTTCAAACTTCATCGCGTTATAATAACTCAAATGATTTGCAGCACTTTTGACACGGAGGAGTCAATAAGAAGGCTTAGATATCCTAATAGCGTAAAATTGAGGCCCCGAACGTTATGTCAGTCAAACTGATGCGAAACGTAAAAAATTGCTTATAAAAAAATTTCACTAAGGAAAAGGTAAAACAAAAACTTAACATTAAATTAATTTAGGGTTGTGTGGTCTACCAACTGCGTACATAAGGCATGTCACCATGGCCGGAGCCTAACACACTCTCTAAGTTAATTACAGATACAATGACAGATAAAAACAAAATTATGCTAGAGTAGTAGTTGCTAACTTGTCTAGAAATAAAATTATAACTAACTAATTTCACAGTTTGGCATATAAATTTACTTATCGTATTTACAATCGTTACATGTGTCGTCATTTTCGTAAGTGAACGAAACGATTTTGTTATCGCTGTTGTCGTTAACATCGTCATGTTAGTGCACACGTTGAGATTATGCGATAAAAGATTTACGGTGCAATTTAAGGGATTCGTGCTGCTTGCTAATCGCCTATTTACACGTTTCTGCGATAATTTTGACGAGGTAGTTGACAACAAAATGCGATCCTTGCAATTCGACCAAGTGGTCCTCTTAATCAATTTCCGTATCAGATGGCGAATTATTTGGGTAATTGGCCGGATGAAGCCAATCATGCTTGTGATTTGCACCACTACAAGTTTCCCGGTCGTGTTTAATCCGAATAAGATGGATACGAATAGGAGGATCAAAGACGGCGTGTACGAGAATAATGATGGAGAATGCGAGGCAAGTGCACTTGCAGCTGATTCCAAACATTGGCGAAATTCAACGTAATCCACTCGAGTTATAGCGCAATAATGGTTCAATGCACAGATACCTTCGCAAGCTTTTGTCAGATAACGAACGGAATTAGCGCGATAGTATCTGAAATGAAAGAAAAGGGAATTTGTTAAATTTATTTGATATTGTATATATGGTTTTTAAATAGCTATGCCTTTATTAAAGCAATTGTTCTTAATTAATTCTGATAGTAAATGTATGATGGTACAATGTTAGAGCGTTGACCAGTCTTAGGAGTAAGCTTTGAATTGTTCAATCTACACGACATTCCAAATTCCTTTTGAATAGGCTTACATTATTTGATTATAGTCTTATAGCTTATTAGAATTTCAAGAAATACATCATGCCAAAGATACAAGTTTCGGTTAATACATCGATGACCATCCAGTTGATGATATACGAAGGATTTCAAGTGGAACCACACTGAAGTTACCAGGAGTACTCCCTTTGGCAGTACTTTGCTTCATTTGGTTATCCAGTACTTCATATTACTTAACTACCCAAAACTATTCTATAAACAATTTAACAGAAAAATTTCTCAGCTATATTCATTCAAAATAAACATTCTATCTTGCCCATCTGTTTATCCGCTAAGAAATCATGTGCAGTCGCGTGTGTGAAAACGAAGTCAACTTCATCACATATTTGCAAGATCATTTGTCAACATTATCGGTGGAATTTCACTTTGCAACATTCAGCAGAATATTGCAATAAAATTTTTAAGACTTATCCTTACAAGACAAGTAATTCGTCCAAAACTTTTTTCAGACATGCAATGAGCAAAAGTAAAGTGAACTGCTTCAAGGAAGACTGGGCAAAGAAAGAGTTTAAAGAATGTGTGTTAAAATTAAAATAATTTACAAGTTATTATGGATTATGTGTAACTTAAAAAAAAAATTAATGAGTTATATTTCTAATTATGGCATTGAATGCAATGAACGAAACTTTGTTATAAATTTTAATAAATAAAATTAATGTGATATACATACTATATATGATAATATATTCGTAAGTATATAATTTTCAAGCTTTAAATTTTTAAAACATAATTAGTAGATACCAAACCATGATACTACTGAAGTCCTAGGAAAACTTGGTAAGATGCTCGTGGCTTTTAACCATTGCCGTTTACATCGCCGTCTAAAGCACCGTCGATGTCGGTATAAAAACATATCAGAACTACGATTGCGCATAAGGCCCAATCATACGATATTCTAGATGAAATAAAAAACTTTGTGATATCAAAAAATTTGGTATATTTTTTCCAAATCATCCTAGTGTAGCTTCAAAAACGTTTTATATAAAATTTGGGCTTCAAAAATGAAGTAGGTAATGAGAAAATTATTGTTTTAGATTTAGTGAAATTGTGCAGTTTGTATTGGAGGTGGTAGAATGAGTGGCGGTTCTTAGAGAAATATTGTAAATACGAACATTATGGAATTGTCTTCTCTCAAATTTTAGAGCAGTAGTACTTCTTAAGAAAATCGACTTTCTTGAATTTGTGAAATATTGTCACTTTTTATGGAAAGGGGTAGAAGAAGTGAATCTAATCAGTTAATTTTTTCCGATCTTATTATAATAAAATTGCTAATTTAACAATTTTGAGCTAGATAAATGTTATACGTGCTGAAAATCGTTTTATTTATACAATTCATGGAAAATGTAATTTGTATGGGAGATGGTAGAAGGAGTTAGGGGATAAAAATAATTCTAATAGAATTGAATACATTTATGATTCAACTTTTCTTTTAAATTTCAAATAAATAGCTACAATATTTTCCAAGCAAATTGTGTTATTGTAAATTTTTGATAATGAATCATTTTGAATGGGAGGGGTAGAAGGAGTGGAGCGATTTGGCTCGTTCACGAACTTGACCTTAAGATTTTGTCAAAAAGGGCGTATACAAAATTTTGATTTTCTAGCTTAACACATTCTCAAGGTTGAGAGCGTATAATATAACAGACGGATGGACAACCGGATTGGTGAAGTTTGAGTGATGAAATAAACTTCTAATCAATCTATTTTTTCTAGGAGCCTTATTTCTTAGCGTTACAAACCTTAGAGAAAACTTATAATAACCTCAGATTATATCTACAGAATTATAATTTGATTTTTCATCAATGTAGAAAAAAAAGTAATCTGCAAAGTAGTACCGTATGCCGAAACGGGGTTCTAGGGCAGGGCTATTGCCAATTTAACAGTTAGTTGCGAAAACAATTAATAAATATAAATAAATATTTCATTCGTTTTTGTAGGTTTGTGTTATTGTGAGGGGAGGGGGAGGGGTGATAGTAAGGGTGGGTGAATGTTAATAATTTTTTAATTGATTGCTTGAATCACGCCCAATATTCCCTGTATAGAATGACAGTTTCATAGACGAAGTGGTATAGAATTTTCATAAAATTCGGGGTATTTTACATTTATAAAACCGAATACTTGTATGAGAGGGGGTAGAGGAGGTAAGGGAATCGTGAAATTTCTGATGCAGTTTTATTTCGTTTCTCTTGTAAGGTACTCGCACAAAATTTCAACTTCGTATCTTTAATTTGTTGGTTATTAGTTGATTTATTGAAATTGGTCGAAATCATACTTCTGTATGAGAAGGAATAGAAGCGCAGGCACGATCTCATAATTGTTGACGCCATTACATTTCAACTAGTTTTAAAAGATTTTGTGCAAAATTTCAAATTGATAGGTTTTAATTATTAGGTGACAATTGATTTCTTAAAAATAGGCGAAAAAATAATTTTTTTGATGGGAGGGGGTAGAAGTTTTAAAGGTAGTCGATCAGTTAATATATCATATTTGTAGGAATTTTTTTTTAAATGCTTTTCGCAAATTTTAAAGTTTCTATCTTAAAATTTCCTTCAAAAATTTTCAATTTTTATGTTTTTTTTCATTGTAAGTGAAACACCTTGTGCACCTTATTGGACCTGGGCGGGGAAAGTGAGGGTTCAGTTCATAACAATTGAAACAAATCATTACATATTCTGTATGTATATCAAGTAGATATATCCACCTGGAAAATATTAATTTTGTATTTTTCACCATAAAAATTTACTCTAAATTTTCGACATTTTTGCTTACCACCTCCCTCAAATTTTTATCAAATTTAAGGCCTATGTAGTTCTACAATATGACAAAATTTCAATTTGATATCTGAGATATAACGGTTTGAAATTTTGGAAAAAGCACCATTTTACTTTATTATTCTAATAATAGAGTTTTGTGATCGACACAGGAAAAAAATAAAATTTGCTATCCTGAAATCTTTTTCTCGCGTTTCATGACTAAATTAGCTTAAAAATGCAAAACCAAATCCGTCCCGCCGTACGCCGTACATATGAACTCATATCTCCGAGACCGTTAAAGGTAGAATGTTGGTTTTTGAATGGATTGTTGATTGGGTAAGTGAGCTCTATTTTCTAAATTTTGTGGGGTATTAGGTGGAATGCTAATATCTCCACCACGAATGCAGATAGAAAGTTGAAAATCAGTAGAGATATAAAGAGGGTTGTGGGACAAACTCCCCTCACGACTATTATGTCCAAGTACTATATTTATACTCTAGATGGAATCTGAGAGTATTATAAGTTTGCTCTAAGGTTTGTAACGCCAAGAAATAAGGCTCGGAGAAAAAAATGATGAATAAAGAAATTAATATTATCACTCAAAAATCTCAAAACCGGATGTCCGTCCGTCCGTCTGTCCGTCCGTCCGTTCGCTCTCTAGCTTGAGAACGCGTTGAGCTAGAAAGTTCAAATTTCGTACACATCGTTTTTGACAAAAAAATAAGGTCAAGTTCGTTAACGGGCCAAATCGCTCTACCCCTTCTACCCCCTCCCATACAAAATGACACAAATGCGCAATTTGACAATAAACGGATTTGCTCAAAAAGTATAAAAGCTATTGGCCTGAAATTTGGAATATATTACTTTTATGATAATATAAATCTACCGTATAAAAATTATGCGTGTCCTCCCCTTCCTTCTACCACCTCCCATACAAACTGTACTTGTCATGAATTACTCTAAGCCAATTTACTCAGTGCGTATAAAATTTAGCAAGCTGAATTTCTGCACTTAATATTAATTTAAAATTGTTAGTAAGGGTAAAAAAAATTAGACGATTAGCTCCACCCCTTCTACTCCCTCCCATACAAAATGACACAATTTCCCAATTCGGCTATAAATGAATTTGCTCGAAAAGTATAAAAGCTATTAGTCTGAATTTCGGGATATATTACTTTCATAATGATTTCAATGTACAGTATAAAAATTATTTGCGTCCTCCCTCTCCTTCCAAACCCTCCCATACAAACTACACTTTTTCATGAAATGCTCTAATCCGATTTTCTCAGAACATATAACATTTATCGAGCTCACATTTTGTAATAAATACTTATTTAGCATTATCACTAAGATCAGAGAAAATTAATTGATTAGCTTTACTACTTCTACCCCCTCCCATACAATATGACACAGTTTCACAACTTCACAAAAAATCTATTTTCTTCAAAAGTATGAATTTTACTAGTCTTAAATTTAAGAAATGTCAATTTTATAATATTCTTAGTTATTTCTGAAAAAATCAATAAAATCCCCCCCACTCTTTCTACCACCTCCCATACAAACTGCACATTTCCACTAAATCTAACACACTAATTTTCTCAGCTCCTATTCAATTTTTGGAGTAAGCATTTTGTATAAAACATTTTTTATAGCTACTTTAGCATGATGGGGAAAAAATGCTATCACCCCTTCTAACACTCCCCATACAAAATTTCTTGGGATCAGAAAAAAATCTATTTCATCTAGAGTAACGTAAGATTGCGCTTTACACGCAATCGTAGTCCTATTATGTTTTTCTCATAATTTCCTAGTATAGCTTAATGTTCCAAGTTTCAATTACATAGCTTTAGAGATAGTCGAGATATTTATTTTTAATTGTTTTTCTTTGATGAAATATGGGTCCATCACTTCATCACTGAGATGAAGGAACAGGTAAAACTATGAACTGAAAGGGAAGAATCGGCTCCAAAGAAAGATAAGACAGTTACATCTGCTGACCAGGACATGGCATCAGTCTTTCGGGATGCGCGTGGGATAATTTTTATACTCTAGATGAAATCTGAGAGTATATTGTGTTTGCCTTACCGTTTGTAACGCTAAGAAATAATGCTCGCACAGAGCCGCCAAGGGTACAGAAATATTTGTTGTCGCTCAAAAACTTCGATTCCGAGTTGCTGTCTGTCCGTCTGTCCGTCTGTCTACAGCATAACTCTCGAACGCTTTGAGCTATCGTACTGAAATTTGTTGTGTGTCATTTTTAACAAAAAAGAAACTTTAAGTTCGTGAACGGGCCACATCCCCTAACTCCTTCTACCCCCTCCCATACAAATTTCTCGAAATTCTGAAATTTTCAGAAATTGATTTTTCTTTGAAACTATTTAACCTATCGATTTGAAATTTGGATCAAAGTATTATAATATAGATGTCATTAATATGACGGAATATTGATTCGATCCCGTCACTCCTTCTACCCCTCCCATACAAATGCATAATTTTGAAAAATGCAGTTTTTCTATTTTCATTGAAACTTGCAAAGTTATAAAAACGAATTTTTTCCAGAATTAATTTTATTATAATCTCAATCAGAATTGAAAAAATTATTAACTTCACATCACTCCTTCTACCCCCTCCCATACAAATTTCACGAAATTTTGAAATTTAAATTAAATTATTTTTCTTCGAAACTGTTGAAGCTATCAACTTGATATTTTGCATAAAGTATAAAAATAGAAATATCAATAAAAAGAAAAAATCTGTTTTGATCCGTACACTCCTTCTACCCCCTCCCATACAAATGTATAATTTTTGTTAAGATAATGCACTTAACAAAAATTATACATCGATTTCCATTAAAACTAGAAAAAGTATAAACTTGAAATTTTGCCAGAATTTGTTTTTTAATAACTGCAATAAATGCTAAAAAAATTTATCAGCTTCTCTTCACTCCTTCTACCCCCTCCCATACAAATATTTGTATTATAAATTCAAGAAAAGCATTTCTCCTTCGAATATATTAGAACTATCGAATTTGAAATTGAATCGAAGCGTGGTGATAAGGGTGATGATAAGCAGTTTCAAAATCATCTTAGACGCCCCACTTCCTCTGCCACCTCCCATACAAATGCCTCAATTTCAGGAAAACTATGTCCAATTGAAAATAATGAAAGCCACAAACCTTAAATTCAGCACGAAATATTTTGCATGCCACATTAGGTGTCATATCCAAAAATTGCAAACCTTCCTCCTCTCCTTCTACCACCTCCCATACAAAAGTCACTATTAATTATTTAAAAAAATTGGAGGTGACATATTTTCCGGTACATTGAACTCTTTCTCATTTCATCTAGAGTATCATATGATTGGGCTTTACACCCAATCATAATTCTTTTATGTTCATTGATTATGTTCAGAAAGGAAGAACAATCCACTGCGAGTATTTTGCGAACTTATTTCAGCGTTTGAGTGATGAAATCAAGAAAAAACGACCGCATTTGGCGAAAAGGAATGTTTTATCTCATCAAGACAATCCACTAATTCACACATCTGTTATCGCGATGTCCAAAATCTATGAGTTAAGGTCCGAATTGCTTTCTCCCTCGAATTGTTTTGTGTTTCGAAATTTGAAAACATGGCTCGGTGGTAAAAGATTTGTCAACAATGAAGAAGTAGATTCTGCGGTTGATGGCTATTTTGAGGAGCTCAACGATACTTACTATAAGCAGGGTATCGAAGCTATTGGACTTCGCTAGGAAAAGTGTATCGAACCAAAAGAAGACTATGTAGAGAAATGAAGATACTTTTTTCCCCATTTTTTTTTTGTGTTTCTTGAGTTCTTCTGGAACTACCCTCGTATGTCAGCTGTAGCGTTAAGTTTATTAAATATTACGGACAAAATTTCTGTTTTTCATCTTTGTATAAACTGGAAATACATCAATAAACTTGCTGTGATAAAATTAAAAATGTGTTGACGAATTGCGTGCTCATGCTATACGACTGAACACTCCATGTAATTGTAATGTAATGTTAATGAACTTGATGCAAGCCTTTTTGATTCTGAGACCATCCATTCTAATCTATTTTCGTTATTAATTTGTTGGTTTATCCACTATTTGCGCACCGTATCTGCGTACGCACCACCTCTATAACAAACTTTATGGTAAAAATTCGCATACAAAGTTTATACGATCGCCTCACCCCATTCGTCGCGTGGTAGTTTCGATGTTCATCATTGAGTTGTTTGATGCAAGCAAATATGGTTACGGGATAGGGGGTCATGTCGGTTTTTCGTTTATACACACGAATATTCTTATATCGTCATACATCGCCAAACTACATGCACTCAGACCGATATACACTAAGTCGGGATAAAAATGTATCGGTACGGCATTGTAATTTGTGCCAAACATTTACCTACGGAAATAAATTCTTCGTGTCGCCCGTTATTTATGATATGCTAAACTGTTTACACGGAGAACTAACGACCACATCACTGTGCCATAAACATATGGAGTTTGGGCGTCACGAAATATCAGTATACGTTACAATTGTATCAGAATAAAAAAAAAACAACGACAAAGCAACAAACAAACAAATCCAGTAGAAAAAAAGTTGCACATCCTCATGTACGAATATTTCGACGTACATAATTCTGAGCATATGTAGCTCATGCATGTTTTTATCAACGTCATAAGAATTAACGTTTGTAATTATTTAACAACTCAAGTACCTGAAGGGATGATTTCACATACATACATAGGTAGAGGGCTGTAGCTTTCCAAATACATATGTGCTGTAAACTATATGCGTTAGGTATTATACATCTCATATTTTCTTGAATGGTGATTCTTATTGCTACTGCGAAACTTAAAATTAATTTTATCATTTTCGTAATAAATGTGAAGAGAAAAGGATTGCTCTGCACTAGATAAATTGAGTAATGAAAATATGACAGTTTTGCATAACTTATTGCTCTTCTTCTGGCAAAACAGCCTAAATCGGGCATTTCCCTCCTGACTTTCAGGTTCCTTAACATTTTTATTTGCAATTGCGAAAGAGTTGTTAGCCCTTGGCACAAATTTTTATCTTCAAATTTTCATTTTCACAGATTGAGGCAGCCGTGAAATAACAAAGCAGGTAGTGCGCTAAAATTATATGTCAACCGAGATTTTAACTCACGACCTTCGCATTGTAGGCCAACACGCTACTAGACTACACCAAGGTTTGTCGCTCACCGGTCATAATTTTCCTATATGAAACCGATTTAAAAATTTGGCAATTTCCCCGAAATTGGTCTTTCAATTTCGTTTCCAAATCCCAATCAACATCATCGTCTAATTGTTTTCCAGTGTCAATATATCTTGGATTTCTCTAATAGTTTCGCAGTTCTTTGACCGAACTTCAATTTACGAATTCATTATAGCAGGTCCAGGATTTAAATTCACGACATTTTCCTTTACAAATCGTTCCACTATTCCACTATCAACTAGGCAATAGTTTACCCAATTTATCGAAATTTCACTCTTTGGCTTTCATTGGACAATTTTAACCGATTTCAATTGAATCTGTTCGTGTTGAAATGAAATCCTGTCAATACTTTTGTTTCGGTAAAGCAACATCACATACAAATAAGGTTAGACCCGCTTTTCCAAATTGAAAAGAATTAGCGTGTGTTTGGCATTCATTTCATTTTTGCTTGTTCACGCGAAATGAAATAAAGTGAGAATATGATTAGATTTGTCTTGCTGGGTGCAACTGTGCTTTAGTTTCCGCGAAGTATATTAAATTTGCTGGATATAAATAAAAAATTTATCGAAATTGAGAATGATTAAATTTAAAACTACTTTTGTGCATTTCAGAAATAGCGATATTGAGTTTTTTTCCTTTCAAGTGAGATGCCGAAATAATTAACCAATCAATTTCAGGAAAAGTTCTCTTCGTTGTCGCCAGGACTTGTCAATTCCTCTGGCCTCCTAATTAATTGCTCGCTTCCAAGTGCTAGAAGTCTTGGTTGAAGATTATAGCCCAGAGTTCGTATTGCGATGTTTCCATAAAAAAAAAAAATCTGTCCAGTTGTTCTTCAGAGTTCGTCGTTGGAGAAGACTTCTGGCCATAATATTCCTAAAATGTATCGGAGCTATTTTTCTACAATGGCGCTACAGCCCAAATTGGGCCTTAGTCCCCTGACCTTCAGGTTCCTTAATATTTTCTTCATTATTTATTGCGGACTAGCACCAAATTTAAGCTTGAAAAACTGAATAGGTAACTTGAGAAACTTAGTACATTGGATTTAGTGAAATTGTGCAATTTGTATGGGAGGTGGTAGAAGGAGCGGGGGATTTTTGGTAATTTTTCTAGATACAACTATAATCGCCATGCAATTGATGTGTTTTAAATTTTAGATCAGGTAGATTCACAATTTTCAAGAAAATCGAGTTTTTGCAAAGTCGTGGAATTGTGCCACATTGCATGGGAGGGAGTAGAAGGAGTAAAGCTAATCGGTTAATTTTTTCCGATAATAATAATTTTGCTAATTAAAGATTTAGTACAAAATTTTAGCTCGATCAAAGCTATACGTACTGAGAAAATTGGCTTAGAATATTTCATGAAAAAGTGCAGTTTGTATAGGAGGTGGTGCAAGGAGTGGAGGGTTTTTAGTTATTTTTTGAGAAGCAACTACAACTATCATTGAATTGATTTTTATTTCAGAACAGTAACATTCACACTTTTCAAGAAAATCGAGTTTTCGCAAAGTCGTGGATTTGTGTCAGATTGTATGGGAGGGGGTAGAAGGAGTAAACCTAATTGGTTAGTTTTTTCCTGACATTAATAATAATGCTAATTAAGGATTTATTACAAAATCTTAGCTCGATCAAAGTTATACGTACTGAGAAAGTTGGAGTAGAGTATTTCATGAAAAATTTTAGTTTGTATGGGAGGTGGTGGAAGGAGCTGGGGGATTCAAACTGTTTATATACTTGAAGATTGCATTTATAATAAAAATAATACATTTTAAATTTCAAATTAATAGCTTTCATAGTTTCCATGAAAATTGGATTATTATAAGTTTTTGAAAATGAATCACTTTGTATGGGAGGGGTAGAAGGCGTTAAAGGAGAAAAATAAAACCTAAAGCAGATTACTCCCCGAGGCAGACCTAATAATCTGTGAAAGTTTCATTGCAATCGGTGCAGCCGTTTTTGCGGGAAATCCGGAAAGACAGACAGACAGACAGACAGACAGAGAAATTTTTTAAAAACATTTGATTCTGCTTAGTTATTGCTAAAATGAAGCAAAACACTTATTTATAGCCATTTATAAACAAATAACAGACAGACACTACAATTATATTTATATAGATGGGTTGTTAGACCTTCGCACAATCCTCTATCTACGAATTTTTCATTTTCGTAGATTGAGCTGATCAAGGTATACCCAAGCAGGCAGTGTGCTGGAATTATGCGTCGTTAGGGATTTGAACTCACTGCCTTTGCATTGTAGACCAGCATGCTAAATGCTAGGCTACAATCTAGCAATCGGAGCTATTGGTTCAAGAAACTTTTCAGTTTCTTGGCATGTCGAATTCTCACCTTCCATGTAGTACAACCATATAATAACACGGATTTGACGCATGCGTCAAATACTCGCGGCCTTATGCTTGCGAAGTGCTACCTCTGTTAATCTCCCAAAAAGCAAAAGGATACCGAAGGCCTGCCGAGCTTTATTTATATGAGCGTCAAAATCTTTTTCGGTTTCGCAGTCCACGTTAATAATGCTTCCGAAGTAACAAAAATCTTGTACCCCTTCCACATTTTGTCCATTAAGAACAATCGATGCACTTGTGTTCGGAGAAATGTGCATGTAATTGGTCCTACACATATTTATTTGCGTTCATGTCTCCTCAAATTTAGAAAACAACGAGCGAACATTGGAATCCGAATGGATATATGCAAGCGAAGACATTTCATTCGTATAACTAAGTTGACTTAAAATTTTAAACAGTCCCACTGAAAACCTTTATCTCCAATGCCTTCCAGCGCAGCTTTCAAGATGTCATTTATTGCCGCCAGATACAGGGTGGTAATAATGTGCAGCCTTGGTACCCGTTCACGCAGGACAACTCTCCGACAGCTCTTCTTTATGTAAGACGCGACACCTTACCCTTTCGTAGGATTCTGTAATCATAGCTATGACTTTTATCTGGAATACCTCGGTTGACGCTGTCGGAAGCCGTATTGAAATCTATAAACATGGGATGTAATAGCGAACCTATTTGTGCAAATTGCTCATATATTACTGACTTATTATTATTAGGTAGCATATTGGTCTTACAATGCGAAGGTCGTGAGTTCAAATCCCGGTCAACGTAATATAATTTCTGCACAATACCTGCTTGGATATTCCTTGGTTACCTCAATCTACGAAAATGAAAAATTCGAAGGTAAATGGTTGTGCGAAGGGCTAACAACCCATCCACAATAAATAATGAAAAAAAAAATGGATACAGCTTAAGTCTGTCCTTCTTGGCGTCCTGTATACTATCCTTACATTCTTCTCAGTTGAAAATCTTAGCAGTGCCTTACTGCCTGCGTCAATAGAATCCTCCAAGCACTTCTGTGGAGTTCTAGCGTTACCATTTAGTAAGCGTCCACTCCACATGACCAGCCCATTTGAATATGGTTAGGGTTTACTCTTTTCAAGAGCCCTTAAAATGTTTTTCAAAATTTTCGATATTAACGTTCACTCATGCACCCCAATTAAGAATTTGACCAAAATTTTAGATCATATAGCTCTGGAATTTGAGGAAATTCCAACTTATGTAGTAAGCGCACTGGATTTTGATATTTAACGGTTTCATATTTAGAAATATCCCCATTTACACTTGCTACTGTTACGTGAAAATTTTATAATTTACATATCATCTTCCAGTATAGCTCCATAAATGCTCCAAGTTTCAACTGCATAGCTTAATAGATAATCGAGATATTATTTTTTAAATAATTTCGTATTTAAAAAATATGCAAATTCCAACTCCATGTTTAAAACATGGAAGAACTACGATTGAGCTCAAACTCCAATTACGCGATACTCTAGAAAGAATTTTAATGATAATTCATCACAAATTTTTTAGGATAGTGAATGGTGAGTGTATGAGAGGTGATAGAGGCAGTGGGGAGGGACTTTAAAATACGACACAGAACGTTTTATGTAAATGTTTCATGCTGAATTTAATGTTGGTAGCTTTCATAATTTTCAAGCAAATTACATATTGTGTTTTTGAAATTATGGCATTTGTATGTTAGAAGAAGTGGTAGATTTGGGATGATTTTAGAACTTCTTATCAACATTTTCAACGCGTTGTTCTAATTTTAATACCGATAGCTCTCATATGTTCGAAAATAAAATGCTTTATGTTTATGCTTATGTTTTAATAGAACATACATTTCTAATATATTTTCAATCATGCTTCGGCATGGTGATCAAGTTCAAGTTCAACAATTATTGTTTCAGTAAAAGGATTGTTTGCCGCTCGCGCAACTCTCCATCTACGAATTCTGATTTCAGTAGGCTAAGATATAAGCTATCCTCACAAAGACGGTGGATTAGCTGAGATTTGAAATAACGAGTTTCACATTGTTGAAAAACCACCCGCAAAACTGTATAGAAATGTACCATGGCTATCAAATTTCTATTAAATTGAATTGAACAACTTTAAGGGATATCTTGGTAGAATTTCAAGGATATCTTCTCGGCTAATCTCCATATTTTTATACATTTCTCTTAAATTATTAAATATCCTCTCTCATTTTATCTTAATATGAATGTTCGAGCGTAAGCATTATATTTTCATTACTGATCCTTTTCAATTTCAAAGCAATTTCTTTGGAAAATTTATTCTAAGAAATCCTCTTGTTTTGTTAGCACATCATCTTAACGTCCTTTAAGATGATGTGATAACAATACTCCAAACATCGGGTAAGCTGCTTTCGACCGATTTATTTTCTGAAACGGAAGGAAATCCTCGAATATATTTCGACATGTATTATATTGATCCTTACGTTTTTAATTAAAATTGTGATTACTGGTAGTATTTTGCTCTCGCCCTTTCTGATATATATTTTCCACACGTGTATACACGGGAAATGGCAGATTTTATTTATGAATTTTTCCGTTCTACACAGGAAAGCCTGCCGATTTGATGGAAAGCCGTTTCCAATACAATCGTCTTAACGAAATTGTCGAAGAAAAGCTAATAAAGCTTCTTGGTCCTTATATCTCTGTGACTGTAAAATCTTTCATATTTCGCATGACAAAGAGGTGACACACTGCTCACTGGGAGGATTCTTTACTTAAGCAGAAACAACATCAAGCCTGCAAAAATCTGCGTCTTTTGTAAAGATAAGCTCATTTCAAAGTAAAGAGAATCACCTATCCCAGTCACAAGTCGCCATCTTTTGCAATTTCCTTAAAAGGTTTCTTTGTTTCGTTTGATCCACCAGACGAATCGTGTTCGTATTGCAGATTACCCCCTGGCGCTTCCAAGATGAAGTACGAAAGGCGATTATTTTATTTTGCTGTATTACTGTGTCAGGAATTAAATTTATGAAACATCATATCCTATTTACAGAAAAAGAAAACTTGGTTTTCTGGAAATTTAACTTGAAGTTTTTTTTTTCTGGAATCAAAAAGACGTATCACCAATATGACGAAGGTTAAGTTTTCGTTTTATTTAAGTAGTGCACCAAACAATCTTTAATCGACGATTTTATATGGAGGGCTTCAATATTGATTTTACAAATTAATAATATAAAATTCTAAGCGAAAAATCAATAATTTACCACTGTTTTCGATTATATTTGACTCAAATCAAACATTATGCAACAGATAATATTCACGAATACCGCATAGAATTTCGAATAATTTTTAATTTTCTGATAAAACAATTGTTAATCTGCTGGCATTAAAATCAAATACCGCAAATAAATACGCAGCTTCGACAACAACTCATAAATCTTTTTTCGGTTTCCTGCTGTTCACATGCATATAGTAATATTACAAAATATGACAAATTGGCACTTTCCCCTCATGTACCATTTGTACAGACTAAATTGTGCGTGCAATCTTATTTTCAATAAATCACTTAGAACGAAATTGACTTATCACGCTTCACATCGAATAGGTATCACGGAAGAAAATACTTTTAACATTGACATTGCTTTCGATATTCCCAGTCGCCTTGAAATTCTCAATTTCTTTTTGTAAAACGCGACAGTATTAAACGAACTCATAACTGAGGGCTGGAGTTAATAATAATGAACCAGATCCATGCAGGCTTAATATGCCATGGAATCGATAGCAAAGCGATACGGGCAAAAACTGTTAGCGACAGGCACCTTAACGCGGTACAAAACAACCCCAAAAAGAAAACATCAAGAGTGATTTAATGGTATATCGGGAAAATTCATTTAGTTTCTTTTTTTGTGGTTCGTCCTTGTAAAATGCCTGCAGGCCAGGCTCAATACTACCGGGAAATATACGGGATTCTTTCGAAATCCCAACTACACATACCACCATTTATCATCATCCTTTTTTGAAGTTCCACAGGGGGGACGAAATCTGCATAAAATCCTCGTAAATTTGCATACAAATAATCGACAAATCAATCTTCCACGATACGTTGTTACATGTTCATGGTGTTAGTTGTTTGGCAAGGATATGCGTACATGTATAGCTCTCATATAATACTCGTATACTACCTACTAGAGAGGCCGACCTGTTTTTGGGGATATATGTAGAATTGAGAGCTTTTTGCAATCTAACCGTTCAGGTTGATGACGCAAAACAAAAAGTGCCAACGAACGGAACAGTACAACTTGCCCGGCATATCCCTTGAGCCAAAGCATTAGTCCTTTCAATTTCCAGTCCTTGTCCGAAATAATGGCCGCAACCATTTCTATCGTGTCGCTTTGGCAATTTCGTAATAAGACTTGGAGCTAAAAATGTTCCCGCAGCCTAAAGTAGGTGGCGAGGTGTTGCAGAATGACATATAGAGGTGGTGCTTCTCGGTTTTGCAGACACGGAAATCTAAACGTAAACATATTTGACACTTTTTGCCCGAGCTATGAATTGAATTTACACCGCACTGGCCGGAAAGCGAACAACTATCAATATGGGCTTTTTGCAGGCGACGCAAAAAAGCCGCGTCCTTTACGTTGCAGGCCTAATTCGGGAAAGGTGCGGATAACATACTGTCAAAAGGATCTCCAAATTCTGTCATGGTAGAATAAAATTCGGCCGTAAGAAGAGCTAAAAAGCACTTTTTCTACATCTATTTCAATTCGATTTTCTTTCCCGTATCGTTACGAAATCGGTGGACGCGGTGGAAATGGTGTTTATGGTTTTGGCAGTCAATGTCTACGAAATTCAAGAGTGTAGAAAACGATGATATTGCAAATAATACTCGAAATTCGATAAACTACAGGAAAATAAAGGCCTTTGGAATTTGGAATATTGGGAATTGTGCGAAGAATATGGTATTCTGCATTGATATACAAATCTGCATGTTCTGGAGAAGCGAGGCTATCGAACGGAATTACATAAGCATTACCGATTTCTGATTGATTGATTGACTCACCGAATTAAGCGAAATGAGCTGAATTCAAATAAGAACTTTGAGTTCTTTCATGAGGAAGGAAGGCCTTCATTCAAAATCAATTTATCTATCCTAATCTCAATAATCTAAAATAAAAGAAAATTCAAATTTTTTTTCCAACTTACTTGGCAAATGAAGGATTTTCCGTATTCGTAAACCGATCTGCTAAATTGTGCAACGAAACCGATGAAACTTCCGCCAGACCATAATAATGAGTTGTTAAATTGTATTCGGGCTGCCAATTAGCTTCTCCCAAAGTATTCGCCGTGGCCAGATCCAAGTAATATTGAGTATAATCCAGCACCTGAAATGATCATTAAGAAACCGATTAAACGGGTAAAATTGAGACCTTTCGTAAGAAATTACGTCAATAAAAAGCAATGAACCTGCAATAAATGCTAAACAAATCAAAAAGTATTTTATATCGTAAATTCGAAGAGAATTCTACCAACCTGTCCCGAATCGGTATCAAACTTGTATAATCGCATGGCCGGATTATTGGATCCAACGTTAAGCTTTCGTGGTGTAACAGATGGCGAAATCATAATCCATGATACTGGCTTTCCTGTGTTACGGCAAGGTCGCGAAAAGTTGAACGATTTCCATGAATCATAACGTCGATGACGAAGAATGACGTAACCAAAGCAGCGCAAATATCAGAAAAGAAAGAAAAGAATTTAGAAATGTTGGCTCAAAACAGAAGAAACTTTTTTTATTATACAATAAAACGTTTAATGTTCTGTGAAAGATGAAAAAGTCATTATCGGACGATAAAAAGAGATTTCTTGATTTGGCTAGACTACGAAACTCTCCGCGCGTTTTTCTCACCACTCTGTTATAAGATTTTATTTATTGCAAAGTCTCTCGCCTGAAAAGATACTCTGAAAAATAAAGCCCAAAATCTTGAATTCAGCTGTCCTGACGGTTGTTATCAAACGAAAGGGAATTTTTCTCTTCCTTAATGTATTCCACTGCCTCGAAAATTTATGAATTTTTCTTATATACACTTACTTTCACGTTCTATCGGCGGACGATGAGACAGATAAGGCACGAGTCTTACAAAATTCCCGGTATATCTTAAAATCATTAAGATATAATTGTTATGGTTCTAACTTTCAACGTAAATATTTACTCCTGCTACGTTGGAGAATTATTTGAATTTAAATTTAATGTTTTTGTTGTAATTTTCAATCTGATGGGTTTTTTATTGCGGAGGTTTGTGACTCTGAGTAAAAAACTTCAAGCTGATCATGTCCTCTGAAGGCGTTTCTACTTAGAGAATTCATTCGAATAGCGACGAGAACTTAGAAAAATATGGAAATTTATTCTTGATAACAAGTATCGCTTATTTTTCAAGCTGTATTGAATTTACTAGGAAATCTTGAATGGGAGTTTTCAAGTAAATACGTTCTGAAAGAAGTTGACATTTCAAGGTGAAAAAAAATCGTAATTTGTTTTTCAAATCTTTGCCTTAAAGCATTTTTTAAAGAAATTGTGAGGAGATCATTATGAAATATTGAAAACATTTTCTTGAATTGTGTTACTTAGGGAATATAGATAATTTAAAGAAGTAGAGACCAATAAAATGTATTCGTACAAAAATAAACCTATCCAACTTAAGTCTATTACTTTATTATTCAGATAATAAAATATTGTAAACGATCGAAAAAAAAATTGCTAGCCTGAATTTTTTCTTTCGCGTTTCATGAATAATTTAACCAAAAAATGCAACATAAAAATCCGTATGTACGCCGTATACATGGCCTTATATGAATGGTTTAAGATATGAATCTTATTTTTGTGTGGATTGTAAATTTGGTAAGTGAGCTCCATTACTTAAATTTTATGGAGTATTAGGTGAATTAAATTCACAAAACCAAAAATTTGTATGGGAGGGGTAGAGGAAAAAATAAAATTTGTAATGCTCTTGTATTTCGTTTCTAAGGCAAGGTAAGGTGCTCGTACAAAATTTCAAGTTCGTAGCTTTAAACTTATTGGTTATTAGTTGATTTATTGCAATTGTTCGAAATCATACTTTTGTATGGGAGAGGGTGGCAGGGCAAGCGCGATCCCGAAACTTTTGATGCAATTTCATTTCAACTATTTTTAAAAGTTCTCGTACACAATTTCTAATTGTACTCTTAAGGGTTTTTTTTAAGTAAATTTCGCAAATTTTCAAGTTTCTACCTTAAAATTTCATTCAAAAATTTTCATTTTTTTTGTATTTTTCATTGCACATGAAACACCTTGTGAACGTTAGACCAGGGGGTCGGTACATAACAATTGTGGAACTTCATTTTCGTTCTATAGATGTATTCACGTGCAAAAGTTAAACGTTTTATTTTCGCCAGAGCCCGGAACACATTTCTCAAAATTTTCGACATTTATGCTTACCCCCAAATTTTCACCAAAAATTAAAAACTATGTAGTTCTACAATTTGAAAATGTTTGATCTGATATCTGTACTCAGTTTTGAGATATAACGGTTTGAAAGTGCATCCGATTTTCTAAATACTACCTATTTCCCCCCATGAGTCCATATGTACGGCATACGGCGGGACGAATTTAATTTTTTTTTTTCATTTTTAAGCTAATTTAGTCATGAAATGCAAAAAAACAAAATTTCAGGGTAGCAAATTTTCGTTTTTTATGTCGATCACAATACTTTATTATTAGAATAATAAAGTAAGAAAATAAGAGAAATATTTCTGGTGAAAATTCGTACTTTCAGCTATGCTAGTTCCAATGAAAACCGAAGAAATGAGTTTTTCAAAATTATATATTTGTATGGGAGAGGTAGAAGCAGGGAGAGAATTTGATCAATATCTCTTGACTTTGACCTTATTTTCAATTCGATTGCTTAAACAGTTTCGGAGAAAATATCATTTTATAGAAAACTTGAAACATAATGAAATTTTTATAGCAGGGGGTAAGAGGATGGAGTGATTTACCCCATTCACGAAATTAAATTTTCTTTCAGCAGGATGGCACACAGTGTCTGAGAGTTATGTTAATAGGCGGACAGATGAGCAGACGGACAGACGATTACTTGGAATCAAGAGTTTTGAGAGACAAAAAATATTTCTATACCCTTGGCGACTCTGTGCGAGCATTATTTCTTAGCGTTACGTACGGTAAGGTAAACACAATACACTCTTAGATTAAATCTATGGTCTAAAAATGCTTGCCAATTGAAAATATTAGATGGTCGAATACCTTCAAAACTGCTACCACCGCCCATATATTAATATTAAAATATTTTTTCAACTATTTTCAAGAAATTGATTATCACTAAGCCATTAAAAACCATCAACTTGAAATTTTGTACAAACACTTCTTAAAATATTCAAAAGAAATTTCCATCAAAAGTTTTGAAATTCCCCTTTATCTCATATAAAAGTATGAAACACGACAAATTCAATAAATCAACTAATAACCAACAAAATAAAGGTTGTGCACTTGAAATTTTGTATGAACACATTTCTAGAAAAACGAAATAATTATGCATCACAAGTTTTACGATACCCCTCCCCCCACTACCCAATACTAAAGTATGGTTTCATGAATATGAGAAATGCATCGAATTTCATAGAAATTCTATGAAATTTCGTCTAGGAAACTAACGTTAACAAATAATTTTTACCTTAATTGAAGAGATCAATTAAAAAATTATTAACACCCGACCCTCCCCCCTCTTCTCTCACCCTTTCTCCATATACACAAAATCTTACATAAATAAACAAATGAAATATTGATCGTAATCGCTTTTCGAAATGCTTCAACCTTCGTCGTTTCGCTGTTGGATTTTGGTTGTTAAAATTTTTGGTTTTGTGTGTAAATACATCTGCTAAGTTTCTGCTCTCAAGATTCCGCATTTGTTATTGTTAAGGAGTAGTTCCAAATCGCTATGATAATGGTTCTTGTTTGTTTGTAATTCTTCCCAATCGGCTCTCGGTCTCTTGGGTTTTTTTTGTAAGCTAGCACCAAGAAACTAAGCAATACTGGAAATCAGACGACATGTCTAAACATAAAAAAAATCTTTGCTTTGAAAGTAAAAACATGTATATGTACATATCGACACACACCTAAATGTAACTGCAAGAAGCGACATTAAAAGCTTACTTTCTCGAACATTTCAATTATCCTCCATATATCATATGTGTCTCAACCTTCTATCATAATTTTGTCTAAAAACATGTCATCTTATTTTCGCATCATTTATCAAATTCAGATAAAAAAAAAGTTTTTTTTAGGCCCAGTATAACGTTGTCATCAAATATATAAAAGGACCCGTGACATAATATTTCCATTTGCAAAATAAATTTGGTATGTGCTTTTAGCCTAATCCCGGGAGAAATAAATCTCCCCAGGCCCAGCAAAAAAAAAAAAAATAAATAAATAAATAAGGGAAAAATTTTGAAGCTACAAAAATTGAACACATCATCGATTTACAGTCAATTCCCAAAGCAATCCGCATCTGTACGGCAGAAGTGTGTTAACAGAAAAACCAAATACTATCGTCATATTAGGACGGATATGTAGGATGTCCCATAAATAAGTAAGGAAGTTTTCTTACCCATATCATTGTAGATGATCCTGAAGGAGTCCGAATGTAAATGTCCAAAAAACTGACCCTGAATAATTGATGAGTATTTGCGCACCAATCTCAGATATCGCAAATTGTTTTTCTCCGAAAAGGTCGTATGTCCATTTTGCTGACTACCAAAGATCCGCTCGTCCGAACCCGGAGGGATATGACCGACGATATATACCTGAAATATTTAAGATGAAATCGGTTTGGGATTAAATTCAATTATCAGCGTCGGAATAAAAACAAAGCGAGTAAAAAAAAAAAAGCTCTCCATTCGAACATTCATACCCTACAGCAACGTTAACACAAAAAACGTTAAGATCCTGCTGGAATACTGCTATTTTGAAATAGACGTTTTCGATCCCTGAAAAGTACGTGAAGTTTGAAATTTGTTGGGCTCCAAATAGAGTCTGGTTTTTTGGTAGGTCACACAATTCTGTATGCGTATAGGTATCCAAATCTACCTCTATACCCGCTTTGATTACGTGTATCGCTTTTTATTTGCTTATTCGGGATACACCAAGTTAACCCAATTTGGTCGTCAGTATGAAAAAGCCCTGAAGGACTCTCAGATTATTTTGATTAAATATTTCACAATCTCGCTCTCTGGTAGTTTGGTGCTGTTGTCCTTATTATTTGCATCATGGTACGCTATTCGGCTGATGATGGCAAGAAACTTTCTTATCGGGGACATTATGGGGATTTGTAAGGCTCTAGCAGAACAGGCAGTGAATTTTGATGAGATGGGAGACGCGGAATAAGGAGTGCTCTTCTTTTTATTTTCATGCCTGAAACTGAGGGTATATTTTTGTGGAAACGGGATTAAAGGCTCAGTTTTTCTTTTCCCAAGACAAATTTAAATTGGATTCAATTATATTATCAGGATATATGATGACGGTATTTTAAAATAGTGACATTTAGGAGTTGACAAGATTGGCAAGAAGATGTATAGAAGTTCTTTTGCAGTTCGTTTGGTGATTTTTTGAGTCGAAAATATTAAATTTATTTGATCACTTTTGTTTTCGTCACTGAAATTCTTCGAAATTGGTAGGCAGAGTTGTGAAAGCTCATTTCTCTCTGTGTGTATGAAAATCCGCTCCTACAAACATGTTGCAGATTATAGTTCCATGCATCGAAGCGACTCAGCCGTGGAGCATAGCCAAGGCTAAAATCTATCTACCAGCAAGCCATTACCTTATCATCTGGGACAGGGCTGAGAAAGACAAAACTTATTAACGACTCGCAGAAATCAATCATTCGCAACAATTCCAAAATTTACATAACTACCCAAAATACGGGTAATTTCTTACTTCGCGGGTAATGTTCGGACAATGAACCACAGTGTAATTTAGCAAGATCATATCTTTCCCTTTGAAATGATTACTTCGATGGATTTTCCTCACGAATTGCAGGGCTCATGCATGGCGTCCTTAGGGCAGTTTTTTTGAATGTTAATTTTGTGAGAGAATTCCTAATCGTGATAGCGGGCGGAGTGGTCATACTTGGAAGAGCAAAATAACGCAAACCATTTTTCCACAACAAAAGGGATTCCTATTTAAATGCTTTAAGACGATTATCTCCGGCGATACAGCGTCTCAAATACGAACGCATTCTACGGTAACGACTTTTGACATTCAAAATCGGACAATGATTGGCTTCTGGAACGTTCAAGCATTGCATGAAGGTGAAAGAGCTGCAGTCACTTGGTTAATATACTGCCAATAATCGGCCGTGAAATGGAGCAGTATAACATTCAAAACTTGGGCATGAGCGAGGTCAGGTGGACTGGATTACGAGAAGAACGAACGTCCAGCGGAAACATCATTTTGTCTCACCAGTCTTATCAATTGGGAACAAATCTCGGATACCATTATCGTATCAGGACCAAAGACAGAAACGACACAATTCTGCAATATTAAGCAACAACTAATGCCACAACACTAGATGACAAAGAGGAGTTTTATGACCACAGTCGAGCGTGTTCCAAGAGGTGAAATTATTATTATCATCTTAGTAGGTTGGAGGCTAGTTCTGATAGTATTGGACTAGAACACGTCATGGGAAAGCACGACCTTGGATTAAAAGACCCGAATGCAGTGAACTATGAGTGGAGTTTTGAAGATTCGGCAAATAGTCATCGGAGGGACCGTTTTTCTACTCAAGAATCACCAAAAAACATCTTGGATTTCACCTCATGGTGTTACTTAGAACCAAATCGACCATTTGGTCATAAGTCGCCAATGGAGAAGATGTCTCCTCGATGTGCGAACAAAGCGTGAACCTCACGACGGGACCGATCACCACTCTATTGTTGCCTGCTTGAGACTGTGCACAGCATCTTTCCCCCAGCTGCTAATTTTTAAAATGGCTTTGTTGTCTTCATTAACCGAATCTTCCCATCGCTTGCGTAGTTTGCCTATTGGCCGTTTGCCACTCCCTTTGCCTTTGAGAGCACGTTTGGGAATTTTTCTGTCTTCCATTCGCTCTTCATGGCCAGCCCGCTGCAGTTGACATAGCTTGATGAACGTTGAAGCTTCTGGCTTATTGTAGAGTTGATACAAATCATGGTTGTAACTTATTCTCCATTCCGTTCCTTCCTTCACAGGTCCCAAAATTCTTCAAAGGACCTTTCTTTCAAATAAGTTAACTGCTTTTTCGGAAATTCGTGTTAATGTCCACGTCTCGCTGCCATAACAAAGCACAGGTCGTATAATAGTTTTATATATCCGCAGCTCACTGTTCACTTTCTTGAATTTCATTATTGGAAATACCGAGTAATACGACTTTCGACGTCCGTTTCATTGCCATCCTTTGCTAGATTAGCCCCACTTTTGTTTTGGTTTCGATAATGCGCAACCCGATTTCTTTTGCGGCGGATCCAAGATTGACAAATTCCTCCTTTGCACTGGGGAAGCATCTTGCTAGGATGTTAATGTCAGTTCACTCAGAGTATGCTATTAGGTGGGTGGACTTGAAAAGTAGTGTCCCGTTGGTGTCGACTGGGATTTTTCAGACAACATACTCGAGTGCCAAGTTGAAAAGCATGGGATCTAGACCATTGCCCTGCTTTAAACCACTGTTCGAAAGCTGGTTGTGGAATCGATTTGTATTCTCACTTGGGATTCAGTGTTCGTCAGTTTGAGTCTTGTTGGTCGGACTAGTTTTGGGGGAGTTCCAAAGTCAAGCATGATTTGGTACAGTACGCACCTGTCGATATTGTCGTATGCTTGTTTAAAATCTACGCAAATTTGGTGCACGTCTGTGTTATATTCTCAACATTTCTCAAGCACCTGTTTCACCGAGAATATCTGGTCTATTGTAGATCGTCCGGTTCTGAATCCACCTTATTATTCGCCAATTATTTCATTAGTATAGGGCTCAAGTCGACGTTCAATTATTTTTTTCAGTATTTTATATGACGTACACAACAATGATATTCCTCTGTAACTCTCACAGTAGAGTTTGTCTCCTTTTTTGTAAATTGGACATATAATGCTTTTTCGCCAATCGTCGGGTATGATTTCCTCTATCCAAATTTTACATATCATGTTGTGCAGCATTTAAGCGCCACAATTTCCACCGTTTTTCAGAAGTTCAACTGGTATTTCGTCGATTCCCGGCGCTTTGTTCCGTTTTTGGTCACATAGGGCTGCTTTGATTTCAGCAAGCATGGGTGGTTACGATGATGGTTCTTCTTCACCAGTTGAGGTCTGAATTGATATGTTGTCTGTCGTGATCGGTGCTAATGGGGTGGGATTGAGAATACGTTCAAAGTAGGAGGCCCATCTCCTTTTTATTTTTTGTGTCGCTGATGATGTTGCCCTCTGCGTCTTTGCAGAGACTGGTTTTTGGCTTATATCCCTTTATTTATTTCTTTTACTATAGCATATGCGTCCCCCGTTTTATTTTGTCTCATGTAACCATACAAATACCCTGGGAATAATATTGGAGCAGTCCGCCGAATTTGGTTCGCCACAACATCTCATATTTGTGGACTTCGAGAAGCATTTCGACAGCGTTCAGCGAGGTTATATATGGAATGGGAGAGGTACTCCAAACAAGATCACTGTCATGATTAATGAATCCTACGAAGATGCAAGATGCCATGTCGTACTTAGAGGAAAGCTTCCCTCTGCGAACAGGTGTCAGAAAAGTCTGCATCAAGAAGAAATGAAATCTTGAAAGCTGCACTGAAAGGTGGGGAAGATAAAGATCTTCAGTGGGGACTATTTAACACTTAAGTCATATCGATCATTCTGATGACGTGTGTTTTCTTGCACATAACTGTTCAAACTTTGAGTTAAATTTTCGCTCGATGCGTTCTAAATGCAAAGAGAAACGAGTGAAAATAAATATGCGTAAAATCAAGTACATGCACATGGGTTCGAACGCAAACACAGGGATTGTTCTAAATTTACAAGATGTGGAAGAGGTGCAAAATTTTTGGTACCTCGGAAGCATTATCAGTATGGACGGCGGTGCCAGAAAGGATATTATGGCTCGTACAGATAAAGCTCGTCAGGCCTTCCGAATACTCTCCGCTTTCTGGAAGTTAGGAGAGATCTCACATCGCACGAAGTAGTGACTTTGTCACGCATGGATCAAATATGTGTTGCTGTATGGTTGTACTAAATGGAAAGTGCCCGTTTGGCTTAAGCAACTGCAAACGTTCATGAACCAATGCATTCGACGCACCTTACGGAAATCTTAGCCAGATGTGATATCCAACAACGAATTTTGGAATTATACTGGACAGACTAAAATAGGTATTGAGATTCAAAGGCGAAAGTGGCCGTAGATCACCAAACAAGGATTGGATTATAATTCTCAAGGAAGACGTCGGGCTTGTCAACAATGCAGCTTATGGAAACAAGCGGTTGAGTAGCGGGCTAGAGGAAAAACATGTCCTGCCGACAACTAAAGGTCGATGCAGAGGATGGCGCATTGTGAATGAGAACTGTTTCTGTCCTACGCCCTTATAGGGGTTTTTAACAAGAAATTGATTGGTTAATTGATGAAGACGATTACGCGCAAAATTTTTGCGATCAATTCAACTACGCTGTAATTGAAGGAAAAAATTTATTGAACTCATACAATAGTCATCCGAAGTATTGCTTAAAGTTTTATGATGTCATCGTCAATGATTTCATTAGTGCTCCCCGACCACGATGAAATTTCGATGTGAATGTGTCTTTCTTCGAAATTGTAAGATTTATGTACCAATTTTTTTCAAAGTTTCTGAAGAGTGCAACTCCCAGACTACAGTTTTCCATTCTTTCCGTGTTATCTAAATGTCATTTTTTTTTAATTAATTCTATGGAAATAATATGCTGAAGCCAATAAAGACTGCTTCTACTGGACTTAAAGGTTATAAACAGCATAACTATTTTTTTATTGTACATCATGCTGCATTCTTAAATGAAGCTTTGTTAAACGGAAAAGAGTTTATCAGCAAGAGCTCAATAAATGGCCAACCCAAAAAGTACGATAATGCTTCAAGACATGGAATAAAATCATCCGTACTTCAATCCACAATCTCTCGTAATTCAGTGAACTTGTGTTAATAAGAAGCCCTTTAAAAGTTCTCAAAAAGAATAAATTGCATAATAATCACTAAATATTTTTTTCCTCTGAGAACTGCTTAAAAGTTTGTTTCAATTTTTATTTGTTTATGGAATACACAATTTCTTAATAGGAAAATCAGACTAGAAACAATTTTTTTATTGGTTCCACTTAACGAGCAATTCAATTAAGCTAAACAACTGTTTCTTTCATTCTCCTGAATATTCTTCAAATCATTTCAATCAAAACAATAATTACTCAAATAAAAACTCATTGTTTTTCTTTTTTTCGAATTTGAAAAAGGTAAATTTAAGCTCTTATCACTGTGCTAATTCCCAATTTGATCGCTTGGTTAATTTTAGGAAAATTTGTTCATTGAATTTCAACAATTCGAGGTAGGAAAAGAAAATTCTTTAAATGCTTCTCAATGCCTCAATAGCAACCTGTCGATATAATGAGATCGGGATACCTAGATATTGGGCGTACTGATGGTAGACGAGCGAATGGCAAATCAACAGCATATACAACAGACGTCCATTCAAATGGTAATGGAGAAAAGTCGTTGAAAAATTTCATTTGCTCGAGAATAATTCAAGCGCCACTACTGTCGGTGCCGTCTCGAGCAGAACGCTATTAAGATATTTCTTTCAGTGAAGAACGGAAGGACACTTGTTGGTCCCGGGCTCCCTACAGAAAAACGTTGCTGTAAAAAGCAATCCTATCTAATTTCCAGCATCAAACGAAATATGAAAAGAGTTTTCCGCTTCATTCTGCGTCCCACCTTATTCCTTTTGTCGATATCGATGAGAATGCCTGATTATGGTGGCGGCGAGGTCTTGAAGACGAGCGGTAGCTTGCCGGGTACGATCAGGTGGTTTCCTTCCGCTTTTTACCTTGAACATGAATTGCGTCTAGGACTATGTCAATGACTCCATTTTATACTTAAATATTTCCCACCTTTACGTGAATCGGCTTGGAGCGAGCAGAGAGCCACCTAGCCGATTGGTAAACTTGAGACTCGTCCGACAGCGACCTCCTATGATATTTTTATTTGAATTATGTAATTGGATATTATTTATTGATTGGGTACTTAGCACGCTGAGGTAAGGACACGAGCTTTGCGTCAAGTATTTTGGTACGTTTTCATCAATTGATGTCAACATTTTTTTCACAAAAAAATCAGAAGAGTATATTAGGGAGGTAGAGTCGCATGCAGTTCTAGCTGTCCTTTCGCGAAAATGACAGCAATTTAGCACCATGCTTTGGCGCCGAAGAAAAGCCTTGAATTGTATTCCCAATGTTATGTCGATTATGATTGAAATAGGTGGCTGTTACATTTAATTGACAAACGGATATATCAATATTTGAACTTCATATTATTTGATTTTCATCTGGACGTATATATTTATTATGAACAGCGTACGGACTATTATTACTTTTGGATTAAGAAAGATATTTTAGTTAAGTCTTCCATAACGTCAAGAATCGTTTACCAGAAATAACATCATCCTTACTACGTAGTGGAAATACTTTTCTTAAATTTTACTTATTATTTTAATAACAAAGTATTGTGATTGACTTGAAAAAAAAATTGGCTACCCTGAAATTTTGTTCTTTCGCGTTTCATGACTAAATTAAAAAATAAAAAAAAAATCCATCCGTCTGTACGTGTACGCTCAGCGCACATTAACACTCAAACCCTTCAAGATAAAAATTATTTTTTGGTGGATTTTAGATCGGGTCTGATCTATGGCGTACTATAATTTTGGGGGGTATAACGAAAACTACGAATTTGAATATCTCAATAATCATTCTACCTATTGAGCTGAAAATCAAAATACGTATAGAGGGGGTTATTTGATAAACCCTAGAAATAATTTACTTTTTTTCCATTGGGGTTCGAAAAAAGGAAGCTTAATACAATTTTCGGCTGAATTTCGTTTTTTTAGTTTTTTCAAATGATTATATCTTCGGAATTACTTACAATGAAAAAAAAACATATTTTACGACCAATACGGTGGATACAAATTCACTATAATTAACAAAGAGGGGTATTAATCTATACCAGCGAAATATGCAAAAATTTAACACTTGGTCAAAATAGTAGTGGGGAAAAGCGGAGCATTTGAAAAATGTTACTCATTTCGAAATTGCAAAGCGTTATATCTCAAAATCATATTCAGGCTTTAAATTGAAATACTGTTTGCTTGTAAAGCTCCACGACCTATACCGTTGGTAAAATTTTAATTTTTTGGGAGTAAAAGGGGGTGTAGAAGCTATCAACTTAAAATTTTGTTCAAATGCTTTCAAAAATATTGAAAACAATGTTGCATCAACAGTTTTGAGATGCCTTTTGCCATACAAAAGAATGATTTCGACCAAGTTCATTAAACCAACTAATAACGAACAAATTAAAAGCCACGCACTTGTACGAACACCTTTCAAGGCAAATGAAATAATACTGCATTACAAATTTCACGATTCTCTCAAAATCTCTACCCCTCCCTTACAAATACATAGTTTCAGGAATATAAACTGTACCGAATTTCAAATATTTAGCTTCGTCTATGAAACTAAAAACAGCAAATTTTGAATGTGATTCAAGCAACTAATTAAAAAATTATTAACATCTACCCATCCCTCCTATAGCATCCCACCCCATCCGACCCAAACTTATAAATGAATGAAATATATTAATATAATTAGCATTGTGTTACAGATTTTAATGTATCACAATGAAAATAAGAAAAACGATTGGTACTGATTTAAAAAGTACTTTATTGTTTGAATCGTTTCGAGTCTAACTACTGACTAATCTTAATTATAAAATCATACATGCCTGAAAGTTCTTGTGCGAGAATTGCATTATGCCTTCGTCATCAAAAGGTATTGAATTACCATCGTACGATCTGTGTATTTCTTAGAATCGACATCGATGGTGGCAAGCGTTATCAGTATGAAATGCACGGTAAGCAGTAAATGCGTCCGCTCGCACAAGTTACAGTTTTGCTTTGCAACAATGTATATCAATGTACATTCCTACATTCCTACAGCTTATGATCATTATATGATTGCTCCCCCCTTTAGTTTTTCGCGTCCCGCGAAAATGGATCTGATACGGGTTGTTTTATTTCGAACGTTTCGTCCTTTTCCTTCATTTGTATGTCAACGTTTACGTTTGATTTAAATTTTCTGTTATTGTTAAAGTAATACGTTAGGCCAATTATTATGCAAAAAATTACAATTATTACAAATGTGGAAGTTATGAATAAACCGTTAGTTAATTTTGTTTTGAAGTTAATGTAAGTGATTTCTTTTCTGTTTTCTATAGTTTCTAAATTGATCTTTTGTAATGTTATATTGTTATAATTTTTCGTTACATTTACATAAGCTGTGGGTAACAAAATTGTATCTTTGAATTCTTTAATCTCGCTAGTATACAATAAATCTTTAATTTTTATTATGCAATTGTGAAATTTAATGATATTATTTCCAGAAACTGTTATTAATTGGTTTGAACAAGAGTGTTTTAATTTTGTAAGTTTTAAGTTTTTGGTTACAATAATATTATCATTTATCATTTCGATACTTTCTTCGTTATTTATAATGTAATTACATGTTATATTTTCTGATATTAAACTTTTTATACATTTATTATTGTGTTCAGTAAGTTTATTCTTCTTGTATTCATTCTTGTTGTAAATTATGTTTCCTTTACTTAGTACGATTTGACTAATTTCGTCAATTTCTTCGTTGTTTGGACCTGGCATAGGTATTATTAAAGTATTATAATATTTTTCTTCAGTGAATTTAGGTATAAGCAATGCAAAAATGATAAGTTTTTCTTTGAAAATAACGTTATTTCTTATGAAAGGTATTACTTCTACTGTAATGTTATAACTATTTATCTCCTCTTCCGTCAGAATGTCGTGTGCTAGTACGTCTAATTTGCTTAGTAAGATTATATCTTCTATTTTATCTAATTGCTTAATTATCGTGGTTAAATCTAAGTGCAATTGGTATGTATATTTAAAGTTGTAAATAGTCTTTTCTAAATCTGTTGTGGTCGTCTGTAGTTTGTTTAAGTATTCTTGAATTTGTGTTTGTTCTCTATTGACATGGTCTTTTATCTTGTCCAAATTTTTTATTAAATCATTATTAATGATTACTTGTTCGTTTATTTGATTTGTCAATTGTTTTGAGTTTTCATCTAGGTTTTGTAAATGGTTGTAAATTTCGTCTGCGTCGTCATTGTCCATAGTTCCTGCTAGAAATTTCATGGTTTTACCCCAAATGTTGATCAGTCCTCTTTTATAACGTTTACTTGTGTATACATCTGGTATAATCCTATTTAATTTATTCCTAATCTCATTTAATTCCCTTGTCAAGGTAGCATAATCTAAATCATTACTGTCTAGGTGCAAACTATTAAAATTTTGATTAAACTTATTTATTATTTCACTGTATTCAGTTGTATTTATAATGTGTAGAATTTTTATGTATTTTTCGACGATAGGTGTGTCGTCCAATCTGAGTAAAATGTATCCGTTGTCGCTACGTATTGGTGTAATTTCAATCTTTTGACAGTTCAGTGTCGCGTATGTAGTACAAAGCGTCAACAGTATTATCACAATCATTGTTGATGGCTGAAAAAAAAATTTCCTTGATTTTGGTGTGTGTACTGTCTATTTTATAAAAAGTTTAGTCTTGATTTTGGTACTTGTATCGTCTTTTTAGCTGAGTTTTGTAAAATTTTCGTTTGTATTTCCCTTCTTCTTGTTGGTAATCCACTGGATTAGTGTTCCTTACCGGTATTTTTTCGTATTTAGGGTTACTTTTGCCTATTCTCCTATTACTTACTATGTTGTGTGCACGAGGTTTGTTTACCTGTCTACTTTCGTTTAGTTTATTAATTCTTTTCGTTTTGTCGTGTACAAGTTTTTTGTAAAGTTTATCAATGTCTTCCGAAGAAATATTTTTATTAATGAAATCGGTGGGTTTGTAGTTTGTAGTACTGTGGATAGTTCTATTGTAAGACATAATAGCTGTGAAAACCTTGTCGTCTACTGGATTTTTGGGTTCGCTCACATTTAGTAAACGCATGTGCTCGTTAAGAGTTAAATGAAGTCGTTCGACGTCTGAATTTCCAGTTTTCAATGCAGCTGTTGTCGTATGTAAGTCAATGTTATTGTCCGTTAAAAATTGTTTAATATTCTGGTTGATAATACAAGATTCATTGTCAGTAACAATTTTATCAGGTTTACCCAAGTGTATGAATCTAGTTTTTAATGCTTTAAGTACTTCAATCCAGTTGCGATCTTCTAGCTTATGTGCTGTTGCATATTTCGAAAACTTATCGATTGTTGTCAAATAGGGTTGATTTCGAATAGGAAACCAAATATCTAAATGAATTATGCTGTTAGGTCGCGAAGGTGTTTCAGTAATTTTAAATTTCTCTATAATAGGATGTCTATCAAACTTCGCTAAATTACAAATTTCGCAATTATTAATTTTCTTTTGAATTTCGATCAATAGGTTTGGGTAGTAGTACTTGTTTTTTAGTTCCGTATAAACTGAATCTATACCACGGTGATTTTTATCCTTGTGTTCTTTGTCAATTAAGTAGCTTAAATAGCTTTTGTCGATTACGTCTTCCAATTTTTTCGAAGAACATACTGTTTTTAATTTTCTATTGCTTGCAAAATAAAGTTTGTAATTCTCTTGGAATTTAACATGAAGATCCGTGTCTGAGAAATGAACGCAAACGGAACCCTTATTCGGAATTATTTGCCTCATAATTTCTAATAAATTGGATCTCCTAGTTATCTGCACATGGTGCTGGTTTTTATCAAAAACATTTTTAGATTCAATCAGTTCTTTTCTGCCTTTGCTCAAGTAGATTTGAGTTTTGTAAATATTTATTGGAGATTCAGTTATATTAATTAATAGGTTTGAGTCTTCTTCTGCTGAGTGTACAGTGCCTTCAGTTGACATATTTCTCGTTCTTTGCTTGTTTATATCTATTTCATTAATAAAAGTGTCCATAATTTTTGGATTCCTGCTACTTCCTTCTGGTGGTCGACTAAGTCCATCAGCCACGTAATTCGTTTTACCCTTTACATAATCAATTTCATAATCGTATTCATTTAACATGATCTTCCACCTTTGTAATTTAAGGTTTGGTTCTTTAAGGTTTTGTAACCAACATAATGGTTTATGATCGGTTTGAATTTGAAACTTGCGTCCGTAAAGATATACTCGAAAATACTTAACGCACCAAACTATCGCGAGTAGTTCCTTCTCTATTGTGGAATATTTCCTTTCGTGGTTATTAAGTGTTCTACTGCAATACGCGATGGCTTTATTATTTTGTGATAAAACTCCACCGATCGCATAATTGGATGCGTCGGTTGTAAGAGTAAACTGTTTACTAAAGTTTGGGCTAACAAGAATTGGATCATTCGTTATTAGTTTCTTCAGTTTATTAAATGATTTGACATAATCCTTATCGTTTATGTCCATTTTAGAATCTTTTTTCAAGAATTTTATCATCGGTTGAGCTACTTTAGCGTAGTCTTTCACAAATTTGCGATAGTATCCTGTAATCCCTAAGAAAGCCTTTATTTCCTTCTGAGTCCTTGGAAGGCACAAGTTATTTATGGCCGCGACTTTTCCAGGATTTGGCTTTATACAACCGTTAGCAACTATATGTCCCAGGAATTCGGTTTCGACTTGTGCAAAATTGCATTTGTCTATCTGGATCTTCAAATTCGCTTCTCTTAAGCGGTTTAAGATCTTTTTGATAGACTGCAGATGTTCTTCCAAACTCGTAGAGAAGATTAAAATGTCGTCTAAATAGACAACACAAATCTTGTTGATGAATTCACTGAGAATCGAATTCATTAGCCTTTGGAAGGTGGCTGGTGAATTTTTTAGGCCAAAAGGCATTCTCGTGAACTCAAAATGTCCGCCTCTGGTACTAAATGCTGTCTTTTGTCTATCTCTTATGTCCAATTCAATTTGGTGAAACCCCTTAGCGAGGTCGAGCGTGGTAAAGTAGTTTGCTTTACCCAGCTTATCAAAGAGATCATCTATGTTGGGGATAGGAAATCTATCGTCTACCGTCGCCTCATTCAGCTTTCTATAGTCAATCACTATTCTCCACTTTTGCTCGCCACTATTGTCTAATTTTTTGGGCACCACCCAAATAGGGCTGTTAAATGGACTATTGCTGTATTTTATAATACCATTGTCCAACATCTCCTGTATTTGTTTATCGACTTCATTTCTATGCACTTCTGGGTAACGATAGATTTTAGAATAAATTGGAGAATCAGTCTTTGTTATGATTCTATGTTTAATTTCACTTGTGAAAGTTAGTTTATCGTTTTTTTTGAAGAAAAGATCTTTGAATTTGCTTAAAACAGCTTTTAGTGCATACGCATCTCTATTATTGAGATGTGATGGAATTTTGTATAAGGACTTATTTTCCTCGTAGTCCAATTGAAAATTTTGTGGAATGTTATTTAAGTGTGTATTATAGTGGTAATCTTCTTCTTCTTGGTTCAAAAAAAATTTCAAGGTTGCGTTCTTTGTAATCAAAAGTCGCTTCGGAAATTCAACGATCGTATCGAGTTTTATTAAAATGTTATTACCTATGATTCCATCGAAATCGTCGTGAAAATTTATTTCTAGGAACTCGACTTCATAGTTACTTAGGTTGAATTCTTTGAATAACGGAAATCTACACACTGTATCCGTGTTATTTAACTTTTTAAATGATCGAATAGTTGTAAGTGGGATTTGAAATCTGTATTTCGGTTGACATAAGCCTTTGTTAATTATACTGCTCTCCGCTCCAGTATCTACAAGGAATCGCAGTTTTCTTACACTTGTTTCGATCACTAAATAGGGAAGTTGTTTGGGCCGTGCTGCTGAAAATTTTGAGGTTTACTGCGCGTTTGCCCATTTTGATTTACGTTAGTGTCCATTGGCTCTGGCAATTGGTTATTATTTCGTCTATTTTGGAAGGAATTATTATTGGCCCAGGACTGTTGGCTATTTGATCGCCCGTTCGAGTTAAAATTATTTCTACTATGTCCGTCATAGTTTTGTCTAGCGTTATTTCTGTTACTGTTCGTATATTGCGGATGTCTGTTGAAATTAAAGTTTTGTCTGTTTGGATTTCTATCATTGTACGTGTTATAGTTTTGTCTGTTAGAATTTCTATCATTGTTCGTATGTTGAGTTTGTCTGGTTGATGGTGGTCTGTATGTCTGTCGTGTATGGTTGTCTGGTGTAGCGTTACTTGCGTATTGTGTTTGATTGTTAGTTGCTCTATCTGTTTGTCGTCGATAATAGTTTGGATTATATTTGGTTTGTGCATAATTATTGAAATTATGTTTTAACCCTTGAAAGTTTGTGTACCCATTAATCTGGACTATTTTGTAAGCTTCTATCAAATTAAGTGGGTTTCTGTTAATGACGATACCTCTAATAGGCTCCGGTATTTCTTCTTTGAAATGATCCAAAGCAATTCTATTATGTGAGGCCAACATTTCACCACTATTTTCTGCTTGTAGCATAGAAATAGTGTTGAGTTTACACAAAAGTGAGTTTAATTTATTATAAAAATTCTCAATAGTTGAGTCACACTTACTTTTTGTAATTTGGTCGATTAGTTTGTTTCTAGGAGTACTGTCAGCAAAATTTCTGATCAGAATTTCCTTTATTTCTGTCCAATTTGAAACAGTCGCATTATGTGTTGTTAAGCTAATTCTAGCTTTATCCACAATTTTATCTTGTATATAACCCATCAGAATCAATTTCTGATTGTTATCTAAACCCTCCATTGAAGGAAAAAGTGACTCAATCCTCCCAATGAAATATACCAAATCTGTGGGATTACCCCCAAATGGCGTTATGCAGTTAATACACTGCAGCACTAGTTTAAATTGTTGAACGAGTGCCATTTTTTTTTTTTTCTCTTTACTATTTATACCTTTACAATTGAAAAAAAAAATTTTAAGACTTGGGAGAAAAATATTTTTAAATAAGAAAGAAAGAAAAAAAAAAATTCGGAAAAATATTTACGGTTCCTTTATGCTGAACTTAAACGAATGATGTGCGTTGTATTTGCCGAATGATGTAAATTTGATGAATTCTTCCTTTTTTTTTTGCTTGATGATTGTTGTGAACTTGATGATTGTTGTAAGTTTGATGGATGTTGTGAGCTTGAAAACTGTTGTAAACTTGATGATTGTTGTAAATTCGATGATTGTTGTAAATTTAACTGCATTTAATTTCAGTTGCTTTTATATTAATTTCAACCGCGTTTTTATTTTATTTGAATTTGTTTTATTTTAATTTTGATTTTAATTTTGATTTTATTTTATTTTATTTTAATTTTATTTTATTTTAATTTTATTTTATTTTAATTTTGATTTTGTTTTATTTCAATTTTGATTTTATTTTATTTTAATTTATTTTCAATTTTATTTTATTTTAATTTTTATTTTATTTTAATTTTGATTTTATTTTATTTTAATTTTGATTTTATTTTATTTTAATTTATTTTCAATTTTATTTTATTTTAATTTTATTTTATTTTAATTTTGATTTATTTTAATTTTGATTTTATTTTATTTTAATTTTGATTTTATTTTATTTTAATTTATTTTCAATTTTATTTTATTTTAATTTTATTTTATTTTAATTTTGATTTATTTTAATTTTGATTTTATTTTATTTTAATTTATTTTCAATTTTATTTTATTTTAATTTTATTTTATTTTAATTTTGATTTATTTTAATTTTGATTTTATTTTATTTTAATTTTGATTTTATTTTATTTTAATTTATTTTCAATTTTATTTTATTTTAATTTTATTTTATTTTAATTTTGATTTATTTTAATTTTGATTTTATTTTATTTTAATTTTGATTTTATTTTATTTTAATTTATTTTCAATTTTATTTTATTTTAATTTTATTTTATTTTAATTTTGATTTATTTTAATTTTGATTTTATTTTATTTTAATTTATTTTCAATTTTATTTTATTTTAATTTTATTTTATTTTAATTTTGATTTATTTTAATTTTGATTTTATTTTATTTTCAATTTTATTTTAATTTTGATTTCATTTTATTTTAATTTTGATTTTATTTTATTTTAATTTATTTTAATTTTAATTTTCACTTTACTTTCAATTTCGCTTTTTTTTCACAAAAAACTTTAATTTCATTTATTTTACTTCGTTTTCACTTTACTTTCAATTTCGCTTTTTTTCACAAAAAACTTTAATTTCATTTATTTTACTTCGTTTTCACTTTACTTTCAATTTCGCTTTTTTTCACAAAAAAAACTTTAATTTCATTTATTTTACTTTCAATTTCCCGAGTTTCCCGACTGCGCCATTAATATAATTAGCATTGTGTTACAGATTTTAATGTATCACAATGAAAATAAGAAAAACGATTGGTACTGATTTAAAAAGTACTTTATTGTTTGAATCGTTTCGAGTCTAACTACTGACTAATCTTAATTATAAAATCATACATGCCTGAAAGTTCTTGTGCGAGAATTGCATTATGCCTTCGTCATCAAAAGGTATTGAATTACCATCGTACGATCTGTGTATTTCTTAGAATCGACATCGATGGTGGCAAGCGTTATCAGTATGAAATGCACGGTAAGCAGTAAATGCGTCCGCTCGCACAAGTTACAGTTTTGCTTTGCAACAATGTATATCAATGTACATTCCTACATTCCTACAGCTTATGATCATTATATGATTATATTAATTCGATGTACTGGAGCTATTTATCGTAATCGCAGTTAAGTGTTAAATAATTGACAACAGCCCTGCACTAGAACTCCTTTTCACTTAGACTTGCTTCTCGCCCTAAATTAATTTTGGTAAATTCGAAGTTACTGTCTATTCCATCGTATCGGGTACAAATTGAAACCCGACGTTTCCCAATAGATGGTGCCAGTAGTCAATTCTGATCAACAATGGCGGATCAGAAACGTCACATGGTAAACTTAGGCATCTCTCAACAACTCCTTATCATTAGATTTTTGAAATTTTAACGGCACTATATACTTTTTAGTGCGCGAATATGTCGAAGTTTATGCCAAATAAGCTTCATTTGAGGGAAGTTTTGCTGTTTTCTTTCATTTCAAAAAAATCTGTGGCTGAAGCAACTCGAATGATTGTTGAAACTTATGGTGAGGGTGCCATTTGTGAAATGTGATTTCGGAATGGAAGACAACGAGAATCCCGGAGTGGTTAAACAGTTTGAAGGCGCAGAATTGGAGATATTACTTGACGGAGATTAATGCCAAACATTACAGCAAATTGTAAATTCATTGCACGTGACTCAACGAGCCATTTCAGATCGTTTGAAAAACTTGGAAATGATGCAAAAAGAAATTGGGTGCCTTACGAGTTGAAACCAAAAAGCGTCGAACGGCGTTTTTTCACATACGAACAGCTGCTCCAACGTCAAAAACGGAAGGATTTTTTGCATTGCATCGTCACTAACAATGAAAAATGGATCCATTACGATAATCTAAAGCGAAAAGAATCAGGGGATACTGCAGTCATTCATCAACATCGACAGCCAAGCCCAACATTCATAACTCGAAAATCATGATGTGTATTTGGTGAAACCAGCTTGTCGTGGTATATTATAAGCTGCTGCAACCAGGTGAAAATATCACGGCAGATTACTACAAAAACCAACTAATGCGATTGAGCCGAACATTAAGGGAGAATCGGCCGCAAGACGAGGAGAGATACGACAAAGTAATTTTTTACTTTACGACAAAGCTCGGCCACAAGTGGCCCACGTTGTGAAAAACTACCTGGAAACACTGAAATGGGACGTCCTACCCCACTCGCCGTATTCTCCAGACATTTGCCCCTTCGGACTACCACCTATTCCGATCGATGACGCTTGGCCTGAGTGAGCAGGACTTCCATTCTTACGAAGAACCCAAAAATTACTTCGATTCAGGGAAGAGCCGCTTTATATGCTGCCAGAAAGATGGGTCATGGATCATTTTTGTACAATAAAGGCTCGAGTTTTGGAAAAAAAACACGGCAGTTTTCAATTTGCGCTCCCAATAGTTCCAATGAAAATCGATATAATGCATTTACCGGAATCGTGCATTTGTGTGTGAGGCGGGGGAAGGAGTGAGTATATCGGATTAGAAGAGGTGGATTGAAATTAATAATTTTTCAAAATTGATTGCAATTATTATAAGAAAAATTTGGCAAAAATTTGTGTTTCCGTCTTTCAATGAAAGTCGATAAAATGGATTTTTCAAAACTTTGAATTTGTTTAGAAGGGGTTAGAAGAAGTGAGCAGGATCGGAACAATATATTGATATTGTTTTTCATACTTCGGTCAAATAAAAATTAATGAATTTCCGTATCCATTTACAAAAGGAGGTTGGTAAAAAATGAGGTTTGGGGCATGGACAATAATGTTGGCCGAATTTTTTTCAAATAATTATCGATTCGGAATTAACTACAAAAAAAAAAGGAGGAACCAAAAGTTAATAAAGAAAACACTAAAAAACTAATATCTCGTTTATCTTTCATAATATGAAATTTTAACTTGAAACATAAATCAAGCTATACAAATTTTTATATAACGGTAGCGGGTAGGAAAAGGGGCACATCCAAAATGGTGGATTGTATTCAATTTTCAAATCATTAGCTATATCTCAAAACTTAATTTGAAATTTTCCAGATTTTAGAGAAACCTAGATTATCATTTTTGTAAAAAAAAATTAATATGGGGGGAGTAAGAGGAGGGACGTGGCTAGCCAAAATATCAAAAATGTTGAACACTATTTTAAGGGACATTAGCGATACTGAGTATTTTTTAGATAAATTAACTTTGTGTTGAAGCAAGAAACTTTGCTGAGGAACTCAATCATATCGAAGTAGCCGTTTCCAAAGAGGCTACGAAAAATGTGTCGCTTGGAATGGTAAATAGATGTCATTTTCGGTAATACCATATCTTACATCCGGTTCTAATACACAAAAGACATTTTCGGCTATTCACTTGCAGATCTGCTAACCAAAGTAGTTCTGCTATCAGCTACAACTAGCTCGTTTCCGTAAAACAAGATGTCTACTTTTACTTATATTTTTACTTTTTACTTAGACGAGCGTACTATCATACAATGACGTAATGCGCCCATACTGTATACCAAGGTAATAACCTAAAATATTTCTGGAAAAATATTAATAAGAAAAGTTCTAGAAAAACTTGTTATTAGTCGAATACATAAAAATTCAAACCTTTTTAATTTTATAAAGCAACAATTCTTAAATTCTAAAAGAGCCTTAGAAGCATAATCCCTAAAAGGAAAATATTATGCAATTTAAATCATGTACCAAAATTTATGTATGCCCTTGTACAAAATACTACAATTATGTAGATTCATTTAAATTTGGTAGATTGATTAGCGAATTTCATCATTCCAATATTCCACTACATTAAGTACTCATTCAAAAATGAATGTTACTAGTAGAACTTTTATCACATAAATAACTCGAGAGTATTTATAGGTGTAGCTATTACTTACAACAATAACTGCAATTGCAGATGCCTCGAAATCTCCATAACAACGTTATCTACACAAGCGAGAGTTTTCTTTCTATATGATTTACAATTTTTCCAAGTATGTTAGAATGGCTCTTAATTCCTTCTCACAATGCCATTATTCCACCTCATAACTCGCTAACTACGCTCCCATTACGACCAGACACCCCGTCATATCACCTTCACGTATATGAGCTCTTCTCATCTCTAATATCATCATGTCAACTCATCGGTTCCACAATACACAAAACGATCTGATGTGAAAATTTTTGTATGACGGAAAAATATATACATATGTACAACTCCTATCTCTCCTCCTGCACTTGATTCAGAGCGGTTTTTACCGATAAAAATGTACTTGTAATATAAAAAAAAATGTGAAGAGAACTTTCCACTGAATGCTTTAATGGGTCTACTCCGGCAGAGAAAAAGGATATTGTGTTTGAAACGTATGTGAGAAGGTCCTGGGAGCAAGGTGGCTCCACCGATACATGCAGGAAAGTCTTGCCTGCCCCGATGAAATAATCGACCCGCCATCGGCGTAACAAATCAATTGAGTTACAAAAACGTGACAAACTTTTCTCGTGCACGAAAGAAGTCCATTTTTTTGTCGATTTCCATTACGGAAAGTGCGCCATGAATTCCAATTTCGAAGCTTCCCATCGAAAACTCTTATCGTTGTACTGTTGGTGTCGTCATCGGGAAATGTCCCTTACGCCCAACAATTTTTCGCTTCCTTATAGGGATTTTGGAAATAGTTTCCTTGCTAAAGGCTTTCCCAACACTTATTTACTGTTAAATAGTTCATTGGAATTCAGGAGTTTCAGATTTTACTACCGGAACTGATGAGTTATGTGTGCTATTCGGAGTTAGTTCAAATTAAACTTTTTCTATTCATATTTTTTATTTTATTAGGCGTACAAAGTTGCAGTTATGCCATTTTAAAATATTACGAGTAAATTAATTTTGATGTTCGGTCATATCGTAAATAGGAAAGTTTGATCGAAAAATTTAATCATCACATTATTTTCGAGCCATTACCATTGAGTAATTTTATTTCAGAAAAGGGTTAGTTTGCTACAATAAGTCCTCTTCGAATGTTTATGACATTAATTTTGCCACTTAGCTTTAATTGCACAACTTTAGATTAATCTCTACATATGATATCGTAGAAGCTATAAAAAGAGGGGAGGCGATACGAGTTTGTACCCTTCTAAGAAATGAAATAACAATTTAAACTATTGAATGCCTTCAAATGAAAATTTATAACTACAAATTGTGGGATTTGTAATACTGATCGTAGACTTTCCGCTCCTACTACTAGCAGTTTCAAAAGAATAATTATTCTTCTTACTACACATACTTAACGTACACTCACCAGGAACAAATTAAGTACCACTCTTTGCATAATTACTTGAATTTTTTTTAAAAACTCACATTTCCTAGAGCATCTAGAAAAAAGACTACATCTGTCCTTAACTAAAACTCTCAAAAAAAAACCCATCGACGAGCATCACTTCCTTATTCCAGCTCCAAGATCATATCATTACTTTGTATTTAGGTCAATTGGTACATGTGGAAGTTTTCCGTAATTATACCAACATAATCATTTGCTTCGACGGGGCCAAAACTACTTACGGTAACCAACTTGAATCTGCAATTCTTTTTGCAGGCACAGGTGCATAAAAATCTTCAATATGCCACCCGTAAGCCTTTGTATCGTTGTCGTCTGCTTTTCTGTTCGCTCTGCTCATACATAAGTAGATGTGTGGCGAGGAACCATATAAAATTCAAAAACTCCAAAGTGCAGCACTTGCCACCAAGAATCGAAATAATTGCACCACCGTGTGCGCTAGGAAAAAAAAGAGCCGAGTATTCGATGTGTTCTATGTTTCCTGCCAGGAAGACAGGAAAACCCCGTACAAAAGCATTCTGGATACCATTGACTTAATTCTTTCATAATATCGAGCTTTTATAGTGGCTACACTCGAAAGCTATTACCACATAGTGCTGCACAATGGTTATGTGTGAAGTTTTAAGTTGTCGACTAGAAGATTCCATTTTAGGCTGCCGACCGAGTCTATGTTTGTATTCTATACTTTTGTACGACATTCCCTCCTGTTGCGGGTGGTCTTATGTAACGATCCCGATCATTCCCCCCCACCCACATTTTCAGTAACTGAAAGTACTCTGAGTTCGAGATATTTTTCCTTTTTTCTTCATTCCCTTGCACCCAAATGCCTCACATATTCTATACGTGTCGTAAGAACAAATAAAAAGCATATTGCATCTTGACCCAAAGAAGTGATCCTTTTTCCCATTCGCATGACTTTTCTCATGTACGTACACTTCGCTTCCGTTTGAAATAAGTAAGATACTCTTAACTGAATGTAAACGACATAATACAGAACAGAACAGTCTGTGTGCTGAAAGTAAGATTGCTTCGGGCAACACATGATCTCCTGAAAAGCTATTGCGAAAGAAAGACTTATTATTTTTAATTAAAATGATTATAAACTTCATATGAACTTGGTCTTTTCCTAGGACACGAGGAACTCATAATTTATCTATTTACCGGAATGAGTATGTTGTTTCAAATTGAAACTTATGACGAAATATATTTATTCTCTGGAAAAAATCTGAGTGTAGTTTGCTGCAAGGTTTGTAAGAATCGGAGAACAAACGAGTAATACAGAAGTTCATATTATCACTCGAAAATTTCAAATCCGGAAGTCAATCTGCGTCCGTCCATTCGTCCGTCCGCTTGCTCCCTAGCTCGAAAACGCGTTGTGCTAGAAAGTTGACGTCGTTTTTTTCCAAAAAAAATAATCAAGTTCGTAAACGAAACAAATCGCTTCATCCCTTCTACCTCTCCCCATACAAAGTAACGGATTTTCAAAAATTTACAATAAGTGCTAAGAAACTATAACTGCTTATTATTTGAAATTTGAATCCCCTCACTCCTTCCACCACCACAAATACCATCTGCACTTCTTCTTGAAATATTTTAAACCAATTTTTTCAGTACGCGTTACATTTATCGAGCTCCAATTTTGCACTAAATATTTAATGAGCAATATTATTAAGATCGGAAAAAATTAACCTATCAGCTTCAATGCCTTTGCCCCCTTCCACATAACGTGACTCAATTTCACTACTATACAAAAAATCGATTTTCTTGAAAAGTATTAATGTTACTGGTGTGAAATTTGAAAGATTTGAACTGTACAATGTTCGTAGTTATTTCTAAATAATTAAGTGAAAACCGCCTACTCCTATCACTATCAGAATTCCTTAATGCAAGGAATTGCCATAAAATGGTTCCAAATTAAGATGTGGAAATCGAATTATCCTCTGGCTCGTCATTTAGTGAAGGGACGAAACAAACAATAACATCCCTACACCAAAAACATAAATATAAATAACACAGAACAAAAATTGACAAAACATTGGCATCAACTAGTATTAAGTCTACGCTTTAAACAAAACTTATCAATAGAGAAGTCGAATACATCAGCATTCTCATTAACTTCTCTCGCGAGACGCAAAATCGGCTCATTCATACCATAGTTTGTCCGGTGAAAGCAAATCTGTAGCAATCTAGGCTGCCTTGGTAAAAATTGACCAACATTGACAAACTGCATCAAACTCAAAAGTGTAGGAGAATCAACCATCCCTGTAAGAAGTTGATGTGCAAAAACTACATCAGCTACCTCACGTCGTTTTGAGAGTGACGACATATTTAAAAGCTTGAGTCGCTCGATGTAAGGAGGAAGACGCAGTCTGTCACTCCAATTAAGGTGGCATAAGGCTATTCTCACAAATTTACGTTGAATTGATTCAATTCTACCAATGTGATCAGCATAAAAAGGAGACCAAACTTGAGAAGCATATTCAAGATGAGATCTAACGAAGGTGTTATAAAGAATCAATTTAACAAAGGGATTGTTAAATTCCTTGGATAAGCGTGTGGTGAATCCCAACATAGAATTACCTTTTTACACAATCTTATTTATATGCAAGCCAAAATCAAGTTTATGTTCAAACGTAACACCTAAGTCAATAATAGAGTTGACACGATCCACCAATACACTCATTAAAACTATAAATAATTACAAACGGTGAGACTTTCCTAGTAAATGACATCACACGATATTTATCCACATTCAAACGAAGATCATTGTGGCGACACCAATTACTAAAATTAATCAAATCTTCTTGAAGAAAATTGTCAGAGTTGGAACTAAGGGATCTAAAGATCTTAATGTCGTCTGCATAAATAAGTACTTCAGAGTATTTAAAAATAGAGGCAACATCATTAATGGCCAGGACAAACAAAAGTGGTCCCAAATGACTTCCTTGCGGAACACCAGAATGCGCAGTAAATGGCTTAGAAGTAAAATCACGAAAGAGAACTTGATAAGTTCTATTAAGTAGATACGACTTAATCCAATTAATAAACCATGTAGGAAAACCCAACATGTCTAATTTCAACAAAATAATGGAATGGGGTAATTTATCGAAAGCCTTACTAAAATCAGTATAATTGCAATCCACCTGCTTACCCTCCTCAATACCAACAATGGATTTATTCGTAAACTCCATCAGATTGGTGACAGTTGACCTGTTTTTGACAAATCCATGTTGTTTACTTGAAATCAGAGATTTACAATGAAACGAGAGGCACTCATACACTACAGACTCAAAAAGCTTTGGAATAGCTGACAGCTTAGCTATTGGTCGATAGTTGGCAACAGCAGACTTTGCTCCACTTTTGTGAGTCGGAATGATAAAGGAGGCCTTCCATACGTTCGTTAAAATTCCAATTTTTAGCGACCTTTGAAAGAGGAGAGAGAGTGGCTCAGCAATTGAGAGACAGCAGCCTTTGAGGACTATAGCAGGAACACCATCTAGGCCAGGGGAAGAAACATCCTTCAGGCGAGAAATATGATTAACTATATCATTATAACTAATCGGTATACAAGAGAAAGTAGTTGAAGCAATACCTCTAAAGCTATCAAAGTACGTCATGTCAGGGATGAAGTTACTACCAGAAAAAGATCCACTGAAGAATGTGGCAACAAAATTACAGATAGTAAATTGATCATTACTATTGTTGCCAAGGAATTGGAAAGAAGCTGGATAACCGTCAGATTTGCGCTTACAATTAACAAACTTCCAAAACTTCAAGGGATCCCTAATAATATCCGACTGCACTTCAAGTAAATATTCAGCATATAAGTGATTTGATAAATCTTTGAATAAGTCATAGTATTCTGTATACGTACGAAAATCAGTGTCATTCTTTGTCCTAGTATACCTATTCCACGCAGCATTACGAGAGTTGCGAATCACACGCAACTCACTCGTGTACCAAGGATACAACAATGAAATATTCTTCCGATAAGTAAAAGGAACTGAAGCAACAAAAAATTGGTACAGAATATAATAAAAATCAACTACGGCACCCTCAAAATCGGGATTTTCAAAAATTTCATCAAAGTTGAAATTAGAGATAAGATTGTCCAACCGTGAAAAATCGGCTTTGTTAAAATCAAAAGTTAGTTCTTTCTCACTAGGGATAAAAATATGCTCCTCGTCAATCATAAGCAATATTTTAATGGGAGGGTGTAAGACGTCAATGATCGAAATTGATGATAAGCTCTTTTCCACGGAACAGGCACAGTAGTCAGAGTAGTCACAGTAGTCCTTCTACCGCCTCCCTTACAAACTGCTCAATTTCACTAATTTTCATAGTACCTATTCAATTTTTGAAGCTTCTATTTTGTATGAAACATTTCTATAGATACTCTGTAATAAAAATTAGTTCAGTGCTACCACCCCTTTTACCACGAAAGTGCAAGTGCATTGCTTAAACTGTTCATTTAGGGCATTTGATATACATTGTAAGATAATGCATAGAGGTGATCGAAGTAGCCGATCATTATCAAAACATGTCCTGCAAGAAAAGAATCTTTCACAATACCGCCAATATTTGCAACAATAAATTTTATTGTATTGGTTTCTAATCCGATCCATCAGATTTGGCCTCCATTTCAAGTACGGTGTCACTGAAAATGGCAACCTCTCCTAAATCCTTATTGCTAAATTAAATTCCGAAAGTTGAAAAAACTAAAGATAAAACTGATTTCAGAACTTTATTTTCTAAGCAGAAACTTATTATCCAGTATCTGGCCTGCGCGTATTAGGGGACGTTTTTTCTATGTCCAAACCAGGGGTGGTTGAACTTTGGTGATCAAGTATAGGCAATTTGTTTTTATGCAAAGCGTTCTTACTTATAAACATTGTAATTTCTCAGATCATAAATAATGGGCTTACCAAAAGGATTCATGGAACTTACTACTGGGATTTCGGCCATATGTGATATTTGAAATCTCATATGCTTGTCATAGTGTCAATTAATTTCAGTATGTTCTGAAATTTAACCATTAATTGACTTAACCTTGAGCACAGTATACACAGTTTAACCACTCTGCCAAATATGCAGCTTGATTACAAAAACGCATGTTCGTTTCCTCTCCCTCAAGCTAACAGTGAACATTTAATCTGATCTTTCCATTTCCTTTCCATAAAGATTTTTTTATTAGAGGGTATTGGCAGGTAGAGCTACTCTGTGCTCTTAATGATCGCTGCAATTTATTCAAAATCTGCCAACAAGTCGGGCGCAACTTTATTACCCTTGGGACAAGTTGAGGATACGTGGGAAGACAATATGCAGATTAGGGTGGATGGGGAAGACTATGTGAATGGGAGTTCTAGGGCAGGGCTCTTGTCAATTATTTAACACTTAACTGCGATTACAATTAATAGCTTCAGTACATAGAATCAATATTTCATTCATTTATATGTGAAAGTTTGGATTTTTAGGGAGGTGGGGTAAAGGAGATCGAACAAAATTCTAAGTTGCTAGCTTTTAATTTGTTGTTTTTTATTTGATTTATTGAAATTAGTAGAAATCAGACTTTAGCATGGGAGGGAGTGGTAGGGGATAGGGGATTCGAAAATTGTTGATGCATTTTTATTTGAAATATTTTTAGAAGTATTTTTAAAAAATTTCAAGTTGATAGCTTTTAATGGTTTGGTGATAATTGATTTTCTTAAAAATTGTCGAAAATATACTTTTGTATGGGAGTGGGTAGAAATTTTGAAGTATTCAATTAGTTAATATGTACCTTAAACTTTTAAACATGTTTTTAGATGAATTTTACAAATTTTTAAGTTTGCAGCTTTAAATTTTGCTCAAAAATTATGAGTTTTTGTGTTTTTTGAAGTGAAGGTTAGGACCTTCCTTTGATGCACAACATTTTTGGTTAAAATTAATATTTTTTCCTTTACGTATATCAAATGTATGTATGCACGTGCAAAATTTCAAATTTAAAAAAAAAATTAATGAAAATTCTCGACATTTCGGCTACCTTGTTCCCCTTACACAGCCCATCTTAACATTTTTACAAAAATTATACAACATATAGCTCTACAGCTTGACAAAATTTCAACTTAATACCTGTTTTGAATTTTGAGATATAGCGGTTTGAAATTTTGAAAAGTATGCCACTTTTCAAATGCTCCCCATTTCCTCCCACTACTATTATGACGAAATTTTATATTTTTGTTGTATTTCGCTAGTATAGTCTTAATATAGTCTTAAGTTTCAATTACATAACTTAAGATATAGTTGAGATATTATTTTTAAGGTATTTTTCTTTGCACTCCCCTCCCCCCTGGTCTTAAAATAAGATTTTTTTGGATCAAGTAGTTTCGAAGATATAATCATTTGAAAAAAAAAAAAGGATTCGGCCGACAATGTTTTTTTTAGCCCCCTTCCTCCTTTTCGCCGATAGATAAAAAAATGAAATTATTTTTAAGGTTTTTCCCCACAACCCTCTCTATACCTATGCTGACTTTCAGCTTCCTATCTGTAGCAATTTTTTTTTTCTGTGTCGATCACAATATTCATAGTTAGCCAAGCGATTTGCTGAATCGTTGAAAAATTCGAGCGGATTTTCACTTTTCGCGATGTAAGGCCACTAACTCTTGTCAGATTAGCATGCAGTGCTGAAGATGAAATTTTGTCGTTGATGCAGTATTCACAGTATTTAGGACTTTCTCCAATGACAACATGGTGTATTTAGCGAAAGGATTTGGTTCACTAAGAACTGAAGCCAACCGAACATTAAGAGTCGATGATTGTATGTCTAGCCTAGACTTCTACAGATATGTTTTCACCGGACAAATTATGGAATGAATGAGCCGATTTTGCGTCTCGCGAGAGAAGTTAATAAGAATGCTGATGTATTCGACTTCTCTATTGATAAGATGTGCTTAAAGCGTAGACTTAACGCTAGTTGATCCCAAGTTTTTGTTAATTTTGTGTTAATTTTTTGTGTTATTTTATTTATGTATTTGGTGTGGGGATGTTGTTTGTTTCATCCCATCACTAAATGATGAGCCAGTGGATGATTCGATTTCCATCTTTTGAACTTGGAACCGATTTATGGCAATTTTCTTGCATTAAGGAATTCTGATAGTGATAGAATATACTGAACGCAATTGACACCATGAGAAACACATGATATTTCAAATATGGCCAAAATACCACTAGGAAATTCTATCATTTCAATTGGTATACACTATATATTGAAGAGCATTCAAGAAAATTAACAGTTACACGCCATCCTTCCTACTACGCAATTCTTGCGAATGGTCCTATCAAGTATTTTTACTTTATATTCTCCTAGTTAAGAAAAATTAAATAAACTGATTACTATTAATGGCAATAAGAAAGCGTATTAAAATTAAATTTCAAATAGTATGAAGTTCACAAAATTTCAAAGGCTGCAGCCCCAAAAATAACTATGACGAAAAATTAAATTCCATTCTAAACTAAAATTTGACGGTTTAATCCTTTTAAGTAAAATAATCTTACAAAATTATCTTGCAGCAGTTTCCCTTTTCTGTCATTTATTGTTCTTTTTGGTATTATTCAAAAATAAAACTTCGAGATTTTCTACTCAAACTTCATCTTATCTTAACTGAAATAATAAACTTCTTACAGACCCCAAGAACTAAGTCAGATCGTTAATTTAAATCCAAGAAAAATAGTTATGCTGACAAAAGATAAGATCCGGTGAAAAAGTCACTTGTCCCGTGTTACACTGGACATAATTACCTTGACACAATGGTGGCAAAAGATTTAAATCGGAAAAGCTGTACGAAGGACGAAAAGGATCCTAATTGAGGCTTATCAACCGTGCCAAAAACTTTCCTGCCGCAAAATTTATCGTACACGACTTGATTTCCATACGCAATTAATCCGTAACTCTTTCATAAGGATTCTGTTGCTTAAATAGCGTCGACCACAATTTCTGTAAGAAACGAACAACAAGAACACAACAACGGATGAGGAAAACGAAGAATAATGCGAAGAACATTTAATATTAGCAGTGTTCGTAGAAGTTTGAATTTGATTTGGTTGTAAAAAGTTCAGTAATCCGATGATGATAACCTTTTGATGGAAAAATGGAAACCCTTCCGTTTTTGGAATCATAAACGAAATGATTACCTTCAATCCTATTTCATTGCGAGAAGTTTCATTATTAAACGAGTACTCTCAAAATAAGCCCGGTTTTCGGTCTAATTGAATGCAGTAGTTATCTCTGACCCATTCGACTTGAAATAACCCCGGAATAAACGATGTCTCCGGAACTACATTCTTATTTTCTGCCCTTTTGACTGCGGATATTTAAATAATGCTCATCAGGATGGCTTTAGAAGGAAAGTGGCCACGCATTTAGACGATAGCGTAACCTTAATGCTAATAAGCCGTAGAAAAACGTGGAGTTAGAATGACCTTAAGTAATAGTATTTCAAGTATCTCGTACTTTAGCTGAACGGAATTGTATGCAAGTCCATTTTAATTATTCTACTTGTCTCTTCGTAGAAACTACTTGGCTTTTCTTGATGGACGACAGAAGCGATTCATCTATCATTGCCAGAAGCAATGGGAGAAATACATGGCTATAACACAACTCTCCTATGTGGATCTAGCGAAAAGCTAAAAGAGATAAATGACCACTTTAATAATACCTTTTTCTTTTTGTAATAATGTCACGATGGAAAGGATAACCTTCACAGGACACTAATTCACTAAAAAGGACTCTTTTGAGACGGTGACAGCTCTGAAGGAAAAATTACTGAGTAATGTTCATTTTTCGGAAGTCGGTTTTTATTAACGAGATTTGTGGCCAAATAGCTGAAAATTGAGCGATGAGAGAGAATAGTAATATTAATTTAGAAGGATTAGTTTTTCTGCTATGAAGAAAGATTAATTTTTGTACTTTAGATAACACCTCAGAGTATTATAAGTTTACCACCAAGTTCATAACGGTAAGAAATAAGTTTCGGAGAAAAAAATGTATGATGCAGAAGTTCCTATTATCTCTAAAAACTTCCGAAGCCGGATGTCTGTCGGTCCGTCCGTTTACTCTCTAGCTCGAAATTGCACCACTCTTTCTAGTCCCTACCATACAAAATTACACAATTTTAAAAACTTACAATAATCAGATTTTCGGTGAAACTACAAGAAATATTGATTTGGTATGTGGAAATATTATGTTTATATAATCGCGATCAACGGTAAATTAGACACTTGAATACATCCACTCCATCTACCAACCGAATTAATTTATTAAATACTATAAACCAATTTACTCAGTACGTATAAAATTTATCGATGGATAATTAGGCGCTAGATATTTAATTGGCATTGAAGTGGGTTAGGTTAGGTTCGTGGAGGGTTTGGACACCAAAATACTTAAAACTCAAAACTTTTAAAAATTTTTATGCAAAATTTTAAATTAATAGCTTTAAATAGTTAGGAGATAATTGATTTCTTATAAATGGTCGAAAAAATAATTTTGTATGCGAGGAGTTAGAAATTTTAAAGGTATTCTGGTTAACATTTTTTTTTTTTAGGATTTAGGGATTCCTTAAATGCATTTCGCAAATTTTTAAGTTTCTACCTTAAATTTTCGGTTCTTGTGTTTTTTTCATGGGACATGAAATACCTTATGAATGTTAGAACAGGGGGATCGGTGCATAACAATTTTGAAAAAAATTATTATTATTTCTACGTATATCAAATAAATCCCCGCAAGGGGCATTCGAAAACGGACTATGATTGGCTTCTGGAACGTTCGAACATTGAACGACGGGGGAAGAGCTGGGGTTACTCGGTCCTTGCACCGCCAATCAGTGATCGACCGTGAAATGGAGCACTATAACATCCAAAACTTGGGCTTGAGCGAGGTCAGGTGGACAGGATCAGGAGAAGAACGAACCCCTAGCGGAAACACTATTCTGTACATTGGCCCTGAAAGTGAAGCCAGAAATGGCGTGGCGTTCGTCCTTACGCCGAGAGCGAGAAACAGTCTCATTAGCTGGGAACCAATCTCGGATAGGATTATCGTCGTCAGGCTCAGGACCAGTGTCAGAAACGTCACAATTCTGCAGTGCTATGCACCAACTAATACCGCAACATCTGGTGACAAAGAGGAGTTTTATAGCCAACTGAGTGCCACCTTCGATCGTGTTCCAAGAGGTGATATTATTATCATCTCAGGAGATATGAACGCCCAGGTTGGATCAGACAACACTGGACTAGAACACGTCATGGGGAGGCATGGTGACCCTTGGGTCGACCATTCACGACCTTGGATTAAGAGACCCGAAAACGGCGAATTATTTGTGGATTTCTGTAGTACTCGGCAAATGGTCATCGGAAGGACCCTTTTTCCACACAAGGGTCATCATAAAACATCTTGGGTTTCCCCTGATGGTGTTACTCAGAACCAGATCGACCATTTGGCTATAAGTCGCCGATGGAGAAGATGTCTCCTCGATGTGCGAGCGAAACGTGGAGCTGACGTGGGGAGCGATCACCACTTGATGGTTGCCTGCTCGAGATTGTGTACAGCAGCTATCCGACGACCACAAATTCTTCAAATGAAACGTAAGCTTAATGTGGATAAACTCAGAGATCCCAACAAAAAACTCCAGTACACCACCATTCTACGCGAAAAGTCATCAACATTGGATGAACATGAAATGCGCACACTGGACGCCAATTGGGAGGCAACCAGAAACACTTTTCTAACTAGTGCTGAAGAATCTGTGGGATATGCGCAAAGCGGTGAGAAACCCTGGATGTCGCAAGACACATGGGACAAGGTTGGCAATCGGAAAAAAGCCAAATTGGCAATCATCTCTCAACCCGATGTCAACCAACGAACGCCCGACTTGAGGCAGAACTACCGCGATGCTCATATACAGCTTAAAAAGGCTGTTAGACGCGACAAGGGAAAGGCCATTGAAGATCTGGCAAACAAGGCAGAATCTGCGGCTTACCTTGGGGATATGGGTTCACTATTTAAAATCATGAAACAGTTGACGAACAGGAATTTCACCGCCAACCACCTGGTGAGAGATGTCAACGGAACTCTCCTTAATATGACTGAACACCACTTGCGACGATGGAAGGAATACTTCTCTGATATTTTAAACATCTTGTCAGATGAAGACATTCCGGAAACAGAACAACTTGCAAACATCCAACCGCAACAATCCTCTATTAGGGACGCTCCCCCAGATAAGGAAGAGATAGTTTCCGCCAGTCGGTCAATGGCGGGAAGGAAAGCTCCAGGTATAGACGGACTACCAATCGAACTCCTCAAAGCGGACCCGGAAATAACAGCCGATATACTCCTCCCACTCTTCACTAAAGTGTGGAATGATGGAAGACATCCGACTGAATGGAAGAAGGGCGTCATTGTGAAAATTCCGAAGAAGAGCGAACTTCGGGATTGTGGCAATTGGCGTGGTATATGTCTACTTACTGCCGTATCAAAAATTATGGCTAAGGTAATTCTCAATAGGGTTAGTGATGTCGTCGAGAGCACTCTCGAAGTTTATCAGGCTGGATTCCGTAAAGGGTCGTCTTGTACCGACCACACAAATATCCTACGGATAATATTAGAGCAGTCAGCCGAAATGGGTTCGCCACTACATCTCATGTTTGTGGACTTCGAGAAAGCTTTCGACAGCGTTAAGCGAGACTACATATGGAATGCTTTGCGTAGGAGAGGTATTCCAGATAAGGTCATAGCTATGATTAAAGAATCCTACGAAGATGCAAGGTGTCGCGTCTTGCATAGAGGAGAGCTGTCCGAGAGCTTTCCTGTGCGAACGGGTGTCAGACAAGGCTGCATATTATCACCAGCCCTGTTTCTGGTGGTAATAAATGACATCTTGAAAGCTGCACTGGAAGGTGGGGAAGGTAAAGGTCTTCAATGGAGACTATTTAACATCTTAAGTCACCTTGATTATGCTGATGACGTGTGTTTGCTTGCACATACCCGTTCGGACTTAGAGTCAAATGTTCACTCGTTGCATTCTAAATGCAAAGAGGCGGGACTGAAAATAAATATGCGTAAAACCAAGTACATGCACATGGGTTCGAACGCAAGCACACCGATTGTTCTTAACGGACAGGATGTGGAAGAGGTGCAAGATTTTTGCTATCTCGGAAGCATTGTCTGCATGGACGGCGGAGCTGAAAAGGATGTTGAGGCTCGGCTAAATAAAGCTCGTCAGGCCTTTGGTATCCTTTCCTCTTTCTGGAGGTTAAGAGAGATCTCCCTTCGCACGAAGTTGCGAGTTTTTGACGCATGCGTCAAATCCGTGTTGTTATATGGTTGTACTACGTGGAAAGTGACCGTTCGACTTACCAAGAAACTCCAGACTTTCGTAAACCAATGCCTCCGGCGCATTTTAGGAATATTCTGGCCAGAAGTAATCTCCAACGACGAACTTAGGAGTACAACTCGCCAGACTAAAATAGGTATTGAGATTCAACGGCGAAAGTGGCAGTGGATCGGTCGTACTTTGAGGAAACCAGAGCGAAACATCGCAAAACAGGCTCTGGATTATAACCCTCAAGGAAGACGTCGGGTTGGTCGACCATGTAACATATGGAAGCGAGCAGTTGAGCAGAAGGCCAGAGGAATAAGCAGTCCTGGCAACAGCTTAAAGCCGATGCTCAGGATCGCGCCTTGTGGAAGAGAGTTGTTTCTGTCCTATGCCCCTATAGTGGGTCTTAACAGGAATTTGATTTGATATTAAATAGATGTATCCATGCGCAAAATTTAAACTTTCTATCTTTCACAAGAGCTCCAAAAAATCACTACAAGCTTTCGACATTTTTGTTTACCACTCCCAATACCAAAATCAACGACTATTTGGTTCTACAATCTCATAAATTTTGATTCGATATCTGTACGTAGCTTCGATATTTAACGGTTTGAAATTTGGAAAAGTTCACCATTTTTATAATGCCCTCCATGTCTCCCACTACTACTATGATCAAATATTGATTATTTTTTGTATTTCGCTAGTATAGATTAATATATGTTCCAGGTTTCAATTACATCGCATAAGAGATAGTTGAGATATTAACTTTTAAATTTTTTTCTGGTCTAATTTCGAAAATATAATCATTTGAAAAAAAAAATAAATTCGGTGAACCATTTTTTTTAGCCCCCCTAAATTATTTCTAAAGTTTGTCCCACAAACCTCTCTATATCTATGATAATTTTCAGATTACTATCTGCATTCATAGTGGAGATATTAGCAATTGTAATTTTTGACTCTTTCCTTATCCCCGCCTCCCCCTTCTACCTGACACTCGCCAAAATTTAGATAACGGAGCTCCAAACAAAAACAAAATATTCCTTTAACGGTCTCGGAGATATGAGTCCATATGTACGGCGGACGGCATACGGCGAGACGGATTTTTTTTTTTCATTTTTAGGCTAATTTAGTAATGAAACGAGAAAAAACAAAATTTCAGGGCTGCATTTTTTTCTTTTCTGTGTCGATCACAATATTTTATTATTGGAGTAATAAAGTAATTGCTTTCTTCGATGAATGTCCTGATGAATGTTCACCTACAGAAAAATATCGTTACAAACTTTGTAGTAAGTGCCTTAATGAAATTTTTTAATTTTCAAGAATGATGCTGATTTTCTCGTACCTACCCTCAAGCCCAAATCGCATAAACTAACCAATAACTAAAAATCGACTCACAAAACGGTAATTTCTTTAAAATTGAATTGCTCTAAATCGTTTCGAAAATAGTCATTTAAATATTTCGAGATGCTAAGGCACAGATCGGAGCAGCTTATAATCTTATTATTCAGCACAGAAGAAACTTAAAATTGCAAAAGTTAATCCCAGCTACAACACAGAAAAAAAAATGCACATAAACTTAGATTTAAATTTTTTCTTAAGAACGAACGAAAAAATAACTTTGAAATTTAAAACATTTTCGGAGGTTTTATTTGAACGTTCTCGTTGTACTTATGCTTGTGCATAAGGAGCTTTCTTCTTCTCCGACCGTTTTATAACTTATGCAAGTGTAAAGCCACTGGGATTTCTTAAATTCTAAAGGACGAAAGAAAGTATAAACTAAGAATATACATAGAAATAAACGAAAAACTCCCGAAAGGAAAAATTCAAACCAGTCATTTTTTTAGAGCTTACCGTTTCCTTGTTGCGATTCGACTTTGCCAGGACATCTTCGAACCAAAGCCATTGCTTCTCCGTGTCATGATTGTCATATCCCGACAGGGCACTAACTTGTCCTCCACTATTACTACTATGATGAGAAACTGGGCCACGACCGTAGCCATTCGAATCTCCTTGATAGTGATGTCCGTCCCCATGATGATAGTAGAAATGTTTGTACTCAGGTAAATCGAGGGCTCCTGCTCCACCTCCCATGCCACCCATCGAATTCGGTCGTTGCCTAACCGCCGCCAACTGGCTTTGTGAATATTTCGGATCGTGTCGCATGAAATTTGTATTGAGCGCGATTATCCTTAAACGACTTTTGGTCTGTTCGATAGTATAATATCCGCCTGCAAATAATGTAAAAAAAAACGGTAGAGAAAGGTGAATAAAAAACGCAACAATGGAATATTAAAATTGGAAATTATAGTGAAAATTAATTTTTATTACGGTCGATTGTATTTTGTTATATTGATTTTTATTGCCCTTTCTTTCTGCCTGAAGTGTATCCAACATGCAACACTAATTATTATTATTGCATTCGATTGTCTGCATTTTTTTCCAATATGTGAAATAAAATGAAATAATGATTTTAATTACCTACGTACAAATTATTTATTTATTCCAATATTACCCTCTTTTTAATTCCAGCTCTGAATTTTTTTATTGGAAATAATTACAAAGTAAAAAATAATCGTGAACTACGTTTATAGTGATTTCTATTTTGAAAAAATGTAACCCGTTTTTCATAACAGCCGATATATTCCTCCCACTCTTTACTGAGGTGTGGAATGAAGGAAAATATCCGACTGAATGGAAGGAGAGCGTCATTGTGAAAATCCCGAAGAAGGGCAACCTTCGGGATTGTGGCAATTGGCGTGGTATATGTCTACTTACTGCCGTATCAAAAATTATGGCTAAGGTAATTCTCAATAGGATTAGTGATGTCGTCGAGAGCACTCTCGAAGCTTATCAGGCTGGATTCCGTAAAGGGTCGTCTTGTACCGACCACACAAATACCCTACGGATAATATTAGAGCAGTCAGCCGAAATGGGTTCGCCACTACATCTCATGTTTGTGGACTTCGAGAAAGCTTTCGACAGCGTTAAGCGAGATTACATATGGAATGCTTTGCGTAGGAGAGGTGTTCCAGATAAGTTCAAAGCTATGATTAAAGAATCCTACGGAGGTGTCGCGTCTTGCATAGAGAAGAGCTGTCCGAGAGCTTTCCTGTGCGAACGGGTGTCAGACAAGGCTGCATATTATCACCAGCCCTGTTTCTGGTGGTAATAAATGACATCTTGAAAGCTGCACTGGAAGGTGGGGAAGGTAAAGGTCTTCAATGGAGACTATTTAATATCTTAAGTCACCTTGATTATGCTGATGACGTGTGTTCGCTTGCACATAACCATTCGGACTCAAATGTTCGCTCGTTGCATTCTAAATGCAAAGAGATTGAAAATAAATATGCGTAAAACGAAGTACATCGATTGTTCTTAACGGACAGGACGTGGAAGAGGTGCAAGATTTTTGCTATCTCGGAAGCATTGTCAGCATGGACGGCGGAGCCGAAAAGGATGTTGAGGCTGGAGTAAATAAAGCTCGTCAGGCCTTCGATATCCTTTCCCCTTTCTGGAGGTTAAGAAAAATCTCTCTTCGCACGAGGCTGCGAGTTTTTGACGCAAGCGTTAAATCCGTGTTGTTATATGGTTGTACCACGTGGAAAGTGACCGTTCGACTTACCAAGAAACTACAGACTATCGTAAACCAATGGCTCTGACGCATTTTAGGAATATTCGGGCCAGAAATGATCTCCAACGACGAACTTTGGAGTACAACTGCCAGACTAAAATAAGTATTGATATTCAAAGGCAAAAGTGGCAGCGGATCGGTCATACTTTGAGGAAACCAGAGCAAAACATCGCCAAACAGGTTCTGGGTTATAATCCTCAAGGAAGACGTCAAGTTGGTCGACCATGTAAGACATGGAAGCGAACAGTTGAGCAGGAGGACAGAGGAATAAACAAGTCCTGGCAACAGCTTAAGGCCGATGCTCAGGATCGCACCTTGTGGAAGAGAGTTGTTTCTGTCCTATACCCCTATAGGGGGTCTCAACAGGAATTTGATTGATTGAACTCGTTTTTTTCTAACAGTTCCTTTGTTCTATTGTAAAAAACTTGACCTGAAAAATACACACTTCTTGCCCCGAATTTTTCGAGGGTGAACTCAATTGACCTGTAATTAGGGTTACCAGGTTTCCTTTGATTAGGATTAAGTCTAGTGGGTAGCGTGTTGGTCGTACAATGCGAAGGTCGTGAGCTTAAGTCCCGGTCGCCGTAATATAATTAATTTAGCTGGAATACTCAGTAAATAAGAATGAACTTTAAATAAATTTGTTGGAAGTTGGAATTTTCCCTAAGATACTCATGCAACTTTGAACTGTGTTCAAAGAACTTAATTCTTCTTTTTATACTCTAGATGGAATCTGAGAGTATATTATGTTTGCTTTACCGTTTTTAAACTAAGAAATAATGCTCCCAGAGAGCCGCTACGGGAAAGGAAATATTTGTTGTCGCTCAAAAACCTGGATTCCGAGTGATGTCTGTGCGTCTATCTACAACATAACTTTCGAAAACTTTAAACTATCGTGCTGAGATTTGTTATGTGTCAGTTTTAGAAAAAAAGTAATCTTAAGCTCGTGAACGGGCCACATCCCCCACTCGTTCTACCACCTCCCATACAAATACAAATTTCAATAAATTTTTAAATTTTAAGAAATTAAGATTTCTTTGAAACTACTTCAGAGCTATTAACTTGAAATTTGGGTCAGAGTATAATGATATATATAAAGACGAATTTTTGCGAAATTCTATTATATTATAATTGTAAACAGTTTTGTGAAAATACTCAACTTATTCCACCTACTACTACCCACTCCCAAATAAATTCCATGAAATTTTGGAGTTTGAGTTAAATAATTTTCTTCGAAACTGTCAAAGCTGTCAACTTTAAGTATTGTGGAAAGTATAATAATAGAAATATCATTGACGATGTAAAGTTTTGTTTAGATCCGAATACTCTTTCTACCGCCTCCCACACAAATGCATAATTTTTTATAAATGCATTATATCAATTTTGCCAGAATTTGTCTCTTAATAATTGCAATAAATGCTAAAAAATGTTATCATTTTCGCTTCACTCCTTCTACCCCTCCCATACAAATATTTATATTATTAATTTAACAAAATCATTTTTTCTTCGAATATATGAGAGCGATTGATTTTGAAATTGAGACAAAGCAGTTTCAAAATCATCTAAAACCCTCCGCTTTCAATGCCACAAATTCAGGAAAACTATGTCCGATTTCATTGAAAATAATGAAAACTTCAAACTTTGAATTTAGCAAGAAATATTTTGCATGTCACTCTCGGTGTTAAATACGAAAATTGCAAACCTCTTCCTCTACTTCTACAACCTCTCATACAAAAGTCACTGTCCACTATTCGGTGTGTCGGTGTTAAATACGAAAATTGCAAACCTCTTCCTCTACTTCTGCAACCTCTCATACAAAAGTCACTGTCCACTATTCGAAAGAATTTGAGATGACATATTTTCCGGTACTTTAATCTCTTCCCACTTTATCTAGAGTTTGTTTAATAAGTTCAAAATTCTCTTTTAAATTAGACAATATAGAGTTTAATTTTAAAGTACAGCTTACTTTTATTATTTCTTCATAAGAATATACAAAATAACTAAATGACAGTTTACCTACATGAAATAACTACGAAAGGTCTGAAAATGCAAACTACTTCTCAATATATTCGAAAGAAGTAGCATAACAATTACATTTATTTTAACAGACTCTCTATGAGATAAGGTTAGAGTTAAGAGTCTTCTTTGTGGTACTCTACGAAAAAAATTATAACTTTTCCTATTTATTAGTTTGAATTTTAAATTACTGAATATTGAATGAACATCCAAATCTATAGTTTTGTTTGCTTCTAACATTTAACAGTTTCGGTGAAAATAGTTAAAACATGTGAACAAATAATAAATCAATTTCTACTTTTTCAGAAATTTTATTGTTTTCTATTAATAAAACTGACTTAATTCGCTTTGAAAATTCTTTTTGATTTAAAAAGTATATACAAAGTTAACACTGTATCGCCTGCTGGCAAAAGAGGTACAGATGTACCTATCGCATTCACATCTAGGACGCTTAGTTGCGCTGAATCAAATTATTCAACGATAGAGCGCGAACTATTAGTAATCATTTTCGTGATCGATAAATTTCGACCATTTACGGTCAATTTAAAACCGTAACAGTTCTCTAATCTTTAACTTGGCCTTGCAATTGTAGGGATCCAGGATCTTGTCTAGTTAGATGGAGACTCAATTTAGAATACTTTGAATTAGACTTTAAATATATAAAGCTCAACTCTAACGTAGATTATTCATAAATATTAGTGGAACCAAATATTTGTCTCAACACAATAACAAAATGGTTTGGTGAATGTTTTCTCAGTGCATTTCGAATTGAAAGAAAATATTTCCGGATTCTACACTGTTACGCTTTATTATTCGTGACGTTTTGGTCTCTGCTGAAACCTTAATCAAACTGATCGAAAATTACAAAACACAATTATTATATAGAAGGAAGGGTAATTAAGATTAAATTAGTTAATTAACACAATAACAAAAGTTATATAGTATTATGTATGTAAATATCTTCAACTATAACGAAGAAGATTCGCTCTTAAAATCCAAGTACAATATAGCATCCTTGCAAGTTCAGGCTCAGTGGCTACCCAAACAATTAAAAGAGATCTTATACGTAATCTATCTTATCTCTCGTACAAACATAACAGAGCTTTATGCTGTACTCATGATGAATGCTCTGCACTTCAGTAGTAATAAACTCATGGCGTTTGTGTTTGCTGGGATATTGTTACATGTCAACTCTTAAGACGCTCAGCAATTGTTCGCGATCTCAACTCTCAACACAAATACTGGACAAATCATCAACAGTATCTGATCTTCAACGCACCCATGCTTGCTCTCTCATACACAAATATTATACACTCCGTTTCATATTTATAGCCCCCGTAGAAATTTTATGTTATTTCCACTCGGAAAAATTGTATGCTTTTGTATTTGATTGCTAAATGTAGAAAGCCTGGGGCTGAAATTATTGCAAGGATTCGTTATTTTTGAAACAGTTCCAGCTATTATACGTTTTTTGCTCGTTTCATTTATATAAACCAGTTGAAGTTTCCAACTAAATAAAGTGTTTATTTCATATAAATTTTAAATAAAAAATTTTATACAAAAACTTAATAATTAATAGGCCCTCCTTTGGATTTCATGACTTCAAAAATCCTTTTTTCATCGACTGGATTAATTTATTTAATATTTCAGGGTCAAGCTTTCAATTTCGCCAGTGATTCATACTGGCGATTTTCAGCATATACCCGTCTGACAAGAGCTCGCCAAATGTTTTCAATGGGATTCAGATCGAACATGCCGGAAAGTTCATCACCCTAATGGAATTTGTCTCCATCCAACCCATTGTTTCACGACTGGTATGAATTCTGGCATTATCTTGTTGGAAAATCCAGTTTTTTTCACCATGTTCTGTCAGAAATGAAAGTGCACTGTTTTCGAGTACTTGGATGTAATCTCTACTGTTAATCCGCGATGAAATAAATTGTATATCCAAATGCCTTGCTGCAGAAAATGATCCCCACAACATCACAGAACCACCACCAAAATTGCTCTTCGAGAAATAGCGAGGTTCCTTTCTCAGATCGCGCCAGTAAGAATTAAATCCGTCGGGTCCATCTATGTTCTATTTCTTTTCATCAGAAAATATCACCTGAAAATGAAATCTCGAGCTTAAACAATGAAGAAGTACGAAAGCCAGTATGTCTTACAGAAGACCAATCTGTAGCCATGTGGTTTTCTGAGAATTCCATCCGAGCTTTCTTAAGGCGATCTAATAGTCGTGGAGAACTCTTCATTTTACCTCTAGAAATGTTGGGATTACGTTGAATTGTTCTCCAAACTGTTGTTTTTTACACCTTTGTTGGGACAAGAGCTGCCAATTTATTGCAACTTAGTGTCGAATTGCTTGCTGCCCGTACAATTTTCTTCTCTCCCCGCGGAGACAGTTTTCTTTTTCTCCATTTCACTTCGTTTTTCTATATAGTTCCGGATCTTTTAAAAAATTTCGAATTACACGACGACTGCGAGCAAATTTTCTCGAAATTTCACTTAGGTTCAAACCATCATCTTTGTACGCTAAAATTTCACCCTTTTCGACATCATTTAAAGACACACCGCGCGGCATTTTAAATAATTAGATTATTACAAAACCCTCATGTAAACAACAACTAAACTGATTCAGTGTGTCGATTTTTAACTGCACTAATCACCATGTGGGTTTTGAATATGAAACGCACAAAAATGACGAGTTTCCAAGAACTGCAGCAAAAAGAACGGTAATGAAAAATGATTTACAGAAAAATCATTGCACAGAGTTTCTCAATCTTTCCTTGAATTTAACTTGGGGCAAAATTATTTTAAGGCGAAAATAATTTCAAATTGGTAGGTGGGTTATAAATATGTAACAGAGTGTGTATACGTGCGAACATACATACTAGCCCATATCGGACACACAGATTCACATCAGCACATTATGTTGAAAAGTGAAGAAACTTTTAGAGTACTGTGATATAAAAACATAACAGGACTACGAATGGGCATAAAGCCCAATCGTGCGATACTCTAGATGAAAGAGAAATTTTTTGATTTCAAGAAATTTTGTAGGGGAAGTGGTACAGTGGTTGACGACATTGCATATCAAAATATTTTACACAAAATGTAGGACTAAAGATTTAATAGTTGCTGAGAAAATTAGGTTATAGGATTTATCCAAATTGTGTAGTTTATATGGGAGGTGGTACAAGGAGGAGCGAGTCCTTAGTGACTTTTTCACAAATAACTATAAACATCATGCTTTTGACATGTTTTAAATTGTAGATCAATAGCATTCATACTTTACAGGAAAATCCGCGTTTTGTAAAGTTGTGAAATTGAGTGAGATTGTATGGGGGGGGGGGGGTAGAAGGGGTTCAGATAACAGCTTCATTTTTTTGGGCTTACTAATAATTCTAAATAAATATTAAGTGCACAATTTCAGCTCGATAGCTTTTATACACACCGAGTTATTGTTTTAGAGTATTTCATGAAAAAGTAAAGTTAGTATGGGAGGTGGTGGAAGACAGGGAAGGACTTAAATAATTTTTATATGATAGATTAAAATCATCATAAAAGTAATATATTCCAAATTCTTTTATTGTCGAATTCCAAAATTGCGCCATTTTGTATGGGAGGTAGTAGTAGGGATAAGACTAATCATCTAATTTTTTTTGAGTTGAATAATAATTCTAAATAAGTTGTAAATGCATAATTTCAGGTCGATACGTTTTATACATACTGAATAAATAGAGCATCGCATGAAAAAGTACAGTTTGTATGGGAGGGGGTGGAAAGAAGAAGAGGACTCAAATAAATTTTATGCAGTTAATTGAAATTATCATAAAAGTATTATATTCCAAATTTCAGACTAATGGCTTTTATACTTTTTGAGCAAATCCGTTTATTGTCGAATTGCGTATTTGTGTTATTTTGTATGGGACGGAGTAGAAGGGGTGAAGCTATTCATCTAATTTTTATTGGTCTTACTAATAATTCTAAATAAATATTTTTTGCACAATTTCAGCTCGCTAAATTTTATACGCACTGAGTAAATTGGTTTAGAGCATTTCACGAAAAAGTGCAGTTTGTACGGGAGATGGTGGAAGGAGAGGGAGGACACACATAATTTTTATACGGTAGATTGAAATCATTGTAAAAGTAATATACTCCAAATTTAAGTTCAATAACTTTTATACTTTTTGAGCAAATCCGTTTATTGTAAAATTGCGTAATTGTGTCATTTTGTACGGGAGGGGGTAGAAGGGGTGGAGCGATTTGGCCCGTTCACGAACTTGACCTTACTTTTTTCCTAAAAATGACATACAAAAATTGTTAGCACTATAGCTCAAAGCTTTCGAAAGTTATGCTGTAGACAGACGCACAGACGGACAGACGGACAGACAGACAGACAGACGGTCACACGGAATCGAGGTTTTTGAGCGACAACAAATATTTCTGTACCCTTGGCGGCTCTGTGCGAGCGTTATTTTTTAGCGTTACAAACGGTAAGGCAAGCACAATATACTCTCAGATTTCATCTACAGTATAAAAGGCAAGTGTTTGTTTAAAGACAGATTCGTAATTCAGAAGCGAGTAATTCTTGCGATTAACCGCATTGACACTGGGAATAATAGAGCACACGAAAAGTAGTTAACTGATTTTCAAAAGCGAATAATAAAGTTTATGTTTCGTAAATTGAAAAGCGAACTGTGTGTTTGCTTGCAAAGAGTCAAGTGTTCGCTTATTTCATTCTAAATGCAAAGAGGTGGGACTGAAAATAAATGTTCGTAAAACCAAGTACATGCACATGGGTTCGAACGCAAGCACACCGATTGTTACTAACGGACAAGATGTAGAAGAGGTGCAAGATTTTTGTTAACTCCGAAGAGTTGTCAACTTGGACGACGGAGCCGAAAAGGATGTTGAGGCGTGTATAAATAAAGCTCGTCCGGCTTTCAGAATATTTGGCCCTTTCTGAAGGTTAAGATAGATCTCCATCGCGTCCAATCTGTGTTGTTATATGGCTGTATACTACCTGGAAAGTTAGGCTTAATATGTAATTGAAAACTTTGCTGAACTAATAATTCCGACGCATTTTAGGGATATTTTTTCCCAGATGTGATCTCCAACGACGAATTTTGGAGTTTAACTTGACAGACTAAAATAGACACTGTTATTCAAAAACGAACGTAGCACTTTGTGAAAACCGGAGTGATAAATTGCCGAAGAAGCTCTAAATTTTAGCCCTCAAGAAAGACGTAGAAGCGAGCAGTTGAGAAGGAGGCCAGAGAAATAAACTAGTCCTGGGTACAATTAAAGGATGACGCTCAGGATCGCACCTTGTGGAAGAGAACTGTTTCTGTTCTATGCCCATTTAGGGCACTTAACAGAAGTTGATTGATTGATTGAAAGGTTGGGTAACAAAAATCGTGTGTCCAAATTACAATGATTTAAGCACATAATAAAAATAACATCACAAAAGCTAAAAGAAAAATTTAAAAGTATTGGATTTTTGACAATACATACATAACAAATTGGTACAAAGTTTCGAAATAACTGAACACATACATAACACAGAAAAGCTCTTTTATTATATTACTCGGAAATCAAATACCAATTAATAGATTGGAAATCAAATATCGATTGAAATTTATGAGCTCCTGAATAATTGAAAGAAACAAATCTTATCTTCAAAGTAACTCGAATAACGGAATCACGTCTACGATATAACTCATGCGTTTTGCAAGCGTTGCTCGCCTGAAAATCTTAAAACTTCTAAATAATTCAACTCCAACGCCAGTAATCCAATAAAACGAATTAAATTTTACCCACCTTTTTCAAATGTCTGAACTGCTTCAGACGGCAGCCAGTGCCTCCAAAGTTCACCTAGCAGGCGAAAATCACTTATCGAACCGTCTTCATGACCCAGGACAGGAAAGACGAACTGCGATGGAAAAGTCCTTCCTAGCAGTTCGGTAATGTTTCTCAGAATGTCCAGCCGTGTTGATTCCAGCAATCGATGGGCCGAATGCGAGAGTCCATCACTGAAAATGCGAAAAAAGAGCCATGATGAAATAAATTAAAAAAAAAAGTTTTAAATCAGGAAAAGACATTATCTCCCGCCTTGTGATATCCCAAGCTAATTGTGTAAAGAGCAAAGTGACACTTTCAATTAGGACACAAAAGGATCTTGGTAATCGGGTTAATCCTTCATTTGGCTCTGTGATTGCGTCGGGTTTCGTCGAAAGTTATATAATTTTAATGGTTCGGCCATGTGTTATGTAACATAGTAGTAATCCATACCTCGTGTGATAGCGAGTTTGAAATATTTTCTTGAATATTAAAATACGTGCATTACTGCGGTTGTTATAAAAAAAAGGACTCCTTGAAGCCTTTTTTCATATGTTGTAATATGATAAGAAAATGCCTACCAGCTTTAACCAAACATTACGTTTACACAGACTGTGGTTGATATTAAAATGTTGCTTAACACGCATCCGTCGTTCATGTCATTTCTACACAAACAAAAAATAAACTGCCAACAAGTCGGGCGAAACTTTATTATTCTTGGGACAAGTTGCGGATGAGTGGAAAGTCAATATGCAGGTTAGAGTGGTTAGGGAAGGCTAAGTGAAAGGGAGTTCTTGGGCAGGACTGTTAACAATATTTCATTCGTTTCTGTAAGTTTGGTTTTTATGAGGGGAGGAGTAGGGGTAATAGTAAGGGTGGGTGGATGTTAATAGCTTTTTAATTAATTGCTTGAATCACGTCCAATATTCTCTGTATAGAATGTGTTTCATAGACGAAGTTGCATAGAATTTTCATAAAATTCGGTGTATTTTACATTCATGAAACCGAACATTTGTATGGGAGGGGGTAGAGAATATAGGGGAATCGTAAAATTTGATATGCAGTTTTATTTCGCTTCTCTTGTAAGGTGCTTGTATAAAATTTCAAGTTCGTAGCTCTTAGTTTGTTGGTTATTATTTGATTTAATGAAATTGATCGAAATCATACTTTTGTATGGGAGGGGGTAGAAGCGCAAGCGCGATTTCAAAACTTTTAAAGCAACTTCATTTGAATTATTTTTATAAGTTTTTATGCCAAATTTGAAATTGATAGCTTTTAAGAGTTAGCTGATAACTGATTTCTTAAAAATGCTCGAAAAAAAAATTTTGTATGGGAGGGGATAGAGGAGGTAAGGGAATCGTAAAACTTGTGATGCAATTTTCTTTTATTTTTATTGTAAGGTGCTCGTACGAAATTTCAAGTTCGTAGCTTTTAATTTGTTGGTTATTAGTTGATTTAATGAAATTAGTCGAAATCATACTTTTGTATGGGAGGGGGTAGAAGGTCAAGCGCGATTTTAAAACTTTTAACGCGATTTCATTTTAATTATTTTTGTTAGTTGTTGTGCAAAATTTCAAATTGATAGCTTTTAATAGTTAGGTGATAATTGATTTCTTGTAAATGGTCGAAAAAATAATTTTGTATGGGAGGGGGTAGAAGTGTTAAAGGTTTTCGACCAGTTAATATTTCGTATATTTAGGGATTTTTTTTAAATGCATTTCGAAAATTTTCAAATTTCTACCTTAAAATTTCACTCAAAAATTTTCAGTTTATGTGTTTTTTTCAATGCACATGAAACACCTTGTGCACGTTAGACCGGGGGGGTCGGTTTATAACAAATATGGATCAAGTTATTATTATTTTTCTATGTGGATTAAATATAGGTATTCACATGCAAAATTTTAACTTTGTATCTTTTACCAGAGCCCTAAAAAAATCACTCAAAATTTTCGATATTTTTGCTTATTACCTCCCTCCCCTTACACCTCCCAACTTAAAATTTTTAATAAAATTAACTATTATGTAGTTCTACAATCTGACAAATTTTTGATTTGATATCTGTACTATTTTTGGAGATATAAGGATTTGTAATTTTGAAAAGTGCGCCATTTTTGAAATGCTCCTTATTTCCCCCCACTACTATTATTTCAACATGTTATATTTTTTTTATATTTGCCTAGTATAGCTTAATATAAGTTTTAAGTTTCAATTACATAGCTTAAGAGATAGTTGAGATATTAATTTTTAAGCGTTTTTCCTTGCACCCCCCCTGACCCTCCCCCTTACAATAATTAGCCGCTTTCTAAGCTGGTTCCGATGAAACTATATGCCACCTTGACGGTCTCTAAAAATGGTTTTGTTACGATAAGTAATTCCGAAGATATAATCATTTGAAAAAAAAATTCGGCCGACAATTGGTTCTAAGCCCCCCCTTTTCGCACCCCAATGGATAAAAAAATTAAATTATTTTTAAAAGTTGTCCCACAAGCCCTTCTATATTAATGTTGAGTTTTAGCTTCCTAGCTGTTACCATGGTTGAGATATTTGAATTCGTATTTTTCGGTTTAAGCGCTCCCCCCGCCTCCCCCTGAACCCGTATACCCCCGAAAATGAGTATCCGCCTGAGATCCGCAATTATCTACAATCTCTCCAAAAATGAACTTTCTATCTTGAAGGGTTTGGGAGTTAATGTGCGCTGAGCGTACACGTCGGCGTACGGCGGACGGCGTACGGCGTACGGCGTACGGCGGACGGCGGACGGCGGACGGCGTACAGACAGACGGATTTTTTTTTTTTGCATTTTTAGGCTAATTTAGTCATGAAACGCGAAAAAAAAAAATTTCAGGGTAGCAAACTTTTTTTTTTTTTTGTGTCGATCACAATACTTTATTATTATAATAATAAAGTAAATGTAAAGTCTTATAGAAACGTTATTCATGCGTGACCTCGATTAGGATTTTGGCATTATTTCAAAAACATCTTCTCTCATCAGTTTTTCGATATTTTTTATGGAATTTAAATCATGTACAGAATCTACATCAACGATTGTTTTGATTGGAAAAGTAACTGACGGATGCGTGTTAAGGCGAAAAAATACGCGTAGTCCCATTTTTACCAAGGCTGCTCGACGGCAGAGTAGTACCAAGTAAAGTGTCAATTCTCTCCAATTGTAAAAAAATTTTAAAATGTAACGTAAAAAGAATTTTAATTTTACTTGTTGTATCACTTCGTGATTGTTCGTGCTCATCGCTACCCAAAATAAAATTTGTAATAATTAGAAAAATATTTATTTTCAAGAACTCTATTACTTTTTTCAAAATTTTTTTTTTCAATTGCAAATACGCCGAATTGTAGTACAATACAAATAAAATGTTGTTCTTTGACCGTCATTCGGTAAGCTGAAAGAGCCAAGTTGAAACGAAATATTTAGCGGCTTCAAAAATTCTTATTATTGATAAACTACTAACTGCCTCTTCCGGCTGACGATCATTCTCAAAAACAATGCCGATCTGTCCGCCGACATGACCGATATTTTCTGATCTATCCTAACCAGTTCTGTTTAAAATTACTCGAGTTATCATTGAGACACACAGATATACTTCACCGCGAAAGCTTCTTTTAGGGAATCGAGATAACTCAAAACGTATAAATCCGTCAAAAATAAAAATAAAATTTTTTCGCGATCCCAATAGTTCTCCTTTATTTCATAATATGGGGAACTAAAATTGAATGAATTACGTGTAATTCAATTAATGCTCAAATACTTCAAATAATGCCAACTTAAGGAAATTATAAAAAATCGATACCATTTCTAAATTAATTTGAAGAAAACTTCCGTCTCGCATTCAAATTTTTACTTTATTATTTTTTAATAATAAAGTATTGTGATCGACACAGAAAAAAAAAAATTTGCTACCCTGAAATTTTGTTTTTTCGCGTTTCATGACTAAATTAGCCTAAAAAAGCAAAAAAAAAAATCCGTCCCGCCGTACGCCGTACGCCGTCCGCCGTACGCCGTACGCCGTACATATGGACTCGTACCTCCAAAACCGTTAAAGGTAGAATGTTGGTTTTTGGGTGGATTGTTAATTTGGTAAGTGAGCTCCATTATCCAAATTTTGGGAAGTGTGGGGTGGAAGGGGGAGGCGGGGGGATGGAAAAAGTCGAAAAATACACTTGCTAATATCTTCACCACGAATGCAGATAGAAAGATGAAAATCAGCATACATATAGAGAAGGTTGTGGGACATACTCCAAAAATAATTTAATTTTTTTATCCATTGGCGTCCGAAAAGGGGGGGCTAAAAACAAATTGTCGGCCGAATCTTTTTTTGAAATGGTTATATCTTCGAAACTACTTACCATAAAAAATTCATATTTTGGGACAATTAAGATGGCGTATAGATCCATCAGAATAAGCTTAGAAATAGGCTAATTAATGTAAGGGGGAGGGTCAGGGGGGGCGCAAAGAAAAACACTTAAGAATTAATATCTCAACTATCTCTTAAGCTATGTAATTGAAATTTAAAACATATACTAAGCTACACTAGCGAAATATAAAAAAAATATAAAATTTGGTCATAATAGTAGTGGGGGGAAATGGGGAGCATTTCAAAAATGGTGCACTTTTCAAAATTAGAAATCGTTATATCTCAAAATTGAGTGCAGATATCGAATCAAAAATTCGTCAGATTATAGAACTATATAATTTATAATTTTGATAAAAATTTTAAGTTAGAGGGTGTAAAGGGAGGGAGGTGGTAAGCAAAAATGTCGAAAATTTTGAGTGATTTTTTTAGGACTCTGGTCAAGGATAGAAACTTTAAATTTTGCATGTGGATACATCTATTTTATATACACAGAAAAAAAATAATAATTTGATCCACAATTGTTACGAACCGACCAGCACGGTCTAAGGGGCACAAGGTGTTTCATGTGCAGCGAAAAAAACACGAAAACTGAAAATTTTTGGATGTAATTTTAAGGTAGAAACTTGAAAATTTGGGAAATACATTTAAAAAAAAACCCCAAACGTATAAGATATTAACTGGTTGAATACCTTTGAAACTTCTACCCCCTCCCATACAAAATTATTTTTTCGACCATTTTTAAGAAATTAATTATCACCTAACTATTAAAAGCTATCAATTTGAAATTTTGCATAAGAACTTATAAAAATATTTAAAATAAAATTATTTTAAAAGTTTCAAAATAGCACTTGCCCTTCTACCCCCTCCCATACAAAAGTATGATTTCGACCAATTTCATTAAATCAACTAATAAACAACAAATTAAAAGCTACGAACTTGAAATTTTGTACGAGCACCTTACTAGAGAAAGAAAATAAAATTGCATCACAAATTTTGCAATTCCCCTACCTCTTCTACCCCCTCCCATACAAAATTATTTTTTCGAGCATTTTTAAGAAATCGGTTATCAGCTAACTCTTAAAAGCTATCCATTTCAATTTTTGCCGGAAAACTTATAAAAATAATTGAAATTAAATTTTGTTAAAAGTTTTGCAATCACGCTTGCCCTTCTACCCCCTCCCATACAAAAGTATCATTTCTACCTATTTCATTGAACCAACTAATAACCAACAAGTTAAAAGCTGCGAACTTGAAATTTTGTACGAGAAGACTACAACAGAAAGGAAATAAAATTGCGTCACAATCTTTACGATTCCCCTACCTTCTCTACCCCCTCCCATACAAATGTTGGTTTCGTGAATGTAAAATACACAGAATCTTATTCTATGCAACTTCGTCTATGAAACTGACATTCTATACAGAGAATATTGGACGTCAATTAAAAAACTATTAACATCCACCGACCCTTACTATCAACCCTCATCCCTCCCCTCAAAAAACTCAAACTTGCATAAATAAACGAACGAAATATTGGTTATATATACTGAAGCTTTTGAACGTTTCCGCAAAGTGTTGACAACTGTCCTGCCCAAGAACCCCCTTTCACTTAGTCTTCCCTAACAACTCTAACCTGCATATTGACTTTCCACGCATCCGCAACTTGTCCCAAGAATAATAAAGTTTCGCCCGACTTGTTGGCAGTTTATTTAATAAAAAAAGGAGTGCTTTTCATATTTGTTGCGAAAAAAAAATTAGCACTTAATAAATTTTATATTAGAAAGCCTCAAACGAGACTCGAATAAAAACAAAAACGAAATGCCTTGGTGTATACACTCATCAAAATCAAATTTTAGTCATCGTTCGCTTCGGCATTCATTCGCACCAGCAATTACGAGATGAATAGGGGATCACGATCTTTTTAGGAGCTTAATTAAGAACCAAGCAAAAAGGAGTACCGACATTGTAGACAGTGAAAAAAACATGAAACTTTGAAATTAATTTAGCATCTTCTAGAAACGGATAATGAAAGGACTTGAGGAAAGAGCAAATAAATTCAAAGATAGCGAACTTCTCTGTATGTGCAGTTCGCCCAGACTTATGCGAATTTCTTCAAGTTTGTTGCCACTTGCATATGAAAGGAACAGTTCTTTAGAAATTTTCGTGGGCGCATTTAAATTACAATTGAGGTTTTTTTGAAACTTTTACAATCGCACTTTGTACATGGCTACATTGCTACTTGTAAAATATCTGCCAATGAATTGGGCGCAATTTTATTATTCTTGGGACAAGTTGAAGATGCGTGGGAAGTCAATATGCAGGTTAGGGTCGATAAGAAAGACTTAGTGAAGTGGGGTTCATTCGTTTATATACGCACGTTGCAAGTTTAGGTGTGTAGGCGGTGAAGAGGTGCGATAGAAGGCATGAGTAGATGGTGAAAATTTTTTAATTGATTACTTGAACCACTTCAAAATACTCGGCGTAGAATGTTAGTTTCATAGACGAAGTAAATTCTTAAAACCTTCATTTGTATGGGAGGAGGTAGACGAGCTAAGGGAATCGTAAAATTTGTGAATGCAAACGTGTAGATTTTAATTTATTGTTTATTAGTTGATTCATTAAAACATCAAAATTGTTCGAAATCGTACTTTTGTATGGAAAGGGCACGAAGAGCAAAAAGGATCTCAAAGCCTTTGCCGCAACTTGTTTTATACGAGTATGTATATTACTTTATTATTCTAATAATAATAATAATATTGTGATCGATACAAAAAAAAAAAATTTGCTACCCTGAAATTTTTTTTTCGCGTTTCATGACTAAATTAGCCATCCGTCGCGCCGTCGCGCCGCACGCCGAGCGCCGTACATAAGTACTCATATCTCCGAGACCGTTAAAGATAGAATGTTCGTTTTTGGGAGTATTGTTGATTGGGTAAATGAGCTCCATTTTGGAGAGTGTCAGGTGGAAGGGGGAGGCGGGTGGAGGGAAAGAGTCAAAAATTCAGGAGCATTTAAAAAATGGCGCACATTCCAAAATTACAAATCGTTATATCTGAGAACTGAGTACAGATATCAAATCAAAAATTTGCCAGATTATAGAACTATATAGTCCCTAATTTTGGTAAATTTAAGTTAAGGGGTGTAAGGGGAAGGAGGTGGAAAGCAAAAATGTTGAAAATTTTAAGTGGTTTTTTTAGGGCTCTGGTAAAAGATAAAAAGTTTAAATTTTGCATGTCGATACACCTATTTGATATGCATAGAAGAAAAATAATCATTTGTTTCAAAATTGAAATGGGGGTCTAACGTGCACAAGGTGTTTCATGTGGAATGAAAAAAACACATAAACTGAAAATTTTGGAATGAAATCTTAAAGTAGAAACTTGAAAATTTGCGAGATGCATTTCAAAAAAAAATTTTAAAAGTTTAAAATATTGACTGGTCGAAAACCTTTAAAACTTCTACGCTTTCCCATACAAAATTATTTTTTCGACCGTTTTTAGGAAATCAATTATCACCTAACTATTAAAAGCTATCAATTTGAAATTTTGCATAAAAACTTGCAAAAATAGTTGAAATGAAATTACGTTAAAAGTTTTGAAATCGCGTTTGACGTTCTACCCCCTCCCATACAAAAGTATGATTTCGACCAATTTCATTAAATCAACTAATAACTAACAAATTAAAAGCTACGAACTTGAAAATTTGTACGAACACCTTACCAGAGAAACCAAATAAAATTGAAAGAGTGAAGCTAATCGCCTAATTTTTTTAGTCTTACTAATAATTCTAAATAATTATAGAGTGCATAATTTCAGCTCTATAAATTTCATACGTACTGAGTAAATTTATTTAGAGTATTTCATAAAAAAGTATAGTTTGTATGGGAGGGGGTGGAAGGAAGGAGAGGACTCAACTCATTTAACTTTATTATTTTAATAATAAAGTATTGTGATCGACTTGGAAAAAAAAAAATTTGCTACCCTGAAATTTTGTTTTTTTCGCGTTTCATGACTAAATTAGCCTAAAAATGCAAAAAAAAATCCGTCTGTCTGTACGCCGTCCGCCGTACGCCGGTGTGTACGCTCAGCGCACATTAACTCCCAAGCCCTTCAAGATAGAAAGTTCATTTTTGGGTGATTGTAGATAGTTGCGGATCTCAAGCGGGTACCTATTTTATGGGGTGTACGTGTTCAAGGGGAGGCGAAGGGAGCGCTTAAGCCGAAAAATACGAATTTAAATATCTCAACCATGGTAAAAGCTATTAAGCTAAAACTCAACAGACATATAGAGACGTTTGTGGGACAACTTTTAAAAATAATTTAATTGTTTTATCCATTGGCGTCCGAAAAGGGGGGGCTAAAAACCAATTATCGGCCGAATTATTTTTTCAAATGATTATATCTTCGAAATTTCTTATTGTAAAAAAATCATATTTTGAGACCGTTAAGCTGGCATATATTTCCATCAGAATCAACTTAGAGAGTGGTAAATTATTATAAAGGGGAAGGTCAGGGGGGTGCAAAGAAAAACACTTAAAAATGAATATCTCAACTATCTCTTATGCTATGTAATCGAAACCTAAAACTTATATTAAGCTATACTAGAAAAATACAAAAAAAATATAACACCTTGAAATAATACTAGTGGGGGGAAATGGGGAGCATTTCAAAAATGGCGCACTTTTCAAAATTACAAATCCTTAGATCTCAAAAAATAGTACAAATATCAAATCGAAAATTTGTCAGATTTCAGAACTATATGATGGTTAATTTTGGTAAAAATTTTAAGTTGGGAGGTGTAAGGGGAGGGAGGTGATAAGCAAAAATGTCGAAAATTTTGAGTAATTTTTTTAGGGGTCTGGTGAAAGAGCTTTCATGCTTTTTGAAAAAATTCGACTATTGTCGAATTGCGAAATTGTGTCATTTTGTATGGGAGGGGGGTAGAAGGGGTGAAACCAAATGTCTAATTTTTTTTGGTCTTACTAATAATTCTAAATAAAAATTTAGTGCACAATTTCAGCACGCTAAATTTTATACGCACTGAGTAAATTGGTTTAGAGTATTTCATGAAAAGGTACAGTTTGTATTGGAGGTAGTAGAAGGAGAGGACATTCATAATTTTTTTATGGTAGATTAATATTATTATAAAAGTAATATGTTCTAAATTTGAGAAAAATAACTGTTATACTTTTTGAGCAAATCCGTTTATTGTCAAACTGCGCAATTGTGTCATTTTGTATGGGAGGGGGTAGAAGGGGTGTAACGATTTGGCCCGTTCACGAACTTGTCTTTACTTTTTTGTCAAAAACGACGTGTACAAAATTTGAACTTTCTAAATCAACGCGTTCTCAAGCTAGAGAGGACAGGGACGGACAGACGGACGGATGGACGGACGGACGGACGGACGGACATTCGGTTTTGAAATTTTTGAGTGATTATATGAACTTCTGTATCATTCATTTTTTTCTCCGATCCTTATTTCTTAGCGTTACAAACTTTGTAGCAAACTTATAATACTTTCAGATTTCATCTATAGTATAAACACTTAATCGGAAGATCCTACTCCACCCAACGTACTCACCAGATATTGCCCCTTCCGATAATCACTTGTTTTGGTCGATGGCACAGAGCCTGTGTAATTAGCGCAAATTTTTGCCAAAATTAACTATTGTGTAGTTCTACAATCTCACAAATTTTCGATTTGATATGTGCACTATTTTTTGAGATATAAGGATTTGTAATTTTGAAAAGTGCGCCATTTTTGAAATGCTCCCCATTTCCCCCCACTAATATTATTTCGACATGTTATATTTTTTTTTATTTTCCTAGTATAGTTTAATATTTGTTTCAAGTTTCAATTACATAACTTAAGAGATAGTTGAGATATTGATTTTTAAGTGTTTTTCTTTGCACCCCCCTGACCCTACCCCTTACAATAATTAGCCACCTTGACGGTCTCAAAATATAATTTTTTTACGAAAAGTAATTTCGAAGATATAATCATTTGAAAAAACAATTCGGCCGACAATTTGTTGTTAGCCCCCCCTTTTCGGACGCCAATGGATAAAAAAATTAAATTATTTTTAAACTTTGTCTCAAACCTTCTCTATATCTGTACTGATTTTCAACTTTCTATCTACATTCGTGGTGGAGATATTAGCAAGTGTAGTTTTCGACTTTTGACCTCCCCCGCCTCCCCCTTCCACCTAACACCCCCCAAAATTTAGAAAATGGAGCTCACTTACCCAATGAACAATCCACCCAAAAACGAACATTCTACCTTTAACGGTCTCGGAGATATGAGTCCATATGTACGGCGTACGGCGGTACGGATTTTGTTTTTTTTGCATTCTTAGGCTAATTTAGTCATGAAACGCGAAAAAAAAAATTTCAGGGTAGCAAATTTTTTTTCCTGTGTCGATCACAATACTTTATTATAATAATAATGAAGTGAAAGTAATATAATTAATTTTAATCTAAAATTCAACGAGATTGAGATCACTTTCAACTAAGTTACATCTAAAAAAGTGAAGCGAAACTGATTCGATCAAAAAACGATGAAGTCAATATTTAAAAAAAAAAACATTTCCCAATCAAATACGGCCAGTTGTATTGGCTAAAAATTAATTTAGATTGAAAATGAATACTTCCGGAATTTTCTTTAATTAGAAACTGTCAGCTCACTGCATTTGCCCGTTACGCTAGCGTTATTGAATCAGGCCACAATTTGAAATATACGGGTTGTTTCGAACGTTTCAATTTACTCTGAAATTCGAATATAAAGCACCAGGCTGAAAACACATTCACAATATCCAATTGCGCGCTGAGAGAAATTCATTTTCCGGTCAGGAAATAGAAAAAAACGGCATTCGAATTAAGCTTCGATTGTCATCGAATTGTGCAGTGACAAACGTAAATAACTGTTATTTATACCGTAAAAGAGTGCAGAAAGGAAAAAAACTATCAACTTGAATCCCATCCTTGCACCAGCGACCACCACACAAGTGCTCTCTCGGACACACACAAAAAGAAAACAAAGTGTGTAAATAACGAGCCAGGAAGAATACTTCCGTAAACGGGGTTTTCCGCTTTCGTAACCGCAGAAATGAAAACGCCACTGCTTTTTATTGTACTACGCGAAATTATTTGTATCTGTAAGAACATATGCAAAAAAAAGGATGCGTGCTGAAATTAAATTTCAAAAAACAGCCCTAAAGTAACACAAACATATGTGTCTAATATGGAATATATGGGGCGTGCCTCATGCCCAGAAAGATGCAGCCCGGCGAGCCAGGAGGCACACAAGCGGCAACAGCAGCACAACCATTGAACCGTTGAACTGAAATTTATGAGCGTCAGAGATATTATCCCGGAATTTATTTACTGAAAATCCGGAACACATATTGCCAATGAAATAGTACCGACTCTCGCCCCAAATGCAGGAAGACCTTAAAGTGTTTCGGGGCGGTCGCTGCAGCCCTGGATGCATCCCTCCAATGCAATCTGGCTCGACTATGGACACTCCGATCCTGGCCGTTCCTCGGCTTTCGGAATCGAATCGATAGTCGTGCAATGCACTGATTTCCGATGGTGTGTCGGCTCCACTTCCGAGCAATTAAAGTTCTATAAGTTAAACGTGCAAAGTTTCAAGTTAAGAAACTTACACATAAACAATTTAAGTTGTGTGTAACGACATGAAATTTCGATTACTGATGAGAATCTAAGGACGATGCAAGAGAAAATTGTTTAAGTGAAAAACAACTCCTTTGTCAGGTAAGAGTACCGAGAAGTTTCTTCATAAACAAATAAATAACTTAAGGTAAGGAATTCATGCGCCAGACCGATAGTCCTTGCCGGAAAAAACAGGATACTGAGTCAGAGTAAAAGCACAATTTGAACAGTATTGGCACGGCTCCATAGTTCTAAATTTCCAATGAATCTCAAGTAAACAGGAAGTAAGAGACATCTATCATACGCGGAATTAGAGTGATCACGTTCTGCTTACAGGAATGGTTATGTTCGAATTGTTTACCTGTCCTCCCATGACTCATATCTAATCTACAATTCCCAAAAGCAATTATGTTGTCATAGCTGCTGGATCTAGAACACATAACCACTCAACTTTCAACCAGTGCCGAGACTGCCATATTTCATGGCTCCGGATTCAAGGGTAAATGTTAACTTTCTTGTGAAATTGTGTTTTCTGCGAACATTGTGCAGACCATATGCAAAAAATTCTGACTGAAGACCATCAACAACGAAAATTTATGTATGTACGATAGTTAATAAGAAAACGAGTAATCACATGTATAATTCTAGCAACTTGTAAAAAAAGTTCATTCAATCATCATGTAAAAACAAACTGAACTATTAAAATACGAGCTTTGTTCTTTTATCATCATGATAAATAGTGTTACAGTCCAATTCGGGCCTTGGACTCCAGTATGCTTCCTCTCAAATTTTCTCGCGCCCACATCGAAAATCTCAAAAGCGCTGTTTCGTCGATTGAATCCTTTCAGCGTTTTCTTGGTTTTCCGACTGATTTTTTTCCTTCCGGATTCTCTTTTTGTACACCTTTGGGTATTCTTCTGTCGTGCATTAACTGTATGTGACTAGCCTACTGTAGCTCTTAAACTTTGATGAGAGTAAAGACTTTTGGGTCCTCAAAGAAGGTATACAATTCTTGCTTGCATCGATTTTGCAATGCGCTTTGTTCTTTCACCAGTCCGAGGATTCTTCGTAATACCTTCCTCTCGAAGGCATTAACCATTTTTATAATGTCTATATTAATGTCCACGTTTCACTGCCATAGCAGAGTAAAGGTCTTGTTATAGTTATGTTGTTTCATAGTTTTCATAAAGTTCCTTATCAAACAAGGCAAAACGTCACAAATCATTTTAGAAGAAATGTCATCTATTTACGGGGATTCTTGCCCTGGTAAAATTATGATTAATAAGATTATTCAGGCAATGCAGAGAGTTAATTGAAGATGATAAGCACTCGGGTCGGCCGATTGAGGCGACTTCCTCAAAATTCGTCGAAAAACTGGAGAAACTTGTTCTCGAAGATGCTAGTTTAAAGAAGAAACAAATCGCAAAAATAGTTGGAGTGTCCAATACAATCATTTTGAATATCCTGAACGATCATCTCGGCATGTCTAAAGTTAGCGCTAGATGGGTACCGAGAATGCTCTCAGCGGTTCAGAAAAAGCAGCGCGTCGAGGGTTCATGTGAGTTTTTGGATCACTGTAGCGAGATAAGGGATGAAATTTTAGACCGGATTATTACTGGAGACGAAACTTGGGTTCATCATTATGAGCCTGAATCCAAGCAGACGTCAATGCAGTGGCTCCGTTAAGCCGCTTTACGCCCCAAGAAGTTTAATATCTCACAATCCGCCGGAAAAATCATGGCCACATCGACTATAAAGAAAAAGGATAAAATATCACAGGAAGATACTATGCCAACCTGCTACAAAAATTAAAGGGTGCAATTAAAGAAAAGAGAAGAGGAAAGTAGACTCGAAGTTTGCTGTTTTTGCACGACAACGCATCTTTTCACAAGAGTCACGTTGTAATGGCTGTACTACAGAAATGTGGCTGCGGAATATTGAATCACCCCCTTATAGTCCAGATCTGGCCCCCTTCCGTTTACTTTTGTTCACAAAACTGATGAAAGAACTTCGGGATAGAAAATTTACCAACAATGAAGAGGTGAAGTCGGCAATTTCAGCCTATTTTGAAGGCCTTGATACAAAGTTTCTTTTAGAAGAAATTAATAAACTTTGTGAGAGATGTGATAAATGTATCAGGCTTATGGGAGAATTTATTGAAAAGAAAAAATAATAACTTCTTTAATTTTACTCCCTCCCTGTCATTCTGCGAAAGTTTTTCAGCACTCCTCATAGCTTGGTTTGATTTTGTTGCTTTCATTACTGTTTTTGGAGAGATTGGCTTCTAGATAAATGAACTTGTTAGATTTTGTCTAATTGGCGTGTGTCTTCGTGACTGCACCATTATGTCAATCAATTTCCTGTTATGACCCCCTTTAGAAACAGCTTACTTCTACAAGGCACGATTTCAAGCATCGGTCACTAATTTTCGCCAGAACTTGTTTATTTCTATAGCTTCCTGCTCAACTGCTCGTTTCCATATGCTACATAGTCGATCAACCCAATGCTTTCCTTGAGAATTATAGTCCAGAACTTGTCTCGCAATGTTTTGCTCTGGTTTCATCAAAGTGTGGCCAATTCGCTATCATTTCCACCTTTAAATCTCAGTATCTATTTTAGTCTGTCCAGTTGTACTTCAAAGTTAGGCTTTGGAGATCACTTCTGACCACAATATTCCTAAATTGCGTCGGAGGCAATAGTGAATGAAAAGTTTACATTCTCCTGGTTAGCGAAACGCCAAACTTTCATAGTACTACCAACTTATAGCAACACGGAATTGATGCATGCGTCAAACGCTCGCAGCTTCGTGCGTAGGAAGTTCTCTCTTAACCTCTGTAAATGGGAGCGGATAAAAAAGGCCTGATGAGCTTTATTCATACGAACCTTGATATTATTTTTGCCGACAGTGCACATATTCCGTCATATTGTCCTTTAGGTACAATCGGTGCGATTGTGTTTGAACCCATTTGGTTTTACGCATATTTATTTTCAGTACTGGCTATTTCCATTTGGAATGCAACGTCAAACATTTTGCTTTAAGTGCGAACGGTTAAGAGAAGAAAAGAAGAAAACACAAGTGATCTGCATAATCAAGGTGACTTAAGATGCTTAGCAGTCCCTACTGAAGTCCTCTGTCTGCCCCACCTTCCAGTGCGGCATTCAAGATGTCATATATTACTACAACAAACAAAGCTGGTGATAATATCAGCCTTGACTGACCCCCGTTCGCAAAAAAAAGCTTTCGGACAGCTATCGTTTATTTAAGACGCGGCATCTTGAATCTTCGTAGGATTCATTTGTGGCGAATTCATTTCGGCTAGCTGCTGTAATATTATCTACAGGGTATCTGCATGGTCTATACAGGACAACCCTTTACGGAATCAAGCCTGATTTACTTCGAGACTGATCTCTATAACATCACTAATCCTATTAAGAATTATCTTACCAATAATTTTCGATACGGTAGTATGTAGACAAATTCCAGACCAGGTCTCGAATGTCGACATTCTTCGCGAGTTTGACAACGATGCCCTCTTTTCATTCAGCCGGGTATCTTTTTTCATTACATCTATAGCTCGTACTTTCTTTGCCGTCATTTCTTCCTTAACTGACTGATCGTCCGTTGTAGAGGATTGTTATGATTAGATGTGTGGCAATTGTTTTGTTTCTGGAATATATTCCTTTGACAAGATGTTTAAAATATCAAAAAAGTGTTCCTTCCATCGCCGCAACTGGTTTTTACTCAAATTAAGGAGAGTTCCATTGAATTTCTCAAAAGGTGGCGGGCGTTCAAATTTCTGTTCGCCAATTTTAAATATGGAACTGTAATATCCCCAAGATAAGGCGCAGATACTGCCTTTTTTGCCAGATTCTTAATGACCTTTCACTTTTCGCTGTATATGAGCATCTTTGTAGTTCTCAATCGAAAGTTCTTTGGTTGACATCGATTACCAAATTCGGTTTTTTCCAATCGCTAACCTTCTCCATTCTATCTTGCAAAAATCGAGGTTTTTCACCACCTTACGCATATCCCGCAGATACTTCAACACTTATTAGAAATATGTTTCTGTTTGCCTCCAGTTAGCCATAAAACTCCTCTTTGTCACGAGATGTTTCGGCATTAGTTAGAGCGCGGCACTGAAGAATCGTTACGTTTTTTACCTAAGCCCTGATTTTGGCGACTATAATCCTATCCGAGATTTTTTTTCCAGTTGATTAGACTGCCTCTCGCTCTCGGTGTAAGGGCAACCTCCCCGCCATTTTTGACTCTACACTCAGGGCCAACGTACAAAATGGTCTTTCCGCTTAAGTCCATGATTTGGATCATACCATCTATTTCAAGGTCGATCACTGGCTGCCGGTATATAAACCGAATGAAAAGAAGGTTTGGACGTTCCAGAAGTCAATAATAGTCCGTTTTCTAATGCCAAAAGTCGTCACAGTAGAATCCGTATGCGAAGCGCTGTATCTGTCTCTCGTATTAGTTTGATTTTAAGATTATGGGTAATAAGCATTTGATCCATTGAGTGCCGCTTTACTGTTTTTAGGGGAAGCAGTACTGGCTACGGGTGTATTCAACTGCTTCTATCCCACATGGGGACTACACCATAACTTTTGTTTTATTTTCGTTTATGCGTAGCCCTATTTCTCGTGCTGCCATGTCAAGATTAACGAAGACTTACTTGGCGTCCAGTTGTGATCGCGCCATTATATTTATTTTGTCTGTTTATTTGCGATGATTTAAACAGTATCTAGTGCGCTTTTGTGCCTCTTATTTAATATTCAAATCAAAAGTATACATATAAATTGATATTTCAATGATCCTAAAACTATGCTCTTCTATATAAATTTATCTCTTATATTTATAAACGTAACAGAATTCATCAGAATTATATGATACTCTCGATGAAATGGGAAAGAGTTTAATGTACCGGAAAATATGTCATCTTAAATTCTTTCGAATAGTGAATATGACTTTTGTATGGGAGGTAGTGAAAGCAGAAAAGCTGAGCTTGAAGTTTGTAGCTTTCATAATTTTCGACGAAATTGAACAATTTTTGTCTGAATTTATGGCATTTGTATGGGGGGCGGAGAAAGTAAGAGGTTTCGGATGGTTTTCCATCTACTTTTCAACATCTTAATCACATTGCTTTGTTACAATTTTAATGTCGATTGCTCTTATATGCTCGAAGAAAAAATACTTTTCGTGAATTTCCATTTGTATGGGAGGAGGTAGAAGGAGTACAGCGAAGCTCATTTTTTTACCATTTACTGCAATTATTAAGGGACAAATTCTGGCAAAATTTTAAGTTTGTATTTTTTCTAGTTTCAATGAAAATAGATTAAAAGCATTTACCAATGTTGGCCATTTGTACGGAAGGGATAGCAGGAGTATTCGAATCGAAACCAAATTCGATATCAATGATATTTGTAATTTATGCTTTTCTCAAAATTTAAAGTTTTTAGCTTTGACGGTTTAGAAGAAGTATAATTTAATTGAAATTTCGCAATTAAAAAAAATTAAATTAAATAAAATTTGTATGGGAGGGGGTAGGAAGAGTGAGGTGAAGTTGATAGTTTTTCCAAAATTGGTAAAAAAATTGTAATAAAATTAATTACGACAAAAATTGGTTCTTTGAGCTTTGCTAGTTGCAACACAAGCCGAATAAATGCATTTTTGAAAATTGTGCATTTGTATGGGAGGGAGTAGAAGGAGTAAGGGGATCAGATCAATATTTTTTGACGTAATATAATAATAAATATTATTTACTTCATTATACTATGACCTAATTTTCAAGTCAATAGCTGAAATAATTTCGAAGGAAAATCAATTTCCTTAAATATTGAAATTTCTTGAAATTTGTATGGGAGGGGGAGAAGGAGTGGAGGCATGTGGCCCGTTTACTAACTTAAAGTTACTTTTTTTATTAAAAATGGCATATAACAAATTTCAGCACGGTAGGTCAGAGCTTTCGAGAGTTGTGTTGTAGACAGACGGACAGACAGACAAACGGACAGACAGACAGACAGACGGACAGACGGTCACTCGGAATCGAGATTTTTGAGCAGCAACAAATATTTCTGTACCCTTGGCTACTCTGTACGAGCAATATTTCTTAGCGTTACAAACGGTAAGGCTAACACAATATTCTCTCAGGTTTCATCTAGAGTATAAAAATAGCTCTCTCTGGCCCTTGAAGAGAAAAGTTTAAACTCTAATTTCATCTCGGTTACTAGACAGATAAAAAAAAATTAACGATATTTTGCGCAAAAGAAAAAATATTCATCTCGGTGATGGATATGATGAATTAATATTCGACATCGTAAAGACGAAGCTCTCTACGATTAATTGGGAGTTTTTACTCACGGTCATGGAACTGCACAACCTTCAAAAATAGTGTTTTATCGTCTCCATATCGCACCCTTGCGACAAAAGTGACACAACTCTAAAATCGTGAAATTTATATCCATCAGTCATCCAAAGCGAAAAGGGGGTTATTATCATTAAATTTATTTAATTTATATTCAGCCAGTTAGTTTATTTTGACTGTTCTAATATATTTCCTTTAGTTAGAACTAGTTTTTTTTCGATTTCTGAAAAACTGTTTTTTTTTAGTTGTGTCACTTTTGTCGCAAGGGTGCGATATAATGAATGTGGATGACAGAAAAAAGGAGTTATTTGAGCTCGGCAACAATGTTAAGTCAGTTAGTCTGATGAAATTTAAGAAACCACGTTCATGTGACTCAACCGCACTACACGTTGTCCGTTTTAGCCACGACAAGGAAATGTCCAGTGTTAAAAAAGTCAAATCTCTTTTTAACACCATCATTCACTGGGGATTTCAACGTAAAAACTCCAAAAATGTAACGCAGTGCTATAACTGCTTTATGTTTGATCATGGTGCTGAACATTGCAATTAGAAGGCGTTTTGTAAAAATTGGTCCAGTTAAACTCTTTTCGCTAAGTGGAGAAATCCTAAAAGCAGGCGACTGGAACTGTCGACATCAAACGTGGAGTTGTGGTAGGAATAATCATTGGGGTGGTACTCTTTACAAGTTTCTTCAAACGCATCCAATATCGATTCACTTCCCTAACGATCCAAATTTTGTACCATTCAACAAAAAACAAAATTCATCTCCTCTTGCCTTTATAATCTGCAATAACCAGTGTAGAATCTCCGATTATTCTTAACAATCTTACATCTGATCATCTACCTGTTTCTTTCAAAATAGTATCATCGCTAAAAACTAACCCAGATAAATATCTCCTTAATTTCAATAAAGCCAATTGAATCAAGTGTCAAAGTACCATGAGCACAAAAATTAATTTAACCAACCGATCCTATAACAACATTACCTTAACAACTAAAATTGATAGTCTTCTCATTGAATTCCATGAGACTACACAATCTAGTGTTCCGAAGATACCTCTCACGGACAATCTCTACTCTCCAAAAGAAATTAAGTTACAAAAAAAGAGAAACGCGTGCCGACGCAATTGGCAGAGGACTAGATCACCTAATTTTAAGACTTCGTGGAAATCGTTTAACTCTTTCATTAACATAGTGATGAGCACTTTTAAAAATCGAACACAGAACTCTAAATTATCTGACCTGAGTAAAGGCTCCAAGACTGGAACATAGTGAAACTAATTAAATATAAAAGAAGTCCAATGACTGTAATAATAATATATTACATGTGACGAAAAAACAGAGTGCATTGGAAAAGTTTTTCACTCAAATTTTGCTCTTGATACCTGTCTTTCTGATACTTTAACGGAAGCTGAGGTTAAAAATCGAAATTTCAATCATCTCACAAAAGTATCAATGAACATTTTCCTTTTATTAAACCAAACGATATTAAAAATATATTGCGGTTATTGAAACCTAAAAAGACAACATTTCAAATTTAAATCTTAAACATCTTCTCAGAAAAGCACTTGTTTTGTTGATGTACATATTTAATGCATGTCTCAAGATAGGCTACTTTCCTTGCTCTTGCAAATCTGCCAAAATTATACCAGTCCTTAAACCAGAAAAGCTCCAGACCTCTGCGACTAGCTACCGCCCAATCAGTCTCCTCAGCAATCTTGGTAAACTTTTGAGTGAATAATCAAAGACAGGTTAAATAAGCTTATAAATGAAAAAACAGACAGAGAGTTCGGATTTAGAAAGTCTCACCCGACAACACACCAGCTTCTGTGAATACGAAATTTCATTTAAAATACATTAGCTTCCAAAGAATCTATGGCCCTTATATCACTAGATATTGAAAAAGCTTTTGACCGCGTTTGGCACGACAGTCTTATCTATAAAATGATTAAATGTAACTTTCTCTCGTACTTAGTCAATATCGTTCGTAGTTTCTTAACCAATAAAAACTTTAGAGTTTGTATTCAAAAAGCTTTTTTCCAGAAATTATCCTTTATGTGCTGGAGTACCTCAGGGATCAGTCCTTGAACCGCTGTAACTTACACACATGACTTCCTCCATTTAGAAAACTGTGGCACTGCCCTATTTGCTGACGACACAAAATTAACGCCTCTAAAACACAGGCTATATATTTTACAAAACGAAGAACACATCCATACACACCAACCCACAATCTTAACCTTCAAGGAGATGAATTACAATGGAGTAATAATTTAAAATACCTAGGTTTTCATTTCGACAAGAAGCATACTTTTAAAGACCACATCACAGAAACGTTAAATATAACTAATGCTCTTATAAGAATCCTTTATCCTTTTATGAATAGAAAATCACAGGTAAACATAAACAATAAAATGCTCATATTTAAATCAATTTTTCAACCAGTATTACCGTATGGTGCTCTCTTGTGGATAAACTGTGCAAAAAGTCATATGAATAAACTCCAAATAGCTCAGAACAAAATCTGAAAGTTGATCCATAATCCTCCAAAATATTTTCCTACTAAAAGGTTACACTCTTTAGCCGACACTGAATTCATTAAAGGTAAAGTACTTACAAATATAATAAGAAATATAATTGAACTAGCTGATAATAGAACTTATTGTTTTAACTTGTATTTCTTTTCATTTTAAATACATATATGCATAAATAGTATAGTTTGTAATTAGGTTAAGTTTTAGTTATAGTTAAAATTCATTAATTAGGTTGTTTTTTCTTCCCTTTTTCCTTTAGACACTTCTTTTCGTTTGATTCCAAAAAATATACATATGTATGTATATTAATATAATCAGAAAAAACACATTATATTTTTGTTGTATAGTTAGTAAAAAGTGAACTCTTAAGCAAAACTCAGTATGTTAAAAGTGACAAATATTCATGGCAATAAATCTATCTATCTATCGATCTAAAAATGACTAAGTGAATTAGCAGCAGCGAACAGAAGGTAGATCAATTTAATACTAATTACCGGTAAATTTTAAGCCAACCATATGAATACAAATATTCCATTATTAATTTCGCTCTAAAATTAAATCCTTTCAAGGGGTCTGACAGCAAAACCTGTATAAACCGATATACGTGTTGAATTAGCTTACATTTAAACTGAACAAAACAAGGAAAGCCTTTTTGTGTCGCATAATGAACATTTTCGAAACTACAAGTCACCGATTACTCTGCGATCTGCGTCCTATTCTAGTTCTGTAATACTGCGAAGTAATACAGATCAAATGCATAGTAGAAATAGGATATAGGGAAGAGTTGGCCGGCGCGTAGTCGTAGGGGTATGAGTTAGTTAGTACAGATTAATAGTATTTTACGCGAATTGTGAAATCCAATTATCTGCAATCCCGCGCGTCTAGAATATTTGAAAAGCCATTGAAAACTTAAATTAATTATATTCTTCACTGCCTACTATTTCAACGGGTTTATCTATTGGCATACACGTTTTCACCGTTGAATATATAACTAGTCGATACCAGTCCGAAGGTAAAATTTCAGCAACAAAACCTGAGCATATTAAATACGAAAGCACAAAGACAAATCAGAAAATTTGTGATCCATCAGTGTCATGTAGTTTAGTGATTTTGTCATTATATGTATTTTCGCATTTATGTCGGAAATCGCGTTATCTCGTAGCTTGGGGATTAATCATGAGCTTATGCTAGCTTGGATGGAGTCGCTCATATTAAACGGGAGTACATCAGGGGATTAATTCTAAAGTTCTGTAGTCTAAACATTTAATCCAGCGTAACATAATTTACGATGAACTTTCCAAACCTTTTGCCAGAATTACACTAGAGTATAGATGTCTAGAAGGGTGATTAATTATGATTGACTGTCTTTAACATCCTATGGAATAAGCATTTTTTTTTTTTTTTGTAAACACTCTACACCAAAATCAATGGACCTAAATAAACAAATGAGATAAGATTTGAATAGAATTTTCTGTGACTTTTCAGGATTTCAGGTATCTACCACTTCCGTTGTCGGTCTCGGTAGAACCTCATTGCATCATTGTACCTTCAAATATTTCTTCTTCTTCTTGCAGATGAAATGGCGACGTTACTAGTGAAACAGTTTTAACTCTTATAAAACTTAATTTTATTAATCAAATTAGGTACCAGCAGATGCAATACACTTCTCGCAATGAGACACAAGTGCTTTTATGCCAGAAGTCCAACTTTCTAGACTGAAAAAATTCCTCGAAGGCATTTTTGATAGCTGCTTCATTGTTAAATTATTTCTCCACTAAAAAATGATTCATATGTTTAAAAAAGTGGTAATCGGTTGGCGAGAGGTCTGATGAATATGGTGGATGAGGAAGAGTCTCATACTACGACTCATTTAATTTTTTGACCGTTATTCTTAGCACATGAGGTCATGTTTTGGTCAGTAAGCTCATGCGGAACCCACTTATCGAACTTTTTGACTTTTTCAAGCTGTTGCAAGTGTCGAATAGTATACGCCCAGTTTCTCTGCAATGTCTCTTATAGTTTGGAATGAGTCAGACTCCACTAGTAAACGCAGCTAGTCGTTGCCTATCGATGGTATTGGGTGACCAGATGGCTCAATTTGAAGGGTCATATCTCCTGATCGGAATTTTTCGAACCATCGCTGTGTGATTCGTTCGGCTCCAAATGCCCTGTTGATGTTTTTGGTTGTCTCCCGTGCGTTGTGGACAAGTTTGACCTCGTAAAGAAAAAGTAACCGTTTTTAACTTGATTTCATGTTTTTTAATTTTTGTTTTCTCTCCGATCTCTCCATGACCAAATGTAGGAGCATTTATGCTACAACAATTCAACTTTCTAAGTCAACGTCTTCTCAAGCTAGAGACGGCACGGACTGACATCCGGTTTTGGGATTTTTGAATGATTATATGAACTTCTGTATCATTAATTTTTTTCTGTAAGCATTATTTTTTGGCGTTACAAACTTTTTGGCATACTTATAATACTCTCAGATTTCATCTATAGTATAAACTTAACTGAACTACGATTGGGCGTAAATCTAAATCATACGATACTCTAGATGATAGAGAAATTTTTGTATGGGGAGTTATAGAAAGGGGAAGTGACGGCATTGAGCTAATTTTTTCATGCTAGAGCTGCTATCAAAGGGTTGTATACAAAATTTAGGCTTCAAAAATTTAATAGGTACTGAGAAAATTAGTGTATAGGATTTAGTATAATTGTGCAGTTTGTATGAAAAGTTGTAGGAGTAGAGTAGAGCTTTAACTAATCTTTTTTGCAAATAACTATAAACTTCATGGAAATGACATGTTTTAAATTGCGCATCAGTACCATTCATACTTTTCAAGATAATCGACTTTTAGTGAACTTGTGAAATTGTGTCATATTATATGGGAGGAGGCAGAAGGAGTGCAGCTAATTGTCTCATTTTTTTCGGTCTAAGTAATAATTATAAATAAACATTTAGTGCACAAGTTGCGCTCGATAAATTTTATACGCACTGACAAATTCGTTTATTGTAAGTCATGGAAAAGTACAGTTTATATGGGAGGCGGTGGTGGTGAGAGTACACAAAGAATTTTTATGCGGTAGATTGAAATTATCATAGAAATAACATAGAGGGTGGGCCAAATACAAGTTTCTTTTAAAAAATGCAATAAAATGAACAAAATTAAATTTTTTCCATGTATTATGGCTTTATTAGTAAGAGCAAACATTCCCATTAATAATGAAATACAACTTAGTTCAAGTGGCTGCCTGGGCTGGCTTCGTAGTAGCGCATTCTGTCACCTCCAATTTTCCAAGACCATGTCGATGGTTTCGGGCTGTAGCTCACGGATTGCTTGGCCTTAAGTGCTTCAATCGTTTCTCAATTGTTGGCATAACATCGGTCTTTCACAGTTCCCCAGAAAAAAAAGTCCAAATGGGTTTTCCGAGCCCCAGATGCGGCAATTTTGCTTATTAACGTAGCCACCGAGATGAAAATGCGCCTCGTCAGAAAATATGATTTTTCGCCCAAAATCACTTTGGACATAAGTTTTCAATATTTCCCAAAGTTGTTCAAGTGTAAAGCGACGCATTTCGTGCCACGGAGGTATGATACTGATTTTCTGTCAAGATTTCGAGCGGGAAACAGCTTTCAGTGTCAAAATAACCTATGATTTAAAAAGAATTGCCCACTCTATATTTTCAGTTTCAGATCAATATCTTGTATAGTTTTTGAACATTTTTATAATTTATTTTTTCTCCAAGCCCTATTTCTTAGTTTTACCTTCGTGGGAAACTTTCATCTAGAGGCCCAATCATTTGATAATATAGAAGTAATGGGAAAGAGTTTAATGTACCACAAAATATGTCATCTGAAATTTTTTCAAAAAGTGAATAGAGACTTTTGTGTGGGAGATAGTTGAAGCAGAGAGGTGAGACCTGTGTATGCAAAATGTTTTGTACTGAATTTCAAGATTGTAGCATTCATAATTTTCCAAGAAACTGGTCAGTGTTTTCCTGAAATCGGGACATTTGTGTGGAAGGAGCAGAGGAAGTGGGAAGTTTTGGATAATTTCGAAACTGATTATCAACTTTCTTATCACCATCGATACCTCTAATTTTAAATTCGAAGAAGAAATGCTTTTCTTGAATTTATAATAAAGATATTTGTATGGGAGAGTACAGAAGGAATCAAAGAAACTTGATATTTTTTCAGCATTTATTACAATAATTAAAGCACAAGTCCAGCCAAATTTTAAGTTTCTGATCTTCCGCGTTTTAATGGACATCGATATAATGCATTTAACAAAATTATACATGTGTATGGGAGGGGGTAGAAGAAGAAAACTGATCTAATTAAATGTTAACGTTAATGATGTTTAGATTATTCTACTTTGCATACAATTTCAAGTCGTTAGTTTCAAAGAAAAATCTTTTGACTGAAATTTCGTTAAATTTGTATAGGAGGGGGTAAAAGTAGTAAGGCAAAGTTGATAATTTTTCTAAAACTTATTGCAACTTTAATTAAAATTATTTTGTGAAAAGATTTTGTCTTTTTAGCTTTGCTAGTTTCAATGAAAATAGAAGAAATGTATGTTTCAAAATTGAGCATATGTATGGGAGGGGGTAGAAGGAGTTAGGGGATCAAGTCAATATTTTCGGACTTTAATGATATTCTTATTAATATACTTTGTCCTGATTTTCAAGTCGATAGGTTAAATATTTTCGGAGAAAAATCGAAATATTGAAATTTCAAAATTTCATGAAATTTTTATGGGAGGTGGTAGAAGGGATAGTGGGATGTAGCTCGTTCACGAGCTTGAAGTTTATGTTTTACTTAAAATGGCACAACAAAATTGTTCACGGCAGCTTTTGAGCTGCTTTGGCATTCGAAAGTTTTGTTGCAGACGGATCGACAAACGGAGAGACAGACTGACAGGCGGTCACTCGGAAACGAGGGTTTAAACGACAACAAATATTTTTGTAGCCTTTGAAACTCTGTGCAAGCATTATATTTTAACGTTACAAATGGCGAGGCGAACACAACAATCTCTCAGATTTCATCTAAAGTATAAATACTGCCAGCAAGTCGAGCACAACTTTTTTCTTTCTTGAGGTAAGTTGAGGGTACGTGAGAACAATGTACAGGTTAGGGTGATCGCAGTTCGAAGAAAATAAAGTGAATGGGCAATTATTGAACACTTAACCGCATTTACGATGAATAGTTCCACTACAGATGATTGAATCAATATTTTATTAGTTTACTTATGCAAGTTTGGATATGTATAGGAAAGAGAAGAGGTGGGTAAAAAAGATGCGTGGATGCTAATAACTATTTTTTTTTTTATAGAATGACCTGTGTTATAGGCAATTTCGGCCTTTATGTGCAATGCACAAACACAGTCATGGAGGGAAGGAATGGGATTGGGAAGGTTGGGGAAGGGGAGTGAGAACGATCGGAGCGAGTGGAGAAGCTGGTATATTGCTCAGTTGTACTGGCTGCTTTTTGACAAATATTTGCAGATGGTATATGGGGGACTGAATGATAGAAAGGGAACAGAAACCATCTACTGAGTATCTAGGCCTTCTTGAAGTGGAATTGTTTCACTTTTACACCGTTTCCCCATTTTATTGCGAATAATTTAGCAACTGAAAAATTTCCGCTTAAAAAAATCCCGTCTGGAGTGGGAATCGAACCCACGACCTATTGACTGACAAGCAAGCACCATTACGCCACGAAAGCCTCAGCCTTTATTTGATTTCTTGAATTTCTTTCAAAATTCTTAGCATAGAATGTTAGTGTCATAGACGTAGTAAATTCTATGAAATTCGGTGCATTTTATTTTCCTGAAATCATATATTTGAAGTTGGGGAATCGTAAAATTTGTAAAACAGTATTATGTCGTTTCTTTTGAGAGGTGTTCGTTCAAAATTTCAAGTTCGTAGCATTGAATTTAATGGACATTATTTGATTTATTGAAATTGGTAGAAATTATGCTTTTGTATGGCACGGGTTAGAAGAACTGAAGGGATTTCAAAATTTATGATGATACTTTGTTTTGAATATGTTTCGAAGTGTTTGTATAAATTCTTAAGTTGATAACTTTTAAAATGTTGGCGGTAATTGATTTATTTGAAATTAATGAAATAATACTTTTGTATGGGAGTAATAAAGCCAGTCGACTAGTTACAGTCTAAAATTGGCAAGCATTTTTTTGTTTAAAAAATGAGCAAATTTTCTAGCTGCAAGCTGAATATTTTATTTAAAAATTTTACGTTTTCTGTTGTTGTTTTGCTTCTTTTTTTTCTAATTTCCTTAAAACACCTAGTGCAGGCTTATGCACTTTGGTGCATAAAAGTTTTGACTCAAATTATTATTTTTGTATTAGTGTACCATAATATCGAATAATATATATATATATAATAATGATGAATGCACATGCAAAATTTAAGTTTTGTATTTCTTATCAGAGCCCTAAACATATTTTTCAAAATATTCGATTTTTTGGATCACTATGTTACAATTTTCAACTTATCAAAATTATAAATTATAAGCCGTATGCTCCACAATCCGACGGCATTTAAAGTCAACATCAGCATTAGATTTTATGATAAACAGTTTAAAAATCCGAAAAGAGCAAAATTTTTAAAATAACTCCTCCTTTCGCTCGCTACTGTATTATAAATATCTTTTACTTTCCTCATATTTCTATAGTAAAGGTTAATATATGTACTTGAAACATACAAATTTTGTGTCATAAACGTTAGTCGAGATATTTAGGGTGTACAACTTAATAACCGGAATTTTTTAGCGAAATTTGTTGCTTTATTGTGGAAAAATCTTACAATATATTTCATTCAAAGTATTGTCCATCAGAAGCTACAACGTTTCCCCATCTTTCAGGCAGTTTATGAATTCCTTCCCAAAAAAATTGCGCCGGCTTGGCGGCCAAAAACGAATCTATCCAATTTCTTTGGGCCAAAACTTCCCATCCACTATTTTCCAAATAGTTTTTCACGGGTCTTGCAACATGCGGCCGAGCGTTGTCATGATGAAAAATTATAGCCTCGTGTCTGGTCGCATATTCCGGGCGTTTTTCGATGATTGCACGCTTCAAACGTATTAATTGTGTTCGGTACAGGTCACCTGTGATTGTCTGGCCCACTTTCAATAACTCATAATATAACGGCCCCTTCTGATCCCACCAAATACACAGCATAACCTTGGCGCCATGGATATTTGGCTTCGCCGTTGATTCGGCTGGTTGGCCGGGCTTCACGTATGACTTTTTGCGCTTGGGATTGTCATAACGGATCAATTTTTCATCTCCAGTCACGATCCGATGCAAAAATGATTTGTTTTTATGGCGCGCAAGCAGCATTTCTGACATACAGAAGCGCCGTTCAATGTCTCTCGGCTTCAACTCATAGGGGACCCAATCACCTTGCTTCTGAATGTATCCGGCAGCTTTCAAACGTTTTGAAATGGCTTGCTGAGTCACTCCCAACGATTTGGCAAGTTCGCCTTGCGTTTGACACGAATCCTCATCGAGTAGCGTCTCCAATTCTTCTTCTTCAAACTTTTTTGGCTGTCCTGGGCGTTCTTTGTCTTTGATGTCAAAATCGGCACTTTTGAAGCGTTGAAACCATTCAAAACACTGTGTTTTCGCTGAAGCATCGTCGCCATAAACTTTTACAAGCAAACGATGACTTTCCGCAGGAGTTTTCTTCGCAAAAAAATGACCCAACAGAACCTCCCACAAATGCTGTCTTTTTCTCCAATTTTTGAAGTTATTCATCGTGAAAAATAATAATGATGCACACAAGATAAAATTGTTTTATTGACTGATTTTGATAGCTGTCAAATGTACCTTCAAAATGACATATATATAAAGTTCGAGCTTTCACGATATTTGTTAGTACGGACATCTAGCGTCAAATTCCGGTTATTAAGTTGTACACCCTATAGTTTTTTATTGTTTTTTTTTACTCCGCCCTATCCTGGTCCCCCCCTTAAAAGAATTTTAGATTTTGACGTTGATTACGGTGGAGCAGCTGGTCTTGAAATATTTTTTTTTATTATTAAAAGAATTCTGAAGATATAATCATTTCGGCAAATTTTGTTTTACGCATGATAAAATTGCTCAAAGCGTTCAAGAGTTATTTAATAGGCAGGTGGACAAGCAGTAACTCGAATTGCAAGTTTTTGAGCGACAAAAAACATTTTCATACGAATCTATACGAGCCTTGTTATTAGTGAAACAAAGGCCAGAGCAAGCAAATATTCCCTCAGATTTTATCTAGATTTTAAAAAATGTTTGGATTAAATGTCAACAGATCTAAATAGTTTCGAGATGACGAATTATTTTTCAGAAAATAACATCATCCAAGTATTAGGGTTTCCTATCATTAAAATGACAAAATAAAAAAGGGAACAACAACCAAATTATTTTTAAGCCAATCATTGGTAAGGTTTGTGATACTATGGAGTTAAGCGAGTAAGTAAAATCCGTTATTCTTACAAATAAGTGTCGTCACCGTTAACGTACAAAATGCTTGTAATGATATAGCATTGGTCTAACAGGGTTACTTAGATTTCCAAATGGAAGATGACTTCCAAGCTCCATATATACTGTCACAAAAACAAGAAGGGTTAATACCATTATCTTTTGTTTTTAAACATACACCCTCGGGCCTAGGTTCGTTTTCTATAGAACTCAGCGTACAGTTTGCATACCCCTAAATCCTTTAACCCTCTTTTTTAAGGATTCATTTCTTTTTCACTCATCGTTTTTTTTCATCCCTTTTCCAAGGTCTTTTGCTTTATCCCCTCCGATCGAGACTCGTATTAGTCCCACGGGAAGGTTGCTTCGATACCACAAACGTAGAAAACTAAATGGCATTACAGAAAAATCCTTTTTTACTTTGTAAGCAATTTTTCCTTGTTTTTTAGTATTCAACGAGCCCATTATATGATGTGAAACTATAAGAACCTCTCCTGGATAAAAAAGGAAAATGAAAAGAAAAATAAAATCACGTGACAAGAAAAGAAAAAAAAATATATATATAAATAAAAGGATAAGAACTGACTGCCGCTAAAGGATTATATAGGAAAGGCCCCAGTTAAGTTTCCTTTATCATAAAGTTATGCAATAAACGTTCCTCGCATAACGATTTGATTGGAATGTTATGGTTGTGCATGAAATTCAGATGAAAGGCAATCTCCATGTTATTTTTTCCCCCACTTGGACCACCACTGTTTACATTCCTAGTTTGGCTGTCGTTCTTGTTAGCAGCAAAAGCTCCATAAGCTCAAGGGTCCTTGCTCGGCTTGTGGATGTCATTAAAGTTTTATGCTCAGTTTATGATGCCCCGGTACCGGCCACGGACTTTATTTACAAAGTAATATGCAGTCCTGTCCAAGGACGTCTTATACTTATACAGCATTTACGAATTAAATTTTATGCGTTTATGAGCTCCTGGCCATGTTTAATGAAACATTGCTATCGTAAATTACCCCCGGCGTATTACTCGTTTTACATATAGATACGAGTACATAAGGATATACATATACAAAGATGTGTTCGAAATGGAACACTTTAATTTCGGATGGTCGGAAATAGCCTCATTCGTATTGAAAGAGTGCGTTAATTACTCGAAAGTACGATGGCGTTGAAAAAAATGTGGTTTTTTGGAACAAGTATATTACTCTAGTAATAATTTAGATGTCCGAATGATTAAAATTTAGCGTTAGTGCGCCATAAACTTCGGTGAATATATTGCTATCGTGAATAATTTACAGAGTCCTTGTCGAGAGTACATGACTTATGCTATCACCGTGTCCAAATCTGGCTCTAATTTTTACCGGCTACTGCCAAATGCCAAATAAAGTTGTTTTTTGTGTTTGAACTTTATTGGAACTTTACAATAAGATATCCAATTATGAATACTTAATTCTAAACAAATGTTGCTTTGACAAGACGATGTTTTTATTATTCTAATAATAAAGTATTTAATTTGTGAACAACTTAAATAATTAGAAAAAATGTTTCTATTGTGATGTTGCTTTTCAGCTCTTACATTTCCAAGCAAAGCCATTGATTCTATAGTAGCTTTAGCTCTCTATGTTATTTAGGAAAGTGAATTTCAACTATAATCAGTATGTTGTATTATTTCTTATGTTACATAATCATAGCTATTATTTTTTATTTGTGAAGCATACTAAATATATTTCCTGCAATTAAATCAAATTAACATCAACTAAAAACATAAATCTTAAGTTCGGATTCAAATTCTAGCAAACAACTTGAACTACCAACTACAACAATGGGATTAATTGAAGAATAAACTCGTGGTAGCTTAGAAAATCTATTGTACAAACTCCATGAGATAGAGCACTAAGAATAATAAATGATTCGGAAGTGGCCATCACCATTACAAAAAGTATTCGATAAAAAGCAATCTCAAGTAATAACGTGGGAAACTTACCATCAGAGATTGACTAAAATGGTTCAACTATGTTTTCGAATAGTTTTCATAATCCTAATCGAGATGACCGTAGAATAATAGAAGCTGTCCTGTAGGTGTGTAAAACTTAGTCGTAAAGATTGAAACCGCTTCGATGAGAATTTGCTGCAGGAAATATTTTACTTTGTTAGCTCACCAGACAGGATAGCTTTTGCATGGGACATGGTTACGAAGAACATAATAAAATAGTCGGTTCGGTTGGATAGAAATTTCTAAGGTAAGTAGTATTTGAGGAAAATTTTTCGGAAAATGTCGAAGAGAATTTCTCTTCGCAGGTAGTTAGGAATTCAAGTGATGAATATTTTATGATTTATAGGCATTAATTATTTGTATACAATATAATATAATCGTATACAAATTTGTAGCCTCGTACTAGAGTAATTTTAACAAATTAATAATTATATCTGAAATAATAAATTGAAGCAAATTTTCCTTATTATTATATTTAACATACCGCTTAACAGTGACGAAATTACATTGAATTTTAGTTGGCCTTCCCGATGGATTAACGATTTACTATTGAAATATTTGTTTCCGTAATACAGAATAAATCTCGAGCACTTTAAGCAATCGACCTAAAACTTATGCCTTTCTTAGCAAAACACATAATACGGGTTCGAAAACTTGACAAATCTCCTTCTACCCTCTTCCAATCAAATTTCGCGGTAGTTCGAAATTAATAGAAATTTACTACCAAAGCAAACGACTTGAAGATTTTATAAAAGTATATTAATGAAAAACCATCCACGTAAAAGAATGCTGTTTCAATCAGACCACTCTTTCTACTCTCTCCATGTAAATGCTAAATTTTCGAAACGAAATTGTATCTATTTCCATTAAAACTAAAAAAGGTAAATAGAAAAATATCATTTCCAGAAATTGTATTTCATAGTTACAATAAATTTGAAAATATATACATATATATATATATATATATATATAACTTTGCTTGACTGCTGACTCCATAATATTTCCCAATCAAACATTTAAGATATATCGTCTTTGAAATATAGTATGCTGATAAAAATTTAGATAATCAGTTTCAAAATTACCCAAATCCTTCCCTTCCCACTCAATCAAACAATCAAATTCCTGTTAAGGCTCTCTTTAGGGGCATAGGACGTAAACAACTCTCTTCCACAAGGCGAAATCCTGAGCATCAGCCTTAAGATGTTGCCAGGACTTGTTTATTCCTCTCGCCTCCTACTCAACTGCTCGCTTCCATGTGCTACATGGTCGACCAACCCGTCTTCCTTAATGATTATAATCCTCAGCCTGTTTGGCAATGTTTAGCTCTGGTTTCCTCAAAGTGTGGCTGATCGACTGCCACTTTTGCCTCTGAAACTCAACGCCTATTTTAGTCTGTCCAGTTGTACTCCAAAGTTCTTCGTTGGAAATTACTTCTGGCCAGAATATTCCTAATATGCGTTGGAGGCATTGGTTCAAAAAAGTGTGCAGTCTCTTGATAAGTCGAACGGTCACTTTCCAGCTTCGTGCGATGGGAGATCTCTCTTAACCTCTAGAAAGGGGAAATGATACCGAATCCTGGCGAGCTTTATTTAAACGAGCCTCAATATCATTTTCGGCTCCGCCGTCAATGCTGACAATGGTTCCGAGATAACAAAAATAATGCACCTCTTCCAGAACTTGCCCGTTAAGAAAAATCGATGTACTTGTGTTCAAAGCTATGGCATGTATTTGGTTTTACGCATAGTCTCCATAGAAAACCTTTATCTTTCCCACTTTCGTAAGATTCTTTAATCATTGCTTTAATCTCATCTGGAATACCTCTCCTACGCAAAGCATTGCATATGTAATCTCGCTTAAAGCTGCCGAAAGCCTTCCCGAAGTCTACAAACTTGAAATGTAGTAGCGAACCTATTTCGGCGGACTGGTCCAATATTATCCCTAGGGTATTTGTACAAGATGACCCTTTATGGAAGCTATCCTGATAACCTTCGAGAGCATCTGTGTTAAAATTTTACCGAGATTCTCTGCTAATTCCATTAAAAACTATATTTAATCTCTCTTTGGAAAATGGTGAATTTCTAGACCAGTGGAAAATTTCCTATATCACTGCCATTCAGAAATCAGGACCTAGACATCTACATAGTTGAAAATTAAAGAGCTATCTCTAAACTATCTGCGATTCCCAAACTTTTTGAAAGGATTGTAAAAGACAAGCTTTATTTTTTAGTTTGAGAACATATTTCAACAACAAAACCATGTTGACAGGCATGGTTTTGTTGCTGGAAGGTCAACTTTAACTAACCTTACTCTATTTACTAATTTTTCCACTAATTCACTTGAAGCAGGGTGTCAAGTTAATGTTCTGTACACGGTCTTCGTCAAGGTATTTGATAGAGTGCATGCCAATCTTGTCTAAGTTATATTCTCTTGGCTTTCATTCCAAAATGCTTGGTTGGCTTACTTCTTACCTGAGCAATAGAACCCAATATGTGAAGATTGATTCTTTTGTATCTGGAAGTATTTGTGTCAACTCGGGGGCTCCTCAAGGTAGCCACTTGGGGCCACTTTTGTTCATATTGTTCATAAATGATGTATTCTCTATTTTTCAGTATTGTTCTTGTTTGGGTTATGCCGACGATTTGAAGATTTTCATTCGAGTTAAAGATCAGAAGATTTCCAAAAATTTCAAAGTGAGATTAATTTATTTGTTGATTGGTGTAAATTTAATCTTTTGGAGTTAAGTTTTTATAAATCTAAAACAATGTCTATTTATCGTTGTCTCTCACCCATTTTGAATTGTTATTTTCTGGATAATACATCGATCTCAGGAAGCAAATGATCTAGGTGTATTACTGGACCATAAATTAACTTTTGTCGATCATATCGATCGCATGGTTGCAAGACCTAATTGCCGTTTGGGTTTTCTTAAGAGAAATTCAGTTGATTTTCAAGATCCATATACTTTGGGCAAAAAGCCCAATCGTGCGATACTCTAGATGAAAGAGAAATTTTTGGATCTTAAGAAATTTTGTTGGGGAAGTAGTAGAGGGGCTGACGACATTGACCTAATTATTTTCACATGACGCTAAGGTTGCTATCGAAATGTTTTATAAATTTAAATTAAGGATTTAAAAATTTAATAGGTACTGAGAAAATTAGTGTATTGGATGTAGTGAAATAGTGCAGTTTGTATGAGAGGTGGTAGAAGGAGGGGCGAGTTTTAAATTACTTTTCAGAACTAGCTGTTAACATCATGCTTTGTTGCAGATCAGTAGCATTCATACTTTTCAGGAAAATCGACTTTTTATAAAGTTATGAAAATGTGTCAGCTTGTATGGGAAAGGGTAGAAGGAGCGAATGTAATCATCTAATATTTTTCGGTCTTAATAATAATTTTAAATAAATATTTCGTGTACAATTTCAGCTCGATCAATTTTATACGCACTGAGTAAATTGGTTTAGAACATTTTATGAAAAAGAGCAGTTTGTGTGGGAGGTGGTGGTAGGAAGGGGAGGACGCAAATAACTTCTATACAGTAGATTTCTATCATTATAAAAGTATTATATTCAAAATTTCAGATCAATAGCATTTATATTTTTCGAGCAAATCCGTTTATTATCAAACTGTGAAATTGTGTCATTTTTTATGGGAGGGGGTAAAAGAGGTACAGCGATTCGTCCAATTTCGTTTGTCTTACAAATAATTTTAATTAAATATTTAGTGCACAATTTCAGCTCGATAAGTATTATATGCACTGAGTAAATTGGTTTAGAGGATTTCATGAAAAAGTGCAATTTGTATGGGAGGTGGTGGAAGGAGGGGGAAGACTCAAATTACTTTAGTGTAGTATAGAGTAGATTGGAATCATCAAAAAAGTATTACATTCCAAATTTCAGATCCATATCATTTACACTTTTCGAGCAAATCTGTTTATTGTCAGATTGCGAAATTGTGTCATTTTGTATGTCTTTAGCCCGTTCACGAACTTGACTTTACTTACGTCTTTGAGTAATTATATGAACTTCTGAATCATTCATTTTTTTGTCCGAGCCTTATTTCTTGGCGGTACAAACTTTGTGGCAAACTAATAATACTTTCAGATTTCATCTAGAGTTTAATAAATAAATAAAAGTATAACATCCCTTTCTTCGAGAGTAAAATCCACCATTACTTTCGTTGCTCCAAAAATGCCAGTAATATAGTACAATCCTTTTGTCTTTTCTTATACCTACTCATCATTGCAACACATTAAGAGTTGTCCCCAAAAGTTGAGTTTGGTGCTCAAAAAAACAATTAAATTTCTTGATAATTATGAAAGTTACAAACATTAATTTTAGCAAAAAAACGTTTCGCGCTAGATTTGAAAATCATAACCCCCTCTCTCTCCAACCAGCTCTAATGTAAAATGCATCATTCACTATTCTAAGGAATTTGAGTTGATTTTATTGACATAAAAATTATAAAAAAATAGGTGATTTGCTTGAAAATTATAGCATTTGTCAACATTGGTAAGATGTGACCAAATTATCTCAATTTCCCCTCCCCTTCTATCACCTTCAACAGAAAATTGTACAATTGTATAACTTTTCAAAATGTCCATTTCTTCGAAAATTATAAAAGTTGAAAATTGAAAAAATGTCATTTCGTATCTCGGAACTTCTATAAGAGTTAAGACTGAAACCATTTTAAACTAATAAATAAAAACATTACCTATTTCAAAAGAAATAAAAATATCACGATATTTAAAATCTTATCATGTCCTATAATGAAGACATCTTCCTTTAATCTTATCTACTCTGAAAATTCAATGTTTCCCATATTTGTCTAATTCTCTAAAAGCTTATGGACAGACAAGGACATTTCAGAAAAGCCCAAATTCACTGGAACCTTTTAAAACAATCAGAGCTCGCTTCAGCATCCATAATCTCTTTTAATTCCCATCCACTCTATAAAAAAAATAACTTCAATGTCCCTCGAAAATTCAATATTACCCTCATACCCAATTATCCAGGGTCATTTTGGGAAAGTGGCTAACTGACGCTTTACCGTTTTCCAGGATTGACAGAAACGACCGTCCACAGTAATGACAAGACGTATGCCATGAGCTACCCTCCCTGTAGAATGTCCAGTACGGCTTTTGCCTTTCATTTCAACGACACACCCGAACAATTTTGAAATACTTACCCTGTCCAAAGAACGAACTCTACGTTATCTCCTTGTCTGGATTTCATGGCCAGAGTTGCTGACTCAAGTAGACTCCACGGACTATCACAGAGGTAATCTCCAAAACGGCCTGGTGCACGGTTGGATGAAGTCGAATGATGCTCCGAGTGCCAACAACCTACAATGAGATATAATCAAATATTAAAATTGAATTCAATAAGTTCTGGGTACGTGTGGAACAACGATCCGGGCTAGCGTCGAGCAAGGACATTGGGCAGGGTCGGGTTCTTAAGTGCTATTACGACAGTACGATTATATGAGAGCGAAGGGATATGAAGTAGGAATTTTGTCTGTTTGTTCGTTTGTGTGTTTGTTTGCTCGCCTTGCAATGTCCGTTCTTGGTAGTATACTACCGGCTGCTGGTACTTCTCATCTGCATTTGATAGCATATGGACAGTCTTGTGGAATGCACTAATTGCAATCTAATTTCACTCTTAGGTGCACGAAATAATTGATCTAGAATTTTATTCCTTGCAATCAACGAACAGGACTTTTCCTTCAGAACACATTTTGCTGCTACTTCTGTACAGCTGCTGATGGTGGTGATGATGGGAGTGGTCGAACTGGTCGAAGTAGTTCTAGCTGTGGTATAATTTCTCGTGTTTAAATTGTAAGCCATAAAGATGGCTCCGCTTGGATTCTTGGATTCCATCGACATTCGACGCAGCCCACAATGAGGTCATCCTTTCACAACTAGACTATAAAGTATCGAACTGGAACTTGGTTATTTGGTATTCCATTAAATGGTGGGAATAAATCAAATGAAAAAAGGACGAGAGTTAGCGTATGGAGTGGATATTTGATATTCCACATTCAGGGTGCAAGGATAAAATAGAAACTGACTTTGCGAACGAATTTCGTGTTGATTTTTTGTATTCCACGTTCGTGACAAATTTTACATCGAGTCGAAGTATTTTACAGGCAATAGTCCTGCAGATGCCAGCTGCTCCTTTTCTTTTGCTCGTCTGATTTATATCGTAAGACAATTGAAACTGCCCAATACAGTATGGCTCGGGTGCTGTGTACAGAGTGTGGGGCTGAAAAGATTAACATTGTCCATCAGCGTACTCTTTCGTGAATAAAATTTAGGTTTCAATAAAACAAACGACAAATGAAACGAAATGGTAGTACTGGCTTTTTATTTTCCAATCGCGCCATTTGGTTGGCATATAAAATTTAAGGAAAATACAAAGTTGAATAGAAATGATGTGCCTATTCGTGTGTTGTAAAGTATTGCCCTCGGGATAGATATGTATAAGGAATTCGCGAATTATAATAACACAGTATTGTGTTCCTGTTTCCTAAATATTGAAATATTTTCGATGTAAGAGAAGTCTAAAATGTGTAAATTTTCCCGTAATCACAAAGACAAGAATTTGCCCATAGTAGATCCGTAGGGATTTATTATTAGGTAAAAGCAGGATAAGTAAAAGAAAAAGCCAATATATACGAGTATGTTTGTTCTTCTTCTGAAAAAAATGGAATTTTTAAAATGTGAAAGATGGATACAGTAATAAAATAATTCTACGGATTCGTTCCCGAGAGTTTTCTGGATGTTATTGCTCCACATTCCAAGCAACATGGGTCGCTTTCGTATCATGTATAGTTCATGTACATACTTAGTGGTACAACGTTATCCAATAACAATTCTAGAAGATTCTCACGACATACATGGAGTGCGATGTATTGTTATGTTTAATATTACGATAAAATAATTAGATAGGCAGCACGCTGATGTGCCTATTATCATGTACAGCATTTACAATTAATTTTATAATAAGAATTTCATAAATTTAGAAATTAATAGTGCAAAATGACTAACGCTAAATACATCATAGCATATTAATGCAATGTAAAAGAAGAATTAAATAAAAACTAACGCCAAGTAGAAGTGGATGAGATAAAGTAATTATCTAATCTGTTCTTGAAGGAGTTGATTGATGTTGCGTTGATGACTTCACTTGATAAATAGTTCCACGTGTCCGTAACTCGGTTTAGTAAAAAGTTGCAGACAGGATTTTAACTCAAATTTTAAACGTTTTGTTGATTTTGTCGTTGTGACCTCTTAATTGATGATTAGTATTCCTTGCATATAAGCTGATTATATCTTCACAATCATAATGGCTATTAAGGATTTTGAACGTCTCAATGTTATAGATTTTGAAGACCAAGATAATGCAGCCTTTCTTCGTAACTTAAACTACGTAATTCTCGAAGAATCTTAGTAGAACGGCTTTGAACTTTTTCTAGCAAGACAATGTCATTTTTAAATATGGGTTCTAAATATGGAAACCGAATTCAAGTATGAATCGCACGACTATTTTGTAAATTTTAACGAAAAGTTCGGTCATTATAAGTTTGTTTTCCGGATTAGATATATTAAAGAGTTGACCTCTTTTGTTATGCTAATAATATGTTCTTCCCAGTTTAAATCACTCCTAACTGTTATACACAGATGATTTACACTACCGACAGATGTTAGTTTAGCATTGTTTAGTTTATATTCCAGTTGTGCATTACTTAAGCTGATATGAAGGACTGAGCACTTGGAAACGTCTAACTTAATACACCATTTTGAAGATCATTCAATTATTTTGTTCAAGTCTGCTTGTAATTTCGCACTAGTCAACGTGGTGTTGCCAAAAAGTTTTTTATCATCTGCAAATATTGTCAAACGCGATCTACAGTACAAATATAAATCTGCGGTATAAATAATATTTAAAAGGGGGCCCAACACCGATCCTTATTTTGCTGGAAGAATTTCTTGCTTTGCGATGAATTCTTGTGGTAATAATTCTTTCCATAGTTTTGCATACCACAGAAGTTAGTGGTATCGGTCTATAGTTTAAAGTTAACATTTTGTCGCCTTTGTTGAAAATGGATGTTACACCAGCAGTCTTCCAAATTTCTGGTAGTTGTCCCGATAGAAATGACTTGTTCTTTAGGTTTGTAATAGTACGTATAATTGTGGCAGCAAATCATTTTAACACAACTGTAGATATCTCATCAAATTCTGCGCCGGATTTCTTATTCAGATTTAGTATGGTCTGGTATACATTCTCTTCTTCAAATGTGATAATTTTAATTTAAGCTTCAATTCGTCGATTATCCACTATATGTGGAATAATACGATCTGGTTCTGTTACATAGGCAATATAAAAGTATTCAAAGAATTTTTCTGCAATGGTATCCAGTTCCGTAATTAAATTTCCTGATTTTCAATCGCGAAGTGTTAAAGGAATAGTAGCTTTAGTAAATATATTGTTTCGAATATGTCCGTAAAAGGCTTTGTTATCACTGCTAGCTATATTTGTTTAAAATAGTAGTCTGGCGCGTCTTCTAGCTGCATTAACTAAATTATTTAGATCCATATAGTTTTTGTAATCACTTATATTTCGTATTTGTCTATATTTCCTCCATAATTTAGCTTTTGCCAATATATCATACCTCAATGCTTTGGTAATCCATGGTTTGTTACTCCTTTTTATTTCCCTTTTTACTAGAATCGAGGCTTTAGCTGTATCTAAAAGCATACTCTTAAATCGATTCCATTGTTTTCCAATTGAACTGTCCGTTTGAAGCTTAGTAGATTGGTTTCAAGTGCATTGCTTTTAGCTACGAAATCTGCCTTGAAGTAGTCCAGTTACGCTTCGCTATTTCTTGTTTGTTTGTGAGCCATTTGTAATGAAAAAATTAGTGCAATATGTTTGCTTTTTCCTATTAAATGAATCAATCAAATTCCTGTTAAGACCCCCTATAGGGGCATAGGACATAAACAACTCTCTTCCACAAGGCGCAATCCTGACCATCGGGCTTTAACTGTTGCCAGGACTTGTTTATTCCTCTGATCAAACGCTTCGCTTTTTCCTATGGTGGGTAATAATCTACATTTGATATTAAGTCGGGATTATTCAAAACGAGCAATGATGGTATATTCCCCTCGCGATATCTCGTTGGTTCATTAACAAATTGTACTAGGTTGCTATTCAAAAATAATTCTTCAAAATCTTTTATCGAGCTACTACCATTACAGCTTATAGGCTATATTTTTCCGGATAGAGAAAGTTGCCAACCAGTAATAGAAGGTTTTCTTTTCAAGAAGCTGCTGTAATGAGATCATATAGTGCAATATTGTCTTCTTTAGTTAGGGTATCGGGTCTATACGCACATCCAAAAATGAAATGAAAAGATCCTATGGAAAGATCATGAAGCCAAATTATATTCAGTTGTTTTTAGCGACACCAACACCTTATTTTCCTACACGATCTTTTCCACATAAATAATAACCGAGAAATATTTATAATGTTGTCGTTGATTTTCTCGTTTAGCCAGGTTTCAGTATAATAACTACGATATTTGGCTTGAATTTATTTATTTCCAGTAAGAGTAGTTCAAATTTTGCTGGTATTGATGCCACGTTTGTATAAAATATCGTTAAATTGACTATTGTATTGTTGCGAGCTAAGGGTTCGCCGGGATTTCAAGTAAAAATACAATTCGTTTAAAAATAAGTGATAATTTATTTATTCGCACTTTAACTTAATTCGCACTATGTGGCACTACCGCCACGTACTTTTCTGTCGCTTGCACTGGTTCGCGTATCCGTCATCAAATGACTGGTTCCTGACTGAAAGCTTCGTGCTTTTATACATTTTATGACAGTTCTCGAAGCTTCCTTCAGTGTGTATGTCGTCGGTGTATGTCTGAACTATACTGGAAAGCTCTAGATCTTTAATTGCCTACATAGTGGAGTATGCTGTTCTACATCATTCTTGTCTGTTCGAGATAGATCGATTTGCGGAGTTGCCAGATCTGCATGTAACAGTATTCTCGTCTAATTTTTTGTGGTTATGATTTTCGGACAACCTTTACATAACAAATAGTTAGATTTACTTTGCCTCTACGTTGTGCTAATTCATCTCACAGTTTGTTTAGATGGTCTCGTTGGATTGGAGTTATTTATTTTATTTAGGGAAAGCGTGAGAGCATCGCGACCTTGGTGGCCTATTGAGCGTTTATTGGCCCTTTAGCCTACCATTACTTGATAGCTTTGGCTAATCTATGTATGTCTAAGGGAGTCAACTTTTCCTAGATTTAATCTGTTTCTTGTCTGTCATTTCTAAGTCTTTGAGACAGAGGCGGTAGATGTCAGTTTCAGCTAGAGCCATATTTTTGAGGTGGTGGCTTACTCCCCTATGACCCAACAACAAGTCGATTAGAGTACTAATATATCTTCCTGAATTTTAGAATATCCTCAACTTTGTTCTTTTTTTTTTTTGTGGTAGGATAACTTTCTTTCAGATCGATAAACCTGAAACTCTATTCCAGTAGATTTTATGCTCTTGTTCAATCCACTCTCTAAGTATAAGGTTGAAGTATCCTTTTGGTTTTCCACAGAATGGCTCTGATCCATTGGAGTTAGGTCTTCTCTTATGGAAATAGTTCTCGGTACTTTCTATTTCTTGACTAAAATTTACCGCGCGTATAAATATGTTGCGATGTCAGTGTTATGCGAAGGAGAGAGAAAGCAAGAAACTTTGAAAAGAATGAGCAACACCAACATAATGAAAGATGGTCAAGCACTGATTGATGGTTAGAAAACAAAGCCGACAGGATTTTCAAAATGCTCAAAAATAAAAACTTGCTACAATATATGTACATAATTCGGCCCCAAAAGTTAAAAACTCGATGACCAATTACCAAGCCTAAGCTAATCTGTAAGGATACGTTTATCGACAGTACTTCGGTACTAATGAGTTAACTTGATTCATTGACCACCATTTCCCATAATAATTCTCATGATATACGTACACACAAAAATATTCATATCCCTTACACGAAAGGATCATTTTAGCTGTAGTCAAGTCTTAAGATTAATGGGCAAATGTATCAAATTTGTCTAGCACATTGTGTTTCTATGCATGCAAGGATAATGATTACAAGACATCGGACCAGAGAGTTTTAGTCATCGGTGACAGAACATCACTTTAGTCGTCTAATCGTTCTTTCGATGTGTGAGGGTTATTTATTAGAATTTAAGTATTTTCGAGGATTTTACTTACTTCGCAACGGCTCTCCTTTTGGTGAATAAAAATAGTCCAAATGTAGATCTGTTATGTGCCAAAAGTAGCCTGAAAAATAAGATAGAATTTTATTTGAAATAGATCTGTCAGTTTTGTTGTAAATTTAATATAAAAAATAACAATACTACGACAGGGCGTAAAGCCCAATCATGTGATACACTAGATGAAAGAGAATTTTTTGATTTGAAGAAATTTTCAAGGGGAAGTGGTACAAAGGTTGACGATATTGAACTGTTTTTTTCACATCACGCTAAAGTTTTTATCAAAATGCTTTATATAAAATGACACGTGGAGCGAATGCACGAGGAACGAATTCCAAAATGAGTGCAAAGGGCAAGGGCAAAGCTTAAGGCAACCGACCGCAGGGGAAGCAAAGAAAGCAATGGGAGGTCTCAGCCGAAACAGATGCAGATCGCTTCTCGATTTTTTAAACTGGAGGACGCGATCGTTGTACCGAGACAACTAAAGGAGGCGCATCCGTGAGGCCAAGGCTCGATATGGGCTGTAGCGCCATCATCATTATGTGTATAGCTTTTCCAGGAAATTGAAAATTTGAATTTTCCGTAATTGTCGTATTTGTATGTGAGCTGGTAAGAGGAGAGGAAAGGCAGGAACACATTTTAAACTGCTTGTTTTGATTTGGACTAGAGTTTATCCTTGTCCTGATGTGAAGGTAAAAACAACATTTGTTATTATATTTAAGAGCTGCGGTTTAAATATAATAAAAATGCTATCGTTAATGGGAAAAAATATTGCGATGATTGTACATACATATATTTGGCTGCATACATAACAAGTCGGGCTGCCAAGAGTACCCCGGTAGTGCTTTGCTTTTATTATCCAGTAATTCGTACTGCTTATTTTTTCAAAAGTAATCCATTAACAATTTAACAGAAAAAAAGCACTTATATCTTTCAAGAAAATTTGCTTATAATAAAGTTGTGAAATTGAATCATTTTGTATGGGAGTGGGTGGAAAGGAACGAAGCGATTTAGCCCGTTCTTATTCTTGACTTTACTTTTTCACTAAAAAATAACGTTTACAAAATTTGAGTTTCCTAGCTTAACGCATTCTCAAGCTAGAGAGGGAACAGACGAACAGATGGATAGATGGATAGACGGACGGACAGACGGATATCCGGTTTCGAAATTTTTGAGTGACAGCAAATGTTTCTGTGCACTTGGCGAATCAGTGCGAGCAGTATTTCTTTGCGTTACAAATTTTTAATACTCTCAGATTTTATCTAGGGCATAAAAATGTGCATGATCAACAAAAACTGTGTGAAACATGAGAAGTGCAAAATCATGAAAATTAAACTATTTGGAATGTTTAAAACAAGATTTGTTCAATAATATGAGAAAAAATGCGCAATTATGAAAATATGAAATCAAACATTCCTTGTCAATATTTCTACTGAATGCCGTGTTCCAATTTTAAAGTTCCTAGGTTTCATACGCCGTCCGCCGTAAGCCGTACATATGGACTCATATCTCCGATACCGTTAAAGGTAGAATGTTCGTTTTTGGGTGGATTGTTGATTGGGTAAATGAGCTCTATTTTCTCTTCTTGGGGGGTGTTAGGTGGAAGGGGGAGGCGGGGAGAGGGAAAAAGTCGAAAACTACACTTGCTAATATCTCCACCACGAATGCACATAGAAAGTTGAAAATCAGTAGAGATATAGAAAGGGTTGTGGTACACACAACTTTAAAAATAATTTAATTTTCTTATCCATTGGCGTCTGAAGAGGGGGGCTAAGAACAAATTGTCGCCGAATTGTTTTTTCAAATGATTATATCTTCGCAATTACTTATCGCAAAAAATTCATATTTTGGCACCATTAAGGTGGCATATAGATCCACTGGAATCAGATTAGAGAGTGGCTAATTATTGTAAGGGGGAGGGTCAGGAGGGTGCAAAGAAAAACACTTAACAATTAATATCTCAACTATCTATTAAGCTATGTAATTGAAACTTGAAACGTATAATAAGCTATCCTAGAAAAATACAAAAAAAATATAACATGTTGTGGGGGAAATGGTGAGCATTTCAAATATTGCGCACTTTTCAAAATTAGGAATCCTTATATCTCAAAAAGGAGTACAGATATTTAATCGAAAATTTGTCACATTGTAGAACTACATAGTGGTCAATTTTAGTGAAAATTTTAAGTTGGGCGGTGTAAGGGGAGGGAGGTGATAAGCAAAAATGTCGAAAATGTTGAGTGATTTTTTTAGGGCTCTGGTGAAAGATACAAAGTTTAAATTTTACATGCGGATACATATGTTTAACGTACATAGAAAAATAATAATAACTTGATCCACAATTGTTATAAACCGACCCCCCTGGTCTAACGTGCACAAGGTGTTTCATGTGCATTGAAAAAAACACATAAACTGAAAATTTTTGAGTGAAATTTTAAAGTAAAAACTTAAAAATTTGCGAAATGCATTTAAAAGAAATCCTTAAATATACGAAATATTAACTGCTCGAAAACCTATAAGACTTCTACCCGCTCCCATACAAAATTATTTTTTCGACAATTTTTAAGAAATCAATTATCACCTAACTATTTAAAGCTATCAATTTGAAATTTTGCATAAAAACTTACAAAAAATAATTTAAATGAGATTACGTTAAAAGTTTTGAAATCGCGCTTGCCCTTCTACCCCTCCCATACAAATCTATGATTTCGACCAATTTCATTAAATCAACTAATAAACAACAAACTAAAAGCTACGAACTTGAAATTTTGTACAAGCACCTTACAAGGGAAGCGAAATAAAACTACATATCAAATTTTACAATTACCCTACCTTCTCTACCCCCTCCCATACAAATGTTCGGTTTCGTGAATGTAAAATACACCTAATTTTATGAAAATTCTATGCAACTTCGTCTATGAAACAAATTCTATACAAAGAATATTAGACGTGATTCAAGGAATTAATTAAAAAGCTAATAATATCCACCCACCCTTACTATTACTCCTCCTCCTCCCCTCATAAGAACCCAAACTTGCAGAAACGAATGAAATATTGTTTTTTGACAACAGCCCTGCCCAAAAACTCCCTTTCACTTAGCCTTCCCTAACCACTCTAACCTGTATATTGACTTTCCACTCATCCGCAACTTGTCCCAAGAATAATAAAGTTTCGCCCGACTTGTTGGCAGTTTATTTTAATATCTTTGGCTCTCATGGCATGGCATACGTATGGCGGAAACCTAATACTGAGCTACAAAAAGAAAATTGAAAAGCTACAGCCAAGCATGGCGGCGGAAACGTAATGAATTGGGCCTGTCTGTCGGCAGCCAGGATTAGAAATTTGGAGTTCACTGAAGGTAACATGGACAAAACCATGTACCTCAACATTTTGAAAAAAATTTGCTCCAGAGTGCCGCGAATCTTGAAATTCCAAACATATTCCTTTTCTACCAAGACAACGTCCCTAAGCATAAGTCTGGTATTGTGCAATCTTGGCTGATTTCGAACTACCCGCATGTTATGTCCCCACCGGCACAGAGTCCAGATATGAATGTAATAGCAAATTTATGGATAATTTTGGAAAATAATATTCGGAAACATACTATTTCCAACAAGGAACAATTGAAAAAAAAAATTATTTTGGAGGAGCGGACGAAAATTACCGCAGAAACTACCCAAAAACTTGTGGATTCTATGCCAAAGAGACTTAAAGATGAAATAAATGCAATTGGCTACCATACCAAATACTGAATTTTGTATAAAATTAAACTTCTTTGTTTAAATTAAGGCCTAAGCTGTGACATATAACTAAGCAGTATTTTCATAAATTTTGTAAATTGAGTATTACAAACAACAATTGTGTTATTTTTGAAGTTCCTAACTTAAACAATAAATATTTATTTAAAACATGGCATTTAAATCTTGTCAATATTTTACACTATTTTCCAATACCTAACAGCGTAAAAATTTCAGCTTAAAAATTTTTAGCTGCACGAAATAAGCTATGAGCCACTATATAAGGTACAAGAACAACCAAAGTCATTATTGCTAGAGACCAATGTAAAATCTAATTCTTCTTGTAACTAACATTTATAAACATTACAACTGACATTGGTTCATTTGCTGAGCTTCACAATAAATTATATTTGTATTATGAAATTGGTTGTTATTGAACTTAACAGAAATGAGTGAATCTTTACAAAAACTTATTTAATGCAAGGTAGTGCTCGTGCTCACACATTTAAAAACAATCAAACTTCTGAAAACTACAAGTTTGACTGTTTATTATACGCTTAACATATGTTGTCATCTTGGACTTCAAAACTGAGACTGAATGTTGTTCCATTATCCAAACTGCTGTTAGCCGTTGTTGTGTGTGTTTTTGTGCGTATGGAGTATCTCTAGGTGTGATCTATCTACATTAATCCTATGATAGATTATTTTTAGTTCGAACTGAAAATGAAAACTTTTGAAATGTCACCGCAATACCATTTAAAACAAGGACAATCCCAGATTATTCTAATGACCTGATAAACGAATTGACTGAGTAGAATTTTCACGAAAGCAAACCTACCAATTTCCTTAGCTTAAATTTATTTTTGTTGGGAGGCACGAAAAACATACCACCGACTCCTCTGGGCTGTAGCGTGACATAGCATTTGGCCAGAAAATCGTAAACGAGAAACAAAGTGAAATAAAACGAGAGGAATGGGCAAGGGTTTAGCACAACTACTAGCACATTACTCCCGGACATACACAGAAAAGCAATGGCAAACGATTAAAAGTAAATTGATTAACGAACAGATTTCCAACACGAAGTTAAATAGCCACTCATCTAGTAGCCCTAAGGCTACAGAAAGGATCAATGCGGTAGATGGGGTTGAATTTTATGCGAAAAGGTAGTGTACGGTGTATCGTGAATATTACGATTCGTGTCGTGGCTTATAATTAGTTCTATGATTTATAATAGCAAGTCCAGGCCTAATTAAAATTCCTTTCAAACAAACTGCGAACGCTCTTGATTGAAGTTGCCACGAAATATTATCGATCCGTTTTTCTGTAATGCCAGCGTGAATCCCATTGATGTCGAGATTATGAAAGTCGATAGCTATCGAAACGATATGCTGTTCGACCGCAATGTGGCTTTAGGAAAACTTTGTCTATTGAAATATTGTAATGTTTTGGGTACCTGGTGGCAGTGATTTCTTGAAGAAAAGTTTATATTTCATGTATTAATGTGCGCGTGTATGTCTCTTGTATAACTAGATGAAATTCTTCTTTGCGAAATATAAGGAATTTATTACAGTGCGGTAGCTACGAAGTGTATAAGAAAACTTAGAAACAGAAAAAAATTAATGGTATCGAGCTCGGTAAAGAAATGAGATTTTTTTTATTATTTCGATATTGAAAGTATTTGAAAAGAATCTCGTTGCGTTGTATCTTCAAAAAGTTTTATTATTATTTTTATTACAGTTTTCAAAGAATTTTCTTTCCATAATACATATAATCAGCCCAAAGTAAACTTGCAACTGGTAGCGGAAATAGTATCTATATAACTTCTAGTTGTCAAGGGAAACTTAGCTTAAACTTGACGTTCTCTTTGCTATCAGATTCACACAACTAATATAATATTTTAACAAAATTCTAATAGTTAGCATAAATTAACCTTAAGCTTTACATTTGGACGATGCTGCCATGTAAGCTTGTTGTACTCACATCATAGAAGGTGAAGACTGACTATTGGGAAAGGAACTTACAATTAAAGTATTGAAAAATTCAGAAATCACTGTACAATAAACAAATCAATGGTAATATTCGATTGTTGTTGTTTTTAAGCATTTATAATAGTAAAATGTTTTTACTTAGATACAACATAACAAGAGGACGTGTTGAAAAGACACGATAATTGTTAATCAGTTCTAAAAACAAGACGTCAAGCATAATTGCATCCTAATTTGTCATCACTTCGGATTTCGTATTAAACTTATTCTACATAAGAGCGTTAATTCCAACGTAAATCTTCTTCCCATATTCTCGTTTATTCGAGACTATCAAAACGTCGGACCAATTACTTTGGTGTTTAATTCATAATTTCCCATGTAGACACACAGCTCGTCGACGTTCTATCAAGCCAAACTAATGACATATCTCCTAGTAAGTAAGCTCTCCTAAATGGAATGCATTAAACTCTATCCGACTTCTTGAGATTGTCAACCAAATCTCAGGGGTCAAATTAATTTCGTCTCGAAAGTTGCAATTGACGCTTCACTAAATGCAAGTCCTGCCTTTGCACTAGACTAGTACTTGTCGTCCATTATCCTCTCACACTATCATCCTCATTCTTAGTGTATATCACCAATGTGAATAATATAATGGAAATGATGCTAATGTCTAAGAAGATATAGTGGTGTGCATTATTCACATCTTGGTATCTAGTGTCCAAACGAGGTGTTTTGAAAGGAGTTTATCCAGTGCTAGGACATCTTCGTGCTAGGATTTGCTTTAAGGGACACTCAGAAGACTAACGGAAAGTTCTGAGAAAATGCACACGACCAGAATGAATGGGATCAGCCCCAAACATTGGCACAATGAAGACGAATCCAAAGTTACATATAGAATTGAGGCCAGAAGATTTATGCGAACGTGTGCAGCATATCACTGTCGAAATAATTTCCTGTTCTGAAGTCTAGAATTCTCGAATATGTGCAAAAGGACAATGCACAATTGCTCCTCATCCAGAAACATAAAGTGCTAGTCACCTATTAGCATGCTTCGAAACGTTCAGATAACTTTGAGTTTGAAGAGCAAATAAAATATTTGCATACTTCGGTCCATTATCCTGCCTGAAATTTTGTTAATTGGCGGATTGTTAAAACGTTTTCAGTGTCTCCAAAAAATAACAAAGTTGATGCCATAAACAACTAAAAAATGTCAGTTCTGCTATTATGTGTATGTATGTATATCAAACATAAAGCGTAGATTTTCACTGCACAATTTATACATCTACACATATAAATATAATTTATTTATTTAAACGCTTTGAACAAAAAGATAACATTTTCATTTATACAGAAGCAGAAATATTAGAGCAGTGATGATAAGATTTCATACATTAAAGATTATAGTTTTTACTCTATTTTTAAATAAAACAAAAGAAGTAGTTAAAGATCCAAGTTGAAGTTGATCGTGGATTCTTTGCATTCTCAACATCGGGGAGTGGTAGTAAATATCGAGAGAAGCTCGAGGAAGATAGAAAATATCTGAATTCCTGGTTGAGACTGTTCCCTGCCGGAAATTCAGGTCGTTGCAGAGGTAGGTATTAAGCAAGTAGTTGTAAAGTTTGTGAAGGAAGCAAGCATCAAGAAAAGTTCGTCGTAGATGCAAAGGTTGGAGTTGAAGTGCTATAAGTCTGTCTTTATAGCTGATATGAGGCTTTATTAGTCTGTAGAAAAGGGTGCGAGTAAATTTACGCTGAACGGATTCGACGGCCGCAACATGGCAGGCATGGTGAGGGTTCCATACGATGGAGCAGCATTCTAAGATACTACGGACGGAAAATAGCAGGGCTGCTGCTCGTGGACGGTTAAACTGGACTGTCGTAATGTGTTGTAATCTCAGAATAATGATTGACGAATTTAAGCTTGCGATCGAAAGTTACTCCTAGATCCTTTATTGTAGATACTGCTACAGAATAAGAAGAAATTTCACGGAACATTTTGAGGCCGTCCGCGTATAAGAGGCAATTTGATGATAGGAATTGGGGTAGATCGTAAATGAAGAGCGTAAATAGCAGTGGTCCAAGAATAAATCCCTGTAGAACACCAGAGTTAGAAAGAAACTCAGCAGAAGAATGTCCATTGAACGTTATTTGCAGATGACAATCCGTGAGGTAAGAATCAAACCAAATCAGGAGAGAGCCCGTGACACCGTACCTTTCAAGTTTTGCAATAAGAATTTTTCTATTAACAGTATCAATGGCTTTCAAAAAATCAGTGTATATGGCATGAACAGTGTTATGATGATCTAAAGATTGAGCTACCAAGTCAGTGAATTCACGTAAATTCGTGGTAGTTGACCTTCCTTTAACGAATCCATGCTGGACGGGTGATATCAAATGATTAAGTTTTGCCCAGACCGCATTGTGGACTAATCTTTCAAAAAGTTTACCGAAGCAGTTTAAGGTAAAAATTTGGCGATAGTTGGCGACATTTTCGGTTTCTCCTTTCTTTAAAATAGGAACAACATTAGCTAACTTCCAGCAAGAAGGAAAACAGCCTTCCTCGAGTGATTTATTGAACAAAAGGGAAAGTGGCACCGAGAGCTCCGAAGATGCAAATTTCACAAAGAGATTAGGAATCCCATCAGGACCGCCACTGGTCTTTGGATCTAGGGAATTGATAATGGAGATAACATCACTCTCGCTAATGGACAATTCACTGATGTAATTCTGTGGTGCGATAAAAAAGTCATATCATAGGAGATAGGTCTTTGTTGGAGAAGGTAAACACAGAGGAAAAGTATTTGACAAAAAGTTCACACATTTCTTGCGGAGTGGAAGTTGTAATATCCCCAAACTTAAGTAAGTTGGGACGGAAAATAATGTTTTCTGCTACGCTTTCTAACGTATGACCAGAATGGTTTTGCTTTCATTACGTGACAAAGACGCCTCAAGCTCAGAAATGTATTCAGAGAAAACTTTCTTGATATCCGATTTCACCTGTTTGTGCTGAGAGGAAAAGTTATTATAGTCAGATAAGAGGAAAGTACGCTTATACTTTTTATGACGTTTTTTCTTATGAAGAGCTTTAATAACCGACTGATTCTACGGTAACGACTTTTGGCATTCGAAAACGGACTATAATTGGCTTCTGGAACGTTCGAACATTGAATGACGGAGGAAGGGCTGGGGTTACTCGGTCCTTGCACCGCCAATCAGTGATCGACCGTGAAATGGAGCACTATAACATCCAAATCTTGGGCTTGAGTGAGGTTAGGTGGACAGGATCAGGAGAAGAACAAACCCGTAGCGGAAATACTATTCTGTACATTGGCCCTGAAAGTGAAGCCAGAAATGGCGTGGCGTTCGTCCTTACGCCGCGAGCGAGAAACAGTCTCATTAGCTGGGAACCAATCTCTGATACGATTTTCGTCGTCAGGCTCAGGACCAGGCAGAAAAGATCAGGAGAAGAACGAACCCCGAGCGAAAACACCATTCTGTACGTTGGTCCAGAGAGTGAAGCCAAAAATGGCGTAGCGGTCGTCCTTACACCGATAGCAAGAAACAGTCTCATCAGCTGGGAAACAATCTCGAATAGGATTATCGTCATCAGGCTCAGAACCAGTGTTAGAAACGTCACAATTCTGCAGTGCTACGCAACTCCTGGTGACAAAGAGGAGTTTTAATACCAGCTGAGTGCCACCTTCGACCGTGTCCCAAGAAGTAATATTATTATCATCTCAGCAGATATGAACACCCACGTTGGATCTGACAACACTGGACTAAAACACGTCATACGGAAGCATGGTGACTCGTGGGTCGACACGACATGACCTTGGATTAAGAGACTCGAAGACGGCAAATTATTTGCAAAGGATCATCGGAGGGACACTTTTTCCACACAAGAGTCATCATAACACATTTTGGGTTTCCCTTAATGGTGTTACTCAGAACCAGTTCAACCATTTGGCTATAAGTCGCCGATGTAGAAGATGTCTTCTCGATGTGCGAGCGAAAGATGGAGCTGACGTGGGAAGCGATCGCCAGTTGATGGTTGCCTGCTTGAGATTGTGTACAGCAGCTATCCGACGACCACAAATTCTTCAAATGAAGCGCAAGCTTAATGTGGATAGACTCAGAGATCCCAACAAAAACCGCGAATATACCACCATTCTACGCGAAAAGTCATTAACAGTGGGCGAGTATGAAATACGCACACTGACACGCTAATTAGGAGGTAACCAGAAACACTTTTCTGAATCTGTAGGATATTTGCGAAGCAGTGAAATACTCTGGATGTCGCAAGACACAAGGGACAAGGTTGGCGATCGGAAAAAAGTAAAATTGGCAATCACCTCTCAGCCCGATGGCAACCAACGAACGCCCGACCTGAGGCAGAACTACCGCGATGCTTATATACAGCTTAAAAAGGCTGTTAGATGCGACAAGAGAAAGGCCATTGAAGACCTGGCAAATAAGGCAGAATCTGCGGCTTACCTTGGGGATATGGGTTCACTACTTTTCTGATATTTTAAACATCTTGTCAGAGGAAGATATTCCAGAAACAGTCATTGGGTCAATGGTGGGAAGGAAGCCCCAGATACAGATGGACTACTAACCGAACTCCTCGAAGCGGACCCGGAAATAACAGCCGATATAATCCTCTCACTTTTTAATGAGGTGTAGAATGAAGGAAGCTGATCTCCAACGACGAACTTTGGAGTAAAACTAAATAAACTAAAATAGGTATTGAGATTCAAAGGCGGAAGTAGCAGTGGTCACACTTTGAGAAAACCAGAGAGAAACATTGCCAAACAGGCTCTGGATCATAATCCTTACGTCGGGTTGGTCGACCATGTGGCACATAAAGGCGAGCAGTTGAACAGGAGGCCAGATGTATAAGCAAGTCCTAGCAACAGCAACAGCCAATGCTCAGGATCGCGCCTTGTGGAAGAGAGTTGTTTCTTTAGCACTTTAGCAACGGACAATTTAACGCAAGACAGAAATAGTTGCATTGGGCAAGTATGCTAAACAAGGAAAGCGAAACAATTTTTTCGAAAATTTGAGAATTGTTTCGGACAATTTAACGCGGGACAGAGTAAGTTGCAATAAGCGTAAGTGTGCGAGACAAGAATGGCGAAACGATTGTTTTGAAAAATTTGCAGCATTTCACCAGTACGAGAGGAAAATACTTTCATTCCCATTTTCTCACAAGGCAAAGCATGTTCATAGTCTCTCCTTAATATATCCTCCTTGGATAGAATGCAGTGTAACTAAAATGAAAGACGAAAAAAAAATTTCCAATTCCGGTGCCGAACGAGTCCAGCGTTGACACAATTTTGATGTCATTGGATAGGTCTCGCTGAGCAATTTACAAAATGTATTTTCTCCTACTACTCCAATTGCACTACAGTCCAAATCGGGCCCCGGCCTCCTGATCTTATCATTTTCGAATTCTCATTTTCGTAGATTGAGGTAACTGAGATTTACGCAAGTAGGCAGTGACCTGGAATTATGCGTCGACCGGGATTTGAACTCACGATCTTTGCACTGTATACCAACACGTTACCCACTAGGCTACACCCTAGCGATAATTTGAAAATTATTTTTCGTCCTTCGACTTTATTACGCAGCGTTTTTTTTGGACTGTTAACAAAGAAACTGAACTCTGGCAGCTTAAAAAATATTGCGAAATTGCCGAAAGAACTGGTCACCACTACCTGTTTGCAATGACACAGATGCTGTAGAGTATTTAACAAACTCAGCGTACACTACACACCTCAAATAAGTAAATTGACATATAAACTGAGACTACGCTCCGTCTTATAAGGTTCCCCAGACCCCGCCAGTGCCTATCATACTTATATCAAATTGGGTTTAATTAATTAATGTAAATTGAACTAATAGGCTAAATTAAATTAAATTAAGCAAATTATTATGTAACTAATTATCTTGTTATGATAAAAAATAAAAATAAATAAATAAACAATGGCACAAATAAATTTTAAAAATACAACAGATGTAAGCATAATGCAATGATTGATGTTTTTTTTCAAAAACTAACGCATTAAATAAATGGCTGTTTTGCGCTTAATATTTTTTTTTTCGTTTAATTTTTTGATAGATGGGCTATTTATTAAATATATTTTAACTCGCAATGGATTCATTATGATTAAAATTAAAGTTAAAAAAATTAATGAACTACCGCATTATAGCATGCAACGATAGTAATAAGGCAACCAAAAATTATATGAAAACAAAATAGTTACCTAACAATGATTTAGTCGTTAACTACGAGTAATAACTATGAACGTAATTGAAGAACAATGTAATTAATGTAAAGCAACCATTGACAATTGAATATTACGATTAAAAAGAAGTTAATCAAAAATTATTATTAATTATTTATACAGTCCAAATCAAGTTATAAACAATAAAAGAGCGAAGAAAAAAATGCATAGCGAATAAAATAACGAATTAGCACAGATTCCTAGAATTTCCCCATTTCCTGCAATTCTCCAGCTCTTATTCCCCAATTCCGAGTTGTTTATTATACTCTAGATGAAATCTGAGAGTATATTGTGTTTGCCTTACCGTTTGTAACGCTAAGAAATAATGCTCGCACAGAGCCGCCAAGGGTACAGAATCATTTGTTGTCGCTCAAAAACTTCGATTCCGAGTTGCTGTCTGTCCGTCTGTCCGTCTGTCTACAGCATAACTCTCGAACGCTTTGAGCTATCGTACTGAAATTTGTTGTCTGTCATTTTTAGCAAAAAAGAAAGTTTAAGTTCGTGAACGGGCCACATCCACTCACTCCTTCTACCCCCTCCCATACAAATTTCACGAAATTCTGAAATTTTCAGAAATTGATTTTTCTTTGAAATTTTTTAAGCTATCGATTTGAAATTTGGATCAAAGTATTACCATATAAATGTCATTAATATGACGGAATATTGATCCGATCCTGTCACTTCTTCTACCCCCTCCCATACGAATGCATAATTTTGAAAAATGCAGTTTTTCGATTTTCATTGAAACTAGCAAAGTTATAAAAACGAATTTTTGCCAGAATTAATATTATTATAATTCCAATCACAATTGAAAAAATTATCAACTTCACCTCACTCCTTCTACCCCCTCCCATACAAATTTCACGAAATTTTGAAATTTAAAATAAATTATTTTTCTTCGAAACTGTTAAAGCTATCAACTTAATATTTTGCATAAAGTATAAAAACAAAAATATCAATAACGGGAAAAAAATGTGTTTTGATCCGTACACTCCTTCTACCCCCTCCCATACAAATGTATAATTTTTGTTAAGTGCATTATATTGATTTTCACTAAAACTAGAAAAAGGAATAAGCTTAAAATTTTGCCAGAATTTGTTTTTTAATAATTGCAATAAATGCCAAAGAAAATTATCAGCTCCTTTTCACTCCTTCTACCCCCTCCCATACAAATATCTGTATTATAAATTCAAGGAAAGCATTTCACCTTCGAACTTATTAGAACTAGCGAATTTGAAATTGAATCAAAGCGTGGTGATAAGGATGATGATAAGCAGTTTCAAAATCATCTTAAACGCTCCACTTCCATTGCCACCTCCCATACAAATGCCTCAATTTCAGGAAAACTATGTCGAATTGAAAATAATGAAAGCTACAAACCTTAAATTCAGCACGAAATATTTTGCATACCACATTAGGTGTCATATCCAAAAATTACAAACCTTCCTCCTCTGCTTCTACCACCTCCCATACAAAAGTCACTATTAACTATTTAAAAGAATTGGAGGTGACATATTTTACGGTACATTGAACTCTTTCTCATTTCATCTAGAGTATCATATGATTGGGCTTTACGCCCAATCATAATTCTTTTATGTTTACAAAAGAGTTCCGCACTCGCTATCGTATAAATTTTTATTATTATTATTTTTTTGTTATTTAAATTCATTTTCCCTTATTCGGTGAGAATATCTAGGGTTGTGTGATTGATATATAAATATATGTATACATTTTTATTTTTCATTTACTTCCAATTTCGTTGTCAGACGCCAAGTCAAAATTCCTTTTTGTTTGAATTTTACCAAGGTTTTTCTTTCTCTGCTTGAACAGCTTTCAAGACCTTACAAGAGAAGTCAAAATTTTGAAATTGACGATTTGTACTTAGACTAAATTTTTCTAGAAATCAACTTAAAAACAATCCTGTTATTCCATTATAAACTTTCTATTTGTATTTGAAATTTAATCCGCTTAATTAACTTTAAGTAGCAACTCATCAAGGAAAATTTCCGTCAAACACAAATTCATTTCACATTAATAATGCTGAAAGCTATATATTCCATTAGGTAATAACTTTCCGTTTTTATTACAGTTGGTTTCCACTTTTTTCCCCGTTTAACATTAGGATATTCGAGGATTTTATATACGAAGTACATTTGAACCCTCCTGAAATTTATATTATACTCGCATAATGTATAAAAAAATACGGCCAACAAAAATTTGCATTTAAAATTGACGAACAGAGTTTGAAGCTTCATTAAGTTCATTCTGTACGAAATTTTTCATTCCGCCCATTTCCCGTACTTACGATAGTAAAAAAAAGGTCATATCGATGAAAATCAAGATTTTTTTTGGGCACAGCATTTTCATTACGCTCTACCCTTTTGAACTAGCGTAAAAGAAAATCCCAATTAAAGAATCCTACCTACAACCCGCTATCTCATGAAAATCATTCAATAAATGATAGAAATTAAATTGCAAATTTTCTCGCTGCATTTCCATTTGATTGCATTGTTTTTCATCCCCAAGAGATTCATCTTAAAATAAATCTTGAAAATTCTGACAAAAAACTTTCATTACAATGTTCAGCTCGAAAATCCGTTTTAGATATATACATATGAGAAAAAAAATCATTTTCGTTCAACTCTTGTCATGCTTTTCAACCAGAGGATCTCTTTAGTCTGTACTACAAGAAATCCCGAGAAATAATTTACGTTCCTTGTCAAAGGTTATTTTTTAGGACTACCGATTCATTTAAACGAAAAAAAAAATCTTAGGACGTTAAGGCTTGCCTGATCGCATCGCAATCAATTGTTTCCGTTCACCGAAGACGTTTTCAGGAGACACCAGCGGAATACTGTGATTTTTATTCAAGATTTTCTTTATTATGCCAAAATTTAAAAAAAAAGTCGAGAATTTTTCGAATTCAAAATGAATGAAATTCAATAACGAACGGTTCGTAAGAACAATGGTTTTTTAGCTTTTTTTTGTAAAATACATATTGCATAATTGATGGGATTTCCATGAAATTAAAATTTTTTTCTTAATTTTCAATAGAGGTCGAACAGTCGCATAACATCTAAAATATGCATCAATGATTTTATATTCAATTATTTGAATGAGAAGATTTATCGAAATCAGGTTTGAAATTGAAGAGGCAGAAACTAATTTCTTTCAGAAATATTCTATGTTTCTAATATTAATTTAAAAAAACTACATTAATATATTATATGAAGACCACTATGATTTTGAGTAGAATTTTCCATTAATTATGCGATTTTGTATAGTGCAGCAATCACATGAAATTCAAATTAATCTAAACCCTTTCTTCCGTACATTTGCAGGCAGTTAACTACAGTTTTTCGAATTTATAGTTTTCAATCTCTACTCGATGAAACTACTATTTAAATATGATGTTATAGTATTGATTTCTGACCTTTCTCTGGCAAAAACTCTGTTCTCTGAATCGAAGGTTATAGTTTTACCAATTTGAATTTTAAGTAGAAAATCCTCTAAACCAGACATTTTGCAGTGATATTTACACTTTAGATGAAATTTGATAGTACTATAAGCAGTGCGCTTGAATAAAGTTTGCAGCGCTAAGAACTAAGGCTGTCTGAAAAAAACAAGGCTCATAGAAAAATCAATGCTTACTAAAAAAAGAGTCTCACTGAAAAAATGTTCACTCTCAAAGTTGAGCTTCAAAACTCAAATTTTGTTCACACTGTTTTTTGAAAAGTATGGTCAAGTTTGTGAATGAGTCACATCACTTCACCACTTCTATGGGTGTATCAACATGAGGTCTCGTCTCGTTGCAGCGCTACAGCCCCTTTCGGGCCTTGGCTTCCCGTAGCCGAAGTCTCCATCGATCTCGGTCCAGTGACCGCGTCCTCCAATTTTTAAATCCGAGCAGCGATGAACAGTCCTCGTCAACAGAGTCGGACTAGCGTTTCCTGGGTTTTCCCACTGGCCTCCGGCCCTCCGTTTTTCCCTCGAATATCTTTTTAGGTATTCGAGTTTCGTCCATCCTTTGTACATGGCCAGCCCATTACAGCTTCCGCAGTCTGATGATAGTGGAAACCTCCGGTTCGTCAAATATATTATACAGCTCCCTGTTGTATCTAATTCGCCATCAGTCACCATCACGTTTCGCTCCAATTATTCGTCTCAGGACCCGTCTTTCGAAATCGTTCAACATATTTGCGGATGCTTGTGTACGGGTCCATGTTTCGCATCCGTAGCACAGCACAGGTCTTACTATTGATTTGTAGACTTGGAGTTTGGTCTTCCTGTGTACGCAGCTGACCTTAAGAATAGCTAAGACTGAATAATACGTTTTATTTGCGAGCTGGATTCGTCTTTTTATTTCATTCGTTTCATTTCCACTCTTTGTCAATTTTGTGCCTAAATATATGAATTCGTCCATATTTTCCAAATTATATTCGTCAATTGTAATGTTTTGTCTATTGGGGGTCCTTTTCCTTATTTGTGTCATTATTTTCGTTTTTGTTTCATTGATTTTCAAGCCAACTTCTTTTGCTGCTTGATCGAGGCTTAGTAGAATTTCTTTTGCGGATGTGAAAGAGCGTGATAATATGTTAATATCGTCCGCATAACCCACTATCTGGCTGGATTTATAAAGCAGCGCACCTCTTGTGTCAACGGGTAACTTTCTGATGACGTATTCTAAAGCTAGGTTAAAAAGCAGAGGGGCCAGCCCATCGCCCTGTTTTAGTCCGACATTTGTGTGAAAGGCATCAGTTAGTTGGTTGTTGACTCTGACTTGTGATGTTGTTGATGTCATCGTCATTTTGGTCAGTCGGACTAGTTTTGCTGGGATGCCAAAATGCAGGATTATTTTGTACAGTACGTTTCGACCAATACTATCGTATGCTTGTTTAAAGTCCACAAGAACCTGGGGAACGTCGATGTTGAATTCCCAGCATTTTTCAAGCACTTGCTTGACCGTAAAAAGTTGATCAGTCATTGATCGACCAGCTCTAAAACCGCCTTGGTACTCCCCAATCACATTGTCAGCGTAAATTTTAATCTTATTTTGTAATATTTTTGTCAGTATCTTATATGACGTGCAAAGTAGTGAGCTACCTCTGTAGTTTTCGCACTGCAGTTTGTCTCCCTTTTTGTGGGTAGGGCAAATAATGCATTGGCACCACTCCTCCGGTATTTGCTCCTGATTCCAGATGTACTGAATCACTTTATGGATGGCATTTCGGGTGCAGCTTCCGCCATATATAATTAATTCCGCTGGAATTTCGTCGATGCCCGGCGCTTTATTGCTTTTCTGGCTTCTGATGGCAAATTCGACTTCTTCCAACTTTGGAGGATCCAGTGGGCATTCGTCGGAGGTTTGGAGACCTATCAGTTCCAATGTTCGGGAGCCGTGTGCGGGATTAAGGAGTTCTTTAAAGTATGACGCCCACCTTTCCTTAATCTGATTATCCTCGGCGATGATAGTGCCATTTCTGTCTTTACAGAGGGTTTTCTTAGGCTGATATCCACGTCTTAGGCTTTTCACTACTTTGTAGGCTTGTCTTGTTTTATTGCTCGCAAGATTGTCATCGATATTTCTCAATTGGTCGTCATAATATTTTCTTTTCTTACATCTAATGACCTTATTTGCTACTCGTCGGAGATTTCCGTATTTTTCTCTCTTCGTTCTGGTATTCCTTTCGAGAAAATGTCTGTACGCCTGATTTTTCTTATCTAACGCATCCTGGCTTTCGTCGTCGAACCAGTCATTTCTTTTGCGCCGAGCTTCATACCCAACCACTTGTTCCACAACGGTTTTTATGGTTGCCTTTATATCCATCCAAACTTGGTTCACAGGCTTCGGTATGTCATCCTGCAGAATCGGAGTGAGCTCTCTTTCAAGTGCTGCTGCGTGATTTTCCGCAACTAACGCCGTTTGGAGCTTTTCGATGTCGAACTTACGAAGAGGGCTGGTCTTTGTTTGATACGCCTTCGACATACGACATCGATATTTGGATTTGACCAAGTAGTGGTCCGAGTCACAATTTGCTCCTCTGAATGTTCGAACGTCAATGATGCTGGAGGCCCATCTCCGCTGGATAAGGACATGGTCTATTTGGTTAAACGTATTGCCATCTGGTGATGCCCATGTTCTTTTATGGATGCGTCGATGTGGGAAGTATGTCGAACTTATAACTATGTCTCTGCTGCATGCAAAGTCTATCAGGCGCTGGCCGTTGTCGTTACTTTCGTCGTGAAGGCTATGCCCTCCAGTTGTTCCATGATGAGTCTTTTCATTCCCGACCTTAGCGTTGAGGTCGCCAAGTATTATTTTAACGTCGTTTGAGGGCAATGAGTCGAATAGCCTTTTAAGGCTCGTATAAAAGGCATCTTTCGTTTCCTCATCTTTTTCTTCCGTCGGAGCATGAACATTTATTAGCCATATTTTGAAGAATTTCGCTTTGATGCGGATCGCACACACGTTAATTGGCTTGAAGTCGATGACGTGTGATTTGAATTCCCTATCCACAATAAAGGCGACTCCAAATTCACGGCTTCCTGAGGGCTTCCCACTTTTAAAAATTGTGTGCGATCTCATGTCCTCAATCTCTCTACCAGTCCATTTCGTTTCCTGGACTGCCAACACATTTAATTTGTACTGACTGGCCTGTGGTAGTAATTCTTTAACAGCACCAGGTTTATTTAATGATCTGACATTCCAGGATCCAAAAGCATAGTCCGTTGTACGTTTGCGCGGTCGTTTCCGTTGGTCCAATCCTATCCGAGGCTTCGTCTTGGGTTCCAAAACAGTGAAGATTTTCTTACGGTGACAGGGGAGTTAACCCTTCGCCCAACCTCCGCTCTGGAGGAGTGGTTATTATTGTTGTTTCCGTTATCAGGCGCGGAAAACTCGCCTTCACCCTCCTACGTTAGCAATTCTCAAGTGAGAGTTCCCAGCGGCCACCACGAGGAGGTGTAGGTAGAATTCGGTAGCAGAGCTGACGATGTTCTTACAGTAGGCTTTTCTCGGCTTTTAATACTTTATTGGAAACCAGTAAACCAATGCAGACCCAAGACCTTTTACTACCATTTGGCCACCCATTTGGCCAACATGAGGTGTTAGATTTGTTTCCCTGATACAATCAGAGAACGTACGGCACTGCTGGTGCTGCATCGGCTGCAGTTCTTGAGTCAATTGGACCTTGTATGCATGCAGAGCAAAATATTTCGTCAATGTTCGCTGGAGTGGAGGACGAGCTCTTGTGCACGGTGACGAATAGAGGTGTTTGGGTCGATTTAAACACTGTCCTAAACTGCAGCGATATTTTCGGTCGAATGTCTGGAGCAAAGTCGGTGCGGTATCTTTACATCTTACGTTGAGCCAGTCTCTTAGAATCTTTTGAGCAGGTTACGCACATATGTCTCAAAAGACATATGATTACGATCAAAATTTGCTCAAATTTTACGCATCGTTAATGCGATTGAACGCGAATTTTTGTAATAAAATTCGACGACTGTGTAGCGTTCCATGGTAAATTTTCCACGTTTATAGTTGACATTTTTCAACATTTAACAACATTCAAGCGAACAGCTGTCAAATTATAGGCCTACCTAACCCTACACCTCTTGCTCAAACACCCTGTACTACCTACCATACAAAATAATACTTTCTCGCCACTTCTCAAGAATCGATTTTCTCGGATAGTTCAGGAAATAAATCTGAAAATTGTAATCCAATATTTTGATAGTAACGGTTAACGCTAGTATAAAAATTATTGGAGTAACCATACTCCTTCCGACACCATCAACATAAACTGCACAATTCTACAAAATACAGCATACAAGTTATTTTTTCAATATCACATTTTTGGGTAGAATCCTTCTGTTCATTTTTATATTCAGCATTATTGATTATCATCTCCTTTTATGAATTTTCGACAGGACTTAAATCTATTTTTCCATTACACCGGTGTGGGTGCGTGTGTCATAGTCGATAAATTCGCAATAATAAACAACGCAGAGTTCCCAAAACGGATGAATTCCACTACCTAAATCCTCTCCAACATTTTTAATTTTTGTCCACCAATAAGGTTTTTATTTCGTAATTTCCACGTATCCAAGTACTCCTTTGACATCGTATACGTGTGTGTGCTGAAGCACCATATTTAAAATACTGTCATCAAAATCTCCCAGGATCCCTCGATATCATAAAAAAAGGACTACATTCTCGCAATGAGAATGTTTAATCGTTGAACATAAAACGATTATAATGTACCTGTACTATGGTATTCTCCACGATGGGCTTCCACCTTAATATATATGAAAAGCTACTCCATTATGCCGTAAAGGGGTAGAAATTACCACGACTAAATGTGAGCAATGGCTCGTGGGACAGATATCGAAACATGAGCTTCGAATTCAATTATTCAAAATGAACCAACAAAGGTAAATTAATTTGTAAAATTTAATTACATGCTCGACTGCACGAGGTAATCATCCCCATCGTAAATGACTGTATTAATTAACGAGGCTGCAAGCAGCGATATTCTGTTGGATTCTCTATAGAAATAATATACACTGTCGAATTAGCTATGGCATAACTTGAACTTGGCTACAACTCTATTGCTCCCGATTAGCAGGGCGGCGCGGCGAAATTTAATGCTGAATTTCGGAACAGATGTTTCCACACGAAATATTGCAGATTCGACAGAACACGGTGCGTTAAATATCATCAGAAGCCCTTTCTGTTTCGAATTTCTCCAACAATGCCGAAATTTTACACTGCTTAAGAGAAAACGGAAAACATCATCTTTCTAATTAAACTGGAAAGCAGAGCAATAATGCAGAGAATATTTGAGTAAATTAAATTTTCAACAAAATTTATTACATCAAAAGTTCATATTTTTGGAAAAACAGTTTGCGTCTGTCTTTGCTAAGAAAATTATTTCATGATGATTATGGTCTTTCTGTAAATTTTCCAAAGCAATCAAACTGTTTTTATGTACATCTATATTATTAGTTCATCATGGTTTTGATCTTTCGCATTTGAACTCGTTGAACTGTTTAATGAAAATATATAATATATTGCAGATAGTGAGGAAAGTTCGTTATCAAATTAAATTCAGCTTAATTAGTATACTGGAAAACGGTCGCCCAGTACACAAGTAAATTTTAGATTCGATACTCATTTTGGTTGAAAGTAAATTATTTTTTTAGATACTACCAGAACTAGTGAACTAACATTTTTCTGGATTAGAGCGGAAGTGATAGTTGATATTTACTTTAAAATTCTGGACTGGATTCGTTTGGCAATGCCTCGGCATATGCGAAGAGTGCTTGGTTTGATTTTCCATGCTCAAATCTATTCTATTCTACAATGGAACTACAGCCCAAATCGGACCTTGGCCTCCTGACCTTCAGGTTCCTTAACATTTTCATTACTTATTGTGGAAGGGTTGTTAGCCCTTCGCACAACCCTCTATCTACAAATTTTAATTTTCGTAGATTGTGGTAACTAAGATATACCCAAGCAGATAGTGTGCCAAAATTATGCGTCGGCCGAGATTCGAACTCACGACCTTCGCATTGCAGACCAACACGCTACCCACTAGGCTACACCCTAGCTTGCTTAAATCGCTCAACCCAAAATCGTTGGATAGTTTGAGAGAATATTTCTAGCGTTTGTAACGCTATGAAATGGATACAGAACTGTTCTTGTTTTTCGTTAATGGATCGGCATAGATAGGGTAGGCATCTCTTCGGCATCATTAGTCAACCTTCCGCTTTGTAACTATTCTGATCACACTTCCACTTGGTAGACACTGGGCAGTGGTCTTGTTCATCCGAAAATGGCTTGCTAAACTAATAAGTGTGAGTGCTAATGAAACAGAAAAATTCTAGCACTATAATATGGTCCTCCAGGTTGGAGATTGGGCGATGTGTTAACAACTCATCCTCAGATCAAAATCAAAATTGTTTCGAAGCTTGAAGCACCGCCGCGGGCTGGTTTGATTCAATGGCAACAAACACGCTAAGGAGAAATGGACTATTGCTTTGGTTCTTGGAATGTGCAATGTACAGGATAGGAGCAGTGAAACCGCTTCTGGAACAGATCAGCAAATACAATATATATAAACTGCACTGCACTTCATGAAACTAAATTGTTAGGTAGCGAGATTACCGACATTATATTACACACAGTTTTCAAAAAAGCAAAATCTGCGGGAAACCAGGAGTTTGGAGTTGCATTTATCGTCCACAAGAAGTTTGAACACCAAGTTACCAACTACAAACCTATCAATGAACGATTGTGTAAAACCCGTATAAAAACAAATTTCTTTAGTTTTTGGCTTATTAAGTCCCAACGGAAGACAAAGACGACGAAGTTATTGATGATTTCTACAACAACTTTGAATCAACATTCAACTCCTTTTCGTCGAATGATATTAAAGTAGTATTATGTGACGTTAACGCGAAAGTGGGCAAAGAGGTGATTTAAATAGGGAAGATACAGTATTCACGACAAAAGTAATGACAACGGCCGGAAGCTGACTGATTTCGCCAGCATCAAAAACTTTATTGCAAGTTAGACATGCTTTCTGTATCGACACATTCATAAGAGAACATGGCCATCACCAGATGGACGAACATTCAGTCAAATATTTCAGGTTCTACTTGAGAAAAAGACAACTCAAGCAATCTCGACGTGAGTACATGTCGAGAGACCAATTACGACACAAACCACTATTTGATAAAAACCTAGTCCCAATGTCGAATGGCAAACCAGGGCACTCAATAACACAACCAATTCCTTAACTCAACATTGGAAAACTCAAGGATCAGAAGTAGTTGCGAAGTATGTATCAGGCTTGGAGAGATACCTTGCGACGATTCCGAACAACAACACCAGCATGTCAGAAGGAGTGTGTAAAATTTTAAAGCATTACTTCTGTTACAGACTTCTGTCATCCGACTAAATTGAAGGAAGGCGTGTGTGAATTCTGAAGAAGGGCGACCTTCGGGATTGTGGCAATTGGCGTGGTATATGTCCACTTACTGCCGTATCGAAAATAATGGCTAATGTAATTCTCAATAGGATTAGTAATGTTGAGGAGAGCACTCCCGAAGTTTATAAGGCTGGATTCCGTAAAGGATCGTCTTGTACTGACCACGCAAATACCCTACGGATAATATTGCAGCAGTCAGCCAAAATGGATTCGCCACTACATCTCATGTTTGTGAACTTCCAGAAGGCTTTCGACAGCGTTAAGCTAGATTACATATGAAATGCTTTGCATAGGACAGGTATTTCAGATAAGGTAGTAGCTATGATTAAAGAATCCTACGAAGATGCAAGGTGTCGCGTCTTGCATAGAGGAGAGCAGTCCGAGAGCTTTCATGTGCGAACGGGTGTCAGACAAGGCGGCACATTATCACGAGCCCTGTTTCTGGTGGTAATAAATGACATCTTGAAAGTTGCACTGGAAGGTGGGAAAGGTAAAGGTCTACAGTGGAGACTATTTAACATCTTAAGTCACCTTGATTGAATCCCACGGAAGCACTGAACAAATTTTCATTATGCGTGTTTATAGCTACCACACAAAACTTTACCTTCTAAATTTTAATAGGGACTGAGAAAGTATATTGGAGAAGAAGTGAGAGGTTTTGGGTGATTTTTTCAGAAATAACTACTATTATACAATTGACATCTCTTAAAATTCAGACCAGTAGCATTCGTACTTTTCAAGAAAATTGAGTTTTTGAAAATTTGTAAAAATGTGTCCCGTTGTATGGAAGGGGGTAGAAGGATTAAAGCAAATCAGTCAAAATTTTTTTTTCTTTTTTGTCAACTTAATAATAATTCAAATTAAGTATTTTTTACAATTTGAGCTCGATAAATGTTATATGTATAGTTTCAAAAAACTGCAGTTTGTATGAGAAGTGGTATAAGATGTGAGGGAATTCGAATAATTTTTATACCACAGATCACATTCATTATAAAAACATAACAGAATTATAATTGGGCTTAAAGCCCAATCATATGATACTCTAGATGGGATGGAAATGACTTTAATATTCTGGAAAATATGTCATCTCAAATTCTTTCGAATAGTGAATAGAAAGTTTTGCATGGGAGGTGGTAGAAGTAGAGGGGGAGGTTTGTATTTTTTATATATGACACCGAACATGGCATGTAAAATGTTTTTTGCTGAATTTAAAGTTTTTAGTTTTCATTATTTTTAAATAAATTAGTCGTAGTGTTCCTGAAATTGAGGCATTTGTATGGGAGATGGCAGAGGAAGTGGAGCGCTTATGATGATTTTGAAACTGCTTATCATCATCCTTATCACCATGCTTTGATTCAATTTCAAAGTCGATAGCTCTCATATGTATACTTGAAGGAGAAATGCTGTTCTGGAATTTATAATACAGATATTTGTATGAGAGGTGGTAGAAGGAATGAAGCGGAGCTGATAATTTTTTCTAATAGTTATTTCAATTATTAAGAAACAAATTCTGGCAAAATTTGAAGTTTGTACCTTTTCTAGTTTGAATGGAAATCGATAAAATGCATTTAACAAAATTATGCATTTGTATGGGAGGGGGTAGAAGGAGTATACGGATCACAATACATTTTTTTTCCATTATTAATTTTTCTATTTGTATACTTTATACAAAATATCAAGTTGCTAGCTTTAAACGACATCTATAACATTTGAACTTCTTAACTTAAGGTGTTCACAAGCTAAAGAGCGCACAGACGGACGGACGGACGGACATCCGGTTTTGAGATTTTTGAGTGCCAACATATATTTCTGTAACCTTAGCTAATATGTGCGAGCATTACTTCTTAGCGTTACAAACTTGATAGCAAACTTATAATACATACTAATAAAATTTCGAATTCCTGGATCTTGCAATCGTGAGAATTCGACAAAAATCAGATTCCGAAATTTTTCGTGATCACAATAATTCCCTTTTATTTTATAACAGGGAAAACGGAAAGCTCCTAGGTAGTGAAATTAGTGCAGCTTGTTTGCATTGGTACAACCCGTGCTCGCACCTAATCCAAGGAGAGCTGCTTTATCCAAGTGAGACTACTCTGTTCTTAGATATCGGATTGCATAAAGTTTCATCATGCTATCTGCTGAAACAATTCTTAGAGTCAAGCATTATCCAACCTTAAGGCGTCGTTCTCACTCCCCTTCCCCAACCTTCCCAATCCCATTCCTTCCCTCCATGACTGTGTTTGCGCATTGCACATTAAGGCCGAAATTGCCTATAACACAGGTCAATCTGTAAAAAAAAAAAAGAGGGACTAAGAGGTCATTTATTCTGTTGTAAGTTAAAAAAAACTCTGCAGAAATATTTTTTGAGCATAAATTTATGTACAATTTCGAAATCCACCAAATGCAAAGCATCGTGAATTCCAATCATTCTAATTTTTCATCGTTCTTTATTAAATATTCAGAGTGAAATTTAGATATACCACTGATACAAACACGAATAACCAATAAAAACTCGATTATTCGGCAATTACCAATAAACATGAAAAGATCCCAGAAAATTAAATATTAATCTATTCAATCATCACCTGACGCCTGTATCGAATCTATTGCGAATTTCGAACGTTGGCAACGACCTTTTCCACCAAATCCGTCAAAATTATTTTGGTGTTGTCATCGCAAAACATGTCAACAAAATGCCATATCTGCAAACAGACAGAAACATGGCCCATCGATTCCCAACAGACAAAATTACATCTCGGAACGATAGGTATGCCGACAATTCCAAGGACCATACCAATTCCGGAAGGCAGTTTGCTTTTACATCTCATAACTTTCGTGCTCGATCGATAATAATCTTTGACAGTTTAGTCCAATCGACATAATCATGTTCATCGGGGCTGAGCATGTGTGATATCAATTTACCCTCATTCCGGATGATGTATTGCAATTGTTCCGACGGCATCTAGATCAGGTCGTTATCTCTTCGACTAGCAAAGACAAATTGCCTCAAGTCCACCCCCTGTCATGTCGGCCTTCATCCGGCCCGGCTCTCTGAACAAGCCGCACATTGGGAACTGTCATGTTTCCCAGTGAAATACCACACTACCGCATTTGGCTCCCGAGTCCAGGATGCCTCCAGATGAGACCATGGAAGCATGATAGATTTCTTTAATTTATTCAAAATCCGCTTCAAATAGCAACTTCTCCCCGATCCGTGCATCATATAGCTACTCCAGCACTATCCGAAGCATAAGACGAGAACGACTCATGTAGCATTCGATCTAATGACAAACGAGCTCGAATATCTGACGAGAAAATGATATAAGTCACATGTTGGAAGTGGCATCCTCTTAACATCCCCTTCAGGTACTCCAGCAGCAGTTCTAGTTATCTACCTGAGCTGTGTTGTACGCCTGGATATGTTTGCTGCTTGGCCGAACGATTGATGTTTTGTCAGGCCAAAATATGAGGGTAATTTTTGCAGGTGACATCCCTCGGTATAGAAATTTTTCAATGCCGATGTTGATGCTTTTGATTAGAACGCAGAAATAAGTAAACTTATTTTTTGTGGTAGAAAGACACGCTATCGTGCGGGTAGCGGCGCAATGACATTCAGTATCAAATAATAAAAAAATAGAACAAGAGCAAGAAAACATAGCGAGTTTCATCGTTGCCAGAATGTCTTTTTCATATTTTCAGTTTATGCGACACTTGTAAAGCGCACCTTCACTCACTCAAGTCCTTGCCACTTGAAACCGATACACCTGGATATACGAAATTATTCCACTGCCATATTCCTCTATCGCATTTGGCTGTTCTACATTTGCGCTTTTGATCAGAACGAATGCCATGCTTGGTTTACATCGACTTTCCTCTACTCTCCTCCTCCTCAGCTAGTGGCCGTAAATATTTACACTGTGGGGTAGTATAGTAGGTGTACATATCAGAGAGATGCTTGGCATTCAGGTATTTGCTTTTGGCACGTTCGTAACTTTATCTTTTCTCTCTGGTGCGAGCAGAATAATATGAAGGTCATTTCGGTTGTTCATTCGCTCGAAATCGATAGCTTTGATGTGGAGATTTGGGGTAGCTTAAAAAAAATCGGTTGTTTTTTTCCTATTTTTGAAAAATAGAAACATTTTGAAAAGCTATCACATGTGATTGAAATGTTTTCGCAACGAACAAAAAAGAAATCATGTTCACTTCAGTGACTCTTTACACATGTTAGATTGTCAGGGGATGTATTTTATAGAATATACATCTGCAGTTTTTTATGCCGATCAATGGGATTTATAGAAGATATACCAACCTTCAATTTTTCCAACTATCTAGATTGCGAGTTTCTATATACCCGATGTGAAGGCGGATTTTATTACTGCAACTTACTGTTCCGCAATTGGCATTCTGACTGACTTTATTTAAAATTTCCAATAGTTCCGATTAATTTGATAAACGTCGCAGTATAGACCGAATCTTCATGTTTACTAAAGCACAGCTGTGTGAAATCCGGAAATTATTCATTTAAATTCCAAATACACTGTGAAAACATTCACTAAACCATTTTCTATTTTATTCTTTTTTTTCGGTTCTTCGCATGCAGATGGAAAGTTGCAAAAATCTAACTTATTCATAATAAAGAAAGTAAAGTTGACTCCGTCACATATTGCACCCCATAGTCATTCCTGCAATTCTCAAATCTGTGCCAGACAGTCGATGTAAGATATTTTTCTTACATATATCATTGCTTAAATCGTTCCCCGAAAAGGAGTTCTGTAAATAAAATTTATTTATTAACAATAAAATAAAAAAAATATATAATAAATATAAAAATTAAACATAATAGGACTACTATTTGGCGTAAAGTCTAATCGTTTAATAGATGAAAGAGGAGTTTTTTAATTTTAAGAATTTTGTAGGGAAAGTGGTAAATGGGGTGACTACATTGAACAAATTTTTTCACATCAAAATCAAAATGTTTTATACAAAATTTATAATAGGATTCAAAAATTTAATAGTTACTGAGAAAATTAGTACATTGGATTTAATGAAATTGTGCAGTTTGTATAGGAGGGGGTAGAAGGAGGGGCGAGCTCTTAATGACTTTTGCAGAAATAACTATAAACGCTATGCTTTTGACATGTTTTAAATTGCAGATCAGTAGCATGGAATTGTGTCAGAATGTATGGGAGGGGGTAGAAGGAGTGAAGCTAATCGTCTAATTTTTTTCAGTCTTATTAATAATTCTAAATAATTATTTGATGCACAATTTCAGCTCGATTAACTTTAAATTAAAAATTAAATGGGCTTAGAAAAATTCATGAAAAAGTGTAGTTTGTATGAGAGGTGGTGGAAGGATGGGGAACACAAATAATTTTTATGCAGTAAATTGAAATCATCAATTTTGTGGCAAACTTATAATATAGTACTCTCAGATTTCTTCTAGAGTGTAAAAATAGCAGTCAATTAATGTCCGAACTGAGTGTAGATTAGTGAATAGCGGAATGCGAAGGTCGTGAGATAATAAAATGGGCAACAGTGTAAAAGTGAAACAGTTTTACTTTAAGAAGGCCTACATGCTCAGTAGATGGTTTGTGTTGGCTTTCTATCATTCAGTCCCCCATAACATCTGCAAATATTTGTCAGTAGCAGCAAGCACAGCTAAAAAACATACCAGTTTCTTCACTCGTTACGATCATTCTCATTCCTCTTCCCCTACCTTCCCAATCCCATTCCTTCCCTTTGTGCATTACACATAAAGACCAAATTGCCTATACACAGGTAATTCTGTAAAAAAAAAGTTAATGAATCTTTCATAGACATTATGTTAAATTTTGATAGCATTTTAGTAGCTAACAGGTGAATTACTTGGCATTCAGTGATCTTACTATTGTTTGGCCCATTAAAAGTTAACAAATTCGCCTCCTTTCCATACAAAATCCGGACGGAAAAACGCCCATAGCTCAGCAACAAGCAAGGATTGGGGTGAACTCGGTTGCTCGCCAAGAAAAAACGCAAGTCGAAAAAGTACCACCCTTTCCGCAGAAAAATCAGAGTAGAAATACGGCCGGCAATTCGATCGCTTTATATGTATACGGAACCTGAAATACTAGGCGATGATGGCAGCAACCAGATTTTTTTTCAAACGAACATTTTGAGTTGGTTGAATTCATGACTTATTGGGCAGTTGAAATTATGGGCGCCTGATAGAGAGATAGAAGCAGGATAATGATTTTCGTGACATACAAAAATTTTGGTCGAGTCAAGCCATTAGACATATCCATGTCAATAGTGATGAAAATGTTGAATAAATTACATTCAGAAATTCTTAATTTCTTTGCTCAAGAAACATAAGAAAGTTAGTGTGAAATTTACAAAATTTCGCGATCACTAAATGATATATACAAAAATGAGATAAAAAAGTATCTTCACTAGAGACGGCTCTACAATCGACTGGCTCTTGTTAACAGCTCGTTTTAACCAAACTAAATTGAAATTCACATTAATTTATTAACTCTGCTGAATAATGAAATAATCTGTCTAGCGAATAATTGCACAAAGTTATCAACTGATTTAAAACATTTTCTCGGTTTAATTTCAAACTACAAATAACACTGAAAAATATACTGAAGCATGCCCACTTCTTGCAACGTTTCACCCACAATTCCCAGGGGTAATTAAAACTGCGACAGAATTGGTTCAGATATTCTTAATTTCCTCAAGTAAAGCGTTAGTGCTGCTTTCGTTTTTTTCTCTCTCTTGTTTGACTCGAGAGAGCCGTTTAGATGCAGATTTCGTACTTGGAATCAAAGGCGGAACATGGAATAAGATAATTTTTGTTTTTTCCAAGAAAAACATTTCTCTTTAATTTTTTTGAGTTAAAGAAAGAAAGTATGAAAGGAAAGAATGTTTTGATAATAGTATGCATGGAATCAGTAAAGGAAAACCCAGAGATACTATTGAAGAATATTTATATGCGGATATTGACTTATTTGAATTTGATGCATAATTTGAAATCAAAGATTTTATCTCGTAAATTTTTAAAAATAATTGTAAAATTAGAAATATAAAAAAAAAAAAAATTCTTAAGTTTGAATGTTTTTATTTTCAAAAATTACTACAAAAAATCTAATAAATTGATTAAGATAAACGTATACAAGTTTTACACCATTGACACATAGCGCAGCTAAATTATAATTAAGGCCTAAATTATCATTAAACGGCTGAGTGTCACACTCTAATTTAGCTAAATTACCAAAATAGTGATCATTTAAAAGAAAAGATTTTTTTTGCTAAGACCTTTATCGAATAATAAAGCGTAGCAATGTAGAATCCGGAAATCTTTTCTTTTAATTCGAAATGCACTGTGCAAACATTCGCCAAACCATTAGTGATCATTTATCAGCTAAGTCATCTCATCATGCTCTGAGCTAAATCATCTCATTTAGCTAAATCCTCGCATTTTTCTCATAATTTAGGCCATAACGATGAAAAATGATCATAAGATCTTTTTCGTGCAAGAGAGAAGAAGAAAAGTCATTCTCTGACAGCTCTGAATTATAAAAAATTTTGGAATCGTGATTTAAACACCCAGCTATGAAAGATGACTTGCAAACGATTCCAAAACAGGAGTAAGGATCGATTTTCTTCGTTTATCGCCTTCCTTGCAGATTTTAATTATTTTTGAAAATATGACAGATGAGTGAGTGGCTCTTCTTAATTAGCAAAGTGCTGTGTGTCACCAATCTACTAACGATGAAGACGAGCTAAATTACGAATTAGCTAAATTATAATTAGGACCGCTATGTGTCAATGGTATTAGCCTGAATAAATAGAAGAATTAACAAGAACGATACCTACAGGCTGATTGAATATTTTTTACATAAATCTTAACTCACCACTAAAAATAGCATTGATTTGAATATTGTATAATTCTTATATGTTATGTAGTTCGTAACGAGCCGCCAATCTCTTCTTCTCATTTATATCGTCGTGAATTAAACAGTCAATAAACATTTTCTTACATCACATTCGACAGGTAATACCCAAACCATCGACAGAGAATTCATAAGTCAGTGTGACGTTTCTCGATGATGTCTTTCGGTTTACTGTTTACTCTTATAGTTTGAAAGAAAATTACATTAATGAAAATTTTTCAAAATGATTAATTTTTCATGGAAAGGGATAGAACTGGTTGATTGCTTTGGCCCGGTCACAAAATTGTTGAGGTGTACAAAGTTTGAACTTTCCAGCTCAACGCGTAATCAAGCTAGAGAGCTCTCGGATGGACAGACGGAAATCTGATTTTGAGATTTTTGAGTGATAATAACAAAATCTGCGACATTTATTTTTTTGAGCCATAGTTTCAAGCTTTAAAATAAACTTAAAATACTCTCAAAGTTCAGCTAGAGTATAATAATAATTTAGACCAAAACTAATATGAACGAATTCTGTAGTAGGAGCATAACCTAAACAAGGAGTTTCAGGTGTAGTGAAACTACAACAGAAAAATGAGAAATTTTTCTTTAACATATTAAGCAAGGAATTTAAAAATTCAATTACCTCCACCACTTCTACCCCTCCCTCCTATCATACAAAAGTAAGATTTCGACCATTCTTTCATAAATGGAAAGCTATGAACATGAAATTTTCAACGATTACTTCAAAAAATACAATATTTAACCCTTGTGTCAATGCGAAGAAAAACATTCTCATTAATACCTGACTACATTTGTGGCCACATCATTTTATTTAAAAATTCTTGTTCTTTTTGAAAAAGAAATGAAACAATAAAAGCATTTGAGCTATGTGCATTCATAAAGTATCTAGTAGTCTCTAATTCAAGAAAAAAACATAAAAGAATTATGATTGGGCGTAGAGCCCAATCATGTGATACTCTAGATGAAATGAGAAAGAGTTCAATGTACCGGAAAATATGTCACCTCCAATTCTTTTAAATAATTAATACTGACTTTTGTATGGGAGGTGGTAGAAGGAGAGGAGGAAGGTTTGTAATTTTTGGATATGACACCTAATGTGGTATGCAAAATATTTCGTGCTGAATTTAGGGTTTGTAGCTTTCATTATTTTCAATTGGACATAGTTTTCCTGAAATTGAGGCATTTGTATGGGAAGTGGTAGAGGAAGTGGAGCGTTTGAGATGATTTTGAAACTGCTTATCATCATCCTTATCACCACGCTTTGATTCAATTTCAAATTCGATAGTTCTAATATATTCGAAGGAGAAATGCTTTTCTTGAATTTATAAAACAGATATTTGTATGGGAGGGGCTAGAAGGAGTGAAGAGGAGCTGATAATTTTTTTAACATTTATTGCAATTATTAAAAAACAAATTCTGGCAAAATTTGAAGTTTGTACTTTTTCTAGTTTTAATGGAAATCGATATAATGCAATTAACAAAAATTATACATTTGTATGGGAGGGGGTAGAAGGAGTGTACGGATCAAAACACATTTTTTTTCTCGTTATTGACATTTCTATTTTTATACTTTATGCAAAATTTGAAGTTGATAGCTTTAACAGTTTCGAAGAAAAATAATTTAATTTAAATTTCAAAATTTCGTGAAATTTGTATGGGAGGGGGTAGAAGGAGTTAGGTGAAGTTTATAATTTTTTTAATTCTGATTGCAATTATAATAAAATTAATTCTGGCAAAAATTCGTTTTTATGACTTTGCTAGTTTCAATGAAAATCGAAAAACTGCATTTTTCAAAATTATGCATTTGTATGGGAGGGGGTAGAAGGAGTGACGGGATCGGACCAATATTCCGTCATATTAATGACATTTATATCATAATACTTGGACCAAAATTTCAACTTGATAGCTTAAAAAGTTTCAAAGAAAAATCAATTTCTGAAAATTTCGGAATTTCGTGAAATTTGTATGGGAGGGGGTAGAAGGAGTGGGGGGATGTGGCCCGTTCACGAACTTAAATTTTCTTTTTTGCTAAAAATGACACACAACAAATTTCAGCACGATAGCTCAAAGCGTTCGAGAGTTATGCTGTAGACAGACGGAAAGACGGACAGACAGCAACTCGGAATCGAAGTTTTTGAGCGACAACAAATATTTCTGTACCCTTGGCGGCTCTGTGCGAGCATTATTTCTTAGCGTTACAAACGGTAAGGCGAACACAATATACTCTCAGATTTCATTTAGAGTATAAAAATATCTGACAACAAGTCGGGTGAAACTTTATTATCGTTGGAATAAGTTGAAGATGTGCGAATTCAAGATACCGGTTAGGAGGGTGGAGGTAAGAAAAACTAATCGATTGGGTTTCTAGATTTGAGCTATTGTCAATTATTTATCACTTAACTGCGAATACGATTAATAGCTCTATTACATAGAATCAATATTTTTGTACTCTAGATGAAATCTGAGAGTATATTATGTTTGCCTTACCGTTTGTAACGCTAAGAAATAATGCTCGCACAGAGCCGCCAAGGGTACAGAAATATTTGTTGTCGCTCAAAAACTTCGAATCCGAGTTGCTGTCTGTCCGTCTGTCCGTCTGTGCGTCTGTCTACAGCATAACTCTCGAACGCTTTGAGCTATCGTACTGAAATTTGTTGTGTGTCATTTTTAGCTAAAAAGTAACTTTAAGTTCGTGGACGGGCCACATCCCCCCACTCCTTCTGCCCCCTCCCATACAAATTTCATGAAATTCCGAAATTTTCAGAAATTGATTTTTCTTTGAAATCATTCAAGCTATCAACTTGAAATTTGGGTTAGAGTATTACGATATAGATGTCATTAATATGACTAAATATTGATCCGATCCCGTCACTCCTTCTACCCCCTCCCATACAAATGGACAATTTTTAAAAATACATATTTTCGATTTTCATTGAAACTAGTAAAGCTGAAAAGACGAAATTTTCTCAGAATAAATTTTTCTATAGTTGCAATTTATTTTAAAAACAATTATCAACTTCACCTCTCTCCTTCTACCCCCTCCCATACAAATTTCACGAAATTTTGAAATTTAAATTAAATTATTTTTCTTCGAAACTATTAAAGCTATCAACTTGATATTTTGTATAAAGTATAAAAATAGAAATATCAATAACGAGAAAAAAAATGTGTTTTGATCCGTACACTCCTTCTACCCCCTCCCATACAAATGTATAATTTTTGTTAAATGCATTTTATCGATTTCCATTCAAACTAGACGAAGTACAAACTTCAAATTTTGCCAGAATTTGTTTCTTAATAGTTGAAATAAGTGCTAGAAAAAAATATCAGCCCCGCTTCACTCCTTCTACCCCCTTGCATACAAATATCTGTATTATAAATTCAAGAAAGCATTTCTCCTTCAAGTATACATATGAGAGCTATCGACTTTGAAATTGAATCAAAGCATGCTGATAAGGATGATGATAAGCAGTTTGAAAATCATCTAAGACGTTCCAGTTCCTCTGCCACCTCCCATACAAATGTCCCAATTTCGGGAAGACTATGACCAATTTCTTTAAAAATAATGAAAACTAAAAACTTTAAATTCAGCAAAAAACATAATGCATGCCATGTTCGGTGTCGTATATGAAAAACACAAACCTCCCCCTCTACTTCTACCACCTCCTATGCAAAAGTCCCTATTCACTATTCGAAAGAATTTGAGATGATATATTTTCCGGTATATTAAAGTCATTTCCATCTCATCTAGAGTATCATATGATTGGGCTTTAAGCCCAATCATAATTCTGTTATGTTTTTTTTTCGCGTTTCATGACTAAATTAGCCTAAAAATACAAAAAAAAATCCGTCCCGCCGTTCGCCGTACATATGGACTCATATCTCCGAGACCGTTAAAGGTAGAATGTTCGTTTTTGGATGGATTATTGGTTGGGTAAGTGAGCTCTATTTTCTAAATTTGGGGGGGTGTTAGGAGGAGGGGGGAGGCGAGGGGAGGGAAAAAGTCGAAAACTACACTTTCTAATATCTCCCTCACGAATGCAGATAGAAAGTTGAAAATCAGTAAACATATAGAGAGAGCTGTGGGACCAACTCCAAAAATAATTTAGTTTTTTTATCCATTGGCGTCCGAAAAGGGGGGGCTAAAGACAAATTGTCGGCCGAATGGTTTTTTCAAATGATTATATCTTCGAAATTACTTATTATAGAAAATTCATATTTTGGGACCATCAAGGTGGCATATAGTTCCATCGGAATCTGCTTAGTAAGTGGCTAATTATTGTAAGGAAGAGGGTCACGGGGGATGCAAGGAAAAACACTTAATAATGAATATCTCAACTATCTTTAAAGCTATGTAATTGAAACTTAAAACTTATATTAAGCTATACTAAGAAAATATAAAAAAAATATAATATATTGAAATAATAGCAGTGGAGGAAAATGGGAAGCATTTCAAAAACGGCGCACTTTTCAAAATTACAAATCCTTATATCTCAAAAAATAGTACAGATATCAAATCGGAAATTTGTCAGATTGTAGAACTACACAATAGTTAATTGTAAAAAATTTTAAGCTAGGAGGTGTAAAGGGAGGGAGGTGGTAAACAAAAATGTCGAAAATTTTGAGTGATTTTTTTAGGACTCTGGTCAAAGATAGAAACTTTAAATTTGGCACGTGGATACATCTATTTGATATACATAGAAAAAAAATAATAATTTGATCCACAATTGTTACGAACCGACCACCACGGTCTAATGGGCACAAGATGTTTCATGTGCAGCGAAAAAAACACGAAAACTGAAAATTTTTGGATGTAATTTTAAGGTAGAAACTTGAAAATTTTGGGAAATACATTTAAAAAAAATCCCTAAAAGTATGAAATATTAACTTGTCGGATCCTTTCAAAACCTCTACCCCCTCCCATACAAAATTATTTTTTCGACCATTTTTAAGAAATTAATTATCACCTAACTATTAAAAGCTATCAATTTGAAATTTTGCATAAAAACTTATAAAAATATTTTAAATTAAATTATTTTGAAAGTTTTGAAATCGCACTTGCCCTTCTACCCCCTCCTACACAAAAGTATGATTTCGACCAATCAACTAATAACCAACAAATTAAAAGCTACGAACTTGAAATTTTTTACGAGTACCTTACAAAAGAAGAAAAAGAAAATTGCTTCACAAATTTTGCAATTCCCCCCCCCCCCCCCTCTTCTACCCCCTCCAGTACAAAATTATTTTTTCGAGCATTTTTAAGAAATCAGTTATCAGCTAACTCTTAAAACCTATCCATTTCAAATTTTGCATGAAAACTTGAAAAAATAATTGAAATGAAATTTTTTTAATAGTTTTGCAATCGCGCTTGCCCTTCTACCCCCTCTCATACAAAAGTATCATATCGACCTATTTCTTTAAATCAACTAATAACCAACAAATTAAAAGCTACGAATTTGAAATTTTGTACGAGCACACTACATGAGAAAGGAAATAGAATTGCGTCATAATTTTTACGATTCCCCTACCTCCTCTACCCCCTCCCATACAAATGTTTGGTTTCGTGAATGTAAAGTACATAGAATCTTATGAAAATTCTATTTAACTTCGTCTATGAAACTTACATTCTATGCAAGAAATATTGGACGTGATTCAAGCAATCAATTAAAAAACTATTAACATCCACCGACCCTTACTATCACCCCTTACCCCTTCCCTCACGAAACTCAAACTTGCATAAATAAACGAACGAAATATTGATTATATATACTGGAGCTTTTGAACGTTTGCACGAAGTGTTAAATTGATAACTGTCCTGCCCAAGAACCCCCTTTCACTTAGTCTTCCCTAACCTGCATATTGGCTTTCCACGCATCCGCAACTTGTTCCAAGAATAATAAAGTTTCGCCCGACTTGTTGGCAGTTAATTTTTCTCTGCTTTTCTAAAAGTTCGGAATAATTTGAATTGAATTTCTGGGAATAATTTCAATTGAAGTTCTTGAAATGAACAACAAAAGTGCAAATAACCCAAGAAGTAGGCGATATTGATATTATTATACTCCAGATGGAATCTGAGAGTATCATAAGTTTGCTCTAAATTTTGCAACGCCAAGAAATAAGGCAGGGAGAAAAAAATGAATGATACAGAAGTTAATGTTATCACTCAAAAATCTCAAAACCGGACGTCCATCCGTCGTCCGTTCGCTCTCTAGCTTGAGAAAGCGTTGAGGTAGAAAGCGAAAATTTCCAATACGTCATTTTTTACAAAAACTAAGGTCAAAATCGCTCCACCCCTTCTACCCCTCCCATACAAAATGACAAAATTGCGCAATTTGACAATAAACGGATTTGCTCAAAAAGTATAAAAGCTATTGGCCTAAAATTTGGAGTATAATACTTTCATGATAATATCAATCAGCCGTATAAAAATTATGCCTGTACTCCTCCTCCTTCCACCACCCCCCCTACAAGCTGCACTTTTTAAAGAAACACTCTAAACTAACTTACTTAGTGCATATAAGCTTTAGCGAACTGAAATTCTGTACTAAATATTTATTTAGAACTATTAGTCAGACCAAAAGAAATTAGATGATTAGCTTCACCCCTTCTACCCCCTCCCATACAAAACGATGCAATTTCGCAATTCGACAATAAATGGATTTACTCAAAAAGTATAAAAGCTATTAGTCTAAAACTTTTAATATATTACTTTTATAATAATATCAATCTATCGCACACAAATTTTGCGTGTCCTCCTCCTCCTTCTACCACCTCCCATACAAACTGTACTTGTCATGAATTACTCTAAGCCAATTTACTCAGTGCGTATAAAATTTAGCGGCTGAAATTATGCACCAAATATTTATGTAAAATTTTTAGTAAGGCCAAGAAAAAATTAGATGGTTAGCTTCACCCCTTCTACCCCCCTTCCATACAAAATGACACAATTTCGCAATTCGACAATAAATGGATTTGCTCGAAAAGTATAAAAGCTATTAGTCTGAATTTCGGGATATATTACTTCGATAATAATTTCAATCTACAGTATAAAAAGTATTTTCGTCCTCCCTCTCCTTCCACCCCCTCCCATAGCCTCCCAAGCCGATTTTCTCGGAACATATAACATTTTTCGAGTTCACATTTTGTAATAAATACTTATTTAGTATTATAACTAAGATCAAAAAAAATATTTGTTAAGCTTCACTGCTTCTACCCCGTCCCATACAATATGACACAGTTTAACAACTTCACAAAAAATCGATTTTCTTGAAAAGTATGAATGTTACTAGTCTAAAATTTAAGAGATGTCAATTTTATGATATTCTTAGTTATTTCTGAAAAAATCACTAAAATCCCCCCATTCTTTCTATCACCTCCTATACAAACTGCACATTTTTACTAAATCTAACACACTACTTTTTTCAGCTCCTATTAAATTTTTGAAGTAAGCATTTTGTATAAACATTTTTACATTTTTATAGCCACTTTGGGATGGGGAAAAAATTAGTTCAATACTATCAGCCCTTCTACCACTCCCCATACAAAATTTCTTGGGATCACAAAAAATTATATTTCATCTAGAGTATCGTAGCCCTGTTATGTTTTATTTCCTACTAGCAAACGCCCGCGACTTCGTCCGCGTAAAAATAGCAATAATAAGCAATTTTTGAGAGTGTAGTTAGTAATACATTATGTGGGATATATAATCTGCTCACTTTAATGGCTCTTTGAAGAAAATGGTTGGTATATTGTTGGAGTCAAAACCATAAATTATTAAGAATGATAGCTTGATACTCACATTTTTATGGGACAGGCTCGTGATCAAATCAAACCCGTGATTCGAAATCATATACGTGTTGAAAAGCGTTAAGGACATGTGAATAATTGTAGCTGGTGTTATTAAAAAAAAAAAAACAAATAAAATAACATTAAGCTTAAAAACATAACAGGACTACGATTGTGCGTAAAGCCCAATCATACGATACTATAGATGAAATCGACATTTTTGCGGTGTTAAGAAATTTTGTATAGGGAGTGGTAGAAGGGGTGACAGCATTGAACTAATTTGTTTCACATCATGCTAGAGTAGCTATAAAAATGTTTTGTACCAAATTTAAGCTTCAAAAATTGAGTAGGTACTGAGAAACTTAGTGCATTGAATTTAATGACATTGTGCAATTTGTATGGGAGGTGGTAGAGGGAGAGGGGGGTTTTTGGTGATTTTTCGAGAAACAACTATAACTATCATGCCATTGATATACTTTAAATTTCAAATCTGTATCATTCATACTTTTCAAGAAAATCGAATTATTGTATAGTCGTGGAAATGTCTCATTGTATGGGATGGGGAAGAAGGAGTGAAGCTACTCGCTTAAGTTTTTTCCCGATATTACTAATAATGCTAATTAAGGATTAAATTCAAATTTTTACCTCGATGAAATTTAAATGTACTGAGAAAATTCGTTTAGAGAATTTCATGAAAAAGTGCGGTTTATATGGGAGGTGGTGGAAGGAGAAGGGGGTTTCTGGTGATTTTTTGAAAAACAACTATAATCAGCATGCAATTGATATATTTGAAATTTCAGAACAGCAACATTCAGACTTTTAAAGAAAATCAAATTCTTGCGAAGTCGTGGAACTGTGTCACATTGTATGGGAGGGGGTAGAAGGAGTGAAGCTAATCGGTTAATTTTTCCCCGATGTCAATATAATATTAATTAAAGATTTAATACAACATTTTAGCTCGATAGAAGTTACACGTACTGAGAAATTTGGTGTAAAGTAATTAATGAAAAAGTGTAATTTGTATGGGAGGTGGTGAAAGGAGTGAGGAAACTCAAACAATTTGTAGACCAAAAGACTGCATTTATAATAGAAATAATATATTCCAAATTTCAAATTAATAGCTTTCATGGTTTCAAAGAAAATTTGATTAATATATATTTTGAAAATGAGTCACTTTGTATGGGAGGGGGTAGAAGGCGTGAGGGGAGTGAAATGAAACCAAAAGCAGATTTCATTCTGATGGACAACTAACAAACTGTGCAAGTTTTATTACAATCGGTTCAGCCGTTTGTGCGTGAAAAGCGGTCGGACAGACAGACAGACAAAAATTTCAAAAATGTGTTTTTATGCTTAGTTAGTGCGAAAATAACTCAAAAAACTAACTTATAGCCATTTATAAGCAAATAACAGACAGACACTACAATTATATTACTATGTATAGATTTTTGGTGATCATCCTATAGAAATGTCAGAAAAAAATCAATGTAGTGAGGACGAAATGTACAACGAAACACGAATCGATCTAAGGTAGTAAAGCGCCAATCCCACCGCGAGCGTTCAAATCTCGGTGAACGTATGATCCAAGACCACTACTTGCTTTCATATACCTCAGTTATCTCAATCTACGAAAACGATAAAAAATTTCCAGAAGCTTGGCGCACAGTTGGCCTTACCAAATATTAATAACGGAGAAGGAAACCTTGTAGTAATAAGAAACTACAACATTCATAGTGGAATAAATAAACTGCCAACAAGTCGGGCGAAACTTTATTATTCTTGGGACAAGTTGTGGATGAGAGGAAAGTCAATATGCAGGTTAGACTGGTTAGGGAAGGCTAAGTGAAAGGGAGTTCTTGGGCAAGGCTGTTGTCAATTTAACAATATTTCATTCGTTTCTGCAAGTTTGGGTTTTTATGAGGGGAGAAGGAGGGGTAATAGTAAGGGTGGGTGGATGTTAATAGCTTTTAACTTAATTGCTTGAATCACGTCCAATATTCTCTGTATAGAATGTGTTTCATAGACAAAGTTGCATAGAATTTTCATAAAACTCGGTGTATTTTCCACTCTCGAAACCGAACATTTGTATGGGAGGGGGTAGAGAAGGTAAGGGAATCGTAAAATTTGATATGTAGTTTTTTTTCGCTTCTCTTGTAAGGTGCTTGTAAAAAATTTCAAGTTCGTAGCTTTTAGTTTGTTGGTTATTAGTTGATTTAATAAAATTTGTCGAAATCATAGTTTTATATGGGAGGGGGTAGAAGGGCAAGCGCGATTTCAAAACTTTTAAAACAACTTCATTTGAATTATTTTTTATAAGTTTTTTTGCAATATTTGTAATTGATAGCTTTTAAAAGTTAGCTAACAACCTATTTCTTAAAAATGCTCGAAAAAATAATTTTGTATGGGAAGGAGTAGAGGAGGTAGGGGAATCGTAAAACTTGTGATGCAATTTTCTTTCTTTTCTGTTGTAAGGTGCTGGTACAAAATTTCAAGATCTTAGCTTTTAATTTGTTGGTTATTAGTTGATTTAATGAAATTGGTCGAAATCAGACTTTTGTATGGGAGGGGGTAGAAGGACAAGCGCGATTTCAAAACTCTTAACGCAATTTCATTTCAATTATTTTTGTAAGTTTTTACGCAAAATTTCAAATTGATAGCTTTTAATAATTAGGTGATAATTGATTTCTTAAAAATTGTCGAAAAAATTATTTTGTATGTATTTATATTTCGACTAGTTAATATTTCGTATATTTAGGGATTTTTTTTAAATGCATTTCGAAAATTTTCAAGTTTCTACATTAAAATTTCACTCAAAAATTTTCAGTTTATGTGTTTTTTTCAATGCACATGAAACACCTTGTGCACGTTAGACCGGGTGGTCAGTTTATAACAATTATGGATCAAGTTGTTATTAGTTTTCTATGTACATCAAATAGACGTATCCACATGCAAAATTTAAACTTTCTATCTTTTACCAGAGCCCTAAGAAATCACTCAAAATTTTCGACATTTTTGCTTGTTACCTCCCTCCCCTTACATCTCCCAACTTAAAATTTTCACCAAAATTAACCATTATATAGTTCTACAATCTGACAAATTTTTGATTTTGATCATATCTGTACTCTTTTTTGAGATATAAGGATTTGTATTATAATTTTGAAAAGTGCGCCATTTTTGAAATTCTCCCCATTTCCCCCCACCTACTATCATTTCAACATATTATTTTTTTTTGTATTTTCCTAGTACAGATTAATATACGTTTCAAGTTTCAATTAAATAGCTTAAGAGATAGTTAAGATATTCATTTTTAAGTGTTTTTCTTTGCACTCCCCTGACCCTCCCCCTTATAACAATTAACCACTCTCTAAGCTGATTCCGATGGAACTATATGCCACCCTGATGGTCCCAAAATATGAATTTTTTAGGATAAGTAATTTCGAAGATATAATCATTTGAAAAAACAATTCGGCCGATAATTTGTTCTTAGCCCCCCCCGCCCCTTTTCGGACGCCAATGGATAAAAAAATTAAATTATTTTTAGAGTTTGTCCCACAACCCTTTCTATATCTCTACTGATTTTCAACTTTCTATCTGCACTCGTGGTGGAGATATTATCAAGTGCCCCCCCCCCCCTTCCACCTACCACCCCCCAAAATTTAGAAAATAGAGCTCACTTACCCAGTCAATAATCCACCCAAAAACGAACACTCTACCTTTAACGGTCTCGGAGATATGAGTCCATATGTACGGCGTATGGCGGGACGGATTTTTTTTTTGTATTTTTAGGCTAATTTAGTCATGAAACGCGAAAAAAAAAAATTTCAGGATAGCAAATTTTTTTTTTCTGGTGTCGATCGCAATACTTTATTATTAGAATAATAAAGTAAAAGTGTTCTTGGAAAATTATTGCAGTTGTCTTCTTCCTCAGTCGAAATACGTTCAATTAAGCCAAATGAAATAAAAAGTTGCAATATTTTAAAAATATGTCAATTGAGCAAATCCTGAAGCTTCAAGTAAAAGCCTTAAATATTGTTTTGTCTAAAGCTACTGAAAGATGGAATGGCCACATCTGTGGCCAGGTATTGACACAAGCGTTAAAATGAATTTCACTGTACTCCTTCTACTTCCTTCCATACAAAAGTAAAGTTTCCTACCAACAAATTAAAGGCTACAAACTTGAAGTTTTGCACAAAAACTTTTAAAAACAAATGAAATAAAACGGCAGCATAATTTTGACGAGCATTTCAACTCTCCCCTTCATACAAATGTATGGTTTCTTGAAAATAAAATACACAGGATTTTTTTAAAGTCACTTCTTCTATGAAACTAATATTCTATTCAAAGAATTTTGAAAGTAACTCAAGCAATCGATTCAACAGTTATTAGTATCCTCATACCCCTTCTAGCAACACCACGTCCTCCTCCCCTACAAATCCAATATTGCCAAAATGAAATAATAAAATATTACTGGAGCTATTGATAATAAATGCGGTTAAGTGTTAAAAAATAGTCTTCCCTATCTGCTACCATCCTAATCGACCGACTTGTTGACTGATAGTACAATACCAATGCGATGTTTTTGCATCTTCCACGCTGTGAAGAGCACGTCCCAAATATGAGCCTTGGCAATGGAAAAGAAATCATTTAAAATACGTGATACAACATTAAAAAGTTTAAAAAGTTAGAGTATTATGAGATGCATGAAACAAAATGATAATTAAATGTAGTTGGATTTTCAGCCCTTAAAGAAATGAAATATGTTTTGTTAGCATTTTCTCATGAAGAATCTTTAAGTGAAATAACGAAAATTTGAAATGCAAACTTAATAGTTTTATGTTTCATCTCAGGAGAATGCAAATATTTATGAATACGTTTTCTTTAAGGAATTTTCTTCTTTCGAATTTAAAATCACATTCGCTCAACTGCATTCTCCTTTTTCCCCAAAGAGTTTCTTAATCCTTAACTTTACCAATTTATCCTACTATGACTCTTTGCGAGTATTTCAGTTCGTTATTTTAACAACTTGAAAATTTGCCATCTCGTATGTACATATTGCAGTATATTCCCATAACAAATATTCGGACCAACTTTCCTACTACTTTCGATTCAAGAACTTAAAACTGTAGGGTTTTAACATGTGTTTTTTTGTCTTGCTCTAGCTTTCTAAACTTTTGAAGTTAAACCTTCTGTGGCTAAAATGTAGAACTCTCTTCGAATAAGTTTTAGTGTATCTTTTCATATTTCCTCATCCATAGTAGTTTCTTTTTCTAGAGTGAAGTTTTCATTTTGGATTTTGTTACAGCCAAAGTAAGAGATTATGTCATGTGGAAACCAAAATTCGGATCAAGTTTTCATTGGAACATTCAGGATGATGCCCATTAGTATCTTTTCCAAAACTCATATTCAAGTGTTCTCAGCGTTTACTTCAATTAAGTTACTCGTACTTCTCTTCTTTGTCAAGTTATTCTAATATTACCGAACACTTTGGATGCTCCTTAATATAAAATATATATGGATATCACAGCTGGAAATGTTTCATTATACCTATTCAATGCTGATTTACTCAGCGAGTAATTAATCAAATTCTTGCACATTACTTAATTTCAGATGAACTTTCATCAGACCACTCAAAATGTCGAATTTTTCATTTAAAGGGTAGGCATCACGACCTACTCATCGAATTCATCAGTGCATCACATATCACACCTAGCTATATCAGTTCAATTTTCAAATTTCTCCTTTTCATCCTATTACCACATATTATAGTCCGAAAAAAAACTCATAAAAAATATTGTCCGTACACACATAACATCTAGACTGCTTCATAAAAGCCCCTTTGTGTTGACTATGTGCACTGTAACTAAAAAATGTCCTTAAAATTTTCTTTCTGAACTAATTAAATCCCAAGTTCACATTTATCACTTTGTAGCGATGTGTTCGAATGTGAATTTAATTACGTTCTGAGAAAAAGGAAAAGAGGCTGACGAAGGATATACTACTACATGTATATTGGAAACTGGTCACCTATTGAAAAACTTTTCTCGTTAAGAATTTTTCATTTCATGGAATAGCAAACAAAAAAAAAAAGACAAAAGATGTATAGCCTTACAGTTTTCAACACGATTGCACCATCACATTGGGCTTTTGTATGTATTTTTCGATGCATTCGAAAATTGTAAATACCTTCCGTTAGGTGAATTTCAAGGAAAAAACAATGTACATATAAATCCCGGATACAAGAGGTGCTCGGAGTCCTTGAATTGGACATGAGCACGTTGCATAATATTTTGCTTACAGGTCCGCGCAACAACGAAGAATCCTCCGAGAAGGTTTGACTATTGGAGCAGAACTCTCTGCAATTAACAATGGACGAAGAAAAAAGTCCTTGTGAAAAAGGACTCGTTTGAAGTTTTTTTTATTTTATTTTATTCCCCTCATATTAAGGACTAAATTCGAAGCTTTCTCAGTGAGAATTCGTCTCGAGTTGTTCATTCCAGGCAAGAGGGAGTTATCCTATACGAAGGATCTCTCCCATATTCATAGTTACACATCGACATACGAGTGTGGAGAAGGAAAGGCGCACTAAGCCAGATAACGATGTCTAATATCATTGCTTGCTTGCTTGGGATCCTTTCCTGTTTTATTTAAGCACATTCCCTTTAAGCTTGGGAAAAAAAGGATTAATGACATCGCCAAATGGAGCACCTAAAGGGAAACGATAAAAACTTTTTTTTTCGGGAATACGTCAGTTGTCCTAGAAATAATGTTATTCCAGTGATGATTGTCAAAACTTTTTCTTTTCTGATTGTTCGCATAACTTTTAGTATCTACAAGATAAAAAAAAAGATAGATTGGAACTCAAAAGATGATACAGAACAAAATAAGAACGAAAAAACAAGCTTTAAGCGTTCGCATGTATAAGTTTTGAAACGTGGCATACACTAGCTTTAGTAGAGCGGCTGGCACTCTTCATATTATCATCATCACATACGATGTCAGCATTGAGAGTGACAGTCCTTATCTTGCAAATTAATACCTTCAAGTATAATAGCTGGCTTGTTCAGAGCAAGGACGCTTTAAAATCGTTGAAGGGCTATTCGACTACGTCTCAAGTATGAAGGTAAAAAATTTGAGTGGAAAATTTTTATTGAAAATTGAAACACTAGATGAGTAGATAAACGTTGCAACAATGCACAAATTCAGTGATTTAAATTTTTTTAAATCGGTTGTTATATTTCAAATTAAGAGACTTCCGAATCCAACCTGGTGCACATTTACTATATATTTGAAAGATGTGTTTTTTTTTCCTTTGTAACCAAATTGAAGGTCCTGAAAGTAAGAGCCAGGAATAGAAAAAGAGATTGCTTCTTGTGAGGTATAAAAAATGATCAAAAATATCAATTATTTTTATGAATATTAAATAGTGCTAGGCGATGTTGTGTTCGTCTTCTACATTCTACAATAGCGCTACAGCCCAAATCAGACCTTGGCCTCCTGACATGCAGGTTCATTAACATTTTTCATTACTTATTATGGAAAGGTTGTTAGCTCTTCGCACAACCCTCTTTCTACGAATTTTTCACTTTCCTAGATTGAGGTGACCAAGGTATATCCAAGCAGGTAATGTGTTGGAATTATATATTGCGCCGACCGGGATTTGAACTCATGACCTTCGCATTACAAGACCAACCCGCTACCCACCAGGCTATACCCTATCTGTGTTCGTCTTAAGTAGTTGAAAACCGGAAATAGTTGATGAGCGACTTAGAGGTGCCATTTAAATTTAACTATTCTATTAACAATTAATCTGATTGCTAAAAACCCCTGGTTGAAAAAGAAAATTTCAGTTATTGGTTCATAAAACAGTTTAATTTTGTTTTTTCATCTTTTATGAAATAAAACCTTTGTAAGATTTAAAAAAAAGGAATTGTTTTAATTTACCGAAAATTCATTTAATATCTTGTTTATCACATTTCTTTCGCCATTAACTTCCCAAAACTCAAAATATTTATCAAATCTATTTGTAATAATCTCCATTATTACTTTCCCAAATTTACGTAATAATATCTCTTTAATCCAAAATTATCCTCTCTTAATCCGCCTTGTGGTATTTACTCAACGAAAAAAATAACTCGACTTTCGGTAAATTTTAGGTAATTTCGAAACGTTGAAAACTGGATTAGCAGCAATTTGAAAGGATTCCAAAAAAGCCAGTGCACGAAAAAAAACCAGGTCATGAACTTCTAATGAGGATTTGTACTCATTTTTATGGGTCATTTTCCTAGGTAGAGAGTATATACATATGTACCTTATTACTTAGTTATTATATAGGTATACGTCTTTTAGAACGTCGTCGTCATCTGCACAATACTAGAAAATTGGAGTTGGCCAGCACGGTATGATGAAATGAGAAACATTGGAACCCCCACCATTGCTCTCCACAAACTCCGTAAAATGGGTATTATTTTAGCATAAGCTCTTTTTTGGGGGTAAAATCCTAGTTAAGCATTTCGTTTCGGGTAGGGTATCTAACAAAGCTGAAATTTTACTGCTTGGAATTTTTGCATGGAATGCCAGAGAATTGAATTTTCCTTGTTACGTACAGAAGCGATGATTTTCGAAGAACTCTAAAACCGACCTACGCTCCTTGTAATAAATCCCAAATTGGTTGAATGGGATTTGCGATTTTGATGTTATCATTGTTTTCGAATAATAAGAAGTATAATTGGTACAGCAGGTTCTTATGGGTATGCAAGGAAATTTTTAAGAAAAAAAAACGTGTTTTTCCGAACACGATTTTGAATACACCAAGGTCACTGCCCAAGTTTCTTCGAAGAGCATTCTCAAAATTTTATAGTTCTGTAGATGAAAAGGATTTATTTTTTATTTGAATTTAGCGTATAACAAGAAAATTGCAGGGAATTTAAATTTTTACAGCTTGTAATAAAACATCAAATTGCAGCATTTTATTGGAAGGAATTTCACAATATTGTTTATTAGGAAAGCTCGCTTGTGAAGGAACAAATTGGGTGCTTAACTTGATAATTTTATGAGAAAGTTGATGCTAGTTGATAGTCAAATTCTTGAGAAAATTGAAAGAAACTGTTTGCGATTTGTAGTCTTAACCATTCACGAAATAAGTTGGATTTTACATCTATTAGTTAAACGCTCACAGAAAGGAGATGAATTTATTTAAAGTATTTCACTACTCATTTTAATAATGCAAGTGTTGTATAAAGTACTTGGTTTGAAATCAACCACTCCTTCGTACGCAATTTTTTTTCGTTAGATAACTCTAAGCAATTCGTAGCAGAAGTGAATTAATAATGAATACGCTAAATTTATAAATCTATTATTTTAGTAGAAACAAATGTGAATTTTTTTCCGTGTGTGTCTGAACTACAACAAAATAAACTGCCAACAAGTCGGGCGAAACTTTATTATTCTTGGGACAAGTTGCGGATGTGTGGAAAGTCAATATGCAGGTTAGAGTGGTTAGGGAAGGCTAAGTGAAAGGGAGTTCTTGGGCAGGGCTGTTGTCAATTTAACAATATTTCATTCATTTCTGCAAGTTTGGGTTTTTATGAGGGGAGGAGGAGGGGTAAGGGTGGGTGGATGTTAATAGCTTTTTAATTAATTGCTTGAATTGCCTCCAATATCCTCTGTATAGAATGTGTTTCATAGACGAAGTTGCATAGAATTTTCATATAATTCGGTGCATTTTACATTCACGAAACCAAACATTTGTATGGGAAGAAGTAGAGGAGGTAGGGGAATCGTAAAATTTGTGACGCAATTTTTTTCCCTTTCTCTTGTACAAAATTTCAAGTTCGTAGCTTTTAATTTGATGGTTATTAGTTGATTCAATGAAATAGGTAGAAATGATACTTTTGTATGGGAGGGGGTAGAAGGACAAGCGCGATTTCATTTTTTAAAGAAATTTCATTTCAATTATTTTTATAAGTTTTTAAGTAAAATTTGAAATGGATAGCTTTTAAGAGTTAGCTGATAAGTGATTTCTTCAAAATGTTCGAAAAAATAATTTTGTACGGGAGGGGGTAGAAGAGGTAGGGGAATTGCAAAATTTGTGACGCAATTTTATTTCTTTTCTCTTGTAAGCTGCTCGTACAAAATTTCAAGTTCGTAGCTTTTAATTTGTTGGTTATTAGTTGATTTAATGAAATTGGTCGAAATCATACTTTTGTATGGGAGGGGGTAGAAGGGCAAGTGTGATTTTGAAACTTTTAAAATAATTTTTTTGCAAATATTTTTATAAGTTCTTATGCAAAATTTCAAATGGATAGCTTTTAATAGTTAGGTGATAATTAATTTCTTAAAAATGGTCGAAAAAATAATTTTGTATGGGAGCGGGTAGAAGTTTTGAAGGTATTCGACCAGTTAATATTTTATACTTTTAGAGATTTTTTTTAAATATATTTCCCAAATTTTCAAGTTTCTACCCTAAAATTACATCCAAAAATTTTCAGTTTTCGTGTTTTTTTCGTTGCACATGAAACAGCTTGTGCCCATTAGACCGGGGTGGTCGGTTCATAACAATTGTGGATCAAATTATTATTTTTTTTCTATGTATATCAAATAGATGTATTCACATGCAAAATTTAAAGTTTCTATCTTTGAGCAGAGTCCTAAAAAATTCACTCAAAATTTTCGACATTTTTGCTTACCACCTCACTCCCTTTACACCCCCTATCTTAAAATTTTTATCAAAATTATAAATTATGTAGTTCTATAATCTGACGAATTTTCAATTCGATATCTGTACTCAATTTTGAGATATATTGATTTCTAATTTTGAAAAGTGCACCATTTTTCAAATGCTCCCCATTTCACCCCACTACTATTATGACCAAATTTTATATTTTTTTTGTATTTCGCTAGTATAGCTTAGTATATGTTTTAAATTTCAATTACATAGCTTAAGAGATAATTGAGATATTAATTCTTAAGTGTTTTTCCGTGCACCCCCCCCCCCTCCGACCCTTCCCCTTATAATAATAAGCCTATTTCTAAGCTGATTCTGGTGGATCTATACACCATCTTATTTGTCTCAAAATATGAATTTTTTATCGTAAGTAGTTTCGAAGATATAACCATTTCAAAAAAAATTCGGCCGACAATTTGTTTTTAGCCCCCCCTTTACGGACGCCAATGAATACAAAAATTAAATTATTTTTGGAATATGTCCCACAGCTTTCTCTATACGTGTGCTGATTTTCATCTTTCTATCTGCATTCGTGGTGAAGATATTAGCAAGTGTATATTTCGACTTTTTCCATCCCCCCGCCTCCCCCTTCCACCCCACACTCTCCAAAATTTGGATAATGGAGCTCACTTACCAAGTTAATACCCCACCCAAAAATCAACCTTCTACCTTTAACGGTCTTGGAGGTACGAGTCCATATGTACGGCGTACGGCGTACGACGGACGGCGTACGGCGGGACGGATTTTTTTTTCTTGCTTTTTTAGGCTAATTTAGTCATGAAACGCGAAAAAACAAAATTTCAGGGTAGCAAATTTTTTTTTTCTGTGTCGATCACAATATTTTATTATTAAAATAATAAAGTAAAAATATCTGACAACAAGTCGGGTGAAACTTTATTATCGTTGGAATAAGTTGAAGATGTGCGAATTCAAGATACTGGTTAGGAGGGTGGAGGTAAGAAAAACTAATCGATTGGGTTTCTAGATTTGAGCTATTGTCAATTATTTATCACTTAACTGCGAATACGATTAATAGCTCTATTACATGGAATCAATATTTTTATACTCTAGATGAAATCTGAGAGTATATTGTGTTTGCCTTACCGTTTGTAACGCTAAGAAATAATGCTCGCACAGAGCCGCCAAGGGTACAGAAATATTTGTTGTCGCTCAAAAACTTCGATTTCGAGTTGCTGTCCGTCCGTCTGTCCGTCTGTCCGTCCGTCTGTCCGTCTGTCCGTCTGTCTGTCCGCCTGTCCGTCTGTCCGTCTGTCTACAACATAACTCTCGAACGCTTAGAGCTATCGTGCTGAAATTTGTTGTGTGTCATTTTTAGCAAAAAAGTAACTTTAAGTTTGTGAACGGGCCACATCCCCCACTCCTTCTACCCCCTCCCATACAAATTTCATGAAATTTCGAAATTTATGGAAATCGATTTTCCTCCGAAACCTCTCCAGCTATTGACTTAAAAATTAGGTCATAGTATAATGATATAAATATCATTGACCTCAAGAAATATTGATATGATCCCCTGACTCCTTCTGCCACCTCCCATACAAATGCACAATTTTCAAAAATCTATTTATTCGGTTTACATTGCAACAAGCAAAGCTAAATGAACCAATTTTTGTCATAATTAATTTTATTATAATTGCAACTAATTTTCGAAAAGCTATCAACTTTACCTCACTCCTTCTACCCCCTCCCATACAAATTTTACGAAATTTCGGAATTTTAATTAAATTAGTTTTCTCCCAAACCGTCCAAGATATCAACTTTAAAATTTGAGAAAAGTATCCTATTATAAATATAATTGATGTCAAAAAATTTGGTTTTGATTCGGATATTCCTTCTACCCCCTCCCATACAAATGCAGAAATTTGGTAAATGCATTTAACCGATTTTCTTAGAAACTAGAAGAAGTAGAAACTTAAAATTTTGCCACAATCTGTCCCTTACTAATTGTAATAAATGTTAAAAAAAATATCGCCTTCACCTCACTCCTTCTACCACCTCCCATACAAATTTTTGTATTGAAAGGTCAAGAAATATGAGAGCTACCGACTTTAAAATTGTAACAAAGCAATGTGATTAAGAAGTTGATAAGCAGATTCAAAATCATCCAAAATCTTCCACGTTCTTTGCCACCTCCCATACAAATATCATAAATTCAGACAAAAATTGTTCAATTTCCTCGAAAATTTTGAAAGCAAAAAACTTTAAATTCAGCAATATTTTATATACTACATTCAGTGTTACATACAAAAATGACAAACCTCTCCCTCTGCTTTTACCACCTCCCAAGTATGTCATCTGGAGTATCATATGGTTGGGCCTTACGCCCAATCATAATTCTGTTATGTTTTTTTGATTATTCCTTATTTAGTCTGGATTTGAATATATGGTGGAGAGATAGGTATAGAATAGGCTGGCGGAAGCAAATAATTATTTGATTGTGTGCTTAAATTACGTTCAAAATTTTCTGTGCAGAATACTTGTTTCTGCAATCATACTTCGTTAAAGCCGTCTATAGGGGCCCGGTGTAGAAACAGTTCTCTTTCACAATGCACGAACCCGAACATTGGCCTTTAGTTGTCGCTAGGACTTCTTTATTCCACTCAAAATATCATTTAAATGCATCGGAAGCATGAGATCACGGAAGTTTACAGTTGTATGGTAAGTGCACCGGTTACTTTGCATGTATTAAAACCTTACACCAAAACGGATTTGAAGCATACGTCAGACCTTCGCAGCTCCGTGCGAAGGCAGATCTCTGCTAACCGTTAGAAAGGGAACAGGAATCTGACGGCCTGACGAGCTTTATTTATACGAGCTTCAATTTTCATTTTGGGCTCCTTCGTCCATGCTGACAATGCTTCCGAGGTAAAAAAAAGTCTTACATTTCTTCCACATCTTGTCCGTTAAGGACAATTGGTATGCTTTTGTTCGGACCCATTTGCATGTGCTTGGTTTTACGCATATTTATAGCATTGACACATATCAGCACGAAAAGCGTCAGCACATAAAACTCCATCATAATGACAGTGAGATAAGCACGAAAAAAGACCATAATTATCTCGATAAGTACGAAATACTGCCATATTCGACTAGAATAACTAAAAGCCATCTTTTGTAAAATTAAAGAATTAAAATTTCACATTCTTTCTGTCAGCTGCTTAATTTTTCCCGTGTTTTGACATATTGGTGTTTTCCGAAGCAACATAGTAGAAAATTCTTTTGAAAAAACCGCAATGAGCGAAAATCGCGGGACGAAGAAAAAAACCATGTAGACTGATCGAATGATCAAGAATTTGTTTGAGATATGGGGACAAATCGCCAACAAACTTCGCTCAAACCGGAAAAACAATCCACTATACAATGAGATGTCTCGTAACCTGGGTAAGAATTGTATAAAATAACTGAAATATTCAAAGATTGCTCATTTGCATAAAATGAACAAGAAGACGAGATATGAGTGTCAGCGCCAAGGAAGTCAGATCGAAAATAAACAATCTCACACAAAAATACAGGTTAAAATTCGCATGTAATTCAATACACTTTCGAATTGAAACGATTTCTATCTACTTTATGGGGATGAGAAGAAGAGGCAGGGATCAAACGCTTGCAATTCTGCCACCCATATTTGGTTGATATCATCATTGTGAGCATTCAGAAGTTGTGCAAGACACACCAAGCTTTTATTGCTACATTAATTCTAAACCTCTGCAAAGTTTCCTAAATCTCGCTTTCACATGGCCAAATGCATTTTCGACCATTCGTCGAACTGCAGAGAGCTTATAGTTGAACTGTTTCTCTTTTTCTGTCATTTCATAGCACTGCGGATTCATCAAAAGTGATCTGAGAGCGAAACCCGAGTCAACTATCAACATGACTGGCACATTACATGACCCAAACCGCTTCGATTTATTTTCGAAAATACGGTGTTGGTTATGCAACTCATACAGCTTCGACGTTTTAAACATGTATGAGTCTCTGTTTCGGCCCGGTTTTCCAACATTTATGTATGTGAACCGGTATCTGAAAACAGACTTATATGAAAGTGCACATTTTTATGTACAATGAAGTGGTACCTATAATCCACAGTGGCCAAGAGAAGAACAGAATGCCAACCTTTAAAGTTGTAGTAATCGTAAGCTTCTTCTTCTCACGGTGACACTGCAATGTGACATCCATCTTAAAAAAATTAAATCATCACATAAGTGTCAATTCTGTTGCATATAAGGAACTTTACCAATTGCTCCACAACACTGAGGAAACCCCAACGCTTTGAATCCATCCACACATTTTTCAAGCTTGTCACCATCCAGATTATTATAGAATGATAGATATTCTTCTCGCATAACACTCCATACTTCCTCGCAGCTTTCCAACACTATTTCACCCACGGTCGTCCACGGTCACCAAATAAATTGGCAATGCTCCTGTATCCCGCAGACGAAGCGAGAGCATACATTGCGATTACCACTCTCCTTTCAAGAGGAATTGCTTCTCTGTACATGGTATCTCACCTTTCCAGTCTCTTCGTCCGTTGGCACAAGATTTCAAATGTATTTGGCCACATCCTAAAATCCTCCGTAAACTTCTCTGCACCATTGGAAAACAGATCTTCCCAGAATGTGCTGCTTCGATTCTAAAATAAATACCTGCTTATCATCACAATTTCATAATATACTTCATCCGCGCTTACCAATTTCCAAAACCTTCTATTCACAAATTTTGTCTGCCATATCGCGATAATGAAGTTTCTATTTCTCAAATGCCACAATGCCTTGGTGATATGTTGTCTTCGCTTTTTCCTCATTATCCTCCTCGTATGCAGCATATTCATGTAATTTGAAATCATAAATTGAAGAACCGGATCCATTTCACATATAATTTGCACAAAAATCACTGTATTCGACACAAAAAACAGATACTTTCCACTTTTCTCCACAAGTTAAGTCCATACGCTAAGACGAAATGACATTCGTGACGAAAATAACAAGACAAAACACGAAAACATATGTGTCACCCCGTCATTTGACTTTTCGTGCTGATGACGGGTATATGGGTCAATGCTATTATTTTCAGTTTTGCAACTTTGCATTAAAGTACAATGATCGAACTCTAAGTCCGAACGGTTATGTGCAAGTACATGTCATAAGCATAAACTGAAAACATTTATCTTCCCCACCCTCCAGTGTAGTATAAGAACCAAGGTTAGTGATAATATACAGCCTTGCCTGACGTCCCGTTCTCACAGGAAAGCTCTCGGACAGCACACCTCAATGTAAGACACGAGGTAAATTCTATGAAATTCGGTGAAGTTTATATTCATGAAACCATATATTTGAATTGGAGGAGGTAGAAGAGTTGAAACTTTTCAGAGAAAAATTTGTAATGTAGTTTTATTTCATTTGTAAAAATGTTTGTAATCAAGCTCGTAGCTTCCAATTAGTTGGTTACTATTTAATGTATTTAAATTGGTTGAAATTTTACTTTTCTTTGGGAGGGGGTAGAAGTTCGACCAGAGCCATAGTTAAGATATACGAACTTATAGTTTTCTGTTCTAGCGCTCTTCTGTCTCTCGAAGCGAAGTAAATATTAATTTTAGAAGTTACTGTAATTATGAAGGCACAAATTCTGGCAAAATTTTGAGTTCCTTTTTTCTAGTTTACATCGAAATCGATATAATGCATTTTACTTTACTTACCTTTGGTTGGGAAATTTTTTTATACTTTGCTCAAAACTTCAAGTCGATAGCCTGCACAATTTTGTCGATAAATAATTTACTTGAAATTTCGAAATATTGTGAAATTACCTTGGGATAGCGTAGAAGGAATAAGCGTACCTAATTTTAAAGTCGAGAGCTTAAATAGTTTCCGTAAAAAATCGATCTCTTAAAATTTCGAAATTAAAAGAAATTTTTACGGGAGGGGCAGTAGGAGCGGCGGGTTGTAGACCGTTCGCTAACTGAGAGTTACTTTTTTGCTAAAAATGGCATAAAATGAATTTCAGCACGATGGTTCAAAACGTTCTAGAGTTATGTTGTAGACAGATAGACAAATGTAAATTGTTATGGGAGGAGGTATAAGGAGTGGTGTGAGTTGGCCCGTTCACAAACTTCACCATAAATTTTTGTCAAAAATTACGTGTAGACAATTGAGCCTTCTGGCTGAATGAATTCTGGAGCTAGAGAATAAATAGACAGGCAGACGGACATCCAGATTTGAAATGTTGAGGTGATAATATGAAATTCTGTATCATTTTTTTCCCCGATCCTTATTTATTAGGGTTGCATACTCCGTTGAACACTTATAATACTTTCAGATTTCATCTAGGTAGAGCATTAAAAATTGCCAAAATAAAATTTTATTATGGAGTTAAAAAATCAAAACTATACTCGTATGTTGTGAAAGAAGATTTCGTTAACGAAGATTTTGGTTGTTGCTAGGAAAATTAGGAACTCTTTTTATCAGAAAAGAAAAGGCGTTTTACTATATTATACACTGGCGATCGCCCGCGACTTTTTCCGTGTAAGAATCGCAATAATAACATTTTTTGAGAATCTAGTTAGTAGTACATTATGTCGGATAAAAAATCTGCTTAATTTGATGGCTCTTTGAACACAATGCTTTATATTTTGTTGGAATTAGAACCACAAATTATTAAGAATGAAACCAAAAAACTCGCATTTGTATGGGATAGGCTCGTGATTAGATCAAACCCATGATCCGAGATCATATGTTTACGTGTTGAAGAGCGTTAAGGACATGTGAATAGTTATAGCTTTTGTTAATTTAAAAAAGCCCAAATAAAATGACATTAAGCTTAAAATCATAACAGGACTCCGATTGTGCGTAAAGCCCAATTATATGATACTACCGGTGAAACAGTTCCACTTCAAGAAGGCCTAGATACTCAGTAGATGGTTTCTGTTCGCTTTCTATCATTCAGTCCCCCATAATATCTGCAAATATTTGTCAGTAAGCAGCCAGTAAAACTGAGCAATATACCACTCGCTACGGTCGTTCTCACTCCCCTTCCCCAACCTTCCCAATCCCATTCCTTCCCTCCATGACTGTGTTTGTGCATTGCACATAAAGGCCGAAATTGCCTATAACACAGGTCATTCTGTAAAAAAAAAAAAAATCTAAATTTTTGTAATCTTAAGAATTTTTGTATGGGGAGCGATAGAAGGGATATGACAGTACTAAATTATTTTGTTTCACCCCATGCTAGAGTAGCTATAAAAATATTTTGCACCCAATTTAAGCTTGAAAAACTGAAAAGGTAACTTGAGAAACAAAGTACATTGGATTTTGTGAAATTGTGCAATTTGTATGGGAGGTGGTAGAAGGAGTGGGGGTTTTTGGTAATTTTTCTAAAACCAACTATAATCACCATGCAATCGATATCTTTTAAATTTGAGATCAGTTAGATTCTCACTTTTCAAGAAAATCGAGTTATCGCAATGTCGTGGAATTGTGTCACATTGTAAGGGAGGGGGTAGAAGGAGTGGAGCTAATCGGTTAATTTTTCCCGATAATAATAATAATGCTAATTAGAGATTTCATACAAAATTTTAGCTCGATCAAAGTTATACGTACTGAGAAAATTCGTTTAGGATATTTCTTGGAAAAGTACAGTTTGTATAGGAGGTGGTGGAAGGAGTGGAGGGTTCTTAGTTATTTTTTGAGAAGCAACTAAAATCATTATTCAATTGATATATTTTAAATTTCAGAACAGTAACACTCACACTTTACAAAAAAATCGAATTTTCGCAAAGTCGTGGATTTGTGTCAGATTGTATGGGAGGTGGTAGAAGGAATAAAGCTAATTGGTTAATTTTTTCCGATATTAATAACAATACTAATTAAGGATTTAATGCAAAATCATAGCTCGATGAAAGTTATACGTACTGCGAAAATTGGAGTATAGTATTTCATGAAATAGTCTAGTTTGTATGGGAGGTGGTGGAAGGAATAGGGGATTCAAATTATTTATATACTTAAAGATCGCATTTATAATATAAATAATATATTTTAAATTTCAAATTAATAGTTTTTATAGTTTCCATGAAAATTTGATTATTATAAATTTTTGAAAATGAGTTACTTTGTATGGGAGGGGGTAGAAGGCGTGAGAGTAGTAAAATAAAGCCTAAGGCAGATTACTGCTTGAGGCAGACCTAATAATCTGTGAAAGTTTCATTACAATCGGTTTAGCCGTTTTTACGTGAAAGCCGGAAAGACAGACAGACAGATAGACAGAGAAAATTTTTATAAACGCCTAAATAAAGCAAAAAACTATTATAAGTTATAGCCATTTATAAGCAAATAACAGACAGACACTACAATTATATTTATATATATAGATAAATGGATTTCAAAATAATTATCGCAAATGTCAATGAGTGAAACCTTATGTAGTTTAGGACTCAGCAACTTGTCACTTTGACACAAAATTCCTTAATCGTCTTACTTATTCCTAAATGAGTTAAGATGACAGTCTTAAACATCGATAAGTGAAGTAATCTAATTTAGAATTTGTATCGTTTGCAATAGTTAATGAACGATTTTTTCTAATGGATCAAGAAAACGGATTAATGCTTAAGTTCGTGCCAGATAAGTCTTATGTAACATACTCAGAATCATGCTGTTGGCCTACAAAATAATAAGCAGTTTCCTAGACTTATTTACATACAATGAATAGTATCTCCGAAAACGACATAAGCTGTGAAACTCCGAATTTGGTGTAAAGGTAAGCCAAGAACGGATATAATAAGGATTTTGTAAGATCCTATCTATTGAAGAGAGAAATATAGGAAGACCTGAAATTCATCAGTGAATGTAATTTTCACAACGCTTTGATTTAGTGTCATTTTCCAAGAACTAAAGTTGGGAGATAAACATCAACCTTTTCTTATGTTTTACATTACAGATCAATAGCATACACACTTTTCAGGAAAATACACTTTTTATCAAATTGCGAAATTGTGTCATTTTGTATGGGAAGGGATAGAAGGGGTGGAGCGATTTGGCGAGTTCAAGAACTTGTCGTTACTTTTTTATCAACGTGTACGAAATTTAAACTTTCTTTCAAAGGGGGGAGGTGGTAAACAAAAATGTCGAAAATTTTGAGTGATTTTTTTTAGAGTTTTGGTGAAATATATGGTGTTTAAATTTTCCATGTGGATACGTCTATTTGATATATATAGAGAAAATATAATAAAATATGTTTCACAATTGCTATGCACCGAAGGGGTCTAACGTGGACAAGGCGTTTCATGTACAATGAAAAAAACTCAAAACTGAAAATTTTTGAATTAAATTATAAGGTAGAAACTTGAAAATTTGCGAAATGCTTTCAAAAAATATTACCAAGAGTAGGAAATATTAACTAGTGGAATACCTTCAAAACTTCTACCCCCTCCCATAAAAAATTATTTTTTCAACTATTTTTAAGAAATCAATCATCACTTAACTATTAAAAGTTATCTATTTCAAATTTGACACAAAAACTTTTAAGAATAGTTGAAACGAAATCGAAACAAGTAAAGTCTTTAGGGAGATCGGAAATGTATAAGTTGAAAAGTAGGGGAGTTAGGCAAGACCCTTGGGGTACACCAGCAGGAATAGAGCGTCTATCTGATTTAGTGGATCTTAGTTTTACTTGAAAAATTCTTTGCGAGAGAAAAGAACCGATCAATCGGATTAAATATTCGGGAAACGAATAGTTCATTAACTTGAATAGGATTCCATTGTGCCATACTGTGTCAATCGCTTTTTGAATGTCTAACGTGATCATGCCAACGGATGTTTTGTTCTGCAATGCCTTTTTGACGAATATGGTGACTCTTAGAAGTTGATGACACGTGGAGTGCTTCGCTCGAAAACCAAATTGACGGTCAGGGAGAATAACATTTTTTTCGGTATGAAGTTGAAGACGGTACAGGATTATTTTCTCAAAGATTTTTGAAATTGAGAAGAGTAAGCTAATTGGACTGTAGCTACTGGGTGAAAAGAAAACTTCTCCGGGATAACGAAAAATATGAATAGCTATAATATTTGCTTCTTCCCAACATTTAGGAAAGTATTCTAATTTTAGGCAACTAGCACAAAAACACTACTGCTTTTTTGGGGAGATTCTTCAAAAGAATATTGAGTATACCATCTTTTCCGGGGTATTTCCTGTTTTGAGTTCTGCGAAGAATGTTTTCAATGTCAGTAGGTCTACAAAGTTGGTTTGGCTCAAATTTTGGTAAGGGAGTCGAGAGCAGATTATTAATTTTATCATTGACATCGTTAGTGAATTGGTTTTAGGTGGAGTTTGAGTCTACGATGTCATGAGAGGAATGGAATTGGTCCGCAAGTATTTCCGCTTTTTCGCTATCAGCACAAATATTTTGTTTGTTGAGTTTTAGGTAAGATATACTTCTTCCTCTATTTTTCAAGACTTTGTTGATTTTCCAGAATTTTGTGGAGCCTTTGCTTAAACCTTCTAGTACAGAACTCCAAATTTTATTTCGCAGTTGTGATATTTTATCGTTCATCTCCTTCTGGAGGAATTCGTCGTTTTTTCTTGTTTCGAACTGAGATTAGATTTTTAATTTCATTTGGGAGAGTGATACTGTTTTCCTTGATAGTCATTTTCGGCGTAGATTTGTCGGCGGCTTCGATAACTTTGGAAGAGAAACTATTCACCATTTCGTCGATTAAAGCGGGGCTAGTTTCAGATAGGTCGAGGTTGTTGATAGATACGGAGTTGAACAGGAGGCGGTGATAGTTCAGTCAATAGTCAATCACGTTCTGGAATATTTTCCGATTTGAATAGTGCTATTTATTACTGGTTCTTCATCAAATAGGGAAAATAGAATCGGAAGATGAGGGGACGAAAGTTCTTGGACAGTTGTAGGTTGAGAGACATTAATGAGGCCAAAACTAATAACTAGGTCGTGGGTGGAGGAAAGCCCTTTATGTGGATGGTATGGGGGTTCGGTTGGTGAATTTTTTTCCCCTTGGCTAATTCATCGAAGAGTAATCGACCGGCTTTGTTGGTTCGAGAACATTTCCAGTGTTGGTGTTTGGCATTAAAATCAACACAGATTAGCATTTTTTTTTGTTCCGGTGAGCTTTTTAACATCAGATTGGAATCTTATCAATTTTTCAGACGTAATATGCGTTCCTGGCAAGTGACTAGCTGTTAAGATTATGTCCATGTTTGCTAACTTGATAGATAATTAACCGATTTCATAGGCATTAGGAATGGGCAAAAAAGAATGTTTAATTTGTTTATTGATAATTATTGCAACGCCGCCACCCTTTTCATTTTCTCTATCATGTCTATAGACTGAGTAAAGGGGATCAGACAATTTATCGGCAGGTTTAAGCCAAGTTTCTGTTATAATAACAATGTCTATATTTTTCTTTTTAATGAAACAGAAGGTTTTGGTGATTTTATTTTTGATGCTTTGTGCATTTCACAGCATACATTTTAACTTTCGTGTATGGTCCATAAACATACTTGGTGATCATATTAATAATTAAGTGTTAAATTGAAAATAGCCCTGCCCTAGAACACCCTTTCACTTTCAGTCTTCCCTAAGCACTCTAACCTGCATATTGATTTTCCATGCATCCTCAACTTGTCCCTAGAATAATGAATTTCCGGCCGACTTGTTGGCAGTTTATATTCTATTCAGAACAAAACATTTGTACGACACCAAAATTGCATTGGTCTTGCACGCTATAGGAAAATAAATGATAAATGGTACGTTGGAGATTGAATATCTAAAAAGTTTTTTTCCCCTTATTTCACTCCTGAACTTTCGAATTCTGAAAAATCCTGGATCTGGTTCTATTTACTACCTGATTAGAACATTAATTCCAATCGATGTGGCAAAAGTTGAAAATAGGTACTCTTCATATTTTTCTTACATATTGAGAAGTTGAATCTCGAAAAACCAGAAAATCGCTTTCAAACTTGAGTTCACGAGGTACTTACATGTTTAAAAAATCCGAAAGCCACCTTTGTTTTGAGCCTAATTGGAATATTCAACTCAAAATTTATCTTTTTGCATGTACAGTAATTATATAAATACTGGTTTTGCCCCTATTTGAGCTCGCCGAGATAATATGTTCCGAAGATACAGTGATTTCCTTAAAATAGCCTAGTACGCTGTAGATGTTGAATGCTCAATCGACTTTTTATCTTTTAATGATTATTATATACATATTTGAGGAGGTGTAACACACCAATGTAAAAAAGCCATCAGTGGTCCCATTTAACGCCTCCATAATTGTACCATGTGGACTTACATATCAATTAACCAGTCTGCTCTACCGGTGAAACTAATAAGATTCATCGGTTCAAGAGAACGAAGATAATTCAGCACAGTTGAGAAGTACCCTTCGAGAAATTATTTTTAAATTATTCAGAAGACAGTGAATCGTGACTATACCTACTAGTGCCGTTAGGGAATTTCTGTCGAGTTCCAATATATTTATTGATTTCCCGCTATCAATCCCACTTCATAGCATCTTCTTGGTGTTACACGAGTTGCTTTGTAACCATTTGAGATTTTCCCTTTCCCAGACTTTTTCGACGTAATTGTTTTAATGAGTCTCAAGGTAATGCCAACATTGCCAGTTTAGTCGACGGCGGCAGCGGCAGATCTGTTTCTGGCCAGCCCCTCTGCCATTTCGTGCCCAGCTATATTTCGATGACCCAACAAAGTCGCAAAGTGAAAGTTTCCTCCGATTCTTCCAACATGTCCATACGACAGTTCAAACATCTTGAATTGCAGCTTGGCTGTCCGAGTAAAAACTAGCAAACTTACCATTTACTCCTGTGCGCAACACCTGTTTCGCCCCTTTTGCAATAGCCATTATCTCCGATTAGAAAACCATAGAATATTCTGGTAGATCAAGGCCTTCAGACAAGATGTCATTCACAACTCCCTCTTCTATATATTTTCAAACCACCAGTAAATATCGCAATCTCATCGTTCTGCATAACATGATTGTCAATCCTTTGTGGTCTGTCAGGTAGAATGCTTCACAAAGTGTATTTTTTTTACAGCAAAAACCGCTAAAACCATTCCACTCCTTTTAGCACTTCCGATGCAAATCTCGAGATACAGTCCTCAATTTTTCTTCTTCTATCACCTCCCATATAAATACTCGCATCTCAGTTTTACGATACACATTAATTAAATTTTTTTATCTATGATGCTATGTAAAATATTTTGTAAGCGGCTGTATAATGTGAAAAATATCTACAAGTCGTGCGGAACTTTATTATTCCTGAGACAAGTTGAGGATGCGTAGGAATTTAATATGCAGGTTGGTGTGGATAGGAGAGACTATGTATTCTAGGACTAGGCTTATGTCAGGGTATACGTGTACCACGGATTAGTCAACTTAGATACATTTTTGAGTGCAGTAATTTTTAAGTTTGTCGACTATTATTTCAGTAACACGCTTTTTTTTAAATCGAATAATGTAATACTATAAACAACATTGAACATAAATAATGTATTTTTTAAAAATTATTTCTCTCACATTTCCTTTTAACCCCACTAAAGCAAAAAAAATCACTTCATTGAGCGCAAGAAAGGGATGAGTCAACAAACTGCGGTACAAGTTTAACAAGTTAAAAGTCACTGTTCCTTTTTAAAACAAAAATTTTAATGAAATAATCGTGGAGTAAACTAAATTTCCTAGGGTGTAGCCTAGTGGGTACTGTGTTGGTCTTATAATGCGAAGGTCGTGAGCTCAAATCCCGGTTAACACATAATTCCAGCACACTGTCTGCTTGGATATACCTTGGTTACCTCAATCTACGAAAATGAAAAATTCGCAGATAGAGGGTTGTGCGAAGAGCTAACAACCCTTCTACAATAACTAATGAAAATGTCAAGGAACCTGAAAATCAGGAGGCCAAATTTCCCATAAAATTTTTGTATGTAAAATAAAAAAAAAAATCTTAGTAAGAACTGGTTTTTTCCACGCCACAGGAAATTTTTTGTAAAAGTGCTTTGCTTCTTCTTCACACAACTTAATCAAATCCATTAAATCTGAATACTTTTCATCTGCTATTGGCAGTTTGCCTGAAATATTTAGCGTAAACTTAGAGAAAAGTAATAGACACTCTTTAAAAATTGACCTAAATATACTAGGGGTTAGAGCAAGACTTAGAATATTATACCCTTGCTCAAGGCAATCGAACGATTTTTCTGTACTTTACATTTATTTAGATATGGTAGAAAATCAAACCGATTTTCGATATGTACTAAATATCTCGAAAGAAATATATTTTGAATTTTTGACAGCTCGATTAGTTGCTAGTGAAAATTTCAAGTTAGCAACTTTTTCAAATTGTGTCCGGATAAATAAACCGCCATAGATTTGCATTGAATTCAAATCTGGGCATGTCAGCTACCGACCGAAAATCAAATATCGTATTCATCGTACTCCCCATGGGGAACTTTTAAACTTTTAACCGATTTTTGGAATAAAGTTTTGTTAGTTTGGTTGAATTTTGTTGTGTCGGTTCGAACACTTTTCGATTTATTTGGCACTATTGACAATCCCAATGCATTAGCTCCTTCAATTGAGAGCGTATTTATTGCGTTGGAATGGTATACGACTCCAGATCAGCCTTGACTTGTGTAAAATACGTAACGTAAATGTGAAAGCGTTTAGATTCAGTGCATTTACCATGTAAAGCAAATTATAAACTTCTTCTGGTCTTGTGAAGCGGATCGCCAACAGAAAGAGTAATTGCATACTAAACAAACAACATACTGGCTTATATTTATCGAGCGACCGAATTTTAGCTCAGTAACGCGTCCTTTTGATAATCCGTCATCTTTGTCCTAGCGGATTGTGCATACAAAGCTCGATGACTTAAAACAAACGAAAAATTCTTGGCAAACGGGAAGTAAATGTTTAAAGAAACGACGTTGAACCGGCTACACTATACCTGCGGGCTGGAACTTCAGCGCGGAGGCGCTTCTTACACAGGTGGAATATATAGTAGTTCTCTAGTTGTTGTTGTTCGCCTTTAATGCCATTGTAATGCTCCTCATATGAACTTAAGCCCTTGACTTGAAACCGTATCCTCTTACCGCATTCTAGGAATCTTCTCCGTCGACGTGAGCACTAGCGTTTGGCATTTCTGTCGGAAATATCAAAAGGGCAGAACTTGTCGCGGAAGGAGACGAGGTACTGCTGAGATTTGACGGCTCTTAACTTGAAACCTCCCTCTGCCCTATACGGAGGAGCACACGGGCTTCAACGTGTAGACATGTTGTACTTGTACCGTGGGTATTTACGTGCGAAAGTGGTTTGCCCGTTTACCGGAGTTTCTTTCTTTCAACTTGGAGATTGTTTTCTTCAAATGGTTATGACGGTAACAAGTGGTTTCACCTGGCTTTCTTAATTGAACAGGTTAAGTTGGTTTTTGTCTGAAAGAAAATGTGACGCGGAGTGGGTGCTGCGACTTGAATGGAGGAGAAAGAATTCTTTTTGTATGCCGGATATCTTGGAATGTGCTCTCTGTTTAAATGCTTTTAGCGTAAAATGCGTATTTTTAAGATCGTGTAACGTTTTATAATATTGCGGTTAAGTTGTAAAAGGATATATTAGAGAGGTGTGCGTGTTGTATTCAATGTGTGTATATTTTAAATGTTTCGCAAGGGTATGATGTAGAAGCTGTTAGCAGTAATTGTATATGGTGTTTTTCATTTGGAGCGAGATAGGGATGTGCATAATTACTTTTTTGTTGTTGAAATTTTACGCTTAAGAGGTTCCAATTATTCGGGATTACAGAAAAGCCAAGTAGCAATAGTACATCAGCGTGAAATGATAATGCTTTTATTACGTACCAAAACTAAATGAAATGAGTGAATTTACATACAATAGTCCTGAAATTGGAATAGAAAAGGCTTGTGATAAACATTTGAAATTAACAACCTGTGCTGATATTTAATTTAAATCAAAGATTATCACCCGTGCTCATATAATTACATTACAAGTACTGGAAACATTATTAAATGATTTCAATTTCGCTTAATTGACAGTGTCGACCTTCGACTTTCCAAAATACTTCAAATTTGGTTTTAAAGCTCAAATGTTAGTGGACAACGTAGTTCAGTCCAAACAAATGAAATTAAATTTTGCTCCTGATTGTAAGGCGAGTTGTGGAATGGAATGAATCCCGAACTGAGGAGATATGCTCTGCTATATTTAAATCTTTTAATAACTGAGAACTACTTATTCTCGGATATGATTATATAATAGTTTTCGATGGGATATTAAGAAGCATTACCATGTAACTACGTTATTCTTATGCAGTTAAACGGACTAATAGAAAAATAAATCACAAAAAAGGTTCAGATTAACAATCCGCCTAATTAATATGTCATTGTTTACAAGAAGATAACTATGAACTAACAGGAAAAATATAATAATCTTTGACGCTTTGCAAACAAAATGTGCAGACAGAAAAAACGGAAGTACAATAATGATGGCAATTAAAACGTGAGCGAGCAATTTAAATTACACAATACAAGAGCCGCGTATTTCCTTGTTAGAAAAATTAAACAGGGGTATCAACCAAAATTGGCCCTCTGCAAGGATGCATAATGGAACAGTACATGTAATATGGAAAATAAATATAAAACTAGGATGGACGTAATACTTTAATCACCCTCTCAAACCGATCCCATCGTCTGCAAAAACAGTAGAAGCAGACAAAAAAGCAGGTATGAGTCCTCCCACACTGGAAGATGTAAAGTGCTGCGGAATCACCCAAACAACAAAGCACCGGGCACTGATCAAATTCTAGCTGATCTTCTTAAAGCCAGCGGCACCTGCATAGCGTATCTCTTACATCGATTAGTCACGGTCATATGAACGTACGAAACACTTCAATTTGATTGGCGCAAGAGCATCGTACATATGTCAAATTTATAAAAAGGGTGACAAATTCTGCTGCAAAAACTACCGCGGAATATCTTTGTTGTGTACTTTTTATAAGATCTTAACGAAAATTCTGGAAAAGAGATTTAAGCCCTATGCTGACAAAGTAATTGGTGAATACCAAGGCGCATTTAGACCTGGACGATCGACCACAGTAACATCAGTTAATCAGGTGCACCAAGAGTGCTGGGATTATAATATTGATGTGCACCAGATATTTGTTGACTTCAATCAGGCATACGACAGTATGTACAGGCCCGTACTGTATACAATAATATTGGAGTTTGGAGTCCCCCGAAACTGGTTCGGCTTACAAGAATGACAATGACTGAGTCTTTGTCACAAGTCAGAATAGAAAATGATATCTCTCCTAGTTTTAAAACGGACAACGGCCTTGAAAAAGGCGATGGTCTCGCACCAATGCTTTTCAACTTGGCACTCGAAAATGTTATTTGGAAATTCACCTTGTCATCAAAGAAACACTACGCTTCAAATCCTTACAACTCGTAGCATATGTCGACGACATAGATATCCTTGAAAGATCTCTGGAGAGTGCAAAAGAAGTGTTCGTAAACCTTAGCAAGAAAAGATGGACTAAGTATTAATGAAAATTATTGTTTTTACAAAAAGACGCCAATCAGACAAAATATTACAGTAGGACAATATAACCTGGAAATTTTATATTTTACCAAAATTATGCATTTGTATGGGAGGGGGAAGAAGGAGTATAGGGATCGAAACAAAATTTTTCGTCGTTAATAATATTTCAATTGTTATACTTTCCACGTAACTTAAAGTCGACAGCTTTTACAGTTTCGAAGAAAATTAGTTTAATTGAAATTTCAAAATTTCGAAAAATTTGTATGAGAGGGAAGGAGTGAGGTAAAGGTGTAAGTAATGTACCGGAATATAAGTCTTCTCAAATTATTTCGAATAGTGAATAGTAACTTTTGTATGAGAAGTGGTAGAAACAGGAGTGCGGTTTTTGATTCTTGTATATGACGCCGAATACTGTACGCAAAATTTTGCGCATTTGTAGCTTTTGAAATTTTTAAAGAAATTGCAAACACTTTTTTCTAAAATCGGGGGATTTGTACGGGAGGTGGCAGAGGAAGTGGACGGTTTTGGGAGATTTTGAGACTGCTTATCAGTATCCGCATCAATATACCTTGTTCAAATTTTAAGGTCGATAGCTCGCGTATGTTCAAAGGGTAAAGTAGAAATTGGTATGGGAGAGGGTGGAGGAAGTGAAGCTAAGTTGATATCTTTTAACATTTATAGCTATTATTAAGGGAGAAATTCTGGCAAAATTGTGTTTTTTGACATTGAAGATATTTGCATTGTTATACTTTGGTCGAAATTTGAAGTCGATGACCTTGACGGCTTTGAAAAAAAATGATTTAATTTAAAGAGCGAAATTTGGTAAAATTTTATTGCGAGAGAATAGAAGGAGTAAGTTGAATTTTTTTTGAAATTGGTTGCAAATACAATTAATTTTTGGCAAAAATTCATTTTTTTAAATTTGCTAGTTGCAATAAAAATCGAATAAATGCATTTTGAAAATTTTGGTTGGGGTTAATGACGACGTTTACTCGTATATCATTATACGTTGATCTAATTTTTAAATCGATAGTTTAACTTGAATATGAAAAAACCGCAAGGGGGTAGTTGTAGTATGAGGTTTTACCAATTCCTGCAACTATCTTTGGAGTTAGCGACTCCACGGACCTGAGCTAACTATCCCCCTCTGGGATGGGGGCTGTAGAATTCACCCACAGCCAGTCCTGCTTGCCCTAAAAATGGCAAATGGACACTCACTGGATCATGGGCTTATCACCCGTGATCTTAAGACCTAAATGATACGAGAAACAGATACATCGCCTCGGATACGGACTGATTCTACGGTAACGACTTTTGGCATTCGAAAACGGACTATGATTGGCTTCTGGAACGTTCGAACATTGAATGACCGGGGAAGAGCTGGGGTTACTCGGTCCTTGCACCGCCAATCGGTGATCGACCGTGAAATGGAGCACTATAACATCCAAATCTTGGGCTTGAGCGAGGTCAGGTGGACAGGATCAGGAGAAGAACGAACCCCTAGCGGAAATACTATTCTGTACATTGGCCCTGAAAGTGAAGCCAGAAATGGCGTGGCGTTCGTCCTTACGCCGAGAGCGAGAAACAGTCTCATTAGCTGGGAACCAATCTCGGATAGGATTATCGTCGTCAGGCTCAGGACCATTGTCAGAAACGTCACAATTCTGCAGTGCTACGCACCAACTAATACCGCAACATCTGGTGACAAAGAGGAGTTTTATAGCCAACTGAGTGCCACCTTCGAACGTGTTCCAAGAGGTGATATTATTATCATCTCGGGAGATATGAACGCCCAGGTTGGATCAGAAACACTGGACTAGAACACGTCATGGGGAAACATGGTGACCCTTGGGTCGACGCTTCACGACCTTGGATTAAGAGACCCGAAAACGGCGAATTATTTGTGGAGCTCTGTAGTACTCGGCAAATGGTCATCGGAGGGACCCTTTTTCCACACAAGAGTCATCATAAAACATCTTGGGTTTCCCCTGACGGTGTTACTCAGAACCAGATCGACCATTTGGCTATAAGTTGCCGATGGAGAAGATGTCTCCTCGATGTGCGAGAGAAACGTGGAGCTGACGTGGGGAGCGATCACCACTTGATGGTTGCCTGCTTGAGATTGTGTACAGCAGCTATCCGACGACCACAAATTCTTCAAATGAAGCGCAAGCTTAATGTGGAAAAACTCGAATACACCACCATTTTACGCGAAAAGTCATCCACATTGGGTGAACATGAAATGCGCACACTGGACGCCAATTGGGAGGCAACCAGAAACACTTTTCTAACTAGTGCTGAAGAATCTGTGGGATATGCGCAAAGCGGTGAGAAACCCTGGATGTCGCAAGACACATGGGACAAGGTTGACAATCGGAAAAAAGCCAAATTGGCAATCATCTCTCAACCCGATGTCAACCAACGAACGCCCGACTTGAGGCAGAACTACCGCGATGCTCATATACAGCTTAAAAAGGCTGTTAGACGCGGCAAGAGAAAGGCCATTGAAGATCTGGCAAACAAGGCAGAATCTGCGGCTTACCTTGGGGATATGGGTTCACTATTTAAAATCATGAAACAGTTGACGAACAGGAATTTCACCGCCAACCACCTGGTGAGAGATGTCAACGGAACTCTCCTTAATATGAGTGAACACCAGTTGCGACGATGGAAGGAATACTTCTCTGATATTTTAAACATCTTGTCAGATGAAGATATTCCGGAAACAGAACAACTTCCAAACATCCAACCGCAACAATCCTCTATTAGGGACGATCCCCCAGATAAGGAAAAGATAGTTTCCGCCATTCGGTCAATGGCGGGAAGGAAAGCTCCAGTTATAGACGGACTACCAACCGAACTCCTCAAAGCGGACCCGGAAATAACAGCCGATATACTCCTCCCACTCTTCACTAAGGTGTGGAATGATGGAAGATATCCGACTGAATGGAAGGAGGGCGTCATTGTGAAAATTCCGAAGAAGGGCGACCTTCGGGATTGTGGCAATTGGCGTGGTATATGTCTACTTACTGCCGTATCAAAAATTATGGCTAAGGTAATTCTCAATAGGATTAGTGATGTCGTCGAGAGCACTCTCGAAGTTTATCAGGCTGGATTCCGTAAAGGGTCGTGTTGTACCGACGACACAAATACCCTACGGATAATATTAGAGCAGTCAGCCGAAATGGGTTCGCCACTACATCTCATGTTTGTGGACTTCGAGAAGGCTTTCGACAGCGTTAAGCGAGATTACATATGGAATGCTTTGCGTAGGAGAGGTATTCCAAATAAGGTCATAGCTATGATTAAAGAATCCTACGAAGATGCAAGGTGTCGCGTCTTGCATAGAGGAGAGCTGTCCGAGAGCTTTCCTGTACGAACGGGTGTCAGACAAGGCTGCATATTATCACCAGCCCTATTTCTGGTGGTAATAAATGACATCTTGAAAGCTGCACTGGAAGGTGGGGAAGGTAAAGGTCTTCAATGGAGACTATTTAACATCTTAAGTCACCTTGATTATGCTGATGACGTGTGTTTGCTTGCACATACCCGTTCGGACTTAGAGTCAAATGTTCGCTCGTTGCATTCTAAATGCAAAGAGGCGGGACTGAAAATAAATGTGCGTAAAACCAAGTACATGCACATGGGTTCGAACGCAAGCACACCGATTGTTCTTAATGGACAGGATGTGGAAGAGGTGCAAGATTTTTGCTATCTCGGAAGCATTGTCAGCATGGACGGCGGAGCCGAAAAGGATGTGAGGCTCGGCTAAATTAAGCTCGTCAGTCCTTCGGTATCCTTTCCCCTTTCTGGAGGTTAAGAGAGATCTCCCTTCGCACGAAGCTGCGAGTTTTTGACGCATGCGTCAAATCCGTGTTGTTATATGGTTGTACTACGTGGAAAGTGACCGATCGACTTACTAAGACACTACAGACTTTCGTAAACCAATGCCTCCGACGCATTTTAGGAATATTCTGGCCAGAAGTGATCTCCAACGACGAACTTTGGAGTACAACTCGCCAGACTAAAATAGGTATTGAGATTCAACGGCGAAAGTGGCAGTGGATCGGTCATACTTTGAGAAAACCAGAGCAAAATATGCAAAACAGGCTCTGGATTATAACCCTCAAGGAAGACGTTGGGTTGGTCGACCATGTAACACATGGAAGCGAGCAGTTGAGCAGGAGGCCAGAGGAATAAACAAGTCCTGGCAACAGCTTAAAGCCGATGCGCAGGATCGCGCCTTGTGGAAGAGAGTTGTTTCTGTCCTATGCCCCTATAGGGGGTCTTAACAGGAATTTGATGAAAAAACAAATCGGTTTTTTTTGCTGATTATCATTCTTCATTTAAAAATAAAACAAACTGCAAATTTTTTAGATGAGTAAAAGTGGTCAAAAAATTAATTCAAATTTAGGAAGGTCTGTGCAAATCGTACTACTAATCTGTAAGTTTTTTTTGCTCTCCTAAAAAGTTTTTATTTTCACATTTTTATCGGTACATTTTTCTTGAAAATGATAACAGATATCAGTATGATTTTTTTTTGTCGATAGGTAGCAGTACTAGCTAACAACATAAGGAAAATTTCAAATAGTTTATTATAAATATTTTTTTTTTTAATAAAATGAAAAAATTTTAAACTTTCACAGCTTGTCAATGACATAGTTTTGAAAATTTTTGAAATTATTCTGCTATAAAGCATTAGTTTCACCAAAGTAAGTAAGTGTATAAGAAATTATTAAAATTAGTCAAGCCGTTCCCGAGAAAATTGTACCGCATTTTGTATGGAAAACGGTCAAGTTTCGAAGAAAGATCGATTTCTTTGAATTTCAAATGTTCACGAAATTTGTATGAGAGAGGGTAGAAGTGGTGGGGGATGAAACGCATTCACGAACTTCAAGTTTCTTTTTTGCTAAAAATAACATAAAACAAATTTCAGCCCGATAGCTTAAAGTGTTCGAGAGTTATATTGTAGATAAATGGACAGACAGAGATACAGGAAATATTTCTGAACCCTTTGCGACTCTGTGCGAGCATTATTTCTTAGCGTTGCAAAGTTGCAATAGGCTGCTCATGTGGAACGGATGGATGACCGAAGAATTCCTAAACGTATATGAAAGTCAATGGATAAAGATCGGTCGGAAAACCGCGGAAGCGCTGCGAGGATTTAATTGATGCAGACATCAAATCACTGCTAAGATTCTCAAACTGGAGGACGTAGTCACAGAACCGAGATGGCGAAGTATTTAGGATGCTAAGGCCCGGTTTGGGCTGTAGCGCCATCGTAAGAAAATAAGTAATTTTAAATTAATTTATTTCAGTAGGTAGGGAGGTAGGTAGTGGTAGCTGCCCAGACACTAGTCTGAGCGGACATAGACCATAAGCTGGACCGTTGGGATGCCGCAGTATCTCAGAAGAGACTCTGACACGTTAAATCACGACCTTTCCAAGAAGCATTGAAGGCTCTTGGCTACCACATTTGCCAGATTACCGAGACTCTCGAAGAATTGTGCGCCTACTTGGTATATCCTTCTTCTAGCAGCGCAAGTACATAATAGATGTAGAATCGATTTTTTCACATCCTCATCTGTGCAGCTCCTGAAAAAATAATTAAATGCGAGGCCAAGCCTCTGAGCATGTCTCCCTATCTCCTACTACCGAGCTAATCGTCTACTTGCTTAACGAGACCAGTTTACTAGAGCGTTTTATATCCAGCAAAGGTCAAATCTGCCTGGTGGTATTACATGTAACACCGTTTGCCCATCTGTTGGCTTTGCTAATCGCATCCAACCTAAGTTGCAGCTTATAAGTGACGAGAGACATACTCAGCATCTCTTTCTCAAATTGAATCTGCAAGGTGGTTTGGCGCCGAGCGAGTTCGTCGGTCCTGCAGTTCTTCAGAATGAACCCATGCCCAGGTACCCAGCACAGACAAATGCTAAATTGTTCAGCCATCTCCCTCAGAGACGCGCAATTATTATGAATAGTCTTGGATGTAGACATGACTGATTCCAGGGATTTAATAGCTGATGTCAAAACACATAGTTGATAGTACATGAAACTAAAGCCAGGCCCAGTCTTCTTTTATTGCCATCCCTCCTGTTTAGAATACACTACAGTGATCTGGAAGACGGAAAGATATGCTTAGGCATTGCGAAGAAAACACCTCCTCCCACTCCCCTTCTAGTTTTGGAGCTATCAGTACAGAAGGATATGAACTCTTCCCTCCCACTCCTGTCTCGAGGGGCTGTCGGTGAGGAAATTATTATCAAAATCAAAACTTGGTAGGGTGTAGTCTGTATTTTCGGTTAAATTCTCGGAAGTTATTCAAGTACCTTTTATAGTGTAAACCATTTGAATCTATTCAGCTCCAAAAGTGGTTCCAAAATAAAATATTACATACCATACTTAAATGTTGTTTTCGAGTGCACATTTCATAAGTTAAATACTGTGTAGTATCTTACCTGAAATGGAAAAAAAGAGCGATTAAATTATTGTTACAATTTCTAGTAATAACAGGACATAAGCATTCAAATCGGCCTCACAAGTAATTTTTTTTACTCTTAAATCTATAGCTTGGGCCTATACGCATATCGCGGATTACATGCAGTTCATTGCAATATTAGATATCCACATATTTTTCAAGTCGAGAGAGAAATCTTCAATTAAATTGTGTTCACTCTATGGTCACAGATCTCGCGATCCATTTTGATTTTTTTTTTTTTTTCATTACATACCTTGTAACCATAAAGTACCGGGAATTTGAAATTAACATTAGTCTGGCAAATGATATTTCAAAAATTTGTCTTTTGGTATCCAGGTAGGACTGTCTTTAATTATTATTTTAAATTGAAATTTAATGGTGGCCATCGCATTGAGCGCTGAAGCGCGGTCTGTTAATTAGTTTGTTTACAGCAGCTGGTTGAATGGGTTCACCTCAGTTGTCGACGGCGATTTTTACAGTGGATAAAAAATGGAACAAAGGTTTTGTCTCAAATTTTGTGTTTCCAACCGAATTTCGTGTGCAAAATTATTGTGAATATTGGAAAAGGCTTACGGTAATTCAGTAATCTAAGAAACATGAGCCTTCGAGTAGTGTAATGCTTTTAAGAGACCCTTGAAGACATGTCTCGTTCTGGACGACCTCCGACCAATTCAACTGACGAAATGGTGCTCGAAAATCGTCATGACAGTGTTAGCGTGATAGCAAAAGAGCTCGATATCTCTTGCGAGTCCGTTTGTTCGATTTTTGTGGATAATTTGGCCATGAAACACGTCCTTGCTCGACTCGTTCCAATAAAGCTGAGTTTTCTTAAAAAATGTTCCGTGAACAGGTCGCGTTGGACATGCCTGATCGTGCGAATTCTCAACCCACATTCGTAGAGTACATCATAGCTGGTGATGGGACATAGGTCTATGAGTTTGACATGCAAACCAGTCACCAATCATCGGAATGGAGGGAAAAAATGAGTCAAAACCGAAAAAAACACGCCAAAGCTGCTCAAAAATCAAAACGATGCACATTGTTTTTTTTTCGATATTCGAGGTTTGATCCATCATGAATTCGTTCCGGAGAGACAAACGATCAATAAGGAGTACTATTTAACCATATTGAACCGTTTGCGTGAGCAAATCCTTTCAAAACGGCCGGAATTTTGGAAGGAGAATTCACGGATTTCCCACGATGAAAATGCGCCATCGCATTGAGCCTCAATTGTGACCAAATTTGATACCAAAAAGCAACGAATTCCATCAATCACCCACTGTACTGGTGAATACATCTTTGGCCCCGTGTGACTTTTTTCTATCCTCAAAACTGAAATTACCGTTCCGTGGAACCCGTGTTCAGTCGATCATGGACATAAAACAAAAATCTCCGTGGACTACTGAGGTGTACCCATTCAACCAGCTGTTGTAAGCAAACTGATTAACAGACCGCGCTAATTTTTGGGATAATATCAATGAATCTTTATTTGTGATTTGTCTTGAAATTTTTATTAGGATATCAATTATTTTTCTCTCCGGAGGAATATCACCAAAACATGACGTCACAAGCGGATGCTCGAACACTTTACTCGAACGTGTATGACTACTTTATGATTGATTTTTAAAAACTTTTTTTTAATGTACAATAATTTGAAAATATTATCAACATTGCAACAGATTTTTCATTTTCAAGAGTAACTAAAACCAAATGAGTAGCGTAGTGTTCGAAAAAGTTTTAGTTGATCTACAAGTCAATAGCATCCTTGACGACGAATAAGAAAAAAAAAACAATTAGAAGAAAATAGGAACTTCCTTTTCTAAAATTTCAAAGTGTCGACAAATTAATTAAACTTCAAGTTCCACTTTTCAAAAATTTGAAACAATACAACCATAGACGAATTTGCCTCTGCCACAACAAAGAACTAGAAAACTGAAGAAAACTTGAAAGCACAATACCAGGCATTCAAGTTAGTATTAAAAAACGGTGAAACCGCAATAGAGCGCAGTCGTCTGTGGTCAAACGAAATCAAATATTCCCAAAGGATTTTCACTTTAGCAATGTCCATCTGCTCCTTGAATAATTCATAGACCTACAACGATGAACAATTGAAACTGTGCATAGTTGGTCGGCGAAATAAGAAACAATAAATTGTAATTCAAAGTTATTAAAGATGTAGAACAAGAGCTTGTTTTCATCACCCTCTGTCCTGGTCCGTCTCTTTACCACTGCCTCGACCAACACTTCACCATCTCTCAGAACCATTCAAAGCAGCAAAGTGTTTTTCGCCGTCAGTGCAATACATAACAGACTGATCAACAGCACTGACATTGCTTTAATGAGAATTTGCGGAAAATGTAAAGTGAAATTCAAAGCTACGTATAAGCAGCTGGATTATATATGTATTGTATTTATATATTGCATTAAACCAAATTTTCACTACACAGTAGAGCATTTCGCTGCGATGGAAATTTTCCACTTTCATATCAAAGGAATTTCTAGTCAAAAGGACAATGAATTATTACCAGTTGAGTTTATTACAGTTTTTCGTCCCAAGTGATATTTTATTGTGGTCCAAATCCCCCAGTGTATAGAATAAGCGTAACACCAACAGAAAATCCAGATTTAGACTAAAACGTTTACATATATTAAATTGAATAGATAAAGATAATTTAAAGTTGTTAAATGAGCAGTCCTGCTAACCCATCCATTTACGAGTACCTTTTATGTAGCGAGTTCAGTCCCAAGAAACCACTGCCATCGCATTCTGATGTTAACCTAACATATTCAGGACGAATGTAGAAATAGTTTGCAGTAGAGGGATATTTTAATATACTCGTAGTACATTTTTCGAGAAATTAAGCAATAAGGAATGTTGCTTTCCAGATTGCAGTTGTATCCCTGTATTCAACCATAGCTCTTTTAATGTCGAATTACATGGCCACAAAATGTTAGTAATACATTTTAAGCTCTGGGAAATATATTAAGAGAAGGAAAAAAAACTTAACGTACCTACAGGAAGCTGTGTAGTTGTTTTAACAGCAAACGTAAATACTTATTTATAAGAACATATCAATGGCGTATGCTCTATGCATACTGGGCAGGGAGTAGTGCTTGATAAACCTTTTGAACTACGAATATATGTATTTATTAGTAACCCACGATGGAATCTAATATACATACATATACTCGGATATAAGTGACTGATAGAAATCTCAAGAATAAACGGTAGCATCTATAGACTCGCAATTTTTTTTTATTAAATTTTTTGAATAGTGAAAGTATTATAAAAACTTTAAGATCAAAAAAATATTAGACACTAAACCTCCGAGAAAAGTTTAAATGGTGCCCCCATATAATAAAAAAAACTGTACACAATAAGCAGATAAGTACATCTCGGCGATATAAGCTTATCAGCGTTGGTGGCTTAGTGATAGAATGGCCAGGGTTTGACTCCAAACATACATATTATATATTTTTTTTTACAATTTCTAATAAAGCTCATGAATAATACATAAGTTCATATTATTACTCAAAGATCTCAAAACCAGATGCCCGTCCGTCCATATCCTCTCTAACTTGAGAACGCGTTGAGCTAGAAAGTTAAAATTTTGTACACGTTGTTTTCGGCAAAAAAGTTTGAGAATGGGCCAAATTGCTCCACTCCTTCTAGCTCCTCTCATACAAAATTATACAATTTCTGAATTTAATAATAAACGGATTTTTCCGAAAAATATAAAAGCTATTATTCTGCAATACAGTAAATAATATTTGTATGATGATTGCAATCTACTGTTTAAAAGTTATTTGAATCCCCCGACACCTTCCAGCACCTCCCATGCAAAGTGTATTTTTTCACGAAATACCATAAATCAAATTTCTCAGTACGTTCAAAATTTACCGAGCTGAAATTGTGCAATTAACATTTATCTAGAAATATTTGTTAGACGATTAGCTCCATCCCATAGAATATGACACAATTTCACAACTTTACAAAAAGTTGATTTTCTTGAAACATATGAATCTATGATCTACAATTTGAAACATATCAATTGAATGACGTTTATAGTAATTTCCTAAAAAGTCATCAAGATTACTCCACTTATTCTACCGCCTTCCATACGAACTGAACAAATTCACTAAACCGAATACACTAATTTTCTTAGTACCTCTTTCAATTTTAAAGCTTATATTTTGTACAAAACATTTTGATAGCAACTCAAGCATGATGTGAAAAAATTAATTCAATGCCATCACCCTTTCTACCACCAACCATACAAAATTTCTTAAAGTCAAAACAAAATTTCTCTTTCATAGAGTATCGCATCCTATCGTATCATAGTCCTGTTATGTTTATTTTCTTATTTTTAACATTTGACAAAAGTAAAAATATCATAATTTCAACGATGCAAGGCAGCAGATATGCCCATGCAATTCAATCAATCAATTCCTTGTTAAGAACAGTCACAAGAGCATACAGCAGAAACAGTGTTCTTACACAAGGCACGATCACGAGAACCGGCCTTTAGTTGTCGCCAGGATTTGTCTATTCCACTGGCCTTCTGCTCAACTACTCCCTTCCAATCCGGCGTCTTCCTTGAGGATTATAATCCAGAGCTTGTTTAGCGATGTTTCGCTCTGGTTTTCTCAAAGTGTTACCGATCCACTTCTACTTCCGCCTTCGAATCTCAATGCCCCTTTTAGTCTGTCTAGCTCGTTGCTGGAGATCACTTCTAGCCACAGTATTTCTAAAATGTGTCGAAAGTTTGCCGTTTCTTGGTTATCCTAATGTTCACTTTCCATGAGGTAAAACCATATAACAACACAGATTTGACGCATGCCTCAAATACTTGCAGCTTCGTGTGAAGGGAGATCTCCCTTAGCCTCCAGAAAGGGGAAATAATACCGAAGGCTTGACGAACTTTATTTATATATATATTTTACAGAATCACCTGTGTTATAGGCAATTTCGTTCTTTATGTACATTACACAGACACAGTCATGAAGAGAAGGAATGGGATTAGGAAGGTAGGGGAAGGGGAGTGAGAGCGACCGTAACGAATGGAGAAGCTGGTATATTTTTCAGTTGAACTGGCTGATACCGATAAATATTTGCAAATGTTAATGGGGGAATGAATGATAGAAAGCGAAACCATCTACTGAGTATCTAGGTCTTCTTGAAGTGGAACTGTTACACCGTTTACCCATTTTATTTCGAACAATTTTTCATAGCCAGTAGCAACTGAAAAATTCGTGCTTAAAAAAATCCCCTGTGTGGAGTGGAAATCGAACCCACGAACTATTGACTGAAAAGCAAGCACGCTGCCCACGAAAGCCTCAATATCCTTTCCATGCTGACAATGCTTCCGAGATAACTAAAATCTTGCACCACTTTTACATCTTGCCCGTTAAGAATAATCGGCGTGCTTGTGTTCGAACCCATGTGCATGTACTTGGTTCGACGCACATTTATTTTTTTGACCCTAAGTCTGAACGGTTATGTGCAAGCAAATACACGTCATCAACATTATCACAGTGACTGAAGGTGTTAAATAGTCCCCACAGATGACCTCTATCATCCCCACCCTCCAATGCAGCTTTCAAGATGTCACTTATTACCACCAGAAACAAGGCTGTAGATAATATGCAGCCTTGTCTGACACCCGTACGCACAGGAAAGCTCTTAGACTACTCTCCTCTATGTAAGACACGACACCTTGCATCTTTGTAGGATTTATTAATTATAGCTATGACCTTACTTGAAATGCTTCTCTTACGCAGAGCAATCCATATATAATCTCACTTGACGCTGTCGAAAGCCTTCTCGAAGTCCTCAAACATGAGACGTAATGGTGAACACATTTCGGCGGACTGCTCCAATATTATCTGTTGGGTATTTGTATGGTCTGTACAAGACGACCCTGATAAACTTCGAGATTACTCTCCACAGCTTCACTTATCCTATTGAGAATTACCTTAGCCATGATTTTTATTACAGCTTTCAGTAGACATATACGAGGGGTGACAAAAAATTCGCGATATGACAGGGAGGGGAAGTGATTTTAAATAAATTATTATTTGTCCTTTTCAATATATTCTCCCCTAAGCCTAATACATCACATCTTTCACAAAGTTTATTAATTACTTCTAAAAAAAAATATTTAATCAAGTCCTTCAAAATAGGATAAAATTGCCAACTTCACCTCGTTTTCTTCCCCGAAATTTTTTTCTTCAGTTTTGGGAACAAACAGTAATCGGAAAGGGCCAGATCTGGTCAATAAGGGGAGTGCTTCAATGTTCCATAGCCGTTTTTTTGTAGGGCAGCCATTGCAACGTGGCTGTTGTGAGCAGGTGTGTTGTCGTGCAAAAGCAGCATACCTCGAGGCCTCTGCTTCTTTCTTTGATGGCATCCTTTAATTTTTGTAGCAGGTTGGCATAGAACCTCCCGTGATATTTTGTCTTTTTTCTTTATAGTTGATCATCAAAACGCCCTCTGAATCCCAAAATATAGTGGCCGTGATTTTTCTGGCAGATTGTGAGACCTTGAACTTCTTGGGGCGTGAAGCCCCTTTACGGAGCTACTGCATTGACTCCTGCTTTGATTCACGCTCATAATGATGAACCAAAGTATCGTAACAATCCGAGTCAAAATGTCAACTCTGTGCTCGCTACAAAGATCCAAAAACTCGCATGAACACTCGTGGTGCTTTTTCTGAACCGCTGAGACCTTTCTCGGCACCGATCTTGCGCTGACTTTATACGTGCAGAGGTGATCGTGGAGAATATTTAAAATGGTTGTACCTGATGCTCCAACTTTTTTTGCGATTTGTTTCTTCTTTAAAGGAGCATCTCCCAGAAGAAGTTTCTCCACTTTTTCGACGATTTTTGAGGATGTGGCCTCAATCGGCCGGCTCGAGAGTTTATCCCTGTGTTTAATTGCCTGAATAAACTATGAAACGTTCGTTTGTGAATATTGCAACGTGGGAAGCACGTAGAGCTTACTATGATATTTTTGCTGGTTGAGAAATCAATAAGATGTTGGCCATTGTCGTTGGTTATGTCATGGAGACTGTGCCCTCCTGTTGTTCCTCTATGAGCCTCCTCCTTTTCGAATTTTGCAATAAAATCCGCTAAGACATTTTTAAAGTCATTCGAGGGCAGTGAATCATAGGTTGTCTCTAGGGTGGCATAAAATTCGTCCTTAGTTATATCGTCCTTGTCTTCTGTTGGTGCGTAAACGTTGATCAACCAAGTGTTGAAATATTTAGTCTGTATTCGGATTGCAAACAATCTTTCACTTACTAGTTTGAAACTGGTCACCTGCTGTTTAAATTTTTTCTTAACGACAAAAGCGACTGCGAACTCTCTGCTTCCCGCCAATTTTCCACTTGGATAGATTGTGTGTGATCTCATGTCCATGAATTCGTTACCGAGTCATTTCGTTTCTTGAATGGCAGTTATGTTGATGTTGTGTTTTGCCACTTCTTCGAGGAACTCTTTCAGAGCTCCTATCCTAAATAAGGATCGAACATTCCAAGATACAAAAGAGTAGTCCATTTTTCATTTGCGGGGTCGTTGCCGTTGAGTCCATCCTTTCCAAGGCTGTTCTTCAGGTTTCTGGATAGTGTTTTTTTTCGGTGATGCGTTGTCGGCGCCTTGCCCAACACTTGACCTGGAGGACCAGTCCTGCTTATTTATTACACCCAGGCAAAAATAATGGTGGGAGTCTTCAGCTAAATATGACATACTGCGGTTCTCACAGCTATGCTGCAAGTCAAACTATGTTATACTTGCCCACTTCCTGAGATGCACTGGTGTTACTGGCCATTCAGGTTAACTCCATGCTCCTTGCTCCTTTCTTAACCGGGCTTGGAACCGGATATGGCGCCTTCCTAGATTGGTCAATTGAAAGGAGCGCAGCAAACGACTGTATAATAATACCAATATAGCTGTTTTCCAGTTTTTCTAGATTCTTTCTCTTTACTCCCTTAATAGATAAAATTATATATACCTATATATTATATACTTTACCACATAAATACATATTCAGTAACGAATATGTGCAACCGGCTTAAGAGGAGCAGTACCTAAAAAATTGAATAAAATTGATTTTTTTTTATTTCCTATTAATAATGTAGACTGGATTCGAAATCGATTGCCGAAAATCGCACCCCTCTCAGATGAGTAGAAATATTTCAAATTATAATGTAAACTTGTGCAGTCATGCATATTGACGAAGCGCTTGTAGAGTGGCGTTCGGCTCACTCCCCGGCCGCGCCGGCCCACTGACTTAATCACTACTCCCCACAACCAGTACCATTAACCCGTTAAATTAGGTTTTTTCTTAATAATCAATGACTGAAAATAAATGTGTGTTAAACCAAGTACATGCACATGGGTTCGAACGCAAGCACATCGATTGTTCTTAACGGACAAGATGTAGAAGAGGTACAAGATTTTTGTTATCTCGGAAACATTGTCAGCATGGACGGCGGAGCCAAAAAGGATATTAAAGCTCGTATAAATAAAGCCCGTCAGGCCTTCGGTATCGTTTCCCCTTTCTGGAGGTTAAGAGAGATCTCCCTTCGCACGAACCTGCGAGTTTTTGATTGATGATTGTACTACGTGAAAAGTTACCGATCGACTTACCAAGAAATTACAAACTTTCGTGAACCAATGCCTCCGACGCATTTTAGGAATATTCTGGCCAGAAGTGATCTTCAATGACGAACTTTGGAGTACAACTGGCCAGACAAAAATAGGTATTGAGATTCAAAGGCGGAAGTGGCAGTGGATCGGTCATACTTTGAGGAGAGAGCGAAACATCGCCAAACAGGCTCTGCATTATAATCCTCAAGGAACTCGTCGGGTTGGGCGATATGGAAGCGAGAAGTTAAGCAGAAGGCCAGAGGAATAAACAAGTCTTGGCTACAGCATAAGGCCGATGCTCAGGATCGCGCCTTTTCGAATTGAGTTGTTTCTGTCATATGGGGGTCTTAACAGGAATTTTTTTTTTATATTTACATTTGTTAAATAATTAAAAAAAAAAGCTTTTATTTGGTTTTTTACTTTTTGTTTTGTTATTTAGGTACACTTTTCTAAAAAACTATATAGGCTATACACTTAATTTTTTTTTTTGGAAAGGTGGTACTACTGGCGGAGTAGAGGTTATTTTTTTAAAAATTTTGACTAAGATTTTTTCTACAAGGTTTTTTCTTACACGAGAAAATTATTAAAATTTGAAGCTTTATAGAAATTTCCAAGTAAATTTGTTTTTATCGCTATTTACTCTATTTGCTCAGTTTCAAGTAAAATACTTGCCTGCAAAGCTCGGACGAAATCGGCCAAGTAGCTCCTGAGAAAAGTGTACCTCAATTTGCCCTGAAAATGCTCTTTGGAGTGCTCCCCTTAAAAACAAAATAATCGTGCCGTGGTTTAGGTATTTCGAATATTATTTACATTCGCAGTCATTTTCATACTCTTAGTTATCTGAAAGAGTCGCCAAGTACAGAAATATTAGTTATCGCTCAAATACTTCAATTTCAAGTGACGGTCTGTCCTTATGCGTACAATATAACTCACGAACAATTTACGCTATTGACTTCGACCTTACATGGCTTTCACTTTAGATGGCTTTGACCATAACAAGGTGACGGATGATGCGGAATTTCGGCGAGACTGAAATGACTGGCAAGATGGTACTTGTTGAAGAGACGCCATATACGATACACGCATGTAAGACCAAAGTTAAAAGAAAACGAAAAAATGTGCTTTGAACGAATTATTGGTTTTTATAATTGTGTGAATTTTCATTGATATTTTGTCAGAATCTCCTCCAGAATAGCTTCAATAATTTTCAAAAACAATCGACTTGAATTCTCTTTTTATATTCCTAAAGAAAGCCTTTTAAGTTAAAAACTTGAAACACAAATAGTTTTCATTTTAAGTGCAAGTATTTCACAAACATGCTCCAAAATGATTGATATGACACCTTTCTTTTACCAAATCCTTTAAAATATCACTATTTAGTGCTCGTAAGACTTTGAGATAAGTGTATGTATTCAACTTATTCCAGTTTTATTTAGAGTATCGCATGATGGATTGTTACCTCGGAAGCATTTTCAGCAAAATGGCGGAGCCGAAAATGAAATTGAAACTCATATAAGTAAAGCTCGTCAGGTCATCAGTATCCTTTCCCCTTCTGGAAATTAAGAGAGATCTCCCTTCGCACAAAGCAGCGAGTATTTATCGCATGCATCAAATCCGCGTTGTTATATGATTGTACTGCGTGGAAAGTGCCCGCATGCATGCATGCATTTTAGGAATATTCTAGCCAGATGTGATCGTCACCGACGTACTTTTTAGTACCACCGGGTAGGCGGAAATGGCAGTAGATTGGCTACACTTCGCGGAAACCAGAGCAAAACATCGCCAGTCAAGATCTGGCTTAGTTCTGTAGGAAGACGCCGAGTTTGCTGAGCATGTAGCAAATGGAATCAACCAGCTGAGCAGGAGACAAGAGGAATAAGCAAATCCGAGCGACAACCAAAGACCGATGCTTAGGATTGCGTCATGTGGAAGAGAACGTGTCATATACCATTACTAAGAAATTGATTGATTGATAACGACTTAGCAAATAATAGTATGGCTTGCCGCGTCGAATTAATAGCCTTCAAAATTTTAGCCTTTAAGATAAATTTTGGCGCAGCATTATTATCATCAGTCGGAGCTTTTACTTCACTACAAACTGCTTCCACCTGCTTTAATCCAAATTCTAAATCGTTCACATGCTACCAAAATAGAACCGATGCAAAGTATGAAAATGAATATCACACTCAGCATTATTATATCTGTACATTAAGTAGGTATTGCATGAAAATATTAGAAATACTTTCTGTCAAGCTGTCAGACAGTAGATGTCAGAGTTAATCAGTCTGCAGACGAGTCATTAAAATTTAACTAATTAATAACAACTGAAACAAATCATACTGAGATATTCTCTTTTGGCCTATCTTAGAAACGCAAAACCAGTAAAGTTACAAAATGAATTCAGTCTAATCCATAATTCACAAATAGAATTTCCAAAATATTATTGCAGTAATTGAACGAAAATTTCAGTCGAGAAACAACGAAGGTCGACAGCTAATTTAATTATTTAACACAATCCGCGACGACAATCCTTCGAAAATACTAAACATTGTGAATAAATGATGTTAATGAATCGACCATTTCGGCTTTACAAAGCCTCAAACTAACTGCCAAAGTATTAACGTTGCTCAATTATTTTCACACTAGCCCAGACGGTAGAAAGTCCATATTTGAATATCCTCCTGATCAAAGTCGTAATAAGAATCTGATTTGAAATTAAAATGAAAACTTTGCGCTAAAACTCGACGTTTTCCAGTCTTCTTTCATATCAAAGCTATATTTTAGCTTTACGAGGCGAAGGCATCAAGTTTCGGATTTGTCGAACAAAGCGGAATAGATTATTCTAGGTCTTTGAAAATGTTGGTAATCTATCAATTTAACGACGAAAATTAATTTCGAGAGATGTTCTACAATCCAACACGAAAGTAATAGGGAACTAAGTTTGCTGGTAGTTAGTGTTGCAGTTTGCATTACTGCCGTACTAATCTCTAACTTAACGTAGGCATCTTCTAGATGCAAAGATCTCATTGTAAACTAAAACAAAATGAATATCAAAGTTACCCTTATCTTAAGATAGCAACTACTCGTAGTATAGTTAAACCTCAAAGATGAAATTCATTTGTGAGGCTCACTAATTAAAGGTGAATCGTAGTTACTAATTTATTACGTATCTACAATACTATGAATCCTTCTTGCCGAGAAGTCAAAGAGACTGCGAGCAAGGTCGGATGAGGGAAAGTTGAAACGAAGGACCATCTGAATTTGGTTTGTCTTCCATTTTAATTATATACGACTTAAAATCCAAAAGTTGGATCATTGTATCCATTTCCCATTCTGCTTTTTAAACGAGAAACATGTTGAGGCATGTTCAGATTAATGGAAGTCCGTAGGTGGTAGAAAGCAAGCTATTTAAATAATTTTGAGGATAATACCTTGTTGAAGATGATAATCATAATTGAGTATGGTAAATTACAGCAACGATTGGTATATAATTCTAAATAAAGAAAGGCTATGTGAGTTGTATTAGGCGTTTATTCAACTAATATTCAAAAAGCTTTAATTGGAATCATTAATATCGTTGAATACAGTTCTCTTCGCTAATGATTTAAGAGGATTTTCATCATCCAAAGATTGATTTTTATTTTTAGTGTTTAATGATAAAAATATAATAACAATTTTTTTTTTAAGAAAATACATCGAGAGTTTCAACGCAAAAGAAACTTTTGAGACATCGCTTTTGAAACGAAGATTTTAAATACATTTTTCTCAAAGCAGAAGTTCATACTATCAATCCAAAATTTCAAAACCGGATGTCCGTCCGTCTGTCAGTCGTTATACTCTATAGCTTGAGAACGCGTTGAGTTTGAATGCTCATATTTTGAATATCAGGTGGCCAAGGTCCGATTTGGGCTGTAGCGCTATTGAACAAGAAGATAATTTCCTCAGTACCGTACTAATGCCGTAATAATAATAGTCAACTTTTTTTTTATCTAAATTAATGCAAACAAAAAGCAGAAAGAATGCGATATTTAATGATCAATTTTTTTTTCATTCGATCCATGAAATTTTCTTATCACGGTAGTGGCGGTCGACATTTCTCTCATTCTCATGTTTTTTTTTTAATGTTAAGTAGTTCCACTACAGTTCGGGAAACCTGACTTTTGATCGACCCGAGTGTTACGACCAGGGGGGTCGTCACGTCTGGAAGGATGTCTTTGCCCTTCTTATAAATTCAAACACCCCAGCAAACAAAATAATTTATTAAAGAATCGTTAATGAATTATATTAACGAGTGATTTAATAGTTAACGAATCATTACCGATTCATCAAGCGGACTAAATGGACATTCGTCAATGAATTACTTTAACGATTCATTAATGAATTGTAAAACGCTTACAGCAAACGAGTATGTAAGCAAATATATAATCGCTATCAATGAATCATTTATGTGTCGTTAATGATTTTAATTTTAATTCATTAATTTAATTCATCAACGATATTATTTATGAAAAATTAACGATTTATTAATGAACTTGACTTTAAAAGCTAAATAAGTGATCTTCGAAGATCGCAGCTGCTTCTTGTTCTATTTCACAAACACACACACCCACAAGCACAGGCGGATTTTTCTGCAAACTCTAGGGTTTTCACCGTTTGCGTTTGCAATATTTTGGTATATCGACACGAATAATTTTTGGCTCTGACAATGCGCATGGTGAAATGAAAACTGATTGTACATAACAAGATCAACGTTGTGCGACCCATTTTGCATAGTTTGATTAAGATCATGACGCAGTTTATTTGTTTTGTATCACTTCATGCTCGTTTTAAGATCATTAATTGCGAGTGCTCGTTAAATTGTTTGCTGGGATCTCAAGATTAAGTGTCTTAAGTAGACTACTAAGTTATACCGGTTCAAGCAGCTGCTGCAAACAAACTGATTAACAGACTGCGTTAATTTTTGGGATAATAATTGAGGGCAATCCTATCTGCTTACCAAGAAAAAAAAATTTTTTTTAAATATCATTCCCCAGAGTAGTTTTATTTCCAAAGTACCCTTACTTTATGGTCGCAATGTATCTACGTATAGGTCAAAATTCGATCACTCCGTAATATGGTAACTAAGTCAGTTGATAGTCCTCCACGTCTCGAATAATGTATTTATTATTTAGTAGCTCCATATGAATGGTATATGAACTTTTAAATCGTTGAATGAACTTTTTCCTGGTGCCAATCGTGGTGTCCACGTTTCGAATCGCGACGAGATCACCATCAATTACTAAAGGAAAACGGAAGTTAATGAGCATCTCTATTTTAATTTTGAGACGTTTTGATAGCCCCTGCCGCAGCTGATCGGATGGATGTTAAAATCCGCTCTACATTATCGATTGATTTTTGTTGAAGGAACTCCATCAAATTCTTAACAGTTAGGCCGTCGTGGGACACCAACAATACCAATACCGGGGGTAGGAAGTTATTTATAGCGTATTCTAATTTTATCAGTTGTTGCACCTAAACTCAATGATCAACAGGATTGCTAAACTTAGTGACCATACCACTGAGGGTGCGGTAAACGCGCTCCACCTGCTACCTTGACATAACTTATATATTATCTAATAAGGACACGAATCCAAAAGTGGTGACACATGTACCTCGGTCGGTAATTACCCTTTCAGGACGACTGTAGTATTATATACTACTTGGATAATGTGGCACATACCTTGCGGGTATTTGTTAATATCACAGGATACAACTCCACGTAATTTGTGAACACATCAAAAATGGTCAGCAGTTTGGATATTACTGAGTGCTATGGACCGGGATAGTCCAGGCGAATAGTACGAAACGGAACTGGCTTTTTCGGAATGTCTTATGAAGTTTGTTTGTTTGTTTTGGCTAGAGCTAAATAAATATACATTTGAGATAGTAGAGAATGTGTTGTTTAACTTTATCTTTCATATTAGAAAACCATAAGAATACCAACACCGTAACTGGTCATAACATTTTTTGTCACCCATATGCCCCAACTTTTCATGCACAGACCGAAAAAGAGTGTCTACTAATACTTTTGGAACATACCACTGCATACTTCCAGATTTATTGCATTGACAAACAATGTCATCATTCAAATCAAATGGTTCGACTGCTACATTTTGGAGCCTGTGCTTCCGAAGGAAAATATCCTCATTTCTAGTCAGCAGAACCCTTAACTGGAAACCCAAATCTTCGCTGTCCACGGCGGCAATTACTTGGAATGAAAACGTGATTGAATGGGTCTAGAAAGTGGCATCATCAGAACTTACAACGATAATCCCGGAATCATAAATGATAGAAAAGTCAGATGAAGCCGGTGTATGACCTAGACCAGACATGCATCAACAGATACAAAATTCTCTAAATTTGAAGAGAAAATAGCGTTAAAAGGAGACTTTACGTTGCCGGAAGGATCGCACAAATTGGAGGGATTTGCAGTGATATAAAGAGTGGAAGACAAATCAGAATAACTTGCAGAACGGCTTGGAGCATATACGTCACCCATCTGAGTTTGGCTTCGATGTTGTATCGTAAACTGAAAACTTTCTAGCTCAAGAGCGCATCTGACAATACTGTGATTAATACTTTTCTAGTCAAATGTCAAGACGACCGAATCGCAGTCTGTTTATATGCAGAACGGTATTCCCTAAGGCAAATGGGTAATTTTCGTCGAGCATAAACGAAAGTAAGTGTCTAAAGCTCAAAGCAGTGATTTGGAAACTGTAGCATTTCTGGATTATTATGCCATAAAATGGAACCTTGCATCATCCTGGCCAGCGTCTGGATACCCTATATTGAAATCATCATAAAATTAATATATTCCAAAATTCAGATCAATTCCGAATTTCTGACATTTTGTATGAGAGGGGTGGAGCGATTTGGCCAGTTCGTGAGCTTGACCTTACATTTCCATAAAAAACGACGCGTACAAAATTTCAACTTTCTAGCTCAACGCTTTCTATTGGAAAAGCGGAGACGGTTAGACGAGATTTTTTAGTGATAATATGAACTTCTGTATCATTAATTTTTTTCTCAGAGCCTTATTTCGTAGCGTTAAGAACTCCGTGGTAAACTTATCTCTCAGCTCTCAGATTTCATCTAGAGCATAATAATAAAAATCGCACAATCATTTGAATTTTATGATCAAAAGCCAATTTTTTGCATTAATAGTTTGGAATATCACACTGTTAGATAACAAGTGTTATAACTTCTAAGACCAAGATTTGAGACAATTGCATTTAAAAGATTGCAGTGGTCGAATGAAATACGGTGAAACGTATTAATTTCTTAGTTAAGTGCTTGAAAAGTGGAAAAGTGCGTTAAATAATATAACCTTAACATTGTAATTTTGGAACTCTTGAATTCACAGTGCGATGCACTAAGTTTCATGGTTTTAGGTTATCACAACGATATGGTGATTCCTCAAATAAGGTTTATCCCCTGGCATTTTTCCTCGCACTTAATTGTCAAAAACTTGGTAAAAAGAGCGAAAATAATATAGTAACTTTTTTTAAGAGTGCGAGCTTAATATTTACTGCGATCGAAATTTCACATTGAGCGAAAAATGTGTCATCTACGCAGAATGTTCCGAGTGAAAAATTGGCTCGCGCATCAGATTAGTGCCCTTTTCACTTCGTGCCAATTGCAAATGTACCCTACGTTTCTATGGATGATACGGTCCCGCCTGCAGTTCACAACGAACTTGCAGCTAAGTATCCAACATGAACACAAAATTTTAGATTAGACAATTATGCGGTAATCCAATGAATCTTTTTTTGGGAAGATACTAAGTTAATCTGCTATGGTGGTCGAAATTTTACCAATTGTGAGTGTAAAATAATAAAATTATACTTTCAATATGAATTCACCTCGGCATTTTTTAATTAGACACTTTTCCATTTCCAGAGTGTACTGGATTTATCGGTGGTCGTTCGATTAATAAAAAAGAATTGAGTTTCTTATATGTTCCCACTTTATTTTACCTTCCTTAATGCCAACATAGAAACATGATTTTTGGTTTGTGTGCATCTGTGGCATAGTTCCTTTTAAATGATATAAGATTCATTCCCCTCGTTTCATAACAAATAGAAAAAAGAGTTACCTACTTAAAATTGTAGACACTCATGTATTAATTGTTATTAGCACGTAACGGGAATTTTTAATTAAAATTAGTCTGGGAAATGATATTTAAATTATTTTCAAGTAGTTAGGACTGTCCTTAATTATTATTCCAAAAATCAGCGCGATCTGTTAATCAGTTTGTTTACAGCAGCTTGTTGAATGGGTACACCTCAGTAGTCCACGGCGATTTTTACAATGGATAAAAAAATGAAACAAAGAGTTTATCTCAAATTTTGTGTTTCCAACCAAATTTTGTGTGCGGAATCACTACGAATGTTGGAAAAGGCTTACGGTGATTCAGTACAATCAAAAACACAAGCCTACGAGTAGTTCAATGCCTTTAAGGACAGTCAAGAGATCCTTAAAGGCATGCCTTGTTCTGGACGACCTCCGACATCTTCAACTGACGAAAACATTCAAAAAGTGAAGGAAATGATGCTCACAAATCGTCATACCAGTGCCAAGAAGATAGCAGGAGGGTTCGATATCTCTCGCAAGTCCGGTCGTTCGAATTTTGGGGGATACTTTGGCCAGGAAACGTGTCCTAGCTCAACTCGTTCCAATAAAGCTGGATTTTCTTAAAAAAAAGTTCCGTGAACAGGTCACTTTGGGCATGTTTGATCGTGCGAATTCTTAGCCCACATTCATAGCGTGCATCATAGCTGGTGATGAGACATGGATCTATGAGTTTGACATACAAACCAGTCAACAATCATCGGAATGGAGGCAAAAAAATGAGCCGAAACCGAAAAAAAAACACGCCAAGGCCACTCAAAAATCAAGACGATGCTCATTGTTTATTTGTTTTTTTTTTTCGATATTCGAGGTTTGATCCATCATGAATTCATTGCGGAGAGACAAATGGTCAATAAGGAGTACTAATTAATCATATTGAAACGTTTGCGTGAGCAAATCCTTATAAAACGGCCGAAGTTGTGGAAGGAGAATTTATGGATTTTCCACGATGGAAATGCGACATCACATTGAGTCTAAATTTTGACCGAATTTGAGGCCAAAAAAGCAACGAATTCCATCAATCAACCATCGTATTCACTAGATTTGGCTCCGTGTGACTTTTTTCTTTCCTCGAAACTGAAATTGCTGCTCTGTGGAACCCGTTTTCAGTCGATCGAGGACATAAAACAAAAATTGCCGTGGACTACTGAAGTGTACCCATTCAACCAGCTGGTGTACACAAACTGATTAACAGACCGCGTTGATTTTTGGGATATTAATTAAGGACAGTCCTACAGTCCTAAAAAAAATTTTGAATTTTGAAATATCATTTCCCAGAATAATTTTAATTACAAATTCCTGATACTTGCTGGTCACAATGTATGGAGTGTGGGCCAAATATAAGTTTCTTTTTAAAAATGCAATAAAATGAACAAAATTAAATTTTTTGCCATATATTATGGCTTTATTAATAAGAACAAATATTCCTATTAATGATGAAATACAACATTGTTCAAGTGGCTGCCTCAGCTGGCTTCGCAGTAGCGCATTCTGTTACTCCAATTTTCCAAGACCATGTCGATGGTTTCGGGCTATAGCTCACGGATTGCTTGGATGATATTGGCCTTAAGTGCTTGAATCGTTTCGAGATTATTGGCATAACATTGGTCCTTCACGGTTCCCCAGAAAAAAAAGTCCAAACGGGTTTTCCGAGTCCCAGATGCGGCAATTTTGTTTGTTAACGTAGCCTCCGAGATGAAAATGCGCCTCGTCAGAAAAGATGATTTCTCGCCCAAAATTGGAAATAAGTATTCAATATTTTCCACTTGAACAAGTGTAAATCGACTCATTTCGTTCCGCGGAGGTACGATACTGACTTTCTGTCAAGATTTCGAGCGGGAAACAGCTTTCAGTGTCAAAATAACCTATGATTTAAAAAGAAACCACTGAATTGCCCACCCTATATAAGATTACTTTTATTTTGGGATGCTGTTTTTTATTTGCCTTCAATGCAACTTTCTTCAGATAATTTTTCAATTACGAAGATTTGAAGTTTTGTTATTGAAACTCCAGGGCAATTTAGATTTTAACTGAATATCTGTAAGACATTCGGGTGGCACTCTCAAGAAACCATGGTGCCACGCGAAATTTTTTGACAAATATTTATATTTAAATAAATAAATAAAAATTGACCTTATATTTTGAGGAATTTTATATCAGATAGGCTTTTAAGATAATTTTCCGTGAAAGCTCTAACGATTACAATTGGTATTTAATTGAAAAGTTTTATTCTGAAGTGAGTTACTTTTCAAACACCTAATAAATGATTACACCTTTTTCTTTGAATCTAAGTTCATAAGTATTTCTACATTCATTTTAATTGTCTTCAAGCTTGCTATGAAATGATGAACAATTAGAGTTTCTAAAATAACTAGAGGAATAAATTTAGTATTTGTTTCGAATTATTGAAATAGGACATTTAATTTGGAAAATCAATAAAGAAAACAGTTTAATTTAAATTTCTTTCTCAAACTATTAGAAATTTTATAAATAGACACAATATCATCTTTCATCGAAGTTACTGGCACATTTCCCTTAATTATTTCATCCCATCCTAAAATAAAGTTTTCCTAAAAATATACACCAGGCTATGAAAACACCTCTTGAGGCAATGCATATCACGGACATGACTCTCATCTAAGACATCTTATTGGCACAAAGTGCTAACATACCCCATTTAGTTCATCTTTCGTATATCAAAGACTCTTCCGGCCCGAAATAACAGGACACATGCTACCTACATGTATGTGGTACATATACGACCGACCATTGTGTATTTTCCATTATAATACTTTTGAGCATAGTCAATCGACCTTTGTCTCGAAAGGACATGGCAACTCAATTATCGAGCACATAAAACAATAGTGACAAGGCACACGCCTTTCCATGAAAGTAATTGCATAATAAATCATTGGTGATCAACTCAACATGAAAAGAAAGGCAAAAATCACTAAAGCCTTCTGGCTCTCTTATAGTAATCAGATAAGATTTCAACTCTTCATTCCAACATCTTTAGAGCTCAATCATCAAAAAGCAGATTGCTCGAACAAAAATACTCATACACTAGAATTAAATAGTTGCCGTTCGTATTGAAATAACGTTTGCAATTGATGCAGTTTTAAATTCCTTGGATGTGAGGAATGACGATTAAGTCCTTCGGACTAAACTAATGCCATTAAATCACGGCAGCAATGAACACATACACACACACTGCTCTTACTCGTAGCTACTTTATGTCAAGCAGAAATACCTCACGTTTTGTTGATACAACCAGGACATGAATTGTGTACGGTGCCTACATAGATGTATATATGTATAAGAAAAAAAATCGATCCTTGTGATTTATATCGAAATGGTCAACAGTAACCACATACACGTAAAACCAACAAATGGTAGGAATGACCAAAAAGGGCAGAAAAGGACACAGGAAAAGCAGGAATCTGGTATGACAACAATACAATGAACACAAGTGAAAAGAAGGAACAAAAAAATTGAAAAAAAATTCTGCTATATGCTGAAAAAAGGATAAGGAAAATGTTTTATTTGCCAATATCAAGGGAAAAAAACGTCCCTCTCTACAAATACGGAAGCAAAAGAATTACGACTACTCTCAACGGTTGGTCTTCCGCCTTGCTCTCATTTCGTCCTTGCCTTTTTTTTTAATTTAATATAAGACTTGAGAAAATACGTGAAACCTGACTTGTGTTGTCGCAGTGCTTCGATATCGAAAAGTTCATCAAGCGCACGTTAAGCCGTTGACCACTAAGATATGGCATATATGGCGTTCTAATGGTGTTCCTTGAACAATCTTTGACTCCTTTTCACAACCATGGAACGACCTCGATAATTGGATATGTTACTCGTACAATCAGCACGCGAGCTTTATGTGTAATGTAAAATGGGGTTGGTTTACTTTGCCACTGTTATCGCAATCTGGTGACGGTAAACGATGAGATAAATTACGAACAGGATTCTTAGCGTTTTCAGCATATAAAGTGAAATTATTTTTATGGTAATTGAAAGCATTTTTTCTTGTCTTTTTGAGTGGAAGAAATGTTTCCACTTTGCAATAAATTTCTTTTGTTCGGAATTGAAATCAATAATGCTTAATTATGTGTTTGCGTTACACTTAAGAACGGTAAAGATGAATTCCGGGGGACATTAAGAAACCTCCAGGATTAAAATATTAAGAAAATCAGGTAAAAATTGTGGACGATTGAAATTGACATTATGATTTTTAAATAGACCAGACCTCATTAATGCACAGGCTGCTGCAAATCTTAGCCTGGTACATAGAATCTTGCTGTAGTGCGTTTGCTGTCATAATGAAAAGACGTGTTCGATGATTTATGTTAGATCAATGATCTCAATTTTTTCTTTCAAATGCTTACTGGTTGAACCTCAAATCAAAATTATATGCCTATTTATCTTAGAACTTACCTCTCAATTTAAAGCATTTTCAGTATCCACTCCGTTTTATTCTTCTGAACATGACGAACTTTTTTAATAGAATATCATTTCCATATTTGTTACCAATACACAATTTACAATTTCCAAACTTTCCAAACATTGGCCTTAAGGAAGGTGATAGCCTCGCACTAATGATTTTCAACTTGACACTCGAATATGTTGTTCGGAAACTTCCCGTTGACACCAAGGGAACACTATGCTCAAAATCCAAACAACTTGTAGCATATACCGACGATATAGATATCTTTGCAAGCTCTCTGGAGAGTGCTAAGGAGGTATTTGTAAACCTTGACTCGATAGCAAAGGAAGTTGGACTACATATTAATAAAAATAAAAAAAAATTATGACGCGAACTAGAAAAAGACGCCAATCAGACAAAATATTACAGTAGGAAACGATAACCTAGAAAACGTAGACAACTTTATATACGCCCCTAGAACCTATCGAAGGATGGAAACGAAACCATCGAAATCAAAAGAAGGATAACGATGGCAAACAAGACGTATTATTCGGTACTTCCAATAATTAAAAATAAGAAAATAAAACTTAAGCTATATAAAACGATCATAAGACCTGTGTTATGCTATGGCAGCGAAACATGGACTTTAACTCAGGCGTCCAAAAAACTACTTAATATTACGAAAATCAGGGAAAAATTGTGTACGATTGAAATTGACATTATGATTTTTAAATAGACCAGACCTCATTAATGCACAGGCTGCTGCAAATCTTAGCCTGGTACATAAAATCTTGCTGTAGTGCGTTTGCTGTCTTAATGAAAAGACGTGTTCGATGATTTATGTTAGATCAATGATCTCAATTATTTCTTTCAAATGCTCACTGGTTGAACCTCAAATCAAAATTATATGCCTATTTATCTTAGAACTTATCTCTCAATTTAAAGCATTTTTAGTATCCACTCCGTTTTATTCTTCTAAACATGACGAACTTTTTTAATAGAATATCATTTTCATATTTGTTACCAATACACAATTTACAATTTCCAAACTTTTCAAACATTGGCCTTAAGGAAAGTGATAGCCTCGCACCAATGATTTTCAACTTGACACTCGAATATCTTGTTCGGAAACTTCCCGTTGACACCAAGGGAACACTATGCTCAAAATCCAAACAACTTGTAGCATATACCGACGATATAGATATCCTTGCAAGCTCTCTGGAGAACGCTAAGGAGGTATTTGTAAACCTTGACTCGATAGCAAAGGAAGTTGGACTATGTATTAATAAAAATAAAAAAAAATTATGACGCAAACTAGAAAAAGACGCCAATCAGACAAAATATTACAGTAGGAAACGATAACCTAGAAAACGTAGACAACTTTATATACGCCCCTAAAACCTATCGAAGGATGGAAACGAAACCATCGAAATCAAAAGAAGGATAACGATGGCAAACAAGACGTATTATTCGGTACTTCCAATAATTAAAAATAAGAAAATAAAACTTAAGCTATATAAAACGATCATACGACCTGTGTTATGCTATGGCAGCGAAACGTGGACTTTAACTCAGGTGTCCAAAAAACTACTTAATATTACGAAAATCAGGGAAAAATTGTGTACGATTGAAATTGACATTATGATTTTTAAATAGACCAGACCTCATTAATGCACAGGCTGCTGCAAATCTTAGCCTGGTACATAAAATCTTGCTGTAGTGCGTTTGCTGTCTTAATGAAAAGACGTGTTCGATGATTTATGTTAGATCAATGATCTCAATTATTTCTTTCAAATGCTCACTGGTTGAACCTCAAATCAAAATTATATGCCTATTTATCTTAGAACTTATCTCTCAATTTAAAGCATTTTTAGTATCCACTCCGTTTTATTCTTCTAAACATGACGAACTTTTTTAATAGAATATCATTTTCATATTTGTTACCAATACACAATTTACAATTTCCAAACTTTTCAAACATTGGCCTTAAGGAAAGTGATAGCCTCGCACCAATGATTTTCAACTTGACACTCGAATATCTTGTTCGGAAACTTCCCGTTGACACCAAGGGAACACTATGCTCAAAATCCAAACAACTTGTAGCATATACCGACGATATAGATATCCTTGCAAGCTCTCTGGAGAACGCTAAGGAGGTATTTGTAAACCTTGACTCGATAGCAAAGGAAGTTGGACTATGTATTAATAAAAATAAAAAAAAATTATGACGCAAACTAGAAAAAGACGCCAATCAGACAAAATATTACAGTAGGAAACGATAACCTAGAAAACGTAGACAACTTTATATACGCCCCTAAAACCTATCGAAGGATGGAAACGAAACCATCGAAATCAAAAGAAGGATAACGATGGCAAACAAGACGTATTATTCGGTACTTCCAATAATTAAAAATAAGAAAATAAAACTTAAGCTATATAAAACGATCATACGACCTGTGTTATGCTATGGCAGCGAAACGTAGACTTTAACTCAGGTGTCCAAGAAACTACTTAATACCTGTGAGGGAAGACTAAATCTGGAGAATACGATACAATAGAGAATTGTATGCCATCTCCAATAATCCCTCAAGAAACTCCATCAGTATTAACACCATTTATAGTTTGTATTGAAACAATTAGAAACATAGTTCGTGCAGGAACTTTAGCAGTACGATTAGTGTCAACCATCGTAAAATTTTAGAAGTTACAATGGACTGAACATGTGGAGCGTAAGGATGACGGAAGAATTTCGATACGAACACTAAAAGGGAAAGTTAACGGACAAAGACCGATCGGAAAACCACGGAAATGCTAGGAGGATTCTATTGACGCAGACAGCAAATCACTGTTGAGATTTTCTAACTGGAAGACGCGGTCACTGAACCGAGATGTATGGAAGCAAAGTATTCAGGATGCGAAAGTCCGATTTGGGCCGTAACGCCATCGTAAGTAAGTAAGTAAGTTAATTTTCGCTACTTTTGTTTTCTGTGCATGCTTTCTAAGACTTCTTCTGTTAGTACTTCGAAGGTGACAATTAGAATCCACGAGCTAGGTAGGGTGGAGCATAGCGGGTAGCGTGTTCTTCTGCAATGCAAACGTCGTGAGTTCAAATCCTGGTCGACTTATAATTCGAGAATATTGCTTGTTTGGGTATACCTACTATTACTACTACTACAACAATGGCGCTACAGCCCAAATCGGACCTTGGCCTCCTGATATTCAGGTTCCTTAACATTTTTTTTTGTTACTAATTGTGGAAGGGTTGTTAGTCCTTCGCACAACCCTGTTTCTACGAATTTTTCATTTTCTTAGATTGAAGTGACCAAGGTATACCCAAGCAGGCAATGTGCCGGAATTATATTTTACACCGGCCGGGATTTGAACTCACGACCTTCGCATTACAAGACCAACACACTACCTACTAGGCTATACCCTAGCTTTGGGTATACCTAGGTCACCTTTATTTACAAAAACGAAAATATTGCGCGAAAGACTAACGACCCTTCCATAACAAGTACTAAAGAAAATAGTAAGGAACCTGAAGATCAAGAGGCGAATGTCTTATTTGGGCTATAGTGCCATTGAGGAAGAAGTAGAAGGGAAAGTTGCATTTTTGTATGGGCTGCTTTTTCAATATGCACACGTCGGAAATTCAAATAAAACAATTACCAACTTAGCTGTAGCAACAACACGGCAGCATCATCAGCAACACGCACGAAATCAAAAAGAGATGGTCTTCCTTCTTTGAATATCTTCTCAATCAACGGTCACGACAGACAACATCTCAATTGAGATTTAAACTGACGAAGAAGAATCGACGCTACCCACGCTTGCCGAAATCAACCCAGCCCTAACTGACCTAAAACTAAAGAAAGCGCCGGGAATTGACAAAATACCTGTTAAGCTTTTAGAGAACGATGAAAACAGTGTCCGTGATATACTACACAACATGAAATGCAAAATTTGGATAGAGGAAAACATACACGACGATTGGCGGAAAAGCATCATATGTCTGATTTACAAGCAAGGAGACAAAATCTGCTGTGAGAAATACAGAGAGACATCATTGTTGTGAACGTCCCATAAAATTCTAACAAAAATAGTTGAACGTCGTCTTAAGCCCAATATTAATGAAATAATAAGCGAATCACAAGGTGGATTCAGAACCGAACAACAACAAGAGACCAGATATTTTCGGTGAAACCGGTACTTGAGAAATGCTGGGAATATAATACGGACCTGCACCAAATCTTCGTAGATTTTAAACAAGCATACGACAATACCGACGGGAGGGTATTGCACTAAATCATGCTTGATTTCTTAAATCCTCCAAAACTAGTCCGACTAATAACACTCACAATGATAAACACTGAATCCCAAGTGGGAATACAAATCCGATTCCACAACCAGCTTTAGAACGGAATATGGTTTAAACAGGGAAGTCGTCTAGCTCCCATGTTTTTCAACTTGATACTAGAGTATGGCGTCCGAAAAATCCCAGTCGACATCAACGGGATACTACTATTCAAGTTCACCCAGCTAGTAGCATATGCTGATGACATTAAAAGACTCGCCAGATCCATCCGCAGTGCTAAGGAGGTATTTGTCAATCTTGACTCCGCCGCAAAAGAAGTCGGGTTGCGCATTAACGAAAGCAAAATAAAAGTAATGACGCAAACAATAAGGAGAAGGCCAATCAGACAAAACATAAAAATTTCGGAATATGATTTGGAGAGCATGGATAGCTTCATATATCTTGGCACTAGTTGAGCAAAGGACTGGGAGTGAAATGGTGATTTCGTCGACGGATAGTACTAGCAAATAAGATGTATTATTCGGTACTTCCAATATTGAAATCCAAGAAAGTGCACCAGAGCAATTAGCTGCGAATATATGAAACTAATAAACGACTCATTCGAAAGAAAAGTTCTCTAAAGAATTTTGGGACCTGTAAAGGAAGGAACGGAAAGGCTTCAACGTTGATCAAGCGAATGGAAGATAAGCAAATCCCTAAGCCTGCTCTTAACGGAAAAGCGAGTGGTAATAGACCAGTGGGCAAACCACACAACCGATGGGAAGACTCGGTTGATGAAGATAGCAAACCCGTCTTACAACATAATAGGACTGCGATTGGGCGTAAATCCCAAATGTTGTTTTATACAAAATGTGGAATTCAAAAATTTGATAGGTACTAAGAAAATTAATTATTGTATTGAATTTAGTGAAATTGTGCTGTTTCGTACTATCACCTATCACGAACGTTTGACTACTTTTGCTAAATGACATAAAACTATTTTTTGACTGGTGTACCATAGAAAGTGCAACTTGACATCTTCCTCCAGAAAAAAAAAATCTTTTTGGATTTATCTCCTTATGTGTTAGAGGGAATTGCATAATAGAAATTAAACAAAGTTCGCGATTTGGGTGTACTATTTACATAATGACAAATCTATCTTTGATGACCATGTTGACATTATTGCTATCAAGGCGTATTACATTTGGAGCTTCGTAAAACGATGGTGTAAGGACTTTAATGACCCTCACATTACAAAGACACTTTACGATGCTTTTGAACGATCAATTCTTCAATATGCCTCCCCTATTGGACTCCATATTACAATATTCATAAGAATAGAATCGAGTCTGTACAGTGAAGATTTTTAATATTTGCTCTCAAGAGTATTCCCTGGTCAAATCCAATATGTCTCCCTCTTTATCAAGAACGACTTCAAATGCTTTCGTTGATATCGCTCCTTCAAAATACCTTATCCAACATTGAGAGACTACGTACTTCTTGACATTCCATTCCATCGAACTAATTACAGCCAGCACAATCCGATAACTTCCATTTCACAGGCTTTTAACGTTAATAGTAGCAGCATTGATTTTAATCTTAGATCAAGTTAGCTTTGTTAAAAATATGATGTTTTTTGACGTTTCGCAATTATAAATTGATTAATTCTTATATAAATAAATAAATAAATAAATGAATACTTTCTAAGGGTAATAGAGAGAATTTCATTTAGACCAGCAGATTTGTAGATATTGAGGTCTTGAAGGATCCTAAAAATAAGTCTCGTGAGAAAATGAAATGTAAGTAGTGAGAAACGAGAATCTTTTAGAACAGGAGGTGAGGAGAATGGCGTGATTTCTAGCGAATCTTGCAGATTTAAAGTTACATTTTTCGATAGGATCAATACCGGTAGCTATCAGCAAGAGTTGATATTGAAGAAGAAACGAAATTTCGGTTTACCATTTTGACGAATAACCAGTGAGATCTCGAGCCTTTAGGGCACTGAAGAACCTTCCGTCGAAATTTTTGGTAACGATTAAGTACGGATTTGCAGGCATTTCTTGACGCATTGATGAGTAAGCCACTTCTTCATTTTGGTCGACGACTGAACGAGCCAAATTAATTTCTGAGCCTTCCGCTTCGAGCTATCCTAAACTTTGTCAATGGCTAGGGTCTCGCGAAGGAATAAGAAAATCATAGGCTACACTGATAGAAACTAAATCAACGCAACTGTGTAATCTATCTATTTATCTAATTTTTTGTCAATCGTAATAAAGCAGTTTAATTTTTCATGGATTATTTCGAATTTGTACTCTTATCTTGATTATGTTCACAAAGGTCTTAACAATGACTTATCCAATCTACATTATTCCGTATTTTCGTTAATTTTTTATATCTTTTGATGCCAACTTTTGATGTGACCATCTGACTTTTGTATTATAAAAGAGAACCTTTCAAATCAAATCAAACCAAATTCAATTCATTTACCTTAGCCATGAAATCATAACATAAATAAATTTTGGACACAGCACGTCTTATCGCAACCATCATCCACTTTCCCTTAATTTATTAAATAGGCGACAATTGTACATATATAAAGACTTACGGCAAGTCATGATGGCCGTTCTTCACAATTTTCGTCTTTCGATCGAGCGAAGTTTTCAATTGAAAATAGTTTTTCTGCTACGTCACGGCGTACACCATTAGAGCTTGAAAATCATGCAATTATGCTTGCGAAAGAAGATAAAGAATATCGAAGCGATAATGAAAATTAGCCAGAAAACAACACGTCATCGTGTTCTTGAAAATGTGTAATAGGGTTCTCGAAAAAAAACGTTATAAATGTTTCATTCAAATACAATAAGTCAGACAAGTAGGTCATATCCTCGATACTGACATCTTGTCATGATGTGGTTACTTAACAATTTCCGTGTACATCTGCATCTATCCTGGTTCCACTTCTCGTCGTATACACACCTTACAAAGCCACAGTGAGTACTCACATTGACATCTACGCTGGAGGTGCAGGTGCAGACTTCAACCAAACTTATTTCAATGAAGCATAGTGATAGGTAGCAGCTTCTCGCCAGGTTGATCGTCCAATACCTCTTTCAAGTCGACGGCTATTTTGTTGGGGCTTAAAGGTTCGGCAGTGACTCTGCTATTTATTACGAACTGAAAAGGTAATTACGGGGTCCTAGTTGACGGAAACTTGTTTGCCCTTCCATATTACTTTGGCTCCGGGTCACTGCTATTGCCCTGTATGGTGTAGGTGTTTCGAGTGGCAAATGTTCGCTCAGAAATAATGACTTGCTGCAAGCTATGGAGAAAAGTTGAAAGGTTGAAAATCATAGGAACTGCTTATTCTGTCACCCTCGTCGATGAGGATTAGATGTTCTATGTAAACAAATTTAATGTGCTTTCTTCATGTAGAGAAGCCAAAAAGTGTCATATACACAACAGTTTAACGTTGATTGGAGATTTAAATGGAAAGTGACGTTGAAATAGAACTGGGATTATGTAGCTTGACATATAGTGTTGAAGGAGAATGGTTTTAGGAGTAACAACAAGTTCTACGATTTATGTATATCAATGTTACGTTGAAATTCAGGTAGTCTTGAATAAGTTCCATGACAATACATTAGATTTAAATCGGGAAAGAGGTGGTTTGATTTAATCAATAAATACTATTTAATATCTTCTTTGTTGCCCTAATCGAAACTGATTTCGGAAAAAAGCCTTGCGTGTGCTTTACTATCCCTTATTTCCCGGTACACAAGAATTGTGGGATAAATTTTTTTTTGTATGCACTTTGTATCTTTCACAATAGCCTTAAGCAAAATCGCTCAAAATTTCCGAAATTTTTGCTTACTACCTCGCTCTCCTTACAACCCCAAGCTTAAAATTTTTACCAAAATTAAAGACTATGTAGTACTACAATCTGACGAATTTTCCATTTGATATCTGTACTCAATTTTGAGATATAACGGTTCAAAATTTAGGAAAGTGTGCCATTTTTAAAATGCTCCCTATTTTCGCCACTACTACTATATCATCATTTTGCACGGTTCATCAATGAATCCTATTCAAAATGTGTAAACGATGTGCCGAACAAGAGGTGGCGTTAGAATAGATCGCTGTCTACTTAAAAAAAGACAGGAAGGAAGTCTTGCTCTCTCTCATTCATGCTGTCATGTAAGAAGGACGTGCGCCTGTCAAAGATCTAATAAACTGAATAATAAAGGAATTTAATTCGAAATACATAAATAAAAATCAATCAAGTTCTATCGATAATTAAATCGGTTTCTTTTCGTTCAGATCTCTCATTTTCTAAACAGTCCCAAAATATGAATTGCTTTATTATTCTAATAACTAGCTGACCCCGTGATCCTTGTACCACCTGAAACTGATTTGATTGTAACTCTTCATAAGCGATTATGAATTCTTTCAGCTCCAATTCATTGAGATCGGCAATATTGGCCGCACTGTGTACGATTTGAGTTTCATTTGAGGATTAAGTGAAACTTGTTCGTATTTCAAATGAATTCAATGTCTTTTATTTACATGGAATGGAAAAGAAATAAGGTTAACATTCAATGCTAAGCTTTGAGGTAAACAGCTTTTTACGTTTTGTTTACCGGCGCGTAAACGAACAAAAATGATGGCTTGCCGACACACGACCACGTGACATACAGTCGTCTATGTGCGAAACATGGAAACTCCAAGCTAATCCCGCAAATTTCCAACAACTGACCTTGTGATTTATTGCTGGTCATGGAATATGGCACAATCCAACGATTGTCCACATCAACATCTTGCCCTTTGACCCTCACAACTGTTGATCTCCCACTGTCCGCAACTGATCGAATACGATACAATGGGTATCCGTAGTTGCCTGTGATGGTGTCGGCAATCTGGTCTCTCGGGTATGGAACATTTGCCATCAATCATACAGGGTGAGTCATAGTTGAAAACTCCGCAAGGTCTGTGGATCATATTCATTGTAACCACTCCATGCTATTTTGGGTCTACTGCTTCATCCGGGATTTCGGCTGAAATGATGAACTCAATTTCAAATTGCGGAATTTCCACGGAAAGGCAATATGCAGGTTAGAGTGAAAGGGGATTCTTGGGCAGGGCTGTTGCCAACGTTCAAAAGCTCCTGAACATATAATCAATATTTCGTTCGTTTATTTATGCAAGTTCGAGTTCTTATGAGGGGAGAGGAGAGGGGTAATAGTAAGGGTGGGTGGATATTAATAGCTTTTTAATTAATTGATTGAATCACGTCCAATATTCTCTGCATAGAATGTGTTTCATAGACGAAGTTGCATAGAATTTTCATAAAATTCGGTGTTTTTACATTCACGAAAGCGAACATTTGTATGGGAGTGGGTAGAGAAGGTAGGGGAATCGTAAAATTTGATATGCAGTTTTATTTCGTTTCTCTTGTAAGGTGCTTGTATAGAATTTCAAGTTCGTAGCTTTTAGTTTGTTGGTTATTAGTTGATTTAATGAAATTGGTCGAAATCATAGTTTTGTATGGGAGGGGCTAGAAGGGCAAGCGCAATTTCAAAACTTTTAACGTAATTTTATTTCAACTATTTTTGTAAGTTTTTGTGCAAAATTTCAATTATTATTATTTTTCTATGTACATCAAATAGATGTATCGACGTGCGAAATTTAAACATTGTATCTTTTACCAGAGCCCAAAAAAAATTACTCAAAATTTTCAACATTTTTGCTTTTCACCTCCCTCCCCTTACACCCTCCAACAAAAATTGAATACTATATAGCTCTAAAATCTGACATATTTTCGATTTGATATCTGTACTCAATTTTGAGATATAATGATTTGTAATTTGGAAAGAGCGCCATTTTGAAATGCTCCCCATTCCCCCCACTACTATTATGTCCACATTTATATTTTTTTCATATTTCGCTAGTTAAGCTTAGTATACGTTTCAAGTGTCAATTACATAGCTTAAGAGACAGTCGAGATATTCATTTTTATGTGGTTTTCTATGCACCCCCCTGACCCTTTCCCTTACAATAATTAGCCTCTTTCTAAGCGGATTCTGGTGGATCTATATGCCACCTTAATGGTCCCAAAATATGCATTTTTTGTGATTAGTAATTTCGAAGGTATAATCATTTGAAAAACAAAATTCGGCCGACAATTTGCTTTCAGCCCCTCTTTTCGGACGCCAATGGATAAAAAAATTAAATTATTTTTAAAGTTTGTCCCACAACCTACTCTATATCATCTCTACTGATTTTCAACTTTCTATTTGCATTCGTGGTAGAGATATTAGCAAGTGTAGTTTTCGACTTTTTCCCTCCCCCCGCCTCCCCCTTCCACCTAACACCCCCAAAAATTTAGAAAATAGAGCTCACTTACCCAATCAACAATCCACTTAAAAACGAATATTCAACCTTTAACGGTCTCGGAGATATGAGTCCATATGTACGGCGGACGGCGTACGGCGGGACGGATTTTTTTTTTCATTTCTAGACTAATTTAGTCATGAAACGCGAAAAAAACAATTTCAGGGTAGCAAATTTTTTTTTTCTTGTGTCGATCACAATACTTTGTTATTAGAATAATAAAGTAATATCAAATTGAAAATTCGTCATATTGTAGAACTACATAGTTTTTCATTTTAGCAAAAAAATTTAGTTGGGGATTGTAAGGGGAGGGAGGTGGTAAGCAAAAATATATAAAAAATACAGTGAGACGGATTTTTTTCTTGCATTTTTAGGCTAATTTTGTCATGAAACGCGAAAAAAACAAAATTTCAAGGTAGCAATTTTAATTTTCTGTATCGATCACAATTATTTATTATTAGAATAATAAATTAATTCGTTATGATTTGATTTAATGCAGTATTTCTACTTCTACAATGGCGCTACAGCCCAAATCGGGCCTTGGGCTCCCGACATCAGGTTCCTTAACATTTTTCATTACTTATTGTGGAAGTGTTGTTAGCCCTTCGCACAACCCTCTTTCTACGAGTTTTTAGTTTTCGTAGATTGAGGTGTCCAAGGTATAACCAAGCAGGTAATGTACTGGAATTATATGTTGCGCCGACCGGGATTTGAACTCCCGACCTTCGCATTACAAGACCAACACGCTACCTACTAGGCTACACCCTAGCTTAATGCAATATTTAGGTAGACACTATTATCAAGGTATGCATCTATGTACTTCATTTCACAGACGACGCATTTCTGCATAAGAATTAATGACAATCTATAGAGACCGTTTCATCATTTTCAGTTCTGAGCTATTCGTTCGAGCAGTTACCGGAAACTTCTTCATAGCGAAGAAAATGGAGCACGTACCAGTTTTTACTCGTTACAGTAAAGTCATTACGTTCAGTTCCATACACGCATCAAAGCAAAACATTATTAAAGTGCTAAAGTTTCACAGGATCCGGCTTGCAAATGAAGAACACTTTCAATTATACGGTGTTCGCTACGAACTACAAATGTTATGTGTTTGTGTGTATAAAGTTCTGCTGTATTATTGCTTTGACTGCTAAACACGTCCATACACACAACGATACGATTCCTCTACACCTCAGCATTTCACCTAAATTAAAGTGGAAAATCTCATCCTTTATAGTCCTTTTTCTTATGCTCGGGCTTTAGACACTCCATTTTGTTCTATTTTGTATGTATACGCCTGTAAGCGGCTTACACTACTATCATCTTTGTATCCCACGTTCATCGTCTACTTTGCATACAGTAATTACGAAAATTTTTGCAAGTTTTTAACGAAGAAAATTCATAATTGAATTGGAAATTAAAAATTTTTCCTTGCGTGAAGGAAAGTTGATAATACATGATTAAGATGTTCTTTTTTGGGTGTTGCATAAGGAAATGATCAAATATTGAAAATTTTTTCATAAAAATAAATTTTTTTTTTTCATCAAGACCCTGGATGATTTGCATAATTCCAATTATCAGATTATTCAGGATTAAAAAAATCAGACATAACTTTTATACGAATTTTAATGAACTAATTCATTGATTTCTCAAATGTAACAAAAAAATTTAAAAATAATGATGGCTCGAAAGAAAGAATAAATTTCGGATTTTCATTGAAGTAATGAAACATGATTTTTCATGTAAATTATATTAATTTAGTATTGGAATAAAATACATTAGCCAGGACAATTTGCGCTTGGAGAAAGAGTTCAATGTACCGGAAAATATGTCACCTCCAATTCTTTTAAATAATTAATAGTGACTTTTGTATGGGAGGTGATAGAAGGAGAGGAGGAACGTTTGTAATTTTTGGATATGACACCTAATGTGGTATGCAAAATATTTCGTGAAGAATTTAAGGTTTGTCGCTTTCATTACTTTCAATTGGACATAGTTTTCCTGAAATTGAGGAGTTTGTATGGAAGGTGGCAGAGGAAGTGGAGCATTTAAGATGATTTTGAAACTGCTTATCATCATCCCTATCACCACGCTTTGATTCAATTTCAAATTCGATAGTTCTAATATATTCGAAGGAGAAATGCTTTTATTGAATTTATAATACAGATATTTGTATGGGAGGGGGTAGAAGGAGTGAAGAGGAGCTGATCAATTTTTTTAGCATTTATTGCAATTATTAAAAAACAAATTCTGGCAAAATTTTAAGTTTATACTTTTTCTAGTTTTAATGGAAATCGATATAATGCACTTAACAAAAATTATACATTTGTATGGGAGGGGGTAGAAGGAGTGTGCGGATCAAAACACATTTTTTTCTCGTTATTGATATTTTTATTTTTATACTTTATGCAATATATCAAGTTGATAACTTTAACAGTTTCGAAGAAAAATAATTTAATTTTAATTTCAAAATTTCGTGAAATTTGTATGGGAGGGGGTAGAAGGAGTGAGGTGAATTTGATAATTTTTTTTAATTCTGATTGGAATTATAATAAAATTATAACGTTTTTATAACTTTGTTGATTTTAACGAAAATCGAAAAAAAGCATTTTTCAAAATCATGTATTTGGATGGGAGGGGGTAGAAGGAGTGACACGATCGGATCAATATTCCGTCACAGTAATGACATTTATATCATAATACTTTGACCCAAATTTCAAATCGATAGCTTAAATATTTGCAAAGAAAAATCAATTTCTGAAAATTTCGGAATTTCATGAAATTTGTATGGGAGGGGGTAGAAGGAATGGGGGGATGTCGCCGTTCACGAACTTAAAGTTTGTTTTTTGCTAAAAATGACACACAACAAATTTCAGCAGGATAGCTCAAAGCCTTCGAGAGTTATGCTGTAGACAGACGGACAGACGGACAGACAGCAACTCGGAATCGAAGTTTTTGAGCGACAACAAATATTTCTGTACCCTTGGCAGCTCTGTGCGGGCTTTAAAGCGTTACAAACGGTAAGGCAAACACAATATACTCTCAGATTTCATCTAGAGTATAATAATTCTGGCAATAATTTGTCCTTTTCGTTTTGCTAGTTTCATTGAAAGTTGAAAAAATTCCTTTCAAAATTGTGCATTTGTTTAGGAAGGGGTACAAGGAGTGCGAGCATCAGATCAATATTTTTTTTTGACTTAATGATATTCACATCCTCATACTTTGCCCTAGTTTTCAACAAGAACAAGAACAGTTTCAGAGAAAAATCAATTTCTTTAATTTTTATGAAATTTGTATGGGAGGGAGCAGAAGGAGTGAGGAGATGTAGCCCGTTCACGAACTCAAAGTTACTTTTTGCTAAAGAAAAATTACATAAAATAAATTTCAACACGTTAGGTCAAAGCGTTTGAAAATTATGTTGTTGACAGATGGGCAAACAGACGGATAGGCGTTCGAGGTTTTTCAGCAATAACAATTATTTCTGTACGCTTGACGACTCTGTGCGACCATTATTTTTAAGCGTTTCCAACAGTAAGGCAAACAGAATATACTCCCAGATTCCATCTAGAGAATACAAATTGTAGTTATGAAATATCACTGCCTATGTTGTAATAACCTTCGCGACTATCTATTTTGATAGTCGTCAAACAGCTCCGTCTCTAAGGTCTTGATTCAAGGATATTATCTATAAAAGAAGAGCTTGAATATCCGACTACATTGAGCAATAGCTTGCTTGAAAATGTTTTGTTCTTTGTGGAAAATGTGAATCTCAATGCTTAGCGTAGTTTGTGCATTTCTGCATCAAGACATTGAAGATTATATCTAATCAGAATATAACATAGGTCCCCTTCCATTTTGTAAAACATCATGGGTCTAAAAAAGAAACGCTACTGAAGTAGCAACGATCGTCTTCAATGTGTGCCTCAGTATCCCTTTCGCCGCCCCCGTCCATACTCACAATACAAAAATCTGGCACCTCTTCTACATTTCGTTCGTTCGCAATAATTGATGTACTTGTGCTAGGACCTCTTTGTAAGCTATTGGTCTTAAGCACATTCATTTTGAGTTTTGTCTCCTTGTATCTGGAATGATGCGCTTGCACTTGATGTATTTAGAAAGTTAAAATGATTAAAACTTTGAAATTTATCTTTTGAAGAATCGTCCATTTTCAGTTATGAAAACCAAAAATAATTTTAATAGCCATAGCACGAATTGCTAGGGTGTAGCCTAGTGGGTAGCGTGTTGGTCTACAATGCGAAGGTCGTGAGTTCCAATCCCGGACGACGCATAATTCTAGCACACTACCTGCTTGGGTATACCTTAGTTAACTCAATCTACGAAAATTAAAATTCGTAGATAGAGGGTTGTGTGAAGGGCTAACAACCCTTCCAAAATAATTAATGAAAAATGTTAAGGAACCTGAAAATCAGGAGGCCAAGGTCCGATTTGGGCTGTAGTGCCATTATAGAATAGAATAGCACGAATTGTGGAGCTACTTTTGCATTAAATGTAAATGATATTTACACCCTCACCTCATCCATTCTGTAGAGTGTTCCATCTGAAAAATCCGTTCTTTCTAATAACACATTAAAGCAAAATTACCTATTACAAACGGTTCTATTCTCAAAAATATACATATGTACATACACATCCCCCTTTTGTATTAACACTTTTTTCCTTTTAGCCGTTACCTCATTTTATTTGAGCAGTATAAAAGTCTAAATCGTACATAAAAAAAAAAAAACAAAAAACAAATTCTAACAGTCTTTATACAAAACCCTGCATGTATATTACAGAACATTTGACCATTACCACTTAACCAAAATTATCCACCTACTGAATAAGTGCCGACAATATCCAAGCCACAAACCTGAACAATTAAATCCTAAGGAATTACATCACGTATCCTCAATAAAAACTGACCCTAAAGCTTTGATTTCCGGTCATTATATACGAGTAATTACTTTGTGTGTAGTTTGTGAACGAAATGATAGCAAGATTGACATTTAAAACTAGAATTGTTATTTTGAAATAAACTTTACGATTAATAAACTAAAGCCATTTGAATAAAAATACTTGCAGCGAAACATTTCCATCATAATTTCGAGTAAGAGTAGATACATAAATGAGCTTTTTTAAAGTTCATAATTAATAGCAACAAAAGTTATAAAATTTTTGTTATAAGCAATAGAATAGAAAACACTTATGCGTTTTCAATTCATGCACTTTAACGATGTGAACAACATGATACCAATCTAAGATCAACAGTACATCACTAAGAACCAAGTAAGTATAATAGAAATCTCAACTATGTATTATTAATTAAATAAATATTATTCAAAATTTCTTTTTCGCTGACTTCAATTTCAAATTTAATCAAACTGCATCTTATTATCACAGCTTTTACACTATTTTGAATGCATTCCATTCAAATGCCGGAAAAAATTGCGAACTGTAAGCACTTAACAATATGCAAAACAGTGTTGAAAATCCCATTTCGGAAAATTTGAATACATTGAACCCGGGAACAGGATAGCACGTATGTAGTTCTTCATACTTAGCATTTTCTTAAAACTCTAACCTCATTTTATTCTTCCGTTCTGTTCTCTCATTTTGTCCTTGTTGACATTTCAAAAGCCATTGTTGCAACTTTGCACTTAAAATCTGCATGTACGCTGCACAACACGTGTCTGTGAGTTTGTTTATACATTTTATAGCTTTGTGTAGATTGCGAGGTGTAGCAAGAGGTATGCACTATTTTACTTGAAGCACCTTCTTACACCCATCGCTTTACAATGCAACATTAACTGTTTCACCCGCAAAAACATTACCGACGTGGTTTTCAAAGGATTCTATATAATTCATCTGAAATAGTTTGTATGCATGTATATTTGTTTTTGTGTGTGTGTATGTGTGTCTTTTATGAGAGTATACATTCTAAAAAATAGTTAAGGTTGGCATTCCATAAAGTACTCGCTTAAATGCGACTCTCATTTGAGAGCAGACACACAAAGTCATTTTTATTATTTCATTTCAGAGAACGTTTTTAGCGAATTGTGCATCTTGAAGGCGTCTCCTTCCGTGTCGTCTCGACGTTATAAAAACAAAACTTAAGTTAAGCATGAGCTGCTGCAAAAGCAGTAACAGCAGAAAGCGATAACGTTCCAGATAGAGGATAAGAAATTAGGGGCGTTACCCCTCTCAACATTAAATTTCTTTACAATAAATTTCCGATCAAAACGACCCTATCCGAAACAGAAGGAGTGCAATTTGTAATGGACTCCCAAAAGGGAGCTGAGCAAAATATAAATTTGGTATTAAATTTATTTCTTCACTAACAGATGGCAGGGTAGTTTACTTTAGCGCAGATTGTGTCAACATTCAGCTGTTCTGAATGCATGGGAATTACTCAGGCTGGCGTACAGACTGAATCAACGCTTTCAATGTGAAGTCGGTCTAATTGAAAATGCAACCGTCAAGGACTTTCAGAGAAGACGTGTCCGTATCTTCTGTAGAAGGCGTCTTTCATTTGCACTGCATATTTTTTGTAAGATTTTTTTTTTTTTATTTTCATCTAATTCTCTTTCTTGCATCCTTTCTGTGCACTGAGAAGGAATCTGTTACTCTGGTCTGACTGATGAAAGTCTACACTTCATTCTAATTTAATATTCCTTGTATGCACTTGTTGGTATTATGCTTGCTGTACCGTGTAGAAATTAAATTTCCTTTCGAGCATGGCCGTAGCTAATAAACAGCGTACTTTTTTCAGCTATCTTGCACATTCGTCATTGCAAATTGGTTGGCGTTTAATTGTTTGCTTCGTTCTACCTAGGCAAACCATTAAGTAAAGATGAAATGTAGAAGGAAGCGGTAGACGTGAACTCTACAAAAGGACAGTGATTTTCTAGAGAGTGGTATGGAGAATGATTTCAGATGAATGCACGCATTCAGAACTACACAAGTGCATCCTTTAATAATTACAACTGTGTAGCTACGGTTTTTTTTTGTCTTTTACGCGTCCGTATCTTCTATATCTCTTTCATTCGTTCTATATTTTAATTAGAATTGAGCACAATGATGGAAATTTTCAAACAAAAGGATTCTGTAATTTTTATAAATGTGAAATGGCAGAGCACAGCCCCTTTGTGATCACTGTTGAATAATGAGGAAAAAATGAAAATAAATGGAGAGATGCATTCTGAATTACACTGTATTGTATAATTAATTGGAAAACAATGATGGTATGAAATTTCCAATCCGGGAGATTTCATGTGCTTTGATGAGCACTGATTTGAAAATGATTGAATACGATGAAGCGTTATGAGTGTCTTTCATCATCTGACAGGTATAACTTATTGAAATTTGCAAACAGTTTCAGTGGCGTTCCATTTCAATATCAGAATTTCAAAATAAATACTCGGTGTTAAATTGCATTGCTCTTCCTCAACCTAAGAATCAAACCTATTTTGAAAATTAAAAAAATTCAATAGCTAGGATGTAGCCTAGTGGTCGTGAGTTCAAATCCCGGTCGGCACATAATTCCAGCACACCTGCTTCGGAATACTTTAACTCAATCTACGAAAATGAAAATTCGTAGATAGAGGGTTATGCGAAGGGCTAACAACCCTTTCACAATGACAAGTAAGAAATGTTAAGGAACCTGAAAGTCAGGAGGCCAAGGCCCGATTTGGGCTGTAGTGCCATTGTAATAGTAATAGTAAATAAAGCTTAAAAATTATTTTTTATTTGACAATAAACGGATTTGCTCGAAAAGTATAAAAGCTGTTGGTCTAAAATTTGGAATATATTTCTTATACAATAATTTCAATCTTTTGAATAAAAATTATTTGGGTATTCTCCCTCCTTCCACCCCCTCCCATACGAACTGAACTTTTTCATGAAATGCTCTACACTAATTTACTCTGCACGTGTAAAGTTTATCGAGCACTAATTGTGCCTAAATAACTTTTTCAGAATTATTAGTAAGACCAAAAAAAATAGAAGATTAGCTATACCCTTTCTTTCCCTCTCATTCAATCTGACACAATGTCACAACTTCACAAAAAGTGGATTTTCCTGAAAAATATGAATGCTATTGATCAACAATTTAAAACATATCAAAAGCATGATGTTTATAGTTATTTCTGAAAAAGTCTTTAAGAACTCGCCCCTCCTTTTAACACCTCCCATTCAAACTGCACAATTTTACTAAATCCAATACACTAATTTTCTCAGCACCTATTAAATGTTTGAATCCTAAATTTTGTATATAACATTTTGATAGCAACTTTAGCGTGTTAAGAAAAAATTAGTTCATTTTCATCAACCCCTGTACAACTTCCCCAACAAAATTGCTTGAAATGAAAAAAAAAACTCTTTCATCTAGAGTTTCGCACGATTGGGCTTTACGCCCCATTGTAGACCTATTATTTTTTTTTTTACAGAATGACCTGTGTTATAGGCAATTTTGGCCTTTATGTGCAATGCACAAAACACAGTCATGAAGGAAAGGAATGGGATTGGGAAGTTTGGGGAAGGGGAGTGAGAACGACCGTAGCGAGTGGAGAAGCTGGTATATTGCTCAGTTGTACTGGCTGCTTACTGACAAATATTTGCAGATGTTATGGGGAACTGAATAATTGAAAGCGAACACAAACCATGTACTGAGTATCTAGGCCTTCTTGAAGTGGAACTGTTTCACTTTTACACCGTTTCCCCATTTTATTGCGAATAATTTTACTTTATTATTTTAATAATAAAGTATTGTGATCGACTTGGGAAAAAAAAAATTTGCTACCCCGAAATTTTTTTTTTTCGCGTTTCATGACTAAAATAGCCTAAAAAAGCAAAAAAAAATCCGTCTGTCTGTACGCCTTCCGCCGTACGCCGACGTGTACGCTCAGCGCACATTAACTCCCAAACCCTTCAAGATAGAAAGTTCATTTTTGGAGGGATTATAGGTAGTTGCGGATCTCAGGCGGATACTAATTTTGGGGGGTGTACGAGTTCAGGGGGAGGCGGGGGGAGCGCTTAAACCGAAAAATACGAATTCAAATATCTCAACCATGGTTACAGCTAGGAAACTAAAAATCAACATACATATACAGGAGTTTGTGGGACAACTTTTAAAAATAACTTAATTTTTTTATCCATTGGCGTACGAAAAGGGGGGGCTAAGAACCAATTGTCGGCCGAATTTTTTTTTCAAAAATGATTATATCTTCGACATTACTTCCAATAAAAAATTTATATTTGAGACCATCAAGATAGTATATTGATCTACTAGAAGCAGTTTAGATAGAAGCTAATTAGTGAAAGGGGGAGGGTCAGGGGGGGTGCAAAGAAAAACACTTAAAAATTAATATCTCAACTGTCTCTTATGCTATGTAATTGAAACTTAAAATTTATACTAAGCTTTACTAGCGACATATGAAAAAAATATAATATGTGGACATTATAGTAGTGATGGGAAATGGGGAGCATTTCAAAAATGGCGCACTTTCCAAAACTACAAATCATCAAATCTCAAAATTGAGTACAGATATCAAATCAAAAATTTGTCAGATTGTAGAACTATATAATCTTTAATTTTTGTAAAAATTTGAGTTGGGGGGTGTAAGGGGAGGGAGGTGGAAAGCGAAAATGTTGAAAATTTTGAGTGATTTTTTTATGGCTCTGGTAAAAGATACAAAGTTTAAATTTTGCATGTCGATACATCTATTTGATATAGATAGAAAAAAAATAGTAATTTGTTCCAAAATTGTTATGCTCCGAAGTGGGGGTCTAACGTGCACAAGGTGTTTCATGTGGAATGAAAAAAACACATAAACTGAAAATTTTTGAATGAAATTTTTAGGTAGAAACTTGAAAATTTGAGAAATGCATTTAAAAAAAATCTTTAAAAGTTTGAAATATTAACTAGTCGAATATTTTTAAAACTTCTACTCCCTCCCATACAAAATAATTTTTTCGACCAATTTTAAGAAATCAATTATCACCTAACTATCAAAAGGTATCAATTTGAAATTTTGCACAAAAACTTAAAAAAATAGTTAAAATAAAATTACGGTATAAGTTTTGAAATCATGCTTGCCCTTCTACCCCCTCCCATACAAAAGCATGATTTCGACCAATTTCATTAAATCAACTAATAACTAACAAATTAAAAGCTACGAACTTGAAATTTTGTACGACCACCTTACAATAGAAAAGAAAGAAAATTCCATCACAAATTTTACGATTTCCTTACCTCCTCTACCCCCTCCCATACAAAATTATTTTTTCGAGCATTTTTAAGAAATCAGTTATCAGCTATCTCTTAAAAGCTATCAATTTCAAATTTTGCATGAAAACTTATAAAAGTAATTCAAATGAAGTTGCTTTAAAAGTTTTGAAATTGCGCTTACCGTTCTACCCCCTCCCATACAAAACTATGATTTCGACCAATTTCATTAAATCAACTAATAACTAACAAACTAAAAGCTACGAACTTGAAATTTTTCACAAGCACCTTACAAGAGAAGCGAAATAAAACTGCATATCAAATTTTACGATTCCCCTACCTTCTCTACCCCTCCCATACAAATTTTCGGTTTCGTAAAAATAAAATACACCGAATTTTATGAAAATTTTATGCAATTTCGTCTATGAAACACATTTTATACAGAGAATATTGGACGTGATTCAAGCAATTATTAAAAAGCTGTTAACATCCACCCACCCTTGCTATTGCTCCTCCTCCCCTCATAAAAACCCAAACTTGCAGAAACGAATGAAATATTGTTAAATTGACAACAGCCCTGCCCAAGAAACCCCTTTGCACTTAGCTTTCCCTAACCACTTTAACCTGTATATTGACTTTCCACTCATCCGCAACTTGTCCCAAGAATAATAAAGTTTCGCCCGACTTGTTGGCAGTTTATTTTACCACCAGTAACAACTGAAAAATTTGCGCTTAAAAAAATCCCGTCTGGAGTGGGAATCGAACCCACAACCTATTGACTGAGAAGCAAGCACGCTGCCCACTACACCACGGAAGCCTCAAAGTTTTTACTCTAGATGAATTCTGAGAGTATATTGTGTTTGCGTTACCGTTTGTAACCCTAAGAAATAATGCTCGCATAGAGCCGCTAAGGGTATAGAAATATTTGTTGTCGCGCAAAAACCTCGATTCCGAGTGACTGCCTGTCAGACGGCGGTCTACAACATAATCCTTGAACGCTTTCAGCTATCGTGCTAAAACTTGTTGGGTGTCATTTTTATCTAAAAATAAACTTTAAGTTCGTGAACGGGCTACATCCCCCGCTCCTTCTACCTTTTCCCCTACAAAATTGAAATTTCGAATTTTAAGAAATTGAATTTTCTTTGAAACTATTTAAGCTATCGACTTGAAATTTTGTCCAAAATATAGCGACATAAATGTCAATAATGTCACAAAATATTGATATGATCCCCTCACTCCTTCTACTCCCTCTCATACAAATGCAGAATTTTGAAAATCATTTTTTTTCAGTTTTCATTGAAACTAGCAAAGCTGAAAAGATGAATTTTTGCCAGAAATAATTTTATTGTTGTTTTGAAAAAATCATCAACTTCACTCCACTCCTTCTACCCCCTCCCATACAAATTTCACGAAAATTTTAAATTTAAATTAAACTAATTTTCTTCAAAACTGCCAAAACTATTAACTTGAAAAATTTTGATTTGATCCGCATGCTCCTTCTACCCCCTCCCATACAAATGTATAATTTTGGTAAGTGCATTAAATCGATTTCCATTAAAACTAGAGAAAGTACAAACTTAAAATTATGCCAGAACTTGTCCTTAATAATTGTAATAAAGGTAAGAAAATTATCAACTTCGCTTCCCTGGGAGGGAAATATCACAAATATCTGTATTAAAAATTCAAGAAAAGCATTTCCGATTCGAGCATATGAGAGCTATCGACTTTGAAATTGAAACAGAAAATCATGACAAGGATGTATTATTATTACCCTTCCTTCTAAATAATAATTGTATTTTGTAATTGTCGATCAGTTTGATAAAGGTCTCAGCAGAGACCGAAACGTCACCAATAATAAAGCGTAACAGTTTAGAATCCGGGAATCTTATCTTTCATTTCGAAATGCACAGTGAAAATATTCACCAAACCAATATTTATTTTATTTATTTATTTATTTTATGAAATGTACGTACATGAATGCATATACATTTTGTTTTGATAATTCTTTGAAAATAATGGAATCTACAAATTTTAAATTCTGCACAAAACACTTTCATGCCACGTTTGGTGTCATATACAAAAACTATAAAGCTTCCCTCTCTGCTTCTACCACCTCCCATACAAAAGCCATTTTCACTATTCGAAATAATTTAAGATGACATACCCGGTACATTAAACACTTTCCCATTTTATCGAGAATATCATATGATTAAGCCTTACACCCAAACATAATTCTGTTGTTTTTAATTATTTTGCAAATTTCCAAATCAAAAATTTTGCGTTTTTGAGTCTTTTTCAATACATAATCTGCAGGTTAGAGTTCTACTTTGGTGCGTAACAGTTTTTCTATATGTTTATCAAATGGGTGCATGTATATGTGTGTAAAATTTGAACTTTGCATCTTTTACCAGATCTCTAGAAAAATTAGTCAAAGTTTTCACCATTTTGGCCCACCAACTCCGACCCCTTACAATTGCAACTTAATCAAATTTATAGATCGTAAAGGTCTACAATCTGACGAAATTTCAACTTAATATCTGTATTGAATTTTTATATATAGCTGTTTGAAATTTTGAACAGTGCTTCATTATTTAAATGCTCCGCTTTTCATCCGCTAGAATAGTTTAGAATATCTTTCAATTTTAAAGTGCATAGCTTGAGAAATAGTCGAGATATTTATTTTCAAATGTTTTTCCTTGCACTACCGTAACCCTTCTTATAAGTATTGGTCTCCATTTAAGTCGATTATAGTCGACCTATATGCCGCCAAAATGGCCCAGAAATAAGAATTTTTAATGTTAAGCAATTTCAAAGATACAATCATTCGGAAAAAAAAAACAATTTGTTTCTAGTCGCCGGATTTCGAACTCCAATGAATAAAATAATTAAATTATTTTATAGTTTCCCTCCCAAACCTCTCTATATCGACGGTTGACAAGCAGAGGTGCTTAAGTCCAAATTTTAAAAAATTGCGTTTTTTTATTAGCTAGAACGTTTTAATATATTGAAACATTTCGGACAAAATTAAACAAACTGATGTGTCAATATTTTTCGACACATCATTTTTTCCAACTTAATTATCACAGTGAATATCAGTTTCGAAACGCTCTGATGTAGAATTTGCATTTTGTGACCTAGACAGACTTAAGCTTGTCAACCGACGATATATGAGTCGATTTTCAGCTTTCCAGAGATATACGAATTTATAGTTTTCGGGTTTTCTTCAAGGGCTTAGAAGTTTATATGCGCTGAGCTTTCACATACGCGTACGGCATACAGACTGAAGGATTCTTTTTTGCATTTTTAGGCAAATCTAATCAAGAGATGAGAATAAATTAAATTTCAGTGCAGCGTATATTTTTTTTGCCACGTCGATCACAATAATTTATTATAAGAATAATAAATAAATAAACTGCCAACAAGTCGGGCGAAACTTTATTATTCTTGGCACATGTTGCGGATGAGTGGAAAGTCAATATGCAGGTTAGAGTGGTTAGGGAAGACTAAGTGAAAGGGAGTTTTTGGCCCTGCCTATTTAACAATATTTCATTCGTTTCTGCAAGTATGGGTTTTTATGAGGGGAGGAGGAGAGTTAATAGTAAGGGTGGGTGGATGTTAATAGTTTTTTAATTAATTGCTTGAATCACGTCCAATATTCTCTGTATAGAATGTGTCTCATACACGAAGTTGCATAGAATTTTCATAAAATTCGGTGTATTTTACATTCACGAAACCGAACATTTGTATGAGAGGGGGTAAAGAAGTTAGGGGTATCGTAAATTTTGATATGTAGTTTCATTTCGCTTTTTTTTAAGGTGCTTGTATAAAATTTCAAGTTCATAGCTTTTAGTTTGTTGGTTATTAGTTGATTTAATGAAATTGGTCGAAATCATAGTTTTGTATGGGAGGGGGTAGAAGAGCAAGCGCGATTTCAAAACTTTAAAAGCAACTTCATTTGAATTATTTTTATAAGTTTTTATGCAAAATTTGAAATTGATAGCTTTTAAGAGTTAGCTGATAACTTATTTCATATAAATGCTCGAAAAAATTATTTTGTATGGGAGGGGGTAGAGGAGGTAAAGGAATCGTAAGACTTGTGATGCAATTTTCTTTCTTTTCAGTTGGAAGGTGCTTGTACAAAATTTCAAGTTCGTAACTTTCAATTTGTTTGTTATTTGTTGATTTAATGAAATTGGTCGAAATCATACTTTTGTATGGGAGGGGGTAGAAGGGCAAGCGCGATTTCAAAACTTTTAACGTAATTTCATTTCAATTATTTTTGTAAGTTTTATGCAAAATTTAAAATTGATAGCTTTTAATAGTTAGGTGATAATTGATTTCTTGGAAATGGTCGAAAAAATAATTTTGTATGGAAGGGGGTAGAAGTTTTAAAGATTTTGAACCAGTTAATAATTCATTCTCTTAGGAATTTTTTTTAAATGCATTTTGCAAATTTTCAAGTTTCTACCTTAAAATTTCATTCAAAAATTTTCAGCTTATGTGTTTTTTTCATTTCACATGAAACACCTTGTGCACCTTAGACCAGGGGGGTCGGTGCATAACAATTGCATAATTTTTATTATTTTTTATGGATGTACAATAAATAGATATATTGACCTGAAAAATTTAAACTTTCTATCTTTTACCAGAGCCCTAAAAAAATTACTCAAAATTTTCAATATTTTTGCTTTCCACCCCCCACTTAATTTTTTTATCAAAATTAAAAATTATATAGCTCTACGATCTGACAAATTTTTGATTTGATATCTGCCCTCAATTTTGAGATATAGTGGTTTGAAATTTTGGAAAGTTCAATGATCCCCATTTCCCCCCACTACTATTTTGTCCAAATATTATATTATGTTATTTTTATACCTATATATGTATATTTTTTTCGTATTTCTCTAGAATAGCTTAATATAAGTACCAAGTTTCAATTGCATACCTCAACAAATAGCCGAGATATTGATTTTTAAGTGTTTTTCTTTGCACCCCTCCTGACCCTCCCCCTTACAATAGTTAGCCTCTATGTAAGCTGATTCTAGTGGATGTATATGCCACCTTGAATCTGTATGCCACCATGATGGTCTAAAAATATAAATTTTTTATGCTAAGTAATTTCTAAGATATAATCATTTGAAAAAAAAATTCGGCCGACAATTGGTTCTTAGCCCTCCCTTTTTGCACACCAATGGATAAAAAAATTAAATTATTCTTAAAAGTTGTCCCACAAACTTCTTTAAATGTGTGTTGATTTTTAGCTTCTTAGCTGTAACCATGGTTGAGATATTTGAATTCGTATTTTTCGGTTTAAGCGCTCCCCCTGCCTCCCCCTGAACCCGTAAACCCCCTCAAAATGGGTATCCGCCTGAGATCCGCAACTACCTACAATCCCTCCAAAAATGAACTTTCTATCTTGAAGGGTTTGGGAGTTAATGTGCTCTGAGCGTACACACCGGCGTACGGTGGACGGCGTACAGACGGACGGATTTTTTTTTTTTTTGCATTTTTAGGCTATTTTAGTCATGAAACGCGAAAAAACAAAATTTCAGGGTAGCAAATTTTTTTTTCCCAAGTCGATCACAATACTTTATTATTAAAATAATAAAGTAAAATTCAATGTAACATAATATTGAAGACTTGTAGTTTTCAAGGCATTCGTATGGACGATGGCATAGGAAATGGAAGGTTTTAGAATCTGATTATAAACATCCTTGTCACTATGCTTTGTTACAATTTTGATATCGATATCGCTCATAAGCTGTGGAGCATAACTATAAACGCTGCCAAAATATGCGCCTTTTTGCCATTTATTTATTAGACTACTGTTATTTTTTAATTTATTATGAGAGATTGGATCTTTAGCTATTTGATCAAATACTGGATCGTAAGTTCCTGTTTTCCATCAATTCCGGCGTCCCCTAAGGCTCTGTTTTATCGCCAACTTTCGAACAACGTTTTTCCCCGACACTTCTTCTTTACTACAGCCCAAATCGGGTTTTGATGGCCTGACCTTAAGGTTCCTTAACATTTATGTGCTATTGTGAAAGGATTGTTAACCCTTCGCATAACCTTCTATCTAAGAATTTTCATTTTCGCAGATGGTGGTGGCCAAGATGTACCCAAGCAAGTAGTATGCTGAAATTATACGTCGACTGGAATATGAGCTCCCGACCTTCGCAATGTAAACCAACACTATTAATACGATACAATTCAAAGTTTGCAGATGTACACTTAACTACACTTAAGAGCACTTACTGTTTCAACTCAATTACTGAAACTCAGTTCTCTTCCATAAAATTGTGAACTCTAATAGAGTTTAAGGCCTTAAGAACACAGTAATGTCATCTTTCCCTTAAACACATCATGCGTTTGAAGGCATGCTTCTCAAAGTATTTCCTAGGTATGATTTAATAAAAATTAAGACACAGCTCACAAGAATTCTCAACCAACCCTATCGATTCAGGATCAGTTGGCGAGATTTTTACGTACTTTATAAAAGATAGCATCAAACATTGAAGAGAAGAAGATACAATCCGTAATTGAACTAACATATGTTCCTAAAACAAAAATTGACCAAACAATTATCACTGAGTCCTTCCGCCAAACAAACCCAGCTGCTAATTCACTTGAACCTTGATCAATGTATTATAAATTCGGCGTCATACCGACTGACACCTCCGGCCACATTCTAGTGTGACAATAAAAATTTTGACAAAAAAAAATATAAATTCCATTATATATTTATTAGAGCTTCTCCAAATCATCCAATTTCGCAAGGAAAGAAAATGGGACGAAGAGGATTAGAACTACACTAGAGATAGTTTTCTGAGGTAAAATACAATAGACACATGGTCGTGGTGCTTGCTGGTCTGAACCACACAAAAAAACTTTAATATAAAAGTAAGTAAGCTCTTGAATTGTTTTAAATAAAAAAAAAATTGAAATATATACTCTCAGCGTCCGATAACAAAAAACTAATAATCTTAGGAATTTCGCATATATTGCAAAAATTGAAAAAACAAAAACATTTTTTCTTCTTGGAAGCTAAAGAACTTTTACCATGAATTTTTCTAGATTCAATGGGAAAAAACGGCGAATCTAGGTCCAATAAAACAAAAATTTCATTTATCTCGGCAGACAAGAAACATACCAAGTAAGAAAAAATTATTTTAAGGTGTTCTACAACTTTGAAACACTTAATTTTCCAACCCGGTAAACAAATTGTTTAAATATATTTTTTGTTTGGTAAATAACATTCAACCTACCGGAAGGTGATCATTTCAAAATTTCAGGACTGTTCGAAGATGTGATCAAGCTTTTGTTACCACACCCAATTTTTTCGGTTTAGATTTACTCGACTTATCGTCTAGACATATAGAAATACGTCACAATGAAATCTACTCTCTTAGATTACAGTGACTTCAAATAGTAAAATTTTGTCAAAAAAACTGTTTTCGAAATTGTTCTCTATCACTCCAATTCCTTCTTACATATTTTGTAATATGAGAAACTAAAAACAATAAAGTTAAAAATTAACTTGAAGATTGCAGCATATTGCCCGAAAAATCCAATAAGCAATAGCCTTGAAAAGTAATGAATAGTTTCTACATATTATTTTTCATCTCTGCATATCTATACTTTATGTAAAATTAAATTCTATGCTTAATAGTAGTAAATATATCGGAGTTGAAATACAAACACAACATTTCTATTCAGCATTGAGATTATTAGTCTTATGTCCCATTTCAACATTTAAAACAGTAATTACGTCACAAGGTTAGTAATTTATATAATTGGTTTTATAGCCAGAAAAGAAAAAACCATCGTGATATGTAAGGATTTTGAAACCAGTTTAACGACTGTAGAAATATTACTATTTATTTTGAATTGGAATGTATTAAATATTAAGCCAGAATTTTTCAAACACATAAAGCTAATGATTATAGAAAAGTAAAGTGGGCGGCAGAAGAAGCAGAGATGTGATTTTGTCCGTTCACTAATCTACCCTTATTTTTTGTCAAAAATTATATGAAGTTAATTTATCTGTACAAAATTTAATCTATATAACAAGCTCCCGAGCAAAACAGTATCCAGAGAGATATCTGAATTTTAGATTTCCAAGTGAAAACTTAACCTCTCTATTATCTATTTTTTTTTCGCTGTATCTCAGTTCTTAAGGTGCTATACTTTGTAGCAAACTTATAATAGTCTGTAGTGTGAAAAAAGTATGTGACTATTTGGGTAGACTTTCATTCCTAGGAAGTTTATCGTATACACATATGTCTTTTTTTATTAATTACAAGCATACTCACTCCCTTGCTTTGTACGTATTTTGTACGAAAAAGAAGAATTTTTAGCAAAATAATATATTTGTCAGTAGCAGTACAACAGAAAAAATATACAAGCTTCACCAGTCGTTAGGGTCGTTCTCATTCCCCTTCCCCAACCTTCCCAATCCCATTCCTTCCCACCATGACTGTGCTTATGCATTGCACATAAAGGCCCAAATTACTTATAACACTGTGTTTATATGAGGGCTTCCTTATATATAGTACATTCGTTATGATGAATTTATAATTCGATTTATTTATAAATAACTTCAAATCTTTTTATGTTTGGACTCTTGAATGGCGACGTAGAGTTTTCTTTGTGAAAATACTTGTCATTTTGGGAAAATTTGAATTTGCAATGTGCTAACAAAATATTAAAAAGGAAGTAGCATCGACCGAAAAACGAACCCGGGCTGACCGTGTGGTACGCGAGCATTGAACCACCAATGCTGATGGAATTGTCTCACCAAAATTTTTGGATCTATAATACTTTAATTAGAGTCAAATGGATTCACTAAAAATATCAATTTTATTTTGAACTCATCCATGGAATGAAAACTATTTGAAATTATAATATTTAGGCCTTTAGTCAAATCGTTAAAAACTGTACTCGTAAAAAAATGTCTACCGGGAAACGAACCCGGGGCCGGTCGCATGGCAGGAGGGTTTTTCCACTGAACCGACGAAATTATCTCGGCAAGACTTAGTAATCTACTTAATATGAGTCTTCAAATATATGCACAGTTATTGCTTATTATATAGATTAATATTAATAAAAGCTACCAATATTCATGTTACGGAGTGCTATTAATCGTAAAAAAGTAAGGCTCTAGCCTAGTGTATAGCGTGTTGGTGAAGGTCATGAGCTCAAATCCCTATCGACGCATAATTCCCACGCACTGACTACGTGGGTATGAATGAGTTACTTCAATCTTCGTTTATAAAGGATTGTGCAAAGCACGAACAAGCAATCAAAAATATCAAGTTATTGTTAAGAGACCTGAAGGTCTAGAAGCCAAGGCCCTATTGGGGCTGTAGTGCCATTGAATAAGATAAGATATTTCTTAAATTGTTGTTATAGAAAAACTGGTCCCAACCAGTTACTAATATAAAGCTAACACATCAATAATTTTTTACTCCCCAGTAATTAAATATCTTAAAATTAACAAGATAGCTAAACGCAAAAAAAAAAAAATAAATAAAATCAAAATATTATTTCAGCAGCAACAACAAAAATCTAAAATATTCTTTCCCGCATCACGTATATGATAAATTACCCACTAAAAATCTCCGTTTCAGTTCACTTCAAATACTTCATTGTACGAAAATATAAAAACAACTTTCTGTACTTAATTTTCCTTTTCTTACAACAACAAAAATTACATCACAAACATGACAAGAAAAGCCTGGGAAATTCGAAGAGGTATAATATAAAACAATAATTAAAATTGGGAAAGTTTTCTCTTCACAATTTTCCATCAGCATAAATTCACTCGGTATGAAATCTGTTTGTGATTAGTTTCACGTCTTTCAATTATTCCTTGCCTTGCTATATATAATTCCCGAAAAGTGGAACAGACGGAAAGAACTTTTTCTACTATGTATGGCAGAAATAACTTTCCCCGAAAATATAGTCCCATCCGGAATATACCGAGCCAGCTATAAGACGAAAGTTTTCTATGCGTAAAGGATGAGAAGGATCCTTGGTCTTGATCTCGCTCCCTCTCTTCTACTTCGTGGGCATAAAGAAGTATAAAGTTTGCCAAGTATGATGGTTGACATTCGAAATGGATATGAGAAAAACATGCGTCGTTATAATAGGGATCTGCCCATAATAATAATTGTGGTAATAAATAAATACTGCCCCACTGGCACACAAACCAAGGTTCTTTCTTAATTCCCACCTTCGCATCTTTCTTCTCTGTCCTTGGTATTTCAATGATATTTTCCATGAAGAAAACTTATTCTACGATGTATTAAATACGCGTGGGAATTTTAACATATGGTGGTCCAAAGTAAATGGCCTGTAAAGATCAATAAAGCGAGAGGCAAGTAACAAACTAGACATGAAACATACCAAAGTGGTCATATCTTTGGGTTAGACAGCCCCGAGGATGTTTTAAATGTTTCTCTTGTTGTGAAACTATTACTACTGTCGTAGACATCCATCCCGAAAATGTTATAAGCTTCGAGATTTGAGAGTCGCTACAGCTTTACCCGGAGGATTATGAACCACAGGACCGAGATAATTACTTGATTTGTTACATTTAATGCAGAGAATGTATGGTTTAAACCAAAGGGTATTACAATATACACAGGATTATATGGAGCTCTACGGTGAAAATAATGTATCGTATAGAGCGAGAGTTAGTTACACGGTGTCTTAACTATATGTATATTCGATTAGAGAACTTAAATAAAGAAAATTCGATTTTAACAACGAAATAGTTTCCCTAAACCTGAACAAACTTTAATACTTAAATCTCGATGCCGAGTACGAGTATGTAATTTGGTTACAAAATCTTCCCACGCTCCTTTACATGGCATATTCATAGGTATATATCTTTAATGGCTTCCAGAGATTAGTTTTTGGCATTGTGTGAAGTAAGTTTACCTATAGGATATGTGATAGGCATATAGGTAAATATATCCGTGTGATCGTTAATACCGCCGACTGTATAATGGTCTTAAGATACCACAGAGCCAGACTCTTTCAGGAATTATTAGGTATATGAAACTTCTTCCTTGCAAACTTTGCTAGACGCTATGCTGTAGCATTCGTTCCCTGTCGAAGCAAATGACGATGTAATATGAAATATAATATTTATTTCCATTTGAGATGTTGTCTAGCATACTGTGACGGTGTAGTTGTATTGTAAGCTTTATAACGAGCAAACAATGAGATATGATTTATTTATCCTATTGATGTCAAGAGAATTGTGCCAATACAGAAAAAAAATGCTTTTTGGTAATGTTCATGAACATACATATACTTAAGTAGAAATCGATATTTGTTCCATAGAGGCTTAATCATCATATTTTTCCAAGTAATACCGAATCTCTCTCCTAATTTTTTATGATAATAGCTCCGATCATAAGTATCGTAATCTGTGTGCAGTATTTGTAAGATTAAGCCTAAATGCAGTAGGTATCAAGAACTAAGGATACTAATTGTTTGAGATTTTAAACGATTGGACGTAAGGAGCCAATGTCCCACCCCTTTTCTTTTAGAAAGTAATAAACACTTCTTCTTGGTTAATTAGCTGCGCTGTTGTTAGATGCTGCTTCTGCAATAGTGTCTCTCCGAGCCGTCTTAAATGAAATAAATCTTCATCAAATAAACAAAATATGTTCAAAAAATTCCAAGACTTTTTCAATTGAAAGCCAATGTGTAATAACTTACAATATAGTACGAGGGGAGGTAAAAAAATTCGCAGGCAGAGTTTCTAATACTTAATTAAAAAGTCAGAAACAAAATTTTTGGAGGAACCATTTATCTTAATGTGATGAAATTGGCAAATGAAAACCACTTAACTCACCACTACACGAATGATGAATTGGATATGGTGAGTTCGCAGGTGTCGATTGTGAAATTTCTGCCAGACTCTGATACAGCGTATCTCCTTGCATGGAGTGACTCTACTCATGGCTGTAGTTACTCCATTGGACACTAGAGGCGCCTAAGAATAGTTTGGCAAACGTGAAGCCCGATATTGGGAGCGAATTTTAAAAAAAAAACGTGTCGACCGTTTTCTTTGGTACGTTTTTAAGTTTGTAATATTTAACTAAAAAGTCACAAACAACATTTTTGAAGGAGCCATTTATCTTAGTGTAATGGAATTGGCAAAAGGATACCAATTAACTCACCTCTGCACGAATGGTGAATTGGAAACGGTGAATTCGCAGGTTGTGACATTTCTGCTAGACTCTGATACAGTGTGTCTCCTTCTTGCATGCAGTGACTCTACTCATAGCGTACTGAATTTGGACTACTGCGTTAATAGATAGCATCACTAGTATTGATGAAAAAAAAAAAAACTGTCGTGAATCTTTTTGATTACGCGGCATATATATTTGTTTAAAGTAGGGGTATCTATCAGGCAGGCCACCACACCGAACTAATATTAAAGTATTCGTAGCACAACATATAATTGCAGGTGCAGGTACCGTAATAAAACTCTTCCTCGTGTAGAGTATATTTCGGATTACTTCGAACACAGGATACATTCGCAGTAATATATCTGCTTAGTTGCTTTATTACAAAATGGCATTGCTTCCGCTCTAGTATATTTCGAATTCAAGTTATGCCCTATACGCTGCATAAACAAAAAGCAGTGGATAGGTAAATCGGTCTTAGAAAACTGCAATTGAAGTTGTCTTCATTAAACTATAAATAAGAAATGCGAACTGTTCACCTATTTGCTGAACTTCTGAAAACTGGCTGAAATTATTTAACACCACTACCACTTTCTGCTAGTAACTTTATCCCTGACTCCCTCAAGGAAGTCATTTGGGACCACTTCTATTTGTCCCGGCCATTAACGAATTTGCCTCTATTTTTAAAGTAGTACTTATTTATGCTGATGACATTAAAATCTTTAGGTCTCTTAGTTCCAACATTGATAATCATTTTTAGGACGATTTGAGGATAAATGGTAAAAAAATTCGCAGGCAGAGTTTCTAATACTTAATTAAAAAGTCAGAAACAAAATTTTTGGAGGAACCATTTATCTTAATGTGATGAAATTGGCAAATGAAAACCACTTAACTCACCACTACACGAATGATGAATTGGATATGGTGAGTTCGCAGGTGTCGATTGTGAAATTTCTGCCAGACTCTGATACAGCGTATCTCCTTGCATGGAGTGACTCTACTCATGGCTGTAGTTACTCCATTGGACACTAGAGGCGCCTAAGAATAGTTTGGCAAACGTGAAGCCCGATATTGGGAGCGAATTTTAAAAAAAAAACGTGTCGACCGTTTTCTTTGGTACGTTTTTAAGTTTGTAATATTTAACTAAAAAGTCACAAACAACATTTTTGAAGGAGCCATTTATCTTAGTGTAATGGAATTGGCAAAAGGATACCAATTAACTCACCTCTGCACGAATGGTGAATTGGAAACGGTGAATTCGCAGGTTGTGACATTTCTGCTAGACTCTGATACAGTGTGTCTCCTTCTTGCATGCAGTGACTCTACTCATAGCGTACTGAATTTGGACTACTGCGTTAATAGATAGCATCACTAGTATTGATGAAAAAAAAAAAAACTGTCGTGAATCTTTTTGATTACGCGGCATATATATTTGTTTAAAGTAGGGGTATCTATCAGGCAGGCCACCACACCGAACTAATATTAAAGTATTCGTAGCACAACATATAATTGCAGGTGCAGGTACCGTAATAAAACTCTTCCTCGTGTAGAGTATATTTCGGATTACTTCGAACACAGGATACATTCGCAGTAATATATCTGCTTAGTTGCTTTATTACAAAATGGCATTGCTTCCGCTCTAGTATATTTCGAATTCAAGTTATGCCCTATACGCTGCATAAACAAAAAGCAGTGGATAGGTAAATCGGTCTTAGAAAACTGCAATTGAAGTTGTCTTCATTAAACTATAAATAAGAAATGCGAACTGTTCACCTATTTGCTGAACTTCTGAAAACTGGCTGAAATTATTTAACACCACTACCACTTTCTGCTAGTAACTTTATCCCTGACTCCCTCAAGGAAGTCATTTGGGACCACTTCTATTTGTCCCGGCCATTAACGAATTTGCCTCTATTTTTAAAGTAGTACTTATTTATGCTGATGACATTAAAATCTTTAGGTCTCTTAGTTCCAACATTGATAATCATTTTTAGGACGATTTGATAAATTTTAATAATTGGTGCCGCCACAATTATCTCCGTTTGAATGTGGACAAATGTCATGTTATGTCATTTACTAGGGAAGTCTCACCGTTTATAATAATATATAGTATAAATAATTGTATTTTGGATCGTGTTAACTCCATAATTGATTTTGGTGCTACATTTGACCATAAACTTGATTTTCGCTTCTATATAATTAAGATTGTACAAAAGAGTAATTCGATATTGAGATTCACCACGCGCTTATCCACGAAAATTAACATCTCCTTTGTTAAATTGATTCTTTATAGCATCTTCGTTAGATCTCACCTTGAATACGCTTCTCAAGTTTGGTCTCCTTATTATGATAAGCATATTCGCAGAATTGAATCAATTCAGCGTAAATTTGCGAGAATAGCCTTAGGCCACGTTAATTGGAGTGACAGAGTTCATTTTCCTCCTTATATCGATCGACTTAAGCTATTAAATATGTCATCACTCTCAAAACGACGTGAGGTAGCTGATGTAGTTTTTGCTCATCAACTTCTTACAGAGTTAGTTGATTTGGTCTTGGTGCAGTTTTTTGTTGGTCAATTTTTACCAAGGTAGCCTAGATTGCTACAGATTTGTTTTCACCGAACAAACTATGGTATGAATGAGGCGATTTTGAGTCTCGCGAGAGAAGTTAATAAGAATGCTGATGTATTCGACTTCTCTTTTGATCAGCTGTGTTTAAAGCGTAGACTTAGTTGATACCAATTCCTTTTTTTTGTTTTGTGCTATTTTTATTTATGGACTTGGTGTATGGATGTTGTTGTTTTTTTCGTCCCTTCACTAAATGATGAGTCAGAAGATAATTCGATTTCCAACTTTTAATTTGCAACCGATTTATGGCAATTCCCTGCATTAAGGAGTTCCGATAGTGACAAGACTAGATCTCGCTTAGCACGAAACTGCGAGTTCTTAAAGCATGTATCGAATGCATGTTATTATATGGTTGTACAACATGGAAAGAGACCGAAAGGCGTACGAAGAAACTGCAAGCTTTCGGGAGCCAATGTGTTCCACATATTGGTCGAACAAGGACAGAGGCATAGAAAAAGTCCATGACTCAAGATCGTACCTTGTAGAAGAGAATTAATTCTGCTATATGCCCCTGCAGTAGACTAAACTGGATATGTTGTTGACCAGATCAGAAGCGAATAATCAACAAGAACTCATTCGTGTATAAGTAGCTCCAACATAATAATAGTTTGAAACTAAACAAGGAGGTCAAGTATGCCATACACCATGGAACGCCACATGCTAAGAGTGATTACAGTGTGAAGAAATGTACAAAATTCTTTGTATTTGGGTCAACGAGTCATTCTTAGTACCGGCTTTCGCGGGAAGAATTGTAAGCCATCTCCAACCCCCAGTCCTAATATAAGTACACAGTATTGAAGACTAGTACGCCTCTCACTAATTGCATCCCACCCACCAAACAACTGGCTCAGTAACGGTCCGATAAATCAATTCAACCAATTATTTTCTGGTGCTAACTTCAATGCCTACTTTTTATGAAATCTAGGTAGGTTGAGCTGGCTACCCAGACACAAGTCCGAGCGCACATAGACCATATGCTAGACCTAAGGTAAAGAAAACTTTCAACTTTTATGCTCTCTATTTCGAGGATACGATCCAATGGCTTTTCGAACTATATTTACCTTTATTTCAAATATTTTACCAACCAAATCAAGAATCAACCCGGAACCTTCAAAAGAACATTATTTGCTATTCTCCAAACTTCTGTGAAATTTTCGATTTATATCAACTCGTTGTGGCCGAACATCAAACTAATATAGGAAGAGCTTCATGTGTTTTTCTAATTTCAATGAAAAATGCAAAGCTAGTATAACGATACACTTTCAGCAAAGCACTCAAGCTTAATACGTTATTAAAGTATAAATTGGAAAAGCACAAAACTTGATCGACCATAAAGTGAAATCGATGTTATCTAAACCGCAAACGATTTTCTTGTCAATTTAAAAATTGCGAATTCTTTTTTCTCATTGTTTTGATCTTTGACCATTTCCATTCTCCAATCTCAGAACATTGCGTCGCCATACAAAAGGATATGAAATAGTCATTTCCCTTCCCGATAAAGACGACAAGAGTTTTGCACAGAAAGACTTTTCGGAGTCGAATGAAGCTATCGAAATGTGAAAAAAGGACATCATTTTCAGTTCCACTTCATGCAACAAGCACTCTCTTTGAATAAGCAAATAAAGTCGCTACCCGACTACTGGCTGAGTGTTCTGCCCTCGATGAAAAGTTCATCCTTTCAAAATAATGATGGTAACGCATCGTTTGAAATCAATCGACTGCGACATTCGATTTTCACCTGCGATGGCAAATGTTTGCTCCTCGATTGGTGCGACGACGACGACACCATCATTTCGAAATGCGATGATCAATGGCGTTTATGTGTTCCGTTTTATGATGATGAAATAATTTTGTACATGAAAGGATATTTTAATTAAGTTAATTGGTAATAAGGTCCCCAAAGAAATCGAAATTAATTATCAAAATGAGGAACAGCGCACCCGTCAGGCATGCGTAATTATATCGTAAAGGATTTCATTGTTCTTCTTCACGAGCATTTGGTTGGGGTAGTTTTTCATAGTCTAGCTCAATAGCAATGTGCGACATTTTTATGGTCATCAAGGGTGTCTATTTATTCATTGTTTTGTATGCGATTTGGAGTGAGGTGTACTTTACTGGTGTGAAATAATAGCACATAGCTGATTATAGATGTGGTATAATAAGCAGTTGAAAATTTAAACTGGGAGTAAACAAGTCCTGCCGACAACTAAAGATCGAGGATCTTGATCGCGGTTTGAGACGACTCCAACGTCCTTACAACACAAAATTGATTGATGTTGAATAATTACAGTGGTACTTCATGAAAACACATAGCAACAATTTAATAAAGCAGGAAAAAAAGTTTGCGAATTCAAGTGTCGACCAATGTGTTAAATATTCAATAATTAAACAAAGCTAACTGAAAATGCTAGGTAATTGAATTACTCGTTTACATTATCGAAAACATTAGCTCCCGAATTTACTAACTCATTTGAATATTCAAAAATCAACAGAAAAATTTTATGAAAAGACGAAAAAAAAACCGATTACCAAGATTCCGATTCTATTGTAAAAAGTCTCCCATCATGTATTCTTTATAAAATATTATGACCGCATAAGAATAAAGTTGCCAAAATTTTTTCATAACTCATAAAAAGAAATGTAAAAAAAAAAATAGGTACATACCTATTTTCGCTTGCGTGGCTCCAATGAGTGACAGGATCAAGATTCCTGCATAAAATACAGAAACAATTGTAGTAGAGCTGTGACTCCGTGGCTTATTCGAAATCGTTCTTAAGCCCATTTTTAAGATCATTTCGACGACGTATCCAATGTGTAAACGTGTTCGGCGTATTAAAAATATGCGAGAATGTCTTCAACTTTGCGTCGCCGTTATAACAGGAAAATATAAACACGTTCCTCTGATTGTTACACCAGCACCGGCATTAGTGAATAAGATTTTTGTCGTTGGTGTTAAGTGTATGCTTAACATATTCCGCCCCGCAGTTTCTTCACTATTCCTTCGCTATGTCCTTCAACTTTCCAGGGCGATTTTTCGCGCCCCCTTTATATCGCGTTACGCTCACTGCTGTCTTTGAGGGTAGAAACCTTGGTCCCAACAACGATTTAAGCGAATCGCTTGAATTTTCTTTTTTTATGGCGTCTGGTGTGTGAGGAAGAGTAGTGAATCCCTTAAATAAAAAGAGTAAAACCGAAACAAATCCGACGGGGTAAATGTCCTGGGAGGCGAATGGGCACACGAAATGGTAATCACTCACGAAAGACAATGCTCCTCATGACTCACATGTAACTTTAAAGGTGTTTGGGGGGTTGGAACAAAGTTACGATAACGTCTCTTGCACTTCTCTTACGACGAAAGGAAACTTTTATTCTCATTAGAACCAACCCGGCACTTAATCTTCGTTTTACGACGAACACTGTTGGTTTAAATCCGCGCGCGAACGTGAGAAGTTATTCGGTTTTATTGATGCAAAATTATGACACCAACGAGTGTTGTTTCAGGGATGATGAAGGTGCGAAATGCGAATCACATCTGTTGCTACAATCGAACGGGGATGATGGCAGCACAGCGATGATGGAGGCAAAATGTTTTATTAACTTTTCGGGTGGCACTCATTTTTCGTAGCGAAATTTTCCCATTTTCATAATTTCAACGCGACTCGCGGAGCTATGGGGGTTCCGTCGTGCCGGTTCACGAAGGACTTTCTTTTTCTACTCTCAAAATGCACTCACACAATCGAAGAAAAAAGGAATCTGCTTCTCAGATATGGTACGCTTTCTGTCCTACCATATTCCTGAGATGCCCCCTGGCCTTATGGTGATATGCTGTAGCCGTTGCTCCATTTTTTATTAAATATTCACCAGGGAAGGATATCAAGTTTTGATGTCGAGCCATTATTTTCTTCCAGCAAGTATGTCCTTGAAGTCATCTTGTAACATTCTTGTGGTTTTTGTCTATTCATGAAGACCGGGTAAACTGAAAAAGAAAAGAAATAAAAGAGAAAGGCATTTTATTAAAGTATGCGTGGAATACGCTATGTTGAAATTCTTATATATTTAAGGTATTATTTCGTATATAAATTATCATAAGATTGAAAATGGTTTCGAGCACGAAATCAGATATCGATTGCCTGAAAAGCGTGAAGTTTATTCAGGTAATTGGTATATAAGGATATGTTTGATTTCTAAGAAAGGGTACTGGAAACGGGTTTACCCACCTAAAGATTTTCAACCCAATTACGAGAAATTGGGAAATAAATAAGATAAGTTATTTCAAAGATTGACTATTTGTCAAGCGGAATATTTTAATATTGTTTGTAGCATAGGATTTAGCAATAATGTAAGCTATAACGTATAAAACATAACCATTACTAAGAACATCAAATAAAAAGTGTAAAGTGAAGCATTCATGAAATGAAAATGTAACATATAACTTCAATCAAAACATATAATAATCTGGTGAGATAGGATTGACAAGTATGTGCGAAGTATTTTGGAAATGAATGTTTATTTTTCACATTATTCGAATTTAGTGGTCTTACAATTACAAAAAAAAAAAAAAGTCATTGTGGTACGTGGAATGTTTTCATTGCAGAAATTTTACTCGCAATCTGAGTGTGCAAATGTGAATGAGTCAAATGGGATAAACACGTAGTATCCATAATATATTCAAACAACTCAGGAAAATGTGATTCTTAAATTGTTTTTAATGCTCTGGAACGTGTAGGATATGTTATAGTTACGAATGACTTGATACCATTTCAGAATATTGTTCTACATTGAATTTTATTATTATCGTATCACTAAAAACATTGATTTCAGTAGTTTTGTGAACAATATAAACTATCTCAAACTAAATTAATTTGTATTGATGTATGATACTCCCTAATTTAAAAAGTTCCAAAATAAAACATATTCAATTCAGCTTTAAAATTAATTAACAACGTTAAAACAATCTCCCTGAATTCAATGACTTAGGGCGTAGTCTACAATGCCATGGTCGTGAGTTCAAATCACGAGCGACGTATAATTCCAGCATGGTGCCAGCTTGGATATACCTTGGTCTCCTCAATCTAATAAAACGAAAATTCGTAAATAGAGAATCCCTTCCACAAAAGATAATGCAAAAATGTTAAGAAACCTGAAGACCAGGAGGCCAATGCCCCATTCGGGCTACAGTGACATTCTAGAAATAGTAGAATTCAATGACTTCTGTACCCGGGCCGCTTCCACTCCAGGAAGCACATGTTTCTTCAGAACAGCCAATGACATCGAATCTTCCAGAATTCTAACTTTACTGAATAGCGGAATACTACTGTGATGTTTTTAGCTAGAAATTTCAAAAAGAACATCGCCTTGTGATAGTGCGCTGCCATGATGAAAGATCCACGTGATTGTTTGTCATATCTATGATTGCTTACTGCGCACTACGTTATATAAACGATGCATAGTTCCGAAATAGAACTGTATACAACAATAAAAGTTTAAGACTGAGGGGAGATTTAGTGGAGTTGTTACACTTTCAACTTCTCGGCTGGTCTTTAAAACTAATTTCATCAAAATAAAAATTATTCTTTATTTCGAATATATTTAGTCTAGGCACTGGTTTCGTCAAAGTGTGACCTATCCAATGCTAGTTCCGCCTTTGAATCTTAATTTCTTTCTTAGTGTGTACAGCTATACTTCAGAGTTCCCTCTGGGAGATGATACCTGCCCAGAATATCCCATGCTTAGAGGCTTTGGTTCATGAAAATTTGTAGTTCCGTGGTAAGCACTTTCATATAGTGTATCGATATATCAACGTGGATCCTTCAAGCACTAGCCAAACACTTGGAGCTTCGTGAGAAGGAAGATCTCATTTAACTTTCCGAAAATCTGGCGAGATCTATTTAGATAAACCGAAACAGATCAACAAATCCTGAGAAAAAATAAATAAAAACTTATTCCCCATCTTATCAGTTAAGGATAATCAGTATGGCTTAGCCATAATTTTCGGTATGGCAGGAAAACATATGCCACGCCAATTGATCGCTCTTCTTTTGAACTTTGAAAATCACTCTTTACATTCAGCTTGATATCTTCCTTTATTCCAAGCAAGTGCTGTTAATAGATCGGTTGGTAGTCTGTTTCTAAACCTGGGGCTTTTTTCTCCGCCATTCGCCGAATGACGCAAATTATTTCTTAAATGGGTCTGTGCTGTTGGGAAGCTGATGTATCTGGACTGACGGACATCTAATTTCAACTTTCTTATCATGCTAATAATACACATAATTGGAACTCAATTTGAGCCTGATAAACTTGATACGTAATGATAAAACTTTTCTCTTCTACAGCCCAAATTGAGCCTTGGCCTCCTGACCTTCAGGCTCCTTTAGATTTTTCATTACTTATTTTGGAAGGGTTGTTAGACTTTTGCATAACCCTTTATCTTTGAATTTTTCATTTTCGTAGATTGAGGTGACCAAGGTACACCCAAGCAGGCAGTGTGTTAGAATTATGCGTCAACCGGGATTTGAACTCACGACCTTCGCATTGTACACTAATACACTAGTCACTAGGCTACATCCTAGCTTAATAATGAGGATGAGAAAATTGCCTTATAGTAATTCGTGACATGGTGTAATTTGTATCGGTTGTAAAGTAAAGATATTTTTTAAACCATTGAGAACAATTATTAAAAAAGAGTTTAATCCAAAATTTCAAATTAGTTGCTTCAGCATCTCCCAAGAAAATCTGATTATTTTGAAATCATTTTTAAGTGAAAGGGTGAATAACTACGATTTGGCTCATTCACAAACTTCACCATATATTTTCACCAAAAATTACATGAATAAAAATTGAACGATATAATTCATCGCATTCTGAAGCAAGCAAGAAGAAAGCAAACGGACAGGTATCTAGGTAGCGATATAAAATTCTAACTAGTCAATCTTTTTTACTTTAGATGATTTAGGCATTTTTTTTCGTTGCTTTAAGCTATCGAGATGAAATATGTTATGTTCATAAAAAAAGGGAAAGTTCGTGAATGGACCTTTTTACTTCACTCCTTCTACCACCTCTTATACAAAGTACATGAAATTCAAAGGAAAATATTATATTTTCTTCGGAACCTGACGACTTGACTAGACCAAATTTTAACGATGTGAAATTCGGTTTCGATCTGCCAACTCTTTTACCTTTATTCCATACATATGTATGCCTAGTTTAGAAAAATGTATTATATCGATTATTAAGAATGAATTTTTCTTCCGATAATTCCTAATAATTTTTAGAAAACCTTTCAGCTTCATCCCACTTGTTCAACCGCTCCGAAACAAATTTCTCATAGTTTAGAATTTTAAGAACTAGCAAAAGTTATCGACTTTTAAATTAAAATACACCATTAATCAATCAAATTTTTGTTAAGACCCTCTATAGGCGAATAGGACAGAAACAACGCTCTTCCACAAGTCGCGATTCCGAGCATCGGCTTTAAGCTGCTGCCAGGGCTTGTTTATTCCTCTGGTCTCCTGCTCAACTGCTCGCTTCCATGTGCTACATGGTCAACCAACCCGACGTATTCCTTGGCGATTATTATCCAGAGCCTGTTTGACGATGTTTCGCTCTGAATTCCTCAAAGTGCGACCGATCTACTGCCACTTCCGCCTTTGAATCTCAACACCTATTTAAGTCTGTCCAGTTGTACTCCAAAATTCGTCGTTGGAGATCACTTCTGGCCAGAATATTCCTTCAATGCGTCGGAAGCATTGGTTTACGAAAGTTTGTAGTTTCTTGGTAAGTCGAACGGTTATATTCCGCGTAGTACAACCATATAACAACACGAATTTGACGCATGCGTCAAAAACTTGAAGATTCGTCCAAAGGGATAGCTCTCTTAACCTCTAGAAAGGGGAAAGGATACCGAAGGCCTGACGAACTTTATTTAGACGAGCCTCAATATAATTTTCGGCTCCGCCGTCCATGCTGACAATGCTTCCGAGATAACTAACATCTTGCACCTCTTCCAAATCTTATCCATTAAGAACAATCGGTGTGTTTGCGTTCGAACCCATGTGCATGTACTTGGTTTTACGTACATTTATTTTCAATCACGCCTCTGTGCATGTAGAATGCAACGACCGAAGATTTGAGTCTAAGTTCGAACGGTTATGTACAAGTAAACACATGTTATTAGCATTATCAAGGTGACTTAAGATGTTAAATAGTCTCCATTGAAGGCCTTTATCTTCTCCACCTTCCAGTGCAGCTTTCAAGATGTCATCTATTACCACCAGAAACAGGCCTGGTGATAATATGCAGCCTTGTCTGACACCCGTTCGTACAGGAAAGCTCTCGGACAGCTCTCCTCTATGCAAGAGGCGACACCTTGCATCTTCGTAAGATTCTTTAATCATAGCTATGACCTTATCTGGAATACCTCTCCTACGCAAAGCATCACATACTTAATCTCGCTTAACGCTGTCGAAAGCCTTCTCGCAGTCCACAAACATGAGATGTAGTGGCGAACCCATTTCGGCTGACTGCTCCAATATTATCAGTAGGGTATTTGTGTGGTCGGTACAAGATGAACCTTTATGGAATCCAGCCTGATAAACTTCGAGAGTGCTCTCCACAACATCACTAATCCTATTGAGAATCACCTTAGCCATGATTTTCGATACGGCAGTAAGTAGACATATACCACGCCAATTGAAACTATTTCGAAGGTCGCCCTACTTCGGAATTTTCACAATGACGCCCTCCTTCTATTCATTCGGATATCTTTCTTTATTCCACACCTCAGTAAAAAGTTTGAGGAGTATATCGGCTGTTACTTTCGGGTTCTCTTCGAGGAGTTCGGTTGATAGTCCGTCTATACCTGGGGCTTTCCTTCCCTGTTCATCAACTGGTTCATGATTTTAAATAGTGAACTTATATCTCCAAGGTAAGATGCAGATTCTGCTTTGTTGGCCAATGGCCTTTCTCTTGTCGCATCTAACAGCCTTTTTAAGCTGTATATGAGCATCGCGATGGTTCTGCCTCAAGTCGGGCGTTCGTTGGTTCACATCGGGTTGAGAGATGATTGCTAATTTGGCTTTTTTGTGATCGCCAACCTTGTCCCATGTATCTTGCGACATCCAATATTTCTCACCGCTTTGCACATATCCCACAGATTCTTCAGCACTAGTTAGAAAAGTGTTTCTGGTTGCCTCCCAATTGGCGTCCAGTGTGCGCATTTCATATTCAACCAATATGGATGACTTCTGTCGATCTGGTTCTGAGTAACACCATCAGAGGAAACCCAATATGTTTTATGATGACTCTTGTGTGATAGACTTAAGCTATTAGATATGTCGTCACTCTCGAAACGTCGTGAAATAGCTGATGTAGGTTTTGCTCATCAGTTTCTTACAAGGTTAGTTGATTCTACTAAACTTTTGAGTTCAATGCAATTCGCTGTTGGTCTATTTTTCCAAGGCAGCTTAGAGTGCTACAGATTTGCTTTCACCGGACAAACTATGGTATAAATGAGCCGATTTCGTATCTCGCGAGAGAAGTTAATAAAAATGCTGATGTATTCCACTTCTCTATAGATAAGCAAGGTTTAAAGCACAGACTTAATGTTAGTTGATGCCAATTTTTGGTTAAATTTTTTTTTTGTTTTTTTGTGTTATCTTTATTTGTGTACTTGGTGCAGGGATGTTGGTGTTTATTTTATCCCTTCACTAAATGTGAGCCAGAGGATAATTCGATTTCCATCTTTTAATTTGGAATCGCGTTATGGCAATTTCTTGCATTAAAAGAAATGGGTCCCTCTGATGACCATTTGCCAAGTACTACAAAACTCTACAAATAATTCGTCGTTGTCTGGTCTCTTAATCCAAGGTCGTCACGCGTCGACCCAAGGGTCACCACGCCTCCCCAGTCCAGTGTTGTCAGATCCAACCTGGGCGTTCATATCCCCTGAGATGATAATAATATCACATTATGAGACACTTTCACAAATATACACAAAACAAATTTTAAAGAGTTTGACCTTTGCGTTCTAAAACTATTGGAGCGCTAATTTCCGGCTATTGCAAACATTCGACTGGTTGAGTCGCATACCAAAGTGAATTTCGTGGTGGAAAAACACGCACATCTCTTACGATTCGCTTTTTTATTTACGAAATTTTCCATGACTGTAAATGATGTGAACAGTCGGTTCGTGTTCTTATTTGTATGCAATTAGAAAATTGCAAAAATATTCAAAATTTTCGTGAACTAAAAGGGGTATAAAAAGGCCAAACACTGAGTTCGGTGTGTTATGCTTAGCTTATGCAGAAACCACAACCCTTTACCAGTCACGATTAGAGTTACTATATAGGAACGCACCGTGTTCTGCTGGTTTCGAGCTTGGCCTCGGAATTTAGTTTGCAAATTCTGTGATATTTTCATTCAACGACATCAATCGTAGTCATGAACGTTAACCTCTATACCTCAAAAAACAATTTATTTCTCCGATACTATACTACTATACTACACTATCATTGCCATTCTAATAGCAGAACAGAAATTACTGCGAGATTTATCTGTCGTATTAACTTCTAAATATTAAAATACTTCCGTAGCGTAGTGGGCAGCGTACTTGCTTCACAGTCAATAGCTCGATTCTCACTCCAGATAGTGTGATTTTTTAAGCACTAACTTTCATTTGCTACTGGCGATGAAAAATCATTGGAAATAAAATGTGCAAACGGTGTAAAAGTGAAATAGTTCCACTTCAAGAAGGTAAATATACTCAGTAGATGGTTCTGTTCGCTTTCTTTCATTCAGTCCCCCATAACATCTGCAAATATTTGTTAGTAGCAGCCAGTACAACTGAAAAATATACCAGCTTTTTCACTCGTTACGGTCGTTTTCACTCCCATCCCTTCCCTCCATGACTGAGTTTGTGCATTGCACACAAAGACCGAAATTGCCTATAACACAGGCCATTCTGTAAAAAACAAAAAAAAATTCTATTTTCCATAACAATTGGCAAGGTTAATTTCAATTTCATTCAATTTATTCCAATGAACTTTTAGTAAAAAGTTGCCATTTCATTTCTACGATTTTGAAATTATTCGCTTCACAGATTTATTTCCATACTATCTAAATACACAATATAACGAAAGCCTATGAGAGAGATAAGTTTCAGCTTGCGTAAACATTATAATGTTCAAAGCAAATAACGCAGAATTATTCCCAGTGAGAAACATTGCTAATTGGAGCATAGAATCAGGTCTGAACTCAGGGGAAAACTCAAAAATTAGGCCAAATAGCAATAATTTCACACATTCCGCAAGATCTCAATAGGCTCAACAACTAAGCTAAATCCGGACGTCTAATCATTCTCCACAATCTCATGTGCCTGGGAACCGGTACAATTTCATTACAAATACGCCCCAAAGCATTTTCCTAGGACACCCATATCTGCTTCAATTACAGTCATAAGGAGTTGGTTTTGTGTAGTCCTTTTGCATCGAGACGTATCACCGTTATTGTAGAAGCATATGTTGTATGTACCTACGTCGGAGCTGACACCAGAAAACCACAAATAAATCACCTGACGGGATAATACTATCTGAATAATGGCAGACTGAAGGATTTCACTCAACTTCAACTCATCTTGTACAGAAGCCGACAGGATAAATTGTTGCTTTGTTTGTACTTACTTCGGATATATAGTCCTGATTGTGCGTACTAAAGGGTCACAAAAAGGCGAATTGTTAATACGATAAGCGATGCAAATAAAAGTTCATTCCCATTATCAAGCAGTTAGTATAACGTGAAAACAACTCAAAATAATCATTAGGTATTCAACAGCACTTTTCCTATGAACTTAAACTGTTTTGTCGATTTTATTTCAGAAAAAATACAAACGACATGCTCATACTCCTGAAAATTATCTCATGCCTTTGAATAAATTGCTGTTGCATTGGCATCGAAATACATTTTATTTCATTTTATATTTTCAAGTTTTCATCCCCTTATAAACGATTTTAACTTTGTTTCATAATTTTCCACCGAACATGCATTGGATGTCCTACAAAAGAGGTGCACGAATGCAAGAGACAGATTTCATTTCGAATTTTGTATTCAACAAGAAAAAACGAAAAGCTAGATAAGTATGTATGTATGTAAAGAAATGTTCATTTCTATAACACCGTAGGGAATCATTACACAGGAAATGAATGTCGAAATAAATTTCTCGAACATTTCGTTCTGTATTTGAGTATGAAATTCATTTAATTTCTATTAAACGAGAATTATGAATTTTATGCAAAATAAAATAATTCTGTTTCGAGATGCTTGAAATCCTTGACCTTAATTTGGGAGTATTATGAACAAGGAAACAAGAAACAAATTAAGCTTTGTTAATTGTTTCGTACTATAAGTCATTACGGTCGTTCTCATTCCCCTTTCCTTACCATCCCATTCCCATTAATCCTTGCCATCATTACTGTGTTTGTGCATTACACCTAAAGGCCGCAATTGCCTATAATGCAGATCATTCTGTAAAAAAGTCGTTTTAGTCAAGAATTCAATATGGTGAGGTTTTATCATTGAAATTTCAGGTCGTCGATCTTATTTCCAATAAAATAACTAGGGAAAGTTAAATCGAATTTGGCAAAAAATTTATTCAAATTGGGCAAGTGAGTGGTTGAAGATTTTTGTGCTCGATTCTCGACGTGTATGCTCAGCGCACATAAGCCCCCCAAGCCCTTCAAGATAGAAAGCTCATTTTTGGGAGGATTGTAGATGGTTGCGGATCTCAGGCGGATACCCATTTTGGGAGGTGTACGGGTTCAGGGGGAGGCGGAGGGAGCGCTTAAACCGAAAAATACGAATTCAAATATCTCAACCATAGTTACAGCTAGGAATCTAAAAATTGACGTACATATAGAGGAGTTTGTGGGGCAACTTTTAAAAATAATTTAATTTTTTTATCCATTGGGATGCAAAAAGGAGGGGATAAGAGCCAATTGTCAGAAGAATTTTTTTTTCAAATGATTATATCTTCGAAATTACCATAAAAAATTGATATGTTGAGATATATTAAGATGGCATATAGATCTACTAGAATCAGTTTAAATAGAAGCTAATTATTGTAAGGAGGAGGGTCAGGGGTGGTTGCAAAGAAAAATACTTAAAAATAAATATGTCGACTGTCTCTTAAGCTATGTAATTGAAACTTGAAATGTATACTCAGCTTTACCATCGAAATATGAAAAAAATATAACATGTGGACATAATAGTAGTGGGGGGAAATGGGGAGTATGGTACTTCAAAAATGGCGCACTTTCCAAAATTACAAATCGGTATATCTCCAAATTGAGTACAGATATCAAATCAAAAATTTGTCAGATTGTAGATCTATATAGTTTTTAATCTTGGTAAGAAATTTAATTTGGGGGGTGTAAGGGGAGGGAGGTGGAAAGTAAAAATGTTGAAAATTTTTAGTGCGTTTTTATGGCTCTGGTAAAAGATACAAAGTTTAAATTTTGCATGCTGCCACATCTATTTGATGTATACATGGAAAAAAAATAGTAAATTGTTCCAAAATTTTTATGCACCGAAGTGAGGGTCTAACGTGCACAAGGTGTTTCATGTGCAATGACAAAAAACACATAAACTGAAAATTTTTGAATGACATTTTTAGGTAGAAACTTGGAAATTTGCGACATGCATTTAAAAAAAATTTCTAAAAGTTTGAAATATTAACTGGTTGAATATCTTCAAAACTTCTACCCCCTCCCATACTAAATTATTTTTTCAACAATTTTTAAAAAATCAATTATCACCTAGCTATTAAAGGCTATCAATTTGAAATTTTGCATAAAAACTTACAAAAATAGTCGAAATAAAATTACGTTAAAAGTTTTGAAATCGCACTTGACCTTCTACTCCCTCCCAATGATTTCGACCAATTTCATTAAATCAACTAATAACGAACAAATTAAAAGCTACAAACTTGAAATTTTGTACAAGCACCTTACAAGAGAAAAGAAATAAAATTGCGTCACAAATTTAACGATTCCCTACCTCCTCTACTTCCTCCCATACAAATGTTTGGTTTCGTGAATTTAAAATACACCGAATCCAATGAAAATTCTATGGAACTTCGTCTATTAAATCGGCATTCTATAAGAGAATATTGAACTTGGTTCAAGCAATCAATTGAAAAACTTTTAACATTAATTTTCCTAGTAGTTCTTTCAATGAGAGTTTATTTTGGCCTGATGAATTGATCACATTAACTGTTGATCCCATTTATAAGCTGAGTTTATGGTTAACTAAACAGCTGTTGTAGAGGTCTCTACTAAGTTCCTCTATGGTTGAATACTATTAAGTTATTGTTATGGAATACCCACAGCATTGTAACAAATCAATTGAAACGTTTGATTTTTTTTAAATAATATAAATTTAGCAACTATAACAGAAACTTGGCCAAAATATGACGTCAAATTGTACAACTCTAATTTTAGAATTTATAGGAACGATAGAGGGAGGGGAAGTGCAACTGATATTTGCGTTAAAAGAAATCTCAAGCATGTCCCCTTACCAAGAATAAAAATCAACGTAATTGAAACTATCTCCATTAATCTAATTGGTTGCAATACTAGAGTGACGGCAGTTTAAAATTCTTTTCAAATCGCTATGGAAAAGTAGTTGGATTCTTCACACGACACCCCTTCTAAGCCAACCTATTACCCACCAAAATATCACGCCTCAACGCTAGATCTAATCATAAGTAATGGCATTGTTAATATATCACAGTCTATTACTCTAAATGAACTTTCTTCACCCCATCTACTCGTAGAGTTCACCCTGTCAGATAAAACTCGCGCTTACATTGAATCATTAAATACTCCTAGCCAACTGGTTGAAAATCGAAAGCGAAGGAATCAATCTCAGGAATATTAATAATTCCCGTTCCATTAAGATGACATAGATGTAATAATCGAAAAATTCATCAATATGGTTCTAGAAGCCGCTAGGTCTTGGCTGATATTGAAAAAAAAGTAAACGAACCGATTATTAATAATTTTACAAAATCTCTAATCTCAACCCGTAACCTCTTAAGAAGACAATGGCAACGTAGTAGAAATCCATCTCTAATATCAAAAATTAATAACATCCAAAACCTCATAAATTTCGAGCTTAAAATGTTGAAAATAATCATTTGAACAACATACTTGAAAGCTTCCGCAAAGGAGACATAAGATTATATAAAATTAATAAACTTTTAAAAAGGAAAGAACAGTGCAACTCATTTTACTTTATTATTTTAATAATAAAGTATTGTGATCGACTTGGAAAAAAAATTGCTATCCAGAAATTTTGGCTTTTCGCGTCTTATGACTAAAATAGCCTAAAAATGCAAAAAAAAATACGTCTTTCTGTACGCCGTCCGCCTTACGCCGACGTGCACATTAACTAACAAACCCTTCAGGGGAAGGCGGGGGAGCGGTAAAACCGAAAATAAAGAATTCAAATATCTCAACCGTGGTGGACATACTTTAAAAATAATTGAAACGAAACTGCGTCAAAAGTTTCGAGATCGCGCTAGCCCTTTTATCCCTCCAATAAAAAAGTATGATTTAAGCCAATTTCAATAAATCAACTACTAACCAACAAATTAAAAGCTACCAACTTGAAATTCTGTACGAGCACCTTACAAGAGAACAAAATAAAAATACATCACAAATTTTACGATTCCCTTATCTCCTCTATAACCTCCCATACAAATGGTTGGTTTCGTAAATGTAAAATACACCGAATTTTATGAAAATTCTATGCAACTTCGTTTGAAAAAACTGACATTCTGTGCAGAGAATATTGGACGTAATTGAAATTATTGACATTCACCCACTCTTAATATCACCCCTTCCCTCACAAAAATCCAAACTTTCATAAACGAATGAAATATTAATTGCATGTACTGAAGCTTTTGATCGTATTCACAATTAAGTGTTAAGTTGAGAGCAGCCCTGCTCTAAAGAGGGTTCCACTTATGAAAGGCGTTCCACTTGGGAAAGGGGGTTCCACTTAGTCTTCCGTAACCACTCTTGCCTACATATTGACTTATCATGCATCCTCAACTTCCCCCAAAAATAATAATTTTGCGCCCGACTTATTGGCATATTTGATTAGTAATAAACAAAAAATTTACTCCAACAACAGCAAAGCCGAGCTTTTAGGCGATGAATTTTTTCTAACTAACACTAACTTTCAAAAAATATTATATGTAATATTGAAACAATTGCAAAGAAAAATGCAATTTATCAGTCCATCCTCTCTGTAGTCCTAAGGAGCTTCGACTGCTTATTAAGAGAACATTAAATAGCAAATGCTCGGGTTTAGACAATATCTCTAATGTGCTTATTAAAAATTTTCCTAAAAAAGCTATCATTTACATAAATGCAAGTTTTAATAGTTGCTTATCTCTAGGCTATTTTTCATACAAATGGAAAGAAGCAAGAGTTATTGCTTTACCAATGCCAGGTAAGACCCTATCGATCCATGCAATCGGCCAAGAAGTTTACTTTAAAGTGTGGGTAAATTATTTGAGAAACTAATCATGTAATCTTTTTTGGCCTTACTAATAATTCTAAATAAATATAGAAGTGGTGGAGCGATTTTACCCGTTCACTCAACACGTTCTCAAGCTAGAGAGCGCACAGACAGATGGACGAACATCCGGTTTTGAGATTTTTAAGTGATTACATGAACTTCTGTATCATTCATTTTTTTCTCCGAGTCTTATTTTTTAGCGTTAAAAACTTTAAAGCAAACTTATAATACTCTCAGATTTCATCTAGAGTATACACATAACAGGACTACGATTGGACGTAAAGCCCAATCGTACGATAGATGAGAGAAAAATTGTTTGATTTTAAGATGTAGGGGAAGTGGTAGAGGGAGTGCCGACATTGGACTAATTTTTTCATATCACATTAGAGTTGCTATCAAAATGTTGAACACAAAATTTAGGATTCAAAAATTTAATAGGTACTGAGAAAATTAGTGTATTGGATTTAGTGACATTGTGCAGTTTGTATGGGAGGTGGTAGAAGGATGGGCGTGATCTTAATGACTTTTTTTGCAATATCTATGAAAATCTCGCTTTTGATATGTTTTAAATTGTAGATCAGTAGCATTCGTACTTTTCAGGAAAATCTACTTGGTGAAATTGTAACAGGTTGTATGGGAGTGGGTAGAAGGAGTGAAGCTAATTGTCTAATTTTTGTTGTCTCACTAATAATTCTAAATAAATATTTAGTACACAATTTCAACTCGATAAATTTTATTCGTACTGAGTTAATATGCCTAGTGTATTTCATGAAAAAGTACAGTTTGTATGGGAGATGTTGAATGGGAGGGGAGAACTCAAATAATTTTCATACAGTAGATTGAAAATATACTCAAAATTTTAGATCAATAGCTTTAATGCTTCTCGAGCAAATCTGTTTGTTGTCGAATTCCGAAATTGTGTCATTTTGTATGGGAGTGGGAAGAAGTAGTAAAGCTAATCCTCTATTTTTTTTTGTGATGCTAATAATTCTAAATAAATATTTAGTGCACAATTGACAACAGCCCTGCCCAATAGCCCTCTTTCACTTAGTCTTCCCTAACCACTCTAATCTGTATATTGACTTTCCACGCATCCCCAACTTGCCCCAAGAATAATAAAGTTGCACACGACTTTTTGGCAGTTTTTTTTTATGTGTATGTTTTATTGCCCACCAACGAAATAATCTTTGCCGATAATATCTCTTTGGGATCACGCGTTAGTTGAATAATAATAGTAAAATGAAATAATGATGTTCGTGTTCGAATGAACAACATATTCTGCCCAAGCGAAAGTACTCGTATTTAACAGTGTGTTAAAAAATAATTTAGGATCTGTGATCGAAGACATAAACCAATTTAGAAAAAACTTATTCTATTTACTTCTTTGAGTAATAACAAAAAAAAAAGATAAATGAATCACAATACGCCAATTTCATTGATAGTCCAATGATTTTGTACCCACAAAAATTTCTATATGGATAAAAAAAATCTCATTTTTTCCTGACCCTCAATAGGTCCTCCGATCAACCATTATCCTTGAGATATCGTTCATTGTGGCCGTAATAACAATTTCTAAGCAAAATATCTGCTTATCACATGCATACCATACAAAAACCATCCCCTAACAATTGAATCTTATTAGTGAACGCCTTCACATGTAAAATCGACGTCTATAAAAGGCTGCCCACAAAGCATCGACTTTGGGTTCAAAACGATAATGAAAAGGGGTTATTCCTTATACATACTTTCATGAGTGTTCCGTTTTTTGCCGCAAACCATCGCAGCATTTTTCAATATGAAGGAACCCACGTGAAAATCACATGTATCTACATCGTCATATATAAATATGAAAGCTCCCCCACAACGTGCCCATACTCTCAAATGTATAATTCGTTTCGTATGCAAATTTTAGATTTCTTGTATCAACGTTATCACAGGCATCAATCTTTTCTTTCTTTACATTTATTTATTTTTTTTTTTTTGCTAGGCACATGTTTAAAAGATTTTTCTTTTTAGATTTCAAAAAGAAAATCAACTGAAATTGTAGTGACTTTCATTGAATGGTACATTTCAATTTCAAGGGGACTTAAACACGTTCAGACATTACCAGGAAACTTCGTGTCTAAGTTTAACTACCACCCCACGTAGTATCCCACAGATCCCTCCGAAAACATTTGCCTATACGAAATTTTGTTGAGAATGTAGAGCCTCATATATGTTAGGCATCACACTATGCCATCATATACGCAACGATGTACATAAAGAAGGTCGTATAATCCTTGTTGGTTCAGTTCTCCCATAGGGCAAGAAATTATTTCACATAAGGCATGCAGAGTTGGAGCTGTAGTTGGAGTGTAAGCGCAGCTATCTCGAATATATTCCTATCCTAATGGACATTAAATTCTGTAAGAGCTGGCAGGGATTAGTAAACATTTTCGCAGCGCCTTCAAGAATAACTACTCCGTATATGACGGTGGCACGGATGCCTCTCGGCTTCGCTCCTTCCGAAAGTACTTTTGTCTTTAAAGCCGGCAATTCGAGCCTCTCGGAGTCTTGTAAAGTGGTACTTGAAGTTACCTATAAAAATTCTCCTCTGAACTAAATTTTGAAACAACCTTAGCTTGAGGGGCCAAAGTTAATAGGCAAGAGCTGCGGCTTTGTGGTAATTACTATATCATGGTTCAATCGTTTTCGCCATAGAAGGTTAATATACGATTCGAATACATGGCGAATTCATGACTTATACGAAAGTATAGATTTTCCGTTTTATAGTTTGACCATCGGATAATAACGTTTCGAACCCATGCAATAAATGGCATCGCCATAGAACGAGATAGATTCGTTCTATCGAGTTTTCCAACTTTCTGAAAACTTCTATAATTGAATTCAGTTTTAATTAGATGGACCGTGGCCAGTGTATGGGTCCATGTCTCATCATAAAAAGATTTTCATGTTCATAATATCAATAAATATAGTTTGAATAGTTATTCGTTCGGTCTATGATTAGTACAGCCCGACGAAATGAATCTAGAGTTAATTCAATTTATATTGGATGGTTCTGAGGTTTTTATTTTTTCGTGTGTAATGTTATCGCAATATAGATCCAGGATTTTCCGCTTCTATGTTAAAAGAGAAAAACCGAAAAACGAATCTAGATGAATTCTATTATGCCTAATGAATTCAGTGAATAAATCTCGGATATGTGTAGGATATTGGATTAGGGTTCTCGTAGTTACGTCTCTTAACACTTCACGTATGTGAACTGAGCGGTTCCGAAACGTACAGTCATTGAATAGAAACGTGTGCTTTGAGTTTTCATTAAAGTTTGCCGAACTTTTTGAAAGAAATATTTAATATAGTATACTATTCAGTTCGGAAAAGCTTATTAATTTTCATATGGATATATAAGTTATAATCAGAAAAGTTTTTAATAAAATATTTTATGGTAGCAGGAATATTATTAATTCTTGCAAATATTCGTACTGCAGTCAAGATAATTCCGACCTATCTTTTTATACTCTAGATGGAATCTGAGAGTATTATAAGTTTGCTCTAAAGTTTGTAACGCTAAGAAATAAAGGTCGGAGAAAAAAATGAATGATACAGAAGATAATATTATCACTCAAAAATCTCAAAACCGGATGTCCGTCCGTCCGTCCGTCCGTTCGCTCTCTAGCTTGAGAACGCATTGAGCTAGAAAGCTCAAATTTTTTACATGTCGTTTTTGACAAAAAAGTAAGGTCAAGTTCGTGAACGGGACAAATTACTATACCCCTTCTACCCCCTCCTATACAAAATGACACAATTGCGCAATTTGACAATAAACAGATTTGCTCGAAAAGTATATAAGCTATTAGCGTGAAATTTAAAATATGTTATTTTTAGAATAATACCAATCTACCGTATAATGCGTGTCCTCTCCCTCCTTCTACCACCTCCCATACAAACCGTATTTGTCATGAACTACTCTAAGCAAATTTACTCAGTGCGTATAAAATTTATCGGGCTAAAATTGTGCACCAAATATGTATTTAAGATTATTAGTAAGGCCAAAAAAAATTAGACGATTAGCTTTACCCCTTCTACCCCCTCCCATACAAAATGACACAATTTTGCAATTTGAAAATAAATGGATTTACTTGAAAAGTATAAAAGGTATTAGTCTGAAATTCGGGATATATTACTTTCATAATGATCTAAATCTACAGTAGAAAAATTTTTGGCGTTCTCCCTCTCGTTCCACCCCCTGCCATACAAACTACACTTTTTCATGAAATGCTCTAAGACGATTTTCTCAGAACATGTAACATTTATCGAGCTCATATTTTGTAATAAATTCTTAATTAGTATTATCACTAAGATATTAGTATTTGATTAGCTTCACTGCTTCTTCCCCCTCCCATACAATATGACAAAGTTTCACAACTTAACAAAAAATCGATATTCTTGAAAAGTAAGTCTGAAATTTAAGGGATGTCAATTGTCAATTGTCCTAGTTATTTCTGAAAAAATCACTAAAAATCCCCCACTCTTTCTACCACCTCCCATACAAACTGCACATTTTCATTAAATTTAACCCACTAATTTTCTCAGTTCCCATTAAATTTTTGGAGTAAGCATTTTGTATAAAACATTTTTATAGCTACTTTAGCATGATGGGGAAAAAATTAGTTCAATGCTATCCCTTCAAACACTCCCTACACAAAATTTCTTGGGGTCACAAGAAAATTCTATTTCATCTAGAGTATCGTAAGATTGCGCAATACACGCAATTGTAGCCCTGTTATGTTTTTATTTTGTCTTTATTATTGTACAGTAAAATTAAATTCTTACTGAAACAACGAGGATCTCATTTCCTGATATATAGGAAATATTTTGACTTTAAATACAACACCACCGCATTGCGCAAGACCCCTTATCTGATATTCTTTTAATTCTAGCTAAGACTGCTTATATATTACATATGTTAAATATTCATGTTTCTAGATCAGAGAGGTGTGGAAATGAATTTTTTTGTCCATAAGAGGGTTTCTCCTCTTTTTATACTCTATATGAAATCTTAGAATATATTGTGGTGCATGTTTTCACAGTACATTTTGAATTAAGCCGCCTCTTATACAAATGCAGAATTTGGAAAAATTGAAATGAGCAAAGCAAACCAAAAGGAACGAATTTTTGCCAGAATTATTTTAATTTTGAAAAAGCTCCTTCTGCCTCTTCCCATACAAAATTTCGATTTTCAATTAAATTATTTTTCTTTGAAACTGTCAAAGGGAAATGAATGTATGCAAAATCTTAACTATTTCATTTCGCCTACTATGATTTTTCCAAAATTATATTTTACTTGAAGAGCGTCTAGTACGCTCAAGGTTCGGATTTCGCAAAAATATTTGTATGATCCAAGATGGGAGTAAATGTTTGATTCCATGTTTCTAGGTAAAAGCAACGCAGCCAGATGCCGAATTTCACAAATCTTTCAAATTGTTTTTTATTATTTAATAATCACGCCTTATTCCTTTTGTTCGGAGCTTAATTGGACAATTTTTAGGTCAAGCTGCGGCATTTATTTACCAATTGGAGGTTCCCCCCTCCCTATTTTACACTAAAATATCTTTCACCGAATACCGAAAATGAACCATGTGCTTAATTTCGTAGTTTACGGCGAAGAGGTTCAAATTAAAATTATATTCTATTTGACGGTTTGGAAATCAAACTTTACAAAATCCGGAAACTATTCTAGTTATAGATACAGCTATCGACCAAACATAGACTTTTCTCTTATCTCTTGTCTAGAGTTCAGGTGGAACTCCATATTTGTATTTTCAACTTTCTGGTTTTATCCATTCCGAACATACTATGTATGATGAGAGAATGAGTATCAAAAGCTGCTTATTTCGTTATTGTTATTATTTAAATAATTAATTTACCCCCATATTGACAACACATATTTCCACAAACCTACAATACATATGAATATATATACCATACATACAAGGATTCATAAATAACTTCCATTATTTTTTTCGACAATGTGTTTCGCAGGCATCAATCGATTCATCTGCCACCTGCATTTCTACTGGCGTTATTAAATGAGAATTGGAAGAAAAACAAGAGAAAAAGTGGCAAAAAGAAAAACTTTTTTTTTGTTTTTTCATATGGGACATTTAACCTAATCGGATAAGATTTTGTGGAGCAGAGAAAGAAAAACAACATGCCGTACCTCGAAGCTTGTTTTGCAGCTAAGAGTGTAACAAATGTTCTTGTTCTGTGGTTATGGTGAGTTTTCTCCAGGGGTAATGTCGAGTTCAAGATCAAACTGCTTGAAATTTATTGGGATTAATTCCGGTAGGTTGATATGTAATACATCTTTATGTGTAAGCTGGTTTCTGAGAGTATTTGATAAGTAAATGTATATATTTTTATACGTATCTAGTTACATAGAGAGAACTATACTACAATACCTTACGCTTTATTCCAGGAGCTTGGAATATTTGACCTTGATGAAAACTTTATCAATTTTGGCGGAAATAAATGGAAAAACAAATTTGATGGAGCGTAAGGTAAAGATATAAACAAGTATATGTTATTTTATTCACGATGCGACTGGGATATTCTACTGCTTTGGGAAAGTTGAATATCTAATCTTGAAACATATGAATAAAAAGACTTCCTATACATGGCAGATCGATGCAAAAATTTGTCAAAAGTTTACAAAAATAAAGAAATAATAATAATAAATTCTCAATTTATTGTTACTCATAAAAGTTGGATGTAAAATACCAAACGATCTCAGTTTAAAAAGAAATTTAAGTTGGTTCGAAGAAACGTAATGTTATTAATAGTTGTTGTCTAGTTGAAGCCGAACACATTTGTGTATACTGTTGCATGTTAGCCTAGTCGTTCATCAAATATCCGGGGTCTTCCAAGGTACTTGAACGTAATACAAAATGTTAGCTCTACTTGCTTACCATAAAATTAATCCGCGCGTACGAACACCACAAAGAACGCTATGCGATTTAATCGGAATATCAAGTTTTTTTATAAAAAAGGGCGGTCATCGAATTACCAAGAAAGAATCGAACAAGAACGAAATAATTCCGAACACGGGCAATGTCTCTTTAGCAACTACATGCAGGCACGAATTCACAGATATAAACGTTCCAACACAATGTCGCTAAGAACGGCGACGGTATTGGAGACCACCGGTGACGAACGACTGCGATCGGGCGGACTCGGGTAATGACGAAATAATTTATGGAAAGCAACAACAACCACACGTATGGGCTCATATGAACGAGAAGAGACTCGAATAACAACGAAGTACTTTATAGAGCAATGAACAGCGATTTACACGACAAGTGAATGATCTAGTGGAGAGATGATTGAGTGGGAAGGAGAATGCCGATACGTCCCGACAATGGACGAAATAACGAAGAAGGTCGACTGTGGCCGACAGGTACCGACAATGGATGAAATAACGCAGAAGGCCGGCGGGAGCTGAAACAGCTTCTTCTCCTGCGGATGTACAGGGTGGGCAATTAATTGGTTTGTTTTTAATCATTGGTTATTTTGACACTGAAAGCTGTTTCTCGCTCGAAATCTTGGCAGAAAGTCAGTATCATACCTCCGCGGAACGAAATGAGTCGCTCTACACTTGAACAACGTTGGAAAATATTGAAAACTTATTTCCAAAGTGAGTGAGGTGTAGCCCAAACATTGCGTTTTTTGGCGTTTGGCGATGTCAATTGGCCGCCTCGGAGCTGCGTTTTGACCCCTTTGGACTTTTTTCTGGGGAACCGTAAAGGACCGATGTTATGCCAACTATCCAGAAACGAATCAAGCACTTAAAGCCAATATCATCCAAGCAACCCGTTAGTTAGGGTATAGCCTAGTAGGTAGTATGTTGGTCTTGTAATGCGAAGATCGTGAGTTCAAATCCCGATCGGCGCAATATATAATTCCGGCACATTGCCTGCTTGAATATACCTTGGTCACCTCAATCTAAGAAAATGAAAATTTCGTAGAAAAAGGGTTCTGCGAAGGGCTAACAACCCTTCCACAATAAGTAATAAAAAAAAGGAACCTGAATATCAGGAGCCCAAGGTCCGATTTGGGCTGTAGCGCCATTGTAGAAGTAGAATCCGAAACCATCGACATGGTCTTGGAAAATTGGAGTGACAGAATGCGCTACTGCGAAGCTAGCCGTGGCAGCCACTTGAACGAAGTTGTGTTCCATCATTAATGAGAATTTTTGCTCTTACTAATGAAGCCATAATATATACATGAAAAAAATTTAATTTTGTTCATTTTATTGCATTTTTAAAAAGAAAGCAATTGAATGCCAAAGGTAGTATACAAAATGTTTCATGCTGAATTTAAAGTTTGTAGCTTTCATAATTTTCGAGGAAATTGAACAATTTTTATCTGAATTTATGGCATTTGAAGGAGGTGGCAGAGAAAGTGGGAGGTTTTGGATGATTTTGAATCTGATTATCAACATTGCTTTGTTACAATTTTAAAGTCAATATCTCTCATATGTTCGAAGAAGAAATATTTTTCTTGAAAATCCAGTACAAAAATTTGTACGGGAGGTGGTAGAAGGAGTAAAGCGAAGTTCACATTTTTTTTTTAGCATTTATTGCAATTATTAAGGGACATATTCCAGCAAAATGTTAAGTTTGTGCCTTTTCTAGTTTCAATGAAAATCGATTAAATGCATTTACCAAAACTATGCACTTATATGGGAGGGGATAGAAGTAGTAATCGAGTCAAAGCCAAATTTTTCGCCACCAATGATATTTGTAATAGTATACTTTTCTCAAAATTTAAAGTTGATAGCTTTGACAGTTTTGAAGAAAATAATTTAGGTAAAATTCCGAAATTTCGTGAAATTTGCATGGGAGGGGGAAATAGAGCGAAGTGAAGTTGATAGTTTTTTCAAAATTGGTTGCAATTGTAATAAAATAAATTATAACAAAAGTTGAGTAAACAGATCCGATCAATATTTTTTGACATCAATGATGTATACCTTCATTATTATACTATGACCTAATTTTCAAGCCAATTGCTGAAACGGTTTCGGAGAAAAATCAATTTCTTTAAATTTGGAAGTTTCATGAAATTTGTATGGGACTAGGGGCATGTGACCCGTTCATGAAGTTAAAGTTACTTTTTTGCTAAGAAAGATATATGAAAAATTTCAGCACGATAGGTGACGGACAGACGGTCACTCGGAATCGAGATTTTTGAGCGACAACCAATACTTCTGTACCCTTGACGGCTCTGTGCGAGCATTATTTCTTAGCGTTACAAACGGTGAAGCAAATACAATATACTCTCACATTTTATCTATAGTATAATCATTAGTGAGGCGATATAGATAACAAAGTGTTTATTTTAGCGAAAACTTAAGCCCGGAATTTCGAAATTAGATTTTTTTATAATACAACATACCTACATTAACATCTTGGTGAAGTTACTGTTTAATCGCAATGCAGTTGCTCGATCTGTGCAGAATATTTTTAACACTTTTGCACAATCGGCTTAAAAAACATAACATAACGTGCGATACTCTAGATGAAGGAGAGGGGAAGTGGTAGAGGGGGTGACAACATTGAACTGAGTAAATTGACTTAGAGTATTTCATGAAATAGTGCAGTTTGTATGGAAGGTGGTGGAAGGAGAAGGAGGACATGTGTAATTTTTATACGAAAGACTGAAATCGTCATAAAAGTAATTTATTCAAAATTTCAGACTAATGGCATTTATAGTTTTCATGCAAATCCGTTTATTGTCAAATTGCGTCATAGTGTCATTTTGTATGGGAGGGAGTAGAAGGGGTGGAGCGATTTGGCCCGTTCACGAACTTGCTCTTAATTTTTTGTCAAAAACGACGTGCACAAAATTTAAACTTTCTAGATCAACGTGTTCTCAAGCTACAGAGGACACGGACGGACGGACGGACAGACAGACGGACGGACGGACGGACATTCGGTTTTGAGATTTTTGAGTGATTATATGAACTTCCGTATCATTCATTTTTTTCTCCGAGCCATATTTCATGGCGTTACAAACTTTGTGGCAAACTTATAACACTCTCAGATTTTATCTAGAGTATAAAAATAAACTGCCAATAAGTCGTGCGAAATTAATTATTCTTGGGTCAAGTTGCGGATGCGTGGAAAGTCAATATACAGGTTAGATTGGTTAGGAAAACTAAGTGAAAGGGGGTTCTTGGTCAGGGCTGTTGTCAATGTAACACTTAATTGCGGATACGATCAATAGTTCCAGTATATATAATCAGTATTTCATTTGTTGAGGGTGGGTGGATGTTAATAATTTTTTAATTGCTTGCTTGAATCACGTTCAATATTCACTGTATAGAATGTCCGTTTCATAGACGAAGTTGCATAGAATTTTCATAAAATTCGGTATATTTTACATTCACGAAACGAAACATTTGTATGGACGGGGGTATAGAAGATAAGAAAATCGTAAAATTTGTAATGCAGTTTTATTTAGTTTCTCTTGTAAGGTGCTCGTACAAAATTGCAAGTTCGTAGCTTTTAATTTGTTGGTTATTAGTTGATTTATTATAATTGGTCGAAATATTACTTTTGTAAACGAGGGAGTATAAGGGCAACCGTGATCTTGAAACTTTTGACGTAATTTTGTTTCAATAATTCTTAAAAGTTTTTATGAAAAATTTTAAATTGATAGCTTTAAAATGGTCGAAAAAGTAAGTTTGTATGGGGGTGGATAGAATTTTTTAAGAAATCCAACCAGTTAATATTTCATACGTTTAGGACTTTTGTGAAATGTATTTCGGAAATTTTCAAGTTTCTACCACAAAAATTTTCCGTTTTTGTGTTTTTTATCATTGCACATGAAACACCTTGTGAATGTTAGACCAAGGGGGTCGGTACATAACAATTGTGGAAAAAATTATTATTTTTTTTTCTATGTACATCAAATAGATGTATCCATACGCATAATTTAAACTTGGTAACTTCCACCAGAGACCTAAAAAAATCACTCAAAATTTTGGGAATTTTCGCTCACCACCTCCCTGCCGTTACACCCGCCAACTTAAAATGTTTACCAAAATTAAAGACTATGTAGTTCTACAATATGATTTTTGATTTGCTATCTGTACTCAGTTTTGAGATATAACGGTTTGAAATTTTGAAAAGTGCACCATTTTTAAAAGGCTCTCTATTTCCAAAACTACTACTATAACCGATTTTTATATTTGTATTCCGCGAGAATAGCTCAATATATGTGTTCACTTTCAATTATATAGCTTAAGACATTGTTAAGATATTCATTTTTAAATGTTTTTCTTTGCACTCCGCCCAACCCTCCCCCTTACAGTAATTCGCCTCCAACTAAGCGGATTTTGTGGTATCTGTATGCCACTTTAATGGTCTCAAAGTATAAATTTTTTACGGAAAGTAATTTAAACATATAATCATTTAAAAAAAATCGGTTTTTAGCCGCCCCTTTTCGGACGCCAATGGATAAAACAATTAAATTATTTTTTCCCATAACCCTCTCTGTACGTTTGATGATTTTCAGTTTCCTATCTGCATTCGTAATGGAGATATTGGCAAGTGTAATTTTTGACTCTTTCCCTCCCCCTTCCATCACACACTCCCCAAAATAAATAATGGAGCTCACTTACCCAATTATTAATCTACCCAAAAACGAACATTTTACCTTTAACGGTCTCGAAGACATGAGTCAATATGTACGGCGTACGGCGGGACAATTTTTTTTTGCCTAAGAATTTAGTCATGAAACGCGAAGAAACAAAATTTCAGGTTAGTAGATTTTTTTTTCTTTATGTCCATCACAATACTTTATTATATAGAATAAAAAAGTAAAATTGAGAACAAATTTTTTTTTTAGATTTTGAGAGAAACTGCTATTGTTTTTTGACTATACAGCCAAAAAATAAACCTTTTAGAGGAAGCAACTGAATATTTTTCAATTTTCAATATTTCTGTTAATAATATCAAGTCCTGAAATTCTATATTTTTCTAATGAAAGGAGCTTAATTTTCATTTATATAAAACTTTCTATAAAGTCGCCAAAACTGATTTTTATTGTCAGTTTTTTATGCAAATTTGGATGCATTCTTAGGCTAAAATAAAATTTTAGCTAGTAAATTTTTAGAGCCATTTAAATTTCTGGAGCCATTTAAATTTCAGTTCGCTACAAAGGCAGACTAAATTAACGCAGTATTTTTTTTCTTGCTCCGTCCTGACCAGTTTGGAATTTCTAGCCTTTATACTAAAAATTGCAACAATTTTAGTTCCAAAAAAAAAACAATACTCTATCTTCAACAGAAATGTTTGATTGGTTGTCGCGGACTCTTAACTATACAAATCTTAAATGATGTTTGATGGAAACGCGCGTGAAAAATGTGGAGTTCAAATATAACTAACTGAGTTTCTTTCAACCTACTCTGCAGCTATGAAAAAAGTCATTATTCTGAGTTTATCCATCTCTTACTTTATAGAATATGCCTGACATATTCAAGTTTTCTAGCATAGCCATAAATTCAACATGATTTATGACTTGCACGTAGTAAATTCCGAGTATGTGGTATAGCGTAAATTATTACATCTACTGTAAGTAAAATCTAAAATTATACCACTCTTGTTTCAGCTCGACTCGAGAGTAGGTTAGTATCTTTCCTGAACGTTAGATTTAAGCTCGTAGAGCATCGTTCTCCTGAAAAGCTAGAAAATATTTTAATAATTGATTGGTACGTAATCGGGACAAATCGAGTTGGTCTAGGAATTTAACGTACGGCAGCTAAATTTTAAAAGGGGCTCTACCAAGCTGCAGAAATAAGCGTTCAAATTTATGAACCAAGATGTAACCATCATTGGTTCTGTACACTGTTTCAAGCATCATATACAATGTTTATGCAGACACCAAACTTCACGAGTGAAACTTCAATTGCAAAGTAAAACATCGTATGAACACTGATTGAAACTCAAAGTTCACTCGCAATCTAAATTCTGAGTGAAACTTCAATCCCGAACTAAAAATATCGTATAAACAGGAAGTGAACTGACAGCCTAAAAACTTTTCCGTATAAACATAGTAATAGCATGGCCTCAGCTTCTATTGTCATTACTTCCATGAAAACTACAATTAGCAGCTTCATTAACTCATTAGGCATCCTGTACACCGAGATACATTGCTCACAGACTTGTAATCCAAATCGTGAATTTCGAACACACTTCACTATACACGGCGATAGCTGATGTAACAGCAGACAGTAGTAAATACACATTAAGACAATAAAATAAAAAACGGCCAGAATTATGGAAGGAGAATTCATGAATATTCGACGATGATAATGCGCCATCGCATGTAGCCTCAATTGTGAGCCAATTTAAAGCTAAAAAAGCAACAAATTCCATCAATCATCCACCAGATTTGGCCCCGTGTGACTTTTTCCTATCCTCAAAACTGAAATTACCGCTCCGTGAAACCCGTTTTCAGTCGACCGAGGACATAAAACAAAAATCGCCGAAGGAGCTGAAGGCCATTTAAAAAAATGCTTATAAAAAGTGTTTTGAGGACTGGAAAAAACGCTGTCATATATGTGTTGCATCTAATGGGGATTACTTTGAAGGCAACAAAATAAATATTGACAATTAATTAAATAATTTGCGTTTTATTTTCAAATACTCGGTACTATTTGGTCACAATGTTTAATCACAAGAGGTAAGGCCTATACTTTACTTTTAGATTTATAGAGTCGATTTCTTTTCCATAGTTGATGTAGCAGTCTTAGCAGTTACTTTTTACTTCTTACATTACTAAGTAATCGATTGATTAATTAACGCATTCTACAACTCGTTACAAATTCAATACCGAAACGATCCTAAAACAAGGGCGAATAATATCTTTTATAAGCACTAACATTTCACATTACAAAAATTCGACTATTTCTGAGAAAAGGAAACATTAATTACGGATAATAAGAAATCTATTCTATAATGTCCGAAAGTAATACCGCATTTTTGGTATCTTTCAATAATAAAACTTTTTAGCATTTTGCAATTCACCTAAGTAACGAAATGCTATGAAAATTGATATTATTTGCAATCAAATTAAAAAAAAGATGACTAAAAACTCATTAAATAACAAAAATAAAAATAACCCTTTTTCCAAAATGAAACTCAAAACCCCTAGAAAAATATGCGTACTTCAAATAATGAAAAGAGATTTTTCTTTGCAATGCCTTTTGCTTACAAAAATTCGAAGGAATGGAAGTACCGCAGGTCAGGTTTTAAAATGTGATTCTCATTCGTTTCCATGGGATCATTAATTATCGCATTGATATGCAATCTACACTTCAATACACTGATTTACATAAGTACGAGTAGCTGAAAAAATTAAAGTTGCCTGCAGGGATTTCTTTAGATTCATGACAAGTTGTCTACCAATTTCTTCGATGAAGTAATTAAATACAAATTTACTTTTTTTATAGCACCGAACATAACATAGAGAGTTACCCTTTAGTACTTTAGATGCGTAGTCATGTCGGTATAGGATAGTTGAACGATGCGATGCAAGGGAGGAGGGAAGAGTCTAAATTGCCGGTGGACGTTGTTCTTGAAACAATGGATATTTTAAGTTGTTGGGAAAACATGGGGCGGCAATGCAATTTACAACCTTTATGTTCGGGTAATGAAGGACTCTCTATGTTTCATTATACGTGATGATAGTAGCATGAAGCTTGCCAAGTACTTCCGGGATTGTTCAAAAGAATGCAAATGAGATTGGACTGTACTTCGCTCCTTTCACCGTGTAAATAACAATAGTAAACGCTGAGTACTCCAACGTTTCTTTGATGTTCGAGGGAAACAATTGGAGTTGTCCATCTTCATCTCCAATTAGATGAAACGCATAGTTCTGGATCCGATCCAGTACTACAAGTTCAGTTTTTGGTGACCCATCCCACATGTGCGAGTTGTACTCAAGACGGAGACGAATGTACGCCATTTAGATATCAGCTAGATCATTTGAATCTTCGAGGAACACCAAGACACTTGGAGGCATCAAGTGCAATAAGAAAAATGTGTTTGCTCCAATTGAGATGCTTGTTAAGTTTTATGCCGAGTAATGTAAATTCTGCTGAAGATCGTAATTGTATGTTTCCAAAGGCTATGTTTGAGGAGCCCACAGGGACATCCTTTTTTCTTTCCTCAATATAGGATTAGTTGATGTCTGAGTTCAATGAACTCTATAGCTCGTTGTGTTTAAAATAGACTGAAGTACGTTTAGCTTCAGTAACGTAGTCAAACTGAAAGGTATTATCCAGAATACAGTAATTGGCAAAGCTATGAATTGGATTGAGTGTTGCTGAGATCATTAATGAGAACGTTGGAATCGATATAAAATAGTTGGGATGCCATTCATTACGACTCGTATCGAGCAATCCAAAAGGAAACTCTAAATCCATTTGACAAGGGTAGTGTTACAACATATGGCTATGAGTTTTACCAATTGATCTTTATACCAAATTCTGTCCAAGGCTTTCACAATTTCAAGGGCCAGTACTTGACCCTCGCCGAATTTGTGAATGCACGAGTTTCAACGTTAAGTCGCGTAGGCTATGAGATCTTCAGCCGAACGTCCGGGCCGGTATTGGCGATCATGAATAGGATGACTATCCTCAAGGTAACTGACTAGTTTGCGATTAACAGCAATTTCCATCACTTTCGACAGCACTGAAGTAATAGCTATAGGGTTGTATATAGAGAGAATCACGAAGTTTCCTTTCATAGGATTTGGTAGGGCAATCTCCATTTTCATAGGATTTGGTAGGACAATCTCCATTTTCTACTTGTTTGAAAAGGGTCCTGAAGAGTACGATAGGTAAAAGAAATTGCGAAGAGGCTTAGCCGGAGAGGAAAAGCATTTCTTAAGGTTAATTGTGGGATGAATATTGAGCTCTTTAAGTATCCTGGAGATAAGACGCAATCGAAAATGAATAGCTTGTAAAGAAAAAACAAAATGTGGTGGCTTATGGGAAGACTTATTTGATTATGGGAGCCGAGGTTTTTTCGAATAGCTCGCAGCCAGATAGTTAGCTTTCCCAACAGGAGTCGTAATAATTCGATCATCATCTATAAAGGAAGGTGTAGGAAATCTAATAAAGTTTCTGTTGGCTGTTTTAATTAACGAAATGATATTGAGTCTTTAGGGGTCTCATTAATCTTCCGACGAAGCTTTTGTTCATGTTCAAAAGTAGCACTTTCGAGAGTTCATTTACAGGTACTTCTTAATATGTTGTAAAGCAATTTTTTCTCAAAAGTTGAACTATATTTGAAAATTTTATACCCTTTTTTCTTCTTCTGTATGGCATCTAAATAATCCTTGTTATACCACGTAACCTTCAACGGTTGGATTCTTTTTTCGTTGGAAGGTATACAGATCTTCATTCCATTTAGAATTAATTTTGTAACCTTACAACAAACTCATCATCAAACAAAATAAACTGCCAGCAAGTCGGGCGAAACTTCATTATTCTTGGGACAAGTTGCGGATGAGTGGAAAGTCAATATGCAGGTTAAAGTGTTTAGGGAAAGCTAAGCGCAAGGGGGTTTCTTGGGCATTCATTCGTTTCTGCAAGTTTGGGTTTTTATGAGGGGAGGAGGAGGGGTAATAGCAAGGGTGGGTGGATGTTAACAGGTTTTTAATAATTGCTTGAATCACGTCCAATATTCTCTGTATAGAATGTGTTTCAGAGACGAAATTGCATAAAATTTTCATAAAATTCGGTGTATTTTATTTTCACGAAACCGAAAATTTGTATGGGAGGGGGTAGAAAAGGTAGGGGAATCGTAAAATTTGATATGTAGTTTTATTTCGCTTCTCTTGTAAGGTGCTTGTATAAAATTTCAAGTTCGTAGCTTTTAGTTTGTTAGTTATTAGTTGATTTAATGAAATTGGTCGAAATCATAGTTTTGTATGGGAGGGGGTAGAACGGTAAGCGCTATTTCAAAACTTTTAAAGCAACTTCATTTGAATTACTTTTATAAGTTTTCATGCAAAATTTGAAATTGATAGCTTTTAAGAGATAGCTGATAACTGATTTCTTAAAAATGCTCGAAAAAATAATTTTGTATGGGAGGGGGTAGAGAAGGTAGGGGAATCGTAAAATTTGTGATGGAATTTTCTTTCTTTTTTGTTGTAAGGTGCTCGTACGAAATTTCAAGTTCGTAGCTTTTAATTTGTTGGTTATTAGTTGATTTAATGAAATTGGTCGAAATCATGCTTTTGTATGGGAGGGAGTAGAAGGGCAAGCATGATTTCAAAATTTTTACCGTAGTTTTATTTTAACTATTTTTCTAAGTTTTTGTGCAAAATTTCAAATTGATAGCTTTTGATAGTTAGGTGATAATTGATTTCTTAAAATTGGTCGAAAAAATAATTTTGTATGGGAGGGAGTAGAAGTTTTAAAAATATTCAACCAGTTAATATTTCAAACTTTTAGAGATTTTTTTTGAATGCATTTCTCAAATTTTCAAGTTTCTACCTAAAAATTTCATTCAAAAATTTTCAGTTTATGTGTTTTTTTTCATTGCACATGAAACACCTTGTGCACGTTAGACCCCCACTTCGGAGCATAACAATTTTGGAGCAAATTACTATTTTTTTTCTATCTATATCAAATAGATGTGTCGACATGCAAAATTTAGACTTTGTATCTTTTACCAGAGCCATAAAAAAATCACTCAAAATTTTCAACATTTTCGCTTTCCACCTCCCTCCCCTTACACCCCCCAACACAAATTTTTTACCAAAATTAAAGATTATATAGCTCTACAATCTGACAAATTTTTGATTTGATATCTGTACTAAATTTTGAGATTTGATGATTTGTAGTTTTGGAAAGTGCTCCATTTTTGAAATGCTCCCCATTTCCCCCCACTACTATAATGTCCACATATTATATTTTTTTCATATGTCGCTAGTAAAGTTCAGTATACATTTTAAGTTTCAATTACATAGCATAAGATACAGTTGAGATATTAATTTTTAAGTGTTTTTCTTTGCACCCCCCCTGACCCTCCGCCTTTTACTAATTAGCTTCTATCTAAACTGCTTCTACTAGATCTATATACTATCTTGATGGTCTCAAAATATCAATTTTTTATGGGAAGTAATTTCGGAAGATATAATCATTTGAAAAAAAAATTCGACCGACAATTGGTTCTTAGCCCCCCCTTTTCGCACCCCAATGGATAAAAAAATTAAGTTTTTTTTTAAAAGTTGTCCCACAAACTCCTGTATATGTATGTTGATTTTTAGCTTCCTAGCTGTAACCATGGTTGAGATATTTGAATTCGTATTTTTCGGTTTAAGCGTTCCCCCTGCCTCCCCCTGAACTCGTATACCCCCCAATATTGGTATCCGCCTGAGATCCGCAACTACCTACAATCCCTCTAAAAATGAACTTTCTATCTTGAAGGGCTTGGGAGTTAATGTGCGCTGAGCGTACACGTCGGCGTACAGACAGACGGATTTTTTTTTGTATTTTTAGGCTATTTTAGTCATGAAACGCGAAAAAAAATAATTTCAGGGTAGCAAATTTTTTTTTTTTCCCAAGTCGATCACAATACTTTATTATTAAAATAATAAAGTAATTATTAGATTCGAATAACAATTTCCAGTCGAAATCTTTGAAGAATTTGATTTAGTGCTCCCCAATATGTTGATCGGTATTATTCATTGGAGATGGAGATATAATTGAAACAGAATATTTCATAAGTTGATTTCTGAGGAAGACGTCAAGTAAGTAAGAAAAGTGACTTGTAATTTCAGGTATTCGAGTAGGTTAGTAGCAATGCTAAATTATTTGATGAAGACAAAGAGCTCAGTATCAAGCCCTGCTAATCTGTGGCTGTAGAAGACATCAGCCAGGCAATCTAACGAACATTGGAATTGTTATAATTAATCAATGATACTTAGGTGGCATTGTACAAAATATCGTAAATTAGGGTCAATGAATTATCATAAATTTAGTACAATAACCTAGAATGGTATCTAACCCTCTTGTCTGTTCCCTTCTCCTCCGACTACCGACTTGCGACGTTGCGTAACCTGTTGTCCACGAATTTAAAGAATTGTAAGACAAATAAAGTATAACGAATTATCAAATAAATAAAATATAAAGAAGTATTAAATATATATATATATATAAATATATTATTAAATAGCTAACAAAAATCGCCCGTGATAACGTTTTCAAAATCAGAATTTGCAGTATTTTGGGATTGAAAAGAGTTAGTTAACTTATTCCATTCGTTTAGTGTGTTCGTTCCATTCAAAGCCGAGCTTCTGTGATTATAACAGAGAAAACTAATCTGCCTTTGGACGCTTAATTTTATTAATTGAACTCCGGATTAGTGTAGGTTCCGAATTATGGAACCAATTTGAAGGTAACATCATCCCATACATATATTGCAATTCCCCACTGCCGAAAAGTCGAGAGAAGATAAGTTTTCACAATGAGCGTAAGCTGCTGTGCTTGTGGATAGCACGAGATCAAGTCCCGGTGAACATATAATACCAGAAAGCTTCGTGGGTCACCTCCCAGCAAACAAAATATTTAATTAAAGACACGTTAATGAATTATATTAACTAGTGTTTTGATCATTACCGAGCGTTGCTAACGATACATTAACGAGTCATCAAGCGGACTGAATGGACATTCATTAATGAATTACTTTTAACAATTCATTAATGAATTGTAAAACGCTTACAAGAATCGAGTATATAAGCAAGTACATATATAATCGAAGACCGTAATTGCTTCTGTTTCTGTTATTTATGCATTGAACATTTCACGCACAATCGAAACGTGCCACTTGCCTATAGACATACCTATGTCTACATAATTTTCGAACTCCAATATCGCACTTTTGATGTCAACTCTACACAGTTTGGTTTACATATCTTTTACATAATTTTAATTTACCCTTCTGTTCGGCTTTCGAACGTTTGGATTACAAATCATGTTGTTTGTTTTTCAAGCATATTGGAGCTCGGGCATCCAAAACGATCGTTTTTCGATCATAAATTTATGAGCGCTCGTTAAAATGTTTGCTGGGCTCTGTCGTAGATCATGTATGTATCTGTGTAAAAAGTTTGATATATGTAACGTTCATATTAAATGGTGATAATTTAAGGTTTGTTAGATAATTGCTTTTTAGATTTGTAACGGAGCCAAATCAGTGCCTTCCACCTTCAATACAAAATAACTGCCCAAACAATCTGAGAAAACCTCTCGCATGGAAAAAGTTAGCAAATTTGTCGGTACTTGTAGTTCAGTTGCTACTGGCGATGAAAAAATTATTTCAAATAAAATGGGCAAACGGCGCAAAACAGTTCCACTTCAAGAAGGTCTAATATACTCAGTAGATGATTTCTGTGCGCTTTATATCGTTCAGTCTCCCATAACATTTGCAAATATTTATCACTAGCAGCCAGTACAACTGAAAAATATACCAGCTTCTCCACCCATTACGGTCGTTCTTCCTCTCCTTCCCATATCTTCCCAAAACCCCCCATGACTGTGTTTGTGCATTGCACATAAAATGCGGAAATTGCCTATAACACAGGTCATTCTGTAAAAAAAACTCCAGAATCTTATACTCTGAATAAATGAGTCTGAAAGAGAATTCTGTTCGCTCTATCTTTTGTAGCGCTAAGAAATAATGTTCGTAAAGAGTCGTCTAGTGACGCTTGATGAACGTTGAAGCTTCTGTCTCGTCGCGAATTTGATAAAACTCATGGTTGTATCTTATTTGCAATTTTATTCCTTCCTTCACAGGTCCCCACATTCTTCGGAGAACCTTTCTTTCAAATGCTTTTTCGGAAGTTCACGTTAATGTCCACGACTCGCTGCCACAACAGAGCACAGGTCGTGTGTTGTTTTTATATATTCGTAGCTTATTGTTCCTGTGCACTTTCTTGAATTTCATTATTCGAAGTACCGAATAAAACGTCTTATTTACTCGTATTATCCGTCGTTTGATTTCTACTGTTTCACTACCTTGCTAGATGCCCCAAGATATATGAAGCTGTCCACACTCTCCAAATTATATTCCGCAATTGGTATGTTTTGTCTAAAAGGCGTTGTCTTTCTTGTTTGCGTCATTACTTTTGTTTTGTTTTCGTTAATGCACAACTCGACTTATTTTGCGGCGGAGTCAAGATTGACAAATACCTCCTTAGCACTATGGAAGGATCTTGCTTGGGTGTTACTGTCGTCAGCGTATGCTACTAGTTGGGTGGACTTGAATAGTAGTATACCGTTGGTGTCGACTGGGATTTTTCGGACGACAAACTCTAGTGCCAAGGTGAAATGCATGGCGACTAGACCATCGCCCTGCTTTAAACCCACCTTGGTATTCGCCAATTATTTCATAAGTATAAGACTAAAGACGACGTTAAATTATTTTTGTCATTATTTTATAGGACGTACGCTTACACTTCTCTTGCCATTTTTTAATTGGCAACTTCAATGAAAAATGCAGAAGCTTTCGAAGAATCTAATTCCTGCGTGCAAAGTGAAAAGGTCGAATTTAAATAAATTTAGTTTAATTTGCTTGGTCTTAAAGAGGTTCATAAACCCTTTACTAGTTGGGCAATATATGCAGCACCACAAGGTAGATTTTATGTGAGAAGCAACATTGCAGAATTGGCCACTTATCATTGTGGGCATCATAGTGCGTAGTAGCACAGAAAAATATTTGATATTGAATGATGTTGGTATTTTGCAAAGAATTCTATTATCCACAATACATGAAATTTCGTCGGCAACTATGTTCACAGATTCCAGATTCCTTATTGCGTAATGAACTTTATTCTAATTGAGAAGCAAAATCGTGGAAAAAAAGGAGTAGGACTTAGGATTATGCCTTACTACCTCGTTTGTCTCATTGCTAAAAGAAATAAGATGTAATCGCACTAGCAAGCTTTGAAAGACACTGCCATTTTTGCTCCGCTACTTCGAGTCACTAAAAGGCTTGCTTCGCCAACCCGCTGAGAATGTGCATTGCCGGCAAATATGTCATTCAAATTCTTCGGAATAGTGAATATTGATTAATATATAGAATGTAGTAGAAAAAGGGGAGGTGGGTGGTGGGGGTTTACAAATTTTGAACATCATACTGATCTAGGTATACAAATTTTGTGTGCTGAATTTCGTGCTTGTAGCTTTCATATTTAAAAAAAAAATTGTTGAAATTATGACGTTTGTATGGTAGGCGATAGAAGGAGCGAAAGGTTTATGTACGATTTGAAAACTTCTTCATCTTCTTTAATGGCACTACAGCCCAAATGTGGCATTGGCCTCCTAATCTTCCTTAACGTTTATTTAGTTTTGTGGAGTAGTTCTTCTTCGCAACCCTCTATCTACGAATTTTTCATTTTCGCAGATTGAGGTGGCCTAGATGAGCCCACGCAAGCAGTGTGCTTGCTAATAAACATTCTTATCACCATGCTTTATTCCAGTCTTAAGGTCAATAGCTCTCATATGTTCAAGAGAAATGCTTTTCTTGAATTTATATTACATTTTTTGTATTATGGTAGAAGGAGTGAGGTGAAGTTGACATCTTTCTCAGCTTTTTATTTATATTGCAATTAATAAAAGAAAATTCAGGTAAAATTTCATGTTTCTACCGTTTCTAGTTTCAATAAAAATCGATGTAATGCATTTAATAAGTATGTGCATTTTTATGAGCTGATCGGATCAAATAATAGTTTGACGGCGTTGATGGTATTATATTACAATAGTTTACTCAAAATATCAAGTTAATAGCTTTGACGGTTTCGGAGAAATACATGTGTATTGAAATTTTTGAGATTTATATGGAAGAGAGTCAAAGGAGTTAGGTGATATTGATAATGTTTTCAAAGTTGATTGCAATTATTTTAAAACAAAATCTGGAAAATTCGTATTTATACCTTTTCTTAGTTTTAATGAAAATTGATAAATTCAATTTTTAAAAAATTGTGCATTTGAATGGAAGGGGGAAACAAATTGTTTTCTTGAAATGTTGATATTTCGTGAAATTTGTATAGGAGGGGTAGAAGGAGTGGAAGATATAACCCGATCCCGAACTTGAATTTTCTCAAAATTACATGAAGAAATACCAAGCTCAATGCATCCGAGAGCTATATTGTAGACCGGCGGACAGACGGACAAACAATCACTTTGAAAAGAGGTTTTTGAGAGAGAACAAATATGTTTGTGCCCATGGCCACTCTGTGTGATCATTATTTCTTAGCGTTACAAAAAGAAAGGCAGACATAACACACTCTCAGAATTCATCTATAGAGTATAGAAATTGCGTCAATTGCTCAATCTCAAATTTCACCAAAGATTGATGTAGGTTCAAATTCATTTGTTGTTCTTCCGCATAGTTTCCATGAGTTGATACAAACTTTACTCAAAAAAAAACATCATTGTTGATTAAGAATTATTATTTATGAAAACGAGGAGAAAAAATTGTGCTCAAACAAACCTCGGTTCTGAATAAAATTAAGAGTTATTTTGGGTGGGAGCTAAAGTGGGGTACTTTAATTTATTCTTCTTCTTCTACAATGGCGCTACAGCCCAAATTGGACCTTGGCCTCCTGACATTCAGGTTCCTTAACATTTTTCATTACTTATTGTGGAAGGGTTGTTAGCCCTTCGCACAACCCTCTTTCTACGAATTTTTCATTTTCATAGATTGAGGTGGCCAAGGTATATCCAAGCACGCAATGTGCTGGAATTATATATGTATTGCGCCGACCGGGATTTGAACTCACGACCTTCGCATTACAAGATCAACACGCTACCCACTAGGCTACACCCTAGCTTTAATTTATGCTAATATATTATTGCATATTTTCAAAGCTATGACCAAAGTTAGAGTTTTAAACGACTGGGGACAAGTTCGCGAATTAAAAATCCATTATTGTATTAATATTTACAATTATAGCACCAATCCTCTCTACTGTAAAGAAGTTTTGCAACAACAAACACAAAAACATAGCTAACATTATAGTATACCTGACTGTTTTCCTGAATTATTTCGACCCTTTAAGCATACCATAAGTGTGAGGTAAATGTGCTCGCAATAGGAAATTTAATCGGAATAGCAATTTACAAATTATTATCAGGCGTTCGATCCTGCTTTGGTTAGCAAGCCTTACCAAATGGGTAACACAAGAGTAGTAACATCCATCTCATAATCTTTACTAGGGAGAGTGCTGATCTCAGTGCAATGTAGTTCTCTTTCCAGGACCACCCTCCTACTACTTAAACCTATTAAGCCACCTTTTTGATTTAATTGGAAATAAAAAATGCATACAGAATCGCAGCATATCCCAAACACAATAGCACACATTACACTTGACTCTAAATTATATGCAGCAGTTAACCCAGATCTTCGTCAACACCATAGCTTCCAAAACAGCAAGACGCTGTTCTAGTTCCTTAAATGCTAGAACCACCAGGCCAAAAGCAAAAGCATAACTACCGAAATATGCAGGTACCTCCATTGCTTGCTGTTTGAATAAATTGCCTTGGTTGCATAAAATATTTTTGAATGTGCTTCTGAAGTAAACAGCTAAGAAAATACAAATTTCAAAATATGTCTTAACTAAAGGACCTTTCCTATCACAAATTACATTTCACACCGCCTCTATTTTTCCTTTCAATGGTATCAAGAAACTAAGAAATATGTGTCGACACAGCACCTTGCTGTTTTACAGCATCATTTCATCATTACAGAACCCCTTACTCGGCCACCACATGAATCCGTTCCAATTCTTACAATTTGCAAAACTTTTGATCCTTGACGAAGAACGCAAGAAAAGCTTCGTAATCCACTTTAAATCAAAGAAAATTGTTGAACAACCAGAACTGCTCGAGGAGGAAACAAAGCAAAAATAATAAATACAGAAAGTAATACAAGAAAAGAACGAGAAAAATCCCTAAGGCCCTGAAAAGAAAATATGAAACATGGAATGAAATTTTCCATATGAATGGAAAAGTTTACCACGGGGATCTAATTCACTACGGTTCCATTCTGCACGTGTGGATGTTTGCCTGGTTCTATACAAACGAGCAAATCATGCCAAAACATAGAAAACAGCAGGTATAATAAAGCCGGAGGAGCTCCTTTAACCTGCAACTCACTATGGCTTTTATAGTTTCGCCACAGACCATATGGGGCCCGAAACGACGATGGCAAACCACCACCACCATCGGAATATCCTTCCCAGAGAGAATAAGGCCCAAAACCCGACAGGAAATCTTCTTCTCGTGGAAATGCATGCAGTGCTTCATCTTTATGAAGATAACTGGCCACAAGTGCACACCTTGCAGTCAGCCAACTCCTGGCCAAGAATCTGCTATTCCCCAATCCTCCTACGGCATTTTACTTTCCTACACCTCAGAAGGTGTACGTGGTGTTAAGTGCTGGAAAATTCTTCTCGACCGCAATCGCTCCCACAAAAACCCGGAACGATCTCAAGGTTGCTCTGAGGATTCGAGGAGGATTTGAATCGGTGGTTTCTGGACGTAAATGCCATCACGTTGAGTAGCACTTTGTGTGTGGGAAATGGCCGTCTGGTGGAACATTACATTAAAGTTCTCTCGTGCGAACACTTAATTCACATTACGCCGCAGTAAGTCGGAATGGATGCCGCGAATCATTGAGATTCCGCGCTAAGCGCCACTACAGGAACGCGGGCACCATCGAATTAATCAAAAATTCCTTGTAAAAGATTTTTTTCTACCTCAGTTTATCCATCATCTCTCTTCTCCAAGGTTCAAGATTTTCAGTAAGTTGATACGTTCTCGCCTTTACCTTTAATTAGTGACGCCGTTAAATTTTATAAAAAGATTTTCTAACTCGACCCCTCTCCGCCCTGTTAGAAAAAAGCCGATAAGAAAGGAAAATCCTTTGAAAAAAAAAAAACATAATAATCAAGAAATCCTTGCGGTCCCGAGGTTCATTATTATAAGGGTGGTGTAATTTTTTTCTATTCATTCATAATGACACAGATACCCACCCATCACTGTAATACGGGATGTTTTATCGCTCGAGCAAGCCGGAGTCCTTAAAGTTTTTCCATCTTCGGTACGAGACTGGAATCTGATAAGGGATAACGAGTTTTTGAGTGTGGAATATACGACACTTTACACTAAGAACAATCACCACCGCACCACACCATCACTACCATTCTACTTCATTCATTACAATGCACTTTTTTTCCGCCGCGTCCACTTCCAAGGAAGAAATTGCTTTTACCATGCACTGTGAATATCAACCACGAACGCTAACCGTTCTTTTCCACGTTTTTATCGAGGGATTTAAGTCAGGCGATCTGCACAAATTGTAACTCTATCACACGGCCGGAACTGAAAGAATTCAGGACTTGCGATTCGAGAGCGACGAGCTAATGGAAATTTTCCAACCTGTACAACACACCGTTTCGCGTTGAACTGAAGTCGGTTAGCTGGGCACAAGGAGTTAGTAAACAGACGTTGTCGGAAGAACGAAGCGAAAGCAGATTTACAACTTACCGGAGCGAATTCGAAGCAACGTTGCAGTGCGCAGGATCTTGGCTTGTGCGTTGCTGTCTTGCAAAGCTTTTCGCAAGCTTTAGCTTATTTTCTTTCAAGGATATCAGACGGAACTTAGTTGTTTCGCGACGTCCTGTTTGAATAGACTGTAGTGTTTTTAATTCACACTTACCCCCTATACCTATACAAAAAAACACGAAAAATTCGACTACAGAAAATTTAAAGTAATCTAATCGAATCCTTAGTGCCACAACACAAGAACATTTAAGGATTTGAATTTCATTTTCATCAAGTACGACCGAACAGAAATCGATTGAGTCCTGGGGTTCAGCTGATTGATCCTTGAAATTTGTGAAGTATTTTGTGGCATCATTTCCGACACACCTACCGCCCAGAGTGTCACAAAACTTCTCAATATTGGAATTAAATTGAATTGAAAACTGATGTTCGCACCTGTGTTCCACTGTCGACTAATGTGACAGGTTTTCGGTCTTATTAATGAGTCTCGGAGCCGGCTGGGTTCCTAGGGATTCAATGTGACGAACTTTCTCGAAGGCTTTTGAGAAAGTAAAACCGACGGAAATGAAATTTTCCTCCTTGAGGAAATTGTGACGATGTTATTTGAACAGGATTTTAAGCAATGTAGGAATTTAATTCGGTTCCTTGAAGACTTAAGACGAATAAATCCTTCTGGATGAGTTCTGAGAGTGTTATGAGTTTGCCGCGAAGTTTGTAAAATTAAGAAAAAAATGGGCTTGGAGAAAGAACAAAAATTAATAGTATCACTGAAATATCTGAAATTGGGATGTCTTTCCATGCGCTCAGTAGATCGAGAATGCTTCGATATAAAAGGTCCACATTTCATACACGTTATTTTAGATAAAAAAACATAACAGAATTATAATTGGGCTTAAAGCCCAATTATATGATACTCTAGATGAGATGAGAATGACTTTAATATACCGGAAAATATGTCATCTCAAATTCTTTCGATTAGTGAATAGAGAATTTTGCATGGGAGGTGGTAGAAGTAGAAGGGGAGGTTTGTATTTTTCGTGTTTTTTGCTGAATTTAAAGTTTTTAGTTTTCATTATTTTTAAACAAATTAGTTATAGTTTTCCTGAAATTGAGGCATTTGTATGGGAGGTGGCAGAGGGAGTGGAGCATTTAAGATGATTTTGAAACTGCTTATCATCATCCTATCACCATGCATTGATTCAATTTCAAAGTCGATAGCTCTCATATGTATACTTGAAGGAGAAATGCTTTTCTTGAATTTATAATACAGATATTTGTACGGGAGGTGGTAGAAGGAGTGAAGAGGAGCTGATAATTTTTTCTGATAGTTATTTCAATTATAAAGAAACAAATTCTGGCAAAATTTGAAGTTTATACTTTATAGTTTATAGTTTGTATGGAAATCGATAAAATGTATTTAACAAAAATTATGCATTTGTATGGGAGGGGGTAGAAGGAGGGTACGGAACAAAATAATTTTTTTTTGCATTATTAACATTTTTATTTGTATCCTTTATACAAAACATCAAGTTGCTGGCTTTAACAGTTTCGACGAAAACTAATTTAAATTTAATTTCAAAATTTCCTGGAATTTGTATGGGAGGGGGTAGAAGGAGTGAGGTGAAGTTCATAATTATTTTTAAAATAAATTGCAATTATAGTAGAATTAATTCTGACCAAATTTCGTCTTTTCAGCTGTACTAGTTTCAATGAAAATCGAAAATATGTATTTTTCAAAATTGTCCATTTGAATGGGAGGGGGTAGAAGGGGTAAGGGGATCAGGTCAATATTCCGTGATATTAATGACATTTGTGTCATAATACTTTGACCTAAATTCCAAGTCGATAGTGATACGAAATGAGCGTCCAGTCCTTTTTTTTTTTTCTCTAATATATATTTTTTTTTTATTTTTCATTTCATGGAGCGGATCTCCATGAATTCTCGATCCGCACCTGTATTTTTGCATTTTTATTTCTTTTTTCTGCTATGTAATATTTTTGTCAAACCCTTATTATTTTAATATAAATAGTTTTTTTTGATAATAACAATAATGTTAATAATAGTAAGAATAATAATAATAACAAATAATACAATAAAAAAAAAAACAACAACAACAACGACATCTAACGTGTCAAGGGAAAAACATTTAAATAACAATTGGTGCAGACTGACACGCATTTCGCGCGAAAAATTAAAAAAAATAAAACCGTTGAGTACCTATAAAACAGAGTGCGAAAAAAGAATCGGGGCTTTTTAAAAAGTTTATTTTTGGTGGTCGGATGAGGGAGCCGCCGAAGAACGGGTGTGAAAAAGTCATAAAAAAAATAATAAGAATAGGAATTAATAAGTAAAAAGGCGGAAAGTGTAGTGAGAGCACACAAGTTTTAAAATAAAACAAACGTAAATTTAAGAATACGAAACTAGTTGAAAATTGGAAGTTTATAAGATTGGCTCAAGACAGTGAATATAAAATGTAATAGTGATCCAAACATAAGAAAAACATATTTCAAAACAACAAGTGAATTAATTTAAATAAAAAGTGAAGTACCAAAGGAAAAAAAAAAAAACCATATAAATCCAAAATAAAACGTGAAAAAAAAAAAAAACATAAAATTAAACAAAGGAAGACAGACTAGCTGCAGGATCCAGGGCCCCAACGCTGGACGTCAGGTACCCAACGATAGTATATGTATGATTAGTTTTTTTATATTAGGAGTTAGGGAATTAATAAATCGCGTTTAATACTTAACCAAAAATTTTTTTTTTTTCTTTCCTTTTCGTATTCATTATATTTTTTTTTTTTTTTTACTAAATTTAATTCCACTGTCGAGCAACACACAGGTACGGACGAAATGCAAGTAAGTCTTTAACCACATTGTTTTTTTTTCTCTTCTATTCTTTTCCTTATATTTTTTTTTCTCGCGTTATGAATCATAAAGAAAATATGAAGTGCTAAGTCGCCCAGTTGTGGCCTCGGCGCTCCCCATGTCTGGAATGCTCTCCATATATCATCTTCTCTCCTCTGTTCGAGTCATGCGTCCTGGGCCCCGTTTAGCCTAGGTGGCCATATATGGAGCCTGGGCTGAAATGATCAGTGACGATCTGCGATTAGAGCACACATCGACCTTGCGACAGCACCCTCAAGGATGAGGGATTCTCAGGTCGAATTTCCCCACACCCACGCTCCTGAGCAGCCGGCAGGAAGTGCTGTCACGACCTGGGAACCTTCATTAAAAATTCTGCATGCGGAATGGGCCTCCTGAGGCTCATTTCGTATCAGTGGCGCCCAAATTTCGGCCTTATTTTCCTTATTCTTATCTTCTTCTTCCTTTTGTTGTGGTCATTTGCAGAGTGATGGAATAATATTTAAATTTTTTCGACGCATCCGTGAAGCCCGGGTGGATTTGCTTGGCAGTGTATGAAACCAAATTTCAAGTGTTTTCGGTTTTTTTTTTGTGTGTTCAAGTACGGCGGAAATATTTCGACTTGCCGCGTACGTTGAACTTTTGTGGCCGGTTTTTTTTTTTCATTCGATTGCGGGACGGAAAACTGTGTTTGAAACAGATCCGCGTTTTCCCGCTTATGAATATCCGAGCGCACCGTATTGCTTTTAAGGTTAACGCACTGCAAGTTCAATTCTGCCCAGCTGGCTGGTTGTATGGTTTCGATAATTTTTTTTCCTCTCTTATTTCCTATTAACTTTTATTTTCATTATTTTTTTTTTTTTTTGGAATTTTATTCTGACTACTGGTCACCGTCCTAAGCACTATTTATTTTAAATTTTTTTTATTTGCGGTCTAATAGGTATTCTATTCAGTTTAATCTAAATTAAAAAAGTTGTTGGTGCTCGCGAGGAATTGATCTTCGGATACAGGATTCCTGATCGAGGATGCGAATCATTAAGCTGTTCGCGTATTGGCATTTTCGGCCTCTATTGATTAATGCTTAAATCAAATAGCAAATATCAGAACCCTCAATAAGTGCACGTAGCTTGCAATGAGAAAACCTTAGCTAATGCACTAAGCGAATATCATCACCGCGTTTTAAGGTTTATTAATTTGATTTTTGTTTTCTCTATTTGATATACAAAAAAAAAAAAAAAAAAAAACCCTTAAGCTATGCAAATTAGTTTTGGTTTTACTAAATTAAAATTATGCTAGCTATTCGTTTTGTTTTTTTTCTCTCATTGAAATTTCTGATTTCCATTGCATTTTTTTTTCTCTTCTTTTTGCCTTTCTTCATCTGCAAATGACCAGCAATTTATTTCGATTTTTCTTAGTTGTCATTTAATTTTACAGTCTTCACTTAACGTTGTTCTCAGTTTTCATTTAATTTTTCATTTTCATTACCAATTTTTTTTTTCTCTTATTTTTTTTTTCATTTTCTACCCAAATGTTCTTAGATTGAGTATTCTAATCCGTGTCGCGCGTTTTGATGTTTTGTAAGATCATGCCGGTGCATCTTAAATGCAAAATTCACTTTGAATTTAATCACCGAGTAAATATTTTTGATCTTACCGTAGTTTAGGGGATTGATGATCGTTCGCAGCGATTTATCCGCAATGAGCGTTGATGTCTTGTATAGCATCTTTCCGAATATCGCTGTAGACATCATCTTTCACCTTCGCGTCTTAGCCGTCGATTTGTTCTCTCGCGAAATATCATCCGGATGTATTCCGTCGGTTGCAGCTTGAGCCTGAACCTATCGAGTTATTTTGTTTGTAATAGAGATCACATCGAACCGGCTTCGTTAAAATTTGAATTGATAAAATACACAGATTAGAATAGTTAGTTTATTGAATACCTTCTCCTAATTTCCTTTGCGGTGTGTGCTCTAATTTTATATATCATTTTCTCAAATTAGTATTTCATTTTATTTCTCGCATTTTTTTTTATTTTATTACGAGGAGAGCGTGATGGAGTTTGGTTTTCTAGGCATGGTGGGTACCGAGGTCCACTAAGTTATGAATTTTATTCGTTCAATTTTCTTTTAATTCTTTCCATCGTATTATTTTGATTATTTCTGCGACGAATTTCTTTTTGGTATTTATCATGTCGCCGAGTTTTGATTTTTAATTTTTTTATAAGTTATATCACATTTTTGATTTTTTCTTATACATACATATCTATATAGTACATCGACGCTTATTTTGAAATATTATTGCGTTTTTTTTTTACTCATTTCGGTTTTTATTCCTTTTTTCTCATATTTGTTTTATTCGAATTTTCATATTTAACTTTTATGATGGCATTCAATGTCGACCATCTCGAGCCTGATGAGTTCGACATGGAGTGTTACATTCGTGAGATTGTTGGGGACGCACCTACCCGGTTAAATTGTCTAGAGTCTAGATTAAAATTAGAAGCAGCGCGTCCTGTTCTGAGACCAGGTTTTAGTTTACCTGAAATTGTCCGAAGTAATTTCCCGTTCGAATTCGAATTATGTAAAATAGGATTAGAAGATATTTTACACAATTTAAAAAAAGTTAAATCAGGAGCCGATATAGAATTGCCAAGGTATGTGACAAGACTAGACCACTATTCGAGTCGGCTCATTCGCCTTGTCCGACATACTACTGCGAATATGAAACAGGTAGCAGAAGAGTATTTAGTAAATGTGAGGAAAATGGAAGCGGCAATCGCTGACCTTTTAGCGGAGGTTCCAGACGATGCTTTACCACTTTACCACCACACTACTGAACTTGCACCGAATCCCCCAGTTAAAATCGATACACTACTTGATACAAGTAGCATTGAGCCATTAGTAGATCAAAAAGTGATTGGTGAACTTATTGAAGTTGGTCAGATTAATTATGAAGAAATTGAGGATAATTTAATTAAGGCAGCTTATCCAGAAATACTGCAATGTTTTGATCAATATGAAGAGACGCAGTGCTCAACTCTTGGCTTAAATCAGCATACCTCCCTACTTCACCTTAAAGGATTGTCAACGGAGGTATTTCGGCCTGATAGCGGCCAGCAATGTCGCGCAAAATTCGAAGTCGTTAACATGACTAAGCTTATTTCTTATTTCTACAACATGCAGAAATCTTCAGCTCAATTGTTTCAGGTGTCTCAATCAAATTCACATGTGTCGAAAGCGGCATTGCCTCCAGACAAATTTAGGAGCCAATTGAGAGCTAAATTTTGTAGGCTACCCCGAAAGCCTTCTGTTCCAATCTCTAGTCATAGGCAAACGGCAAAATACAAAGAATTACTTTATTCCCTCCATTACTTTTAATTACGTTTTTTTTCCTTTAAACTTATTATTATTATTATCTTTCTTTTTGCAGTAAGAATACCATTATGATGCTTTTAGAATTTTAGCAATTAGTATTCATTTATTGTTTGTTTCTTTAATTTTTGTTCTCTGAATTGAGCCCGGCTTTATGAGCATGAGATCCTTCTCCTGGGTCGAGGTCGTCCCCACGATTGATACGAAATGAGCGTCCAGTCCTTTTTTTTTTTTCTCTAATATATATTTTTTTTTTATTTTTCATTTCATGGAGCGGATCTCCATGAATTCTCGATCCGCACCTGTATTTTTGCATTTTTATTTCTTTTTTCTGCTATGTAATATTTTTGTCAAACCCTTATTATTTTAATATAAATAGTTTTTTTTGATAATAACAATAATGTTAATAATAGTAAGAATAATAATAATAACAAATAATACAATAAAAAAAAAAACAACAACAACAACGACATCTAACGTGTCAAGGGAAAAACATTTAAATAACAATTGGTGCAGACTGACACGCATTTCGCGCGAAAAATTAAAAAAAATAAAACCGTTGAGTACCTATAAAACAGAGTGCGAAAAAAGAATCGGGGCTTTTTAAAAAGTTTATTTTTGGTGGTCGGATGAGGGAGCCGCCGAAGAACGGGTGTGAAAAAGTCATAAAAAAAATAATAAGAATAGGAATTAATAAGTAAAAAGGCGGAAAGTGTAGTGAGAGCACACAAGTTTTAAAATAAAACAAACGTAAATTTAAGAATACGAAACTAGTTGAAAATTGGAAGTTTATAAGATTGGCTCAAGACAGTGAATATAAAATGTAATAGTGATCCAAACATAAGAAAAACATATTTCAAAACAACAAGTGAATTAATTTAAATAAAAAGTGAAGTACCAAAGGAAAAAAAAAAAAACCATATAAATCCAAAATAAAACGTGAAAAAAAAAAAAAAACATAAAATTAAACAAAGGAAGACAGACTAGCTGCAGGATCCAGGGCCCCAACGCTGGACGTTAGGTACCCAACGATAGTATATGTATGATTAGTTTTTTTATATTAGGAGTTAGGGAATTAATAAATCGCGTTTAATACTTAACCAAACATTTTTTTTTTTTCTTTCCTTTTCGTATTCATTATATTTTTTTTTTTTTTTTTACTAAATTTAATTCCACTGTCGAGCAACACACAGGTACGGACGAAATGCAAGTAAGTCTTTAACCACATTGTTTTTTTTTCTCTTCTATTCTTTTCCTTATATTTTTTTTTCTCGCGTTATGAATCATAAAGAAAATATGAAGTGCTAAGTCGCCCAGTTGTGGCCTCGGCGCTCTCCATGTCTGGAATGCTCTCCATATATCATCTTCTCTCCTCTGTTCGAGTCATGCGTCCTGGGCCCCGTTTAGCCTAGGTGGCCATATATGGAGCCTGGGCTGAAATGATCAGTGACGATCTGCGATTAGAGCACACATCGACCTTGCGACAGCACCCTCAAGGATGAGGGATTCTCAGGTCGAATTTCCCCACACCCACGCTCCTGAGCAGCCGGCAGGAAGTGCTGTCACGACCTGGGAACCTTCATTAAAAATTCTGCATGCGGAATGGGCCTCCTGAGGCTCATTTCGTATCAATAGCTTAAATAGTTTCAAAGAAAAATCAATTTCTTTACATTTCGAAATTTCATGAAATTTGTATGGGAGGGGCTAGAAAGAGTGGGGGATGTAGCCCATTCACGAACTTAAAGTTACTTTTTTGCTAAAAGTGACATACAAAATTTTTAAGCACTGTAGCTCAAAGCTTTCGAGAGTTATGCTGTAGACAGACGCGCAGACGGACAGACGGACAGACAGACAGACGGTCACTCGGAATCGAGGTTTTTAAGCTCTGTGCGAGCGTTATTTCTTAGCGTTACAAACGGTAAGGCAAACACAATATACTCTCAGATTTTTTTTTTTTTTTTACAGAATGACCTGTGTTATAGGCAATTTCGGCCTTTATGTGCAATGCACAAACACAGTCATGGAGGGAAGGAATGGGATTGGGAAGGTTGGGGAAGGGGAGTGAGAACGACCGTTGTGTGTGGAGAAGCTGGTATATTGCTCAGTTATACTGGCTGCTTACTGGCAAATATTTGCATGTTATGGGGGACTGAATGATAGAAAGCGAACAGAAACCATCTACTGAGTATCTAGGCCTTCTTGAAGTGGAACTGTTTCACTTTTACACCGTTTCCCCATTTTATTGTGAATATTTTTTTATCACCAGTTAAAAAAATCCCGTCTGGAGTGGGAATCGAACCCACGACCTATTGACTGAGAAGCAAGCACGCTGCCCACTACGCCACGGAAGCCTCAGAATACAATAAAGCCTAGCCCCCTCCCATAAAAATGACGCATTTATTCAATTTCACATCGAAATCCATATCAATGTTACTTCATTAATAATTATTAATAATAAAGTATTGTAATCACCTTGGGGAAAAAATTTGCTACCCTGATATTTCGTTTCGTTCGCGTTTCATAACTAAATTAGCAAAAAAAAAAATCTGCCAACAAGTCGGGTGCAACTTTATTTGAATGGGCAGGGCTGTTGTTAATTACTTAACACTTAACTGCGATTACGATCAATAGCTCCAGTACATGGAATCAATATTTCATGCGATTATATATGCAATTTTGGGCTTATATGTGAGGAGCGATAGAAGGGATAGTTACATGTCAATAATTTTTTAATTGATTGCTCGAAGCACGCTTAAAATTCACTGTGTAGAATGTTAGTTTCATAGACGAAGTAAATTCTATGAAATTCTTAGTGTATTTTACATTCCTTAGACCATGCATTTGTATGGGAGGGGATATAGGAGGAGAAGGAATAGCAAAATTTGTGATGCAGTTTTGTTAACTATCTTTTGAAAGATGTTAGTACAAAATCTCAAGCTCGTAGCTTTTAATTTATTGTTTACGTGACTTATTAAAATCATATTTTTGAATGGAAGGGGGTACAATCCCAAAACTTTTGATGCATTTTTTTTTGAAATATTTTTATAAGTGTTTGTACAAAATTTCAAGTTGACAGATTTTATTGGTTTGGTGATAATTGATTTCTTAAAAATGGTCGAAAAAATACTTTTGTATAGGAGGGATAGAAGTTTCAAAGGTATCAACTAGTTAATATCTTAAACTTTAAAGCATTATTTTAAAATAAATTTTACAAATTTTAAAATTTTTAGCTTAAAATTTCACTCAAAAATTTTGAATTTATGTGCTTTTTTTCAATACACGTGAAACACCTAGTGCTGGCTAGGACCCCCTTTGGTGGATAACAGCTTTGGTTCAAATTAATATTTTTTCCTTATGTATATCAACTGGATGTATGCAGGTGCAAAATTTTAACTTTTCATCTTTTACCAGAGCCCTAATAAAATTGGTGAAAATTTGCAACACTTTGGCCCACCAACTATTTCTACTTACAAAATTTACCAAAATTTTAGATAATATAGTTCTACAATTTGACAAAATTTCAACGGCTTTCAATTTTGAGATATAACGGTTTGAAAAATTGAAAAGTGCACCTTTTTTTTTAAATGCTCCCCATTTCCCCCACTACTATTATGACCAAATTTTTTATTTTTATTCTCTAGATGAAATCTGAGAGTATTATAAGTTTGCCACAAAGTTTGTAACGCCAAGAAATAAGGCTCGGACAAAAAAAAGTATAATGCAGAAGTTCATACAATCACTCAAAAATCTCAAATCCGGATGTCAGTACGTCCGTCAGTCTGTCTGTCTGTTCGTCCGTGTCCTCTCTAGCTTGAGAACGCGTTGAGCTAGAAAGTTCAAATTTTGTATACGTCGTTTTTAACAAAAAAGTAAGGTCAAGTTTGTGAACGAGGCAAATCGCTTTACCCCTTCTACCCCCTCCCATACAAAATGACACAATTGCGCAATTTGACAAGTAACGGATTTACTCGAAAAGTACAAATGACATTGATCTGAAATTTGGAATGTAATACTTTTATGATGATTCCAATCTACTTTATAAAAATAATTTGTGTCTTCCCCCTAATTCCACCACCTCCCATACAAACTGCACTTTTTCATAAAATGCTTTGAACCAATTTATAATAATATAATACATATATAAAATAATATATATAATAGTTATCGAGCTGAAATTGTGCACAAAATATTTATTTAAAATTATTAGCAAGACCAAAAAAAATAATACGATTAGCTGTACCACTTCTACCCCCTCCCATACAAAATGACACAATTACGTAATTTCACAATAAACGGATTTGCTCGAAAAATATAAATGCTATTAATCTGAAATTTCAAATATTTTACTTTTATGATGATATAAATCTACTGTACAAAAGTTATTTGAGTCCTTCCTTCCACCACCTCCCACACAAACTGCACTTTTTCATGAAATGCTCTAAGCCAATTTACTGAGTGCGTATAAAATTGATCGAGCTGAAATTGTACACTAAATATTTATTTAGAATTATTAGTAAAACCGAAAAAAATTAGACGATTAGCTTTACCCCTTCTACCCCCTCCCATACAAAATGACACAATTTCACAACTTTATAAAAAGTCGATTTTCCTGAAAAGTATGAATGCTACTGATCTGCAATTTAAAACATATCAAAAGCATGATGTTTATAGTTATTTCTGAAAATTCATTAAAAACTCGCCCCTCCTTCTATCACCTCCCATACAAACTGCACTACTCCACTACATCCAATACACTAATTTTCTCAGTACCTATTAAATTTTTAAATCCTTAATTTTGCATAAAACATTTTAATAGCAACCTTAGCATCATGTGAAAAAATTAGTTCAATGTCGTCACCCCCTCTACCACTTCCCTTGCAAAATTTCTTAAGATACAGAAATTTCTCTAGAGTATCGCACGAATGGGCTTTATGCCCAATCGTACTCCCGTTATGTTTTTTTATAATTTTTTTTTTGTATTTTGCTGGTTTAGCTTAATATATGTTTTAAGTTTAGTTATATAGCTTAAGACATAGTTGAGATATTCATTTTTAAATGTTTTCTTTCCACCTTTGATCTTCCACCTTACATTAATTAGCCTCTTTCTAAGCTGATTCTAGTGGATCTATATGCCACCCTATTGGTCATATGCATTTTTATGGTAAGTAATTTTGAGGATTTAGTCATTTAAAAAAATAGGCTGATAATTTGTTTTTAGCCCCCTCCCCCATTTTCGGACGCCGAAATATAACAAATTAAATTATTTTTAGAATTTGTCTGTATTCGTAGTGGAGATGGTGTAATTTTTAACTCTTTCCTTACCCCCGCCTTTCCCTTCCACCCGACCGATCACAAAACTTAGATAATGTAACTCACTTACCCTTACCCTTAACAATCGATCCAAAAACGAATACTCTACCTTCTACGCTCCCGGAAACATGAGTCCATATGTACGGCGTAAATTTTGTTTTTTGCATTCTTAGGCCAATTTAGTTATGAAACGCGAAAAAAACAAAATTTCAGGGTAGCAAATTTGTATTTTCTGTGTCGATCACAATACATTATTATTAGAATAATAAAGTAAAAGCAAATAAAATCCGTCTGTCTGTACACTGTACGTGCACGCTCAGCGCACATCAACTCCCAAACTCTTGAAGATAGCAAGTTCGATTTTGGGTGGATTGTAGATGATCTCAGACAGACACCAATTTTGTTGGTTATAGGATTCAAGGGCCAAGTGGGGAGCGCTAGAACCTAGAACTAAGAATTTGAATGTTTCAACTTTGTTTTCACCTAAAAAGCTAAAGATCGACACTCAACCAGATGAGTTCGTGAGAGAAGATTTAAACATAATTTAGTTGTTGTATCCATTTAGGTAAAAAAAGAGGGGAGGGGGACGGTCTAAAAACTATTTGTCGACCGCATTTTTTTTTTAAATTTTTTTTTTCCTAGGAACTACTTAACATAGAGAGTTCTTATTGAAATGCACAAGGAGTTGGGTACGGCGGGATCTTTACCAGGTTTCGAAATACGGATTATAAGGATTTCAAGTCAAAATAAAACAAAGATTTCACTTTTAATTTCACCTCAAAACTTATTTTAGCTTTCTACATACTTTCGCTTGTCTCTTATCTCGACTATCCGTCGATCGCTCTAACTGCACTCGTTCGCTTCTAAGTCTCGACTGCACTGCTTCACGAACGCTTGCTTTCCGATCGTCTATGAATCTTTTTCCTGTTGTTGTTGTTGAACATTCTGATCGATATTCGGAATTATTTTGTTCTTGTTCGGTTCTTTTTCTTGTCGGTCGGGTCTCGTGTAGTTTACTCGATGATGGAATGCCCAAGTTCATGTAAGTGTTTACGTGAGTACGGTGAGAATGCGATCCATATATTCTTTATGCTAGGATGTAGCCTAGTGGGTAGCGTGTTGATCTTGTAATGCGAAGGTCGTGAGCTCAAATCCCGGTCGGCGCACTATATAATTCCAGCACACTGCCTGCTTGGATATAGCTTGGTCACCTCAATCTACGAAAATGAAAAATTCGTATAAAGAGGTTGTGCGACGGGCTAACAACCCTTCCACAATATGTAATGAAAAATGTTAAGGAACCTGAATGTCAGGAGACCATGGTCCGATTTCGGCAGTAGCACATTGTAGAAGAAGAATATTCTTTATGGCTGATGATCGCGAGTATATTTGTTTGAAGACCTTGACATTCCGATTCAGTCGCATAGCGTTTATTGTGGTGTTTGTACGCGCGCATTAATTTGATGATAAGTAAGTAGAGAGTACAGTGGAAGACAGCGGTTATTTGATTAGGGCTAACATCCAACAATATTTTAGGACCATTTACGTAGCACATAGGTCAACCATAATCAATTTGGATGGAAGCCAATACTAAAGTGCAGGGTTAAAATGGGTTCAAAATCACTTATAAATGAATATTTCGATTTCTTTACGGAGCCGTTTCGTTTCTTGCAAGGCAGTTATGTTGATGTTGTCTTTAATCGCTTTTTCGAGGAGTAGGCTCTGTCCTAAATATGGGTCGAACATTAAATGTTAAGATCCAAAAGGGTATTTTTCGTTTGCAGGGTGGTTTTCTTTGAGATAATCCTTTCCGATGCTATTTATCAGGTTTCTGGATGTTTTTTTTTTTATTCGTAATGCGTTATTAGCGAATCGCCCAACCTTCGACCTGGAGGGCCAGTCCCTATCTATTACACCCTATTAGGAAAGGGTGAGAGTTTTCATCTGACATAAATATGACTTAATATGACATGTTGGATCATAGCTATGCTGCGAGTCCAGTCATAATTTTTCCCTATTTTCTGAGACACAGTGGTTCTACTGGTCGTTCGGGTTAATTCCATACCCTTCTCTCTCAACCAGGCTTGTGACTGGTTTTGAAAGCTGGTCGGACCACACTGGAGGCAAAAGTTCGTCCATTGCTTTCATGTCAAGCAGTTGGCAAAATTCTTCTCAAAGAACTTCTTGCTCGAAACGTACACTGATGCTGCGCATTATATGTATCAATGATAAACCACCGAGTTGAAATTTAAATAAATAAAAACTCAATTTGCAATCAAATCCCTTTGGCTTCTACCCACACAAAATTCACCATATCCAACCTTCAACTTCAGTTTTCCAGCGAATCTGGTAAGAATAGTTTTATGTTTATTTTGATGAGGATTCGTAACATTTTCATTATTTATTGTGGACGGGTTGTTATTACTTTGCTCAACCATTTATCTACGAATATTTCATGTTTGCTTTCACTTTACGTATTAACTAATTGAATAATGTAGTGAAATAATTTACTTTGGAAAGCACTGTGAAGTTAGTCCGCCTGATAGACGGCAAAAGATTGATAAGAATGACGAAATTGCGATATTTACTGAAGGTTCGAAAATGGAAGAGGGAGTAAGTTATAGCATCTTGTCTGAAAGTCTTGATCTGCAAATTTACACGGATTTACTAGAACATGCCACGGTCTTCCAATCGAAGGTAATGGATATTGCGAAAGGGACGGAATTAGCCTTGCATGCAGAAATAAAGCTGCGCTGAAGGCCTTCTCCGCTTACGCTGCAAATCAAGATGCTTGAACCATTGTGTGGACATACTGGGTGAATTAGGGACTCACTGCAATTTGTGACATTGTTGGAGTCCATGTCATCGAGATACATTAGGAAACGTCATGGCAGACAGGCTGATCAGAAACGGATTTAGCGTTGCCACCGTTGCGGAAATGGCCAATATTAGCATTGCCTTGAAACTGATACCAAAACCAGTTGTGTAACACCACGAATATGCTATGGGGATGGTTTGATAGAGTAAAATCAATAAAAATTTTGATGCTCGACAGTAACTTCCTCTGGACATTAATAAGTATTATCATGGGCAACTTTCTTCTCAGAAAACGCTCGAAGAATTCGCCTTATAACCTAGCACTTCTTCACCGAGCTGAATGATCTCCGGCCCCTTGAACCGATGAAGCTCATTAGTTTCACCGATAGTGCAGGCTGGCTAAATGATGTATAGATCACCATGGTATAATTACGGAGCCGTTCGTGCATTGGTGTCCAAACTCTTCACAAACCCAACTTAGCCTATCCTAATGGAAACGTCATATAAAGTTTCAAGGCGAGAATTAAATGCCATCGCCGACATTATCCTATCTTTAGATTTTCATTTTGCCTCTGGCTATCAAGAACTGAAGGAAACGAAATGGCCTTAGCCATACTTACTATTTTTAAATTTATCCTTACAAATGACCAAGTAGTAATAATGTTAATTGTTATAATTATCAAAAAATGAAGATCAAAATCATCGAATAGTTCACAGTTCAGTATGCAAAACACCCAATAATCCTTAAAAAAAAAAATGTCATCGAAAATTTAACGATACAATGAACCACATTTTCGAGCATACCAAAATCGATTTCAAACTGTGCCCCTGAATTTATTAAATTCATCGTTCCCGGGATATTGATCCCGGCCAGGTTATACTTTTCCGTTCTTTTTCGTCGTAAATATAACAAGCAGTGAAGATTGTTGTTTACGATGATGACATTCGACAATTTTGTTGTTTCATCTCACTCCACCAGTTAATTAATTCACTTGGTTCTGGCAGTCCTGGCAAGTTAGCAAGTCTATCGAAAAAAATTCTCAAATAGAAGGAGACGATAACTTAGCTAGATTCCACTCGTGAAACACAATCGTCGAATCCAATACTCAAATGGGGATTGGGTGGATTAGCTATTTCCGGTAGGACGAAAGAAGATGAAGAACATATACATCGATAAAATGTCTAAATCTAATAAGCGAAGAGGAGATGAACAATGGGCAATTTGTTCGATTTGGAGTTTTTTTCCTTTTGTTCTTGTGAGTTAGGGCTGGTGGCCTGTTGCGTGTTTATCACCCTTGAGCGCTCTAGTAGGAGTTAGGGGTCCTATAGCTGGCAGTCTTCGTTTCATATAACCAATTACCAATTTGTCAATGATTTAATTTTTTTTTCCCAATGGGAATTTATAAGTTTTGCGAAAGATGATTATCGAAGATCTATAAGATAATAAAATAAACATCGAATAGCATGGAAAAGTAGTTGATATTATTTTTCTGCGAATTTTTTTTTATGTAACTTGAGAATCAAATGAAGTGGAGCGTAGTTTTAGATTAATATTTCCAAACGAAACAAAACAAGTGAATTAATTTATTTATTTAAATCTGCTTTGAAAGATACGCTTAAATTTCGTGAAATATGATAATGAAATATGCATGAAAATTAGCAAAATTAATTTTTTAGAACCTTCTTGAATTCACAATTTATCGGAATGATCCAGACAATAGTTCACAAAAGAGAATTTAGAAAATTATTTAAAGCAAAAAAAATAAAACTTAACCCAAAACTTTGTTTTCATAATTTTACCCACCTTTAAACTATATTAACCAGTTATATTCAATCCTTCTACCAACCTCTTACAAAATTTGCTTTTGAATTGTAGCTACATTATATATATACTCTGAATGAAATCTGAAAGTATTGTAAGTTTGCTACAAAGTTTGTAACGGTAAGAAATAAGGTTCGGCAAAAACAATGAATGTTAGTGAAGTTCGAATTGTCACTCAAAAATCTCAAAACCGTATGTTCGTCCTTGCGTCCGTTTATTCTCTAGCTCGAGAACGCGTCGAGATAGAAAGTCAAAATTTGCAAAGGTCGTTTTTCACATGAAATTTAGGTCATGTTCGTAAATGGGCCGTAACATACACGATGACTCATTTTCAAAAATTTACAATAACCAAAGCGTAACAGTGTAGAATCCGGAAATCTTTTCTTTCATAATCAAATTTGCGTGGAAACTAAAGCAGCTAAAAATTTTAAATTTAAAACATATTATTATATCATAAAAGCGATATAAAGTATACAAATCATTCAAATCCCCCTCCCTCCTTCCACCACCTCCCACGCAAACTGGAATTTTTCTTGAAAAACTATGAACCAATTTTCTTAGTGCAAATAAAATTTATCGAGTTCCGATTTCACACTAAATACTTAATTAGTAATATTGTTATGATCGAAAAAAAATTAACTCATTAAAAAAATTAACCTATTAACTTCAATGCTTCTACCCCCTCCCATACAATGTGACACAATTGCACAACTTTACGAAAAATGGATTAACTGGAAAAGTATGAACTGGTCAGAAATTTGAGGGATGTCAATTGCACAATGATTATAGTTTTTATTGTTTCAAAAATCAGTAAAACCCCTCATTCATTCTACCACCACCAAACTAGACAATTTCACTAAATCTCATTTTCTCATTACTTATACAATTGTTGAAGCTTCAATTTTGCATAAAACATTTTTGTGGCTCCTCTAGCATGATGTGGGAAAAATTAGTTCAATGCTGTCACCCCTTCTACCACTCCTCATACAAAACTTCTTAAGATCACAAAAATTTCTATTTCATCTTGAGTATCGTAAGATTGGGCTGTACGTGCAATCGTAGCCCTGTTATGTTTTATATTATATTTTGTTATAGAATAAATCTAGGCTAGACTAAATGGCGCTGCAGATTCACAAAAGATTCGAACGCAATCACATGAAAAGACATCTTTTCTGACGTACTATCCCGTCAGAAAAGATATCATCCAATGTAACTGCCACTTGCACTTTGTCCGTGCGCGCAGCTATAAGTATATAGCGAAACTACAGAATTTCGTGTTAATAAAAACTAGAAAATGTTAGTATGTGTTTTATTTACAACAATTTCAAAATATAATAATTTCCTTGAATCCACTGTAATATTTTAGTGCTTTTATAAACAAAGTAAACTACTTTGTTTATACGAACACCAAAGTTCATGAATGAAACTTCTTTCGCAAAATAAAACATCGTATAAACTGCCAGAGATGGAGTTGAATCGGATGCCTAAATTAAAGGGCGCAAGATTCCAATTTCGTTACACCCCTTTCTTGACTTTCGATCAATAGCATTCCATATAAAATATATGCCAACGAGACGAGTTGAAGAAATTTTAAAATTTGCGATGCGGTATTATTTGGTATTGGAGCTAGGGTGTAGTCTAGTGGGTCTGTTGGTCTGCAATGCGAAGGTCGTGAGTTCAAATCCCGGTCGACGCATAATTCCACCACACTACTTACTTGTGTATACCTTGGTTACCTCAATCTACGAAAATGAAAAATTCGTTGTGCAAAGGGCTAACAACCTTTCCGCAATAATTAATGAAAGTGTTAAGGAACCTGAAGGTCAGGAGGCCAAAGCCCGATTCGGGCCAGAGCGCTATTGAAGAAAGAAAGACAAAGAAATTATTTGGTGTGTCTTGCAAAGTGTTCGAACAAAATTTCAAGTGTGTAGCTTTTAATTTGATGTGTATTAGTTGATTTAATGAGATTGATCGAAAACCAAACTTTAGTGTGGGAGGGGGTAGAACGGCAAGAAGGATTTCGAAACTTTTGATGCAATTTTGTTTTAAATAATTTTGGAAGTGTTTGTACAAAATCTTAAGTTGATAGCTTTTAATAATTTGGTGATAATTGATTTCTTTGAAATGGTCAAAAACTTACATTTGCATGGAAGGGGTAGAATATTGTAAGGTGTTCGAGCAGTTAATATCTTAAAATTTTAAGCAACTTTTTAAATAAATTTATCGAATTTTCAAGTTTGTAGCTTAAAATTGCACTGACAAATTTTGCGTTTTTGTGTTTTTTTTTTCTTTCAATACACATAAAACATCTTGTGCAGACTAAAGCCCCTTTTCGGTACATAAAAGTTCAAGTTATTTTTTTCTGTACTAACTGTATCAAATGCAAAATTTTTACTTTGTATATTTTAATTGAGCCCTAAAAAATAGTGAAATTTATCGACATTTTGCCCCATCGCCTTTCTCCCCATACACCCTGTAATTTAAACCAAAGTTATGGGTCACAGTAGAACAAAATTAAAACTTGATATCTGCATTGGGTTTTGAGATATAATGGATTAAAATTTTGAAAAGTTCAATATTTTGGAAATTCTCCCCATTTCCCCCACTATACTTTAATAACAAAATTTTATATTTTTGTCATATTTCTTAGTTTAATATACATTGTGACCAGAAAGTGCCGACAATTTCTAAATAAAATTACTCTGAGAATGATATTTCCAAATTTTTTTTTTAGTTAATAGGTAGGACTGTCCTTAATTATTGTCCCAAAAATTAACGCGGACTGTTAATCAGTTTACGGAAGCTGGTTAAATAGGTACACCTCAGTAGTCAACGGCGATTTTTGTTTTATGTCCTCGATCGACTGAAAACGGGTTTCACGGAGTGGTAATTTCAGTTTCGAGGATAGGAAAAAGTCACGCTGGTCCAAATCTGGTGAATACGGTGGTTGATTGAAGCAATTTGTTTTTTGCCTTTTTCACCTTAAATTCGGTCATAATTAAGGCTCAATGCGATGGCGCATTTTCATCGTGGAAAATCTATGAATTCTCCTTCCACAATTCAGGCAGTTTTTTAGGGATTTACTCGCGCAAACGCTTCAGTACGGCCAAATGGTCCTCATTGACCGTTTTTCTCCAAGGAATGAATTCATGATGGATCAAACCTCGAATATCGGAAAAACTATGAGCATCGTCTTGATTTTTGAGCGGCCTTGGCGTGTTTTTTTCGGTTTCGGCTGAAATTTTTTTCCTCCATTCCGATGATTGTTGACTCGTCTGCATGTCAAACTACCTATGTCTCATTACTAGTTATGATGCACTCCATGAATGTGGGATCAGAACTCGCACGATCAAGCATGTCCTGTTCACTGTATTTTTTTTTTAAATTTTTTTTTAGGCTTCCGTGGCGTAGTGGGCAGCGTGCTTGCTTCTCAGTCAATAGGTCGTGGGTTCGATTCCCACTCCAGACGGGATTTTCTTAAGCGCAAATTTTTCAGTTGCTACTGGTGATAAAAAATTATTCGCAATAAAATGGGGAAACGGTGTAAAAGTGAAATAGTTCCACTTCAAGAAGGCCTAGATACTCAGTTTCTGTTCGCTTTCTATCATTCAGTCCCCCATAACATCTGCAAATATTTGTCAGTAAGCAGCCAGTACAACTGAGCAATATACCAAATTCTCCACTCGCTACGGTCGTTCTCACTCCCCTTCCCCAACCTTCCCAATCCCATTCCTTCCCTCCATGACTGTGTTTGTGCATTGCACATAAAGGCCGAAATTTCCTATAACACAGGTCATTCTGTAAAAAAAAAGAAAAGAAAATTCAGCTTTATTGGAAAGAGTCGAGAAAGGACGCGTTTCATGGCCAAAATATCCTCCAAAATTGAACGAATGCACTCGCAAGAGATGTCGAGCTCTCTTGCTATCTCCTTAATACTGGTGTGACGATTTTCGAGCACCACTTCCTTAACTTTTCGAATGTTTTCGTCAGTTCAAAGGTCGGAGGTCGTCCAGAACTATTCATGTCTTCAAGGATCTCTCAACCTTAAGGGCATTGCACTACTTGAAGACTCGTGTTTTTGATATAACTGAATCACCGTAAACCTTTTTCAATATTCACAATGATTCTGCACACGAAATATGGTTTGAAACACAAAATTTGAGACAAGCTTTTTGTTCCATATTTTTATCCATTGTAAAAATCGCCGTGCACTACTGAGGTGTACCACTTCAACTAGCTGGTGCAAACAAACTGATTAACCGACCGCGCTAATTTTTGGGATAAGATTAAGGACAGCCCTACCTGCTTCCCAAAAAACAATTTTTTGAAATATCATTCCCCAGAGTAATTTTATTTATATATTGTTACTACTTTCTGGTCACAATGTATGTTCCAAATTTTAGTAACAAAGCTTTTAAGATAGTCGAGATATTAATTTCAAATAATTATTTTTTTGCACCCCCCTTACTGTAATTGATATTCCTCTAAGTTGGTTATGATGGATCTGTAATTCATCTTATTAGTATTAAAATATGATCGACAATTTTTTTGTAGCCACTCTTTTTCGGATCACAATCGATAAAAAAATTAAATTATTATACTCTAGATGAAATCTGAGAGTATATTGTGTTTGCCTTACCGTTTGTAACGCTAAGAAATAATGCTCGCACAGAGCCGCCAAGGGTACAGAAATATTTGTTGTCGCTCAAAAACTTCGATTCCGAGTTGCTGTCTGTCCGTCTGTCCGTCTGTCCGTCTGTCCGTCTGTCTACAGCATAACTCTCGAACGCTTTGAGCTATCGTGCTGAAATTTGTTGTGTTTAATTTTAGCAAAAAAGAAACTTTAAGTTCGTGAACGGGCCACATCCCCCCACCCCTTCTACCCCCTCCCATACAAATTTCACGAAATTTCGAAATTTTCAGAAATTGATTTTCCTTAGAAACTATTTAAGCTATCGATTTGAAATTTGGGTTGAAGTATTACTATATAGATACCATTAATATGACTGAATATTGATCCGATCCCATCACTCCTTCTACCCCCTCCCATACAAATGCATAATTTTGAAAAATGCAGTTTTTCGATTTTCATCGAAACTAGTAAAGTTATAAAAACGAATTTTTGCCAGAATAAATTTTATTAGAATTACAATCAGCTTTGAAAAAATTATCAACTTCACCTCACCCCTTCTACCCCCTCCCATACAAATTTCACGAAATTTCGAAATTTAAATTAAATTATTTTTCTTCGAAACTGTTAAAGTTATCAATTTGATATTTCGCATAAAGTATAAAAATAGAAATATCAATAACAGGAAAAAAAATTCACTCCTTCTACCCCCTCCCATACAAATGCATAATTTTTGTTAAATGCATTATATCGATTTCCATTAAAACTATAAAAATTACAAACTTAAAATTTTGCCAGAATTTGTTTTTTAATAGTTGCAATAAATGTTAGAAAAAATTATCAGCTCAGCTTCCCTCCTTCTAACCCCTCCCATATAAATATCTGTATTATAAATTCAAGAAAAGCATTTCTCCTTTGAATAGACATGACAAGCAGTTTCAAAATCATCTAAAACGTTTCACTTCCTCTGCCACCTCCCATACAAATGCTCCAATTTCTGGAAAACTATGTCCAATTTCTTTAAAAATAATGAAAACTAAAAATTTTAAATTCAGCACGAAACACTTTACACGCCATTTTCGGTGTCACATAGAAGAAATACAAACCTCCCCCTCTACTTCTACCACCTCCCATGCAAAGTCTCTTCTCACTATTCGAAAGAATTTGAGATGACATATTTGTCGGTATATCAAAGTCATTTCCATCTCATCTAGAGTATCATATGATTGGGCTTTAAGCCCAATCATAATTCTGTTATGTTTTTTATTTATTTTTTCTACACGTATGATAATTTTCAGTTCCTTAGCTAGAACCATGATTGAGATATTCGAATTTGTAATTTTTGATTCTAGCACTCACCCGCCTCCCTTTTAATCCCTAAGCTCCCCCAAAATTGGAGTCCATCTGAGATTAGCACCGATCTACAATCCACCCAGAAATGAAATTTCAATCTTCAAAGGGTTTGGTAGTAAATGTGCGTTGAGCGTACAAAAATAAGGAAAAAAAATTCTGAGTAGCAGTAGTAGTTTCTCCAAGTTAATCACATTACTTTATTATTTGAATAGTAAAGTAAATATCGCAAGTCTTTACAAATCAAAAATATAGCAGGACTACGATTAGGCGTAAAGCTCAATCATGCAATACTCTAGATGAAAGAGAAAAATTTTTGAATTCCAGAAATTTTGTATGGGGAGTGGTAGAAGGTGGGACGACATTGAACTAATTTTTTCACATCATGTTAAATTCTTATTCAAAATTTAAACTTCAAAAATTAAAAATTTACTGATAAACCTAATGTATTGGATTTAAACGGTATTTTACATCATGATTAAAGTTCCACTCGTGAAGTTTGGTATTCGTATAAACAAAGCAATTGTATTGCAAATTTATCATTCGTATAAACATATTGCAAGTTTCTATTGCAATTCGCAAGCACAATCGTTACTTCTCCGTATAAACTTAGAAGTTGGCACCTTTGAGCTATGAAACCATTCAATATTTATGTATAATAGGTTATTGTTATTTTAATATACCTGTCAGAATTAATTCACTTCTAATAGGCATTTTAATATTTATGCCATTTTTTGCATATACGAGTACCTACAATTTTATTTCATTTAAAATCTCACTTTTTATCAGTTTCTTCCATTTTTCTGAATTTATGTACAGGTAGAACACGCTCTAATTGACTTTGAGATGAATCTTACACCCAATAAGACCAATAATAATGCATTAATGTCGACTTACAAGTAGTTATTTTCAATATTACCCTCTAAATGAATAAGTCAATGTTTATCAACAGTACGTAGAGTCAATAACGTCGGGAATTTACAAGTTGGCAGTTTGGCATCTTCAACGTGTTGGTTCATTCAGCTCAGTAGAGCATTACTTGCGGTGAACTTATACCAAAGAAAGGTTTTTGAGAGAGTGCTGTACTATTTCAAAAGTGATTTAAGTTTTCATCCTGAAGGACTCATTATAATTAAAGAAATAATTTAATAATGAGAATCTTGAACGTGATTTTGTCATTAATTTTAATTCGTTTGTCGGTTGCGTCTAATGTAAATTTTCCCAGTACTAGTGAAAGGAAAGTTTCGCGTCAGAAAAGATATGTTGCCTTTCCAGAAGGATCATCCTTCTCAGTAAGTAAAATAGCTACAGATTTAACTTATTTGATAAAATACCGGTTACAGGTAGCTCTTTGCATGACTATCGGACAAATCGGCAATCCGGATGTTAACTATTTGAGTTATGCTATAAATTGGGGTGTTGCATATGATTTACCGAATGAGACTTGGGTCACGCAGCATGCTCATGGCTTTAAGAATAAGATAATCGATGCTAAGGCAGTTATGCAAAGACGCTTTAGACGAGATCTCTACGAAGAAGTTGAAATTTTGATAGACAGGTATTGTTTACTTAATTATATTTACTTAAGTGATTGTTATCGATCGTTATCCTCAGTATGGGGTATGATGGACGGGAATGTATCATGAGGGCGTTGTGCGAAAGTCAGAAAATGCTGAGCAATAGAATTGGTACAATGGAAGAGGAATTGTTGAAAAAAATTTTTAGGTGAATGGAAAAACGTCCGGTTTGTTGAACTAACTAATTTTAATATTTTTATAGTCTACCTGAAATGAAATTACTCGCACGAGAACATCGCGATCTTCAAGACTATGACCGGGCTTATAGGAGAGGACGAAGCTTAGATGACTGTTCGTTTTCGTACCCGAAATGTGGATTTTCTCTAATTGCTTTGGCATTCGGGAAGTTTTCAAATCCATTACACAATTTTATGTAATTATGTATTTATAGAAAAATAACATTAAATATTGAGCAAAATAATTATGTAAATTGTTTCACTCCGGGTCTTGGTTAGAGTTGATGTTATTGTAAATGGTAAACTTGACTTATACAATATTTCTTGCGAAATACAAAGGATCAAGTTAAAGTTCAGACAACGTTGCAAGTTCAGCAGGTTTTGTATTTATTTCCATTGGAAGTCAATATACTTCACACTAGATATATCGATATGCAATGTGTCTCAACAAATTAACTGACTCGAATGTTCTTAAAGTGATGAAACTTATTTTGATGGATTGCAATTTGGCACTTAGCACTACGTCAGCTTACCAGCGAGCTTCCTTTGACGATTCCAGTTTACTTTAATATAGTTGATAGCTAGGGTGTAGCCTAGTAGGTAGCGTGTTGGCCTACAGTGCGAAGGTCGTGAGTTCAAATCCCGGTCGACGCATAATTCCAGCACATTGACTGTTTGGGTATACCTTGGTCACCTCAATCTGCGAAAAATGAAAGATTCGTAGATAGAGGGTTATGCGAAGGTCTAACAACCATTCCACAATAAATAATGAAAATGTTAAGTAGCCTGAAGGTCAGGAGGCCAAGGTCCGATTCGGGCTGTTGTGCCATTATAGATGGAGAAATAGTTGATGCTTGGCACAATTCTACACAGTTCTAACCACAGTATGATTTTTAAAATACACAATATGTAGTACAAATTCTCCATTGTAAACTGACTGCTTTACCATATGATTTACATCTAAACACTGTAAACTTTTATTAATTAGTTCCTCTTAAAAAAAAATTAAAACTAAGTTTTCAGTTAATTGAGTTCTGAAAGTAAAAAAAATTAAGGGTTGCATTCAAGGAGGATATATAAAAAGGAGTGACTATGAGCATGCTTTGCCTTGTAAGCACAATGGGAATGAATGTATTTCCCTCCCTTACTACCGAAATGCTCGAAATTTTTCGAAAAAAATCGTTTCGCTATCTTTGTCTGCCACACTTAAAAATATTGCAACTAACTCTTTCCCACGATAAATTGTTCGAAACAGTTGTCAAATTTTCGAAAAAATTGTTTCGCTATCCTTGTTTGACATACTTAAACCCAAAGTAAGTCTCTGTCCCGCGTTAAATTGTCCGTTGCTAAAGTGCTTAGCTTAAACACAAACCAAAACTAATAAAAATTGAAAAATCAAAATTTTCTGAAATGAAACAGCAAACTCCATTGTACTGAAAATTAGTTTATTGCTGACTGAATACTAGCAACTAAGAGAGAATACAAATTATTGTATTTTTTTTGTAAAAGTATGAAGCCAAGTTAAGCTTGGACACAATTTTCGAAAATTTCCGAATAAAAAAATATTCCCACATGAGACAGACTATCAGGTACTCCTTTTATATATCCTCCTTGGTTGCATTATGTAAAAACCAAAAATGCGATTTTTCGAAAAAAAAATAAACATGATAGTGAATCCGCTAATTTTTTTTTTTCTGAAGGAACAAAAACTTGGAAAATGCCAAAAACAAAATCTGCTGTGTTATCTTTATACGACATTTTATAACCAATCGAATCAGATAGTAAACACTCTAGTCTGCCTTTTAGAAATACACATGCAATATCATAAGTCTAAATCCATTATCTTCAATTGAAATACTTGGAAAGGGTCACGTTTATAAGTTTTAACTTCCACATCAAGATCCTTAAACGTAGTAAAACCACCACATTAGGCTTAAAACGTTCCATTTTAACCTCTATTGGAGTAATTTACTATTTTTTTACTATTCAAAAAGGTACATACGCCATTCGCTTTGTGTGCTTCGGTTAGGTAATCATCAAAATGAAGACTACTTAAAACTTATCACTAACATTATATCAAATAGCCGGCACTCTCTTAGTTATTTCCAGTTTAGTAAGTGAGGTTCAATATCGAGCAAAGAAAAGCTCCACTATAAAATAACAAGATTACTCTGGCACTAGAAATATTCCAAAAAAAAGAAAAACTATAATTTGCGTTATTGAACCCCTCATCTTGTCTGACCATTCCTTTTCTACCGTGCGTCTTTACGGGTTCCTTTTTCTTCATTCTGATAATACAGACGATAGGCACACCCATGCTTATAAATTTTTATTGGACATAAATACTTTCAATCCACTTGAAATCCACCAACATGGAAAAAGCATAAGGAAATACTAAGGACACTGAATTTCAGAAGGACCAACGAGACGCTAAACATGAAGCCTAAATCGTATACCATTGGTAGAAAGAAACAAAGTTTTCTGGTGCGACATTATTCCTGGTGCACAATAAACAATGTAATCTAACATCTCGGAACGGTAAGTTGGATCCCATAAAATTCAGCTTTGCCGAGAAAAAAACGGACCCGAACACAAAACAAACAAAGCTCGGGCACTTGATGGAAAAGGAGTCCGTTCCGAGGAAAACTTCTCGGAATAACCAATGCCATTCCAGTGAAATATGTCGCCATTAACTGCAATAATTTGTTTAGTTGACATTCCGAATCATTGCACGGTGGCAATATATGAAGGGTCCTTAGTAGTTTCGTCGTATTTCGTTTCGATTGAAGCAGTCTCATAAATTTCAGGCTCCGAAAAATCATCATCCTCGTCGTCCTTGCCTCATACGCCCCCTACACCACCCGATTTCTTTTCCGTATTCAGACCCGTAGCGCAGCAATTTTCGTTTCAATCGGGCCCGAGATATTTGCATGGCAAACATGTTAACATGTCGGCCCGAATTGACCCCCGGACCGCAGGGCGGAATGGGTGTGAAATCTAACCGTAACCCCAGGATCATACCGCAAAGCCCAAAAACTGACGGACTAGTTTCTTTGTGCCGCGCTCGCTATACAAGCGATTTTGTAAAATGGCTGAAACAAGGGAAACCGAGGCAGCGTAAAGTTCAAATATGCACTCGCTCTAGTAATAAATTTGATTTGTGTGAATGTTAATAGGGTTTCGGAGTCGTAAAGGAGCCGCATAAAATTTTAATGAATGGGTCCTACAGCATACACGACGGCTGCCATTGCTGGTGCTGCTCTGGCAGACGTTGTACGGACATTCGACCCCGCAATCATTGAACTCGTTTCGGGCGTCCTTCCTGCAAGTTGCACGATATTTTCAGAACAGGAATATTGAATTACAAGGACTTGAATATTTGACCGGATAAAACGTGCTAGCTTGCCGGTGTGTAGGAGGTTGCGTTGCGGCTGCTGCGTTCCAGTTAAGCGTAAAGTCATTCATATTGTAGACTATATAATTAGAGATATAACAAAACTACGATTGCGATAAAAGTTTCATTGACTTTTGAATGGATGATTTTACTGCCACATCAGTAAACTATTAATAAAAGAATATAGATAATAATTAGAGCATCTTTGTCTTGAAAATTACTTTAGCGCGTATGGTGGATAGAAATGATACGATTTACATTTCAGAATGGTAACTTTTATGTTTTCTGTGAAACTCGACATACGACGGAACTTTTGTTCTTGTAGTGCAGATAGTGAAATGGAGGGGATGGGAGCGCTAATAGGCAGTCGTGGGGATGTGATAAGACTCTCCAACCCTCCGCTTAGTTAGCCGATTCCTGCCAAAGACTAACATCGTAATGAGTGAGGTTGAGGTCAAACTGTCTATTCCACAACGCATCATAATAAAATTTCTAGTGAACGAGAGCATCAATCCTAATGGAATTCTCCGAAGACTTTCTTCTCCGTTTGGTGATCAAATTACTTTATTATTTTAATAATGAAGTAACTTAAAGTTTCTTTTTTGTTAAAAATGACATACAAAAAAATTTCAGAACGATAGCTCAAATCGTTTGAGAGTTATGTTGTAGCCAGATAATCACTCGGAATGGAGCGACAACAAATACTTCTCTACCCTTGGCGGCTCTGTGCGAGCATTATTTTTTAGCATTACAAACGGTAAAACAAACATAATCCACATACTCTCAGATTTCATCAAGAGTAAACAAAATCAATAATGCTAGCGAGAAGATATTAAGAAAAAACAATATTTCCATGTTATGTTGGTGGAGAATATTTCAATCTTTGGATTCAAAACTATCAGAAATTTATAAAATCTCAAAAATATTTAAACTAGTCAAAATTGATTTAATTAATAATCAATCTATACATATAAATATAATTGTAGGGTCTGCCTGTTATTTGTTAAGCTAGTTTTTTGCTTTATATTAGCAGAAACACATGTTTTTAAATTCTTCTCAGTCTGTCCAGCTTTCACGCAAAAGCAGTTGAACCGATTGTAGTGAAGCTATTACAATATATGAACTATGAGCTATATTCCAAGACTCCACGCCTTTTGTCTCCTCCCATACAAACTGACTCAATTTCAAAAATATGTATATAATAATCAAATTTTCTTGAAAACCATAGGAGGCAATAATTTGAAATTTCGAATATATTAATCTTAACATAATGGTATACAAATTATTTGAATTCCCCCTCTCCTTCCACCACCTCCCATACAAACTATACATTTTCATGATATGCTGTAAACCAATTTACTTAGTACGTATAACATTTATCGAGTTCAAACTTGTAGTAAATCCTTAATTATTATAATTGATATCGGGAAAAGTGAACCGATTAGCTTCTTCCATTTTACCTCATACCATACAATGTAAAACAATATCACATATTTTCAAAATTCGATTTTCGAGAAAAGCATGAAAGTTACTGATCTGAAGTTTACAATATATCAATTGCATGATTATAGCTACTTCTCAAAAAATGACTAAGAACCCCCCACTACTTCCACCACCTCCCATACAAACTGCACAATTTCACTAAAAATAATGCACCAATTTTCTTAGAATCTATTCAATTTCTGAAACATAAATTTGGTACAAAACATGCCCATAGCTACTTTAGCGTGATGTGAAACAGATTAGTTCAATGCTGTCACCCCTCCTACCACTCCCAATACAATTTTTTTGAAGATCACAAAAATTTCGATTTCATCTGTAGTATCGTATAATTGGGCCTTACGCACAATCGTTAATCCTGTTAAGTTTTTAAGCATGATGTTATTTTATTTGGGATTATTTTAATAAACATAAGCTACAACTATTCACATAACCTTAACGCTCTCCAATACGTATCTGATCTGAAATCACGGGATTGATTTGGTCACGAGCCTGTCCTACACAAATGCGAGTATTATGGTTTCATTCTTAGCAATTTATGGTTCTGATACCAACAAAATAGAATGCATTGTGTTCCAGCCACTAAAATAATCAGATTAAAAATCCCACATGATGTATTACTAACTTCATTCTCCGAAAATTGGTTATTATTGCGATTCTTGCGCGGACAAAATGACAGGGCTCGTTAGTAAGGAAATATAAATAATACGAAATTTTTATAATTTAGATGAAATCTGAGAATAATATACTCGTAAGTTTGCCACAAAATAAGTATCGCAGAGAAAAATTAATGATACCGAGGCATTTTTCACAAACAAAGAATGATAAGTACATGAGCGGGCCAAAATCGCTCTACTCCTTCTGGCGCTCCCATACAGAATGGAACAATTTTATAACTGAAATTTTTGGAAAAGTATGAAAGCTAATGATCTGAAATTTTTATGATTTTTGTAGTCACATTGTATGTTTGATAAAAAAAGAAATATTCGAAAAACAAGTATCAAATTTTCGAAAATTGCGCTTTACACAGAATAAGTTGTGATGTAAGAAAAGATGAAAGGCTCTTACTAATTTTGTAATTGATTACTTGAATCACATTTAATACTTTGTTCAAAATTTCAGTTTCATATTTTTAGTAAATTTTAAGGTTTGTATTCTTGAAACCATTTATTTGTATGTGAGGTGGTACAAGGAAGGGGTTGACTGGAAAATTTTATTTTCTATACCAAAACCTAACAGGACTATAATTGGGCGTAAAGCTCAATCGTCCGATACTCTAGATGAAAGATAATTTTTTTTTTAATATAAGAAATTTTGTAGGGAAAGTGGTAGAGGGGATGACGACATTGAACTAATTTTTTCACATCACGCTAAGGTTGCTATCAAAATGTTTTATACAAAATTTTGCATTCAAAAATTTAATAGGTACTGAGAAAATTTATGTATTCGATTTAGTGAAATTGTGCAAATTATATGGGAGGTGGTAAAAGAAGGGGCAAGTTCCTTATGACTTTTTCAGAAATAACTATAAACATCATACTTTCGACATGTTTTAAATTACAGATCAGTAGCATTCATACTTTTCAGGGAAAACAACTTTTTGTTTGAATTGTGTTAGATTGTATGGGAGGGGGTAGAAGAAGTGTAGCTAATCGTCTCATTTTTTTTTATTTCTCTAAAATTTCTAAATAAATGCTTAGAGCACAATTTCAGCTCAATAAATTATGCACGCACTGAGTAAATTGGTTTAGAGCAATTCATGAAAAAGTGCAATTTGTATGGGAGGTGGTGGAAGGAGGGGAAGGACACAAATAATTTTTATACATTAGAATGAAATCGTCATAAAAGTGTTATACTCCATTTCAGATCAATAGAATTTTTGCTTGTCGAGAAAATCCGTTTATTATCAAATCGCTAAATTATGTCATTTTGTATCGGAGGGGTTACAAGGGGTGGAGCGATTTGACCCGTTCACGAACTTGTCCTTATTTTTTCTCAAAAACAATGTGTACAAAATTTGAGCTCTCTGGATCAACGTGTTCTCAAGGTAGAGAGGACTCGGTCGGAGAGACGGACAGACTTCTGTACCATTCGTTTTTTTCTCCCAGCCTTATTCCTTAGCGTTACAAACTTTATAGCAAACTTATAAAACTCTCAGATTTCATCTAAAGTATAAAATGTGACAGAATTTCAAAACTTTTGAATACGTCGTCTCATATAATTTGCACAATTTCAAGAAATGTGATATTTAATTTTCTCAGTTCAGAAATTTCTCAAGGTAAATTTTTTGTAAAAACATATTTAGTAACAACGTGATTTGAAAAATTTAGATAAATCCCTTCACCATCTTTATCACCACTGATATAATTTCCTCGATTTGACGGCACTCCTTGAACCAATTTCCTCGATACTTCGAATTTTTGAAGCCAAATTGTGTGTAAAACATTCTGAAAGCAAGTTTAGTGTAAAAAGAAAGACTTATTCCAATATTGTCACTATTCTTCTCCACAAATATAATTATAATAATAAATATAATAAGTCTTTAAAGTCACATCTTACTGATAACAAAATTAGTACTTTAATCTGTTCGGCATTTTTTTTGCAGTCTGCAAAGTAGTAAGTAGTGCATAATTGAAATTTCCCAGGCATAGCTAGGGTGTAGCCTAGTAGGTAGCGTGTTGGTCCTGTAATACGAAGGTCGGGAGTTCAAATCCCGGTCGGTGCGATATATAATTCCAGCACTTTGCCTGCTTGAATATACCTTGGTCACCTCATTCTACGAAAATGAAAAAATAAGTAGAAAGAGGATTGTGCGAAGGGCTAACAACCCTTCAATAATAAGTAATGACAAAATTGTTAAGGAACCTGAATATCAGGAGGTCAAGGTCCGATATGGGCTGTACCGCCATAGTAGACGGCATAGACGTGGCGTGATTGAATTTTACACGCCATCATAATTCTGTTATCTGAAGTTATAATCAAACATAACAGGGCTACGATTACGCATTAAGCGTAATCTTACGATACTCTAGATGAAATAGAATTTTTTGTGATCCCAAGAAATTTTGTATGGGAAGTGTTAGAAGGGATGATAGCCTTGAACTAATTTTGTCCCCATCATGCTAAAGTAGCTACAAAAATGTTTTATACAAAATGCTAACTCCAAAAATTTAAAGGGAACTGAGAAAATTTGTGAGTTAGATTGAGTGAAAATGTGCAGTTTGTATGGGAGGTGGTAGAAAGAGTGGGGGATTCTAGTGATTTTTTCAGAAATAACTAGGAATATTATAAAATTGACATCCATTAAATTTGAGACTAGTGCCATTCATACTTTTCAGGAAAATCGATTTTTTGTAAATTATTGAAACTGTGTCATATTGTATGGGAGGGGGTAGAAGCAGTGAAGCTAATCAAATATTTTTTTCTGATCTTAGTGATAATACTAATTAAGTATTTATTACAAAATATGAGCTCAATAAATGATACATGTTCTGAGAAAATCGTCTTAGAGCATTTCGTGAAAAAGTGTAGTTTGAATGGGAGGGGGTGGAAGGAGAGGGACGACGCAAAAAATTTTTCAACTATAGATTTAAATTATTATAAAAGTAATATATCCCAAAATTCAGATTAATAGCTTTTATACTTTTCGAGTAAATTCATTTAATATCAAATTGCGAAATTGTGTCATTTTGTATGGGAGGGGATAGAAGGGGTAAAGCTCATCGTCTAATTTTTTTTGGCCTTACTAACAATTTTAAATAAATACTTGGTGCACAATTTCAGTCCGCTAAATTTTATACGCACTAAGTAAATTGGCTTAGAGTAATTCATGACAAGTGCAGTTTGTATGGGAGGTGGTAGAAGGAGGGGGAGGACACGCATAATTTTTATACGGTAAATTGATATTATTATAAAAGCATTATATTTCACATTTCAGGCCAATAGCTTTTATACATTTTGCGCAAATCCGTTTATTGTCAAATTGCGCAATTGCGTCATTTTGTATGGGAGGGGGTAGAAGGGGTGGAGCGATTTTTCCCGTTCCCGAACTTGACTTTACTTTTTTGTTAAAAACGACGTGTACAAAATTTGAACTCTCTAGCTCAACGCGCTCTCAAGCTAGAGAGCGAACGGAGATGAAATCTGAGAGTATTATAAGTTTGCTCTAAGGTTTGTAACGCTAAGACATAAGGCTTGGAGAAAAAAATGAATGATACAGAAGTTAATATTATCACTCAGAAATCTCAAAACCGGATGTCCGTCTGTCCGTCCGTCCGTCCGTCCGTCTGTTCGCTCTCTAGCTTGAGAACGCGTTTAGCTAGGTAGTTCAAATTTTGTACACGTCGTTTTTGACAAAAAAGTAAGGTCAAGTTCGTGAACGGGCCAAATCGCTCCACCCCTTCTACCCCCTCCCATACAAAATGTCACAATTGCGCAATTTGACATTTAACGGATTTGCTCAAAAAGTACAAAAGCTTTTGGCCTCAAATTTGGAATATGTTACTTTTATGATAATATCAATCTACTGTATAAAAATTATGGTGTCCTCCCCCTCCTTTTACCACCTCCCATACAAACTGTACTTGTCATGAATTACTCTAAGCCAATTTACTCAGTGTGTATAAAATTTAGCGGGCTGAAATTGTGCACCAAATATTTATTTAAAATTGTTAGTAAGACAAAAATAAATTAGACGATTAGCTTAAACCCTTCTACCACCTCCCATACAAAATGACACAATTTCGCAATTTGACAATAAATGGATTTGCTCAAAAAGTATAAAAGCTATTAGTCTGAATTTTGGGATATATTACTTTCATAATGATTTCAATCTACAGTAGAAACATTATTTGCGTCCTCCTTTTCCTTCCACCCTCTCCCATACAAACTACACTTTTCCATGAAAAGCTCTAAGACGATTTTCTCAGAACATACAGTGCCGGAAAAAAGTTTGGAAACATGGTCTCTCAACCCACAATCATAGCTCTGAAACAAAATTCCTTGTGCACACACCTATGGAACTTTGCATAGAATTGCAGTGCCGCATTTCTTATAAATCTTCAAAGCGAAATTTGTTTATAACAACGCTAAAAAAAATTGTGACGACAGTTTCGATTTTATCTGTTATTATTCGTGGAAAAAAGTATGGAAACACATATCTTTTTCATATAATTCGAGTTTATTTAAAGGAAATAACAGGTTTTTCTTAGTATTTAGTGCTTCTCCCTTTTGCTTTTAGTACAGCCTTGCATCTCCTCTCCATTGAGTCCACCAACTTTTCGCAAAATGAAACCGGGATATTTCGCCATTCTCTAATGATTTCATCGTACAGTGCATTCCTATTCGAAATTTTTGTGTGTCGAATTTTACGCTTTACATGTTCCCATAGGTGTTCGATTGGATTCAGATCTGGGGATTGTGAAGGCCATTCCATAACACTCACTTTTTCCTGTTGGAACCAATCCTTAACTAAACGCAAAGAATGCTTCGGATCGTTATCTTGTTGGAAAATCCAACGTAACGGCATTTCTTCTTGAGCATATGGAAGCATATTGTTTTGCAATATTTCCAAATACCGATACCGATCCATTATCCCATCTATCCGAAAAATTGGGCCAACTCCAGAACGTGAAAAACATGCCCAAACCATTACCGATCCTCCGCCATGTTTAACTGTTGGTAATTGATACCTTGCATTGTACCTTTCACCCCGTGGTCTTCTAACGTAATGTTTTCCATCGCTTCTAAATAGTTGAAATTTACATTCATCACTCCACAGAACTGTATTCCATTTGCTGGGAGTCCAAAGAATGTGTTCTTTTGCAAATGTTAGTCTTTTTGCAATATTGGCTTTTGATAAGAGTGGCTTCTTCAGTGGAGATCTTCCAAAAAGGCCACTTTCCATCAATCTATTTCTAATTATCCGATCTGTCACATCTGAAATACCTCTGTTCTTTAACTCGGCGTTGATCTCAGTGGCCGTTTGTCCTGGTTTTTGTTTAGACATCCTTTGAACTATGCGATCGGTGGTTGCTGTTGTTTTTCTAGGCCTCCCTGACTTTGGAGTACACTCGACTGTCCCTCGCTGATGAAAGTTTTTAATAATTTTCGAAATTGTTCCTCTTGGTATATCAAGTTTTTGTGAAATTTTAATTTGTTTTGTTCCGTTATTGTACATAGAAACGATTTTCTCCTTCAAATCCATTGAGTACAACTTACACTTCGGCATTTTTAATTATGTTTCATAAAAAAACTTTAATTGGAGTTAAATTTAATTCAGTCGCACAACAAATAACTACTAATGACATTCAATTTCAAAGTAAACGGTTCTAATTAACTTTTTGACAACAAAAACCGTTTTGTTTCCATACTTTTTTCCGCAAGTATTACCAGACATATTCGAAACTGTTGTCACTATTTTTTTTAGAGTTGCCATAATTAAATATCCCTTTAAAGATTAAAAATAAATGGGATACAGCTATTCTATGCAAAGTTTCATAGGTGTAAGTACCAGGAATTCTGTTTCAGAGCTATGATTGTGGGTTGAGAGACCATGTTTCCAAACTTTTTTCCGGCACTGTATAACATTTATCAAGCTCGATTTCTTGAAAAGTATGAGAGGCACTAGTCTGAAATTTAAGGAATGTCAATTTTATAATATTTCTAGTTATTTCTGAAAAAATCACTAAAACCCCCCACTCTTTCTACCACCTCCCATACAAACTGCACATTTTCACTAAATCTAACTCACTAATTTTCTCAGTTCCCATTAAATTGTTGGAGTAAGCATTTTGTACAAAACATTTTTATAGCTACTTTAGCATGATGGGGAAAAAATTAGTCCTATGCTATCATCCCTTCTAACACTCCCCATACAAAATGTCTTGGGATCACAAAAAATTCTATTTCATCTAGAGTATCGTAAGATTGCGCTTTACGCGTAATCGTAGCTCTGTTATGTTTTTTTTATCTTAGTCCCAAAAATTTTCAATTTTGTAACTTCAAATTTCAATAAAAAATTATGAGTTTTTGTGTTGTTTTTTCAATATAAATAAAAACTTCGTGCAGGTTAAGACCCACTTTCAGTTCATAATGGTTCAGGTTCTAATTATTATTATTTTTTGTATATCAAATGGATTTACCAAAACCCTAAAAAAAATTACTGAAAGTTTTCGATATTTTGGCCCACCACCTCCCTCCCCTTATCCCCTTATACCATCCAATTTAAAAATTACCATTTCTACAAAAATGTGTTATCACTGTTAAAGTTCATAGCAAAAATTCTATTTGATTCCTGTATTGGACTGCGAAGTACAACGGTACGGAATTTGGAAAAGTGCCACATTTTTGAAATGATTCAACTCACTACTATAATGTACAAAAATTATATTTTTAAAAAACTTTCCAAGTTTCAATTACACAACTTGAGAGATAGTCGAGATATTAGTTCTGAAGTGTTTTTCTTTTCACCCCAGTGACCTTCCTTCTTGCAATTATTGACCTCCATCTAAGTTATTTCTGTTGGACTTGCATGCCACCTTATTGGTCCTAAAATATGAATGTTTATGGTATGTAAGATAGATAAACTCATTTGAAAAAAAAATTCGTTTGTAGCCCAAAACCCAATTAATAAAAAAATTTAATTAGTTTTATAGTTTGTAACGATCGCGTAAAATTCATTGGAGTGAAATAATTTTTTTTTTTGATCGAGTTGATAAATTTTAGGAAATTCAGTTTAAAATTTTAGTATTCGGCAGATATGACTTAAATATTTTTAGTCAGTCATAGATACATATATCCTCAAAAATAAAAGAATTAAATATTAAGTAAAAATAATTAATTAAGGAGAAGAATAATTTTCGAATTGATCGTGACGCAATAAAAAAATGTTACTTTTCATTTGGGTGTGATTAATTGAGTTCCGTCAAAGCTAACGTAAAAAGTTATTGTCGAGCAACGGAAATTAATTTATGTTTCAAATAAAAATAGTGTGTATATGATTAGATGAGCTTTCGATAAGGATAATAATCAAAACAAACAATTTCATGTAAAAAATTTCCTTGTGATTCGAGGATTCAAAGAAGAAAAAAAAGTAGATCAAAACTATAGCTATTCAAGTATAGAAAAGAAGAAGAGCATGAATGCCAATAAAGATTTGAGGAGAAAGAAGATCGAAAAATGAAGTTTCTATTTTCAAGGGTTTCAGATTTAATGTGCGCTGAGCGTACGTGTACGGCGGAGGGCGTACAGTCAGACGGTGTTTTTTTATTTTAATGCTATTTTAGACATGAAACGCGAGCAAATCGAAATTTTAGTGAACTAAGTTTTGTTTCCAAGTGGATCACAAAACTTTATTAAAAGAATAGTAAAGTAAAATTAAAATAAACTAAAGCATCCATTGATTCTTATACTTATGTTTATATTTTTAATTTTTATCATTCATGTAAACCCGTCTGTGGGGTAATCGAGTGCGAGTAAAGGAAGGTTATGTACCATGGTCCGCTTCTCACTTAATGCACTACTCGTTTAACTTAAAAATTATTAATGCAAAATGTTTCTCGTTTATCTTGCCTTAAAGGTAAAAATCTCACCTATTAATGTTATTAGCGAAAGAGTACCTAAAGGTAAAACTGTCTAAGGTACGGGTAGTACTTTTCCGACGTGACATGCAATTGGGACCTTTATGAAAAAACTTATTTAATATTATATAAATATAAACACTCCTAGAGAAACGAATTATAAAACAAGCACACAACCTTATTTGGAAACTAAGAAATTGGTACCAGATAGAAAAAGCGCAATAAATTGTAGTTTTTGTAAAATCAGAGAACAAGATGAATGCTTGACACGAAAAAACACTCCATTTTATTCAGGATGCAAACGGGCTAGGCATGGTATGCGAGATTGTAAAAATAACTAACCTAGAACCTCTTCACTGACACAAAATAAAAATAAAAACTTACATTGTTATCAATGGACACCAGAAACAAATATATAAACATACGGAAACGCACGACTGCGAGTTTTGTGGTCGTAAAGGTCATGTAATTAGCACTTGTTTTCAAAAACGCAAATGGGAAAATGGATCTCATGGAAACGATTATAAGTCGACCGAAAACACCCCGGCTCGAATTTAAATCTAATAGAAACTAAAAGGTCCACTACTTCTCATACCAGTGCAAACCAACATATATCGGTAATAAATCTTCCTTCAGACATTGGCCGCAAGCCCAACGTACAACTTTTAATAATTAATAATTATAAAATAATTTGTATGTATAATAGAAATATTTTTGAACACAAATAACCTAACAGTTATTCATTACAAAAGTTTATTAAAATTAAAATGGATTTTCTAGAATTGAACTAAGAAAATAGTATATAATTCGTTTTAAATGGCGCCACAGCACAAATTGAGTCTTCCGCTGTAAGCTTTTAGCAAATGGATAGTTTGCTGACAGTTTACAATACTATTTATTTCTAAACCCTTGGTAGCTCGTAACTCGCTACGAACGAAGGTATATGTAGTAAATAGGATGCTTACTAACATTGTAAAGTATTTTATCTTACCAGACAGATCAATCAATCAATCAAATTCCTGTTCCTGTTATAGGGGCATAGGACAGAAACAACTCTCTTCCACAAGGTGCGGTCCTGAGCATCGGCTTTAAGCTGTTGCCAGGACTTGTTTATTCCTCTGGCCTCCTGCTCAACTGCTCGCTTCCATGTGTTACATGGTCGACCAACCCGACGTCTTCCTTGAGGGTTATAATCCAGAGCCTGTTTTGCGATGTTTTGCTCTGATTTCCTCAAAGTATGACCGATCCACTGCCACTTCCGCCGTTGAATCTCAATACCTATTTTAGTCTGGCGAGTTGTACTCCAAAGTTCGTCGTTGGAGATTACTTCTGGCCAGAATATTCCTAAAATGCGCCGGAGGCATTGGTTTACGAAAGTCTGTAGTTTCTTGGTAAGTCGAACGGTCACTTTCCACGTAGTACAACCATATAACAACACGGATTTGACGCATGCGTCAAAAACTCGCAGCTTCGTGCGAAGGGAGATCTCTCTTAACCTCCAGAAAGGGGAAAGGATACCGAAGGCCTGACGGGCTTTATTTAGCCGAGCCTCAACATCCTTTTCGGCTCCGCCGTCCATGCTGACAATGCTTCCGAGATAGCAAAAATCTTGCACCTCTTCCACATCCTGTCCATTAAGAACAATCGGTGTGCTTGCGTTCGAACCCATGTGCATGTACTTGGTTTTACGCACATTTATTTTCAGTCCTGCCTCTTTGCATTTAGAATGCAACGAGCAAACATTTGACTCTAAGTCCGAACGGGTATGTGCAAGCAAACACACGTCATCAGCATAATCAAGGTGACTTAAGATGTTAAATAGTCTCCATTGAAGACCTTTACCTTCCCCACCTTCCAGTGCAGCTTTCAAGATGTCATTTATTACCACCAGAAACAGGGCTGGTGATAATATGCAGCCTTGTCTGACACCCGTTCGCACAGGAAAGCTCTCGGACAGCTCTCCTCTATGCAAGACACGACACCTTGCATCTTCGTAGGATTCTTTAATCATAGCTATGACCTTATCTGGAATACCTCTCCTACGCAAAGCATTCCATATTAATCTCGCTTAACGCTGTCGAAAGCCTTCTCGAAGTCCACAAACATGAGATGTAGTGGCGAACCCATTTCGGCTGACTGCTCTAATATTATCCGTAGGGTATTTGTGTGGTCGGTACAAGACGACCCTTTACGGAATCCAGCCTGATAAACTTCGAGAGTGCTCTCGACGACATCACTAATCCTATTGAGAATTACCTTAGCCATAATTTTTGATACGGCAGTAAGTAGACATATACCACGCCAATTGCCACAATCCCGAAGGTCGCCCTTCTTCGGAATTTTCACAATGACGCCCTCCTTCCATTCAGTCGGATATCTTCCCTCATTCCACACCTTAGTGAAGAGTGGGAGGAGTATATCGGCTGTTATTTCTGGGTCCGCTTTGAGGAGTTCGGTTGGTAGTCCGTCTATACCTGGAGCTTTCCTTCCCGCCATTGACCGAATGGCGGAAACTATCTCTTCCTTATCAGATACGATCAATTTATTTAATAATTAAAAGATTTAAAACAGAACAAGTAAGGAAAACGGAAAGCAAACTACGGAGGAAAAGTTACAAGGCTTTGAAAATTATTTCATAAGCAATGCACATTAAAAAACTATTTTTTGACGTAGAAAAAATATCTTTTCTTCCTGTACGAAGTATAGGCTAGAAAGGGTGATATTAATTGAAAATTTACTAAAACCATGGGCAAAAAATTAGTGAAAACTATTTTTTTAAAACGTTAAATTTGTCAAAACATTAATAGGACCAATGTACAATAGATCGAAGGTACATGACCTACATACTGACGTAAGAGTTTTAAATAATGCTAGTACTTCTAAAAACATAAAATATATTATCAAGGAATTAGAAAATATGTCATACACAGAAAAGATCTATTCGTTTAAGGAAAGCATGTGAAAGCGAATTATTCTACGAATGTTTCATGTTCATTGTTGGTTTCCAGGGAACATTATATGTTAGCTCCTCTTCAAATGTAGAAATTAATTTGTAGTTCAGTCCAAGTACATCGTTAATACTCGCAATTCATTAAAAATTTATCGAATTACTGTCATTATACACCGATTCCATCATTTTATCGAAATCTACACCACATGTGCAAGCTGACAAAAGGGACCTAAACTTGTCAGAAGTCAAAGTTGAATTTCTGATATCAATGTATAAGGGACAAAATTCTGAAAAGAACGCCACAAGAATCGTGCGAAATCTCAAAAATTGACGCAGTTATGGCATTTTAAAATTTGAATTACAAAAAATGTAATTTTGAGATAATCAAAGTTGAAGTTTGACTATAATTTTGACAAGTTTTTAGATCTAACGACTACCTAAATATGGCTTTATTTAGAAATTTTACGTAAATTCTCATTTCTGTATCATCTCCTATACACGAAGGAAAGTCATTCTCAAATTATCAGCACCCTCCCTCCTCACCCTGCAATATTTTGATTGCTATCAAATCAAATTCCTGTTAAGACCCCCTATAGGGGCATAGGACAGAAACAACTCTCTTCCATAAGGCGCGATCCTGCGCATCGGCTTTAAGCTGTTGCCAGGACTTGTTTATTCCTCTGGCCTCCTGCTCAACTGCTCGCTTCCATGTGTTACATGGTCGACCAACCCGACGTCTTCCTTGAGTGTTATAATCCAGAGCCTGTTTTGCGATGTTTTGCTCTGGTTTCCTCAAAGTATGACCGATCCACTGCCACTTCCGCCGTTGAATCTCAATACCTATTTTAGTCTGGCGAGTTGTACTCCAAAGTTCGTCGTTGGAGATTACTTCTGGCCAGAATATTCCTAAAATGCGCCGGAGGCATTGGTTTACGAAAGTCTGTAGTTTCTTGGTAAGTCGAACGGTCACTTTCCACGTAGTACAACCATATAACAACACGGATTTGACGCATGCGTCAAAAACTCGCAGCTTCGTGCGAAGGGAGATCTCTTTTAACCTCCAGAAAGGGGAAAGGATACCGAAGGCCTGACGGGCTTTATTTAGCCGAGCCTCAACATCCTTTTCGGCTCCGCCGTCCATGCTGACAATGCTTCCGAGATAGCAAAAATCTTGCACCTCTTCCACATCCTGTCCATTAAGAACAATCGGTGTGCTTGCGTTCGAACCCATGTGCATGTACTTGGTTTTACGCACATTTATTTTCAGTCCTGCCTCTTTGCATTTAGAATGCAACGAGCAAACATTTGACTCTAAGTCCGAACGGGTATGTGCAAGCAAACACACGTCATCAGCATAATCAAGGTGACTTAAGATGTTAAATAGTCTCCATTGAAGACCTTTACCTTCCCCACCTTCCAGTGCAGCTTTCAAGATGTCATTTATTACCACCAGAAACAGGGCTGGTGATAATATGCAGCCTTGTCTGACACCCGTTCGCACAGGAAAGCTCTCGGACAGCTCTCCTCTATGCAAGACACGACACCTTGCATCTTCGTAGGATTCTTTAATCATAGCTATGACCTTATCTGGAATACCTCTCCTACGCAAAGCATTCCATATGTAATCTCGCTTAACGCTGTCGAAAGCCTTCTCGAAGTCCACAAACATGAGATGTAGTGGCGAACCCATTTCGGCTGACTGCTCTAATATTATCCGTAGGGTATTTGTGTGGTCGGTACAAGACGACCCTATTTTGATTGTTAAAGTACTTTAAATCTCATGATTTTGTTTTAAACAGAAAAAAACAATAATTTTCGTTCATACCCAAGTATTATGAAAAATAAAGAAAGGACATTAACTTACTAAGTAAAATTTACATTGGCAAGCTTACATATGTCTCTTTTGTTTCCTGGGGCTCGAAAAACTTAATTTTTATGGTATCCAGTGTTTAAAATATAAAATAAACCATGTAGTTGATGTTAAGGATAGGTAGGTAGCGTTTAGTGCAAAAAACATAAAACAAAAAATTTTGACTTAAATTAATTTTTTGGCCTGTACTAAAAATTTTACCTTGGCAAGTGCAGGTTCCTTTTGTCAGCTTGCATGACATATGCATTTAAGTTCATAAAATTTAAATCAACTTTGATTATTCTAAATCGGATATTGATTATAATATTCTGATCATTTAATAGACCATTTATTGAAGTCTATTTAAATTTTATGATAAAATAATAATTACAGTCTCAATTATTAATCGTGTACATGAAACCCATTTAATAAAGTGAATTTGGAACGCCTAAAAACATCATGTAAGTCGACAAAACGCAACAACCAGCACTTGGAGCCACTAGAATATTTGTGCTAGCAATATGCATCAGTGGCAGAACTATGTATTCAAAGTCTAATTGGTATTTATCCTTCCATAGCATTATCCATTTTACTAAAGCAAATAAAGAAAATTACCGACATAATTACAGCAATTATACGCAACCCTTTCTTCGTAGCGGATTAACAGGCAGGAAGCACTCCGCCATGGCAGCCAGTACATAATGCTAGGCTTGCCGGGAGTGGTTAATTCTGGAATCTAGAACCGAAGGAGTAAAGTGATGTAGTGCCACTCGAGATGGTGTTTTTAGTCGTCAGGGCTGGAGATAAATTATACGAAGACTGTAATTCGTAAAGTTTCATCGAGTAAAAACAGATGGAAAAGGTAAGCACTGTATTTCCACACTTTACTGTGTGTGCGAATTTTCTGTGTCCTTCGCGGAAAACCCTTGCGATTTTTCCTCTTAAGCAATTAATAATACTTTTCCATCCCAAACGCAACATAATTTCATCTTTGTTTCCGTCTACGATTGAAACAAAGGTTTGAAGTTAATTCACGTTTAGTAGCTTGGAAATAGCAATGCAAAGTTATAGTTAATTGTTATCGTTCTCAAGGTCGTAATCCCTTTTTAGTCCAACTGGACGTAAATGAGAACGTAATAATTTTCATCACAAAGAGAATGAGTACTACACGAGCTGAAGGAGAAGCTTATCTATGATTAGAAAGATAGCTAGCTATGTAGTATCTTTTTGTATTGTCAATTTTGACCTATCTGCATGGGAAGATAGACGCAAATAGACTCATACTGTTGGGAGCTATACCTATATTGCATCGTAATCTCCATCGAAGTATAAACTCTGACAGCTAGTTAATTAATTTACACCAACAGACTGTCTAATGAAATGATAGCCATCAGTCTGATTGACTATGCTATCATGTTGTCAAGGATTAGCTAAAATGGGGTAAAACGTCACAGAAATTCTCTTCATTCAGTAGAATTGAGCATTTCTATGTGAATAACAATTTAGATCTATAAATATTAGATGCAATGAGGACATTGCTCCTCAAAAGGAACGAGCATTTTGACACTCTTCGATATCGATTATTACGAATTTTGTTTAACTCTACAAGCCATTTGTGGGTGGCAGCAATTAACAGTGGCATAACACGTTCTATGCGGAATGTCTGAAAATTGCTAGGCGGAGCATAAAATTAATCTTCAGCCCTTGAATGGGTTTGGTTTCGATACCTTCCGATTTATTTGAGAGTTTGTGGTTGAATGATGCCTATTAATACTCAGGGGTTTCGTAATTGTTATGCAAAGATTGGCATTTTATGGCTGTTTAGCAATATTTTTCTCTCACTGCCACTTTTGCATAGTTACTATCCTAGGACTTTAACGGAACATCTAAAAGTGCACGAATAATTGAGAAATTTCTCGAAAAAAAACGATGCACTTTAATTTAAAAAATAAAATTCAGTGTACGAGAGCATTATAATCCAACTCAAACTTTTTTAAATCCCTTTCTAGCAAGTTTCGAAATAAAGTGCTATACAAAAATTCACTACATCAAAATAGAAAATTTCAGCATTTTGTTCTCCTCTTGATACCATACGAAAAAAGATTGCATCTGCCACTTAAAAACTCGTAGCACGTACTCAAAAGTCCTTGAAATCAAAGTTTAACTTGTTTACGAGGACATAATCGTCAACGAGTTAAGCTAACATCAAGGGCCACAAGCCAACATACTGAGGACGATGGCTAGTGGTTTCTCCAGACAGACTATCAGAATTACATAGACGTAGTCTTTCGTCCTTCGTTCAGTTTGGATGTTACTATTGTGGTATTCTATATTTTCATCAGGTGAATATACTCTCTCTTATCATTCGTTTTTCGGTTCTAGGTAAAAATACACATGGCCAATAATTTCAACACTTATAGAAAATTTAAGCATATTCCTGGCATATGTTTAAATATATACGAGTAGCTAACTACGTATATGAGAAACCTGGCTCTCGAATAACAACGAAATTAGTGACCTGGATTTTTTGTATGAAAACCATATTTTCGAACAAAAGTTTTATCAGATAGTTTTACCTGCTGCTATTAGTATTGTAGTTCAGTTCGAATAAAAGTTTTACGCTTACTGCGTCATCAGAATATGAAATTTTGGATGGCTCTACATTTGTTCAATTTATTTAAAAGCATTCGAATTTATTCTAAAATGACGAACAAACTGTATGCGGTGACCGTGAAAGTTTTCCATCCTTTTCAAACAGTTTTTAATAAATTGAAATAAAAACCTTTTCTTAATTATTTAATGTAAGTAAAAGCATTGTAATCGTGTTGAAATAATTTCTTCTAATTTCAAATCCGTTTTTTGTCGAATTGCGCAAATTTTGTAATTTTGTATGGGAGGAGGTAGACGGGGTAAAGCTAATCGTCTATTTTTGTTGGCCCTACTAATAATTCTAATTAAATATTTAGTGCACAATTTCAGCTTGATCAATTTTATACGTACTGAAATTTGTTTAGAGTATTTCATGAAAAACTGCAGTTTATATGGAAGCTGGTGGAAGGAGAGGAAGAACACAAATAATTTGTATACGGTAGATTGAAGTCATCATAGAAGTAATTTATTCTAAATTTCAGAACAATTTAGTATATACTTTTCGAGCAAATCCGTTTAATGTGAAATTGTGTCATTTTGTATTGGAGGGCTGACGCGGTGGAGCGCTTTGGCCCGTTCAAACTTTACCTTACTTTTTCGTCAAAAACGACGTGTACGAAATTTGAACTTTCTGGCTCAACGCATTTTTAAGCTACAGAGCGCACAGACGGACGGAAATCCGGTTTTGAGATTTTTGAGCGACAACAAATATTTCTGTACCCTTGGCGCCTCTGTGCGAGTATTGAGTATTACTTGGCGGAACGAACCTTAGAGCAAATTTGTAATACTCTAAGATTCCATCTAGAGTATAAAAAGGAACGAATCTCTGTAAATCCAGTTTTCAACGAGAAAAATATTTGCATGACCAGGAACTGGGAAAACAAATTTCTAGATGTCCGAAGAGTAGCAACATTTTTTGGTCTCTCGCTCGTTCCATCAAAAGTGGTTCTGCATCATCAACAAAAATATGGTTATTACGATCCTAACACGAAGCAAACATTTTAACGGCACAACGAACTCAAATCTTCCAACGTGTACTACTCTACATTCCTCTTTAGGACAAATTAACATTCGTTCACGTAACGTATACCGAGTTCTTAAGAATCTAGGGGCTAACAAATCGTCCGGTTCAGATGGATTCCCTGCCCTTGTCCTTAAAAATTGCAGCGCTTCTCTTGCCAAATCTCTTTGTAAACTATACCGTCTTTCCTTATCGTCCTCCTCCACGGTCCCATCTTCATGGAAGCTTGCAAACGTTCAGACAGTCCCAAAAAAGAAGAAGATCCCACTTAAAAGAGTTTCTTTGCAGCATATTCATAAAAACTTTCAAGCTTTGAGTGAATTTAACAATTTTCTTCATGAAACTTGTTTGTAGCGCAAAAGAGGCAAGAACGGAACATATGGACCATCGTAAGATACAGTATCCATGAAACTGTATTAATAAAAATAACCAGAACCTGATTGATTTCCCCAGCTGTAAAAACCGAATTGTAGCATGTTTCCCGCCTCGTAACATTCATAACTAGGGATGACAAGAACCTATTCTTTTCCAATCGCAGTGATCAACTGCGATTGCTCTTTGCAATATCTGTGAAAAAGAGCAGTTCTTCTAATAGCATTCATTTTTCACCTAGTGAGCAGGGATGGCAAAAACTGCTACTACAGTGATAAATATCTTCGAAAAGAGCTGCCATTTCATTTTTTTTAAATTTAGCAATAATTAATATCGAAACAGAAAAACGAAACGAATTAAACGGAAGAGCATAGAAAACTGAACTGAAATCAAATCCGAAAAATTTGATTACAAGTTGTTTAAAAAAAACACAACTCAGTAAAAAAAAAAAAAACAGAAAAAACTGCAATTTTCTGCGAAATCCTGCACCTAAAAATCAGGCAGACCCAATCTCAGTACCACTTCCTCAGTGAGCATGGTGAAGATTTTCTCTTGCACCAAGCTCCTGCTCAATGATATCTGTTCACTGCGGCGATTTGCTTGGCGAGCTTTGATCTGAGCTACGATTTAGTCAAGGGGAGGTAGAAGATGCCAGTTACGTGACTAATTGCGAGTGCGAACTAAAACTCTAGGATTTGCTGCGATGATCATTGCCGCAATTTTATTAGCAGTGGAACGTAAGTAGTATACATTAGCTCTGCTCGTCTAATCGCAGCTCTTTTCAATTTTCAATCGCAATATGCGATTGCTCGTTTAAAAGAGCAGTGAAAAAATCGCAGGTACGTAAAAGAGCATATCATCTCTATTCAAAACCGATCGTGGGCATCACTCGAAAGACGAAAATTTAACCAAATAGACTGCGTTCTACTAGAAAAAAGGACGTCCTTTCTCGGCGTGAATAGCAAATCAAGGGCAAGCAAAAACACAATTCAAAAACACAACCAGATCCTCAATTCGTGGGATGAAAAAATAGCTCTATGGAAGCATTTTGAACTATAGAAGCAAAACCTTAGTAAATAGTAGCAGGCACTTACTCTATAAAATTATTTTGGAGATTTGAGTGCCACCGAAACTATACTAACCGACTCTTTTCTAAGAGGAAAATTGCAAAATGATATCGCTCATTTTCGGAATTAAACCGGATACAGCGACATCCCTCTTGGGTTTATTAAGACGCTCCTTCTTGTTATCTCTGTCATTTTCATCTGAATTCTCTAAGCAATAGCACAAACTTAAGATTTTTTCATTCAGAAATCGCACCACACTTTTATAATGGTCTCAATCTACTGTATAAAATTAATAAATTATTTCTGCCATCACCCTCCTTCCACCACCTCCCATACAAACTGCAGTTTTTCATAAAATGCTCTAGACCAATTTACCCAGTGCGTATAAAATTTATCGAGCTAAAATTGTGCACCAAATATATTTAGAATTACTAGCAAAATCCAAAAAATTTAAGTTGATAAGCTTTACCCCTTCCACCCCCGCCCATACAAAATGAAATAATTTCGTAATTTGGCAATAAACGAATTTGTTCGAAAAGTATAAATGCTATTGATCTGAAGTTTGGCATATACTACTTTCATGATGATTTAAATCTACTTTACAGAATTTATCTAAGTCCTCCCCTTTCATCCGTCACCTCCCATACAAACTGCACTTTTTGAAATACTATAAACAAATTTACTCAGTACGTATAAAATTGATCGAATTCAAATTGTGCACTAAATATTTATTTCGAATTATAAGTAACACCAAAAAAAATTAGACGATTAGTTTTACTCCTTCTACCCCCTCCCATACAATCTGACACAATTTAACTACTTCACAAAAAGTAGATTTTCCTGAAAGGTATGAATGCTACTGAACTGCAATTTAAAATATGTCAAAAAGATGATGTTTTTAGTTATTTCTAAAAAGCCATTTAGAATCCCTCTTTCAGTAAATTTTCTCAGTACCTTAATTTTTTTAATTCTAAATTTTCTATAAAACATTTTGTTGGCAGCTCTAGCGTGATGTGAAAAAAATAGTTCAGTGTCGTCGCCCCCTCCACCACTTCCCCTACAAAATTTCCTAAAATTAAAAAAATTCTCTTTCATTTAGAATACCACACGATTCCTGTTATGTTTTTTTTTACAGAATGACCTGTGTTACAGGCAATTTCGGCCTTTATGTGCAATGCACAAACATAGTCATAGAGGGAATGGGATTGGGAAGGTAGGGGAAGACGATTTTTTATTATCTGCCACCTCCCATACAAATGCCATAAATTCAGACAAAAATTATTCAATTTCCTCGAAAATTATGAAAGCTACAATTCAGCATAAAACATTTTGTATGCCACGTACGGTGTCATATACAAAAATATCAAACCTCCCTCTTTGCATCTACCACCTCCCATACAAAAGTCACTATTTACTATTCGAAAGAATTTGAGATGACATATTTTCCGGTGCAATAAACTCTTTACTATTTCATCTAGAGTATCATAGGATTGGGCTTTACGCCCAGTCAGTTATGTTTTGTAAGCTGGGTTTGCAATCTTCATCAACCGAGTCTTCCCATTGTTTGCGTGGTTTGCCTACTGGCCGGTTACCACTCGGTTGACCTTTAAGATATTAAACAAATATGCTCTAAATCAATCAAAATTCTATGCATTTTTAAAAGGAATTTCACTGATCCTCATGATCCTTTCACATTAAAGTCATTCTATATGTCGCTAGTTCGCTCTCATTGCGAGTATGCAATTGTAGTCTAGAGTCTTCAAACCTTACTTCACCGGGCACGCATTGCGGATGTGCTGAAATCATTTACTCGCTTTGCTGTTCGTAGGTTTCACTGGCAAAATGAAATGCCTCTTTATAATTCTAGGTGTCTCCATATTGGTCTCCAAACTCTGGAAGCTAAACGGTTTATTACTAGTGTTATGTTCGTGAAGGATGAGTTACAAATTTAAATCGACCTCATTGCTAACATTGTTCAATATCTATGTTCCAGGATGCTTCTTGAGAACTAGACCCCATTTTAATATTCCTTCGCACAGAACGTTTGTTGTAGTTGTTTGGTTTTAATCTTATTAAGAAATTAGTGACTAAGTTATAAGTAATTTTCTTTCTTTACGCATAATTTGTAAGATTATGTAATTTTTAATAGTTTGCTGGAACTTATCTGTAGATTAAATAAATAAATAGAAAGAAGAATCTTCGAACACGTTCCTGAAGATTCGCTCTGGAGAATATGGTACACTATGAAACCTTTTTCGACAACCATAATATTCGAGAAGCTACAAAGGGCTGGTGATATTAGCAGATGGATGACAGAATAGTTTCCAAACGTACACTAAAGGAGAAAGTCAATGGATAAAGATTAATGTGAAAACCACGGAAGCGATGGGTGTATTCATCAATAGAACCATCACGTCAACAGTGGATCACTGCTAAGATGTAGGCCCCGGACACTGAAATTAGAAGAATGGAGTAATTAGGAAAGTAATCTATCGTTTATTTCTCGCTGGTTCAAAAGTTCATATGAATTAAAAAGTTTTTGACATATTATAACGAAACGCGTTAAGTACGAAGCAAATAAGAATGTAAGATCTGAATTCAAGCAACAGTAAAAAAAGCGACTGAGAACTCATAATAAGACACATTTGTCTTGGAAAATTTCATATAGTCATTAACATCTGCAATATATATTAGTCCTGTTGCGTGTTTCTATCTATAGTTTTAAATCATGTACTATTATGTCAAAATTTGGTACATAGAAACTCTAAGGATCTTTGAACACTGAAGATAATCAATTATGCCTAATCCTTACTGTAGCATCTAGGTAACATCAATCTCATTTTGTATCTATCTCATACGCTTTCATGATAGAATCAAATGCAAAAGTTTTGCATACGATTACTTAACCGGAGCCAGAACTGCACTTAAAGATAAAACACAGACAGGAATGAAATAAGATCTCGCTATGCAAATGTAATGTGGAAAGTTGCTCTTCTAGATGGCATTCACGTTAATGAAAGCCACATACTACTTGACTTATTAAGTTTTAGGCTTCAAAGTTTAGTTTCTCGCAATACCTGACACATCCAGCTACGATAACACCCAACTTAAGACAAAACTGCAACTGTAACTTGTAACAACTCTTGAAAAATATAATCGAAAACTTTGCAGCTTTTGCTTAGACTTTATGAGAGCGAATATAGTTGGTAGTTATTTTTTTTTACTTCTTTGAATTGCATTCTAAGATAAAAGATCAGTAAAATTTACAAACGAGCATATGGTATTACAGTCTAGCATCATAAAATGGCATAGACCAAGCTTAGGATAAATACTTTTCACAGGTAGAATACAAAAAAAGAGAAGAAAAATGTCTAAAGATATTCTGTAGTATGAAATGTACCACTTTTGGAACGCTATCGCAAGGACGAAGCTCATTTAGGTTATTATTTATGATAATATTTATATAAAAGAAAAACACGTTGCTTATTTTTCAAAAGGACTACGAAACTGCATGAGCTTAAGTAGAAAGGGAGCTTTTATACCACGATACACACTTCACTTATTGGTAGAAGGATCCTCTTTTGTTACGAAACCTACGGGCATCCTTTATTTTTGAATTTACATCTCGTTAAATTTTTCAACAGCAGAAAATTGCAGTTTTTCATTAACTATCGTCAAGGAAGCGAAATTTATAAGCCCCTGTATGAAAAGAGTTAATTTTAAGACTTCTTCTAGTGCTACATGATACCCAACAGTTTCGTTAGTTCCTGCGCCTCTTTTTCTTCCAAGAAACTGAAGAAAGTTTGCAATTTAACTAGACTCGAGGCAATGGTGAGTAACTATACAAGATAATTATTAATATTAGAATTTAGTGAATGGTATCCTATCTGTTGAACTACTGTAAAGTAAAAATAAGTATAAAAGAACGCCAATATTATGACATTGTAACAATATGTAATGAAACAAGAATACTTCTTACGTTAAAATTAATTTAAATTAGACATTGTACATATAAGATATTTTACCAGAAATTTGATAGTAAACTGAAGAAAGAATTAAACATAATTCAAGTATGGCAAAAGAAAGACTTATGCATTGTTAATTAATTAACAGATTCATGCTGAGTCTTGATTTTATTTGCTTAATAATAAATCATGAAATTAATAAATTAATGTTTTCGATAACAATTTCGAATTTGTAAGATTTAGTTCTGTTTATATGATTTACTGGTGTTACAGAACAATCATTCTCCCAATAGTCACATACGGTTCAACGATATGGTGGACTAAAATATAACAAAGGAAAGCGCAACTTACGCTACAAAAAATCCAAAGGCTAGCTTGCCTTGGTATCACAGGTGCAATGAAAACCTGTCCGACAGCGGCAATGGAAATGTTCCTTAACATTCCTCCGATACATATCCAAATAAAAAAGGAAGCTATCAAGGGAGTGTTACGCATACAGGAGAAAAACAATTATAAGTCAGGGGATTTTAGAGGTCACCTTAAAATCCTAAAAGACACGAAAATGGAAGTTATAACTTCCACATTATCGGACGCGATGCCGACAAAATTCAACTTTGAAACCCCCCTCAAAGTTATAATCAGGGAACACAAGGACTGGCAATCCATGCTAACTGATATTGTAGAGGGATCAACCATCTGGTATACAGATGGCTCCCGCACATCTGAGGGGACAGGAGCCGGAGTCAAAGGTCCTAACTTCTCGTTTTCAAAACCACTCGGTAAAGAAGCCACAATCTTCCAGGCCGAACTAATTGCAATAGAGCTATGCATCCAAGAAAATATAAGGAGAGCTCATCGCAATAAATCCATTTATATCCTATCGGATAGTCAGGCGGTTCTCAAAGCTTTAGCATCCAACAAACACGGATCGAAGATAGTATGGGAATGTCTTCAAAACCTAATCATCCTGGGAAAAAGGAATGATGTAACCTTAATGTGGGTACCAGGACACATGAGAATTGAGGGTAATGAAGAGGCTGATCGCCTTGCAAAAAAAAGGCGCAGAAACAAATTTTATTGGTCCAGAGCCATTCTGCGGAAAACCAAAAGGGTACTTTAACCCCATACTCAAAATGTGGGTAGAAAACGAACATAAAATCTACTGGAATAGACTTCCAGGCTTGTCAATTTCAAAAAAACTGATCCTACCACAAAAAAAAACAAAGTGGAGGATATTTTAAAATTCAGCAAGAAGGATATTAGTATCCTAATCGGCCTAATGACGGGGCACAGTGGAGTAAAACACCACCTCAAAAATATGGGCTTAGCTGAAGCCGACATTTGTCGCCTTTGTCTAGAGGACTCAGAAACGACAGTACACATCCTATGCCACTGTGAAGCAGTAGCTAGGAAAAGACACAGTCTTCTTGGAAAGGGCTTCCTTTCTACGGAGGAACTAGCCAATACGGCTCCCTTAACGATTCTCAAATTAGCAAAAGCTATTGAGTTAAAATAGGGTGAAGGGGCTATAAACGCACAATAGGCCAAGAAGGTCGCAGTGCTCTCGCGCGTTCCCCTAGTAATAATAATAATAATAATAGTTCTGTTTTTGGTATGAGAAAAATTTTACCATTTACTTACAGCAAATAAATAAGAAAAAAATCTAATCTATAGGACTACGATGGCGCGTAAAGCCCAATCATACGATACTCTAGATGAAAGAAAAATTTGTTGATTTTAAAAAATTTTGTATGAGGAGTGGTAGAAGTGGTGACATCATCAAATCTAATTTTTTCTTACATAATGCTAGAGTATCCATACAAATTTTTTATGCAAAATTAAGGCTTCAGGAATTAAATAGGTACTGAAAAAATTAATGTATCAGATTTAGTGAAATTGTGCAGTTTATATGGGAGGTGGTAGAAAGAGTGGAGGCTTCTTACTTATTTTTTAGAAATAACGCTCATCATTATGCAAATGACTTCTTCAGCAACTTTCATACTTTTCAAGAAAATCGATTTTTTGTGAAGTTGTAAAATTGTGTCACATTGTAAGGGTAGAAGGAAGGAAGCTAATCGGTTAACTTTCTTTGATCGCTATAACAATTCTAATTAGGAATTAAGTACAAAGTTTGAGTACGAGTATATGTTATACATACTTAGGATATTATTGAAATACAATTCATGAAAACATGCAGTTTGTATGGGAGGTGATAGAAGGTGAAGAGTCATTAGAATAATTTTTGTAACATAGGTCATATTTATGATAAAAATAGTATTTCCTAGCTTCTATAGTTTCCAAGCAAATTCAATTAATGTAAATGATTGAAAATGAGTCATTTTGTATGGGAGGGGATAGAAGTGGTGGAGCGATTTGGCCCGTTTACGAAATCGACCTTACTTTCTGGTCAATGTTCGAAATTTGAACTTTCTAGCTGAACGTATTCTCAAGCTAGAGAGCACGCAGACGGACGGACGGATATCTGGTTTTGAGATTTTTGAGGAACAATTCCTGTACCCTTGGCGCCTCTGTGCGAGCATTATTTCTTGGCGTTACAAAATTTAGCGCAAACTTATAATACTCTCAGATTCCATCTTGAGTAGAAACACGTACCCAAAATTTGAGTAACATACGACGTCTGATAGTATAAATCAGAGTCACACGCTACAAACGAGTACTTCTATGTCTATACAGTTTTATTTTAAATCCTAGAAGAAGCCTAGTACGTAGCGCGTTGTTCTACAATGCAAAGGTAGTGAGTTGAAGTCCCAATTTATGCATAGTTCTAGCACCGGGTCAGCTCGGATAAGCTTGGTTACCTCAATCTACGAGATAGAGGGTTGTGCACCCTCTCCAAAATAAATAATGAAAATATGTTAAAAAACTTGAAGGTCAAGAATCCACGGTCCAATTTGGGCTGTACTGCCATTGGAGATGTAGAATTTGTTTTCCAAGGTTCGTCGTTGCAGATCACATCTCGTCAGAATATCCATAAAATGCATCGGAGGCATTGGTTCACGGAACCTTGCTGTTACTTTTCATGTAGTTGAAACACGGATTTAACGCATGTGTCAAAAAATCGCAGCTTCGGGTGAGTAGAGATTTTGCTTAACCTCCAGAAAGGGGAAATGAAACCGAAAGCCTGTCAAGCTTTGTTTAGACGAGCCTCAATTTCCTCTTCGGCTCCGCCATCCTTGCTGAAACATTGCTTCCGAGGTAACGAAAATCTTGTGTCTTTTACACATCTTGTCCGTTAAGTACAATCGGTGCGTTTCGTTCGAACCCATGTGCATGTTCTTGGTCTTGCGCACATTTATTTTCAATCCCGCATCTTTGCATTTAAAATGCGATGTGCGAATATTTGACTCTAAGTCCGAACAGTTAAGTTTACACAAATACACGTCATCAGCATAATCAAGGTGACTTAAGATGCTAAACAGTCCACACTGAAATAAAACGAACTTCTTTTATACTGAATCGCATGAGCACTGATCAATCATTTACTTCAAACTATTTTAATTTCTATCCAATTTTTCAATCAACTCCAGACGAGGACTAGTAATACGGCTTTTCTATTGAATCCGACATATGACCCGCGACTTATGACTTCCGACTGACCAGTATGCTAATTTAAAGGCATTTCTAATGTCCAGTGTTACTATTGCACAATATTTCTTTATCCCCTTTCGCAATATTTCTCCTTCTATCGCTTCAACTGCAGTATCGACTACCACTCTTATGGCGTCAATAGTTGATCGCGATTCCCTGAATCCGACTGGTGGTCTGACAGTGTTCCTTTCTTCTCTGCTAATACAAACAGTCTGTTGTTTGTAATTCTTTCAAGGATCTTTCTCAACGTATCATATTGAACGATATGACGATGGTACTCCAGGTGGTTTGTTTCCATTTGGAAACAGTTCTAAATGTTGGAGCTTCCATGGTTCAAAACAGACTTCTTCCTCTAAACACTTTTGCATCGTTGTTATAAAGATGTCGGGGCTCTTTTGAACAGCAACTTTTACTGCCATATTTGGGATGCCATCGGGTTCAGGTACCTTGTTGTTGTCTATCTTCCTGCATTCTTCAAATAGTTCCTCCAACGTAAATACAGGGATATAATCTATGCTGATCTCTCTGGTTGTATTACACATAGTAGTTGCCCTTTGATCTAAGCATTATCGGGCAGGTTATTTATGGGGACATATGACACTTCATCCATCACCTTCATGTATGCTAAAGCCCAGAGATTTATATTTATTTGTTAAAGGAACAAAAAAGGCAGGTAGTGTGGTATCAAAATAAAGACCACCTTTCAGTGCAGCTTTCAAGGCATCATTTACTATCATTTATCGACAGGTGATAATGTGCAATTTTGTCTGACACACGTTCGCATAGGGTAGTTCTCGGACATCTCTGCCTATATTTATATAATTAATTCATCATTAATTTCTCCAATAAACGACTAAATCTGGTGCTACACGTTGCGGTGAACGTTTGACTCAAATATTGGCCTTCAAGTTTTGAGTCAAATATTCGAATATTAACGTGGCAAGTGCCCTGTTGCTAAGCTAGGGTGTAGCCTACTGGGTAACGTGTTGGTATTATAATGCGAAGGTCGTGAGCTCAAATCCCGGACGACGCAATATATAATTCCAGCACATTGCCTGCTTGGATATACTTTTGTCACCTCAATCTACGAAAATGATAAATTCGTAGAAAGAGGGTTATGTGGAGAGCTAACAACCCTTCCACAATAGTAATGAAAAATGTTAAGGAACCTGAACGTCAAGAGGCCAAGGTCCGATTTGAGCTGAAGTCCCATTGTAGAAGTAGAAGAAGTCCCTTGTTGCACGGTGGAACGAATATTTGATCCAATACTTATTCAATCCAATACAATACATCCAAGTGCATTGAAGAAAAAACTCTTAAAAGCAGGATAAAAGACCGACAATGAGCCGAACATCTTCCAACACGAACGTTGGACGTTTGACATTGGACTTCGGTAGCTGGCGCATCGGACTCCAGATGCGTCCAACCATCAAGTGTCCACTGTTGGAAAGTGTTCGTATCATCGTGTAGCGTCGGCTTTAGCTCATCATAGCTTGACATTGACACCAATAAAACACTATCCTTCAAATCCACACAGCTCGTAGCATATGTCGACGACATAGATGTCCTTGTAAGATCGATCGATTGAAGAATCGATCTGGAGAATACGATACAATTTTTCGACAATCTAAGTGTCAGCCCTCATAAAATCTAAGAAGCTACAATAGGCTGGTCATGTGATGCGGATGGATGACGCACTCTACAAGGAAAAGTCAATGCACAAAGGCCGGTCGAAAAGGCACGGAAGCGCTGGGAGAATTATATTAACGCTATCGTAACTAAACAAGTATTTCATCCAAATTGCCTTTTGAAAAATAGCTCTTAAATAATTCCGCAAATAAACAACTTAAATTGCCAAATTTTAAATGAAAAAGATTATTAAAACCTCCCCAATTACTAACTCTATAGTTGTGCTCGTATAATAGTATAATACTATCCAATTATATTTTCCCATATTATTTTTCCGGATATTGAAAAATTTTCCATTATTAAACTTTTTTTTGATTGAAATCGAATTCTGCATAGCAAGAAAATTTCTCATTTCACTTCAACTCTAATAAGACACAAGTTACAAGCATAGTTTCACGTTTTCTGCCGTAGATCCAATTACGACAAAAGTAAATATGGGATGCAAACACGTGAGCTATGCACAACTATTACGACAGATAAGAACAATTTCGGTGCAAAAGCATAGTCCACGCCATGAATTTCAAGTATGAGTGTCTCTCTGAATTATATACTCGAATATGTGTATATATGCCACCAAGGAAAACGAATATTCCTCAAGTTTCATAACTTTCGGGAATGAAAACAGAAAAACTTGAGTGAAAAATACGAGCGGAAAAAAATGGAAACTGGAAAACGCAAAAATATAAGGAAAATTTTCCTCCATCACTGACACGACTCCGTCTATTTTGACTGCAATTCCTTCAGCAGCAGTAGCAGCATCCTAATGCACTTTTCACAGGGGAACATAGCACTCATTTATCACTGTTTTTGCATTCTGTTTTCGAGATGCATTTCTTTGGCGCTGTACATACGATGTATCATTTGGGCCAGAGATCTTCTTCTTGTGCAATTTTACAAGTGGTGTAATATTATGGTGGTGCTTGTTTTCGGTATTATGCTGTTTTCGAAGGACGCGGCAGAATTGCTTCGAAAACTTCTTCGTTTTTCTGTTTTTCTTTCATTTTCCGGGCAATTGCGTTCCTATTTGTCTTCACTGACCACCACTGACCAAGGGCTATAAATTTTTCCTCATTTCTTTTTTTTTTTTCTTGTGGTTTTCGCTTTTAGTAAAGTACTATCCCGGGATCGATTCAAGTCTGTGATTAATTAGAGTGTTTTATTGTCGACTGTCTTTCGGCAGTGCGACGCGACGGTGTGCGTAGTTTGTGTAACCGAAAGATCAAGTGATTAAGCCTGAACTTAATTTCGGTCTGATATACTGCAACACATTTTACGAGAAATGTGGGCTTGAAGTCTCTGCAGACTTGACTTTACATTTATTTACCTTTATCGTAGTTTCAGAAATCTATGCAGGAGAATGGGCGCGAAATAGGTCAGCCAAGGCGTCTCCGAAGCAGCACAGAACGATTTTAGGTGTAAATTAGGTCTTTTATTATGTATTGTGTATGTCTGCTCTTAAATTTAATGAAATTTATAACTAATTTATTCAGGTGACCAATGTAAGCGATCATGTTTATTTAATTGCAATTAACGATTTGCTTATCCAATTCTTTCATCATTTTATTATACATATCAAATCAAATGTATCCCAATAGCTTAGATATCTTCGAAAAAAATTGTTTTATAGAGAAGTTATTAGTCTTGAATTGCACGGGCACATCTGCAGCAATGAGTGCTTCGCTGGAATTATGATATTTTTTATATTTTTATTTTTCGATTAAATTCAACTGTATTTTTCATTGCAAGAAATAAACATAGTCCAAATATTGTCCACTCTTATCGATGACCTTTTGCTATCTTTCTGTTAGAGCCATGATTCCTTGCTGGCCAAAAAATGCTGACAAGTGGTTTCCGCAGTCCTTTTTTGAAAATACCGGAATAAATGGTATTCAGAATGTTCAAGGTCAGGGTGGATGAATTCAAACTTCTCAACCAAGCTCTTCAGTTTTCCCCGAGTCACTGATTGCATGCGCGAATTCGATAGAGTACATTTTTCGCACTCAATTCATGCGACACTTATTCATCGAGCTTTTTTAAAAAAAATCCATTCAAACATGTATTTATTTTCTTAATTTTTATATAATCGACTAAAAGACATCTGTCGGCAAAATACGAAAAAAATTCTTACTTCACCCGATATATAGGGTTACCTGGAATCGAACCCAGATTACGCACGTTGAGTGAGCATTCTACCACTAAGCCACCGACGCTGATAAATTTATCTCGGCAAAATGTTATAATATTATGTTGAATTTTTTTTTTTTAAACGAGGAAACTTGTATGCCCTTTTCCATAGGTTTAGGGTTCAATATTCTGTAGGTTTGAAAGTTTTTATGGTACTCTCATATTTCAAAGAATTCAATAAGAAAGAACCGCAAATCTGTAAGTGTTGCCGTTTGGCCTGGGAATTTCCATGAGCCGCTTACATCCGAGCATATGAATAAATTAGACATCATATATCAGTACTCTTTTATCAGTTAATATCAGAAGCATAACATCAATATTTAAATTCAATAACGTTGTGTCCAGGATTTTTTTCAAAATAGGTTTTGTTACCTATTTCTTAGAAAAGCAAACATTAAAAAAAATCCATTGACATTCTTAACATCAGAATATCCTGTTCAGAATTTTCGAAAATCATCATTGTTGAAAATAAGGGAAAATTAAAAAAAAATAAACTGCCAACAAGTCGGGGTGAAACTTTATTATTCTTGGGACAAGTTGAGGATGAGTGGTTAGGGAAAACTAAGTGAAAGGGAGTTCTTGGGCAGGGCTGTTGTCAATTTAACAATATTTCATTCGTTTCTGAAAGTTTGGGTTTTTATGAGGGGTAACAGTAAGGGTGGGTGAATGCTAAAAGCTTTTTAATTGATTGCTTGAATCCGTCCAATATTCTCTGTATAGAATGTGTTTCATAGATGAAGTTGCATAGAATTTTCATAAAATTCGGTGTATTTTACATTCACGAAACCGAACATTTGTATGGGAGGGGGTAGAGAAGGTAGGGAAATCGTAGAATTTGATATGCAGTTTTATTTCGCTTCTCTTGTACGGTGCTCGTACAAAATTTCAAGTTCGTTGCTTTTAGTTTGTTAGTAATTAGTTGATTTAATGAAATTTCTCGAAATCATACTTTTGTATGGGAGGGGATAGAAGGGCAAGCGCGATTTCAAAACTTTTTACGTAATTTCACTTCAACTATTATTGTAAGTTCTTATGCGAAATTTCAAATTGATAGCTTTTAACAGTTAGGTGATAATTGATTTCTTAAATATGGTCGAAACAAATAATTTTGTATGGGAGGGGGTAGAAGTTTTAAAGGTTTTCAACCAGTTAATATTTTGTATATTTAAAGATTTTATTTAATGCATTTCGCAAATTTTCAAGTTTCTACCTTAAAATTTCACTCAAAAATTTTCAGTTTATGTGTTTTTTCAATGTACATGAAACACCTTGTGCACGTTAGACCGGGGGAGTCGGTTTATAACAATTATAGATCAAGTTATTATTCTTTTTCTATGTACATCAAATAGACGTATCCACATGCAAAATTTAAACTTTGTACCTTTCACCAGAGCCCTAAAAAAATCACTCAAAATTTTCGGCCACTATGTAGTTCTACAATCTGACAAATTTTCGAATTGATATCTGTACTCTGTTTTGAAATATTCAAATTTTTCAAATTCCTGTTAAGACCCCCTATAGGGGCATAGGACAGAAACAACTCTCTTCCACAAGGCGCGATCCTGCGCATCGGCTTTAAGCTGTTGCCAGGACTTGTTTATTCCTCTGGCCTCCTGCTCAACTGCTCGCTTCCATGTGTTACATGGTCGACCAACCCGACGTCTTCCTTGAGGGTTATAATCCAGAGCCTGTTTTGCGATATTTTGCTCTGGTTTCCTCAAAGTATGACCGATCCACTGCCACTTTCGCCGTTGAATCTCAATACCTATTTTAGTCTGGCGAGTTGTACTCCAAAGTTCGTCGTTGGAGATCACTTCTGGCCAGAATATTCCTAAAATGCGTCGGAGGCATTGGTTTACGAAAGTCTGTAGTTTCTTGGTAAGTCGAACGGTCACTTTCCACGTAGTACAACCATATAACAACACGGATTTGACGCATGCGTCAAAAACTCGCAGCTTCGTGCGAAGGGAGATCTCTCTTAACCTCCAGAAAGGGGAAAGGATACCGAAGGCCTGACGAGCTTTATTTAGCCGAGCCTCAACATCCTTTTCGGCTCCGCCGTCCATGCTGACAATGCTTCCGAGATAGCAAAAATCTTGCACCTCTTCCACATCCTGTCCATTAAGAACAATCGGTGTGCTTGCGTTCGAACCCATGTGCATGTACTTGGTTTTACGCACATTTATTTTCAGTCCCGCCTCTTTGCATTTAGAATGCAACGAGCGAACATTTGACTCTAAGTCCGAACGGGTATGTGCAAGCAAACACACGTCATCAGCATAATCAAGGTGACTTAAGATGTTAAATAGTCTCCATTGAAGACCTTTACCTTCCCCACCTTCCAGTGCAGCTTTCAAGATGTCATTTATTACCACCAGAAACAGGGCTGGTGATAATATGCAGCCTTGTCTGACACCCGTTCGCACAGGAAAGCTCTCGGACAGCTCTCCTCTATGCAAGACGCGACACCTTGCATCTTCGTAGGATTCTTTAATCATAGCTATGACCTTATTTGGAATACCTCTCCTACGCAAAGCATTCCATATGTAATCTCGCTTAACGCTGTCGAAAGCCTTCTCGAAGTCCACAAACATGAGATGTAGTGGCGAACCCATTTCGGCTGACTGTTCTAATATTATCCGTAGGGTATTTGTGTGGTCGGTACAAGACGACCCTTTACGGAATCCAGCCTGATAAACTTCGAGAGTGCTCTCGACGACATCACTAATCCTATTGAGAATTAACTTAGCCATAATTTTTGATACGGCAGTAAGTAGACATATACCACGCCAATTGCCACAATCCCGAAAGTCGCCCTTCTTCGGAATTTTCACAATGACGCCCTCCTTCCATTCAGTCGGATATCTTCCATCATTCCACACCTTAGTGAAGAGTGGGAGGAGTATATCGGCTGTTATTTCCGGGTCCGCTTTGAGGAGTTGGGTTGGTAGTCCGTCTATACCTGGAGCTTTCCTTCCCGCCATTGACCGAATGGCGGAAACTATCTCTTCCTTATCTGGGGGATTGTCCCTAATAGAGGATTGTTGCGGTTGGATGTTTGGAAGTTGTTCTGTTTCCGGAATATCTTCATCTGACAAGATGTTTAAAATATCAGAGAAGTATTCCTTCCATCGTCGCAACTGGTGTTCACTCATATTAAGGAGAGTTCCGTTGACATCTCTCACCAGGTGGTTGGCGGTGAAATTCCTGTTCGTCAACTGTTTCATGATTTTAAATAGTGAACCCATATCCCCAAGGTAAGCCGCAGATTCTGCCTTGTTTGCCAGATCTTCAATGGCCTTTCTCTTGTCGCGTCTAACAGCCTTTTTAAGCTGTATATGAGCATCGCGGTAGTTCTGCCTCAAGTCGGGCGTTCGTTGGTTGACATCGGGTTGAGAGATAATTGCCAATTTGGCTTTTTTCCGATTGTCAACCTTGTCCCATGTGTCTTGCGACATCCAGGGTTTCTCACCGCTTTGCGCATATCCCACAGATTCTTCAGCACTAGTTAGAAAAGTGTTTCTGGTTGCCTCCCAATTGGCGTCCAGTGTGCGCATTTCATGTTCACCCAATGTGGATGACTTTTCGCGTAGAATGGTGGTGTATTCGAGTTTTTTGTTGGGATCTCTGAGTTTATCCACATTAAGCTTGCGCTTCATTTGAAGAATTTGTGGTCGTCGGATAGCTGCTGTACACAATCTCAAGCAGGCAACCATCAAGTGGTGATCGCTCCCCACGTCAGCTCCACGTTTCGCTCGCACATCGAGGAGACATCTTCTCCATCGGCGACTTATAGCCAAATGGTCGATCTGGTTCTGAGTAACACCGTCAGGGGAAACCCAAGATGTTTTATGATGACTCTTGTGTGGAAAAAGGGTCCCTCCGATGACCATTTGCCGAGTACTACAGAACTCCACAAATAATTCGCCGTTTTCGGGTCTCTTAATCCAAGGTCGTGAAGCGTCGACCCAAGGGTCACCATGCCTCCCCATGACGTGTTCTAGTCCAGTGTTGTCTGATCCAACCTGGGCGTTCATATCTCCCGAGATGATAATAATATCACCTCTTGGAACACGTTCGAAGGTGGCACTCAGTTGGCTATAAAACTCCTCTTTGTCACCAGATGTTGCGGTATTAGTTGGTGCGTAGCACTGCAGAATTGTGACGTTTCTGACACTGGTCCTGAGCTTGACGACGATAATCCTATCCGAGATTGGTTCCCAGCTAATGAGACTGTTTCTCGCTCTCGGCGTAAGGACGAACGCCACGCCATTTCTGGCTTCACTTTCAGGGCCAATGTACAGAATAGTGTTTCCGCTAGGGGTTCGTTCTTCTCCTGATCCTGTCCACCTGACCTCGCTCAAGCCCAAGATTTGGATGTTATAGTGCTCCATTTCACGGTCGATCACCAATTGGCGGTGCAAGGACCGAGTAACCCCAGCTCTTCCCCCGTCATTCAATGTTCGAACGTTCCAGAAGCCAATCATAGTCCGTTTTCGAATGCCAAAAGTCGTTACCGTAGAATCAGTCCGTATCCGAGGCGATGTATCTGTTTCTCGTATCATTTAGGTCTTAAGATCACGGGTGATAAGCCCATGATCCAGTGAGTGTCCATTTGCCATTTTTAGGGCAAGCAGGACTGACTGTGGGTGAATTCTACAGCCCCCATCCCAGAGGGGGATAGTTAGCTCAGGTCCGTGGAGTCGCTAACTCCAAAGGTAGTTGCAGGAATTGGTAAAACCTCATACTACAACTACCCCCTTGCGGGAATAACCCCCCCCACTACTATTATTTCAACATGTTATATTTTTTTTATTTTCATGGTATAGCTTAATATATGTTTCAAGTTTCAATTACATAGCTTAAGAGATAGTTCAGATATTCATTTTTAAGTGTTTTTCTTCGCATCCTCCCTGACCCTTCCCCTTACAATAATCATCCACTCTCTAAACTGATTCCGATTAAGCTGTATGGTACCTTAATGTTCTCAAAATATGAATTTCTTACAATCAGTAACTTCGAAGATATAATTGAAAGAAAAGATTTCCGGATTCTACACTGTTATGCTTTATTATTCGTGACGTTTCGGTCTCTGCTGAGACCTTTATCAAACTCAAGTTTGTAAGTAACAGTGTAGAATCCGGAAATCTTTTCTTTCATTTCAAAATGCACTGTGAAAACATTCACCAAACCAAGATATAATTGTTTGAAAAAACAATTCGGCCGACAATTTGTTTTTAGCCGCCCCTTTTCGGACGCTAATGGATAAAAAAATTAAATTATTTTTAAAATTTGTCCCACAACCCTCTCTATATCTCTACTGATTTTCAACTTTCTATCTGCATTCGTGGTGGAGATATTAGCAAGTGTAGTTTTCGACTTTTTCCCTCCCCCCGCATCCCCCTTCCACCTAACACATGAAAATAGAGCTCACTTACCCAATCAAAAATCCACCCAAATACAAACATTCTACCTTTAACGGTTTCGGTGATATGAGTCCATATGTAGGGCGTACGGCAGGACGGATTTTTTTTTGCATTTTTAGGCTAATTTAGTCATGAAACGCGAAAAAAAAAAATTTCAGGGTAGCAAATTTTTTTTTTTCTTGTCTCGATCACAATTCTTTATTATTAGAATAATAAAGTAATAGATCAATCCTTACAAACTATTACCATCGCATACTTTTCTAATAAAAATTTCTTTACACAACTTTTGGTAGAGCAAAATGGAAGAGGGAGAAACGCATAATAAACCGCACTAGCGAAATATTACAAACGATTTTTACAGCATTAGAAGGTGGACTTTCAAAAAATATGCACTTTTCCGAAGTTCCAACAGTTATATATTAAAATCGAATACAGATATTCAGACTAGATTAGAGAGCTATATAAATTATAATTGGGATTTCATTCTCAATTTGGGGATGTGAGGGGAACTATACTCTGGAAATAAAAAATCAAGTTTTTCACGTGCGCTAAGATACAAACCAAAGAAAAATAATGATTGAAACAAAAAAAATTAAAAATGTTTCAGGTATAAGGAAAAAAGTACAACATTTTCAATTGAGATTTCCATGGTTCGCTAGAAAAGTGCATTAAAATTCAAAGTAATGCCTTCGCCCCTTTTACCTCATTCCATACAAAGTAATGATTTGATCATTTTTAATAAATCGCTCATCAGAAACTTAAGAGTATAAACATGAAATTCAAAAATATTTAGAAAAAGTTCTTTCGAAAATTTTAAAACTTTGCCTCTTTTCGTACAAAAGTATTATTTCGGCCAAATCCAATTAATCAAATATTACTCACATTAATAGCCCCTAGCAAAAATAATACAGTTTCGCTCGACATGTTATCATAAATCGGATCAAGTTTGCCAGTTCTTTCGAATTAAAATCGTTTTTCACTGAGTACTAAGTATCTCAAAGTATCGTAAAATTATATTCGGTTCAATGGCACGTCAATTTTTTTATGAGATGAAACTTAGTAGCTCATACTTTCCATAAAACTTAAAATGAATTTCTCAAAAATTTCAAATTCCATTTGTAAAATAAATTTTATCATTTGCAGTTAATTCGAAGTTAGGCAGCAAAAATTGAGAACAATTTTTTGTTTTTTTAATTGCAAAGTTGAAAAAAAGCTGTTTCTAATTATTCCTTATTTTGTATACATACATACTCGTACTTAAGAAAAAATTTTCTTGTAAAAAGTTTTGATAATAACAACAATAACAGGAGATAGAAAAAATTTTCCTTAATTTTTTTGCTTATCCTCAGTTATATTCTTATATTGATGTTGTCCAGCAAACCCCAAAATACTTTAGCTTTGACTAGCAACAAATCTCAAAAAATTAAGTAAAACTTTGATTTCTCTCGGGTATTTTAGGAAAAAAAGAAACCTGAAAATATGAGGACGATACGATGTAGCAGATTTCTGACAGTTGAGTCATTTAAATTCAATTCCCCAAAGCAGGAAAATTTCTGCAAAACTTTACACATACTGAATTTTTTATTATTTTGGTCGATATCCGGTTTTGTTTTCCGTCGCAAAACAAAAAAAAAAACTTAAGATAACTTTAAAACACTTTTATTCACTTAGACGAGGTCAGAAGTTTTCTTAACATCCTGAATCCCTGAATCGCATGGTCAATTTTTGCCAGGAACCTGGACATGAAAAATCTCTTTAAACTGAAACTATAACACATTGATAAATACAGGATAGGCGGACTAGGACGAGGGTTTCAAACATGAGCGATTGAATGGATCAGAGTTTTCATGATAGTGAAGAACTCAAAGTGGAAGTCGTAAGCAGGTTAGGTCGAATTTAGAGCTGAAGATATCAATCGAATCGTAAAGTTTTAATTCTGTTGCGCCAGGGATCCAATCTGCTTTGGTCAGTTGTAGATATTCAATAAAGTATAACGATAGCTATCAGTATAGCATAAAGTAGAATGCACGCTTCTAGTTCGACCGACAACGGAGTATTTTTGTTCGCCTTTTTCAGTCAAGAACGTTCGGAATGAGACACATACGAGAAGCGGACATTTGCTGGACGTCATGAATTATTGAATTTGAAAAGTCCACTGGGCAATCGTGCCACTATTTATATTCAATTTTTGATATACGATATCTCAGTAATGGCTGTCACATCAGAGAAACTTTTTCTCTAAGCCCGCTTTATACTTGCTCTGTCAATAGAGAAAGATGATATCCTGGCTCCAGAGACATAATATTTCGTGTAGCATTATAATTGATAAAATATCAATTTCAAGGTCTGATAGCAAAGTATCATGGAGTATTTCCAGTGCGATAGTCTAAACAGTGATTCCCATGGACCGTATCGCCCGATGGCGACAACAGATGAATAGGGGGAGCGTCACTTGCTCCTTAGAAGCCAAGGCACATTAAAGACAAAGATATTTTAAGCGAATCATAATTACATTGGGTGTAGCCATGTGCGTAGCAAGTTGGTCTACAATGCGAAGGTCGAGATTTCAAATTCCTGTCAACGTATAATTTGACCACACTACTTGCGTGGCTATATGTTTTACACCTCAATTTATATTTTAATGCTAGAAAATTATTGCTCAAAAAATGTATGATGGTTGAATGTAAATACTCGAATAACTTGGATATTGTTGAGTGCCGTTTTTCTTGTTTCAAAACTTTTCCTCATTTGATATCCAGAAATTGCACGCGATAGTGCATGTTTGCGCGCAGCCGAATTCGCAGTAAATTCTATGGATAGTCATAAGATTTACGAGAAAATAAATAAATGATCTAATTACTGTTCATATTTAAAATTTTGATCTATTGTTACATATTATTTTGCTGGATAGTGTAAGTTTATATTTATTCAAAGTCGAATGCTCGCTGTAAATATTAGGATGCATCGAACAAAAAGATTATAATTCACAGACCAAAATTCGAAAAAAAAAAATAATAAATAAATAAATAAGATAGTCATTGTGCATCTTCATTAGTATGCTAAATATCTCGAGAATAGTTTTATTATGTACAGGGTGGGCCATCCAGTGGTTTCTTTTTAAATCATAGGTTATTTTGACACTGAAATCTGTTTCCCGCTCGAAATCTTCACAGAAAGTCAGTATCATACCTCCGCGGAACGAAAGGAGTCGCTTTACACTTGAACAACGCTTCGCAATTTGGGCCTCAGGGCAGCTTGAATTGAACAACGATTTTGGGCGACAAATTATCTTTTCTGACGAGGCGCATTCTTATCTCGGAGGCTACGTTAACAAACAAAATTGCCGCATCTGGAGCTCGGAAAACCCGCAGGTTATTGTCGAGAACCTAATGCATCCACAGAGAGTGACAGTTTGGTGCGGATTGTGGCGTGGTAGCATCATTGGACCATTTTTCTTCGAAAATGAGGCTGGGAACAACGTTTCGGTCAATGCTGAACGTTATCCGACTTTTTTTTTTTACTGAAATTGAAGACATGGATTTGGACGACCATTGGTTCATGCAGGATGGCGCACCATACCACACAGCCCATGCCACAATCGATCTTTTACGCACTAAATTCCCAAATAGTGTTATCAGCCGTCTTGGCGATGTCAATTAGCCGTCGTGGCGATGTCAATTGGCCGCCTCGGAACTGCGATTTTACCCCTTTGTACTTTTTTTTCAGAGAAACCGTGAAGGACCGATGTTATACCAACAATTCAGAAACGATTCAAGCACGTAAGGCCAATATCATCCAAGCAATCCGTGAGCTAAAGCCCGAAATCATCGACATGGCCTTGGAAAATTAAAGTGACAGAATGCGCTACTGCAAAGCCAGCCGAGGCAGCCACTGAAACGAAGTTGTATTCCAATGTTTGTTCTTACTAATGAAGCCATAATACATGGAAAAAAATTTAATTTTGTTCATTTTATTGCATTCTTAAAAAGAAACTTGTATTTGGCCCACCCTGTATTCAACAAGGTGGTTGGGTACGCACTCAACCCTGCCTGCCCTATCTATACGCATAGATAGGGCAGGCATCTGATCGACGTCATAAGGCAACACCCAGTGCTGTAACTATCATATACACATTAATTGTGTTCACCATACCTCCACGTGGGACCACCGGGTACTGGTCTTGCCTATCCGGACTTGACTTGCTGAGCTGATACGCGCAAGTGCTAACGAAATAGAAAAATTCTAGTACTATAATATGGCCCTCCAAGTTGGGATAGGGCGATTTGTTAACAACTCATCCTCGGCAAACAAACTTGTTTCGAAACCTGAAACACCGCCTCGGACTGGATTGATTCAATGGCAACAAACCACACAAATGAAAAATGGACTATTCCTTCGGATCTTGGAACGTGCGATCCCTGTACAGAGCACGAGCAGTGACAGCGCTTCTGGAACAGGCAAGCAAATACAATATGTACATAATTGTAATCCAAGAAACTAAATTGCTAGTTACTGACATTGGATCGCGCAGAATTTTCAAAAGTGAGAAAAAATCGGGAAGCCGGAAGTTTGAAGTTGCGTTTACCGTCGACAAGAAGTTCAAACACCAAGTTACCAACTTCAAACCCGCCAATGAACGATTGTGTGCAATCCGCATCAAAACAAAATTCTTTAATGTTTGGCCTATTAATGTCCATGCTCCAACGGAAGACAAAGACAACAAAGTTAAAGACGATTTCTACAGCACCTAGGAATCAACATTCGACTCCCTTCCGTCGAACGACATGAAAATAGTATTAGATGATTTTAACACGAAAGTGAGCAAAAAAGAAACTTACGTAGGGATAATTGGAAGGCACAGTCTCCATGATATTAGTACCGACAACGGCCATAGACTGGCGGATTTTGCCTGGGAGGATTGGATTGACGCAGGCAGCAAATCACTGCTAAGATTTTCTAACTGGAGGACGTCGTCACTGAACCGATATGGTATTCAGGAGGCCAAAGTTCGATTTGGGCTGTAGCGCCATCGTAATTAAGTAAGTATGTATTCTACAAATAGGAAAAGCTGAAAAGTCACAGGCTTCATTAACATGAAACTATTTCTAGCAAGTTTTGTGCATGGTACAGTAAATTATGAAAAAAAGCTTTAAATCCTCAAAACAAATTATAATCGTTAGCCAACCAGTTTTTTTCTAAATTTAAGAATCGTGACATTAATTCTGTTTTGCTGACATTTAGAAAAATACAAATAAGAGAGAGTGATAGAGCAGAAATTATCATTACAGTTTTCATATTAAATTCAAAGGTGTTCACTCGTAATTTGATTTTTCTAAACGAACCGAAGACATTTATTGAATTTCATATTTTTATGATTTCCTATAACGTTTTCGATTTCTTGACTTTTTCTCTGTCCTAACCGTAGATTTGAAATCCTTCGACAATTTTCCGAGTGGTCAGCACTACTCTCTACTCTGGACTGTCCAAGAAATCAATTTGCTATCCATCCAACAGGGATTCATCGTGACGTTCATAACGTGAGTTGCATTTTCAATTTTTATGCTCATTGTAAGAAGACTTTTGTGACGACATTGTTATGCAATGTGATGGAGCTCCAGGCAAGATATCTCAAGATATTATAACAAATTTCACAGATATGATATTCTTGTATCATGATTTCATCATATTCGTAGAGCTGTGATAAGAAATTCAAATTATAAGAAATAGGATTTTTTGTAAATACATAGTAGATGCATATTTTATAATATTATAATACATATATATATTTATGACATCCTGAACTGCACCATTGATAAATTTATCCCTTTGCGTAAAAGTTCTGCTAAAATTCACCCTCCGTGGTTTTCTAAGAGTCTGATTTCGCTAATAAATGAAAAACGCAGAATACATAAAAAATTGAAAAAGTGTAGATCTTCCGACTTAACCACTTCCTTCTTGTATTTTAGAGATAGAGTAAAAACGGAATTGAAAAAATTCCATAGAGAATATATTAATAATATTGAAACTGGATTGAGCAATAATAGTAATAAGGGGCCTATTCCAAATCACTAAAAATGTCAAATAGCTTCAAAAATATAATACATTTAGGTAATGTAACTTCATCTACGGAGCTTACAACCTGTGAATTATTCAAAGAGTTTTTCGTAAACATTTTTCGATAATTTTTCTAATAAATGTTCCACAGTCTGACTTAAGATCTCCAGCTACGTGTATTACCATTGAACATCCAACGATTAGTTACGATCTTGTGATTGATACTCTGAAAAGTTCGGATGTTACCAAAAACGAGGGTCCAGATGGTATCCCTAACATATTTATACTCTAGATGGAATCTGAGAGTATTATAAGTTCGCTCTAAGGTTTGTAACGCCAAGAAATAAGGCTCGGAGAAAAAAATGAATGATACAGAAGTTAATATTATCACTCAAAAATCTCAAAACCGGATGTCCGTCCGTCCGTCCGTCCGTCCGTCCGTCCGTCCGTGTGCTCTCTAGCTTGAGAACGCGTTGAGCTAGAAGGTTCAAATTTTGTACACGTCGTTTTTGACAAAAAAGTAAGGTCAAGTTCGTGAACGGGCCAAATCGCTCCACCCCTTCTACCCCCTCCCATACAAAATGACACAATTACGCAATTTGACAATAAACGGATTTGCTCAAAAAGTATAAAAGTTATTGGCCTGAAATTCAGAATATATTACTTTTATAATAATGTCAATCTATCATATAAAAATTGTGCGTGTCCTCCCCCTCCTTCTACCACCTCCCATACAAACTGTACTTATCATGAATTACTCTAAGCCAATTTCCTCAATGCGTATAAAATTCAGCGGGCTGAAATTGTGCACCAAATATTTATTTGAAATTGTTAGTAAGGCCAAAAAAAATGAGATGATTAGCTTCACCCCTTCTACCCCCTCCCATACAAAATGACACAATTTCGCAATTTCACAATAAATGGATTTACTCAAAAAGTATAAAAGCTATTGGTCTCAATTTTGGCATATGTTACTTTTTTAATGATTTAAATTTACAGTACAAAAATTATTTGCTTCCTCCCTTTCCTTCAACCCCCTCCCATACAAAATACACTTTTCCCTGAAATGCTCTATGTCGATTTTCTCAGAACATATAACATTTGTTGAGCTCATATTTTGTAATAAATATTTAATTAATATTATTACTAAGATGAGAAAAAAATATTTGATTTGCTTCATTACTTCTACCCCCTCCTATACAATATGACACAGTTTCACAACTTCACAAAAAATCGATTTTCTTGAAAAGTATGAATGGCACTAGTCTGAAATTTAAGGGATGCCAATTTTATAGTATTCCTAGTTGTTTCTGAAAAAATCATTAAAATCCTCCCACTCTTTCTACCACCTCCCATGCAAACTGCACATTTTCACTAAATCAAACTCACTAATTTTCTCAGTTCCCATTCAGTTTTTGGAGTAAGCATTTTGTATAAAACATTTTCATAGCTACTTCAGCATGATGTCGAAAAAATTAGTTCAATGCTATCATCCCTTCTAACACTCCCCATACAAAATTTCTTGGGATCACAAAAAATTCTATTTCATCTAGAGTATCGTAAGATTGCGCTTTACGCGTAATCGTAGCCCTGTTATGTTTTATATGAAGATTGCAATTTTTTTAGCTCAACCTATTAAAGATCTTTGTAATAAGTCTCTTGCAGACATGATTTTCTCCGATTTGTTGAAAATATCAACTATTATGCATATCCATAAAAGTGGAAGTAAGTCTGCAATTGAGAACTATCGTCCTATATCGACTCATTTTCATTGATTTTCGAGTCGTTAATTCAAAAGTCGATTATTTGCTCTGTTTGCCCACTTACTAATGATACACAACACGGTTTTGTCTTGGGTAGATCTACAGCTACGAACCTTTGTTCTTTTTCGCAGGTAATCGCAACCTCATTAAATAATGGTCTTCAAGTTGATTATATTTTCAGTGACTTTTCTAAAGCGTTTGATAAGATTAGTCATTCTATTATCTTAAGTAAATTGCGTGCATTTGGCTTTCATAAGAACTTGGTTGGTTTTATGGTTCGACTCTTATTTGAGGAACCGCCTGCAATGCATTACTGTTGGGAATACTTATTCCAATTTTTTCACTCCCTCTTCTGGTATTCCGCAATGTTCTATATTGGGCCCTCTTTTATTCACTATTTAAATTAATCATATTACTGATAATTTTTCGTCAGACGCTTTATGTTTTGCGGATGATCTCAAAATTTATAGAGCTATTTCGAACGTTCGTGACTGTATTTGGCTTCAGCAAGTAGATAATTTAGTATCATGGTGTGCTGCGAATGATCTTCCAAAAAACGTGCAGAAATGTTCAGTCCTTTCTTTTTCCAGGAAGCGAAATCCTATTCATTTTGATTATGAAATGTATTAAGTTTCTTTAAGTCGTGTTTTTGAGAAAAAAGATTTCGGTGTTGTATTTGATGCCAAATTTACTTTTGAGGCTCATATTTCGTACATATCTATTAAACCTCCCAAAATGATAGGTTTCATCTTTCGGATGACTAAACCTTTTCGCAGTATTTCATCACTTCTTTATTTATATTATAACTTAGTTAGAAGTCTTCTTGAATACGTGTGTCCTGTGTGGAGCCCAATGTATATTGTTTATCGTGACAAAATCAAGAACATACAGAAAAGATTCACTCGTCATTTATTTTTCAAATTTCGTTTAGAATATTCACGTTACTTTCACCGTCTCCAAAAGTTGGATATGCTATCCTTATGCCAACGGCGTGTATTCTTGGATGAATTGTTTCTTTTCAAGCTAATACGAGAATTAATTTCATGCCCTTTCTTACTTTCAAATGTTAATTTTAATTGTTATTGCTCTAATCGTGTACCCTCCACCTTCCGCTTACCAAGGCAAAAGTCCAATATGTTGTGCAAATCCCCCATCATGCGCATGCAGACGAATCACAACTCACACTTTAACACTTTAGATTTTGTAGTGTTGGGGAGAGTAATTGATCCTCCCCGTTTTTTTTTTTTTTAAATTCATCATCTTACCGCTTTTCTGTTGTGCTCATTCTTTAAAGCTTTTAGTATCACAATTTCTTGAATTTATGAATTAGTATCTCTTAGTATTATTATTTCAACAAATTTGCTTTATTATTCTGATAATTAAGTATTGTGATCGACACAGAAAAAAAAATTTGCCGCCCTGAAATTTTGTTTTATCGCGTTTCATGACTAAATTAGCCTAAAAATTCAAAACAAAAATCCGTCCCGCCGTACGCCGTACATATGGACTCATATCTACGAGACCGTTAAAGGTAGAATGTTCGTTTTTGGCTGGATTGTTGATTGGGTAAATGAACTCTATTTCCTAGATTTTGGGGGGGTTTTAGGTGGAAGGGGGAGGCGGGGGAGAGAAAGAGTCAAAAACTTCACTTGCTAATATCTCCACCACGAATGCAAAATCAGTAGAGATATAGAGAGGGTTGTCGGACAAACTCAAAAAATAATTTAATTTTTTTATCCATTGGCGTCCGAAAAAGGGGGGGGCGCTAAGAACAAATTGTCGGCCGAATTGTTTTTTCTAATGATTATATCTTCGAAATTACTTATCGTAAAAAATTCATATTTTGGGACCATTAACGCGGCATACAGCTCCATCGGAATCAGCTTCGAGAGTGGCTAATTATGTAAGAGTGAGGGTCTTGGGGTGCATAGAAAAACACTTAAAAATGAATGTCTCGACTATCTCTAAAGCTATCTAATTGACACTTAAATCATATTAAGCTATATTAGGAATATACGGAAGAAATATAACATGTTGAAATAAATGGGAAATGGGAAGCATTTAAAAAATGGCGTACTTTTCAAAATTACAAATCCTTATATCTCAAAACAGAGTACAGATATCAAATCAAAAATTTGTCAAATTTTGAGTGATTTTTTTAGGGCTCTAGTGAAAGATACAAAGTTTAAATTTTGCATGTGGATACATCTAAAATTAGTAGCTTGCTCCATACCGCCCACCACCCGTCTAACGTGCGCAAGGTGTTTCATGTGCATTAAAAAAAAAACACATAAGCTGAAAAACACATAAACTGAAAATAAACGAAATATTAATTGGTTGAAAACCTTTAAAACTTCTACCCCCTCTAATACAAAATTATTTTTTCGACCATTTTCAAGAAATCAATTATTACCTAACTATTAAAAGCTATATATTTGAAATTTTGCACAAAAACTTTTAAAAATAATTGAAATAAAATTGCGTCAAAAGTTTTGAAATCGCACCTATCCTTCTACCTCCTCCCATACAAAAGTATGATTTCGACCATTATTAAGAAATCAATTATCACCTAACTATTTAAAGCTATCAATTTGAAATTTTGCTTCAGAACTTTTAAAAATAATTCAAACAAAATTGCGTCAAAAGTCTTGAAATCACTATTAACCTTCCCCCTCTCATACAAAAGTATGATTTCGACCAATTTCATTAAATCAACTAATAACCAACAAATTAAAAGCTACGAACTTGGAATTTTATACAATCACCTCACAAGAGAAATAAAATAAAACTGCATCACAAATTTTATGATTCCCTTACCCGCTCTACCACCTCCCATACAAATGTTTGATTTTGCGAATCTAAAATACTCCGAATTTTAAAAAAAAACTATGCAACTTCGTCTATGAAACAAATTCTATACAGAGAATATTAGGAGTGATTCAAGCAATCAATTAAATAGCTATTAACATTCATCGACCCTTACTATTACCCCTCCTCGTCCCCTCATAAAAAACCAAACTTGCAGAAACGAATGAAATATTGTTTAATTGACAAGAGCCCTACCCAAGAACTCTCTTTCACTTAGTCTTCTCTAACCACTCTAACATACATATTAACTTTCCACTCATCCGCAACTGGTCCCAAGAATAATAAAGTTTCGCCCGACTTGTTGGCAGTTTATTTTCATTATTATTACTTTGTTTTTTGGCCTCTAGTATATAGAGAAAAAAAATGTAATTGATTTCTAGCAAGGAAAAAAACCACTTGTTTTTAAGTTAAGTTCAATTTTTATTATTTTTCGGGAAGAAAAACTGGACCTGAGTACTTAGTTTATGTTGGGCCCCTTTTGCTTCCAGTTTTTTTGTTTGTTGAATATGTATGTATAATGTATTATTATTTTGGTGATTCACTTTTGATGTTTATGGTGACACTTGCTCGATGATAGAACCAAAAAAAAAAATCTTTAACAGTATTTTATCACATCACATTCGGAAAAAAAGCGTCGACAAATTTCACTATTAATTCGTCTGGAATCCTTTCCCGAGCACAGTCTGTCTTCCACTCTCCGAAAATCATTTTCCTGTTTAAATTTGGCCATCAGACAAGAGGAATCAACGTCTTTCCTTCCAATTTCGTCGCCAATTTCTGTTCTGCCCTGGCACTTTTTGTCCATATTTTTCGTCAATATATTTGGCGCGAAATGAATTTTATTATTATCATTATTTTCATTTCAATTTTTTTGTCACATTGTTTAAGTTAATTTCATTATTTCATGTTTATATACAAAAAAATTACGAAGTATCCTAATCGTACTTAGGAACATTATGAATAGGGACAAAAAAAAAATAAATATGACCTAACTGAGGAAGGAGTAACGAAAATTTGAATTCTGGTTAAGAGTAAAATATAACTACAAAAATTAATTCACAGCAATAGATACTTGAAATGTTGTTGCTAAATTCTGTATGTGGTGGGTTACGGAATCAGCCAATGTTGTTGTTTTTTTTTTTGAACTGCAAATTTGTTGTGCTATTAATTAAAGGTGCTTATCGAAAGGATTCTAAGCTAAGAACTCGGGCGATATATAATAAAATATTCATGTGACGCTAAACTCTACCAACTTCGCCCTGTGTATTCCAAAAACTGCATTTTGCATACTAAAATACTTTCAATAAACATGAAGTTTAAAACAAAATTTCAAATTTCCATATATATTTGAAATAATCATTAAAAAAAAAACAACGTATAATGTAACTATATGAAAAAATATATCAATTTGGATTCATGGTTGCATATCAGGTTCTTAACGACAACCGTAATACTATGTCAGAACTGCTACAGTTGTCCTTTCTTCTAAAGGTGATAAATCCTGGAAAATTGAATTTAGTTTGAAGATAAATTGGGTTTTCAGGCAAAAGACAAATAGAGATCACGAAACAACTTGCATTTCTACTACGGCTAAATAAACGTTTTTATCATCCAAGGATACAACTAAAGGATATTACACAGAAATTTCATTTCAGCTCGGATCTGCACAACTACAAACTGTGTGTGTATATATGTATTTACACGGAATTTTCGTATTTTACGAAAAGGAAACTTTAGGGAACTTGTTGAATAATAAATTTTATCATAACGTTGTTTCCAGCAAGGATAAATACCAATGAACTAGCAATGCCACGTGAATGATTTAGTGCAGTTGTTGTATATGCATCCCGGAATATAGAAATGATGTTTTACTATAACATATAACTTGACGAAAAATATGTACAAATATAGAAAATTTAATTTAAATATCGTGTAAAACTACAGGGATAAGCGTTCACGTTGCTTTCTGAGGGAATTATTAAATAAAATACAGATATATCATAGAAAAATTTGTAAATATAATGTATTTTGCCGAATTGCAGTTATGATAGCGATGGAAGTTTACCTCTTGAAGTTATTTTTGTTCTTCCCTGTTTTGCTTGCCAAATTTTGTACTCCTGACAATCTTTTGTTTCTAACGTTCCTTTTGTGAATGGAACTGACCCATTTTGTTGGTTTGGTATGATTAATGTAGATAAATCATTCAATCAGTAATTACTAATATGAACATTTTAACAGAATTAGACATTGACAATAATATACCAGTGTATTTTGCAAAAGTTAACCTATAAATTTTGTGGCTCCTACTGTGGGATTAAGTTAATTGCACCCATAGCTAGTTCTGCTTGCACTAAAAATGGCACATTGATACTCAGCGGGTCATTGGCTCACCACCCGTGATCTATAAATCTAACTGATAGGAGAAAAATGACGGTGCAAGGGCTCACTCGGTTCATAAATGTAACATCCAAATCTTGCGCTGGACCTAGGTGAAGTGGACTGGATCAGGAGAAGAATGAACGCGAAGCGAAAACACCATCCTGTATGTTGACCCTGTGCATGAAGCCAAAAATGGCGTAGCGATCGGCTTTACACCGAGAATCCTTCCAATATTGCTCCCTAGTGCTAAGGAAGAATATATCAATCTTGACTGCGCCGCAAAAGAAGTCGAGTTACGCTTTAATGAAAGCAAAATAAAAGTAATAACGCAAACAAGAAGGAGAACGACAATTAGACCAAATATTACAATTGCGGAATATAATTTTGAGAGTGTGGGAAGACTCGGTTGATGAAGCAAAGCCATTTTAAACATTAGAAGCCAGAGGTTGTGATCTTTGGATCGAGATGATTGGACGCGACGACTTCAGGAGGCTGGGACTCGATTTGGGCTGTCGCACCATTGATGATGATGAAATACATCGCAAGTTTCAATCGCAATTGAGAATTCTTAGTATAAACTTTAAGTGATTTATATTCTGTAAATAAAATGCTAACCGTTTTTACCCTTTAAGATGCAAAATTATTTCAGTTTAGCACTCATTTTTTTTTCAGTTTCGTCCGTCGGGTCAATTTACATTAGAACGCTTTAACTGCATTTGCATTTTTATATTTTTTTATCATGTTGGCAGAAGCATGCCAAACAGCTGATTGCCTTCTTCCTCCATAATCTCTGCAACTGTAAAGTTCGCTTCTTATCCTCTTCAACTAAATTATACACATACACGTTCGACAGATCTATCTGTAAGAATCTGTTACCGCTATTGTCAAAGGTTTTTTTCATTTTGTCGTACATTACAGGTGAATTGAGTTGCACCGTCAAAAATTTGGGGCAAGAAATGTGCATTTTTCATGTCCAGTTCTACTCAAGGTACACACCATTTTCAGCAGGGTGGAATTTTTTTTTTCATTATAAAACGAAGGAACTGCTAAAAAAATGTTAAAGGCAAAAACGTGTCACAGTTTTTTTTCAGAATAGAAATCACTGTTAGTAATTGTCAATTTAGGTATTGATATGTATTTGAATATATTTTTAACAAGGTAGATTTGAATAAAATTATTTCCTGTACTAGAAAAGATTCAGAGTATACTTGGGTATATGTATCTGGATCACCACAGTACGTTTCAAATAAACTTGAGGAACATGAAAAGATTTAAGCTTTATGAGCTTTTACCAAGAATTCACTTGCAAGTACTGTAAACTATAATTCAATTTCATTCAATTTGAGAAGTTCTTGTACATAATTATACGAATTTGCGTTTTCATTATCAATATTTCTCACATTTAAGTCAACAAATTTCGTTCACATTTCAACCCTCTCTCCCTGCTCAAAGGAAATTAATAGAAATTTATTTGATTAAACAATTCAAATGCACAAACTACCGTTTCGAATATTCGAATAAAATGTAAATAATTAAATTATTATTTTCTACAAAACGTGCCTAAGTATAGGATAAAGATGAATTGCGAAAGTGAATCGATATTTTATCACGAATCAAATCAATTTCCAAAGCAAAACAGAACCATGTATGTAGTATGTTGCGCTATGTTTACTCTTGACAATCGTTAAACTAATTTTATGGCACCATTTCAAATCCAAACAGCAGTTAACGATTATTCGTTTAGTTTAGTCGTTCGAAACACATAGCAGCTAAATATACATACACATCTAGATCGATTCGTTCTGTGGCAGAAAATATCTTTATCGGCCGAGAGCGAATTTTATGACAATAGTACTTGATTGTTTGACGGCATGATATTAACATCTAAAGTGTGTGCTTAAATTTCGAAACATTATTATACTCTATGAATTATCGGGAATGAAATTGTATTCTGTAGTATATTATGTAGTAATAAGTAGTATTTATGTATGTATGTATGTATGTATATTTAATTCGAATGTTTTAACATGATTAATATAATTATGAATTTCATTATCAGAGCTTAGACTAATAATTGTCTCTACAACTTTGATTTCAACTAAGTAGCAAATGTACAGATTAATTAAATAATAAGAGAATATGGTGAAGTTTTGGGAAAAAAGTTCAAAACCCAATGTTTAAATAACTAACCCTACTTATATAACTAAAACTAAAAATAACTTAAATTTAAAAATTATTCTAATTGAGAATTGATTCGATTGTGGTGATGCCGCTATTCATACATCTATTTTTAAATTTAGACTCTAATTCGAGAGTAAGCTCATTGATCAGTTGGGTTTTCGCTAATTCGTGTAAAAGGCGAGTTGAAAAGTGCCATGGTTTATTTAAAATAATCTTTAGGAACTTATTTTGGATAATTTGCAGTTTCTTGCGATGAGTAACTGCACAGATATTCCAGATAGGTGCTCCGTATATTAAGGCTGGTTGTACTACGGTTTTGTACAATAGCAACTTATTTACTTGGGACATTTGAGACTTTCTATTAATTAAAGGGTACAGAATTTTAATGTTTTTAGCCGTTTTCGATATAGTTTGGTCAATGTGATTTTGGAATATTAGTTTGGGATCAAAATAAACTCCAAGATATTTTACAGATTTTGACCATTGAACGGGTTCGCCAAGTATGTTGATTGCAGGTGGAGGTAAGTAGCGTGAGGCTCTACGTTTTGTGAAATATATGGCCTGCGTTTTGTTGGTATTAAGCTTAATTTTCCATTTGAACAAATAATCCGAAACTTTTTCGAGTTGGTCTTGTAGGTTGTTTATTAGTGCTAGCGGGTCTAATGCTGCTGATAGAATAGCTGTATCGTCTGCAAATGTGGCTAGGTCGCAAGATGTTAGTTTTGGGATATCGGCAGTAAAGATATTATATAGCGTAGGGCTGATGCATGAACCTTGTGGTACTCCGGCGTGGATAGGTTTGCGGCCAGATAACTTGTCTTTCACTTTAACAGTGAAGTTTCTGTTGCTCAGAAACGAGCGTATTATGTGACATAGGTAAGGAGGGAAAGAAAGAGTCACCAATTTGTAAACTAATCCGTCGTGCCAAACGGAATCGAAGGCCTTTTCAATATCAAGTGTTATCATACCGACGGATTCTTTGGAGTGTAAGAACTTTTGTATTAGCGACTTTACTCTGAAAAGCTGCTGCGTTGTTGAGTGTTTTGCTCGGAAGCCGAATTGGAAATCGGGAATAATTTTGAGTTCTTCAGTTTTATCTATCAACCGGTTCAAAATAATTTTTTCAAATATTTTCCCCAGAATAGGTAATAAACTTATTGGTCTGTAGCTATCAGGTTGTGTTGGATCCTTACCAGGTTTAAGAATCGGGGTTACTGTAGCTATTTTCCAAGCCTGTGGAAAATACCCTACTTTAAGACAACAGTTGTAAATAAAATTGAGATTGATAACTGCAATTTTCGGCAGATTTTTTACCATTGGTACAAGCACACCTTCTATACCTGGGGCCTTTTTTGTCTTTAAGGTTCGTAGGATGCATCTTATCTCTTTTGGTTTACAAAGAACTGATGGTGCTATTTGTGGTGGGAAAATTTGGGAAATGTTCGCTGCGACTTCTTCAACTTGTTTTACAGTGACTCTATTACTAAGTCCTTGAGAAATGCTGTGGTAATTTAGAAAATTGTCTGCGAGTATTTCGGCTTTGTTTTGATCGTCACAGATAATCTCATTATTATTTTTAAGTGGCGGCATAATATTTCGGCCCTTACGGAATAGTTTATTAAGCTGCCATAGCTTCGTGGATCCCTTTCGTAGGTTAGAGAGCAGGTCGCCCCAGCGTCGATTTCTAGCATGCCTAATATTTTCTTGAATGCGTTTGTTGTAATTATTAACTTGTGATTTTAGAAGCGGGTCTCTAGTTCGTTGCCATTGTCGCCTTAATAAATTCCTGCGCTGAATTATTGCTGCAGTATTGTTGTCTATTTGCAGACTATGGTCAGGCACGGTTATGTATGGAGTTGAGTCTTTCGCTGCCTCGAGAATTTTAGAAGTAATTTCTGAAATTTTAGTATCAATTTCATTATGAGAGATTGGTTTTGAAAGATCGAACTTTGTGTTCTTTAAATATTGTTTAAGTAGTCGTTGGTACTTTTTCCAGTTTGTTTTGGAGTAGCAAGGCTTGGTTTTAATAGATCTAACAATAGGTTCGTTTGACAGTATTGTGAAATAGACTGGAAGATGGTTGGATGAAAGCTCATTTAGTGTGATGGGAGGTGTTACAGAGGACAGGCCGTTGCTTAATAGTAAATCTAAGGTGGAACATCTACCTTTCGCTGGATAATGAGTGGGCTTTGAAGGCGCATGAACTACCATATTAGATTTATTAATTTCGTTAAATAAAATCTTACCAGCTCGATTTGCGTTAAAGCAGTTCCAGTGGCGGTGCCTAGAGTTTAGGTCGCCGCAGAGCAACGTACTTGAGGAATTATTAAGCAGAATTTTTATGTCCCTCTGGAATAAGTTTAATTTTTCTGTAGTTAGCTCAGTCCCGGGAAAGTAGGCTGCTATTAATTTTATTTTTTCATCAGTTAATTCAATACCGACTGTTTCAATAATTTTAGTGTCTATAGGAGAAATTAAACGGTGCTTTATATCGCTCCGTATGAATATTGCGACGCCACCACCTTCGCGGTCAATTCTGTCAGTCCTATAAATTTTGTATATATGATCATACAATTTATCGTTAGGATGAAGCCAAGTCTCTGTTACAGTAAGAATGTCGATATTATTGGATTTTATAAAGTTAAGTGTTTCAATATGTTTGTTTCGAATACTTTGGGCGTTCCAAATAACAATATTAATTTTCGATCTAGACTTATCCATAAAGAAACTTGGCTGCGAGCTCTACAATTACATTGAATTGATCGTTTTTTGTTTGACATTTAGCTAGATTAGTTATTAACTCTTTGGATAATAAAATTAGCTCATTAGTATTAAATAATTCATTATTTGTGTTAGTGTTAGTGTTCTTGTTAATGTTATTTTTATTCCAGTAATTGTTAGTATTGCTAGTACTAGGTTGATCTGTGCTGGTATTTACGTGTTGTCGACCACTTGTGCGAAGTGTTGGGAAATCGTTCGCGTTGAATGTGAAGCTTGAAGTTTTTCTCGATGTCGGCTTTATGTTTTTATTTTTTATTTTGACATATTCCTGACGCTTGTTGCAGTCGGGGTGGCTGGCAATGTGATTAGCACCGCAATTAGCGCAGACTATTTCATCGTCTCTCTTAGTAGTGCATTGTGTATGTTGGTGTTCTTTACCGCATAGCAAGCATTTTGTGGGTAAATAGCAGTTAGAAGATCCATGCCCAAACAGCTGGCAGTTACGGCATTGTGTTGGCTGTTTTGATTTTTGGCTGTAGTATCTCCAGTGCACCACTACTCCCGTAACGGCTTTAATTTTCCGTAGATCAGCTATTTTGATGGATCCGCGCTCGAAATAAATCAGGTACATCGCTTGTTTATCGTAGTGTTTTAGTTTGAGGTTGAACTTTTTAATTTCTTGACACTTGACGCCAATTTTAGAAAGCTCAGCCTTTAAATCTGCTATGGCCATGTCGGGAGCCCCAGATAGTACAATTTTCGTTGGTCTTTGCTCGCTAGTCGGGTGTGTGTAGAAGTGTACCTTTTTTTCCTTCAAATATTTTACTGTCTTGTCGAAGTCTTCGTTTGTCTCGATTATCAGTTTGCGTCCGATAGACATCAGCTTAATCATAAAGTTGGTCACTTTCAGGGAGTGCATGATAATTTTAATTGTCTCGACTTCTAACGAGGGCAGAACAATCGGTGGTGAGCGCGATTTTTTTGGTGCTTCCGTTGTTGTTATTGGTGTGGGGATAGCTGTTGATGTGTTACCAGTTTCGTCGTCGTCGTCTAATAGTACAGCATAGTAATTGGCATTTTTCGCCATCGTTAGCGGTTTATTTGTTTTCGGGAATTTAAGTTTATCCCTATTATAAATGTCTGAGGAGTCCTCGCGGACCCTCTTAAGATTTTCGCACTGACCGCTTTTTATGTTTTCGGTTGACTTTAACTTTGCGCGCGAAATCGTTGTGGCACTTCAAACGTCGAACTTTTTCTATAACTTTTTATCTACTTTGCGACTAGTTTTCACGACGGTTCAAAAACGACTGAAGTAGTATTTAGCATTGGTATATAATTGTGAGTTATTACTACTGCATTTAGTTGTGTCGTTATTGTACGAACTTCATGATGAACAATAACCGGATAAGGATCTGCTATTATGCTTACGTTAGAATCATCATATATTTGAAGTCACGTAAAGTAGGTGACTAAGTTTTGGCGAGATAATTTTTTTGGTATCGGTAGTTCAGTGGAAGAACTCGCCTGCAACGCGGGCAGCCCTGAGTTCGATTCCCACCCGGATTTTTTTTACAATTTGACTTAAATAAAAACCTCATAATTTCAAATATTTTTCATTGCACGCTTGAGTTGAAAAAATTGCTTTTTCAACGGGTTATATGCCCTTGTTTTTAAACCATTACTAACCAAATTTACTATGGCACTACAGTCCAAATCGGGCTTTGGCCTCCTGACCTTCAGGTTCCTTAACATTTTCACTGCTTATTATGAATGGGTTGTAAGCCTTGGCAAATCCCTCTATATACGAATTTTTTACTATCGTAGATTGAGGTGACCAAGGTAAACCCAAGCAGGCAATTTACTAGAATTCTACGTCGATCGGGATTTTAGCTCACGACCTTTGAATTGTACACTCCAGCTGATTCTTCCATTGAAATTATATTATTCGCTTTTAAAAATTAAATATTATCCAATTGAATGGAACGAAAACTGTGGAATCGACCAACTTATTGTTTTTTTAAATTTTGAGGTTTATTTATAAAGTCATTCATTTTGAATTTCTTCGTTTTGATTATTTTAGAACCGGAAATTAAAAAGAATTTGGTTCTTTAATTCGAAAAGATTTTGGATAGCTTTTCGCATCAGCTCTCCAAGTGTATTAAATAAAATTCTGCGAGTTGTATTGATAAGTTTTAAAAGTGAGTTGCCAATATACCCTTAATATGCTTAAGTAAAGAGCAAAACCACTATGAACGGTCAACTATTTAATTACTTTATTATTCTAATAATAAAGAATTGTGATCGACACAAGAAAAAAAAAAACTTTGCTACCCTGAAATTTTTTTTTTCGCGTTTTAGTCATGAATTAGCCTAAAAATGCAAAAACAAAACATCCGTCTGTCTGTACGCCGTCCGCCGTAAGCCGACGCCTACGCTCAGCGCACATTAACTCCCAAACCCTTCAAGATAGAAAGTTAAATTTTGGAGAGATTATAGGTAGTTGCAGATCTCAGGCGGATACCGTTTTTGGGGGGTGTACGAGTTCAGGGGGAGGCAGATGGAGCACTTAAGCCGAAAAATACGAATTCAAATATATCAACCATGCTTACAGCTAGGAAACTCAAAATCAACACACATATAGAGGAGTTTGTGAGACAACTTTTAAAAATAATTTAATTTTTTTATCCATTGGGGTGCGAAAAGGGGGGGCTAAGAACCAATTGTCGGCCGAATTTTTTTTTCGAATGATTATATCTTCGAAATTACTTCTCATAAAAAATTGATATTTTGAGAACATTAAAACGGTATACGGATGTGCTAGAATCAGTTTAGATAGAAGCTAACTATTGTAAGGGGAAGGGTCAAGGGGGCTGCAAAGAAAAACACTTAAAAATTAATATCTCGACTACCTCTTAAGCTATGTAATTGAAACTTGAAACATGTACTAAGCTTTACTAGCAAAATATGAAAAAAATACAACATGTGGACATAATAGTAGTGGGGGAAATGGGGAGCATTTCAAAAATGGCTCACTTTCCAAAACTACAAATCACCAAAACTCAAAATTGAATACAGATATCAAATCAAAAATTTGTCAAATTGTAGAGCTATAAAGTTTTTAATTTTGGTAAAAAATTTAAGCTGGGTGGTGTAAGGGGAGGGAGGTGGAAATCGAAAATGTTGAAAATTTTGAGTGATTTTTTTATGGCTCTCGTAAAAGATACAAAGTTTAAATTTTTCACGTCGACATATCTATTTAATGTACACAGAAAAAAAATTATAATTTGTTCCAAAACTGTTATGCACTGAATTGGAGGTCTAACGTGCACAAAGTGTTTCATGTGCAATGAAAAAAACACATAAACTGAAAATGTTTGAATGAAATTTTTAGGTAGACACTTGAAAATTTGCGAAATAGATTTTAAAAAAATCTTTAAGAGTTTGAAATATTAACTGGTTGAATATCTTTAAAACTTCTACCCCCTCCCATACAAAATTATTTTTTCGACCATTTTTAAGAAATCAATTATCTCCTAACTATTGAATGCTATCAATTTCAAATTTTGCACAAGAACTTACAAAAATAGTTGAAATAAAAATACGTTAAAAGTTTTTAGATCGCACTTGCCCTTCTACCCCCTCCCACACAAAAGTATGATTTCGACCAATTTCATTAAATCAACTATTAACTAACAAATTAAGAGCTACAAACTTGAAATTTTGTACAAGCACCTTACGAGAGAAACGAAATAAAACTGCATCACAAATTTTACGATTCCTCTACCTCAACTACCCCCTCCAATACAAATGTTTGGTTTCGTGAATTTAAGATACGCCGAATCCAATGAAAAAATAAAATTTTAACAAAATACTAGTGAGGGGAAATGGGGAGCATTTCAAAAATGGTGCACTTTCTATTTCTATCTCAAAAGTGAGTACAGATATCAAATTGAAATTTGGTCAAATTGTAGAACTTCTTCTTCTTCAATGCCGCTACAGCCCAAATCGGGCCTTGGCCTCCTGACCTTAAGGTTCCTTAACATTTTCATTATTTATTGCGGAAGAGTTGTTAGCTCTTCACACAACCCTCTACCTACGAATTTTTCATTTTCGTAGATTGAGGTAACCAAAGTATATTCAAGCAGGTAGTGTGCTGGAATTATGCGTCGACCGGGTTTTGAACTCACGACCTTCGCATTGTAAACCAAACACGCTACCTACTAGACTACACACTAGCTTGTAGAGCTGCGTAGTCTTTAATTTTGGTAATTTTAACTGGGAAGGTGTAAGGCGAGGGAGGTGGTCAGCAAAAATGTTTAAAACTTTGAGTGCATTTTTTAGGGATCTGGTGAAAGTTAAAAAGTTTAAATTTTCCACGTGGTTACATCTATTTGTTGTACATATAGAAAAAGTAATAAACATTTCACAATTCTTATGCACCGACCCCCGCCGCCGCACCCCCCCCCCCCCCTCCCATAACATATAAACTGAAATTTTTTGAATGAAATTTTAACTTGAAAATTTGAAAATCGATTTTAGAAAAATTCCTAAAGTATGAAATATTAACTGGTCGAATGCCTTCAAAACTTCTACACCCTCTCATACAAAATGATTTTTTCGACCATTTTTAAGAAATCCAAAAGTTTCCATAAAAACTTTTAAAAATAGTGGAAATAAAAATGCGTCAAAAGTTTTGAGATCGCCCAAAATTCCAAAATTCCAAAAATAATAAAGTTGCGCCCGACTTGTTGGCAGCTTATTTTCATTTTCAGCCATACATATTTTTTTATTTATCAAAAAAAAATTTCTTCTTTCAAAAAAATTGTCCCCGTCGGTACCTGCTAGCCGAGATTTCCCAGAACCAAATCTTCGTCAAATTTTCCTCATTTCTTTTTTGGAAGACCAGATAAAAATCATTTATTTCCCACTCTCGTCGATTATTTTGGCGCAGAAAGATATATTGCAGTATTGCTCTAATTAAATTTGTCCACGATTTTATACTGCAGATGAAATCTATAAGTGTGCCACAAAGTTTGTAACGTTAAGAAATAAGGCTTGAGGAATAAATTAATGATAAATAAGTTTACATTATCACTCAAAAATCTCAAAACCAGATTTCCGTCCGTATCATCTCTACCTCGGAAATGCGCAGAACTAGAAAGTTCAAACCTTGTACACGTCGTTTTCAACAAAAAGTAAGGTCAAGCTTGTGAACAGGCTAAATCGCTTAACGCCTTCTAAACCCTCCCATATAAAATGACTCGGAATTTGACAGGTTTTCTCGAAAAGTAAAGAAAAAGAAATTTGAAATATATTATTTTTCGGAATATTTCAATTTACGGTATAAAAACCTTTCGAATCCTTTCACTCCTTCCACCACCTCCCATACAAACTGCATTTATTTTTAAAATACTATGAAACAATTTACACAGTACGTATAAAATTTATCGAGCTGAAATCGTTTTCGAATTTAGAATTATTAATAAAAGCGAAAAAATTTAAACACTCTTTCTCTCTACAAAAATTAGATTATCTTGAAAAGTTTAAATATTACTGATCTGAAATTTAAAATATGATGGCTATGTTTTTTTTTTCGTTAACATATTTTATTACTATTATTATTATTTCTTTTCTTTTTTTTTTGGGTGTCAATTGCAAAATTACAGAATTTAGGAACGCCAAATTAAAAAGGAGAAAGAAAACGCGGCGAAACAAACAAAAAATTAGTCCGGGAAGAAAATAAAATAGGGAGGAAGGTGATTCGCAAGAGACGTGGGAAGAAAATTTATAAAATTTAATTATGAAATTGCGCTTGGCATAACATCTTTTCGTGCCATCTTTCAAGTCTGTAAATTTTATGGTTTTCAGGAAACTAACATAATAAAAATATTATTTCAGAAATTGTGTGTGAGAAGATTTTGAAAAATTTTACACTACTTCTCAACATTCCTTTGATCTAGCTTTAAATCAACTTTAAGGCAATAATCCTTATCCGTTCGAAGGACAGAATAATATCAGAAATAGATATGGAATGAAAGTATTGGGTGAAGTGTTTTTTCGAAGTTTTTTATAATTATTACGAAATTCTGAAAAAATCTTATGTTTCGATCAGTTGTTAAGAAGAAGAAGAAAATTTAATGTGTTTTTCAAGATCGGGCATTTGTGAGGGAGATAATAGAAGAGTGAAATAGAAATATTATTCAGATTTGTAGCAGGTAGCGTTCTTCTTCTTCAGGGGCACTACAGATCAAAATGTTCCATGGCTTTTTGGCCTCCAGGCTCTTTAACATTATCGTTTGTTATTGTGAAAGGGTTTTTAGTCCTTCATGAAACAATCCACCAGTATTAGAGGCGAAAAGGGGACACAAATATTTTGTATATGGAAGACTTGAATGGAAACATTATGTTCTAAATTGCAAATTACTAGCACTCGTACTTTTTGAGAAAATTGGCTTATTTTGTAGCTGCAAAATTTTTTAATTTTCTATGCAAGGTGTTAGCAGATGCGAAGGGGCTATCCTGACCTTGACATTAATTTTTCGACAAAAAATAATATGCATTACGTTTGATGATTCTAGCTTAATGCATTCTCAAGATGAACAGACACTTCATCTAGAGTATTAGCAATGGTTTTTTTGCACAACGTCATAATTCTGAAATGAAGATTTTAAAAGGATTATTTTATTAAACGCAAAGAAAAGTCCAGAACAAAATAATTAAATATTTAATTTTTACCGTTTTCAGTGGTTCAAGATGAATAAAAAATAAATTTCGTACTTAAGAATAGCTTGTTACATATAACTTTATTGCTTTCTAATTATGATACGATGGGTGGTAGCAAATTCAATTGAGTGAATAGGGTTAATATTAATTAAAGTAATACGTAATACGAAAACGTACAAGAACGTACTAGCAAAATGGATCTGGAATACAATCACAACTAAAAACGTTAACTTCAATATTTTGACTATATCAATGTCATATCACGTTATCACAGAGCTACCTAATCTTTAATTAAGTTTACACAAGAAACTATCGATGATGGAGAAATGGAGAACGACGAGAAGACATGTTTCAAATTGTAATTAAAAATAGTATTAATGCAATATTCATTACATGATGTTAAGTCAGAAGAAAATTATTTGCCAGTAAGTCGGGTGCAAATTTATTATTCATAGGACGTGCGTGAGGATTTGTAAAGAACAGGAGGGCGAAAGCAGAATTGGGTTGACGTTAATAATTGTTTCATTGATTGCTTGAATTATGTTCAAAATTCTCTTTATACGTAGAATATTAATTTCACTGACATAGTAAATTCTATAAAATTCAGTGCATTTTATATTCATGAAGCCATAAATTTGAATGGGATGGGGGTAGAATAGTTAGGCCATCGCGAATATTGTAATGCAGTTTTAATTCGTTTCTATCTACAAAGTTTAAAATTTGTAGCTTTTAATCTGCTGCTAAATGGTTGATTTGCTAAAGCTGGTCAAAATAATACTTGAGTAAGAGATGGGGTCGACTGTAACTGTTGTGCAGCGGATTGCGGACCATACGTGCACAAAAACGCACAATATGGGATTGAAATATTAAGCTAGGATTTTGAAAATTTGGAGAATTGATTTAAAAAAAATGCCGAAAAGGTCAAGATAAGAGTATTAACTAATCAAATACTTTCAAAACTGAAGGTAATCGAACACTTAACATCTTGCAATTTAAGGCATTTTTTATAAATCCATTCACCAAATTTTTAAGATCCTAGCTTAATACTTCAAACAAAAATTGTGCGTTATTCTGCTTTTCTAATACACATGGAAGTCCGTTTGCTGGTTAAGGCCCCACTTCGGTGCATAACAGTTTTCAATCAATCGAATTCCTGTTAAGACCACCTACACGGGCATAGGACAGAAACAAATCGCTTCCACAAGGCGCGATCCTGAGCATCGGCCTTTAGCTATTGCCAGGATCTGCTTAATCCTCTGGCCTCCTGCTCAACTGCTCGCTTCCATGTGCTACATAGTCGACCAACCCGACACCTTCCTTGAGGGTTTTAATCCAGAGCCTATTTGGCGATGTTTCGCACTGGTTTCCTCGAAGTGTGTCCAATCCACTGCCACTGCGGCCTTTGAATCTCAGTACCTATTTTAGTCTCTTCAGTTGTACTCCAAAGTTCGTCATTGGAAATCGCTTCTGGTCAGAATATTCCTACAATGTGACGGAGGCATTGGTTCACGAAAGTTTGCAGTTTCTTGGTAAGTCGAACGGTCAATTTCCACTTAGTACATCCATATAATAACATGGATTTGACGCATGCGTAAAGAAAACAGTTTTGGTTCAAATTATTGTTTTTTCGTTATGTACACATGTCAAATGAATGTACATATGCGCAAAATTTTAACTTTGCATTTTTTACAGGAGCCCAAAAAATATATTAAAAGTTTTCGATATTTTGGCATAACTCCCCGCTATTCTTTCAATTGCAGGTAAGAAAGCCCCAGGCATCGACGAACTTCCAACCGAACTCGTCAGAGCGGAGCCGGATATATATCAGCCGATATAGTCGTCCAACTCCTTTTTTGAGGAAGGAGGACGTCTTTGGGAAAATCCCGAAAACCTTAGGATTGTGGCAATTGTCGAAGTATAGGGTGTTCTATTAAAACCACTTATTTTGAATTTAGCCCCATTTTTTATGTCAGTCGTGCAGCGTTCTTGTTTGACAGTTATATTGTGTGAATATTGAGACTTAGTGATAGAGAATTTCACGGACACACAACGTGTGGGAATTGATCTCAGCAACAACAATTGAATGGTGATTTTTCGAAGAGAATCACCTTCTCTGCTGAGGCACATTTCGAACTTGATGGCTATGTCAACAAGCAGAATTGTTACATTTAAGGAACTGAGAATCCGAGAGCGATATTTGAACGTCCCATGCATTCACCGTGAGTCACTGTTTAGTGCGCATCAGTGACTGGACCGCACTTCTTCGAGAATGCGGATGGCAACGCAGTCACTGTCAACGGCATCTTCTGGCCTCAAATTGCTGAAATGTATCTCGAAGGCAAGTGCTTTCAACTAGAACCACACCGCGAATCAAACAATGGAATTGTTGAAGACGAAATTTCATTTCAGATTTATCTCACACCAAGACATTATGAACTGGCCACCAAGATCAAGCGATTTGACACCATTGGATTTCTATTTTGGGGTTTTTTTAAATCTAAGGTGTATACCTATAACCCAAAAACGATTGGTGAATTTAAACTCGAGAAATTTCGCGCCATTGGCGAAATTGAGCCGGTACTATGCCAAATTGTCATCGAAAATTTCGTCAAAAGGATCAACGAGTGCCATCAGTCACGAGGCGGCTATTTGTCGCACATTCTATTCTACACATAACTTCTAAGTCTACACTCTTTACTAAAATAAAAACATCAAAATTTTTCAAATAAACATAGCGTTTTTTTTTCCTAAAATTTCAAAATAGGCAGTCTTAATTAAACACCCTATGTCTACTTATTGCCGTATCGAAAATTATAGCTAAGGTAATTCTCAATAGGATTAGTGATGTTGTAGAGAGCATTCTCGAAGTTTATCAGGCTTGATTTGGTAAAGAGCCGCTTTGTACAGACCATAAAAAAACCCCACGAATAAAATTGAATCACCTACAACGTCTCTAGACAGTGTGAAATAAATATTTGTAAGCCTTGACTTGGTAGCAAGGGAAGTTGGATTACGTATTAACAAAAACAAAACAGAAGTGATGATACAAACTAGGAAACAGAAGCCAGTCAGAGAAAATATTACAGTAGGAGAATATAACCTTGACAAATTTGCATACCTAGGGGCAAACTTATCGCAGATAATATATTATTTCGTACTACCGATAGCTAAAAACAGAACAAGCTCAGAAAAACTAGCTTTAACTATAAAAAACGACCAAAAGAACTGTGCTTTGCCATGGCAACGAAAAGTAGCCATTAAATCCGGAGTCCGAAAAATTAATTATCGCCTTTGAAAGAAAGGTCCTCAAAGGAATTCTCGGACCTATGAGGGAAGACTCAATCTGAAGAAAACAATACAATAGACAATTGTATGCCATCTTCGACAATTCAGGATTGTCAACCGTCACAATATTCAAAAAGCTACAATGAGCTGGTCATATATAGGAGAAGGATGACGGAGGAATACTTAAACTTATACCAAATGGCAAAGTTAATACAAAAACATAAAAAAATTATGATTGGGCTTTACTCTAGATGGAATGGGAATGACTTTGACATACCGGAAAATATGTCATCTCAAACTCTTTCGAATAGTGAATTGAGACTTTCGCATGGGAGTTGGTAGAAGTAAAGCGGGAGGTTTGTATTTTTCATATATGACATCGACCATGGCATGCAAAATGTTTTTGCTTTTTCTTATTTTCATTATTTTTAAAGAAATTGGACGAAGTTTTCCTGAAATTGGGGAATTTGTATGGGAGGTGGCAGAGGTAGTGGAGCATTTAAGATGATTTTGAAACTGCTTATCATTGTCCTTATCACCATGCTTTGATTCAATTTCAAAATCGATAGCTCTCATATATTCGAAGAAGAAATACTTTTCTTGAGTTTATAATACAGCTATTTACATGGGAGCGGGTAGAAGGAGTGAAGCGGAGTTGATAATTTCTTCTAACATTTATTGAAATTATTAAAAAAAACAAATTCTGGCAAAATTTTAGGTTTGTACTTTTTCTACTTTTAATGGAAATCGATATCATATATTTAACAAAAATTATACATTTGTATGGGAGGGGGTAGAAGGAGTATACGGATCAAAACAATTTTTTTTCGCATTATTGATATTTCTATTTTTATACTTTATACAAAATATTAAGTTGATATCTTTACCAGTTTCGAAGAAAATTTAATTTAAATTTCAATATTTCGTGAAATTTGTATTGGAGGGGGTAGAAGGAGTGAGGTGAAATTGATAATTCTTTCTAAAACTAATTGCAATTCTAGTGGAATTAATTTTAGAAAAATTTCGTCTTTTCAGCTTTACTAGTTTCAATGAAAATCGAAAATATATATTTTTCAAAATTGTCCAATTGTATGGGAGGGGGTAGAAGGAGTGAGGGGACCGGTTCAATATTCCGCCATATTAATGACATCTATATCATAATACTTTAACTTAAATTTCAAGTTGATAGCTTAAATAGTTTCAAAGAAAAATCAATTTCTTAATATTTCGAAATTTCATGAAATTTGTATGGGAGGGGGCAGAAGGAATAGGGGATGTAGCCCATTCACGAACTTAAAGTTACTTTTTTGCTAAAAATGATACACAAAAATTTTTAGCACTATACATCGAAGCTTTCGAGAGCAATGCTGTAGACAGACGCACAGACGAACAGACAGACAGACGGTCACTCGGAATCGAGGTTTTTGAGCGACAACAAATATTTCTGTACCCTTGACGGCTCTGTGCGAGCGTTATTTCTTAGCGTTACAAACGGTAAGGCAAACACAATATACATATGTTACTCTCAGATTTCATCTAGAGTGTAAACATAACTGGACTACGATTAGGCGTAAAACCCAATCGTGCGATACTCAAGATGAAAGAGAAATTTTTTTATTCTGAGAAATTTTGTAGAGAGAGTGACGACATTGAACTAATTTTTTCACATCACGCTAGAGTTGCTATTAAAATGTTGAATACAAAATTTAGGATTCAAAAATTTAATAGGTACTTAGAAAATTAGTGTATTGGATTTAGTGAAATTGTGCAGTTTGTATGGGAGGGGTAGAAGGAGGGGCGAGTTCTTAATGATTTTTCAGAAATAACTATGAACATCATGCTTTTGACATGTTTTAAATGGCCGATCAGTAGCATTCATATTTATCAGGGAAATCGTTTTATCAGATTGTATGGGAGGGGGTAAAAGAAGTGAAGCTGATCGTCTAATTTTTTTTGGCCTTACTAGTAATTCTAAATAAATATTAAGTGCACAATTTCAACTCGAGAAATTGTATACATATAGAACTGTACTGAGTAAATATGTCCAGAGTACTTCATGAAAAAGTGCAGTTTATTTGGGAAGTGGTGGAAGGAAGGGAAGGACAAATAATTTGTATACAATAGATTGAATCCTTCATAATAGTAATATTTTCCAAATTTCTGATTAATAGCTTTTATGCTTTTCGAACAAATTCGTTTATTGTCAAATTGCGAAATTGTGTCATTTTGTATGGGAGGAGGTAGAAGGGATGAAGCGATTTGACCCGTTCACGAACTTGGCCTTACTTTTTCGATAAAATTGACTTATAGAAAATTGAACTTTCTAGCTCAGCGCGTTCTCGAGCGAGAGAAAACAGGAATGGACGGACAGACGGACATCCAGTTTTAAAATTTATGAATGATAATATGAACTTCTCTATCTTTCATTTTTTTTCCTCCGAGCCTTATTTTTTAGCGTTACAATCTTTGTGGCAAACTTAAAATACTCTCAGATTTCATCTAGAGAATAAAGGCCAACTGGAATACGACGGAAGCACTAAGAGTATTCTATTGCCGCAGACAACAAAGCAATGCTGAGATTTTTATACTAACGGACGTGGTCATTAAACCCAGAAGGATGGAATAGTAATTTATTGGAGACAAAGAATAATAGACTTGGGCTGTATCCATATTGTAAATTAGTAAGCAATATTTGAGCAATCTGACCAAATGGGTTCGGTCTTATACGTCTCGTGTTTGTGGACATCAAGAAAACTTTCAACAGCTTTAACCGAGATTACATATGGAAAGCTTTGCGTAGGAGAGCTATCCCTTATAAGATCATAGATATGATTTAAGGATCCTACGAAGAGCTGTCGCTTCTTGCAAAGAGAGTGCGGATGGGTGACAGACAAGGCTGCATATAATCACCACCCCTTTTTTTTAAGGCATCGATCATAATTTAGGGGTCATTCTTAAATGTATTGCAACGTTATGTCGGTAAAAGGAGGGAATAAAATTTAGTAGAGAGACGGAGGTAGAGATGGACAATATTTTTGAAGCGCTAAAAGTTATACTTGCTTTGAAGTCTGGACGTTCAAGAGATGAATGACTGTTTATATTTCACTGTACGAGTAGGAATAAGGTTGACGGTAAACTCGTGCGCACGTTTAGCTTGACGAGTATTTCGGGGAAAACTGTAAAGTGGAGGAATGAGTGATCTAAGTTTCGCACTACATTTACCATGAAAGTAGCGATAGTAAATGCTGAGCACTGCAACGTTCCTACGATGCTCGAGGGAGTCAACAGAAATCGTAATGGTGTCACCTCAAATTAGTCGAAACGCATGTTTTTGAATTCGATCGAGCAGCGCTAGATGTTTTTTGGGTGCCCCAGCCCAAAAATGCGAATTGTACTCTAAACGAGGTCGAATATATACCTTCTAGATGGTATCTAATTCGTGGGGCGTAAAATATTTTTTGCAATTACGAAAAATACCTAGGCGTTTGGAGGTATCAAGGGCAACATCAAAGATATGTTTGCTCCAACCAAAATGGTTATTTAACTTTACGCCTAATACGATAAATTGAGTGTCCCACAAGTAAAAAGTCAGCTTTCTTGAGGTTAATAATGTTTGATTTTGTAAAAAGTTTAAATTTTCATGTACTTAATTCTGTTTTATTATGTTTTATTATTGTTTTATTATTTTTATTCTTTTTTTTATTGTTTTCAACTGTGGATAAAATAATTATTATTATTATTATTATTATTATTAAATTCATCTAAAGAGCTAGTTGGTAAAAAAGGCTAAATTAGACGACGACGCTGGAACATCAAGTTTAAGAGAAAGGTGACGGACCTGTGTTTTTGCAGCGTTGAACTCTATTCTATTTTTCCTGCCCCATTCCGGGATTAAGTCGAGGTCGGAGCTCAGAAAACTGAATAACTCTTGTTAGAGTTAAATTCAAAGGTGTTATCTAAAGTATGTCATCTGCAAAACTATAGATTGGATTGAGAGTAGAAGACAAAATGTCATTAATGAATACTAGGAACAGAATAGGCGATAGGACAGAACCCTGAAGGAAACCAGGATTAGTTGGGAAAGAGGAAGAAGTAACGCCATCTAATACGACTCGTATAGTGCGTTCGGACAGGGTAGCAACGAGGCCAATGGCCTTTAGCTTAACAATGAGACACTCATGCCAAACTCTGTCAAAATCTTTTGCAATGTCAAGAGCAAGAAATTGACCTTCGTCATATTTGTACAAACAAGAGTTCCAACATTCCATCAGGTAGACCAAAAGATCTCCCGTCGACCTTCCAGAACGGAAACCGTATTTGCTATTGTGGATTAGCTGTTTATCCTCGAGATAGTGAATGATTTTGCGATTGACAGCAGTTTTCATCACTTTCGAGAGCACTGAAGTAATGGCTATCGGGCGGTAGTTAGCGGGGTTTGCTTCCTTTCTTGGGAATTGGCTTAGCATTCTAGACTGCCAGCAATCGTGGAAAGCAGAAAGAAGAAAAAGAGTAAGATAGATGAAAATAATTTCGAATGGGCTTAGCCAGAAAAGAGCAGCACATTTCAAGGGTAATAAGGGGAATGCCATCCCTGTATCTGGTGGTAATAAGTGACATCTTGAAAGCTGCACTGAAAAGTTGGAAAGATAAAGGTCTTCAGTGCTTATGAGCGTGCTTACTTGCACATAACTACTCGGACTTAGAGTCAAATGTTCGCTCGTTGCATTCTAAATGCAAAGATGCGGGGCTGAAAATAATTGAGAGTAAATCAAAGTGCGTGCAAAGGTTTTCGAAAGCAAGCAAACCGATTTTTCTTATCGGACAAGATTCTGGAGAGGTGCAAGAATTTTATTCAACGGAAATTGACGGCGGAGCTGATAAGATATTGAGACGCGCATAAATAAAGCTCGTCAGGCCTTCGGTATCCTTTTCCCATTCTGGATGTTACGAGATGTCTTCCTTCGGATGAAGCTGCGAGTATTTGACACATGAGTCAAATCCTCGTTGTCATATGGTTGTACTGCTTGGAAAGTAACCGATCGACTTACAGTGAAACTGCAAACTTTCGTGAACCGAACACATTTTAGGGATATTTGGGTCAAAAGTGATACCCAACGACGAACTTTGAAGTGCAACTGTACACCCTGAAATAGGCATTGAGATTCAAGATGGAAGTAACAATGGTTCGGTCACACTTTGAGGAAACCAGGGTGATACATCGCCAAACAACCTCTGAATTATAGTCCTCAAGGAAGTCGTTAGGTTGATCGACAATATAGTACAGTTGGGCGGGAGGCCGCCAGAATAAACAAATCCTGTCGACTGCTACTACGATGTGTAATTTTTCACTCTATTCCTCCCCCGCCTTTCTCTTTCAACTGACTCTCCCTAAAATTTAGAAAGTCATTCAATGTACAATCCCCTTAAAATGAACTTATTATCAAATTTAGCCATTGAACGCGAAAAAACGAACTTTCAAGATGGCATTTTTTTGTTTCTTTTGTGTCGATCACAATACTTTATTATTAAAACAATAAAGTAATTAGAGCAATTCAATATAAACTCAATTCCAAGCACAAATTAAACAGAAGAAGGAGAGTAAAAAGTTTTTAATCAATATTGACGTTTCCAAACTCTTAACCAAAGATGTAAAAAAAAAATGTTACTCCTAGTACAATATTTTATTCCTAGCCAATATCTCCATAATAAAAATTTCAAAAATCTAAATTTCTTGAATTGAAAAAAAAGGAAACACAATTTTCAAAAATACCAAAACCATTAGCTAACAAATAAGTCGACTACAAATCATCTAGTAATACAAATTTATTTACAAACTAGCGAACCAGAGCAACACTTTCTTGCTTACGAAATGGATTCCATCCAATTAACCCCCCAAACCATTAAGGAATTCTTTCACGCAGTTTGTCTTTAAGGACCTCTCCGGGCAATAAAAAGTGGCGTTCACAATTGAATGGCGTGCCTCTGTTCCATTAAAATGTTGGATGTGTCCTCGACGTTATCATAATAGGAAGACATTTTTATCTTGTCGTAAAACTGACACATGTTGGACTCTGCATAACTTAGCATAAGCGCGAGACATTTGACAGATATATGTAGACGTATACATAATTGTTAGTTAGCTGGCCCTTGTAATGACTAAGTAAATTGGCCACGATTACAAGGTGGCCTGGCAGGTCGGCTATCTCTTTCGATGCGTCATTATCAATCAGTTTATGAAACGAACTACTAATATGGCAAACAAAATGGTATACAAAATACGAGCTACGAAAACGCAAGATTGTCTCGAGGATAGCGTTTATGTCACGTTTTATAGCATAATAAATACATGGCGATTATCCTAGAGTTAACAAATAAAACGGGTATATGGGATAAGAACAACAAAAACCAAAGGAACTCGGAGATGGTGGAGAATGTCTAAAACAACAGCAAAAAAGTCTTTAAAACCGACATTGGTGTAATCCAAGCAGGATATAAAGACATAACAACTTTTATGGCAGCGGGTATCGTTTATTCGATGTTGCTCTTACAACGTCCATTACATCCACAGATACAAAGTATAAGCATTTCTTTTCAGCTTTTATGTTCGGGAATTGTTTGGGATGTTCTCTCGAATGGAGAACCATCTGACTGTCTTTAATTGCGACTTTGGATCAACGATAAAACTATATGAAATTTGTGCAGCTCTATTAGGATTTGTAATTACTTTGCGAAACGAAAAGAAGAACCATGCCTTTCAGTTGTACATTCGTGCTGAAGGATATGTATGAGGATATTATTAGGATGAGTAGAGTCCCCATTATCCGAGCTACTGTGGTTCGACTCTCATTTGTATAATCTATGTAGAGTTTTTTATGAAGAAGAAAGCACCTGAAACAAGATATCTGAAAGAGTTAGGTCAACCGATTGGGCGCTTTTTATTTTCATACATATGTATGCGTGCAACGTGTCCGTGTAACTTTTAAGTGGTTTTATTTCGCTACTATCTTTTATTTGCAGAAATTATATGTGAAGAAATTTTAATTTGGTAGATTTCACGTACCCGTGAATAGTTTGCAATCACATTTGCTTATTTATCGCAAGCTGGAAAATGGGTGGGCGCTTTTTCAAATCTAACGGAAAAGCTGGTTATCACCTTGACCGAACCCTATTACCAGATGTCTTGTTCTTTCTTCTCAATAGAGTAACTCTAGGATAATCGAAAAGCTTGTAATTTATAATGCGGATTTATAGTAAATAAACTGCCAACAAGACGGGCGAATCTTTATTATTTTTGGGACAAGTTGCGGATGCATGGAAAGTCAATATGCGGGTTAGAGTGGTTTGGGAGACTAAGTGAAAGAGAATTCTCGGGCAGGGCTGTTATTAATTTAACAATATTTCATTCGTTTATGCAAGTTTGGGTTTTCACGAGGGGAGCGGGAGGAGTGATAATAAGAGTGGGTGGATGTTAATAGCTTTTTAATTGATTGCTTGACCAATATTCTCTGTCTAGTATGTGTTTCATAAACGAAGCTGAATAGAATTTTCATAAAATTCGGTGTATTTTACATTCACGAAACCGAACATTTGTATAGGAGGGGGTAGAGCGGGTAAGGGAATCGTAAAATTTGTGATGCAATTTTAATAAATTTCTCTTGTAAGGTGCTCGTACAAAATTTCAATTTCGTAGCTTTTAATTTGTTTGTTATTAGTTGATTTAATGAAATTGGTCGAAATCATACTTTTGTATGGGAGGGAGTAGTGCGGGTTAGGGAATCGTAAAATTTGTGATGCAATTTCATTTCGTTTCTCTTGTAAAGTGCTCGTACAAAAAATTTGAATTTCGTAGCTTTTAATTTGCTTGTTAAGTTGATTTAATGAAATTGGTCGAAATCATACTTTTGTATGGGAGGTGGTAGAAGGGCATGCGCGATTTCAAATCTTTTGAGGCAATTTTGTTTCAACTATTTTTAGAAGTTCTAATGCAAAATTTTAAATTGATAGCTTTTCATAGTTAGGTGATAATTGATTTCTTAAAAATGGTCGAAAAAATAATTTTGTATGAGAGGGGGTAGAAGATTTCAAGGTATTTGACCAGTTAATATTTCATATATTTAAAGATTTTTTTTAAATACATTTTGCAAATGTTCAAGTTCCTGGCTTAAAATTTCATTCAAAAATTTTCAGTTTATGTGTTTTTTGAATGCACATGAAAAACCTTGTGTACCTTAGAGCGGGAGGGGGTGGGATTATAACAATTGTAGAACAAATTATTATTTTTTTTCTATGTATATCAAATAGATGTATCCAAATGCAAAATTTAAACTTTGTACCTTTCACCAGAGCCCGAAAAAAATCATTCAAAATTTTGGACATTTTTGCTTACCACCTCCCTCCCCTTACTCTTCCCGAATCAATTACGATTTGTAATTTTAAAAATGCACAATTTTTAAAATGCTTCCCATTTCTCCCCACTACTATTATTTCCGCAGGTTGTATTTTTTAGCTAGCATAGATTAATATATGTTTCCAGGTTCAATTACATAGCTTAAGAGATAGTTTAAATATTCATTTTTATATGTTTTTCTTTGAACCCCCCTGACCCTCCACCTTGCAGTAATTAGCCTCTTCCTAAGCTGATTCTGGAGGAGCTATACGTAGCCTTAATGGTCCCAAAATATGAATTTTTTACGATAAGTAATTTGGAAGATATAATCATTTGAAAAAACAATTCGGCCGACAATTTGTTTTTAGGCCCCCCTTTTTCGGACGCCAATGAATAAAAAAATTAAATTATTTTTGTAGTTTGTCCCACAACCCTCTCTATATCTCTGCTGATTTTCAGCTCCCTATCTGCATTCCTGGTGGAAATATTAGCAAGTGTAGTTTTTGACTCTTTCCCTCCCCCGCCTCCCCCTTCCACCTAACACTCCCCAAAATTTATAAATTGGAGCTCACTTACCCAATCAACATTCTGCCCAAAAACGAACATTCTACCTTTAACGGTCTCGGAGATATGAGTCCATGTATACGGCGTACGGCAGGACGGATTTTTTGTTTTGCATTTTTAGGCCAATTTAGTCATGAAACGCGAAAAAACAAAATTTCATGGTAGCATTTTTTTCTGTATCGATCACAGTACTTTATTATTAGAATAATAAAGTAAAATACGTCTAATATGGTACATCTGTTTTTTACTCAGAGGTTAGCGCCAACTTTTGTGGTACCTATATTGAAACTAAATCAGGTCACAACAGAAATTAGAATAGAAACCTAAAAATGCAATACAAAAAAATAAGAACGCTCTCGGTTAATAAGAAACGTGAAAAATCCTAAACATGGAATTAACCTCGGATAGTACGGTGCATGAAATAATCAAAACTTCTCTGGAAATCTGAAGCCTTGTCATTTGGCTTTAATTTTTTGGAACTATCATTAGACATTCTACCCTTACATCCACACACTGTAGTTACTATAGTTAATGGAATACAATGATGGCACACAAAAGACGATAAAAAGAGGTAGAACCTCATGAACAACACCGCCTTCAGCCGGAAATGAAAATAAGAGGCACAAGACATCAAACAAAGCGTCACGCATAGGCCTGCAGAAAAGGCTCAGCCCTCCATATCGGACACTAGCTATAGAGACGCGGTCAAAGGATTAAGGATAGATATTATACATACCGAGCATCCGCTCAAGATCCTAGCTCCGGAGCTTCAAAAATCCATCCTGGCCGGAATTCCAAAAGCAATCAAAGAGGGTGCAAATCCACAATTTCAAAATGCCGGTTTGTGCGCTTCGAATTGAAAAGTTCTCAGCAAGAGGAAAGAGGGCACAAACACAATAATAACACCAGATGGCAGAATCACCAACGACCACAGAAAGTCCGACGCATTTGCTGGAGAAAATATTGCCGCAGAAACCAGAACAGCAGATCATGGGTATCTTATTAGCCTTGTGAACACAATTACAACACGCGCAATCAGCCATTGTGGGCAACACAAGCACTATACACTGAACAATGGAGGATTACAGTTAAAACAAACAAGCTGTTAGTAGTAATACTTATATGTCGCGCACTGTAAGTTCGTCTTAAGAACAATCACACATTATTGCATTGCATTTTGAGATATAAATATTTGCAACTTCCGAAAATAAAAGGACTAGCTACTAATAATGCGAAGAGCTAACAACTCTTCCGCAATAAATAATGGAAATGTTAAGGAACCTGAAGGTCAGGAGGCCAAGGCCCGATTTGGGCTGTAGCGCCATTGAAGAAGAAGAACTACTAATAATAAAACACTGATTGAAAATATTAGTACGCCTAGTAATAAGCAAGCTAAATTCTAACGATAATTATATTACAATTATATTCAACTGGCAGCACGAATACCAGAGACTCAAACCAGAGGTGTAACAGCTGATTCTTTGAATTGACAACCGAACAGCTGATCAATCTTATTTACGAAATAATAGAAACAGAACACAAAAAAAAACTAAGCAAATAACAAGCACCAATGCACTAATTAAATTATAAATATTAAAACACGAAATAGATAATCAGAGAGAGCCAGGTCAATCCTTCGGAGCATCCTCACATTTATAAGATCACGCAGGCAGCAACAACTCGCAACAACTTAGACGAAGATCAATCTTCAAACTGCGGAAAATTTTTGAGATCTAAAGTAAACATAAACGAAAACAAAGAATTTTTTTCTGATTAAATAAAAAGATTTCCGGATTCTACACTGTTACGCTTTATTATTCGTAACGTTTCGATCTCTGCTGAGACCTTTATCAAATTTTGTGTCAAGTGATAACAATTTGAAAAAAAAAAAAAAAAAAATACATTGTAATTCCAAATTCCTATTAACTCCGTACATAGAGGAGAGCTCTCCGAGAGCTTTCTTATGCGAACGGGTGTCAGACAAGGCTATCACCAGCCCTCAGCCTCGGGAAGCCAGAGGAATAAACAAGTTCTGGCAGCAGCTTATGGCCGATGCTCAGGATCGCGTCTTGTGGAAGAGAGTTGTTTCTGTCCTATGCCCCTATAGGTGGTCTTTCTACTACTATGGCGCTACAGCCCAAATCGGACCTTAGCCTCGTGATTTTCAGATTCCTTAACATTTTTTCATTACTTATTATGGAAGGGTTGTTAGCCCTTCGCACAACCCTCTTTCGACGAATTTTTTTCATTTTCGTTGAATGGGGTGACCAAGGTATATCCAAGCAGGCAAAGTGCTGGAATAATATATTGCACCGACCGGGATTTGAACTCCCGACCTTCGCATTACAAGATCAACACGCTACCTACTAGGCTACACCCTAGCTTATAGGTGGTCTTAACAGGAATTTAATTGATTGATTGATTGATTAACTCCGTACACTTAAAAGAAAGATTCTTTTGCGACAAAATTCGGAAAGCAAAATTTATATATATTTTTTTTATTTGCCTCGTATTTAGAGTACGTTCTTGATATTTCATAACTCGTGTGAATTTCAATTTTCTAATTTCATTATAAGCACTTGCTACGTACGATAAACAAGTATACATGTACGATACACTGAACGTCCCTTAGCACACAAAGCAAGAAGGCATAATACTACAGAAGGATCATAAGGATTCGTTGAGAACCAAACTTTTACTTTGTAAATAACCAAACAGCTCAACTTGATGGAAAGTCTCGAAAGTTGGAACCAATAAAACGATAGGAAGGCAAACGTATATATACGCACGATTGTAAATTAAGGCCAGGTGTGACGTGATTTTATGTCTTGGATATGCTCGAAGACGAAGTAAAAAGGTGGAGGCATCGTATACGTATATGGTTGGCAGGGTGAGAAATTCTGTCGTATTTGCCATAAGTGTATGGCTTTGGTATATGCACGTAGCTTTTGGCGAAAATCCCAGGTATCAATTTATCGATGAAATTTACGATCGTTGAAATGAATTTGGTTATAGCAATAAAGAGACACGACTTTCGTCAATCCCTGGGCGGTTTATTTCCAAAGAATTTCTGACATGTTTATTGCAACTTTGCAGCCACTAATTGTACGAGAAGGTACCCATTAATTTCATTAATGTAATTTAAGTTAATTACATGGTCTATTTGTTCAGAGAAAGCCATCAACTACAACTGTATTGTGGGAATTAATGCACATGCATAAATCATATCTCAAGTTCAAAATCGAAATCACGAACTACCATACGTCCAAATACAAATCATAATTGAAATGTATTTCCGAGTAGGTACCTCAAAATACTTGGCGCGAACTAGCCACATGTAATTTGGGGGCTATATCAGGACAATATATTTCTGAAGCGAGGAATTATCGGTGGAAATGACCCACTGTAACTAAGCCTAAGCTGAATAAATTAGCACGACATGCATTTCAGCCACACTTTCGGCTTTCGATAATGTTTAACGTGCAATACAACTGTAGCTGCCGAATGTACAGTTGAAACTGTGCGTGACTGTAACATATTAGAATTTCCTATATGATAATACACTTAACCTCAATTATGGTAAAAGCCATATTCAGCGTTTGCTACTTAGGAACAATGGATTTTAAGTATGCCATGTATAAAGTAAATTATAGCTACCATTGGTAAATTCCTTGTTTTGTAAAGGACATCCTCTTGTGAAATATACGAAAACATTTTCCTGAAAACTGAGGAAGAGAATTATTACTTCTGAAACTCGATTTGGAAATGATAATAAACAATGCTTAGTATTATTAAAAAGGAATTTCGTATAATATTTAATTTAGCATAATCAATCGAAGAGATAAAAAATTACACACTACCAGTATTTTTCTTTCAAAATATGGACAAATACATGAATTTGTGAATTTTTCATTGTCATCATCCCCATCAATGGCGCTATAGCTCATGTCGGACCTTGGCCTCCTGTATGCTTCGTTTCCAATTTTCTAGATCCAATGACCGCGTACTCCATGTTGAAAATTTCAGAAGCGTTTTGCTGTCTTCGTTGATTGAATCTTCCCAGCGTTTTTTCAGTTTTCCGTCTGACCTTGTTACTTTCGCCTTTCCTTTTTATGCATGTCTGGGTATTCTTCTATCCTCCATTCGCTGTACGTGAAGTTTGAAGTTTGATGAGAGTAGAGACTTCTGCGTCCACAGAAATGTTACACAATTCCTGATTGTATCGCCTTGTTCTCTAACCCGTCCGAGGATTCGTCTTCTTGAAGTCATTAACTATTTTCTCTGGTGCCTGTATTAGCGTCCACGTTTCACTGTCATAGCAGAGTACAGGTGTAATTATAGTTTTGTAGATTTGCAGCTTCGTTTTTCAATTTTCTTATTAACATTTTATTATTGAAAGTACCTAGTACAATGTCTTCTTTGCTACCATTATGTGTCTTTTGACTTTATTGCCGTCTTTTGAGAGATTGACTGCTAAATATATGAAGTTGTCTACGTGTTCTGTGCTATAGAAAAATTCCTCATAGTACTCAATCAAAATTGTTGATCAACTTCAAACTTGGAAGGAAAGATTTCCAGATTTTACACCGTTTGTTCTTTTATGTGTGATGTTCGGTCTCTGTTAAAACCTTTTTAAACCGAAACGTCACACATAATAAGGTAATATATATATAAACAGTGTAAAATCCGAAAATCTTTCTTTTCAATTCGAAGTGCACTGTGAAAGCAAATTTTCCTTTCAGTGCGAAATCGATTGAAACTCCATATTTGATTTCATTAAAATCTAATTAGTAAGAAACCAATGGAACATACTTCTTCCAAGCAAAATCTATAGAAATTGAAAAACATTTGACAGGGTCGAAGCAATGTCGCACGAAAAATGATGCTTGGCCACTTCGAACCACTTCCATTGAAATTGTCAAAACTTTACGACTATATATATCATGTCACTTGAACGTCGAGACGTATCCACTTTATCCGGTTTCTTGATAGCGTACGCTATCCAAGGACTCCATACGTCCAGGGCAAAAAAAAATGTTGCTAAAAGTTTTTTGGATGGATGGAAAAGTTTTGACCGCAACTAAAGGAGCAGGGAAAAGCTGAAAGTTAGGAGTTCTCCATATCTCCTGTGAAAATCATGCTTGGAATTTTCTGTTTTATGGCGACATCGCAAAGCGAAGATACACGAAAGTTTGGCACCATAGTTTCGAGCAATAATCAAACTTTAATAGTCTTGAGATGTGGAACTTTGTAAGCGTACACCCACTACACGTAAACGAAGCTCCTTTCGCTCGCTATACTTTTCTACCCGGCATAATTACAGGGTTTTTTTTTCTTTTCTTTGGTCGGTGCGGAAGCGGGAACGGAGCCTAATTAAATTTGCAAGGTCGTCAAAGATAAAACTCGTAGAAAAATGATTTCCTCTCCGAAAATCAACTTTTCGCAGTCAAAGTAGTTGTTTGTGAAAGTTTTCCCGAAGTAGTTTGCTCGTCGTGTATACGAGTATATATATTCGACACAGTAATTCGAACTGAGTGCCCACAAACTGTTGCAAATAATTTCAATGGGACATTTTTGAATCATTAGATACGTGCTTGAAGCCCCCTTATAGATAAGAGTATCAAGATGGCTTCAATCTATGAGTCAAATGGGCGAAAAAAGCCACCCGGTAACAAACCCTTCAATTGGAGCGCATTGAAAAGGATGACTTTTACTGGAGGGTTATGTTTTCGAGTTCGTTTTGTCTCGAATTGGACCAGCAAATAAGACACGAATTGGTACTTAGCCATTCATCTGTTTAAAACTTTCAAAGTACGAGGTGAATGTCAATTAGCTATGTAACTCGATAGATACATTTTCCTTCTTGGAATATTCGATAAGTTCCTTAGTTAAAGTTCTCACGCAAGCTTATTCGTTTGTATTGTATTAGGATAATTTCATGCCAATTACTTTATTATTTTATTTTGTAAAATGTAGCGAACACTTTAGGCATTCTGATTACTTTAAAGTAGAATTAGCCGCATCTCTTTTGGGTAAGATGGAGAATTTTTCTCTCTCAAGGCATATAAGTAGTGATATTAGTGTTCATATGTATGCATGTCTTCTGAAGGGATTTATTTCGTTATTAGTTGTTTCGATATATATCTAGTCTTTTATATTTAGTATTTACTAAAATTTTTAATCAAGGTGGTGCAAGAAATAGTGTAACTCAATGACACTCGTATATAATTGATAATGACATGGAAATTTCCTAATTGTAGTATATTATGCAGCTAGCTTGTAGTCTAGTATGCATGTATGCTAGTAGCATGTTGGTATACAATGCGAAAATTGCGACGACGTATAATTCCAGCACTCTGCATGCTTGGGTATTTCTTGGTCACCTCAATCTACGAAAATGAAAAATTCGTAGATAGAGGGTTGAGTGAAGCGCAAGCAATCCTTCCACGATAAGTGATGAAAACAAAAAAAAATAAGGAACCTCAAGGTCAGAAGGTTAAGTCCCGATTTGGGCTACAGTGCTATTGAAGAAGTTAGAATATTATTTTATAAATACATAAATTTCATTTTCTTGAATTAGGATATTGGAGTGTGTGGTGGTAGAAAGAGTTCTCCTGAACATACTCGCTTCTATTTCTCATGTTTTAGGATTCGAGAAGACATTAGACAGCGTTAAGCAAGATTACATATGGAATGCTTTGCGTAAGAGAGGTATTCTAGATAAGGTCATAGCTATGATTAAAGAATCCTACGAAGATGCAATGTGTCGCGTTTTAAATAGTTGAGAGCTGTCTGAAAGCTTTTCTGCGCCAACGGTGTCATCAGCCCTGTTTCTGATGGTGATAAATATCATCTTGGAAGCTGCACTAGAAGAAGGGTTAGATAAAGATCTTCAGTGGGACTGTGCAACATCCTAAGGCACTTTGATTAAGATGATGACGTGTGTTTTATTGCACATTACTGTTCAGACTTAGAGTTAAATGCTCGCTCGTTACATGAGTTCGGGCAAAACCACACCGATTATTCTAAAAGCCTAAATATCACCTCTATTAAATGCTCTTCCCATCCCGAAATTCGTGGTAAGTTATACGCTCACATAAGTACACCGTAAAGCCCTTGACATAGAGAACAATAAAATTTAGGCAGTTCTTCATCCCTCAGAAAATATTGTTATGGAATGCATTATTAAGCAATGTCTTTCCTTCAGCAATTGAAGACCAACATCCACCATGACTTCAATACTTTACTCTCCTGTGTTTTCCTTCTAATTTCACTTCTGTTATTTACTTGGTTTCCCGACCCATGTCAATTCAACTGTGAATCGCGCATTGTCTACATTAACCTGCTAATAGCAGTGTCAGATAGCGGTTCTAATTATTAATTAACTAATAAGTAATTAAGCTTGTCTTCGTCGTTAGTAGAAAGGTGATACATAGCACTTTTCTAATTAAGAAGAGCCACTCACTCATCTGTCAAATTTTAAAAATAAATTAAGTAGACAATGGTTAATAACATTTTGTAAGGAACGCCCGAAATGAAGCAAAATAATTCTTAGTACTGAATTGGAGTCGATTGCAGGCCTTTCATCTATTTTCTTTCATTCTATTTTATACAATGGCACTAGAGCCCGACTTTTCCTTGGCCTCCTGACATCAGGATCGCTAACATTTCCAGTCTTTATTGTGAAGCCCTAGCAAAACCCTCTTTCTATAAATTTTCGCTTTTTTAGATTGAGGTAACTAAGATATACCCAAGCAGCCAGTGTGCTGGAATTATTCGACGTTTGCGATTTGAACTCACGATCTTGGAATTGCAGACCAACATAGTACCCATTAAGCTACACAGAGCGTGGAACAACGATACAGGTGGTCTTCTTCTTCTTCTACAATGGCATTACAGCCCAAATCGGTCCTTGGCCTCCTGATCTTCAAGTTTCTTAACATTTTTCGTTATTTATTGTGGAAGTGTTAAACCTTCGCACAACACTCTATCTACGAATTTTCTTCATTTTCGTAGATTGCGGTGACCAAGGCATACCCAAGCGGAAAATGTGCTGGAATTATGCATCGACCGGAATTTGAATTCACGACCTTAGCATTGTAGACTAACACACTACCCACTAGGCTACAACCTAGCTAGGTGGTCTTACGAAATGGTAAAATCTTTGACGTCATACAGACTGAAATCAAAAAAGATAGCCGAGACGTCAGTTGTGCCCAAAAAGGTAATGGTTGTTTGGATATACCGCTCTCGATCATCTCCTTCATGCAAAAGTTCATATCCGTCTTAGTCTAGTAATGAAGAAATATCGCGAAATTGAATTAATTTTCTATTTATCTATTGTTCCCCGTACTATAATAGAAAACTTTAGTAACCGTGAAATTTTCGACATCCGTTGTTTGAAGGATGGTGTTTTGTGATCGCAGGAGTCCAAAACCGCGTTTACTTCACGATGCCTGTCTTGATGATAAATCGAGCAAATCTCAACAATTTGGTAAATGAGAGTTCTGGGAGGTCATAACAGCTAGTGGGATATTAATAAGATGCTGTGAATGGAGCGAAAAAATGTACAGAACGCTATGAAATTGGTATGAAATGCTTAAATTTTGATTGTGATACTTGATATTAAATAAGGATTAAAAAGATTTTTATCTTCGATACGTCGAAATTAAAAGGCTGGCTACCCTACAGGGAGTTGGAAAAGTGTCATAGATCTACATACCTCGCTTACATAAATTTGTTGATTTTTTGAAGAATCTCTGCTAGATGAGCGGAATTTTTAACAAAGCGCGATGTGTTACCTACGACAATGCGTAAATTCTGGCCAGGACAAATTAATATTTTCAGCGAATAGCAGGAGGAGCCATTGAAATTTCCAAACATCCGCAGAACTTTAACCGAGACACCGTATACAACCTACCAGCAGTTTGGCTACCTGCCTTAAAATTTGGTAAGAATAATTAACTAACCTTCATTAACTACATTAACCCTAACTTACCCTTCCCACACCCAATAAACCACATTCTATATTAAAGAATTGTCGATTAGTTTGTTGAAAGTCTCAGCAGATACCAAAACGTCACGAATAATAATGCATAACTGTGTAGAATCCGGAAATCTTTTTTTTTCGTTTTATTTTGGATTCTATCCGTATTTATAACATTTCTCTTAAATTAAACTTACAGATAATTTGTTATGTATTTCAATATTATATTGTATATAAGTAGTTACTTAGTTAATAAATACAAATGACTTTTGTATTCGTTACAATTTACCACAAAGGGTCGGTTTCTGAAAATAGTTTTAAATATTAGTTTCAAGGTTAAAATTTATGAAATTTGGGTTTTAGTTTTTCATAAATTAAAACTATATGTTGAATGATAATTTGGTTGCTACACTGCTTGCCTACATCCTTATCACCATACTTCGCTTCAATTTCAAAGTCGATAGCTCTGATATGTTTGAAGGAGAAATGCTTTGGTTTGGTGAAAGTTTTCACAGTGCATTTCGAATTGAAAAGAAAGATCTCCGGATTCTACACTATTACGCTTTATTATAAGTGACGTTTTGGTATATGGTGAGATCTGTATAAAACTGGCAGCAGTTTGATAAAGATCTCAGGAGAGACCGAAACGTCATGAATAATAAAGCGTAACAGTTTAGAATCCGGAAATCTTTCCTTTTAATGAGAAATGCTTTTCTTCAATTTATTAAATAGAATTTGTATGGAAGGGAGTAGAAGGAGTAAAGCAAAGTTGATTAATTTTTTAACATTTATTGCAATTATTAAGGGTCAAAATTTTAAGTTTTTACCTTTTCTAGTTTTACTTGAAATCGGTAAAATGCATTTTCCAAAATTGTGCATTTGCATGGGAGGGTGGGAGGGAGCAGAAGGAGTATAAGGATCAAAACAAAATTTTACGTGGTCAATGATATTTCTATTATTATACTTTCTATGAAACTTTAAGTTGATAGCTTCGACAGTTTTGGAGAACAATAATTTAATTGAAATTTCGTGAAATTTGTATGGGAGGGGGTGGAAGGAGTGAAGTGAAGTTCTTAATTTTATCAAAACTGATTGCAATTGTAAAAAAATTAATTCTGGCAGAAAAAAAATCTTTAAGCTTTGCTAATTTCTCGTAGTTTAGCAATAAGACGTTCATTATGGACTCTCTCGAAAGCATTTTGGAAATTTGTTAAGACAATGTCGACTTGAAACCCATTCTCTATAGAATTCATGCAAAATTTGGTGAATAGAGTTGATTGTGAATCAGTAGATCGACCCTGAACAAACCCATGTTGAATAGCAAACAAGAACGATTTTTGCTGGGGTCCCTCAAGGAAGTCACTTGTGAATACTTTTCTTTATCCTGGCCAGTAACGATGTTTTTCTGTTTTTGAATATACGGAAGTGCTTATTTATACTGATGACATTGAAATCTTTAGATTTCTTAGTTTTTTTTGACAATCTTGATAAATTTTAGCAACTGGTGTCGCCAAAATGACCATTAAATTTGGGCAAATATCATGTAATGTCATTTACTAGGAAAGTCTCACCGTCTGTAATAATTTACAGTCTCAACGACTGTATTTTGGATTGTGTTAACTCCAATATTGACTTAGGTGTTAGAATTGACCAACAAATTGATTTCGGCTTGCATATAAATGAAATTGTTGAATCAACTTGTTATAGTTACAATAGAAACGAAATCAAATTACATCACAAACTTTACTATTCCTTTAACTCCTCTACCCCTCCCATACAAATGTTTGATTTCTTGAATGTAAAACACACCGAATTTTAGAAAAATTCCATTCAACTTCGTCGCCAATTTCATGGCATTCTTAGCATATAATATTGGACGTGATTCAAGCAATGAATTAAAATCCACCCACCCTTACTATCACCCCTGACCCCCTGAAATAATGATTATATGTACTGGACCTATTGGTTGTATGCGCATTTACGTATTAAATTCATAACAACCCTTCCCTAGAACAACTTTTCAATTATTTTCCACTAACAACTCTAACCTGCATATTGGCTTTTCATGCATCCTCAACTTGTCCCATGAATAATAAATTTGCGGCCGACTTGTTGGCAGTTTTTTTCAATCAGTTTTTCTACTACAAGTAGTAATTTGGCAATTTCCACTTTATCTTTGACTCATAAGCAATAAATATAAATATAAGTTTTCCGAACCAAATTCATTAACGTTCTATGGAATTTGGTTCGAAAAATTTCTTAATTATACACTTTTTGAATATAATACATATTCCAAAAGTTTATCCATATAGTCGAAAAGTGTCGCAGTAATCCCATCAATACAATGTAAAATATTTGTTGAGTTGCACTTTTGCGATATTTCTTTTATTTCTGTCTTTGTGTGCGAATAAAATGTTGAGCTGGCTTATGGAAAAATTTTGAAAGGTAACCAATTGCGGTTTTTAATCTACCACAATAAGATTACAGACTTTTAATTATGACGTATTTAAAAATTACCAGGTTTTTTTGGATTTTGTTTTCCAGTGGTGAAAATCGCATCAAAATCTATTCAGTTATTCTTAAGTGATGCTGCTGCTAACAAACATATAAAAAGCTAATAGTTCCAATTTTGGGCTCATCGAGTTTTAAAATAGCTAGGTTGTAACCTAGCGGGTAGCGTGTTGGTCTACAATGTAAAGGTGAGTTCACATCCCGGTCGACGCATAATGCCAGCATACTGCCTGCTTGGGTACACCTTGGTCACCTCTATCTATGAAAATGAAAAATTCGTAGGTAGAGGGTTGTGCGAAGGTCTAACAACCCTTCCACAATAAATAATGAAAACATGTTAAGGAACCTGAAAGTCAGGAGGCCAAGGCCCGATTTAGGCTGTAGCGCCATTGTAGAAGTAGAGTTCTAAGCAAAATAGTCGTTATCAATGATTTTTTTCGAAAATATCTTTAATATAGAGACTTTTTCCTCCATATTATTAATTCGTTAGATTTATTAATATTAAAATTAAACTTACCTTCATTTAAAATCAAGGTTTTAAACATCCGATAATACAAAGCGGCATTCATATTTGCCTACATATTGGAGTAAAGCAAATATTGGCTTTACAATTTAACATAACAATATAGCAGAGACATTAACCATTGGAAATATTGTGGTTGTCGCAATCTACAATGGTACTATCAACTGATCAAAAGAAGAGTATAGTAGAGAATTTCACGGCCAGGTGAACGATCTAACTCCGAGCTCGGTCTTATCTTCTTTCTTATACTTACTTGTTCGTTCCTCTCTCGGTATCATCAAATCTACAAGTGCACTATCACGGCGTCAATTTGCTTGAAACACCTGTAAGAAAAAAACAATAACAGAAGAGCTCAGGTGAGATATTTTCTCAGGTGTGGAGAATTCCGGACGTCTGACGCAAACGAGCAAACAGTATCTCGTGTCTTGAAGTTTCAGTGAAGTTCTGACCGGTGTTCAATCAGGTACCTGTATTGGCGTTTAAGTAGCGCGCGCATATCTCTGGATTACGGAGCGAGTTTGTGATTGTGAACGGAAAAAAAACTGCATTTAAAAGATAAATTATTAACGAAAGAAAAGAAAAGAAAAAGCAAGTGTGTGAAGTTCAATAAAAGTCAGTGAGCAATTTTTGTGCTATTGTGTTACGTCTTTAAGGTAGTTTTAGTGCTTATTGTTATATAAAAGTGCGTTCCTATCGGATTAAGTCAGCTGACATGCTACCCACGGCAAGTAAATCAATAAAATTCTCAATGCTTAATAACTTTCGCTTCAGTAATCTTTTCTTGTACCTCGTACCTGACTTTAACCTTCAATGCGGAAATGGAGAGTGCACGCATGCTAATTATTCTGAAAAATTGTGCGCAAATTACTTTATCTCCTATTACATTTCTGTGTGATGACTAACCGTAGTTGATTTCGTTAGATACTCGAGGAAAATCGAGAATTTTAATGCGGATTTGTTCGTTTATTATTATTTTGTATTAACTTGTTTGCTGTACTAACATACTAGCACAACAACTGCATAAAGACGGTATTTCAACGGCATCCTAAGGTCTTTCAGTTCAGGCTTTGCACTATAATTAGGGCTAGATACCGTGCGACTTCCCAGTTATTTGCATACCGTTCGGAAATTGCAATATTGTTGGCTCCTCACTCGTTTTAACTGCATTCCAGCTACACCATCGCACTATCGTATCCATTGATCTGGAGAAAGGTACAACTGTAAGATGAACGAGTGTATCGTTTCCATTCAATATCAGGTGAATGTCATCGGTGTGCGAATGGTATTATAGCGATGTCTTTCAGTACCGAAGATATCGGCTAAAAACTGAATTTTGCAACACTCATAGTCGGTTTTATGTTCGCATATTTATTAAGAAGAATGCGATTCGAGACTATGAGAATTGTGTGTCCTAGTTTTCATTTCTAGGACATGTTTATGATGATTTCAATCGCATAGGAACGAAGTGGAAAGGCGCAATATTGTCTTAATAGATTCAAGATCCATTAATTAAACTGCTCTCGAGATTCGAACCATTGTAAGAGTCGATTTAAGTGTCGAATGTTGACACATTTTAGGCTCTTATTCGTTTTCATATCGAATTTGCCTTTCTAATCTGCCATATTCGAAAATATAATTTATTGTTGATATTTTCGGTTTTGTTTGCTTTATTGTCGCCGAACAGAAGTAAAGTGTTGTTATGTTTTTGGAAATATATGTAGTATTTACCTAACCATTAGGTACATACTTGAATCAGGTTTTATAATTACCTAATTAGTAATTGTTTGGAATGTTATGTGCTTACATACATATGGTTGACATTCTATAGGTATATGAATGGAGCATTCAGAATTTAAACTAATTTCGTATTCAAATTAAAATGACACACTTATGTTGCTGTTAGTTCTAATGTGTGTCCCATCGAACCGCCTATTTTAAAAATTTAAAAAAATTTAAAAAAAATGCAGTGTTTATTTAAAAAGCTCTAATGTTTTTAATTCAATAAAGAGTGCAGACATAGAGGTTATGTATGAAACAGAATATTCGACATACACTGCACGACTAACACAAAAACATAACAGAATTATGATTGGGCTTAAAGCCCAATCATATGATACTCTAGATGAGATGGAAATGACTTTAATATACCGGAAAATATGTCATCTCAAATTCTTTCGGATAGTGAATAGAGACTTTTGCATGGGAGGTGGTAGAAGTAGAGGGGGAGGTTTGTATTTTTCGTATATGGCACCGAACATAGCATGCAAAATGTTTTTTCCTGAATTTAAAGTTTCTAGTTTTCACTATTTTTAAAGAAATTGATCATAGTTTTCCTTAAATTGGGGCATTTGTATGGGAGGTGGCAGAGGAAATGGAGCATTTAAGATGATTTTGAAACTGCTCATCATCATCCTTATCACCATGCTTTGATTCAATTTCAAAGTCGATAGCTGTCATATACTTGAAGGAGAAATGCTTTTCTTGAATTTATAATACAGATATTTGTATGGGAGGTGGTAGAAGGAGTGAAGCAGAGCTAATAATTTTTTCCAACACTTATTTCAATTACTAAGAAACAAATTCTGGCAAAATTTAAAGTTTGTACTTTTTCTAGTTTGAATGGAAATCGATAAAATGCATTTAACAAAAATTATGCATTTGTATGGGAGGGGGTAGAAGGAGTGTACAGATCAAAACAATTTTTTTTTGTATTATTAATATTTCTATTTTTATACTTTAAACAAAATATCAAGTTGATAGCCTTAACACTTTCGAAGAAAAATAATTTAATTTAAATTTCAAAATTTCGTGAAATTTGTATGGGAGGGGCTAGAAGGAGTGAGGTGAAGTTTATATTTTTTTCAACACTTATTGTAATTATAAAAAAAATAATTCTGGCAAAATTTCGTGTTTTCAGCTGTACTAGTTTCAGTGAAAATCGAATATATGTATTTCTCAAAATTGTCCATTTGTATGGGAGGGGGTAGAAGGAGTGAGGGGATCGGATCAATATTCCGTCATATTAATGATATCTATATAATAATACTTTGACGTAAAGTTGAAGTTGATAGCTTAAACAGTTTCAGAGAAAAGTCAATTTCTTAATATTTCGAAATTTCATGAAATTTGTATGGGAGGGGCTAGAAGGAGTGGGGGGATGTGGCCCGTTCACGAACTTAAAGTTACTTTTTTGCTAAAAATGACACACAACAAATTTCAGCACGATAGCTCTAAGCGTTCGAGAGTTATGTTGTAGACAGACGGACAGACGGACAGACGGACAGACGGACAGACGGACGGACAGCAACTCGGAATCGAAGTTTTTGAGCGACAACAAATATTTCTGTACCCTTGGCGGCTCTGTGCGAGCATTATTTCTGAGCGTTACAAACGGTAAGGCAAACACAATATACTCTCAGATTTCATCTAGAGTATAAAAATGGGACAAAATTAAGAATAGGCGGTCTCAATGGGACACCCTCTATTATACACAAAAATTCAACCAACCTCAATCTTTGTAATACGTTTTTAGTCCACGAGACCGATAAGTAATCTTAAAGAAAAAATAAGTATTATACACAATTATCTTTTCTTAACTTTTTACTTTTCGAATCAAACACGTTCAAATTGTTGCCATGCTAGTTTAAAGTTCGATAAAGTTGAATACCAACAATTTTAGTGAAGTTATACATGGCCATGACACCTGCATGGATGTGGGGAAAAGCAAGAGGAGAATCCAGATTTCAGAGATATGAAGTGTAAGGATATGTATCTTCCTTGCCTTGCTTGTCGTGAAATAGTCGCCTCGTTCCTATTTGTTAATCAACTAATTAGAAGTTAGGCTTGTATTCAATGTTAGTAGAATAATGACACATAGTGCTTTTCTTCTGAAGAAAACACTGCATCTGTCAAATCTTAAACGTTAGATTGAAAAAATGCTATAAAATGATAAATGAAAAGTCCCATAAGAAAACGAAGAATCCTTAGGCCGTCAGAAGTATTACCAGTAAGTTCTGTCTAAGTTCTGTAAGAATTGCCACCCTGAAATTCTGTTTTTTCGCGTTTCATGACTAAAATAGCCTAACAATGCAAAAAAAATCCGTCTGTCTGTACGCCCTACGCCGACGTGTACGATCAGCACACATTACTCACATGCACTTCAAGATAGAAAGTTAATTTTTAGGGGGATTGTAGATAGTTGCGGATATCAGACGGACACCCGTTTTGGGGGGTGTGAGGGTCTAGGACGAGGCGAACTAAAAATTCAAATATCTCAACCATGGTTCCAGCTAGGAAGCTGAAAATTAATATACGTATAGAATAGTTTGTGGGACAAACTTTAAAAATAATTGATTTTTTAATTCATTGTGGTCCAAAAAGAAGGGGGGGGGAGCTAAGAACAAATTTTCCACCGATTTTTTTTTTTTTTTTTTTTTCAAATGATTATATAGGTATTTTTGAAATTACTTCCCATAAAAAATTCATATTTCGAAATCGATAATGTGGTATACAGACCTAGAGTCACTGTATAACTGAGCAACTCGGTAAAGGAGTCTGGCAGATGCGTATCAGAGTTGAAACCGTTAAGTTTGAATTTTTTGGTGTATATACATATTCGGTTAAATATTTATCAAAATGCAATTGGAATTCGATTATGTGCCCTGAAAAATTAATATCATTGTGCCATTCCATTAGAAACAGCCAAAAATTCAATTTTATTTTGCAATTTTCTGCACCCACACATCTTTACCAAACAGGTTTTTAGTCTAGTTTATGATTCTGTTTGTTGACACATGGCGGAAAAACATCCCAACAGGGATTTTTGCAATCCATTCCCTTTTATTGAAAATCATTCAAATTGAGAAATCATTTAAATCGACCTAAGAAATTTGCAATGCATTCTGAAGTAATGTGAAGGCATTACATAAAGTAGCAGTTTATTTAGGGACTTTGATATGCATTGAAAGGTAATGTGAGGAGATTGCATAAAATAAATGATCATCTTCAAAACGTGCCGCGCACAAAACGAAAGATTAATAATAGAAAACATTATTATCATTATAACGCGTTTGCTTTCTAATATTCCCGTAAAATTTTACAAGTTGTTCATTGCGAGAAAAAAAATCTTAAGTCGCATTTTTCCAGCAACAAAAATAGTTAAATTATAGCAACAGAATTTAAAATACTGAATTCATATCAAAAGCAGGATCCAATTTCATCACATTTTTCAATATTAATTCAAAATGAATCGCTCCCTCAATATTAGAATACCTTCTCAAAGATTAATTTGCTTTCTATTCTTTTGTAACCATTCCATCGTAGATTCTATTGCGACCATTATATTGTCGATTTTTTCCCAATCATTACATTATTTATTCGTTTCCCTAGATTCCTATGTCGATTCTTTGTAATGCAGAAAGTAGAAAAAAAAACGAATGCTTGCCTATAACATTGCAATGTTAAAATAATCTATGTTTTACGACAGGAAGTAGCTGTAATAGCTTCATGGTAAGAATCATCGGCGCGGTAATGATTCCACTCCCTACTGGGATATGTCAGAATGACTACACAGTCTACACTTATTTTTACCAACACTTTGATCTTTCGATCGTTCGATTTTTAGTACCAAATTTTTTAGCACGTTCGATTTTTGTACTAAAATAGCTATCTGCCAGACTCCTAGACCGAGTGGCTCAGTTATACAGTGACTCTATACAGACCAACCAGCATCAGCTTCAAAGGAGGCTAATTATTGAAACGGAAAGGGTCAGGGGGTGTGAAAGAAAAACACTTAAAAATTAATATCTCAACTATCTCTTAAGCTACATAATTGAGACTTGGATTATATATTAAGTTATACTGGGGAATTATGATAAAAATATAAAATTTTACTTAATGCTAGTGAGGGAAAATGGGAAGCATTTCAAAGATGGTGAAGATTTCAAATTTTCAAACCGTTATATCGCAAAACTGAGTGCAAATATAACATTTAAATTTAGTCAGATTACATAGCTACAAATATTTTAATTTTGGTAAAAATTCTATGTTGGAAGGTGTAAGGGGAGGAGCAAAAATATCGAAAATGTTGAGTGATTTTTGTAGGGCTCTGATGAAAGATACAAAGTTTCAATTTTGCATGTGGATACAACTATTTAATATACATAGAAAAAAAATATAATAATTAGTTCTACAATTGTTATGCACCGAAGTGAAACACATAGACTGAAAATTTTTAAATGAAAGTTAAAAACTTGAAAATTTGCGAAATGTATTTAAAAAAAATCCCTAAAAGTACGAAATACTAAATAGTTGAATATCTTTAAAACTTCTACCCCCTCCCATACGACATTTTTTTATTTTTTTATCACTTATAAGAAATCAATTATCACCTAACTATTAAAAGCTATAATTTTGAAATTTATCACAAATTTTTTGAAAATAGTTGAAAATGAAACTGCGTATATAGTTTTGAGATTGCGCTTGCCCTTCTACCCCCTCCCATACAAAAGTATGATTTCGACCAATTTCAAAAAATCAACTACTAACCAACAATTTAAAAGCTAAGAAATTGAAATATTGTAATTTAAAAGAAAAGTGAAATAAAACTGCAGCACAAATTTTACATTTCCTTTGCCTACTTTACCCCCCCCCCCCCTCCCCCATATAAATGATTGGTTTCGTGAATGTAAATACACTGAATTTTATGAAAATTTTATGCAACTTCGTCTATGAAACTAACATTATATACAAAGAATAATGGACGTGATTTTAGCAATCAATGAAAACATTATTAACATACACCCACTATCAACCCTCCCCTCTCCACTCGCGAAAAGCTAAACTTGCATAAACGAATGAAATATTGATTACACGTAATGGAGCTTTTGATCGTATTCCCAATTAAATGTTAATTTGACAGCAGCCCTGCCCTAAAGAGGGTACCACTTGTGAAAGGGGGCTCCACTTAGTCCTCTTTAACCACTCTAACCTGCATATTGACTTTCCATACATCCTCAACTTGTCCCAAAAATAATAAATTTGCGCCCGACTTGCTGGCAGTTTATTTATACTCTGGATGAAATCTGAGAGTATTATAAATTTGCTCTAAGGTTTGTAACGCCAAGAAATAATGGCCGCACAGAGCCGCAAAGGGTACAGAAATATTTGTTGTCGCTCAAAAATCTCAAAACCAGATGTCCGTCCGTCCGTCCCTCCGACCGTTTGCTCTCTAGCTTGAGAACGCGTTGAGGTAGAATTCAAATTTTGTACACGTCGTTTTTGGCGAAAAAGTAAGGTCAAGTTCGTGAACCGGCCTAATTGCTCTACCCCTTCTACTATCTCCCATACAAAATGACTCATTTTCAAAATTCCTACTTCATCTAGAATATTGTAAGATTGTGATTTACGCGCAATCGTAGCCCTGCTATGTTTCTTCTTGCTAGCAAATGAAAAGTCATTAAAAACCCAACAAAAACGAAAGATTTCCGGATTTCACACTGTTTGATTTATTATGTACGACGTTTCGGTCCCTGCTGAGATTTTGATCATTTGATGAAAGTCTCATCAGAGACTGAAACGTCACACATAATAAATCAAACAGTGTCAAATTCGAAAATGTTTCGTTTTAAATCCAAATGCACTGTGAAAAAATTCACCAAACCAAAGACCTAACTATTTAAAAAAGTGGTCGTTAGTTGAGATCATTCTAAATAGTATATCGATCGTTAGGTATAGAATTAGTGACACACACTCGGCCAATTATCATTATGGAATAATAAATAATTTAGTTGCACAATGTGTTAATGGTATAACGCTACTAAAAAAATTAACAATCAATTTCTTCAATAACAGCCAGACAGAATCCATTTTTTCCTTATTTTAAAATATAATTTATTGTTGATATTTTCGGTTTTGTTTGCTTTATTGTCGCCGAACAGAAGTAAAGTGTTGTTATGTTTTTGGAAATATATGTAGTATTTACCTAACCATTAGGTACATACTTGAATCAGGTTTTATAATTACCTAATTAGTAATTGTTTGGAATGTTATGTGCTTACATACATATGGTTGACATTCTATAGGTATATGAATGGAGCATTCAGAATTTAAACTAATTTCGTATTCAAATTAAAATGACACACTTATGTTGCTGTTAGTTCTAATGTGTGTCCCATCGAACCGCCTATTTTAAAAATTTAAAAAAATTTAAAAAAAATGCAGTGTTTATTTAAAAAGCTCTAATGTTTTTAATTCAATAAAGAGTGCAGACATAGAGGTTATGTATGAAACAGAATATTCGACATACACTGCACGACTAACACAAAAACATAACAGAATTATGATTGGGCTTAAAGCCCAATCATATGATACTCTAGATGAGATGGAAATGACTTTAATATACCGGAAAATATGTCATCTCAAATTCTTTCGGATAGTGAATAGAGACTTTTGCATGGGAGGTGGTAGAAGTAGAGGGGGAGGTTTGTATTTTTCGTATATGGCACCGAACATAGCATGCAAAATGTTTTTTCCTGAATTTAAAGTTTCTAGTTTTCACTATTTTTAAAGAAATTGATCATAGTTTTCCTTAAATTGGGGCATTTGTATGGGAGGTGGCAGAGGAAATGGAGCATTTAAGATGATTTTGAAACTGCTCATCATCATCCTTATCACCATGCTTTGATTCAATTTCAAAGTCGATAGCTGTCATATACTTGAAGGAGAAATGCTTTTCTTGAATTTATAATACAGATATTTGTATGGGAGGTGGTAGAAGGAGTGAAGCAGAGCTAATAATTTTTTCCAACACTTATTTCAATTACTAAGAAACAAATTCTGGCAAAATTTAAAGTTTGTACTTTTTCTAGTTTGAATGGAAATCGATAAAATGCATTTAACAAAAATTATGCATTTGTATGGGAGGGGGTAGAAGGAGTGTACAGATCAAAACAATTTTTTTTTGTATTATTAATATTTCTATTTTTATACTTTAAACAAAATATCAAGTTGATAGCCTTAACACTTTCGAAGAAAAATAATTTAATTTAAATTTCAAAATTTCGTGAAATTTGTATGGGAGGGGCTAGAAGGAGTGAGGTGAAGTTTATATTTTTTTCAACACTTATTGTAATTATAAAAAAAATAATTCTGGCAAAATTTCGTGTTTTCAGCTGTACTAGTTTCAGTGAAAATCGAATATATGTATTTCTCAAAATTGTCCATTTGTATGGGAGGGGGTAGAAGGAGTGAGGGGATCGGATCAATATTCCGTCATATTAATGATATCTATATAATAATACTTTGACGTAAAGTTGAAGTTGATAGCTTAAACAGTTTCAGAGAAAAGTCAATTTCTTAATATTTCGAAATTTCATGAAATTTGTATGGGAGGGGCTAGAAGGAGTGGGGGGATGTGGCCCGTTCACGAACTTAAAGTTACTTTTTTGCTAAAAATGACACACAACAAATTTCAGCACGATAGCTCTAAGCGTTCGAGAGTTATGTTGTAGACAGACGGACAGACGGACAGACGGACAGACGGACAGACGGACGGACAGCAACTCGGAATCGAAGTTTTTGAGCGACAACAAATATTTCTGTACCCTTGGCGGCTCTGTGCGAGCATTATTTCTGAGCGTTACAAACGGTAAGGCAAACACAATATACTCTCAGATTTCATCTAGAGTATAAAAATGGGACAAAATTAAGAATAGGCGGTCTCAATGGGACACCCTCTATTATACACAAAAATTCAACCAACCTCAATCTTTGTAATACGTTTTTAGTCCACGAGACCGATAAGTAATCTTAAAGAAAAAATAAGTATTATACACAATTATCTTTTCTTAACTTTTTACTTTTCGAATCAAACACGTTCAAATTGTTGCCATGCTAGTTTAAAGTTCGATAAAGTTGAATACCAACAATTTTAGTGAAGTTATACATGGCCATGACACCTGCATGGATGTGGGGAAAAGCAAGAGGAGAATCCAGATTTCAGAGATATGAAGTGTAAGGATATGTATCTTCCTTGCCTTGCTTGTCGTGAAATAGTCGCCTCGTTCCTATTTGTTAATCAACTAATTAGAAGTTAGGCTTGTATTCAATGTTAGTAGAATAATGACACATAGTGCTTTTCTTCTGAAGAAAACACTGCATCTGTCAAATCTTAAACGTTAGATTGAAAAAATGCTATAAAATGATAAATGAAAAGTCCCATAAGAAAACGAAGAATCCTTAGGCCGTCAGAAGTATTACCAGTAAGTTCTGTCTAAGTTCTGTAAGAATTGCCACCCTGAAATTCTGTTTTTTCGCGTTTCATGACTAAAATAGCCTAACAATGCAAAAAAAATCCGTCTGTCTGTACGCCCTACGCCGACGTGTACGATCAGCACACATTACTCACATGCACTTCAAGATAGAAAGTTAATTTTTAGGGGGATTGTAGATAGTTGCGGATATCAGACGGACACCCGTTTTGGGGGGTGTGAGGGTCTAGGACGAGGCGAACTAAAAATTCAAATATCTCAACCATGGTTCCAGCTAGGAAGCTGAAAATTAATATACGTATAGAATAGTTTGTGGGACAAACTTTAAAAATAATTGATTTTTTAATTCATTGTGGTCCAAAAAGAAGGGGGGGGGAGCTAAGAACAAATTTTCCACCGATTTTTTTTTTTTTTTTTTTTTCAAATGATTATATAGGTATTTTTGAAATTACTTCCCATAAAAAATTCATATTTCGAAATCGATAATGTGGTATACAGACCTAGAGTCACTGTATAACTGAGCAACTCGGTAAAGGAGTCTGGCAGATGCGTATCAGAGTTGAAACCGTTAAGTTTGAATTTTTTGGTGTATATACATATTCGGTTAAATATTTATCAAAATGCAATTGGAATTCGATTATGTGCCCTGAAAAATTAATATCATTGTGCCATTCCATTAGAAACAGCCAAAAATTCAATTTTATTTTGCAATTTTCTGCACCCACACATCTTTACCAAACAGGTTTTTAGTCTAGTTTATGATTCTGTTTGTTGACACATGGCGGAAAAACATCCCAACAGGGATTTTTGCAATCCATTCCCTTTTATTGAAAATCATTCAAATTGAGAAATCATTTAAATCGACCTAAGAAATTTGCAATGCATTCTGAAGTAATGTGAAGGCATTACATAAAGTAGCAGTTTATTTAGGGACTTTGATATGCATTGAAAGGTAATGTGAGGAGATTGCATAAAATAAATGATCATCTTCAAAACGTGCCGCGCACAAAACGAAAGATTAATAATAGAAAACATTATTATCATTATAACGCGTTTGCTTTCTAATATTCCCGTAAAATTTTACAAGTTGTTCATTGCGAGAAAAAAAATCTTAAGTCGCATTTTTCCAGCAACAAAAATAGTTAAATTATAGCAACAGAATTTAAAATACTGAATTCATATCAAAAGCAGGATCCAATTTCATCACATTTTTCAATATTAATTCAAAATGAATCGCTCCCTCAATATTAGAATACCTTCTCAAAGATTAATTTGCTTTCTATTCTTTTGTAACCATTCCATCGTAGATTCTATTGCGACCATTATATTGTCGATTTTTTCCCAATCATTACATTATTTATTCGTTTCCCTAGATTCCTATGTCGATTCTTTGTAATGCAGAAAGTAGAAAAAAAAACGAATGCTTGCCTATAACATTGCAATGTTAAAATAATCTATGTTTTACGACAGGAAGTAGCTGTAATAGCTTCATGGTAAGAATCATCGGCGCGGTAATGATTCCACTCCCTACTGGGATATGTCAGAATGACTACACAGTCTACACTTATTTTTACCAACACTTTGATCTTTCGATCGTTCGATTTTTAGTACCAAATTTTTTAGCACGTTCGATTTTTGTACTAAAATAGCTATCTGCCAGACTCCTAGACCGAGTGGCTCAGTTATACAGTGACTCTATACAGACCAACCAGCATCAGCTTCAAAGGAGGCTAATTATTGAAACGGAAAGGGTCAGGGGGTGTGAAAGAAAAACACTTAAAAATTAATATCTCAACTATCTCTTAAGCTACATAATTGAGACTTGGATTATATATTAAGTTATACTGGGGAATTATGATAAAAATATAAAATTTTACTTAATGCTAGTGAGGGAAAATGGGAAGCATTTCAAAGATGGTGAAGATTTCAAATTTTCAAACCGTTATATCGCAAAACTGAGTGCAAATATAACATTTAAATTTAGTCAGATTACATAGCTACAAATATTTTAATTTTGGTAAAAATTCTATGTTGGAAGGTGTAAGGGGAGGAGCAAAAATATCGAAAATGTTGAGTGATTTTTGTAGGGCTCTGATGAAAGATACAAAGTTTCAATTTTGCATGTGGATACAACTATTTAATATACATAGAAAAAAAATATAATAATTAGTTCTACAATTGTTATGCACCGAAGTGAAACACATAGACTGAAAATTTTTAAATGAAAGTTAAAAACTTGAAAATTTGCGAAATGTATTTAAAAAAAATCCCTAAAAGTACGAAATACTAAATAGTTGAATATCTTTAAAACTTCTACCCCCTCCCATACGACATTTTTTTATTTTTTTATCACTTATAAGAAATCAATTATCACCTAACTATTAAAAGCTATAATTTTGAAATTTATCACAAATTTTTTGAAAATAGTTGAAAATGAAACTGCGTATATAGTTTTGAGATTGCGCTTGCCCTTCTACCCCCTCCCATACAAAAGTATGATTTCGACCAATTTCAAAAAATCAACTACTAACCAACAATTTAAAAGCTAAGAAATTGAAATATTGTAATTTAAAAGAAAAGTGAAATAAAACTGCAGCACAAATTTTACATTTCCTTTGCCTACTTTACCCCCCCCCCCCCTCCCCCATATAAATGATTGGTTTCGTGAATGTAAATACACTGAATTTTATGAAAATTTTATGCAACTTCGTCTATGAAACTAACATTATATACAAAGAATAATGGACGTGATTTTAGCAATCAATGAAAACATTATTAACATACACCCACTATCAACCCTCCCCTCTCCACTCGCGAAAAGCTAAACTTGCATAAACGAATGAAATATTGATTACACGTAATGGAGCTTTTGATCGTATTCCCAATTAAATGTTAATTTGACAGCAGCCCTGCCCTAAAGAGGGTACCACTTGTGAAAGGGGGCTCCACTTAGTCCTCTTTAACCACTCTAACCTGCATATTGACTTTCCATACATCCTCAACTTGTCCCAAAAATAATAAATTTGCGCCCGACTTGCTGGCAGTTTATTTATACTCTGGATGAAATCTGAGAGTATTATAAATTTGCTCTAAGGTTTGTAACGCCAAGAAATAATGGCCGCACAGAGCCGCAAAGGGTACAGAAATATTTGTTGTCGCTCAAAAATCTCAAAACCAGATGTCCGTCCGTCCGTCCCTCCGACCGTTTGCTCTCTAGCTTGAGAACGCGTTGAGGTAGAATTCAAATTTTGTACACGTCGTTTTTGGCGAAAAAGTAAGGTCAAGTTCGTGAACCGGCCTAATTGCTCTACCCCTTCTACTATCTCCCATACAAAATGACTCATTTTCAAAATTCCTACTTCATCTAGAATATTGTAAGATTGTGATTTACGCGCAATCGTAGCCCTGCTATGTTTCTTCTTGCTAGCAAATGAAAAGTCATTAAAAACCCAACAAAAACGAAAGATTTCCGGATTTCACACTGTTTGATTTATTATGTACGACGTTTCGGTCCCTGCTGAGATTTTGATCATTTGATGAAAGTCTCATCAGAGACTGAAACGTCACACATAATAAATCAAACAGTGTCAAATTCGAAAATGTTTCGTTTTAAATCCAAATGCACTGTGAAAAAATTCACCAAACCAAAGACCTAACTATTTAAAAAAGTGGTCGTTAGTTGAGATCATTCTAAATAGTATATCGATCGTTAGGTATAGAATTAGTGACACACACTCGGCCAATTATCATTATGGAATAATAAATAATTTAGTTGCACAATGTGTTAATGGTATAACGCTACTAAAAAAATTAACAATCAATTTCTTCAATAACAGCCAGACAGAATCCATTTTTTCCTTATTTCACTTGATGCTATACAGTATTTGATTTTTGAATAAACTAATAAAGAAGATTCCTGTTCCCAAGCTTATAAAAAAATATTACATAATAACAAAATTGAAAAATAGCGTGAAATCATCGTAGATAAATAATGCAACTTCACGAAAATTTTAGCAAAATCATCAACAGAAAAATATGAAATACCTACCATAGAGCAATAATTTAAAGACAATGTAATATATTAGAATTATACAGTTTTTCCATAATTATTTTTCTATTCATTTTATATTATGTTCTTTCGTAAAATGCCTTGCGCATATTTTCCTGTTTCATTCTAAGGTCATTGTTTGTAAGTAACTAAACTGCATGATATTTAAAGATTTAAAAATTATTTTACTCGGTTAATATCCATTTCAAATCAGCAGGTACTGTTCTTTTCTTGATTTAGGTACAGAAATATTTCTTGTTTATCAAAAATCTCAAAACCGGATGGCCGTCCGTCCGCCTGTCCGCCCATTCGCTTTATAGCTTTACGCGGATTGAGCTTGTATGCTCAAATTTTGTTATTTTTGGTGAAAGAGTAAGGCCAAATTCGTAAACGGGCCAAATGGCCCCCTGTCACACGAAAAGACAAATTTTGACAACTTTATTATTATTTCATTTTCTTGGAAAATACAAATGCTAGTGATATGAAATTTTAAACTTACCATTCTTATGGTAAATATATTGTATGTGTTTCTCAAAAATAAATGGAAACCATCCCAGTCTTTCGAACACCTCCCATACAAACTGCACAATTTCGCGATATACAATGTACCATTTTTTTTCAGTATCTATAAAATTTATGGAGCTCAAATTTCGTTTGAAGAATTTTGGTAGCAATCATAGTAATACAAGAATAAATTTGGTAGATCTCGCTACCTCATCTATCAAATAATATCAAAATAACACAATTTCACAACTTTTTAATGTGTCGATTTTCTTGGAAAATATCAAAGCTAGTACTTTAATATATGAATTATTAAGATTTATAAAAATATTTTAAATCCTCCCACTCCTTCTAACCCCTCCCATACAAACTGAAGCATTTCACGAAACCCAATGAGCCGATGTTCTTAGTACTAGAGTCCTCTGTACTTACCAAAATCTGGCTTCTCACTGTCACCACTTTATTTTCAAAGAAGTGTTATTTCTAGAATCCTGCAGGAGCTCAATATTCACAAGTTTGCTCAGCCAGACGGCATTTCCCTCATCGTATTTAAAAACTGCGCTTCCTCGCTAGCAAAACCTCTTCGTCATTCTCTTTAAGGTGCTTTTCTCAGATCTGGAAATTCGGGAATGTTCAGCCAATCCCAAAGAAAGCAAGCGAAGCGAACTCTACTAATTATTGCGCCATAACCATTATCTCGGTGCTTTCAAATGTAATGGAAACTGCTGTCAATCTTAAGGTAGTCAACTTTCTTGTGGAAAAAATATCTCATCCATGGTCGCCAATATGGATTTCGCTCAAGACGTTCTCGATCTCTTGGTCTATCTGACCGAGCGCTAGAATTCCTTCATCCGAAAATTTTGCGAGAGCGTTTGATAGAGTTTGGCACAAATGTTTGTTAACCAAACTAAAGGCCTTTGGTATAAACGTATGTTAAATGTATTGAGAGTTTCTTCTCCGAGCGCTCTGTATGAGCCGTACAAGACAGAGTAACTTCGGCACCCTTTTTCATCGATTCCGGCGTCCCTCAGGGCTCGGATTTGTTTTCCACTTCCTTTTTGATCATCATAAGCGATCTTCAGTTGTCTTCTCCCAATTATATGCATTGTTTCGCAGATGACAGTATTCAAGATAACATCTACCAATTTGACTCCCCGGCGGAGACACGTCTGACATCGGTGGACCCATGCCGTATGGAATCAACTCTGAACTCAGCTTAATCCTGAACTGAAGTACAAAAAATAGAATAGAGTTGCCTTTAAAACGCAGTTCTTTAATGTATCTCTTGAGCAGAACGATCCAACGCCAACCACTATATAATATGTCTTTAAATAACGCAGACTTCACCTTACTTGGTATAAAATTCCTTTATTGTAGCCAAGACAAGGCCGCTCTTAATGCTTCGAAACTTCTAGCTATTCTGCGGATGTATAAGAAATACTTTTCTACCTTCGAACTAGCTACCACCTATGAGGCTTTTATCCGGCCACGTCTTAAATATAATTTGCGTATTTAGACTCAGACTGTAAAATGACTCCTAGCTTTGCTCGATCGTATCCTAAAACATGCATTCCGGAAATAAGGCTATATTGGCTTCAATAGACTCCGGCGAGCATCATCGAGTGCACTGCATTCATTATAGATATTTCCATGCAGCAAGGAACTAAAAGCTCTAATACCTCCTCTATTAAATGCCATCCGAAATACTTGCCAAGCTACATGCTCACACGAGTACATTGTGAAGCCCTTGCTGTGGAGAACAGTGATATTCAGGCAGTAGTTCATCGTTCGGACGACTGTGATCACAGTACAGTATAACAAGTAGAATAACTCTGTATATTGCCTGTGTTAACAGGTTATTCGTGAGAGTCCTCCGAATTTACTCACGGACACGTTCGTGTCGTATCCCGCCAAGTCCCCGACACCTCTTATCACTCAATCTCGTACATGGCGTTCTTAAAGCTTTTGCTCGTATCGTATTTAACTTGGACGGCGTATGCGTGGCGCATAATTGGCGGGTGGTCGGCGATTCCCTCCCGCTCAATGTTCTTGATATTTTCAGTGTGACCCAATTGAATTATATCTTTTTTTTATTGCTTGAGCAAATTATTTTTTGTGAGATTTTAATAAAGAAAAGATATCTTACGACGTATGATTTCTTGGCGTGCTATTCAACTTCATATCATTCAAAATTTCATTTGAAACTTATTTACCGAAGCCGAATAAAATAAAAAACCAAAAAAAAAAAAAAAAAATTACTGCCATTTAAAGTAAAGTTATAAAAAAAAACCAAAAGAAAACTTTGCTGGTATCACAATATTTAAATATATATCAACAAGAATTCAACTTTATACCGACATTTATAATAAATTGATTCGCAATTAAATAATTGATATATGGCAGCACTGCGGCGCAGCCATAAAATTTTGCTTGCTCTTGTCTAATAAAAAAAATCTTTGCGAAAATGAAGTGGAAAGACCAAATTAAATGTTCACTGTAAGCTTGAGGGAGAGGAAACACACGTATGTTTTCGAAACCAAGCCTCAACTTTTGGTCGAGTTATTCTACTGGGTATACTGTGATTGTGATATGGAATTCATTACCAGGTATTTTCTTTCCAACAAAATACAACCAATTTAAGAGCAACGTCTATCGCCACTTCAAGCTCTTCCCTCCACAAATTACCCTGTATCTTCTTGTTTCTCAAGGTGACTCCATAAGTTATTTCGATGGCCTTAAAAAACATCTATCAAAGTTTTGAAGCTCAAATTTAATACAAAGCATTTTTGTAGTTATTGTAGTGCGATGTTAAAAAATAAGTATGATTCCGCCACTCCTCCAATCACCTCTCATATAAAAGTCGCAGTTTGGCAATACGCATTAATAAAAAAATTCAAGACTGCTTTAATTAGTCATAAAACGTATACAGAGTGTGTTCAGTGCAACATTCCAGGAGAGTTTCGTTTTGTTGCGTAGTGACAAACAATGCTGTGGTGGCAGTATCTACGAATAACATGCCATTGTACTGAACATCCTGATGTGCTCTGTTATAAAATTCTAATGTGAAATTTTTACAAAAACAGAATTTTTTTTCGTAAATATGATCCAGCACCATAACAATCTTCGAGTGTGAATTATCTTCGAACGAAATATTGAAAACATCAAATAATTTAAAATTAATGATTCTCAGAATGGTATTTTTCGTTTGAACTGTATACGCATTTTAATCAATTCATTTGTTATTTATGTAATTAATAATATATGCCATACCATTTTCTGAGCATCGGCCTTAAGCTGTTGCCAGGACTTGTTTATTCCTCTGGCCTCCTGCTCAACTGCTCGCTTGAGCTTAAGGCCGATGCTCAGGATCGCGCCTTGTGGAAGAGAGTTGTTTCTGTCCTACGCCCCTATAGGGGGTCTCAACAGGAATTTGATACCATTTTCTACATAAAATACTGAATCTCAAAGAAAAGATTTTCGGATTCTACACTGTTACGCTTTGTTATTCATGACGTTTCGGTTTCTGCTGAGACCTTTATCAAACTAGCAGTCTCAACAGAGACCGAAACGTCACGAATAATAAACCGTTACAGTGTAAAATCCGGAAATCTCTTTTCTTTCAATTCGAAATGCACTGTGAATACATTCACCAAACCAACACTGAATCTCTTTAAATAAAAAAATTTAATAAACAAACCATTTGAGATAAATCGTATAAATTCGGAATCACACAATAAATGTACTAGAAAAGTCTAAAATGGGCCATCTACTATCTTGTAGTTGTCATTTAATAAAGAAAGTTTGATTTAATCAATTGCAAATCAATACAATGTTCAGTTTATCTAATCATAGTTCAACTAATAATAATTATATCGAAAATTTATTTCTGTTTTTTCAGTGTAGCGAACTGCTACCACCCTAACCTGCATATTAACTTCACATGCATCCTCAAGATGTTCCAAGAATAATAAAGTAACGCCGATTTATTTGAAGATTTTATTCAAGGCACAACATAAAAATTTGTTTAAATGTTCTATTTCACCAGTTTTCTTAAAAATATTGCAAATTTTTCGAAATGATTTACACTTGTAAGTTGAAATCGCACAGCAAGAAAATGGCTGATTCATGTGCATAGCTAATTGAATTATTTTAATGAAATTCCCCAAAAAATTTTCACAAAAAATTCCTTGAACATAAATTTTAGCGAAATGGGTAAAATTTTTATTCAGCTCTCTTTCTTTTTAGTTTTATTACAAATTTTTAAAGAATATTTTGAAATAATGAGTTTTCGTAGGCAATCGACTTCCCGTTTGTATACAATTACTCTGATAATGATGCCAATTTATAGGTCAATTGATTCAATACATTCACAGAGAATTGACGAAATCCGAAAATTAAAGGGCTTGTATAATGGCTTGTAGAATGACTAGGGGAGGGGAAAGCTTAGGATTTTTTGAATGTTTGTTTCTCACTAGGGATTTTCAGAAAATTTTATTTTTATAATTTAACTATATTTTGTTTCGAAATTGTGTACTTGCATGGCAGTTAGTAGAAGAGGAGTTCATCGAAAAAAGATAAAAAAAGATATTGTAGTATTGATAGTATTTTTTCTGATAGAATTTTCAAACTTTAAACTCTGACAATTTCAAAGAAAGTAGTTTTTTTTGTCTGTATATTTCGCAAAGCCAAAGCGCTTTATCCAAGTCCTTGTATTGCTCTGATGTTAAACACTGTGAATTTACTATAAGCCGATCTTTACTCAGATGACTATTACGATTTTTTATTGCTCGAAAAATGAGGAAGATTTGCGAGCATATTTCGATATCGATTCCCGCAGTTATTCCCAAAATCAAATTTTAAACCAATTATTTTGACAAGTAAGAAATCATTAATAACTTCTAATCAATTGTAGTTCATCAATCGTATTATTATATAGGCGAATGAATATATGAATACCCCATTTGAGGTATAGAGAAGGTATATTTATTTAATACCGTAGAATTTCCATGCGTCTTATGAATAATTCCACGACAAAGCATGTGCCTAAAATAAAATGAAAACAAATTTCATCGAAATAACTTGTATATCATTGGAGCATGGGATGACTTCACTTTATTTCGAGCGTTTCGAAACTTATTCTTAACATATTGTTATAAATCTGACATTCTCGACGTCCCCAGCAACACCGAGAAAAGTCCATCAACATTTAAAAAGCTATACACATGTTTCCAGACACTTCTACCGAGCTCCACAATGTAGCCAATCATTCTAGACACACACACACAACGACACCTGTCTGGGAGACTTAGTATAAATAACCGCCAACTTTCAGACAACGAGTTAGTTAGATTTTGGCGACACCTATCGGTGGAAGAAGGCGAATCGGTACAAGTGATAGATTGGCAGTGTTCCTGAGTTGTACGAATTAAGTTTTAGAGCGAATTTAGTGAAGTGATCGGGAAATCGTGTATAAAGTGCAATAAATAAATTATTCGTTGTTTTTAAAACGAATTGAGTTTTCTTTGGAATCTGGCGAACCCCTAGCTCGCAACAATATACATAATCCAATAGTGTAGGTATGTATTGTATTGTATATAAGCAGTACAGTAAAAAAAAGATAAGTACCGAAAAATTACTTATACTTAAGTAATAGTTTCAACATTAGATAGCGAAATTAGATCATTACCTATAGCACCTTCGAAATAATAAACGACTTCAAGCTTATTTGAGGAGATAACAAGGTGAAACTGTAAGATAATTTTGATAATTTTATTCTTACATACGTGAAAAGTTAAAACAAATTGTCATTGTTTGAACCAATTTAAAAAAAGAACATTTTATTTCAAATATAACCATACGTACTTGCCTTGTGATAAACTATAAATTTGATGATAATTACGAATAATTGATAGAATCTTCCAAACAGGCTAATACTGAAACCTAAATGCAAAACAAAACGGATTTGATTATACATTTTCATGTCTTATATTATGTAAAATTCCAAATATTTTTGGAATGTGAGAGAAACTTTCTACATTTCAATGCAAATTTAAAATTGTTTTATTCATGAAATTCATGAACTGAGAAGATTTCAGAAATTTTAGATCGCTTTGGTAAACAAGAATCAGTATCAATAAATCAAATAAAATGAAATATTGATTGACACCTTTCTGGAATTCACAAGGCTGATATATATGCAAACTTTATTTAATTTATTTTTATTTTTATTTTTTTTTACAGGTTTTTGTTAGTTTTGGCAATGGTTTATCTGTATAAACTAACAAAACGGCGGCTATTTTTAAAATAATTCCTTATTAAATTTACTTAAGTCTTAGAGCGTATAGAGATCACTTAATTTACTACATTAAATAAATTTAAATACAAAATCCCGGCTTAATCGAAGTAGCATGCTTTCTTTATATAACTTTAAACAATTAGAATCAGAGCTCGGAAATCACACATGAGCATGTTAAAGTTATTCCAAGGAGGATTTATAAAATGGAGTGCCTGATAGGCCTGATAGAGAATACTTTTTGATTCGGAAATTTTCGAAAATTGTGTGCATGGCTTCAAACTTTTACAAAAAAAAACATAACAGGATTGCGCGTAAAGCGCAATCTTACGATACTCTAGATGAAATAGAATTTTTTGTGATCCCAAGAAATTTTGTATGGGGAGTGTTAGAAGGGGTGATAGCATTGAACCAATTTTTTCCCCATCATGCTAAAATAGCTATAAAAATGTCTTATACAAAATCCTTACTCCAAAAATTGAATAGGAGCTGAGAAAATTAGTGTGTTAGATTTAGTGAAAATGTGCAGTTTGTATGGGAGGTGGTAGAAAGAGTGGGGGGATTTTAGTGATTTTTCCGGGAAAAACTAAGAATATCATAAAATTTACATCTCTTAAATTTTAGACCAGTAACATTCATACTTTTCAAGAAAATAGATTTTTTGTGAAGTTGTGAAACTGTGTCATATTGTATGGGAGGGGGTAGAAGCAGTAAAGCTAATCAAATATTTTTTCTGATCTTAGTGATAATGCTAAATAAGTATTTATCACAAAATGTGAGCTCGATAAATGTTATATGTTCTGAGAAAATCGGCTTAGAGCGTTTCATGAAAAAGTGTAGTTTGTATGGGAGGGGCTAGAAGGAGAAGGAGGACGCAAATAATTTTTATACTATATTTTGAAATCATTATGAAAGTAACATATCCCAAAATTCAGACTAATAGCTTTTATACTTTTCAAGCAAATCCATTTATAGTCGAATTGCGAAATTGTGTCATTTTGTATGGGAGGGGGTAGACGGGGTAAAGCTAATCGTCTAATTTTTTCTCGCCTTACTAAAAATTTTAAATAAATATTTAGTGCACAATTTCAGTTTGCTAAATTTTATACGCACTGAGTAAATTGGCTTAGAGTAATTCATGAGAAGTACAGTTTGTACGGGTGGTAGAAGGCGGGAGAGGACACGCATAATTTTTATACGGTAGATTGATATTATCATAAATGTAATGTATTCCAAATTTCAGGCTAATAGCTTTTATACTTTTCGAGCAAATCCGTTTATTGTCAAATTGCGCATTTGTGTCATTTTGTATGGGAGGGGGTAGAAGGGGTCGAGCAATTTGGCCCGTTCACGAACTTGACCTTACTTTTTTGCTAAAAATGACACACACAAATTTTTAGCACTATAGCTCAAAGCTTTCGAGAGTTATGCTGTAGACAGACTCACAGATAGACAGACGGACAGACGGTCACTCGGAATCGAGGTTTTTGAGCGACAACAAATATTTCTGTACCCTTGGCGGCTCTGTGCGAGCGTTATTTCTTAGCGTTACAAACGGTAAGGCAAACACAATATACTCTCAGATTTCATCTAGAGTATAAACATAATTTGTATTCTCTCTTGGTTGCTAATATTCAGTCAGCAATAAAATAATTTTCAGTACAATGGAGTTTGCTGTTTTATTTCAGAAATCTTTATTTTTAAATTTTTATTAGTCTTTGGTTCGTGTCTAAACTAAGCACTTTAGCAACGGACAATTTAACGAGGGACAGAGATAGTTGTTTTGGGTTTAAGTATGCCAAACAAGGATAGCGAAATAATTCTTTCGAAAATTTGACAATTGTTTCGGGCAATTTAACGTGGGAAAGAGTTAGTTGCAATATTCTTAAGTGTGGAAGACAAAGATAGCGAAACGATTTTTTTCGAAAAATTTCGAGCATTAGCACAATAGCTGAATGTCAAGAATAATTAGTTAATTAAATTTGAGCCGGTAGTTATATCTTATTTCATTTTGATTTTGATGGCTTATGTAGAATTTTTTTTATCTGCTCTTAACGACAGGGCAACGAAAATGATAGGTAGGAGCTTTGTAAGGAAACATTTGCGCAAAGAAAATAAATATCCGCGGTGAAATGTACCCGATATGGATGAAAGAAAGTGCTCTTTTTTGCGCTTCAAAGTAAGCAGCTCAATTTAGGATAAACTCATTCGTATAGAGCGCTTGGAAAATGCCAAATGTTTCGAGCTTTGAAAGTAGAGAATTGTGCCAAACTTTTTCAAAGGCATTTGCTATATCAACCCTTCTCCAAAACTGTGAATACTTGCATTACACCTATCGGTCAAATGGAAAACCGTATTGGCGGCCATAAATAAGTTTTTTGCATGCATTTGCGAATGACTGCAGTTTCCATCACTTTAGATAGCACGAAAGTGATGGCTATAGGATAGTAATTTGCGGAGTTCCAATTTCTTCTCTTCGTTGATATTGCCTGGACATTCGCTAATTAATCTCAATTCAATTTTAAAATACTTTTACTACATTTAAACTTTGAACTCGAGAATCCAATTTAAATTGAATACGCTAACTTGTAATTATTTTTATTTCGCATCAGTACTAATTGGAAATGTTCAAGTACCGGCTCTAGCTACTAATTAAATCAATTCTAATGAATGAAAAACGCCCACACAATGCATGCATGCATCGAGTGGAATTTTTATCTAACATAAATCGTTATTTATTATCATGCCATTATTCTGTCGGCATTCAAGGATATCATGGTATCCAATCGGAAAAAAAAATATATTATCGGCGCGAGAAAAAAAAAAAAAACAGTGCTAAAAAATTCTAGAAAAATTCGATTATTCTAATAAAAAAAATTAAATTTCCAAATGTCTTTTAATATTGTTTAGGGTAATCGCATGAACTATTGCAATTCAGCATTATAGTAGAAAAATTATGTTCTCTTCCCGCGGGCTTTTTGTCAAATTTATCGAAAACTTTGTGGAAAACATAGCACTCCAATGCAGAAAGTTACTCGTAATTGTTGTCGAATTGTTTGCCACTTTTTTTTTCTTTGTTCCCTTAATCGCGTGGCTACGAACCATTACCCGTCATAATTGGAAAACATGTCTCTAAACCTTTTAAACTTTTCGGTGTTATCGTTTGATTATGCCGAGCGTTTTAAGCACGCAAACCACCCCTTCCTTAAACGATAGAGCTCAGCTAGTGTCCATTTTAGCAGCTTGCAGCACGATAAGTACACTGCACTCTTTTCAAAATATTGACTTAAATTGTGGCCAAAATGCTCGTAAAAGCTTCGAGTCATTTACGACTGTGTATTTACCTCCAGGCGATGCACTTGGAAGCCTCCATAAACGCAATTAGGAGAACGGATACGGTCACTGGAAATATTTGAATTTTGGCGCGCGGTTCGTTGCTTCCGTTGTATTCGCTTTTTGCCCATTTATGCAATTTCTATGTATTATGGTGTTATTGTGAGAGAAAATTGTATTACTCTTAGGAATTATTTATTAAAAAATCGGGAATGGATTTAGATGATAGACTAGTGTACATTTCAAATTAGATACACTTACAGAATAAAAAGTGTAATTTATTCGTATGCGCCAATAAAACAAGCGATCGTAGTGCATAGAACATGTTAGCTGTGGAATCTGTAATTGAAGACGTGATAAATCGTCTTCAGTTGTACAGGTAGGGAATTAATTTCGGTGGTGCAAAAGCGCACAGGAAGATGTAAGTCTTTTAGCCCGTACGAAGCACTTGTTATGCGCGAGGTTTATTTATTTTCGGTGAAATATGTTTACATGGTCGCCTATCTGATTGGCTATGAGGTCATCGTATTAACCACGTTACTTGCATTTCAAATTTAGCGATTCAGTTATACTCTTAAATTGATAGATGGCTTTCTGGTTCCCGGAGATGATGTCACAAGCTAAAAAAAATCTGAAATAAGTTATTAACCTGTGCAGTTGATTAAGAAAATTTAGAAATGTTAATCAATGAAATAAAGTTTTCATCTTTTTTATAGTTGAAATTAAGAGTTTTAGTTACAGCGCTTTTTGTTTTAAATTAGACGTTGCCCTAAGCCTACATCAAAAATTTCTCAAAATTATCCCACGATCTACAAAAACTCATATTTTACAGATCATTTCAAAAGTATGCAGCATATTTAAAAGAATTTTTTATGTGTCTAATTTAAAGTATTTCTTCGATTTAGCATAATATAACTATCGTACAATTTAATCTAAAAGTCGCGTTTATAGAGAGATTATGTCATAGTGAAAGAATTTAATCAGGTAAAATATTTTCTGAGCTAATATTTTTATAAACTTTTTACATCTGATTGTGTAAGTCTTTGTTTAATTAGTACAGTATGTTTATGGGTTTTTCCCGCAGACCCTTACGTATCACTGGTTTTATGAATGTAGGCTACAAAACAGAATGTAAACGATATCAATCATCAAATTCTTGTTAAGGGGCATATCAAATCAAATCAAATTCCTGTTAAGACCCCCTATAGGGGCGTAGGACAGAAACAACTCTCTTCCACAAGGCGCCATCCCGAGCATTGGCCTTAAGCTGTTGCCAGGACTTATTTATTCCTCTCGACTCCTGCTCAACTGCTCGGTTCCATGTGTTACATGGTCGACCAAACCGACGTCTTCCTTAAAGATTATAATCCAGAGCCTGTTTGGCGACCGATCCACTGCCACTTCCGCCTTTGAAGCTCAATACCTATTTTGGTCTGACCAGTTGTACTCCAAAGTTCGTCGTTGGAGATTACTTCTGGCCAGGATATTCCTAAAATGCGCCGGAGGCATTGGTTCACGAAAGTCTGTAGTTTCTTGGTAAGTCGAACGGTCATTTTCCACGTAGTACAACCATATAAGAACACGGATTTGACGCATGCGTCAAAAATGAGTCAAGATAACAAAAAATCTCGCACCTCTTCCACATCTTGTCCATTAAGAACAATTGGTGTGCTTGTGTTCGAACCCATGTGCAGTTACTTGGTTTTACGCACATTTATTTTCAGTCCCACCCCTTCGCATTAAGAATGCAACGAGCTAACATTTGACTCTAAGTCCGAACGGTTACGTGTAAGCAAACACATGTCATCAGCATAATCAAGGTGACTTAAGATGTTAAATAGTCTCCATTGAAGACCTTTACCTTCCCCTCCTTCCAGTGCAGCTTTCAAGATGTCATTTATTACCACCAGAAACAGGGCTGGTGATAATACGCAGGAAAGCTCTCGGACAGCTCTCCTCTATGTAGGACGCGACACCTTGCATCTTCGTGGAATTCTTTTATCATAGCTATGACCTTATCTGGAATACCTCTCCTACTCAAAGCATTCCATATGTAATCTCACTTAACGCTGTCGAAAACCTTTTCGAGTCCACAAACATGAGATGTAGTAGCGAACCGGCGGATCGCTCCAATATTATCCATTGTCCATTTGTGTAGTCGGTACAAGACGACGCTTTACGGAATCCAGCCTGATAAACTTCGAATTTAAGTTTAGCGAATTCAATTAATATTTTTATTTATAAATAATTTTCATTAATATCAGATCAAATCATCTCAAGTGCAAGGTATCTATATTATTTTACAATTAAAGGGTTGAATGAGAGGAGATGTGAAATGAAATTATATTCTAGAATATCCGGTACATAAATGCGTTACATACATTTCTATGCAGAGGAAAACATGAAAGCAAACATTTTTAATGGCTCACATCTCGAAATTTCAGAAATCTTGATATCTTCTCTCACTCCGCCCTTATGTTCTTAACTCTACTTTTACATCGGATACCAAAGCAAATTACAAGGAATCGTAAAATGTCTGAACAAATAAAGGCAGTACGCTGCACATCTTGGAATCCCACCTCTACCACATGTCCTTCGAAATGTCAATTAATTTCTTAATCCCCTGCCAGTGCAGCCATTATTCCATTACGAAAATCCGTATACCGCAATTGTGTTCATAAATTAAAGTCGATGCCAATCAAGAAAGCAGATGGGGCGGACTAAGAAGAACATCAAGACCATGTTACATCGTACAGCGATAAGGTATCTCCACACCCATTACCACCTCCTGTAAACGAGAAGTTTAAAGTTAATTCGAAAGCTTCAAGTGCCTGAGTTCGATAGATTTATCAATCACATCCCTACAAAAGCTGCGGGAATTGTTTACTTAGGATCTCACCGCGATATATTTGCTTTAGAAATCAGGAAGCGATTGGAGTCCTTTTCCATGTACACCTAAAGCCCGTAGTTCTATAGTACATCCATTCAGGATGCATAGCGGAACAGCCATCCAGCGCGAGCGGTTGGCATTGTTTATAACGAAAATAGAAACAAAATAGATTTCGGGCAAATTGAGTTCATTGAAAGTCGGTGAGAGGCGCTTTTGTTGTTGTTTCTGTTATGGGTGAGTTTTTACTGAACGTTCCGGGAAGGACTATCGCACAATGCTATCCGCCGATTGTATAGCTGCATACGTCTCAATCAGCAATGTTCTCGTTGTTTGTAGTGAAATTCCAACAGAAAATATGCATGACCGTAGCACACAAAGCAGGACGAGAAGGATTTTTTTTTCTTTTTCAATGCCGGCCACCTTTAAAGGCCTGGCAAGAACAAAAATCCCATTTAGAACTGTGTGAAACCGAAATAAATTGGAAAACTTGGTCGGTTTTACACTTTAGGGGCTCGACGGTGCTTCCAGGCGTCTTGCATTGTTCGAGGTAAATCTTTTCTAATATAAATCGTGCCTTTGTGTAAATTAGAGGAATTTGAAAACAAAACGCAGGCTAAGAAGGTATCGCGATTTTTAGCCCCATAGCAAGAACACCGTATTGTCGATGGCTGCAAAATAAATGGCGAAGAGAGCCATCGAATCAGAATAAATCTCGACTAGCTGAGCACTGAGTTGTTCCTTATTTTCCACGTTATTTTATGGAAATAAGGATCAAGCCACTTAAGTAATCGAGGAAGAAATTCCCGGCCAATGAATTTCAGGTTTCGTGTCCTAATAATTTATGGTTGAGTTTTTGACTTTTTGATGAATGTAAGATGGAATGAATTTGTGAAGACAAGTGGATTATTGGCGGATTTCGTGAATTTTTTTTTCTACACAAGCAGAAAAAAATCAAAGCGGAAAATTTTTATCTCAGAAATTAAAATGGTTTTTGAATTACGATTGAGTGGAGAGCTTCAATATAAACAAATATACATACATTAAATATTTTCTAACTCGAAACAATCAAGATGAATTTTTATTTTCTGTTTTAAAATAAATAAAATAATAAGATTACGAATGTGAGAAAGAAATAAATTTCATGCTTCACTTTCAGGAGTATTCGTACTTTTTGCAAGTATCCTTGAAAGTTAAAATTGAATGAGGTTTAATGAGGAAAAAAATCATTATTTGAAGAAAATAAAAATTATTGATTTAAAAATACATACAATTTCAAAATCTCATTATAAATATTTATAAAATCGTTGAAAGCATCCAAGTAAAGTTATTTAACCACCCAAATGAGTCGAAAATTTAATTTTATCCCAAACCAATATTTGAAGTTCAGTTGGAGAATATTTTTGATTGAACTACTGTGCCTTATTTCAGTTATCTATACACATAATAAATAAATGATTTTCCATCGAAAACAATCTCAGAACAGTGATTTCGGCGATACATACGATTCTAAGGAAATATTGATCGGTTCTTATTGTGATTACGGCATTTACTATATATCGAAGCAAATGTATACCACCGAATTATCATCCTTACACAGAATATCTCGAATTGTGGATGATGCAAACAGACAAGTGAAAGGGAATATCTTCCATGCGAATATGTACGTCGACTTGCTCTACATTGCCTTGAGTTTAATTCCTGGTCAACGGATAATTCCGCAGTACGTACAAACACTTAGTAGCAGTACACTGCCTGCGTAGATATATCTGGGCCACTTGAAACTATGAAAAAACATAGCAAGACTATGATTGGGCGTAAAGCCCAATCGTGCGATACTTTCGATGAAAGAGACATTTTTTGACATTTATTATGACAAAAATTGCTTCCTTCAGCTTTACACACAGCCTAGTGGGTAGCGTGCTGGTCTTGTAATGCGAAGGTCATGAGCTCAAATCCCGGTCGGCGCAATATATAGTTACAGCATATTGCCTGCTTGGATGTATCTTGGTCACAGGACATATTGCATTATTATTCAATTAATCAATCAATTTCCTATTAAAACCCTCCGTACGGAAAATTGGAAAAAAGATTTCATTTCCACAATGGGCAATCCTGAGCACCTGCTCTTTTGCTTGGTTTCCTCAAAGTGTGACCAATCCACTGGCATTTCCGACTTTGAATCTCAGTGCCTATTTTAGCCTAACCAGTTACACTTCCAGTTTACATCTGCCTAGAATATACCTAAAATGCGTCGTAGGTATAGGTTCACGAAAGTTTGCAAATTCTTAAACGGTCACCTTCTATGTAGTACAGCTGTATAACAACACGGATTTGACATGTCAAATACTCGAAACTTCACGCGAAAGTAGATCTTTGTGAACTTTCTGGAAAGGAAAAGGATAACGAAAGTCTCACGAGTATCGTTTTCTGCTCCGCCGTCCAAGCAGACAATATTTCTGAAGTTAAAGTACGTTATTATTAGAATAATAAATTAAAAATCATTCATATCTTCAACATCTTGTCAACTAAGAATAATCGGTGCACTTGTGTTCAAACCCATCTGCATTTACTTGGATTTAAACAGATTTATTTTTAGCCCTGCCTCTTTGTGTGGTTAGTACAAGTCGAACCTTTACAGAATCCAGGCTGATGAGCTTCGATAGTGCTCTCTACAACATCAGTAATCCTAGTTAGTTAGATATATGGAGCTGCTATTTCAGCTATATGCAAAGTCATTTCGTTTTATGCTGTTCTAGCCTTATGCATATCGGATATTCCATTTTTCCACGGTAGCATGTATGTTTCATTTAAAAGTTAGATTGGCAAATGAAATGGGTAAATTACTGAAATGATTAGAAATACTAACTGGCGTCGTTCCGTACTCCTTTCTTATGAAAAAAAATTCTTGGTATATAATTCGCACGTTTCTTATATTCAACATGTTATAACTCAAATTTCTTCCCAAGAAAAGTTTGCTTCGGTATAGCTTAGAGGGTGGCGTATCTGCAATGCGAAGGTCGGGAGTTCAAGTCCCGGTCGACGTATAATTATACCACGCTGCCTACATGGGTATACCTGGATGACTTCAATCTGCGAACATGAAAATTTGTGGATAGAGGTTTGTGCGAAGAGCTAAAGACTCTTTCACAATAACGAATAAATGTTAAGAAACCTGATTTCGGCTGTAATGCCATTGGTGAAGAAAAAGAAGAGTTTTCATTTGCCCATCTAACTAAAATAAATAATTAAAATTGACGTAATTTTAGTTGATCTTACGATTGTTTTCTTTGACGAATAACTAGAGGCAATGGAGTTTTACCAAAATAAATAGCAGGACTACCTATACATTTGCTCGATCTCATTTACCTATTATATTATAGTAATTATTCCTTTTTACATTACTACTACAAAAAGAGCCATTTTTATAGGTAGAAACCTATAAAAAAAAACTGTGAAACGAGCTAAATTTTTTTCCGTGCAGAATGATGTTTCCGCGCTGGGGATCTTCTCCTGATCTTATCCACCTCACTTCGCTCAAACCGAAAATTTTGATATTATAGTGCTCCATTTCACGGTCGATCACTGACTGGCGGTGAATGGTCATATATAACGTTTCAGAAACCATCACAGTCCGTTTTCGAATGCCGAATGCGTCCTTATCCGAAGCGCAGTATCCGTTTTTCATCTCAATTAGATTATAAGATGACATGTGATAAGCCCATGATACAGTGAGTGTCTATTTGCCATTTTTAAGCCAAGTAGGACTATCTGTGGGTGTATTTGCTCCAACACACAGTGGGACTCTTTATTATAAGAATAATAAAAATATAGTAGTTAATATAACAACAATGTTTAAATGACACTTTAACCCTGCAATGTGTACTTTTAATACAAGATTAAACTGAAATATCAAACTTTTGTATATTATAGCACCTTAAGATAAAAACCGACTAAGGTACATGACCTGTCCATAATAGAAAAAAATTACAAAGAAACATTTTTGCATAATAACTTCTACAAAGATACGAATAGGAGCTAACAAAGGAAGGTGAAGCTGGAAGTGGTCACCTGGGATCAATCCCCAAGTATTGTATTATTATACAAATCAACAAAAGAAGTCCTAAGAGACTGCTCAGGCTAATATCAACGGTTTGGTTACAGATTGTGAATTAATTTAACATTTTAAATTGAAAGCTTGTAATTATTTTATGTATCAAGGCTCGTGCTCGTTTTTGATCCGAACCATTTATATTCGAGGCTTCAATCATACGGGCATTCAGCCCTTACTCTTTTCAGTCCTTACTTTTAACATTTTTACTACAAAAAGACGCAAATTCGCATTCAATTACATCGTCCTCAAATCTCAGTATATGCGTAAATTTACTGTGAAAGTTTTTAGACTAAAAATACATCAATATTTACTTGGAAGTGGAAATCCGAAATATTCGCATATACATACACAGAAAAATATAATGTCAAAAATTCAAATTACTTTTATTTTTATTTCAATTCCAGAACTTTTTCAAAAAAAAAACTCAATTTAAAATTTTCTTAATTCACAAAGGGAAAAATAATAAGCTTATAAATTATTTCTGTGTAAGCTCCAATGAATTTACCGCACATGCTAAATACGCAAAAATTAATTCGTTTTATTGCAAACTAGATCTATCGAATACTCATATTTTTTGCAATAATAGCGGTTTGGTATCAAGGAGGATATATAAAAGGAGTACCTGATAGTCTGTCTCATGTGGGAATATTTTTTGATTCGGAAATTTTCGAAAATTGTGTCCAAGCTTAACTTGGCTTCAAACTTTTACAAAAAAAATACAATAATTTGTATTCTTTCTTGGTTGCTAATATTCAGTCAGCAATAAAGTAATTTTCAATACAATGGTGTTTGCTGTTTCATTTCAGAAATTTTTATTTTTTCAATTTTTATTAGTTTTGGTTTGTGTTTAAGCTAATCACTTTAGCAACGGACAATTTAACGCGGGACAGAGATAGTTACTTTGGGTTTAAGTATGTCAAACAAGGATAGCGAAACAATTTTTTCGAAAATTTGACAACTGTTTCGAACAATTTATCGTGGGAGAGAGTTAGTTGCAATATTTTTGAGTGTGGCAGACAAAGATAGCGAAACGATTTTTTTCGAAAAATTTCGAGCATTTCGGTAGTAAGGGAGGGAAATACATTCATTCCCATTTTGCTTACAAGGCAAAGCATGCTCATAGTCACTCCTTTTTATATATCCTCCTTGTTTGGTATGCATAGCTACTAAGTGTTTGTAGGTACAACAAATGTGAGTTCGAGACTACTCGAGAACGAATCTATTACTTTACATATTATTTTAATAATGAAGTATTGTGATCGACTCGAAAAAAAAATTGATGCCCCGAAATTTTGTTTTTTCGCGTTTCATGACTAAACTAGACTAAAACTGCAAAAAAAAAATCCGTCTGTCTGTATGACGTACGTGCGCGCTCAACCCACATTAACTCTAAACCCTTCAATATACAAAGTTAATTTTTGGGTAGACTGTAGATGGTTGCGGATCTCAGGCAGGCACCCATTTTGGTGTAAGGGTTAAGGAGAAGGCGGGGGGAGCGCTAAAATCGAAAACTAAGAACAGGAATATCTCAATTGTTGTTCTAGCTAAAAAGTTGAAAATCAACATATATGTACATAGTGGTTTGTGGCAGAAACTCTAAAAATAATTAAATTTTTTTATCCGTTGAGGTCCGGAAAACATTTAAATAAACTGCCAACAAGCCGGGCGAAACTTTATTATTTTTGGGACGAAATTCGCATGCGTGGAAAGTCAATATGCAGGTTAGAGTGGTTAGGGAAGACTAAGTGAAAGGGGCTTCTTGGGCAGAGCAGTTCTCAATTTAACAATTTGCGGAAACGTTCAAAAGCTCCATATTTCATTCGTTTATTTATGCAAGTTTGAGTTTTCATGAAAGGGGGTGAGGGTGATAGTAAGGTTGGGTGGATGTTAATAGTCTCTTAATTGATTGCTTGAACCAAGTCCAGTATTCTCTGTATAGAATATCAGTTTCATAGGCGAAGTTACATAGAATTTACATTGGATTTGGTGTATTTTAAATTCACGAAACCAAACATTTGTATGGGAGAGGGTGGAGGAGGTAGGGGGATCGTAAAATTTGTGACGCAATTTTATTTCCTTTCTCTTGTAAGGTGCTTGTATAAAATTTCAAGTTTGTAGCTTTTAATTTGTTGGTTTTTAGTTGATTTAATGAAATTGGTCGAAATCATACATTTATGTGGAGGGGGTAGAAGAGCAAGCGCGATTTCAAAACTTTTAACGTAATTTTCAACTATTTTTGTTAGTTTTTGTGCAAAATTCCTAATTGATAGTTTTTAATAGTTAAGTGATAATTGATTTCTTAAAAATGGTCGAAAAAATAATTTTGTATGGGAGGGGGTAGAAGTTTTGAAGATATTCGACCAGTTAATATTTCAAACTTTTAGAAATTTTTTTAAATGCATTTCGCAAATTTTCAAGTTTCTACCTAAAAATTTCATTGAAAAATATTCAGTTTATGTGTTTTTTTCATTGCACATGAAACACCTTGTACACGTTAGACCCCCACTTCGGTGCATAACAATTTTGGAACAAATTGCTATTTTTTTCTGTGTACATCAAATAGATGTGTCGACGTGCAAAATTTAAACTTAGTATCCTTTACCAGAGCCATAAAAAAATCACTCAAAATTTTCAACATTTTTGCTTTCCACCTCCCTCCCCTTACACCCCCCCAACTTAAATTCTTACCAAAATTAAGAACTATATAGTTTTACAATCTAACAAATTTTTGATTTGACATCTGTACTCAATTTTGAGATATACCGATTTGTAATTTTGGAAGTGCGCCATTTTCAAAATGCTCCCCATTTCCCCCACTACTATTATGTCCACATGTTGTATTTTTTTCATATTTCGCCAGCAAAGCTTAGTATATGTTTCAAGTTTCAATTACATTGCTTAAGAGACAGTCGAGATATTCATTTTTAAGTGGTTTTCTTTGCACCCTCCCTGACCTGAATAATTAACTCAACTTTTTATAATATAATTTTCCACATACATTACATCCATATAACTCTTTACCATGAGATTTTTCTCATAGTAAGATATCTTATTCTAATCACCTTGCACATATTTATGCAAAAAAGGTCTAGTAATAAATAAAGAACATACATATGTCGTTGGCTGGATCAAGAGGTTCTTGATAATGTACATCAAGACATAGACTCTCAACAGTAAAACAGACATAAAAAAACACCTACTTATCAGTATTGAAACGTAGTTTGTATGTTTCTGAATCCGCAGTTGACGATGTAAGGACCCTGACACCCTGTAAAGGGGAACCAACACAGAGGTTATGAGCACGGAAAAATCAATGCAACTTCGCCTATGAAACAGACTTTCTGTACAGAGAATATTGGATGTGATTCAAGCAATCAATTAAAAAAATATTAACATCCACCCCTTTCCCCTTACTATTACCCCTTACCCATCCCCTCATAAACACCCAAACTTGCATAAATAAACGAATGAATTATTGATTACATGTACTGGATCTATTGATCGTATTTGTAATTAAGTGTTAAATTGAGAGCAGCCCTGTTCTAAAGGGGTTTCACTTGTGAAAGGGAGTTACAGTCTTCCTTAATCACTCTAACCTGCATATTGACTTTCCATGCATCCTTAGTTTGTCCCAAAAATTAAAGTTGCGCTCGACTTGTTGGCAGTTTAGTTTTTGTTGCATCGATTAACGCATTTGAACTATTAGAATCAAACCCCTTCTTCAAAGCGATACAATTTTACTAGTAAAATTCATAAGCAAACATAACCGAGTCGCTGCAGACTTCCTGGTGTAACAAAGTATGCTACCTACTTCCAAAGAAATGACTTTTCTTGGTATCGGTTGTCTCAAATTAAGTTGAAATATTTCTTTAATTTCTACACAAATCATTCCAAACTATCACAAACCCTTATCGCTTTCTACATATATGTACCAAATTTTACATTTTACTTTATTATTTTAATAATAAAGTATTGTGATCGACTTGGAAAAAAAAAATTTGCTATCCTGAAATTTTGTTTTTTCGCGTTTCATGACTAAATTAGCCTAAAAATGCAAAAAAAAAAATCCGTCTGTCTGTACGCCGTCCGCCGTACGCCGTACGCCGGTGTGTACGCGCACATTAACTCCCAAACCCTTCAAGATAGAAAGTTCATTTTTGGAGGGATTGTAGATAGTTGCGGATCTCAAGCAGATACCCATTTTGGGGGGTGTACGGGTTCAGGGGGAGGCGGGGGGAGCGCTAAAACCGAAAAATACGAATTCAAATATCTCAACCATGGTAACAGCTAGGAAACTAAAACTCAACATACATATAAAGGGGTTTGTGGGACAACTTTTAAAAATAATTTAATTTTTTTATCCATTGGCGTCCGAAAAGGGGGGGCTAAAAACAAATTGTCGGCCGAATTATTTTTTCAAATGATTATATCTTCGAAATTACTTATTGTAAAAAATTCATATTTTTAAATCGTTAAGGTGGCATATAGTTTCATCGGAATCAGCTTAGAGAGTGGTTAATTATTGTAAGGGGAAGGGTCAGGAGGGGTGCAAAAAAAAACACTTAAAAATGAATAATTCAACTATCTCTTAAGCTATGTAATTGAAACTTAAAACTTATATTAAACTGTACTGGGAAAATACAAAAAAATATAATATCTTGAAATAATAGTAGTGGAGGGAAATGGGGAGCATTTCAAAAATGGCGCACTTTTCAAAATTACGAATCCTTATATCTCAAAAAAGAGTACAGATATCAAATCGAAAATTTGTCAGATTGTAGAACTACATAATAGTTAATTTTGATAAAAATTTTAAGTTGGGAGGTGTAAGGGGAGAGAGGTGATAAGCAAATATGTCAAAAATTTTGAGTGATTTTTTTGGGGCTCTGGTGAAAGATACTAAGTTTAAATTTTGCATGTGGATACGTCTGTTTAATATACATAGAAAAATAATAAAAACTTGATCCATAATTGTTATAAACCGACCCCCCCGGTCTAACGTGCACAAGGTGTTTCATGTGCATTGAAAAAAACACATAAACTGAAAATTTTTGAGTGAAATTTTAAGGTACAAACTTGAAAATTTGCAAAATGCATTTAAAAAAAATCCCTAAACATACAAAACATTAACTGGTCGAAAACCTTTAAAACTTCTACCCCCTCCCATACAAAATTATTTTTTCTACCATTTTTAAGGAATCAATTATCCCCTAACTATTAAAAGCTATCAATTTGCAATTCTACATATAAACTTACAAAAATAATTGAAATGAAAATACGTTAAAAGTTTTGAAATCGCGCTTGCCCTTCTACCCCCTCCCATACAAAAGCATGATTTCGATCAATTTTATTAAATCAACTAATAATCAACAAATTACAAGCTACGAACTTGAAATTTTGTACGAGTATCTTACAACAAAAAAGAAAGAAAATTTCATCACAAGTCTTACGATTCCCCTCCCTCCTCTACCCCCTCCCATACAAAATTATTTTTTCGAGCATTTTTAAGAAATAAGTTGTCAGCTAACTCTTAAAAGCTATCAACTTCAAATTTTGCAGAAAAACTTATAAAAATAATTCAAATGAAGTTGTTTTAGAAGTTTTGAAATTGCGCTTGCCCTTCTACCCCCTCCCATACAAAACTATGATTTCGACCAATTTCATTAAATCTACTAATAACCAACAAACTAAAAGTTACGAACTTGAAATTTTATACAAGCACCTTACAAGAGAAGCAAAATAAAACTACATATCAAATTTTACGATTCCCCTACCTTCTCAACCCCCTCCCATACAAATGTTCGGTTTCGTGAATGTAAAATACACCGAATTTTATGAAAATTCTATGCAACTTCGTCTATGAAACACATTCTATACAGAGAATATTGGACGTGATTCAAGCAATTAATTAAAAAGCTATTAACATCCATCCACCCTTACTATTACCCCTGCTCCTCCCCTCATAAAAACCCAAACTTGCAGAAACGAGTGAAATACTGTTAAATTGACAACAGCCCTGCCCAAGAACTCCCTTTCACTTAGCCTTCCCTAACCACTCTAACCTGCATATTGACTTTCCACTCATCCGCAACTTATCCCAAGAATAATAAAGTTTCGCCCGACTTGTTGGCAGTTTATTTATTTATGCTCAAGAAGCAAAAAAATCAAACTTAAAAATATAAGAAGAGCATTCAACTTCTAGTAAAATGCTCAAAATAAAAAAAGTATGAAAATAAATAAAAAAAAAAATTGATTACGACTAATAGAATATTTTAGTAATAACGTTCTATGTATGTCATTTAAAAAATCCCTTGAAACACATAATTATACTAAAGAAATCGCTTCTTAGAAATACAATTAAGGCAAACCAGTTTTTTTTCTCTTACATTTCCTTAATAAGTAGAACGTATCTCATCTGGTCGACAGGTTATTCCACACAAGATTCACGATTTCATTTCACTGATAAACTTATTTTACTCGCCATTATATTCAATTCGCCGTATAATAGATACTCGTAAATCGACGACCGATAACTGTGTGTGAAATTCAACATAAGATTCACAATGTCTATAAAATGGAAATATAATTCCGATAGACGTATCTTCACTAACTTGTTATTAATAGCGCTATCTTGTATTGTGTTGTAATCAGACAGAACAGCGGTAATAACTCGTATATACCATCTCCTATATTTTATCATCTGATTGCTTCATTAATTTTAATTTATAGCTTTGTATCAAGATTTTTATCACATCATCTGACCTAATTGGTTGCCAGTTGTATAGCTTAAGCTCGAATCCTCTTTAAAGCTCATCCCGCTAGATAAGCAGCCTAGTTGTCCATTATTCCCAGTGTGGATATGGAAGCTGGACGATATCTATTCTTAGTAAGCTTCCAATCCGCGAATTGGGTCACTCTTGAGATTTTGTTAAAACGATAAATTTCGTGCATAAATTGCGAAAAAGCAAGCGAAAAGTAACCGAATTTCGCGGTAATATAAATCAACGAAACCGGCAATATTAAGAGAAAAAAAACCGCGAATTAATGATCATAGAGCCGAGAATATGAAAATTAAATTAATCAAAGTCAGATTGAGCTTTGTTAAAGGGCACACGCAAAACTTGAAGCAAAAGCGCTGTATTATGCTTTATTTCAGTGTTGTTTCCTTTTATTGTACATTTTTTTTCCTTTATACCTAACGTAATTCTGTTAAAGAAAAAAATCCGAAATGACCCTCTTTAAGGATAGTGTGGGTGTGTCAAGTAGCTTTGAATATTTTATAGCTTGTGATCCGACCCCGACAACAACTTTGCCGGCTTCTCTAATGAAGCATCCTTCTCGCCTAGCACTAAGGAAAAATGTGCAGCTCATTAGAACTGATTTATCATTGTAAAAAGAAAAAAAAAATTGTATCTTGGTTTATTGTTGGATTTCCGCTTCGTATGGAACAGGATAGACTGGTTGGACTTGGCTCATTTCCGGCATTTCGTATACAAAAGAAACTTCTTATGACATAGCCCAGAGGAGACCTAGATTTCATCTTCGGACAAACTCTGGGATTTTCCATTCCATAATTGGTTTTAACGATAATTCAAAATGTTCTTAATAAGAAGAAGTTCGAGAGAGAGAATTTTTTTGCACACTGAATGGAATTGATGGAAGTGATGCGGAAATTTTTCATTAAAAAATTAATCAAAGAAATTTTTGATCAAGTCAACAAAAGTGTAGGTATGAACGTGTATGGTTTACTCCGAGGAGAAAAACTAATTTGAAAGGTAGAACTCAAGATATGTTTTTTTTTCATGATTCCCTTAAGATTTTATAAAGCTATTGGTTTCTGTATTTGCAGTATGACAATATTGAAGTTGAGAAAAAAAAATTCGATTACTTCTGATATATGTACTTATATCTGCAGTTAATAATTAAATTATAAGAAAAGTAGCTCGTTATGTTTGTAAGTATGCAAGGGCGTGCCAACTTAGGAGGCGGGGGGCGACATGTTAACTGGAATGCCAACTAAAGGTGGTGGATCCCCTTGCAAGTCCCAAAGGGTGTCCTCCACTTTATATTGCTATATTTATGAAATATAGACCTGTATCTTCATTTTTCTTACGTTTTGCATTTTCATTTCAGCAGAATCTCATATACACCGGCTTGCGAGCTGCGACGGCTATAATATTCAAAGGATTTAGTGAGGGTCCGATCGTTTTTGGGCTACTTTAAGATTAAATTAAATAGCACCGTTTACATATGCATAAATATCTTAAAAATACGATATTCGTATTTTCTTATTAATTCATACTCGTATTCATCATCATCATCAATGGTGCGACAGCCAAAATCGGGCCTTGGCCTCCTGAAGTCGTCGCCTCGATCCAAAGACCGCGTCCTCCAGCTGCTAATTTTCAAGATGGCTTTGCTATCTTCATCAACCGAGTCTTCCCATCGCTTGCGTGGCTTGCCTACTGGTCGGTTACCACTCAATTTGCCTTTCAGAGCACGTTTGGGGATTCTTCTGTCTTCCATTCGCTCTACATGGCCAGCCTATTGTAGTTTACGTAGCTTGATGAACGTTGAAGCTCCTGGCTCGTCGTAGAGTTGATACAACTCATGGTTGTATCTTATTCGCCATTCCGTTCCTTCCTTCACAGGTCCCAAAATTCTTCGGAGGACCTTTCTTTCAAATGCGTTAACTGCTTTTTCGGATGTCCATGTCTCGCTGCCATAACAGAGCACAGGTCGTACAATAGTTTTATATATCCGCAGCTTATTGTTCCTGTGCACTTTCTTGGATTTCATTATTGGAAGTACCGAATAATACGTCTTATTTGCTAATATTATCCGTCGTTTGATTTCGTCTGTTTCATTACCGTCCTTTGTTAGATTAGCCCCAAGATATATGAAATTGTCCACATTCTCCAAATTATATTCCGCAATTGTTATGTTTTGTCTGATAGGCGCTGTCCTTCTTGTTTGCGTCATTACTTTTGTTTTGTTTTCGTTAATGCTCAATCCGACTTCTTTTGCGGTAGAGTCAAGATTGACAAATACCTCCGTAGCACTAGGGAAGGATCTTGCTAGGATGTTAATGTCGTCAGCGTATGCTACTAGTTGGGTGGACTTGAATAGTAGTGTCCCGTTGGTGTCGACTGAGATTTTTCGGACGACATACTCTAGTGCCAAGTTGAAAAGCACGGGGGCCAGACCATCTCCCTGCCTTAAATCACATTCCGTTCGAAAGCTGGTTGTGGAATCGGCTTGTGTTCTCATTTGGGATTCAGTGTGAGTGTTGTTAGTCGGACTAGTTTTGGAGGAATTCCAAAGTCAAGCATGATTTGGTACAGTACGCTCCTGTCGATACTGTCGTATGCTTGTTTAAAATTGATGATTTGATGCACGTCTGTGTTATACTCCCAGCATTTCTCAAGCACCTGTTTCACCGAGAATATCTGGTCTGTTGTAGATCGTCCGGTTCTGAATCCGCCTTGGTATTCGCCAATTATTTGATTAGTATAGGGCTTAAGACGACGTTCAATTATTTTTGTTAGTATTTAATAGGACGTACACAACAATGATATTCCTCTGTAATTCTCACAGCAGAGTTTGTCTCCTTTCTTGTAAATTGGACATATAATGCTTTTTCGCCAATCGTCGGGTATGGTTTCCTCTGTCCAAATTTTGCATATCATGTTGTGCAGTATTTCACCGACACAATTTTACTCGTATTACGAATATCATTTTTACAGCAATAATATCAAAAATCTGGGCACCTCTACGTTTTTAAAGGACCATGGGCACCATACAAACGTTGTGTTTTAGTTTGCAGCTGCAAAATAATTGCCACCAAAAATTAGAAATGGGGTATAAAAATAAGTTCTTTCTAGAGGGTGACTCTTTTTAAATTTACATTCATTCTACTAGTACAACGTAAACATTTTAGAAAACGTTCTTGGATAGCAGAAAAAAATCTGGATTTAATTTAAATCTTTAATTTAAATAAATGTACTCAATCGCCCTCTGAAATAACTGACTCGCTTCTATAAATACAGGGTGGGCAATTAATTCGTTTCTTTTTAAAAATGCAATAAAATGAACAAAATTAAAATTTTTTCCATGTATTATGGCTTCATTAGTAAGACCAAACATTCCCATTAATGATGAAATACAACTTCGTTCAAATGGCTGCCTCCGCTGGCTTCTCAGTAGCGCATTCTGTCACTCCAATTATCCAAGATCATGTCGATGGTTTCGGGCTGTAGCTCACGGATTGCTTGGATGATATTGGCCTTGAGTGCTTGAATCGTTTCTGGATTATTGGCATAACATCGGTCCTTCACGGTTCCCCAGAAAAAAAATTCCAAAGAGGTTAAAGCACAGCGCCGAGGCGGCCAATTGACATCGCCAAACGCCAAAAAACGCACTGTTTGGGCTACACCTCACTCTCTTTGGAAATAAGTTTTCAATATTTCCCAACGTTGTTTAAGTATAAAGCGACTCATTTCGTTCTGCGTAGGTATGATACTGACTTACGGTCAAGATTTTGAGCGAGAAACAGCTTTCCATGTCAAAATAACCTATGATTTAAAAAGAAACCAATTAATTGCCCACCCTGTACATCAGTTTGATAGCGATTCGTTTAACAACGAACGAGCAATTAAATAATTATTTTAATTTTCCAATAAATAGCAAAAGCACAATTCATTCTAAATGGAATGTGGCTTGATATACTATATATACATAAAATAAAAAGTATCATGAACTTTATTATTACTAAAAAAAACTGATATGCTCATAATTTTATTAAATTTTTAGAATCTTCTAGCAACATTAAGTTTGTATTGGAATTGCCAATCTAAGAACTTGATGGTATGTTGGTTTTTTTTACTGTACGCACCTATTTCGTTGGAAACTTCTCTTACAGCCCATGTGCTGCAAAGAGCTCTATTACGATTATGCAAAATTTCCATAGGACTTATCTACCGGGACATTGCTTTAGCTTCCAATTTGAGCGGATCCTACATTTTTTCGGTAAAGATAAATGTAATGGAAGTAATCTTGTGAAAAAAGAGATATCGAATCCTATATAAGTGTTCTCCTCTAAACTATAATATGGATATTGCTATAGCTAACGTACAAAGTTCGAAATAGCTGTTTTTTGGAGTAAGCTATATTGTACAACTTTTTTTTTCTTCGTTATTATTCAAAAGTGTGGTTCTTTGTCGAAGGGTATATGCTTCGAGATGAGAGCTCTGTTTTGGGATTAAAGAGCACGAGGTTAAGCATTTTTCATACCTTTTATGATTTTATTAAATTTTCTTGGTTCCTAGACTACCCCATTTTTTCTAACGTTCCAACATGTTCCCTTGTACAGATGACAACATTCATGCTGGGTTATGTGTTTGATAAAAAAAAATGAAGGAAAAAGAAAAACCTTAAGAAAAATTCAGCGTGAGAACAATGACATTTTGATTTTTTACTCAATGTTGTTCAGCACGATGTCGCTTACGAAGAGAAATTTTTCCACAAGATGAAAAAGTGCCTTTACCTTTTCTACTATGATTTTGGATATGATGGGCATATTTACGCACTGATATTTATGAAACGTGACCTTCTTTTGCAACATCAATTTGTAACTTTTTATTAGGTAGAGATGAGTGTATGTTAGTATGTACAATATATAATTTCGAATTTAAACTGACGGTACGTTTTTCACAATTTAAATTGACATGAAGGTATGAAGGTACAAAGAATAATTCAAATTTACTATTAACTGTCAACGTAAAATATTTCCTTTTTTGAGTAATCGTTATGAACCCTAAAATTTAAATCATTCAATCCAATTGGTTTTGGCAGAAATCGATCGATTAATTATATTAATATTGTTTTTTTTTCGCAAGAACTTTCAATGCAATTCGTTCTAATTTTGAATAATATTTTGTATTCAGATGGAATTTTAGCTGTCGAATGATTCAGATGGATGCTATCCAGCACTATAGAATTCTGTGAGTATAATTCTTAAGGATTTTGGATTTTATTTTACGACTTGCTTATCCTTTATATTCACATTTATATATATTAAGGCAACGTCATTATTCTTCTTTTGTACTATTTCTATCCTCTGTATTTCACTTATTTATCCTTTTTTTCATCTGCTTCACATATATGCTCAACTCTTAACTTTTATTTAGTTTTTTTCTACATGGTATATTGGGATATAGTTTACTTTTCTTTTTTTTTGTAGACTTAAACTCGTGCCATTGGTACTATTTTTCAAGTGGTAGTTGGAATAAAATTGTGCTTCTCTGTTAGATGAACAATATTCTGGATGCTTGTATTCCTTTGGCTTTTTTTCAATAGGTACTCTTTCCTAATCCTGCTGTAAGCGCTTTCACCTTGTATTATTATGAATATGGACTAATTCTGAAAATGAAAAATATTCAACTTGTCATATACAGGATGTGCATTCTCGAGTACCGGTATCAACTGAGCAGATTATGTGGATAAATCTAGAGGCAAGATATTATACATGAGGCGGTAAGTTTTATGCATTCTATTATTTATATTTTTTTTTATTTATAATAATTAAGTATCCAAATTTACAACGCAAATATTCTGAACATTTCGATACAATTATATTCTTTAATCATTTAAGTTTATTTTCTAATATTTCAACCAGTTCTTTACTACTTTAAAAGGGAAGCAATTTAAACATGAAATTGTTATTATATAAAAATGTATTTTCCTCTCTCGTTATGATTAATGACTCACTCCGTTCACTAAAATCATGGTCTATTCAGATATGGATAGGAATTATTTTGCTTTGCCAGCATTTAAAACTTGTAATAAAGAGCAATGATTCGCCTGAAAAAATAACCGCATTGCGGATTATCTTTATAATCTACCGCCTTTTAATTCAATAATACATGACACCCGCACAAAACTTTCCTTAAATGTAAGCGTTTTTCGTTGTTAGAAGCAGATTAGATGACCAATTTCGGTATCAGAAGAAACGAAGAAAATTCAAAATATTTTTCAATATTTGGTTATGGAACGGAATTTTAATCTTTTATGGCAGGAATTTTATTGTTATTTGACTATGATAATGGATCATGGGCATATCACCCGTGATCTTAAAACCTAACTGATACGAGAAACGGCTACAACGCCTTGGATACGAATGGATTCTACGGTAACGACTTTTGGTATTCGAAAAAGGTCTATTCATATACAGCCTAAAAAGGCTGTTAGACGCGAAAAGGGAAAGGCCATTGAAGATCTGGCCAACAACGCAGAATCTGGGGCATACCTTGGGGATATGGATTCACTATTTAAATTTATGAAACAGTTAACGAACAGGAATTCTAAAGCCAGCCACCTGGTGAGAGATGTCATCAGAACTCTCCTTAATATGAATGAACGCCAGTTGCGGCGATGAAAGGAATACTTCTCTGATATTTTAAACATCTTGTCAGAGGAAGATATTACAGAAACAGAACAACTACCAAACATTCAACCGCAACAATCCTTTATTTGGGGACCCGGAAATAACAGCCGATATACTCCACACACTATTTACTGAGGTGTGGGAGATATCCGACTAAATGGAAGGAGGACGTCATTGGCGTGGTATATGTCTACTTACTGCAGTATCGAAAATCATGGCTAAGGTAATTCCCAATAGGATTAGTGATATCGTGGAGAGCTGTCTCGAAGTTGTTTACGCTGGATCCCGTAAAGAGTCGTCTTACCGAGCACACAAATACCATACAGAAAATATTGGAGCAGTCAGCCAAAATGGGTTCGCCACTACATTTCATATTTGTGAACTTCAAGAAGGCTTTCGACAGCGTTAAGGGAGATTACAAATGGAATGCTTTGCGTCAGAGAGGTATTTCAGATAAAGTCATAGCTATGATTAAAGAATCCTAAGAAGATGCAAGGTGTCGCGTCTTGCATAGAGGAGAATTGTTCGAAATCTTTCCTGTCTGAACGGGTGTCAGACAAGGCTGCATATTATCACCAACCCTGTTTGGTCGGGAAGAGAAAAGTCTTCAATGGAGACTATTTAACATCTTAAGTCACTTTGATTACGCTGATAATGTGTATTTGCTTGCACTTAAACATTCGAACTTAGAGTCAAATGTTCGCTCATTGCATTCTAAATGCAAGGAGGCGGAACTGAAAATAATTGTGAGTTCGAACGCAAGCACACCGATTGTTCTTAACGGACAAGATATGGAATAGGTGCAAGATTTCTGTCTCTCGAAAGTATTGTCAGCATGGATGGCGGAGCCGAAAAGGATACTGAGGATCGTGAAGCTTGTCAGGCCTTCGGTTTCCTTTCTCCTTTCTGAATATTAAGAAAGATCTCACTTCGCACGAAGCTACGAGTTTTTAACGCTTGCGTCAAATTTATGGTTTTACTACGTGGAAAGTGACCTTTCGAAGAAACTGCAAACTATCGGGGACCAATACCTTCAACGCATTTTAGGAATATTCTGGCCAGAAGTGATCACCAACGACGAACTTTTGAGTACAACTGGACAGACTAAGATAGGCATTGAGATTCAAAGCCGGAAGTGGCAGTGGATCGGTCACACTTTGAGGAAACCAGAGCCAATCATCGCCAAACAGGACTCTGGATTATAATCCTCAAGGAAGAGGTCAGGTTGGTCTACCATGTAGCACATGGAAGCGAGCAGTTGGGCAGAAGGCCTGAAGAATAAACAAGTCCTGGCACCAGCTAACGGCCGATACTCAGGATAGCGGCTTGTGGAAGAGAGCTATTTCTGTCCTATGGGGTTCTTATCAGGAATTCGATTGATTAATTGATTAGGTTTTTAGGTTATTGCAGATGGAATGGCGACTTTGCTAGTGAAATTTCAAACAACTTTAACTCTTATAAAACTTAATTTTCTTAATCATAATGGGTACCAGCAGATGCAACACACTTCTCCCAACAATATACAAGTGGATTTATGCCAGATTCGTAGAATTCCGACTTTCTAGACTGAAGAAACTCCTTGAAAGCATTTTTGATGGCTGCTTCATTGTTGAAATGTTTCTCCGCCAAAAAATGGTCCAAATGTTTAAAAAAGTGGTAATCGGTAGGCGAGAAGTCTGGTGAACATGGTGGATGAGAAAGAGTCCAATACTGCAACTCGTTTAAGCTATTGACCGTACATATTTTACATGAGGTCGTCTTTTGCACAGTAAGCTCATGCGGAGCTTTTTGACTTTTCCAAACTGTTCCAAGAGCCGGGAAACTGTCGAATAGTGTACGCCCAGTTTCTCTTTAATGTCCCTTACAGTATGGCGTGAGTCAGACTCCACTTATAAACGCAGCTCGTCGTTGTCTATCGATGGTCGTGGGTGACCACATGGCCCACTTTGAAGGGTCATATCTCCTGATCGGAATTTTTCAAACTATGGCTATGTGATTCGTTCGCTTACTGTATCAGCTCCAAATGCCCTGTTGATGTTTTTGGTTGTCTCCCTTGTGTTGTGGACAAGTTGACCTCGTAAAGAAAAAGTAACCGTTTTTGACTCGATTCCATGTTTTTTTTATTTTTTTTCTCTCCGATCTAAATGAAGTCCAAAACTGAAATGATTCCATGACCAAATGTAGGAGTATTTATACTTCAATATTCATTACTATCAAAGCCACCTGGCGGCAGTTTGAGGCATGAAAATCGCAACTAACTTCACTTCATCGCAAAAGTCGTCAATTCATCTGCAACAACCTAATAGTTTTGGTAAGCTGTTTGATCGAAATGAGGTCATGTTTAGTAAAGCAAGAGTCTAACAATGTTTTCATTCTTTTGGTTACAGAAGAATAATGAATACATTTTGAGTAGAAAAATGCATTTTTTATTCCAAATTAAAGGAAACAAAATTAACAAAACAACTGAAGAGAATCGTCTACATTGCTTTCAAAATACTATTTTATATTTATATTTATGAAATACATTCTCTATAATCTACACTATTGATATAATTTGACGTTGTCGCGTTACAACACACTTCTATGCACAAAATTCCATATTAAAATCTAATTACATGTTGTACCACGACTCCATAGTGATTTGATTTACAACGAGCGACAACAATTAGTGGCCTACTTGAAAAGTACGAATTCCACTTAATGATGGAGTCAGGTACATACCTAGGTAACAAGGATAAAAAGAATTACAGTAATTACAGCTCTACTCTACGGATACGTTGACAGAATGCCTGCCTTATAGTGGCGACTTGGTGCTAGACACTCATTCAGAGGCATAAATGTATAGGGGTACAGGATACACAAGGAGCCAACCCTTTTCCATACATATCTACTATTCTTCATTATTCTTCTGTAACCAAAAGAATGAAAACATTGTTAGACTCTTGTTTTACTAAACATGACCTCTATCAAACTCTCGGTCGAAAATTACTTTCCACATTAAGCAGTTTTTTTTCCTATAGGCATTTGTGCTGTAATTCTTGTGTTTTCGTAAAGCAATTAAACGTAGCGCAATTATTACGAGCTTTGATGTTGAGGAAAGGGGAAACTAAAAATTTAAGGACGAAAAACATAAAAGAAAATTTTCACGATGGCGTGCGAATCGGACATTGCGATTTCCTATGAATTGAAAATTTAGCGGTGATAATTGTATTGCCGTCAATGAAATATGGGACCCAGCCATGCTAAAAGGATCCAGCTATAATAAGGCCTTGTTAATTAATTTTTGTGGTTTACAAATTGAAATGAATTGTTTATGTCGGAAATAATTTAAAGAAAAGTTCAAAAAATCGAAATTATAAATTTTTAAGTAGAATGAAAATTTAGTGGTTCAGTTATTGTTTTGGACATAATTAGTGTTATTACAATTGCTTCAAAAAACGTTTCTTAAATTATTTCGGTGATCATTCTATTGTGTTGTGAAATTTTGAAGTTGTGCGACAATTGAATAACCATAGCTCCACTAACGAGCACAAAAGCATCATTAGTCATTTATTCCTGCCATTGATGACTGGATACTTACTTAACTGGTATCAACATCAATCATCTTCTTATTGCCCAATCTTACACTTTCAAAATTAAAATATTCACTTTAAGCGCGTCAAGAGAATCCTAGTTGAAAGTAAAATTTTGTTAAAATCACAATAGAGAGATCGGAGTTTAAACACTCGCCTTAAGTTTTTTGAGCAACAAAAAACTTGCTATGTTATTTGACATGTTTTATCTGCCAACAAGTCGGGAAAACATTTATTATTTTTGGGACAAGCTTAAAATGCGTAGAAAGTCAGAATGCATATTAGGGTGATAAAACATCAGATTGAATAAGAAAATTGGACTTCTGGGTCATGGCTGATATCAATTATTTAACACTTAACTGGGATTGCGATCAACAATTCCTCTACACAAAATAAACATTTCATTCGTTCATTTATGCAAGGATTTGTGAGGGGGGGGGGGGATAAAAAAAAATTGCGTTGATGTTAATAATTGTTTGACTGATTGCTTTAATTACTTTCAAAATTCTCTACATAGAATGTTACGAACTAAATTCTATGTAATTCGGAGCATGAATATAAAATCATGAAACTACACATTTGTATGGGATGGGGTTGAAGTGTTGTATAAATCGTAAAACTTTCGATGAGGATCCATTTCTTTCGAAAGGTGTTCGCACAAAATTTCAATATCGAAGCTTTAAATTTGCGGGTAATCAGTTGATCTATTGAAATTGGTCGAAACTTCACTTCTGTATGGGAGAGGATAGAAGTGTCAGGGGATTAAAAAACTTTTGATGAAACTCTCTTCCAAATATTTTAAAAGTTATAGTACAAATTTTCAAATTATTTGTTTCTAATGTATTGGTGATAATAGATTTACTAAAAATGACCGAAATCTTTTATTCGACAGTTAACATCTTAAAATTTTTTACTTTTTTTTTATGAATTCACCAAATTTTCAAGATCCTAACTTAATGTTTCAATCAAAACAATTTTGCGTTTTTCTGGTTTTTTTTACAGTATGTGTTTTTTCAATGTACATGAAGCAGCTCCAGCAGGTTAGGGCACTCTTTCGCTTCATAACAATACTAGTTAAACTTATAAAAATTATTTTTATTTTACATCCAGTATGTATCTGCAAAATTTGAACTTTGTATCTTTTACCAAAGCCCTAAAAAAATTACTTACCCCTTCCACCCTAACTAGAAAATTTTATCAAAATTATAAATAGAACAGCTCTGCAATCTGACGAAACTTTCAACTTAATATCTGTATTGGATTTTGAGATATTAAGGTTTAAAATTTTTAAAAATGCTCCATTTCACATGGATGTGTCTAATGGCTAAAATTTTTCTGCATCCGGAATGCGTTACCGTCAATTCTGAGCAACCCGGCGACCATAGCTCAGCCGCAAGCAACCGCAGCTTGAGTCCATTGTCCTTTCTCTCTCTTTTTCGTCTTCTCAGCAACACTGAGGCCACTCTCTGCGCACGCGCCCGCAGTTGGCCAAAAATTCCGCACCCTTCCACACCGAACCGAATCTGAAACACCAGACGCAGAACTAGGCAGTATCTAAAAATATCCAGAGGAAATTCTTCGCTCGTCGCGGCGGGGAAAAATTTCGTGTAATCCACGCCATCCACTGAAGATTCCTGACCGGCGAATAAGAAGAAATTGATTTTTCTCCGAAACTATTTAAGCTACATGTAAACTTGAAAATGAAGTCAAACTATAATGAACTGAATATCGTAAATGTCGTATTGATCCGATCTTCTCTCCTCTTCCCTCTACCTCTACCATCTATGTTGGATTTTCATTGCAACTAGGAAGGGGACGAATTTTCGCCAGAATTTGTTTTATTATACTTACTTGCGATGGCGCTACAGCCAAAATCGGGCCTTAGCCTATTGTATACTCCGCCTCAACTCTTCTCGGTTCAGTGAAGTGCGTCGTCTAGTTTGAGAATCTTAGCAGTGATTTGCTGCCTATTTCAATAGAATCCTCCCATTGCTTCCGTGGTCTTCCAACTGGTTTCTGTCAACCGACTTTCCCCTTTTGTGTTCGTTTGGGAATTCTTCCGTCATGTATCCGCTCCCAATGTCGTTTCGAGTTTTATGAGGGTTGACGCTTCTAGATTGTTGAATATGACATTAAATTCTCTACTGTATCGCATCCTCCAGACCCAGTCTACCCTCACAGATCGCAGGATTCTTGTAATAACCGTTTTCTTCAAATGCGTTAAGTAATTTTTTAGACGCCAGTGTTAATGTCTACGTTTCGTTGCCATAGTATAGCACAGATCTTAATATCGTTTTATATAGTTTAAGTTTAGTTTTCCTGTGTACGTTTCTTTTTTTTTGTATCGGTAGCACCGCATAATACGTCTTATTCGCCATCATTGTCCTTCGCTTCCTTCCTTCGATAAGTGTTCTACGTTTTCTACAATAGGTTATAGTCTCCTACTGTAATATTTTGTCTGATTGTCGCCTTTACCCTAGTTTGTATCATAACTTTTGTTTTGTTTTCATTAAGTTTAGGTTCAGGTGGTAGAAGGGTGGTTTCGAAGAACCACATAGCACTAGTGCCTATTATACTCCCCCTATTGATTATGAAATAGATGTTAACATATTCTTCTTATACTAGCAACTTAGTATAGTTTGCGAAACGAAGCAGTTTTAGATGTTTGACGCCTCTGAGGCATCTCATCGCCTTAAAAAAAGCATTCAAAACTTATTATTACAAAAATTGTTTAATATTAGAATACGTGGATAGGAACACAAGTGGTTTACAAATTATTTACACAATAGAAAACAATTTATACAAGTAGGAAAAAAACAAAGGTACAATAACAGAAGTTGGAACAGGAATAACACAACAAACAACACTATTTATAATTTACATTAACTCGATAAATTAAATCAGGATGAATGATAAATTGTACAAATATGCTGATGATATGACACTGATTTACGCGGAATCAGAAATGGAAAATTATACGAATTAAAATATGGAAAATTAGAGCATGGGATGGACCTAAATAAATTAACCGTAAACATAAACAAAACAAAAACGATGATCTTAAACCCAAAATCAACAACACAAATAACAATTAAATACAAAAGATAAATAATAGAACAAGTAAAAAAATTTAAATATCTTGGATTAACATTGGATGAAAATCTGAACTGGAAAGAACATATAAAAAATATAAAAAACAAATCATCATAGCAGGAATATTCAGACGAATAAGCAAACTTATACCTGAAAAATTAAAACTATCAACATTTTACTCATTATTTCATAGGAGATTACTTTATGGAATAGCAATATGGTTATCTTCATTTGCTAAAGAAAACCTAAAAAAGATACAAATAATTGAAAACAAGGCAATCAAAAATCTATTTATTTGCAATAAACTAGAAAGTACTAACACTATGCATGCAGAAAAACAATTACTAAAAATTGAAGATTAAAAAAGCAAAAATAACAAAATAAACGCAACATTGCAATTGAGCCGTGAAGTCCGTTAACATCTTACAAGAGATACAAACCAAATAAGAACGCAGAAGGTAACAACCACGAAATATGGAAAATACTCGGCTATCAACAACGCAGCAATAGCATACAACATTATACCAAATAACATAAAACTATTACAAAAAAAATAACTTCCAAAAACAATTTAAAAAATATTATCTTAATATGTACACACGCTTAAAGTAACATCTTTCTCTTTTACTTTATTATTTTAATAATAAAGTATTGCGATCGACTTGGAAAAAAAAATTTGCTACCCTGAAATTTAGTTTTTTCTCGTTTCATGACTAAAATAGCTTAAAAATGCAAAAAAAAATCCGTCTGTCTGTACGCCGTACACCGTCCGACGTACGCCAGTGTGTACGCTCAGCGCACATTAACTTACAAACCCTTTAAGATAAGAAGTTCATTTTTAGGGGGATTGTAGATAGTTGCGGATCTCAGGTGGACAACCATTTTGAGGGGTTTAAGTGTTCAGGGGGAGGCAGGGGGAGCGCTTAAACTAAGAAATCAAATATCTCAACTATGATTCCAGTTAGGAAGCTAAAAATCAACATACATATAGATGGGTTTGTGGGACAAGCTTCAAAAATAATTTAATTTTTTTATCCATTGGAGTGCAAGAAGGGGGGCAGGGGTGCTAAAAACCAATTGTCGGCCGTTTTTTTTTAAATGATTATATCTTCGAAATTACTTCCTATAAAAAATTCATATTTTGGGACCATTAAGGTGGCATATAGTTCCACTAGAATCAGTTTAGAGGGAGGCTAATTATTGTAAGGGGGAGGGTCAGGGGGTGCAAAGAAAAATACTTAAAAATCAATATCTCGGCTATTTATTAAGCTATGTAATTGAAACTTGGAACGTATGCTATACTAGCGGATTACTAGAAATATATAAAATTTGGACTTAGTAGTAGTGGGGAAAATGGGGAGCATTTCAATACGGGTGCACTTTACAAAATATGAAATTAAAATTATAGAACTACATAGTATTTAATTTTGGTGAACATTTTAAGATGGGGGCTATAAGGGGAGGGATGTGGTAAGCAAAAATGTCGAAAATTTTGAGTGATTTTTTTAGGGCTCTGGTGAAAGATACAAAGTTTTAAATTTTTCACGTGAATACAACTATTTGATATACATAGAAAAAAAATAATAATTTATTTCATAATTGTTATGCACCGAAGTGGGGGTCTAACGTGCACAAGGTGTGAAAATTTTTTAATGAAATTTTAAGGTTGAAAATTTGTGAAATGCATTTAAAACAATCCCTAAAAGTATGAAATATTAACTGGTCGAATACCTTCAAAACTTCTACCCCCACCCATACAAAATTATTTTTTGGAATATTTTTAAGAAAACAATTATCACCTAACTATTAAAAGTTATCAATTAAAAATTTTGCACAAAAAATTCTAAATATTATTCAAACCAAACTGTATCAAAAGTTTTGAGATCGCCTGCCCCTCTTCTCCCTCCCATACAAAAGTATGTTTTCAATCAAATTCAATAAATCAACTACTAACCAGCAAATGAAAAGCTAAGAACTTGAAATTTTGTACGAGCACATTAAGAAAAATGAAATAAGACTGCATCACAAATTTGATTCCCTTACCTCCTCTACCCCCTCCTATACAAATATTTGATTCCTTGAATGTAAAATACACCGAATTTTATGAAAAATCTATGCAACTTCGTCTATGAAACTGACATTTTATACAGAGAATATTGGATGTGATTCAAGCAATCAATTAAAAAATTATTAAAATCCACCTTCCCATACTATCACCTCTCCCTCACCCTCCCCTCATAAAAAGCCAAACTTGCATAAACGAATGAAATATTGATTACATGTACTGGAACTATTGATTGTATTCGCAATTAAGTGTTAAATCGACAGCAGTCCTGCCCTAAAGGGGATTCCACTTGTGACAGGGGGTTCCAATTAGTCTTCCTTAACCACTCTAACCTACATATTGACTTTCCATGCATCCTCAACTATTCCTAAAAGTAATAAAGTTGCACCCGACTTGTTGGCAGTTTATTTATAATCATTTGGATTTTAATTATAACTATATTATATTATATTTTGCATTAAATTACATTTTGAATCAAACTAAATTATATTTAGCTACAAATTATGAATTATGAAAACAATTATAATAAACTTCCAACAAGTCGGGCGAAACTTTATTATTCTTGGGACAAGTTGCGTGGGAGTCAATATGCAGGTTAGAGTGGTTAGGGAAGACTAAGTGAAAGGGGGTTCTTGGGCAGGGCAGTTATCAATTTAACACTTTGTAGAAACGTTCAAAAGCTCCAGTATATATAATCAATATTTCGTTCGTTTATTTATGCAAGTTTGAGTTTTGTGAGGGGAGGGTTGAGGGGTGATAGTAAGGGTCGATGGATGTTAATAGTTTTTTAATTGATTACTTGAATCACGTCCAATATTCCTTGTATAGAGTGTCAGTTTCATAGACGAAGTTGCATAGAATTTTCATAAGATTCTATGTATTTTACGTTCACGAAACCAAACATTTGTATGGGAGGGGGTAGAGGAGGTAGGGGAATCGTAAAAATTGTGACGCAATTCTATTTCCTTTCTCATGTAGTGTGCTCGTACAACATTTCAAATTCGTAGCTTTTAATTTGTTGGTTATTAGTTAATTTAATGAAATAGGTCAAAATGATACTTTTGTATGGGAGGGGGTAGAAGGGCAAACGCGATTGCAAGACTTTTAAAGGAATTTCATTTCAATTATTTTTTTAAGTTTTCGTGCAAAATTTGAAATGGATAGCTTTTAAGAATTAGCTGATAACTGATTTCTTAAAAATGCTCGACAAAATAATTTTGTATGGGAGGGGGTAGAAGTGGTGGGGAAATGGCAAAATTTGTGAAACAATTTTTTTTTTCTTCTCTTGTAAGGTACTCGTAAGAAATTTCAAGTTCGTGGCTTTTAATTTGTTGGTTATTAGTCGATTTAATGAAATTGGTCGAAATCATACTTTTGTATGGGAGGGGCTAGAAGAGCAAGTGCGATTTCAAAACTTTTAAAGTAATTTCATTTGAAATATTTTTATAAGGTTTTTTGTAAAATTTCAAATTGATAGCTTTTAATAGTTAGGTGATAATTAATTTCTTAAAAATGGTCGAAAAAATAATTTTGTATGGGACGGGGTAGAAGTCTTGAAAGTATTCGACCAGTTAATAATTCATACTTTTAGTGATTTTTTTTGAAATGTATTTCCCAAATTTTCAATTTTCTACCTTAAAATTACATCCAAAAATTTTCAGTTTTCGTGTTTTTTTCGCTCTACATGAAACACCTTGTGGCCATTAGACCGGGGTGGTCGGTTCGTAACAATTGTGGATCAAATTATTTTTTTTCTATGTATATCAAATAGATGTATCCACATGCCAAATTTGAAGTTTCTATCTTTGACCAGAGTCCTAGAAAAATCACTCAAAATTTTCGACATTTTTGCTTACCACCTCCCTCCCTTTACACCCCCTAACTTAAAATTTTTTTTTAATTAACTATTGTGTAGTTCTACAATCTGACAAATTTTCGATTTGATATCTGTACTATTTTTTGAGATATAGGGATTTGTAATTTTGAAAAGTGCGCCATTTTTGAAATGCTCCCCATTTCCCCCCAGTACTAATATTTCAACATGTTATATTTTTTTTGTATTTAACTAGTATATTTAAATATAAGTTTCAAGTTTCAATTACATAGCTTAAGAGATAGTCGAGATATTCATTTTTAAGTGTTTTTCTTTGCACCCCTCCTGACCCTCCCCCTTACATCAATTAGCCACTTTTTAAGCTGATTCCAATGGAACTAACTGCCATGATGGTCTTAAAATATGAATTTTTCACAATAAGTAATTCCGAAGATATAATCATTTGAAAAAACAATTCGGCCGACAATTCGTTTTTAGCCCCCCCTTTTCGGACGCCAGTGGAGAAAAAAATTAAATTATTTTTGAAATTTGTCCCGCAACCCTCTCTATATGTCTACTGAGTTTCAAGTTTCTATCTGCATTCGTGAGGGAGATATTAGCAAGTGTAGTTTTCGACTTTTTCCCTCCCCCCGCCTCCCCCTTCCACCTAACACCCCCCAAAATTTAGAAAATAGAGCTCACTTACCCAATCAACAATTCACTCAAAAAGGAACATTCTACCTTTAACGGTCTCGGAGATATGAGTTCATAAGTACGGCGTACGGCGGACGGCGTGCGGCGGAACGGATTTTTTTTTTTGCATTTTTAGGCTAATTTAGTCATGAAACGCGAAAAAAAAAAATTTCAGGGTAGCAAATTTTTTTTTTCTTGTGTCGATCACAATACTTTATTATTAGAATAATAAAGTAAAAGTCTTATATGAGCATAGAGCCTAAACAAAAGGACATTGACATTGGAGATTTGCAGGTAGTGACAACGATAATGTTCGTTAGTACGTAGTCCAACTTCCTTTGCTACCGATTCAAGGCTTATTTCTTTAGCACTTTTCAAAGGTCTTGCAAGTATGTTTATGTCGTCGGCATATGCTACGAGCTATTTGGTTTTGGAACATAGTACTCCCTTGGTATCAACGGGATGCTTCCGAATAACATAGTCGAATGTCAAATTGAAATGCATGCGAGCCTGGCCTTGTTTAAGGCCGTTTTCAGTTCTAAAGTTGTCAATTTTTTACTCTAGATGAAATCTGTGTTTGCCTTACTGTGTGTAATATCAGAAATAATGCTCGCACAGAGTCGCCAAGAGTACAGAAATATTTGTTGTAGCTGTCTTTGTCTGTTTGTCCGTCTGTTTACAACATAACTCTCGAACACTTTGGCCTATTGTGCTGAAATTTATCTTAAGTCATTTTTTTTCTACTCCCTTCCTTACAAATGTACAATTTCCAAAAATGCATTTATTTGGTTTTCATTGCAACTATAACAGCTAAAAGAATGATTTTTTGCCACAATTAATTTCAATATACTTACTTACTTACGATGGTGCCACAGTCCAAATCGGGCCTTGGTCTCCTGAATACTTCGTCTTCATCCACCTCGGTTTAGTGACCGCGTCCTCCAGTTTGAGAATTTCAGCAATGATTTGCTGTGTGCGTCAATCGAATCCCCCCAGAGCTGCCCAGGCTTTCCCTACGGTCTTTGGCCATTAACTTTCCCCTTTAGTGGGCATTTGGGAGTTCTTCCGCCCTCCATCCGCTCCACATCACCAGCCCATTGTAGCTTCTTAAATTTGATGAGTGTTGACACTTCTGGATTATCGAAGATTTCATACAATTCTCTATTGTATTGTGTTCTCCATATCGAGTCTTCCCTCATAGGTCCAAGCATTCTTTCTCTCAAAGGCGTAATTAATTTTTTGGATGTCTGAGTTAATGTCCACGTTTCGCTGCCGTAACGCATAACTGTTTTATATAGTTTAAGTTTGGTTTAGTTTGGTTTTCCTGTGCACGTTTTAGTTTTTATTTATTGAAAGTACCGAATAATACCTCTTGCTTTCCATCATTATCCGCCCTTTAATTTCGATGGGTTCGCTTCCATCCTTCGACAGGTTTGCCACTAGGTATGTATACAAAGTTCTCTACGTTTTCTAGGCTATAGTCTCCTACTATGATATTTTGTCTAGTTGGCGTATTTTTCCTAGTTTGTGTCGTAACTTTTGTTTTGTTTTCGTTAATACGAAATCCGACTTACCTTGCGAGTCAAGGTTTTCAAATAATTCTTTAGCACTCTCCAGAAATCTGGCAAGGATATCTCTGCCGTCAGCATATGCTACGAGTTGTGTGGGTTGTGTGGCTCTCTCTCTTTTACAATTTTTTTTTTTCGTTATGATCTCATAAGTTGTCCACAACAAAGATATTTCTCGGTAGTTATAGCAGCAGAGTTTGTCACCTTTTTTATAAATTGGACATATGATGCTCTTGCGCCAATCTTCAGAAAGTGTTTTCTGCGTTCATATGTCCGTGACTAACCTGTGTAGGAGCTGTGCTGTTGCAGGTGTCGCCGGCTTTTAGAAGCTCAGCTGTAATTTGAACAGTGCCCGGCGCTGTTGTTGTGTGGGTAATTCAGGGCTGTTTTTCCTTCTTCAAGTGCCGAAGAACTCAAACAGGATCTTTTATCAGCTGTTACATCAGTTATATCTGCTCTTATGTCTACTGCTTCTTTTCGTGCAGATGAGGGCTCGGATCGAGAACGTGATCAAAGTATTGCGCCCATCTTAGTTTTATATCTTCCGCTACTTATAATGTCGTCTTCTGAAACCTTGCAGAGAGTTGTCTTTGATTGGTATTCCTTTTTCATCCTCTTAACAAGGGAATACGCGGCTCTTGTGCTGTGTAATTTAAAATGATCGTCCATGTTTTTAATTTCGTCATTACTGTACTTCCATTTTTTTCTGACTGCATATTTTAATTAATTTTATTATAATTGTAACCAATTTAAAAAAAACTATCAACTTCCCCTCACTCTTTCTACGATTTCCCATACAAATTTTACGAGATTTCAATTATATTAATTTTCTGCAAAACCGTCAAAGTTATCAACTTTAAATTTTATGGAAAGTATACTATAGCAAATATCATTGAAAAATTTGGTTTTGATTCGAAAACTCCTTCTGACCCCTCCCATACTAATGCACAAATTTGGTAAATGTATGTTTCATTGAAACTAGAAACAGTAGAAATCCCTTAATAATTGGAATAGATGTAAAAAGAAATATCAACTTCGCTTCTTTAAATTCCTTCCACCCCCTCCCATACAAATTTCTATATTAGAAATTCAAGAAAAGTGTTTCTCCTTCGAACATATGAGAACTGTCGACTTTAAAATTGTTACAAAGTAATGTGATTAGGATGTTGATAAGCAGTTTCAAAATCATCCAAAACCTTCCACTTCCTCTGCCACCTCCCATACAAATGCCTTAAATATAGGCAAAAATTTATCAATTTCCTCGAAAATTATGAAAGCTACAAACTTAAAATTCAGCATGAAATATTTTGCATACCACGTTCGGTGTCATGTACAAAAATGAAAAAAAAAACTCCTTCCTATGCATCTACCACCTACCGTACAAAAGTTTTTATTCATTCTTCGAAGAATTTGGGTTGACATATTTTCCGGTATATTATCTTTCTCATTTCATCTACGTTATCGTATGATTGGGCTTTACGCTCAATCATATTTCTGTTATGTTATTCTCTGTGCTGATCACAATACTTTATTATTAGAATAGTAAAGTAAAATTTAAAACATTTTAGAATTATAAAAGATGATAAAACAAAATGTTGAATTGAATAATAGAAATAAATAGCTAAATGTTACTGATGGTGAAAGTGCAAAGACGACGAAAAAACCTCATCATTCTTTACAAAGAAGGATTTTCGGAAATTTCTAAATGAACATCATCAATTTCCATATGTGCTGGCATTAATGCTAATCGAAAGTGAAAATGAGCGAAAATTACTCCCAATACATTCAAATTAGTTTCATCCAAGCTCGTTTACAATTTCCTGTCTCATATTTCATTTCTAAGGCAACATAAAAACTTTCCTCTTTATAACCTTCATTCCGACTACAAAGCTCGCCAACATTCTTCTTTCATCATCTTTCCCGGTACTGATGTATCTAAATGCTTATTTTACGCTTAAGAATTCATTGCTTTAATTATGCATCCTTTCTCTAATGCATTTAAAATTATAACTAACGAGTTGGGATTCATTACCCAGTAGGTATCTCGTTCGTTAAGGTGTGTGCTGCCATGTCGTTTCATAATAAAAACATTTCTTAACACCCACCCTAATACCAAGCGCCTGTTTTTATACGTTAATGTCGCCGACCATATCCCGGCACTTTCTTTCTCATTTCTTTTCATAAATCCCTTTCCTTGGCTTTCTGTCAACTCGTTGCAAACACAATTACTCTAATTGTGTTTTCTTCATTCCCATGGCCCGCGGCTGTTTTCCTCATAACCTCAAATTTAAAATCTCCGCGGCTAATAAATGTTTCTAATTATATTTTCGCACTAATTTACTAATCAGCCTTTCGTTCTCATTTGGGGCGAAAATATCGGGTAGGTTTTGCTGTACAAACGAAAACGTTGTCGTCCTTGTTGGCTATAGTCTTTACGACAGACACCCGTCAGGATAGTAATAATTTCTCATTAGGCAACAAAAAAAAGGGAAAAAACCAAGGCTACATTATATAGACCTTAAAATCCTAGAGGCAAAAGTGATTAAGGTGACTTATCCCTTCTGAATCCTTTCCGTACCATCGGTCTTTCTGATTAATCTAATTCTTATGCTTCGGCTCACTGACCAACCCTTTTTCTGATTTCGTCCACAGGTTTTCAATTCATTTCAGCGTAATTTAGCGTACGAAAGCAGCAATTCTATGGGAAAGTGTGTCTCAAAGCAACCATCACTGGCTAATTTGGCTGATACCGACTTTATAACTTCCAAAGGGACTAAGAGGGAGTTCTCGGAGATTTCTGATTGCACACCGATTTACGAGGACGACGAGATTACCGAAAGCAGTGAAGAGGAACGGAGCATTGAAAATGTGGTAAGGGTTTGACAATAAAAAAATGTACTTTATTTTTCGGTTTATGTTATAGCATTGTTGTAAAACGTGGGGTTGAAGCAGCGGTTGTTATTGGTGTTTACCTTGTTTATTAAAATAAAAATTTTTAGAATAGACTTAACATTTAATTGTAATATTTTGCTCGACGCAATAACTGCGATGAAAGGATAGCAGACACAATGATTCAAGGACACGTTACTTAGGAGTAAGCCCATTTTCGTAGAAGTGTGAATAAAATGTCTCAGTAGCAAAAACTCTGTAAACATCAAAGATTCTACGCCTTGAACGAGAATAATTGATACGAAAACCGATGAGTTATTGAAGCAGTAATTTGAATATTAAATTTGTTTGTTTACTAGCGATTGCCCGCGACTTTGCCCGCTAAGAATCGCAAAATAAGCAATTTTTTCGAATGTGGTTTATAATACATTATTCTACAATGGTGCTACAGCCTAAATCGGACCTTGGCCTCCTGACATGCAGGTTCCTTAACATTTTCATTACTTATTGTGGAAAGGTTGTTAGCCCTTCGCACAACCCTCTTTCTACGAATTTTTGCGCCGACCGGGACTTGAATTCACGACCTTCGCATTACAAGACCAGCACGCTACCCACTAGGCTACACCTTAGCTTGTAATACTTTATGCGGGACATATAATCTAACTAGTTTAATGGCCCTTTGAAGACAATGCTTTGTATTTTGTTGGAATAAGAACCATAAATTATTAAGAATGAAACCACGATACTCGCATTTGTATGGGACACGCTCGTAATCAAAACAATCCCGTGATCTGAGATCATATAAATACGTATTGAGATCACATATGTACATAGTTGTAGCTTGTGTTAATTAAAAAAAAAGCTCAAATAAAATAATATAACAAAAAACATATTAGGACTACGATGATGCGTAAAGCCCAATCATACGATACTATAGATAAAATCGAAATTTTTGTGATATTAGGAAATTTTGTATGGGGAGTGGTAGAAGGGGTGACAGCACTGAACGAATGCTTCAGAAATTGAGTAGGTACTGAGAAACTTAGTGCTTGGATTTAATGAAATTGTGCAATTCGTATGGTTGGTGGTAGAAAGAGTTGGGGGTTTTGGTGGTTTTTCGAGAAACAACTGTGATCACCAAGCAATTGATATATTTTAAATTTGAGATCAGTAACATTCACGCTTTTCAAGAAAATCGAATTTTTGAAAAGTTGTGAAATTGTGTTATATTGTATGGGAGGGGGTAGAAGGAGTGAAGCTAATCGGTTAATTTTTTCCCGATATTAATAATAATACTTATTAAGTATTTGATATAAAATTTTAGCTCGATGAAAGTTATATGTATTGAGAAAATGGGTGTAAAGTATTTCATGAAAAAGTGCAGTTTGTATGGGAGGTGGTGGAAGAAGTGAGGGGTTCTTAGTAATTTTTTGAGAAACTACTACAATCATCATGCAGTTGATATATTTTAAATTTAAGATCAGTAACATTCATACTTTCCAAAGAAAATCGAATTTTTGAAAAGTCGTGGAATCGTGTCACATTGTATGGAAGGGGGTAGAAGGAGTGAAACTAATCGATTATTTTTTCCCGATATTTAAAATAATGCTAATTAAGGAATTAGCGCAACTTTTTAGCTCAATGAAAGTTACACGTACTGAGAAAATTGGTGTATAGTATTTCATGAAATAGTGTAATTTGTATGGGAGGTGGTCGAAGGAGTGGGGGATTCAAATAATTTGTATACCATAGATCACATTTATGACAAAAATAATATGTTCTAAATTTCAAATGATTCGCTCCAATTGTTTTCAAGAAAACTCGATTTTTACATATTTGAGTGATTTGAGTCATTTTGTATGTGAGGGGGTAGAAGGCGTGGGGGTATTGAAATAAGGCCAAAAGTAGATTACATCTCGGCGCATACCTAATAAACTGTGAAAGTTGCATTACAATCGGCTCAGCGGTTTTTGCGTGAAAGCTGGACATACAGACAGAGAAGAATTTTAAAAACGTGTGTTTCTGGTTATTTATTGCTAAAATAAAGCGAAAAACTAACTTATAGCCATTTATAAATAAATAACAGACAGACACTAAAATTATATTTATATGTTTAGATTTTTCTGAGAGAGTTAAATTTATCGAACTAGACTAGAGTCAAATTTAGTTCAACAATCCCATTTTTCAGATTTACTTAGCTGCGGTTTATTATTTCTTGGCAGTGGAAATGATGATAGCCAAAGAGTGGTAGTGTTAAAAGATGCATTCAGACATGACCATTTTTTCGCTCCCAGTTGTGTGAACAGTTCATACGCTAAGAAATTCCCACGTTTACAAAAACTACAGCAATTTTTTTAGTTTTTATGTGGACTCGAGCGGATAACATAGAGCCATAGCTTGTGCAATTAACGAGGGCCGCTTTATCCCTGGTTCTCTATAAATTCAAATGCCCTTATGATTCGCGCACTGCCTGTACTAAAACTGAGAAATAGTAAATAGAAATTCATCAATATTTCAAAATATCGTTATTTAATCAAAACTGTCGATCAAATTTTATGCACGAGTATAACTTTAGACTCATGTAACTACATACAAAGAAAATACCATCTCAGTCATTCAAAATGCCAAAGACATTTTTCAAGCTGTACAATTCTTTTAATATGATAAAAAAAACGCTCCTGTGATGTAATTTTCGAAGCATTATATCGAAATAAATTCAGCACATTTAAATATGTCGTATCAAATCTTCATTGACATTGATTACAAGCTTAGCTGATTTCTTAAAAAAAGGAATAAAAAAAATTGACTCATTGTACGTAGCAGGCCCGTGAAAAATACTCGCTATAGAAATAGGTAAGTCCTTGCCAAAAAGAATAATCGTATCCGGGGTAAGAAAAAAATGTAACGAAGAATAGTAGCGTTGCCGTAAGCGAAATCCTTCGCTAATGTCACTTTTGATCAATATACCACCTCAGGCCAAATGCCTGATTCATGGTTTAGCGCTGCGGTTGTTGCTAGCGTTGCTTCCATCACCAGCAATTTACTTCGCATTTCAGATGAACTGATTTCGCTTATTCTTTTCTCTCTCCCTCACTGTATTTTACCCTGATGAATGCTTTAGATTAAAATGACAGCCTTCACTCGAATAGTGAGTACGCATTTTTCATGTAAGACATAATTACGGAAAGCGACAAAAAAAAGTCATTGAGGAATTTCTATTCCATGTCTACGAGTATATCGACTGCTCGAGAATTGTCGAGCTATTGTCCTTGGAATTATGGGGTGGATTCGGATTTTTATCGATATGCCTATTAAAACCACGTTAAGATTTCAGACCGGAAAGTTACGTGATGTATAAAGTTATGAATAAAGAGCTATGACATAGAAAAACCTATCGATTAGTCCAGTAATTCTTTTTTTCTTTTCATAAATTAAGTCACAAATTATCTGATATGATTTTCGCTTTTATGAGTTGAAGATTCTAATAGTCAAAAATGTGCACGCAACAACTTGATTTTCGGCCTTAAAATAGAACAAAAAAATAGAGTCTGGATCAGCATAACCAAAATGTCCTTTATACAGTCATGTGTCAAAATAAAAAAAAAACAATAAGTAGGAAAAAAAAAATTAAGCCTATATGCAATTTTGTATTGCGAAATTTTTCATTCAGGTAATATAATTTATTTCTTCTTCTTCAATGGCGCTACAGCCCAAATCGCACAACCCTCTGTCTACGATTTTTTATTTTCGTAGATTGAGGTAACCAAAGTATACCCAAGCAAGTAATGTGCTGGAATTATGCGTCGATTTGAACCCATGACCTTCACATTGTAGACCAACACGCTACCCACTAGGCTACACCCTAGCTGAATTTATTTCTTGACTGAACACAATTTCTGCTTTCATTTGTCAATCTTTCCCAAAATCAATACAGGGTTATTCGGCAATTTGCTTAATCTTTTACGACTACTCACACCTTTTTAAGCTAAGCTTTACTGGAGATATCGTTAAGACACACAGACAGACGTCAAAACAAATCTTACGTTTTTTGAAAATTCTATGTTGTAAAGCTTTTGAAACAAATACTGATTGTTATATGTGCATATTTGTACTCAATATAGAATCTGAGAGTATTATAAGTTTGCTCTAAACTTTTTAACGCCAAAAAACAAGCTTCGCACAAACGCGCCAAAGGTACAAAAATATTTGTAGGCGCTCAAAAATCTCAAAACCAGATGTCCGCCCGTCCATCCTTCCACCCTTCTGTGCGCTCTCTAACTTGAGAACGCGTTGAGCTAGAAAGTTCAAATTTCGTACAAGTCGTTTTTGACAAAAAAGTAAGGTTAAGTTCGTGAACAGGCCAAATCGCTTCGCCCCTTCTACTTCTTTTAATACAAAATGACACAATTTCGCAATTTTACAATAAACGGACTGAAATTTAGAAAATATTACTTTTAGGATGACTTCAATCGCCCGTATACAAATTATTCGTGTCCTTCCTTTCTTTCCACCACCTCCCATACAAATTGCACTTTTTCAAGAAATGCTGTAAGCCGATTTACTCAGCGCGTATAAAATTTATCGAGCTGAAATTATGCACTAAATATTTATTTGGAATTATTAATAAGACTAAGAAAAGTTAGACGACTTGCTTTATCCCTTCTACCCCCACCCATACAATCTGACACGATTTCACAACTTTACAAAAAGTAAATTTTCCTAAAAAGTATGTATGCTACTGATCTGAAATTTAAGACATATTAAAAGCATGATGTTCAGAGTTATTTCTGAAAAAGTCATTAAGAACTCGCCCCTCTTTCTACCACCTCCCATATAAACTGTGCAAATTGACTAAATCCAATACACTAATTTTCTCAGTACCACTTAAATTTTTGAATCCTAAATTTTGTATAAAACATTTTGATAGCAACTCTAGCGAGATGTGAACAAATTTGCTCAGTGTCGTAACCCCCTCTACCACTTCGCCCTAATTTATTAAAATCAAAAAAAATTCTCTTTCATCTAGAGTATCGTACGATTAGCCTTTACGCCTAATAGTAGTCCTGTTACGTTTTCTTTATACATATTTTCTAAAATTTCCAATTTAGTGCAGTTAAATGTAAATCTGATATTATGTTTGGTGGTAATCTGGTTGGGAGTACTTTCATCTTTGAGGAGTTTTGCTATAAGAGGAACTCTTGTATCTGGGCTGAAAGACAGTTATTATACTCTAGATGAAATCTGAGAGTACTATAAGTTTGCCACAAAGTTTGTAACGCCATGAAATAAGGCTCGAAGAAAAAATGAATGATACAGAAGGTCATATAATCACTCAAAAATCTCAAAACCGGACGTCCTTCCGTCTGTCTGTCCGTCAGTCTGTCCGTCTGTCTGTTCGCTCTTTAGCTTGAGAACGCGTTGATCTAGAAAGTTCAAACTTTGTACACGTTGTTTTGACAAAAAATTAAGGACAATTTCGTGAACGGGCCAAATCGCTCCACTCCTTCTACCCCCTCCCATAAAAAATGACACAATTACGCAATTTGTCAATAAACAGCTTTTCTCGAAAAGTATAAATGCTATTGATCTGAAATTTAGAATATAATTATTTTATGATAATTCCATTCTACTGTATAAGAATTATTTGTGTCCTCCTCATCCTTCCACCTCCTCCCATACAAACTGCACTTTTTCATGAAATGCTCTAAACCAATTTACTCAGTACGTATACAATTTATCGATTTGAAATTGTGCACTGAACATTTATTTAGAATTATTAGTAAGATCAAAAAAAAAATTAGACGATTAGCTTTACCCCTACTACCCGCTTCCATACAAAATGGCACAATTGCGCGATTTGGCATTAAACGAATTTGCTCAAAAAGTATAAAAGCTATTGATCTGATATTTTGAATATATTACTTCAGTAAATCTAGTACACTAATTTTTTCAGTACCTATTAAAATTTTGAATCATTAATTTTGTATAAAACATTATGATAGCAACCTTAGCGTGATGTAGAAAAAAAGTTCAATGTCGTCACCTCCTCTACCACTTCCCCTTCAAAATTTCTTAAAATAAAAAATTTCTCTTTCATCTAGAGTATCGCACAATTGGGCTTTACGCCCATTCGTAGTCCTGTTATGTTTTTTTAATAAAATTAGCCACATTGATTTTAAGGAACTATGATAAATATTTTGCGATGATTTTCTGCCGCACCAATAAACATATTATTAAGGACTTGAAAGTGAAATCACGATTTTCTTAACATTTTAGAAAACTGATTTCATGTGCATATGAAATTTTGGACAAGTGGGGGAAGGGGTGAGTACTTCTTTAGTACTACGAAAGTCATTTTTTTCTAATAGTGCACTCAGAGAAAAAAATCATTATATTAACAAAAAACTACAGTATAATCAATGAAAATTTATATTCCGTGCGAACTTATGCGAATTTTTATTAAACGGTAAAAATGTTTTCTTTAACATAATAAAAACATATCTAATATAAATAAAGTATATTTTTATTGAAGTAATAAAATATTTAATTGTTTTAAGCAAAAAATGGTATGGGATTGGGAAGGTAAGGGGAAGGGGGAGTGAGAGGACGGATCGTAACGAGTGGTGAAGCTGGTATGTTTCTTCAATTGTACTGGCGGCGCTGCTACTGACAAAATATTTTTGGGTGTTATTGTGGGGGACTGGATGATAGAAAGAGAACAAAAACCATCTACTGAGTATATAAGGGGTCTTCTGGAATGTTTCACTTTTACACCGTCTGCCCATTTTTTATTTCGAATAAATAAATTTTTCATTGCCACTAGCAACTGAAAAATTCGTGCTTAAAATCTTCTGCCTGGAGTAGGAATCGAACCTACGACCTTAAAAACTTTAAAAAGCGTGCATGCTGCCCACTACGCCACAGAGTTCTTTTAAAGTGGCATGTTTATTCTTTCACGCACAATAAGGGCGAAATTGCATGATATTTACCGAAATTCTTATTGTTAAAATAATGTAGTCTAAATTGCATTTACAAAACTTGTTTTTGTTGTAGCTATAACTTTTTTCATAAATTTTATGAAATCATTATTCAATTAATGAGAAATTTCTTTCATTCTATGAAAAATGAAGTTTTGTCAAATTAAAGACGATTTTTAATTAATTCTAATTAATTAATTTTTCTGAGTGAGGGTAGAAGAAGTCTAGCTCTTTAGATTAATTTCGATCAATCAAATTCCTGGTAAGACTCTCTATAAGGGCATAGGACAGAAACAGCTCTCTTCCACAAGGCGCGATCCTTAGCATCGGCCTTTAGCTGTTGCCAAGACTTGTTAAAGCCAGTCGTTATCGTAGAATCCGTCCGCGTCCGAGGTGCTGTATCCGTTTCTTATATCAGTTAGATTTTAAGATCACTGGTGATAAGCCCATGATCCAGTGAGTGTCCATTTGCCATTTTTAGGGTAAGCAGTACCGGTTGTAGGTGAATTCTACCGCCCCATTCCACACCGGGAAATTTCGATAGTAATAGTTTTATTCTTTAGTTCCGAAACTATTCGATTTTATATGAAATGTTGCGGAATGGGTAGAGGAATTTAGGTTAATGCACAATTGTCAACGTGTGTCAAGTATGTACATGATATACAAAAGTTTAGCATGAATACTATTCTACTTTCAAGTTCTCTGTATATAATGTATTGCATGACTACCATAAGAATTCAAAGAAAATTAGAAAATTTTAATTAGCCTCTAATTAATTCTGCCATGGATTTTCAGTTAAAGCAGATTAAATTCATTCTTTCAGGATTATCGTTTTAGCTTAGTTAAAAACTACTTTTTTGTAATGCGGACCATTGTATTTGTGCACCATGTTAACTATCCAAATTTATGAACATCATTTTAATGATTTTATACTTTTGAGTTTTCGACTATTTCGCGGAACTTCGAAACTAATGAGTTTCCTTTTAATTATTGAACTAACTATTCAGTTTTCCCTTTGTGCATTTTCCTGTCAGAACAGCATTTATATCTACGTACGATCATATTTCAAGAATCGTTCGACCGATAAGGAAGGAGTTTATTTGTTCGGAGAAGTTGGCCGCATATATAGCGAAGTAGACTCCGCACACAACATCGTAGGGTTGACAACGTTGTTAACAAGAAAAGTTTCTCCAACAGTCACAAAACCGATATCCATTCACCTGAAGCTTATTTAGCTTAAAGTTCATTCGGTTATTTGTCTTAAGAAAAGTCTCAATGTCTCCTTTAGTATAGCATTGTGCAACTTAATGTTGGTCCTAGGTCAGATGCAAGGTAGAGTCTGTGTTCGTGATGGTTATTCTTTTTGTATTTTCTGTGATAAACTAGGTCAGATACAATATTGGAAAATTGTTAAGTTCATTCTATGCGAGTTTCACGAAAATTTCAGGACTGATTTTGATGGGAAACTTTATCTAGGTCTGTCGATCAATTTACTTATGCAATCATTGCATCATAAAATGTGATTTGAAATTGATATTATTGCAAAACTTTTTTTTTTCAAGATTTGATTAATTAAATTCAGGTATAAATGAACTTTGCTCATTTCCAAAGTGTTATCGCATCTAATAAATTGAGTTTTTTGAGGTAAATGTACTGCAGAGTGTTAAAATATTTATACACAATTGTAGTTAAATGTTAAAAGTATCATATGTCCGATTTACAAGAAAAAAGATAAACTCTGCTTTGAGAATTACAAAGGAATATCATTGTTGTGTACGTCCTATAAAATAATGATAAAAATAATTAAACGTCGTCTTAAGCTCTATACTAATGAAATAATTGGCGAATACCAAGGCGGATTCAGAACCGGACGATCTACAACAGACCAGATATTCTCGGTGAACCAGGTGCTTGAGGAATGCTGGGAATATAACACAGACATGCACCAAATTTCCGTAGATTTTAAAGAAGCATACGACAGTATCGACAGGAGCGTACTGTACCAAATCATGCTTGATTTTCGAATTTCTCCAAAACTAGTTCGACTAACAAGACTCACAATGACCAAAACTGAATCCCAAGTGAAGCGGAGCAGTAACCTGCGCAAGATGAAAAATTGTTGATTAAAATATTTAAATTTTCAAAATGCACAAAAACTTAAGTTACTCCGTCGCATACAAAATTACGATTTCGACCATTTCTATTAAAGGAATTATAAAGAACATATTAAAAGCTATGAATTTGATATTTTGTACAAATACTTTTAAAATTATTCGAAACTGTTTTGAAATTTTCGAAATCCCCTTACTCTTCTACACCGTCCCGTCCGTGATTGCCACCAATTTCAATACACCAACGTAAAACCAACAAACACAAGCGAATGAAAAAAAAATGCATCAAATAATTTACGATTCCTCACAAGCAAACACATCCCATACGAATGTGTGGTTTCATGAGCTACACCTAATTTACTTCGTCTATGAGACTAACGTTCTATACAAAGCATTCTGAACTTGATTCAAGCAATCAATTAAACAATAATAATTATTAACATCAACTTATCTCTTCTATAAACCCTTTTCCCATACAAACAAAACCAAACTTGCATAAATAAATTAATGAAACATTTATTTCACATACTGCAGCTGTTAATCGTTATCGCAGTTAAGTATTAAATAATTCATAATATGTCATGCCTAGAACCCCATCGCCCTAGTCTCCGCTATATGCTACCACCATAAGCAGTAATTTCATTTAACACGCATTGTTAACTTGTCTCAAAAATTATAAAGTTGGACCCGACTTGTTGTCAATATATTTTAAAATTACATATTAAACATAGCATTGGGGGCAAAACCCAATCATATGATACTCTAGATAAAATAGAAAAGAGTTTATTGTACCGGAAAATCTTTCATCTCAAATTCTTTCCAATAGTGAATAGGGACTTTTGTATGGGAGAAGGTAAAAGCAGAGGGGGTGGTATGTAATTTTTGTATAGTAGTATACAAAATAGTATACTAATACTAATAGTATATAAAATGTTTCATGGTAAATTTAAAGTTTGTAGCTTCATAATTTTCGAGGAAATTGAACAATTTTTGTGTGAATTTATGGTATTTGTATGGGAGGTGGCAGAGAAAGTGGGAGGTTTGGATGATTTTGAATTTGCTTATCAACATCCTAATTTGCTTTGTTACAATTTTAAAAGTAATAGTTCTTATATGTTTGAAGGAGAAATACTATTCTTGAATTTCCAGCACAAAAATTTGTATGGGAGGTGGTAGAAGGAGTAAAGGGATCAGATCAATATTTTTTGACGTTAATGATATTCACATCATAAACTTGACCTAATTTTCAAGTCAATAGCTGAAATGGGTTCGGAGAAAAATCAATTTCTTTGAATTTCGAAATTTCATGAAATTTGTATGGGAGGGAGTAGAAGGAGTGGGGGTATGTGGCCTGTTCACGAACTTAAAGTTACTTTTTTTGCTAAAAATAATATATGGAAAATTTCAGCACGATAGGTCAAAGCTTTCGAGAATTATTTTGTAGGCAGACGGACAGACAGAAGAACAGTTCACTCGGAATCGAGCTTTTTGAACGACAACAAATATTTCTGTACCTTTGCCGACTCTGTGCGAGAATTATTTCTTAGCGTTACAAACGGTAAGGCAAACACAATATACTCTCTTTCATCTAGAGTATAAAAAGGAACTAAACATATGTTGAAAAAAAAGATTTCCGGAATCTACACTGTTACGCTTTATTATTCGTATGTAAACGAATAATAAAGCGTAACAGTGTAGAATCCAGAAATCTTTCCTTCCAATTCGAAATGCACTGTGAAAATCTTTATCAAACAACTAATATATAATAATATAAATATTGAAAGAAAAGATTTCCGGATTCTTCGTCATGCTTTATTATTCGTGACATTTCGGTCTCTGCTGCGATAGATAAAGGTCTCAGCATAGACCGAAACGGTACGAATAGTAACGCGTAGTGGTGTGGAATCCGGAAATTTTTTCTTTCAATTCGAAATGCACTGTGATGTTTTCATCAAACAATTAAAAATATATTTAAAAAAAACCTTCGTTTTATAAAAAAAAGGTTTCTCAATCTCCCCTTGATTGTAGTTATGTGTTTTCGGAAATGAAAAGTTTGAGAAGCTTCAGGTCAAGCAAAGACGCAAATTATTAGCTCCACCCTGGTTAAAGTCAAGAATATTCATATGCAGCCCGCTACTTAACATTCACTTGAGTACAAAGATGGCATCACATCAGACAGTTATAATATCGATCGCCCCTTAGCAGTCTTATACGCTTCAGTGCGCAGGAACCCCGAAACAAGTGCTACCCCTCGATTATAGGGTGACATTTCGACTAACAATTACTTGAGCACTTCAAATACATTAGTCAATCGAAAAACATATCCTCGGTGTAAAAACACTGCTGAAGAATTTCGCATTCATTCCCCCCATTTAGCTACGACGCTGGAATTTTCTGCTCCCCTAAAAAATATAGTATACTTCTCCTCAAGGCCTTTTCCATATCCTGTAGATTTTTCCTTATGCCGCTCATACAAACCGAAGTTTTTCTCAAGCATATACGACGCAAAAATTTATTCGGAAGAATTTTTTTTTTTTTTGATAAATTTTTAAATCAAATCGAATTTAGTGGAAAGTGTATTTGCCAAAAGTGTTAAAATTCCTTAAGTTGTGTATTAAAAAGTCTTGTATTGAGTATAATTCGAAAGAAAAAGGAAAATTGTGAAATGACTAATGGCTGATTAGTCCGTCTGAAGTTCGATTGGAAAGAAAAAAGGACGAAAAAGGATTTTTGGCCACCGAAGTGGTGCCCAGACAATATGGATGAATGCCAAAACCTCTTGATCGACGACTTAGACGACTTTGAGGACGCAATAAATGACGAGGAAACATTAAACATGGTAAGATACTCCTCGAAGATGAACATTTACCTAATCTTATGAATCACTTAATTTTCACAAGTCTACCATGTAAAACGTGCAAAAAAACAGGGTGTACTAGCATCGTCTATACATGACTGCAGTACTACAGTAATCGGTTAAAGTTCTTTTCTGCAGGATATCATATTAAATTTTCTACTATTGACGTAGGCCTGTATGTCAGCAAAGATTGATGTACAATGTATTGGAGAACTTGCATACATGCCCAGTAGTAACGAAAGGGACGAAGTTGCCGGTATTGATTTCTCTTTCACTTCATATAAACCTACAAATATGTTCCATGATAAAAAAAATTAAATCCAGCCTGTATTTTGTAATTGAATATTAAAACAATGACAGTGATATTAATTGAAATGTTCGCAAAGTATTCAGACTTGGAGTATAGCATAGAAGTTGACTATGCGCCGATTTGTGGCACATTATGCAACACTACTGTCTGGGTAAATGACTGTCAGGATTTCAGTCATTGGTCCACTTTCGGATGACAGATTTACAAACAAATGTAGCCGTATGAACCGTATTCAAATGTATTTACTCCCATATTGTAATTTATGTGACATTTGTATAGATTGTGCATAAGTTAATTTATGTAAAAAAGAATGAAATAGTATTCTGTCTTTAAGACTTTGAGTTGTTTTCATCTTTAGATATACATATAATGTACTTAGTATGAAAGAATCTAAATGTCTTGTCACTATTCACAGACGAAAAATAAATTATTGAATTACTTATCCACTGATGGATTAAGAATGAATTCGATTCATGAGAAATAATGCAGAGTATTCGAGCCTGTTCATTGAGAAATGACCTCGAAAATACAGGATAAAATTTGAATATTTTGTGATTATACCAGAAATATTTAGAACTAGCGATCGCCCGCGACTTTGTCTGCAGAAGAATCGCAAAATAAGCAATTTTTGAGAATGTAGTTAGTAATATGCACATTAAGTGAGATATATAATCTGTTTAGTTTAATGACTCTTTTAATACAATGGTTTGTATTTTGTTGGAATCAGAACCATAAATTATTAAAAATGAAACCACGATACTCGCATTTATATGGGACAGGCTCGTGATCAAATGAATCCCGTGATTTGAGATCATATAAGTATGGAAGAGCGTTAAGGACATGTGAATAGTTGTAGCTTGTGTTAATTAAAAACAAAGGAACACATAAAATAATGTTAAGCTTAAAACCATAACAGGACTACGATTGTGTGTAAAGCACAATCATACGATACTATAGATTAAATCGAAATTTTTGTGATGTTAAGAAATTTTATATGGGGAGTGGGGAGATAGAACTGAACTAATTTATTTCACGTCGTGCAAGAGTAGCTATAAAAATGTTTTGTACCAAATTTAGGCTTGAAAAATTGAAAAGGTACTGAGAAACTCTGTGCATTGAATTTAATGAAATTGTGCAATTTGTATGGGAGATGAAGAAGGAGGAGTGGGGGTTCTTAGTAGTTTTTCGAGAAACAACTATAATCATAATGAAATTGATATATTTCAAATATTGGATCAGTAACGTTCACAGTTTTGAAGAAAATCGAATTTTCGAAAAGTTGTGGAATTGTGTTATATTGTATGGGAGGGGGTAGAAGGAGTGAAGCTAATCGGTTAATTTTTTCCCGATATTAATAATAATACTTATTAAGTATTTGATATAAAATTTTAGCTCGATGAAAGTTATACGTATTGAGAAAATGGGTGTAAAGTATTTCATGAAAAAGTGCAGTTTGTATGGGAGGTGGTGGAAGCAGTTAGAGGTTCTTAGTAGTTTTGAGAAACTACTACAATCATCATGCAATTGATATATTTTAAATTTCAGATCAGTAAAATTCACACTTTCCAAGAAAATCGAATTTTTGAAAAGTCGTGGAATCGTGTCACATTGTACGGGAGGGGGTAGAAGGATTGATCGATTAATTTGCTCCCGATACTTATAATAATGCCAATTAAGGATTTGGTACAAAATTGTAGCTCGATGGAAGTTATACGTACTAAGAAAATTGGTGTATAGTATTTAATGAAAAAGTGTAGTTTGTATGGGAGGTGGGTGGGGGATTTAAATAATTTGTATATTTAAAGATTTTGCATTTATAATAGAACTAATATATTCTAAATTTCAAATTAATAGCTCTTATAGTTTCCAAGAAAATTTGATTATTTCATATTATTAAAAATGAGTCACTTTGTATGGGAGGGTGTAGAAGGCGTGAGGGCAGGGAAATAAAACAAAAAGCAGATTCCATCTCGAAACATACCTAATAAACTGTGAAAGTTTCGTTACAATCCGTTAAGTCGTTTTTGCGTGAAAGCCGAACAGACAGACTGACAGACAGACAGAGAAGAATTTTAAAAACGCGTGTTTCTGCTTATTTATTGCTAAAATAACACAAAAAACTAACTTACAGCCATTGCTAAACAAATAACAGACAGACACTACAGTTATATTTATTTGGATAGATTTTTTTTTAAGAATAATAAATTATGAATAGTTTCAATAAAATAAACTTCAATTTCAATATAAAACTCAGCAAGGATGCTTTCAGCATTAAACTATTGCAATGTATCTATACATTTGGACAAAGAATGAACTAGTAACAATGGTTAAAGATTTCAGGAAAAATAATCTGCATTATTCAATATTTGCTCTTCAACTACATGTCATTAGCGAAAAACTGACAAATTTGATAATGTACATACATCATTTAAAATGCACTATTTTTAGCTCTCCCTCTATCAAATTTTAAATCAAATTATTCGCAAACGTGCAATATTTACATCAATCAGCAGCGCATCTCCGGATTTCTGTTCCGAAAATTTTAGGGGATCACTTATACACTATACAAACAGATTATTTGCTGGAATTAGTCGTCAATCAGGATTGCATCCAAGTTAGATCTTCAGTAAGCTACACTAGCTATTTTGGATTTGCCATTTTGAATTTTTGACAATAAATGCGAGATGTCTATGGTGCTTGCACTATGCCACACTGTTCATTAGATAGATAAAAAAATGTCTACATTTGGCTGAATCAGATTTTTATATTTCCATTATTATATCAGATAATGTCGGTGTCTTAAAGTGAGTAGTTAATACCACAGTTATCTTTGGTAGCACTGATTGTTATTGCGACGACAATTATTAACACCTCAGACAATAGTACAGAAACTTGCACATGTCAGACAAGTCTGCAAGAAACATTCGTGCTAATACCTAGTAATACCAGTCTACATCGCTTACTCCAGAACGGTACACACTGGTTGGCGCGAGATATATCTAAATCTTTTCCTATATCTGCGTCAAGGAGCCTGGCTGTCACGCAACCCCACGCTGATGATAGAATTACTACCTAACTGCCTCCTTAGGTAGTAATTCTATAGTCAGCGTGGGGTTGCATCCATAAGCCTGAATACTGCAAGCAGATAATTCTCTTCCCAAGATGTGGGTATTAACCAACAATTACCACGTGGCTTGCGAATGGTCCTCATCATGGCTATATTGTCCTGCTACGACCCATATACTGCAGTCAATGTCCTGAGCACAAAACACATTAGCTTATCACCAAAATGCAAAATGACAACTTCAGAACACGAAATCAGCAGAAACAATCCATCACTTGGTACCAGATATCCTCTGGTGAGTCTTCCCAAAGATTAGACACGTACATGTGGAAATCGTATTGATGACCGTTCCCTGCTTCGGTCTAGCTCTAGGTAGCATGATATCGATCGAACAGCTCGGGTACATGGAGCCGCCAAACTCCAAAAGCAGTTACTTAACACTTACACTTACTCAACCGCGGGAGACCATTGTTACATCAATCAATTTTCGTAAATTTCCTGGTAAGACCACCTGTTTATGCACAAATGACACTAGGCGCGATCCTGACCATAGACTTTCTGCATGCGCCAGGGAGTATGTTTCTTTGGTCTACTTTTAAACTGCTCGTTTCCAAGTACTACGAAGCCGACGACATCCTAGATGGTTATATGGATGGATGTGTGACCAATCCACTACAACTTGCGCCTTTGAATCTCAATGTCTATCGTAGTCTGTCCACTTGTACGTCGAAGGTATTCGTTCACAAAAGTTTCCAATTTCTTGGTAAGCTTAAAGGTTACCTTCGATGTAGTATAGCCATATAATAACACGGGTTTGACACAGGTGTGTAAAATTCGTGCGAACAGAGATCTTTCTTGACCTCCAGAAGGAGAAAGGATTCCGAGGGCCTAATAACATAAATCACGAAAATCATAATATCTAATGTTAAGAGCGGGCCGCATGATAAAGGTGATAAAGATGGTGGAGGGAATCATGAAATATTAATTAACATGATATTACAAAAAAAAAAAATTGGCAAGTGTGAAAATTTTTTTGTTTTTGCTCTTGGGTTAACTATGACCTACTGATGCGTACACACAAGGATGAAAAAACCTGTTTACGATCTTTTGCTAGAAATGATTAAAGACAGACGAACAAGAACATCTATGTACGTATTAGGAAACAAATAAGTTTAAGACCAAATCTTTAATTTTTCTTTAAAGTTCTTCTAACCTCATTTCATTTTGTAGTAAAGCACTTCATGAACCTTTGCAGTTTCTCTGAGGCGCTCACCTAATTTTCTCACGAACATTTGAGCTATCACAATAAAAATTTTAGCAAAACTAAATAATTTTAAGTTCGTGAACGGAATAAATTTTCATCTATCTTCTGCTCCCCTTCCCTTCCACCCTCTCCCATAAAAATTTCAAATTTTCATAAAAAAAAACATAACAGAATTATTATAAGGCGTAAAGCCTAATCATATGATACTCTAGATGAAATAGGAAAGAGTTTATTGTACCAGAAAATCTTTCATCTCAAATTCTTTCCAATAGTGACTTGCGACTTTTGTATGGGAGGCGGCAAAAGCAGAGGTGGGAGGTTTGTAATTTTACTTTATTATTCTAATAATAAAGTATTGTGATCGACAAAGAAAAAAAAATTTGCTACCCTGAAATCCGTCCCGCCGTACGCCGTCCGCCGTATGCCGTACATATGGACTCATATCTCCGAAACCGTTAAAGGTTGGGTAAGTGAGCTCTAAAAAATTTTGTGGGGTGCCAGGTGGAAAGGGGTGGCGGGGGGAAGGAAAGTGTCAAAAATTTCACTTGCTAATATCTCCGCCACGAATTCAGAAAGGAAGCTGAAAATTAGCAGAGGTATGAAGACGATTGTGGAATAAACTTTAAAAATAATTAAATTTTTTTATCCATTGGCGTCCGAAAAGGAGGGGGGGGGCTAAAAACAAATTATCGGCCTTTTTTTTTCAAATGATTATATCTTCGAAATTACAAATCACAAAGAATTCATATTTTGGAATCATTAGGGTGGTATATAGAATCAGCTTAGAAAGAGGCTAATTATTGTAAGGGGGAGGGTCAGGTGGGGTGCAAAGAAAAACACTTAAAAATGAATATCGCGACTGTCTCTTAAGCTATGTAATTGAAACTTGAAACGTATACTAAGTTTTATTAGCAAAATATGAAAAAAATATAACATGTGGACGTAATAGTAATGGGGGGAAATGTGGAGCATTTCAAAAATGGCGCACTTTTCAAAATTACAAATCATTATATCTTAAAATTGAGTACAGATATCAAATCAAAAATTTGTCAGATTGTAGAGCTATAAGGTTTTTAATTTTGGTAAAAAATTTAAGTTGGGCGTGTGGAAAGCAAAAATGTTGAAAATTTTGAGTAATTTTTTTAGGGCTCTGGTAAAAGATACAAAGTTTAAATTTTGCACGTCAATGCATCTATTTGATACATACATAAAAAAATATAACAATTTGTTCCAAAATTGTTATGCACCGTAGTGCGGGTGCACTGAAAAAAACACATAGACTGAAAATTTTCGAATGAATTTTAAGGTAGAAACTTGAAAATTTGCGAAATGCATTTAAAAAAAAATCTTTAAAAGTTTGAAATATTAAATGGTCGAATATCTTCAAAACTTCTACTTTTCGACTAGTTATAAGAAATCAATTATCACCTAACTATTAGGAGGTGGTAGAAGGAGTGAAGCAAAGTTTATATATTTTATAGCATTTATTGCAATTATTAAGGGACAAACCCTGGCAAAATTTTAAGTTTGCACTTTTTCTAGTTTCAATGAAAATCGATTAGATGTATTTACCGAAGTTGTGCATTTGTAAGGGAAGGGGTAGAAGAAGTATTCGAATCAAAACCAAATTTTTCGGCATCAATGATATTTTTAATATAATACTTTTAACAACTTTTAAAGTTCGAAACCAAACATTCGTATGGGGGAAGGAGTAGGGGAAGTAAAGGAATCGTAAAATTTCTGATGCAGTTTTATTTCGTTTCTCTTGTAAGGTGCTTGCACAAAATTTCAAGTTCTTAGCTTTTAATTTGTTGGTTATTAGTTGATTTAATGTAATTGTTCGAAATCATACTTTTGTATGGGAGGGGTTAGAAGGGCAAGCGCGATCTCAAGACTTTTTACGCAATTTCGTTTCAACTATTTTTAAAAGTTTTCTTGAAAAAATTCAAATCGCTAGCTTTTAATAGTTAGGTGATAAATGATTTCTTAAAAATTGCCGAAAAACAATTTTGTATGGGAGAGGTAGGAGTTTTGAAGGTATTCGAACGGTTAATATTTCATAGTCTTAGGGATTTTTTTTTAAATGTATTTTGCAAATTTTCAAGTTTCTACTTCAAAATTTCATTCAAAAATTTTCAGTTTTTGAGTTTTTTTCATTGCACATGAAAAACCTTGTGCACGTTCGACCCCCCTTTGATGCAGAACAATTGTGAAACAATTTTTTTTTTCTATGTATATCGAATAGATAGGATCCACATTTAAACTTGGTATCTTTCACCAGTGCCCTAAAAAAAACCACTCAACATTTTCAACATTTTTGCTTACCTCACCTTACACCCCTCAACTTAAAGATTTTACCAAAATTAAAGACTATTTAGTTTTACAATCTGACAAAATTTCGATTTGATATCTGTACTCAATTTTGAGATATAACGGTTTGCAATTTTAGAAAGGGCATTTTTTATATGCTCCCTATTTTCCCCCACTACTACAATGTCCAAATATTATATTTTTATCGTATTTTGCTAGTATATCTTAATATATTTTCCAAGTTTTAATTATATAGCTTAAGAGATAGTTAAGATCTTAATTTTCAAGTGTTTTTTTTTTGCAACTCCTTACAATAATTAGCCTACCTCTAATCTCTATGCCACCTTAATGGTCCCAAAATATGATTTTTTATGGTAAGTAATTTCGAAGATATAATCACTTAAAAAAAAATTTGGCCGGCAATTTGTTTTCAGCCCCTCCCTTTTCGGATTGATAAAAAAATTAAATTATTTTTAAAGTTTATCCCATAAACCGCTCTACATATATGTTGATTTTCAGCTACCTAGCTAGAACCATGGTTGAGATATTGAAGTTTTTATTTTTCGGTTTTTGCGCTTCCCCCAGCTTCTCTTAATCCTTACACTCCCGAAATCCGGCTGAGATGAGCAACCATCTACAATCCACCCAAAAATTAACTTTCTATCTTGAAGGGTTTGGCAGTTAATGTGTTCTGAGCGTACACAAACGGCGTAGGGCGTACAAACAAACGGATTTTTTTGTATTTTTATGCTATTTTAGTAATGAAAAGCAAAAAAAAAATTTTTCAGGATAGCAAGTTTTAAAATTTAATCCAACTACACTCATGGCTGCGTTCTATGGCTCCTCAGAGTTAATGTCTATTGCACTGGACAAATAGAATAATGGGTTGAACTTTTTGAGAGAGAAAAATATCTTATGTACTCTATGTTTCAAAACTGACTTCGTACGAAAATTCTACCCTTATTTAAATAACTATCAAGTTCACATTGATAAAAAAAAATTTGCTTTGAGCATCCTATTGGAGCCTGGCTTTTATTATATTATTTATTCAAAACCGTTTAAAAAGAATTAATTTTAATCTCAAATAAAGTATCCTTCATATATAACAACTGCGATTTTCTAGCTCAAACAATCTAAGTTATTAAAATTTTCATAATAAAATAAAAGTTCCGAAATTTTCGTGAAACATAAATAAATTCATTAATCAAATTATCTTTATAGGGTCAATCAGAAAGTAAGAAAAAATCGAAGCGGGGAGGCCCTGAAACCAAGGGTACTGCTATGTCATTTGGATTTCGGAAAAAATTTCAATCAGCAAACAAAAAGAACGCAAACATTTTCAAGGAAAAGGAGAAAGAAAAGGACATGCTCGATAGTCAGGATAATTACCATCAAGTAACCACAGTGATAACTAAGCACGAAGCAATCGAGATTTCGAACGATGTCCCGTCAAATGATAAAAACGGGAATGGAGGTGAGTTCTATGCCCAAGATGCATCCAGAAATAGAATCCTTTCGAAAGTGTCGTTGAATCCAAAATAGAATTATTCTCGATATTGCATAAAATATTTTTCGTCAGAATCGAAATTATGTCAAATTTATTTTAGGAACAGAATCCACAAGTGAGAAGCACGAAATTAAGAGGGTCGCCCTCCACGGTGTGTCATCATCTAAGCGGGAAACTGGAGGCGGTGTGCCAGCGTACAAAGGAAGCCGCTTTGGCTTCAGATCGTCGAATGTTGTGCGGCCCGCTTCGGCTGGCTTGACTCCGAAAATCGCCGAATTCGACGAAAATCTTGAGAATAACAATTTGTCAGGTGAGTTCTAAATTTAAAGACGGTCAGTTGCACGCCAATAACTTGCTCACTCCTTTCAGCTATAGAGAAGCGCCGCTCAAAGAGTGCATCAGGTACACAACGATTGCAAACAACAAATCGCTATCAAATCAATGACCCGCATGCTTCCGACGCTAGGAACACTACTCCAAAAATAGCTTCCGCTGCAGCGTGTTCAGTCGTCACTAATAGGAATCAGTGGTTCCTACAGCCGACGAGGTCGGATGTGCAGACAACGCAACAATTGTACAGTGGATTCAATAAGCCTGCGGGGCCGTACACGATCATCAACACCGGAATGCACACAAACGTTATGTAAGAAGATTTCCTGCTGTCGACCACACATCGATGGCGTCCTCCTCGATTCGCCAAATCCATTTCTAAATTTATGTGTTTTTGTTTTCTTAGCGTTAAACCGACTCCACAGTCTGCAGCCGCTTCTGTTTCGAAATTCACTTTGCATACGACAAGTCTACCGAAGCCCCAGTATCCAGTGCCAATCAGTTTGTCGTCGTCGCGTGCCGCAATGGATTCGAAAAATGCCAAGCAGGTTGCCAACAATAATCGCAAGGGATTTCAAGGACCTCGCGAAATTTCAACGGATTCGGGAATCGCCAGCGTCGATAATACTTTCGAATTAGCTGGAGTTCAGCAATCTCCGTCGCGACATCGTCAAAGGAATCGTCCGCGAAATCTTGAGATGGTCTTCAATAGTCGACATAAGTTTGAGGTCAGAGATTTGGACGATTCGCTGTCGTGCGATAGCGTTGAACCTCTATCACTGCCCAAGTTGCCCAGTGTATTTTCGTCCGATAATCAAACTGTGCCGCTAAGTGGACTTGTACGATCGACGATTACTTCGGATCAGGAGACTGCGGAGCAAGGTAATCAATCGATTGATCGATCGCAAATCGATCTGATTTGCTACGATTCAGATTTATAAAAAGATCTGCGCACTTTTCTTTTATAGATACAACTGATTCGCGCAAAACAAGCCGAACCCATTCGGATGCCGAAAGTATCGAGGAAGAGAAATTATTCCGCGATCGGTCCACTTCTGAAAAAGCTGCAAAGGTAATTAAATTTTTTTTTTATTTCTAAATAAATTAATATATCGTAACTAATTGAAGTTCCTAGTGGGTGGTCTGTATTATCGAGGACTTAAGTTTATTTTGTAATTTTTAACAATGAAGATGCTTAAGTGAAAAATTTCTGCACTTGAATAATTGACAATTCATTACTTGGTTAAATACTAAAATAATTTATTATGTGACTTAGATACGGTTGGAAATCTAGTGCGCCACCAAAAACTAAGTAATTTTTTGTTGTTTAATAAATAGTGCGATTATAAGTTTCTAAATGATAAACAGCAAAGATTCAAACCAATTAAATTGGCTCAGACGTTAAAACAAAAGTTTCTACTTCTACAATGGCACTGCAGCCCAAATCGGGCCTTGGCCTTCGACCTTTAGGTTCCTTAACATTTTTCATTATTTATTGTGGAAGGGTTGTTAGATCTTCGCACAACGAAAACAAAAGTTTAGATTGGTGTTATTCACACTTTCTTGCTACTGTTGTAACCAAAATGTCAACATCAGATGAATATTTTGGAGAAGGGGAGATCACTACCACGATCCGCTTTTAATTCAATGCACCATAACTTACAAAATATTAATGTATGATTTATTAAGTTTATCTTGTTTCAAAGGTACAAATCTTAACATTTCCAAATAATGCACTATTATCAATGCTAAGGACGAAAGTGTAGCTAAAGTCAAAACGGTTCAATTTCCAAGTTGTACTTTCACCTTGCTTCATAGAATACACAACATATTTGAAATATATATGAACACAAAAAACTTACCAACACTAATTATTCATTAAAAAATTAGTAATCGACAAATTCTATAAAAATTAAAATCGAATTTCTAGAATTGAACTAAAATTATGCTATAAAATTCTTTTTCAATAGTGCTACAGCTCAAATTGAGTGTAAGCCTTTAGCAAATGGATGGTTTTTTGATACTTGCACACACCTTGATTTCTTACTGTTTTGTGAGTTTCAAGACGTTGTTAAATTGGTCAAAACAGCAATAGGACCAAGGTACTATAGGTCCAATGTACATGACCTTTCGATTTAAAAACATAACAGAACTATGATTGGGCCCAATCGTATGATACTCTAGATGTAATACGAAAAAGTTTATTGTACCGGAAAATGTGTCATCTCAAATTCTTTCCAATAGTGACTTGTGACTTTTGTATGAGAGGTGGTAAAAGCAGAGGGGGGAGGTTTGTAATTCCTATATGTAACTCCGAACGTAGTATAGAAAATATTTCATGCTGAATTTAAAGTTTTTAGCTATCATAATTTTGGAGGAAATTGAAAAATGTTTGTCTGAATTTATGGCATTTGTATGGAAGGTGGCATTGAAAGTGGGAGGTTTTGGATGATTTTAAATCTGCTTATCAACATCCTAATCAAATTGCTTTGTTACAATTTTAATGGCGATAACTTTCATATATTCAAAGAAGAAATACTTTTCTTGGATTTCCAATACAAAAATTTGTATGGGAAATGGTAAAAGGAGTGATGATAAGCTCATATTTTTTGTTTTGCATTTATTATAATTATTAAGAGACGAATTCTGGCAAAATTTTAAGTTTTCACTTTTTCTAGTTTCAATGAAATTCGATTAAATGCATTTACCAAAATTGTGCATTTGTATAGGAGAAGGGGAATTTGAACCAAAACCAAATTATTTGACATCAATGACATTTGTAATGGTATACCTTTCTCAAAATTCAAAGTTAATGACTTTAACGGTTTTGGTAATTCAATTGAAATTCCGAAATTTCGTGAAATTTGTATGGGAGGGGGTAGAAAGAGTGAGGTGTAGTCGATAGTTTTTTCCGAAATAATAAAATTAATTATGACAAAAATTGGTTCTGTTAGCTTTGCTAGTTGCAATGCAAACTGAATAAATTCATTTTTGAAAATTGTGCATTTATATGGGAAGAGGTAGAAGGAATACTACGTTAATCAGATCAATATTTTTTTACGTTAATGATTCTCACACCGTTATGCTATGACCTAATTTTCAAGTCAATAGCTGAAATGGTTTTGGAGAAAAATCAATTTTTTTTTAATTTCGAGGTTTCATGAAATTTGTACGGGAGGGAGTAAAAGGAGCGGTGGATGTAGCCTGTTCACCAACTTAAAGTTATTTTTTTGCTAAAAATGACATCTGATGAATTTCAGCACGATAGGTCAAAGCCTTCGAGAGTTATGTTGTAGGCAGACGGATAGACAGTTTCACTCGGAATTGAGGTTTTTGAGCGACAATAAATATTTCTGTACCCTTGACGACTCTGTGGGAGCATTATTTCTTAGCGTTAGAAACGATAAGGCAAACACAATATACTCTAAGATTTCATCTAGAGTATAAAAATGTTGATGTTTCCATATTTCGATTTTAGGGAAGATTTAACTTTTCCACATTTTTTGGCTCTAATGAGTTGAAATCTGAAAATGTGTCATCATATTTTGCTAACGAAATAATTAAAAGTATTTGTCGATAAATTGGTTACTCAACACATAAATTTCCAGGTTTATTTACAAGTTAAGAGTAACCATTATGTTACTCTTCAAAACTCGATTTAGCACATTTTTCGTCTATTTGTTGTTCTAACTAATACAAATCATAATTTCAGAATCCTTCAATAAAAGACTACAATACATCAAGTAAGAATTCGTCGCCAGGTAGCTCTCGAGCATCTTGGTGTAACGCTGGCGAATCTCTTGCTCTAAAGGATTGCAGCAGTTTCAGTTTAAGTAGCAGTGATGAGAGCAAGGATAATCAACATGATAAGACAACAACTGAAATTCTTGAGGAGGAAATATCTTCAATAACGTTAAGCGAGAAACCAAGTCTTTTCTGTAAGATGCTTTTCGAAAATAATACGATACGATAAATAAATTTATCTCATCCATGCCTATCTTCCTTACAGCCTCTTTGACAGTAAGTGTTCCGAAAATTAAAGAAAATAATAATAAAATTGATGAACGTCCGAACACACTTTCAAATATCGCCGAAACAAAATTCGCTGAAATGGCAGCAGCAGTTAGCGATGTCCTCTTAGATGATGAAACTTCCCCGACTGATAGTTTAGTAAGCAGTACCGAATCCGATGAAGTAATGCTAAAGAAGGCTAAGAAAAAATTCAACGAAGACTTACAAGAGAAGGACATTGATGAAATATCGCCAGAAATTGATATATCAAGTCCACTATCACCCGGTACACCAACGCATGCATCCAATTCTTTTTCCTTATCAGATGCTGGGCGAGATTTCTTAATTGACGATGAGATCGCCGATCAGCCTGCACTTTTGTTTAGCGATAAAGCCGATTTGGCTGATGCCGCACAGCTTTTACATTCGCTTACGGATACACCAACCCTAATCGAAACTAGCTCTATAAAATCTTCAGCACAATTATCAAAACCAAAATTATCGTCGTTAGCGATGTTTGAAAATAGCAATAGAACTCCAATATCTAAAAGGCGTCTGACACTGTTGACGCGTGCTGAATCTTTAGATACGCTATCACCTTGTGAATCGATAGCATCGGACGACTTGATGATGGATTTCGAAACTAGCAGTATGGATTCGATCGATAGGTATGAAAATTGTCTATTTATGGCGGAAATTATTATTTGTTAATATTTTAAATATTTTAGAGTATCGCACTCAATCAAAAGTCGAAGTGGATCGGCTCTACAGGCAATGGACGATGCCCAGTTATGGTCGGAGTTAGAAGCTAAGAGCGGAGAAGTTATGCGGGAATTGAATAATATCTTACGGGTCCATCGAACCAGCAAGGACAGTAACACTATTATGTGAGTAGTTTTGAACAATTTCCTTAAAATTCATTTATTATTCGAATACTCTCGAGGATACTCGAAAAACGTACACACTGTGTTCTTTTAATATTCAATCCATATTTTCTTCTTCGTTAAATTAATATTTCTTTATTTATTATTTACAATTTTAAATTTAGAAATAAAAATAAAACATTGAAACTAGTCTAACTCGAACCATGAATCTTAAACATTTTAAATGAATTTGAGATATCATGAGATTTCGATGCAAGTAATGTGGAAAACCTACGACTGAATACCTCGTTACCTCCTTATCTATCGATAGTATAAGCTTTACTAGGTTATTGAAAAGAAATTACAATTCTTAATTTGATCATATGCCATATTAACTGTTTTACTTCCATAGAGCTCTAGCAGAATATTGAGTCGATATAAAATAAATAGTGATTGAGTTACAAGCACTAAAACTTTCCAATTTGACATTAGTTAGAATTGAAATATTCCTTTGTATAATTAAGGAAAATATTAATTTAAACTGCGTAACATATATTTTACCTTAAATTAGAAATACTGTTTAGCTACGAAAATATCGCTCACAGTTCCTAGAGGAAGACGCCTTGATGAAGTTAACGCTTCCTTGAAAAGGTCGCACATATGAGCAGACATATTACAACTGTCACGTGAAACTAATACACAAACGTATTTATCTCGTAAAATTAATAGTATCTGACATGTTAAAATGTATTGTGTAGTAGTACATTTTAACTTAATTAAACACAAACTTTATTTAATCGCTTTTCAATCAAATCTAATTAACATTTTTCGTTAACAAATTATCGCTTTAATATAAGCACTAATCGCGCTGTCAATCACACAAATGAATCGCTTTCTAAATTTCGACTGTGCCCCTCTTTCACAAACGCTCGCCCTATATGTACCACACAACCATTCTAGAAAACTCTCCGCTGTTCCCGCACAGTATTTTTTGTTTTTTTTATTACTCCAGGGAGGGTATATTGCTTCTGCTGTGTGTTCTCTCTCGATTTTCTGAAGATCCGCATTCGTTACGAGTGCGCAAATTTCCATCTAATATTCCTCTGATTCCCTCATATAGTCTATGATTAATGGTGGAATCGGCGTATTAATTCTCCATTCTGCGAAGTGACTGCAATTGAAAATCGGGTTTTCAGTGTCTTCTTCTTGATCTGGACAATGTGGACAAAGAGGTGAGTTATCGTGAATCGAATCTGTGTAGGTATTTGCGGTAATTGCTGTGACTTGATAGAATTTGCGTGAGGTGTTAGTTGCATAGTTCCTTTGTCCTGACCTCAATTGCAGGGATTAGATTGTAGAACTACATAATTTTTAATTTTGGTAAAAAAAAATTTAAGTTGGTAGGTTTTTAAGGGGAGGGAGGTGGTAAGCAATAATGTCGAAAATTTTGAGTCATCTTTTTAGGGCTCTGATGAAAGATACAAAGTCTAAATTTTCCATGTGGATACATCTATTTGAAATACATAGAGAAAAAAAATAATTTGTTGCGCAATTGTTATGCGCCGAAGGGGAGAGGGGAGGGGGTCTAACGCAGATGGTGCACAAGGTGTTTCATGTGCAATGAAAAAAACCCAAAAACTGAAAATTGTTTAATGAAATTTTAAGGTAAAAAGTTGAAAATTTGCGAAACTCAGTTAAAAAAAAATCCCTAAATACATTATGGAATATTAACTGGAATACCTTTAAAACTTCTACCCCCTTCCATACAAAAGTATGATTTCGACCATTTTTAAGAAATCAATTATCACTGAATTATTAAATGCTATCAATTTAAAATTTTGTACAAAAACTTTTAAAATATTTGAAACGAAATTTTGTCGAAAGTTTTGAGATCGCGCCTGCCCTTCTACCTCCTCCCATACAAAAGAATGATTTCGACCAAATTCAATAAATCAACTAATAACCAACAAATTAAAAGCTACGAACATGAAATTTTGTACGAGCACTTTACAAGAGAAACGAAATAAAACTGCATCATAAATCTTACGATTTTCTTACCTCCTCTATCCCCTATCTATCCCATACAAATGTTTACGAAATTTCTATGCAACTGACGTTCTATACAGAGAATATTGGACATAATTAAAGCAATAAATTAAAAAATTATTAATTTCCACCCACCCCTACTATCGCTCCTTTCACCCCCTTTCACTTATTCTTCCCTAATCACTCTAATCTGCATATGGACTTTCCGCGCATCCTCAACTTGTCCCAAGAATAATTAAGTTGCGCCCGACTTATTGGCAGTTTATTTTTATTAATAAATACATAGTGAGCGCTCAAAGTTATCAATGAATAAGAGCAAAAATCGTTCGACATTTGAAAACTTCAATCGACTTCATCAACAATATCAGCCAGAGTTTGAAATAAATAAATATTAATTTTAGTCCTTGATTCCTCCTTTATTTCAGATCAGCAAAAATCTTGAATTTTGTTGATGTGATTAGCAAATAGCAAAGCACTCCTATTTTTTGCATTCATACAATGCCTGCGATTGATACATTTTATTGTTATTTTCTATTATATTTATACTCTTGATGAAATCTAAGAAATTATTATATAAGTGTGCCACAAAGTTTGTAATGCTAAGAAATAAGGTTCGGAGAAAGAAATGAATGATGAAGAAGTTCATATTTTCATTTAAAAATCTCAAAACCGGATGTCCGTCCATTCTGGTTTGGTGAATGTTTTCACAGTTTTGATAAAGGTCTCAGCAGAGACCGAAACGTCACCAATAATAAAGCGTAACAGTGTAGAATCCGGAAATCTTTTCTTTCAGTCCGTCCGTTCGTTCGAGAACGCGTTAAGCTAGAAAGTCCACATTTTATTTATATCAAGAAATTAAGCTCAAGTTCGTAAACGGGCCAAAAGGCTTCTCGGAAAGTGTAAAAGCAATTGATCTGAAATTTAGAATGTATTATTTTTATGACGACTTAAATCTACGGTATGAAAATGAATGAATGAATTCTCCCTCTCCACTCCTTTTACCATCTCCCATACAAACTGCACTTTCGAATAAAATACTCTAAACCAATTTACTCAGTACGCATAAAATTTATCGAGCTGAAATTGTGGACTAAATATACTTAGAATTATTAGTGAGACCAAAACCAAACGGATTTTATTATGAGTGCTACTAATCCGAAGTGTTAAACATAAACAATTGAATGACGATTTAGTTATTTCAGAAAAATCTAGCACCTCCCATACAAACTGCACAATTTCACTAAATCTAATACACTTATTTTCTCAGTACCTATTAAATTTTCCAAACATAAATTTTGAATAAAACATTTTGATTGCAACTCCAGCACGATATGAAAAAATTTGCTCATTGTCGTCACCCCGTCTTCCACTCTCGTTACACTGATACTGACCATAAAAATCATGGCCTGAAACAACAAAACGATCTTTAAAGCTCGTCACGTCGACTTCCTCCAGAACAGGTATTCACCAGAAAGTAGGACTTTCTCCGATTGCGGTTTCGACCCGATCATATGCCTGGACGATGGCAACTGGTAAGGTTGCCTTGCCCTGCCTTAGCCATACAGTCTCCATTAAAATCTTTCTCGTATGGCCCCATGAAGAGAGGGGGAGGATACTATGGTTCACGATGGGTACGCCAAAATGCTAGAGCGCATCAGGCGATATTTGTATTGGCCCTGGATAACTACACAGGCTCGCGAAAAAGCTATTTCGTGTCAAACCTGTAAGGAAACAAAGTCTCCGAATCGTTTGCTTAGAGCAGCAATGGCTTAGAGCAGCAACGTCACCCCGTCAGGACTCCGAGTGTTAATCATGGAGGACCAAACACGAAGGGATGAAAACTTAAGCAAAATTGCTTGTCCTCTTCGGAGTTCAATTCATCAGGCCACTAAGTTTTCTCCTTTTCAGGTTCTGTTTGGCACTCATATGATAACGCACGAAAGGATTGCTCTCTGCTGAATCGGTTGAAAGCGCTAGGTGATGCAGACTCTCAATTGCGATCTTGCGAAGAAATCTCGATTGTGAGGGATCTAGCGCAAGACAATATTCAGGGTGCACACGTCAAAAGTAGCAGGCGTTATAACGTGCGAACGGCCAAAACTCTTTATAGGGAAGGACAGAAGGTATATCGAAGAAACTTTACACTGTCCACAGCCACGAAAAATGTATAACGCCAAGCTAACGAAGAAATTCTTACGGTGCCGGATTCGTAGTGTGCTAGGGAACTCACGACATGAGTTAGAGGTTCTCGGAGGCAAACGTGTGGACATCTACCACTCTAAGGACATCCGACAATAGGGCCGAGGAGCAATCCTTGTGAGTGCCGGTTATCTCAATCGTGTCTTTTCCTTTTCTTTGCTAAAGATCCCTAGTGAATAAAAAACAGTGTCATAAATGTGAGAAAAGGATCGCGAACAAAGAAAACAAAAAAAAAGCCTGATTCATCCCAGCTCAACAAATTGTCTATTCAGTGTAATTAAATTAATAATAACTTTAAATAAACAATAAAGAAATAGAACAAATGTAAATTTAATTAAAGTAGAGTTATTATTATAAAATAATGAATATTACACTCGGCTCTAAGGATTTTAATATCAGCGTAAAAAAAACGTCAAAAAAACTTTTGTTAACTAAAAATTATATACGTTTTAGCAATTTGTGTTGTGAATACACAAATATCTAAGACATATCTTATATTTATACTCTAGATGAAATCTGACAGTATTATAAGTTTGTTCTAAAGTTTGTAACGCCAAGAAATAAAGCTCGGAGAAAAAAATGAATGATACAGAAGTTAATATTTACACTCAAAAATCTCAAAACCGGATGTCCGTCCATCCGTCTGTCCGTTCGCTCTCTAGCTTGAGAACACGTTGAGCTAGAAAGCTCAAATTTCGTACACGTCGTTTTTGACAAAAAAGTAAGGTCAAGTTCGTGAACGGGACAAATCGCTCCACCCCTTCTACCCCCTCTCATACGAAATGACACAATTGAGCAATTTGACAATAAACGGATTTGCTCGGAAAGTATAAAAGCTATTGGCCTGAAATTTGGAATATATTAATCTTATGATAATATCAATACCGTATAAAAATTATGTGTGTCCTCTCCCTCTTTCTACCACCTCCCATACAAACTGCACTTCTTAAAGAAATACTCTAAACCAATTTACTCAGTGCGTATAAAGCTTAGCGAGCTGAAATTGTGCACGAAATATTAAATTTAGAATTATTAGTCAGACCAAAAAAAATTAGATGATTAGCTTCACCGCTTCTACTACGACTATCATCTACCGTATAAAAATTATGCGTGTCCTCCTACTCCTTCTACCACCTCCCATACAAACTGTACTTGTCATGAATTACTCTAAGCCAATTTACTCAGTGCGTATAAGATTTAACGGGCTGAAATTGAGCAACAAATATTTATTTAAAATTTTTAGTAAGGCCAAACAAATTAGACGATTAGCTTCACCCCTTCCACCCCCTCCCATACAAAATGACACAATTTCGCAATTCGACAATAAATGGATTTGCTCGAAAAGTATAAAAGCTATTAGTCTAAATTTTGGGATATATTACTTTCAATTTACAGTATAAAAATTATTTGCGCCCTCCTTCTCCTTCCACCCACTCCCATACAAACTACACTTTTTCATGAAATGCTCTAATCCGATTTTCTCAGATAACATTTATCGACCTCACATTTTGTAATAAATAGTTATCTAGCATTATAACTAAGATCAGAAAAAAATATTTGATTAGCTTCACTGCTTCTACCCTATACAATATGACACAGATTCACAACTTCACAAAAAATCTATTTTCTTGAAAAGTATGAATGTTACTAGTCTAAAATTTAAGAGATGTCAATTTTATGATATTCTTAGTTAAATCTGAAAAAAATCACTAAAATCCCCCCATACAAACTGCACATTTTCACTAAATCTAACACACTAATTTTCTCAGCTCCTATTCAATTTTTGGAGTAAGCATTTTGTATAAAACATTTTTATAGCTACTTTAGCATGATGGGGAAAAAATTAGTTCAATGCTATCACCCCTTCTAACAAAATTTCTTGGGATCACAAAAAATTGTATTTCATCTAGAATATCGTAAGACTGCGCTTTACGCGCAATCGTACCTCTGTTATGTTTTTATGTGTGTTCTCGCAGCAATATTTGATAAGGTGGCAACCCTAGCACATGGCATAAAATATTGATAATTATGTTACTGTGTTATTCGACATTATCGTAATATCCGGTAAACTTTTTTTTTTTTCATTTACAACACAAAAACTTTCACTAAACTGAATTGACCAGTATAACAAAATCTACACACCATCTGTGTAATTCTAATATGTACTTCTTAACCCACTTTTTCTATCCTGGGGTAACGAACCATTCCCAATGTGTAGCGTTCACTGAATCGATTGGAAATGTATAGGTCCACAATGGGAATGGCTCGTGACTCCAGGATCAAAAAAACAGGGTTACGAGGTATTAGAATTTCACCAACGTTTTATTGTACTTCAGCTAAATTCAAAATGCTGTCACATCTAGTCCAATACTGGCAAATGTTTAGTATCATTCTACTTAATTATGCATTTCAGTAACTTTATTTAAATTCGCCTTAAGTGTTATATGTAGAACAATTTTCAATAATCAAATTTCACCTAGACGTATAAAAATTAGCATAATTACGGTTCTGATTGTTAAAAAGTGCTTAGAAATACAATTAGAACTAAGCTTGTTATAACAAGCTAACATTTTTTCCACGATTTCGGATCTTAATCCACACAACATTAATTTGAACATACGTAGTTAAGTACCGCTTCGTCCAAAAATCTTGACGACCCAATTTCCAGCATCTTTGCTACCTGAAGTCATTAATCTCCAGGTCACAGCGATATATTTTTTTCACACTACTTGAACTGTAGAAAGTTTTCTCGAGATACGGGTCGAAGATTGCGTAGTGATGCCAAACGTTATTTTATTTTATTCGAGTGCTATCTCTCTAATATACCTTCTCGTAATAGCTAACTACCGAAAGCAATTCAACCGAAAACCGTTTTCCAAAAACATTTCCTAAAAAGTAATCGAAAGCAATTTTTTTGAATTTCTTCCAAGACACTGTGGGATTGAGTGGCACGGCATCAAAATCAAAAGCCCCAAGTAGCCGGTATAACCAAACGCTTAGGCATAGTACATACCCAACCCACACAGTACACACTTGTAGTGTAGTTACCTGCAGAACTTGCCTACGAAAACGAAACCTATGCTGTGTGGTTTTTGCAGAAAGATGAGTCATGTGCATTCGAGATTCGAGCAGACCATAAAGTCGTCTTATCGCCCCGATAAATTTACATTGCCCGCAAATGTTTCCGGAGCCCAAAAGAATAAGACTGCAACGTGTTTCGCTATGATGCTTGTCGAAAAGCCTCCACACGAACACAGTATCATCGAATTTCATTGTTTCAATTGCATTTTAATTCTAACCGCAGGTGATTACGTGTGGCCAGGTGTAATGGAGGTGGTCGGAGATGTTCAGAGTTCAAATGGAGTTCAACGCCAGTTCATGCCGAACTCCGGAATATCTACATAGTGCTCCGTTAGTGCCCACTCAAATGGTTCACTCTACAAAAGTATCTGGGCTTATGTGAAGGTGAATCTAAGCAAAATGTTCCGTTATGGAGTTAGTTAGGCGGTGGGCAAATAATTCAACTCACCGGGATTGTGCAATGCGATTAAAATGAAGCGGGAACCAGTTTTTTAGCACTCACGAGCAATACTTGTGCGGAAGCGGCCAGCCGTAACGAAACCGAGAGTAATCAATACCAACCGCATGGAAACCTGGAAAAGTCCTTTTTAGATGAGTGCACAAACAATTACGGCCGTATATCCTTTCAATTTTTAATATCCTGTCAGGAACGTATCCGAAAAGTTTTTGTTTACTTAGGAGGTTCATTTCACAAAATAAAATACTTAACGCAATATCAATAAATTTAAGAGCCTTGTACCATTACACAGCGGTTCTAATTATAATTTAGCTCGTCTTCATCGTTAGAAGATTGGTGACACATAGCACTTTGCTAATTAAGAAGAGCCACTCACTCATCTGTTGAATTGCATAGCATATAGGCAATAAAATTTTGCAGGAAAGGCGGCAAAACAAGAAAAACGATCCTTAGTCCTGTTTCGCAATCGTTTCCAAATCATTTTTCATAGCTGGGCGTTTAAATCACGATTCAAAGATTTTGTATAATTCAAAGCTGTCAGAAAATGACCTTTCTTCTTCTCTCTTCCAAGAAAAAGCTTTTATAAAAGCTCTAGCTCTAGCTCTAGCACAATCTTCATCGTTGTAGCCTAAATTCTGAGAAAAGTGAGAGGATTTAGCTAAATGAGATGATTTGGCTGAGAGCACTTAGCTGACCCCGCAAGGGGGTAGTTGTAGTATGAGGTTTTACCAATTCCTGCAACTATCTTTGGAGTTAGCGACTCCACGGACCTGAGCTAACTATCCCCCTCTGGGATGGGGGCTGTAGAATTCACCCACAGCCAGTCCTGCTTGCCCTAAAAATGGCAAATGGACACTCACTGGATCATGGGCTTATCACCCGTGATCTTAAGATCTAAATGATACGAGAAACGGATACATCGCCTCGGATACGGACTGATCCTACGGTAACGACTTTTGGCATTCGAAAACGGACTATGATTGGCTTCTGGAACGTTCGAACATTGAATGACGGGGGAAGAGCTGGGGTTACTCGGTCCTTGCACCGCCAGTCAGTGATCGACCGTGAAATGAAGCACTATAAACAAGTCCTGGCAACAGCTTAAAGACGATGCTCAGGATCGCGCCTTGTGCAAGAGAGTTGTTTCTGTCCTATGCCCCTATAGGGGGTCTTAACAGGAATTTGATTGATTGACTTAGCTGATATATGACCACTATTTTGATAATTTAGCTAAATTAGCGTATGACGCAAAGCTGTTTAATGATAATTTCTTCTTCTACAATGGCGCTACAGCCGGAATCGGACCTTGGCCTTCAGACATTCAGGTTCCTTAACATTTTTCATTACTTATTGTGGAATGGTTGTTAGCCCTTCGCACAACCCTCTTTCTACGATTTTTTTTTTCATTTTCATTGATTGAGGTGACCAAGTTATATCCAAGGAGGCAATGTGCTGGAATTATATATTGCGTCGACCGGGATTTGAGCTCACGACCTTTGCGTTACAAGACCAATACGCTACTCACTAGGCTACACCCTAGCTATGATAATGATAATTTTGGTCTTATTTATAATTTAGCTGCGCTATGTGTCAATAGTATTATATTTTAAACCCGTATTGAAATAAGCTAATTGTGAGAGAGGGAAGGATGCAGTGAACTCGTATAGATCTGGGACCTAGTTGCTACAATACAAATGTCCTATGTTTAAATAAAAACATAATTCCAATGCACTAACTGACTACTACGATATATCTGAACCACCCCAGTAGGGAATGAAATCAATACCAGACCGATGGTATAACTCATACCTTGAAGATACCTTGAAGATACTTTCAGCCGCAAAACATATTTACAAAGGAAAGTTTTGCAGTATGACGAAACAAAAAGCTTCGGAAGGCTGCTTTTTGGTGCGTGTTGAGCCATATTCATACTTGCACAGCTGTGATTAACCAAAAGTCTGTAGGCTCAGTTATTTATTGGCAGTAATAGTTTGAAGCTCTTCTAATGGCATCCTGGTTACTAAGTAAGATACCGGCAATTTTGCGATATAACTTCACGCGTGTTTTAATAGTAGACCGGTGCTCAGGAGAAAGGACTCCTGCACTTGGTGATGAATATCTACATCGTACGCCTATATTGAAGTGGTACAGGGAAAATTTTTCCTTGGAGGACGCTGAAATGTCCCGAGCGTCAGTTACCGAGAAAAACATTACTGCTGTGAGGAAAATGCTTCACGAAAACAGACGAATGAACTACCAGCAGAAAGAGGATGCCTTAGGCGTAATTGCACCTGCAATTCATTTGATTCTGCATGATTATTTGCACATGACCAAACTGTTGTCTCCGGGTGCCGGATAGACTGACAAAAGAGCTGATAACGCGACATGTAACTTGATGCTAAACATGTTTGATAAAGCACAATCTCGGTATGTGAACGGTATCGTGACAGGTGATGAAACTTGGCTATACTACATATTATGATTTGCACACTGAGTCTCAAGACAAAGTTTTGGTATTTGATGATGAAGACATACCCGTAGCTGTCAGAAATTCTCGATCAATTAAGAAGAAAATGATAACTGTATTTTCAAATCGAGTGGAATTGTGGAGCGTGTTGTTTTTGACTCAGAGAAGACAGTCACACCTAAGTCATACACTAAGCAATGCTGCCTAAAGTCATCGAATATTTGAGGAACCTGTGGCTTAAGTCAAAAATGGAGACCTGATTCCTCCATCATGACAACCCGGGGAGGAGCTACCATACGTGCAAATGGAGCAGTTGAACCGGGCACCAAATTCAAAATTAGTTTTTACTCCTTTCTTAACTTTTGATCTGGTACATACCATATAAATAAATAAGCACCTGTTATCAATACATTAAATCTACTCTTTTCGTTTCATGCGATCTAGGAAGTTTTATTCGTTCGTTCAACGGTTTTTTTATGATCCAGATAAGGAGCTGAAAAAAACTGCTGGAGGGGTAGAATTATTTTGGCTATTGTTACGTCCGGAAACATAGTGAAACTTTAACATCAATTATGTGTTATGTGTGGACCATTACCGTTCCTATTGGAATCTTTGCCTTCAATATCGTTGCATGTGTGGCATACAAGTATGCTCTGAATGGTGCACACTGTATACGATAAGTATAGCTACATGCAGTTCACACAAGTAGCGTCATGTATTCAGCCCCTTATTCGCTTTCACACCCCTCACTCCTCATCCTACTGGCTCTCTCAAACCAGTGTAGTGAGTGGTACAAATAATATCTTGGTACGGCAGCCATACAAATGCATGACTGTAGTTCAAATGGGACGAAAATTGTGAAGTAGGACAAAAATATTTTTTGTAGTGATGGGACATGTTGACTTGTATGAATGGAACATTTGTACCACCTCACGTATGAGTAACTCAACACTATGTCAGAACGATTGGAGTGGTGGTCGAGAGAAATCTTTTCATTGCTCCACCCCAGTAGACCGACTGAATTCAATTTTGTTAGGAGTACAAATAAGTTCCCCCGTTTGACAAAAGATTGCCCCACCAGAAGGTTATGTTGAAATTGTCAGTTGTAAAACGTAATATCGTAAGGTTGGACATCTGGTAACAACATTACCTTAAGGTATTAGTGACTCTGTATCCATCACATAATTTTTTTTTTTTTAATTTGAAGAAATCTGCAGTTCAGGCGCATCGATTGCTTGTAGAAGCATTTGGTGAGACTGTTTTGAGTAAAAGAAGCAGTAGTGAGTGGTGTGAAAAGTTTAAAAATTGTGAGTTTGACGTGGAAGACAAAGAACGTAGTGGAAGGCCGAAAGTGTACGAAGACACGGAATTGGAAGCATTATTGGAGTAAGATTCGTGCCAAATGGAAGAAGAATTTGCACTTACATTAAAAGTGACTCACCAAGCAATTTCACATCGTTTGAAATCGTTGCAAATGATTCAAAAACAAGGAAATTGGATTCCATATGAACTGAAGCCAAGAGACGTTGAACGCATATTTCGCATCCGTGGAATGCTATTTGTCAGGCATAAAACAAAGGGTTTTTTGCATGGCATACTCACTGGTAACGAAAAATGGATCCACTACGATAACCCAAAGAAAAGAAAATCATGGAGACCACCTGGCCATGCTTTAACATCGACAGCCAAACCGAATATTCATGGAAAAAAACTCATGCAGTGTATTTGCTGGGATCAGCTTGGTGTGGTGTGTTATTAGTTGCTCAAACCGGGTGGAACCATTACTGGAGCTCTCTACCGAACACAATTAATAAGATTGAGCCGAGCACTCAAGGATAATGCGTCCATTACTACAAATTATTCTCCTACATGATAATGCTCGTCCACATGTTGCGGCGCCGGTCAAAACCAACTTGGAAACACTTAATTGGGAAGTCCTACCCCACCCGTATTAACCAGACATTGCCCCTTCCTATTGTCACTAGTTCCGGTCGGTCATCATATGAAGATACTAAAAATTGGATCGATTCGTGGATAGCTACAAAAGATGAAGAGTTCTGCCGACGTGGTTCTGCTGCCAGAAAGATGGAAAAAAGTAGTGGCTAGTGATGACAATACTTTGAATAAAAGGTAATATACCGTCCTTTCACAATACAATCCTAATTTTTGATAGAAAACGGCGGAAACTTATTTGTACTCGTAATAAAATTTCAAAATTTCGTGAAATTGGTATGGAAGAGCAGGGGGTAGTAGGAGTGAGATGATGTTGATGATATTTTTAAAATTGATTGCAATCATAATGAAATTAACACTGGCAAAAATTTGTTCATTTAGCTTCGCTCGTTTAAATAAAAATTACATTTTCCAAAATTGTGTATTTGTATGTGAGGGGGGGTAGGATATCAGATCAATATTTTATTACATACACATTTTCATACTTTGACCCAAATTTGAAGTCGATACCTTAAACAGTTTCAAAGAAAAATCAATTTCCTAAGATTTCGAAATTCCATGAAATTTGTATGAGATGGAGTAGAAAGTATGGCGGATGTAGCCCGTTCACGAGCTTAAAGTTACTTTTTCGCTAAAAATCATATACAAGAAATTTCAAAACGATGGCTTAAAGCGTTCGAGAGTTATATTGTAGACAGATGGCCACACGGTCACTCGGAATCGAGGTTTTTGAGCGACAACAAATATTTTTGTACACTTGGCGACTCTGTGCGAGCATTATTTCTTAGCGTTACAAACAATAAGGCAAACACAATATACTCCCAGATTTCTAGAGTATAAGAAATGCATCCCGCCGTATGCCGTCCGTGTGCATATGGACTTATATCTCCGAGACCGTTAAAGGTAGAATTTTCGTTTTTGGGTGGATTATTAATTGGGTATGTTTTTTTTTTGTTTTTACAGATTGAGATAAGCAATTTCGGCCTGTGCAATGCACAAACACAGTCATGGAGGGAAGGAATGGGATTGGGAAGGTAGGGGAATGGGGAGTGACAGCGACCACAAATTTTGGGAATGTCAGGGTGAGGCAGTGGGAGGGCAATAGTCAAAAACTACACTTGGTAATATCTCCACTACAAATGCAGATAGGAAGCTGAAAATCAGCATAGATATAGAGAGGGTTGTGAGACAAACTCAATAAATAATTTCATATTTTTTATTCATTGGCGTCCGAAAAGGGGGGGCTAAAAACAAATTATCGGCCGAATTTTTTTTTAAATGATTATATGTATATTCGAAATTTCTCACAATAAAAAATTCATATTTTGGGACCATACATACATACAGATTCACTAGAATCAGCTTAGAGGGAGGCTCATTATTTTAAGGGTGTCAGGGGTGCAAGGAAAAACGCTTAAAAATGAATATCTCGACTATCTCTTATGCTTTGGAATTGAAACTTGGATCATATGTTAAGCTATACCAACGAAAGACGAAAAAAATACAGCATTAGGACATAATAGTATAATACTTTCCAAAATTACAAACCGTTATATCTCAAAACCGAATACAGATATAAAATTGAAATTTCATATTGTAGAGCTACATAGTTTTTAATTTTGATAAACATTTTAAGTTTGGGGGCTGTAAGGGGAAGGTAAGCCAAAATGTCCAAAATTTTTAATGATTTTTTTAGAGCTCTAGTGAAAGATACAAAGTTTAAATTTTCCATGTGAATACCATACATCTATTTGATATACATACATAGAAAAAATAATAATTTGCTCCACAATTGTAACGCACCGACCACTCTGGTCTAACGTGTACAATGAACAAAATTTTAAGGCAAAAACTTTAAAATTAGCGAAATGAATTTAAAAAAAAATCCTTAAATGTACGAATTATTAACTAGTCCAATAACTTCAAATCTTCTACCCCCTCCCACACCAAATTATTTTTTCGACAATTTTTAAGAAATTAATTATCACTTAACTATTTAAAGCTATTTAAAAACTTTTAAAAATAGTTGAAACGAAGCTACGCCAAATGTTTTGAAATCGCGCCTGCCCTTTTACCTCCTCCCATACAAAAGAATGATTTCGGCCAATTTAAATAAATCAACTAATAACCAAGCAGTGATCCCCCCACTCCCTCCCCCCTAAACACTGCTCTGGGACAGACTCATTAAAAGTGGACATTTAAACTTTCAAAAGTGCACAATTCGACAAAAGTATAAACGAAGAAAAACGGTGTTGAGGCTCCTTAAGTAGAATATTTACTCATTGCGGTTATAGTGTTTCAGTTTTCTTGAAAGATAACACTTGTTCTCATATTCGAAAGCGATAAATATTAAAAAAAAAGCTGACTTCGTCATAATTATTAGGTAATTTATAAAATGTTAAGATTTATAGTGCGGTCGTTTCTTTCTTGAAGCAAAACCTGATCGATCAACTTTATCTAAAGATAAAGTTATTCTGAATGATTTTATCCACGCACTAATTCGATACGCATTAGACCGCCATAACAACAATCGCTTATACTGTTCATAAAAATCGCTTTTCTTCCAGTTTCGTAATCAACCATTAATTGGTAAAATTGAAGCGAATCTAATCGATTCGGTTCATTCACTTCTTCGGCGATGCAATCAAAATTCCTATCTAATAACATCGAATCTTCGAAATGATAAAAACCGGTTCCCCAGCCGTGGAATATATCGCCATAATGACCTGCAAGTCTACGATTTATACTGTCAATATTCAATTCTGCACTGACCCTTTTCTTAGCCAAATTCACACGAAAATAATCCCCACTCGTAAATATGAACCACTGCTGCTCACCTGAACCTGTCTCCGGGCTGCTACGAATGCTTCAACTTCGGCATTGTTTTGCCATTTACCTTTCCTAGCCAACGAGCGAACTCACCTGAGAAATGCCGATTTGTTTGGCTCAGTTTACCTGGCGACTATGCCGAACAAGCACGCGACTCACAACTTCGCGCTAAGACACCCTCTGAACCGAAATACCCGAGCGAATAAGAAGTTCAGTTCTTTCGTTAGCCTTGACTCAAAATGTTCTAAACGTGAAAAGTATCTTAAGATAATCCCTAAGCCGCGCTACTATTTTCGTGCGACAGTGCGTGATTAATAAAGTGCACCGCACTCAGGTGTTACGGAAAATCCGGCCCAGTGAATTATTCAATCGTAAGCAAAAAGCAAAGCCACAAAGGTGATTTTCGCAAAAGTAAATCTTTTGGGGTTTCTTTTTAGTGTTGGATTCCTGTTGTATAAAATCAATTATTCGGCTAAAAGTGAAAAAATCTTTTGCAAGTACCTACAACGCGAAATGTGTTCTATGAAAACGTGAAACAAATTGCGAAGAGGAAAAATAGTTACAACAATCGTGAAGAAAAAAAAACATCTTAAATAACATCAACAATGAAAGACAACGAGGGAATTCTTTTGGATACATCTCTCAACTGGTAAAGTAACTTGATTTCTTATACGCCACTATGATGGAGTAGTTGGTTATTCCTCGGGCCATTACCTGTGCCGAAGATGCTTGTAGCTGTGCACTTGGCGGACTCTATTTTTCTTCAACTTCTTTGCCATTTATGAAACTTTGTAATTATGCTATGCAATGTCTTGGCCTTAGCTAAGCTAGTGCCGTGCGATTGGATCACGGAATCATCATGCCGATGAATAGAGGCTGGCTCTCTGTTGCTGCAACAGTCATAAATGATGACGACACGTTATTACTTCTTGGTTTGTTTTTTCTTTATTTTTTTCTCCTGGTAATCGAATCCTCCATTTTTATTTTCTTTACTTGAAGCAACTTTTCCTTGTCGAAAAGCCGGAAAGAAAGAAATCATAATTATTGCCAAGCAGTAGTAGCAATGATTAATAATCTCTCGCCACAAAAGCATTCACCGCAACAGTTTTTGTTTTCCTTTCTACTGAAGAGATAAAAAATCTTTTGTAATTATTTTTCAAATTTAGAAACAATTGAAAAGTAAATCAGCTGTCATTGTTGAAAATTAACGGTTCGTTGCTGACTAAGATTGCGGTCGATGATGTATGCAGTTTATAAGAGCTTTTTTTTTCTTGTATTTAAGAGTAATAAATCACAGCGACTTGTGAGAAAATTTTTAGTTTATAAGGACATTACACAGGCCTTGATAAAGCTGTAATAAGGGCCGGGCGGCCATTAATATTGGTGGGGGCCCCCATTAAATTTCTGATATAAATTTTAATAGGTATGGTATATTGTGCATATTTCAAATATTATCTTTTTTATTTATCTAATGGATGGTCCAACCAAAACGCACGATGAACAAAAATTTTCAGAGAATTATCTTAATATTTTTTATTATGATAGAAGCATCTATGACAATTATGTGTGAAACAAAATATCGCCCAAATTCTCGCCACGGCTACGGTGGCATACTTCTATCCGATGGTCCATATTTTCAATGACTCTGAGACATAATTAAGGTTCAATGTCGTTAATGTGCTGAATTATCTCATCCTTTAGCTCTTGAATTGTTCTTGGCTTATTGACGTACACTTTTTCTTTTAAATATACCCAGAGAAAGAAGTCCAACGGTGTCAAATCACATGATCGTGGCGGCCAATTAACATCGCCAAAACGTGAGATAACACGGCCATTGAATTTCTCGCGCAAAAGAGCCATTGTTTCGTTGGCTGTGTGGCAAGTGGCACCATTCTGTTGGAACCACATTTCGTCCTCATTTTCGAAGAAGTACGGCCCGATGACGCCGCCAGCCCATAAACCGCACCAAACAGTCACTCTTTGTGGATGTATCGGATTTTCAACAATCACTCGTGGATTTTCATTTGCCCAAATGCGGCAATTCTGCTTGTTAACGAATCCACTGAGGTGATTGTGCTGACCAAAAAAATCACGAAGTGCACGAAATGCATTTTGATTTGAACGCCCATTTTCGTAAAAGGCTTCAACAACCTTAACGCGCTGCTCAATTGTGTACCTTTCCATGGTTGAATTTGTCAAACACTGAAACAAAGAAATGTCAAATTAAGTTGGGCGAAAAACTTGACGTTAAGGTGTGACTCACAATTAACATCGTGCATTACGGTTGGACCACCCTTTATTAAAACAAAAAAATCTACCAACTAGTCAAGCACAACTTCATTATTCTTGCGACAAGTTGAGAGTTCGTGGGAAGACATTACGCTGGTTAGGGCGGATAGTGGAAGACTATGTGAATGGGGGTTCTACAGTGGCGTGCTTGGACTTTATAGCTAGGGGAAACAATTATTTTTTAAATATATTGGTTTATTAGGCTTAAGCAATATATTATAAATATTACTAAAACCTCTCTCGTCAGCTGCTTCAAATATTACTAAAGTTGAGAACACCCAGGAATCACGACCGTGATTTAAAAAAAACGATTTACATTCACCCCTACTACCACACAGGAACTTAAAGTGCCTGAATTAATAAATTAACGGACAATCCATATTGTTCAATCCTTTCAATAGATGGAATTTTATTTGTTAGTGTGGTAACGAACCGAAATTCGAAGAAATATTTTAGTGACGTGAAAAGTAAAGACAACCAAAAAAAGATGTCACCCGATCTGCCGAAGTTTAAACCGATTCGTTTCCACTCAAAGCACGACAAATATGAGCAATATTGCCAGATCTACCTCTTCACATTTTTCTTCCTGATAAGTTTTCGGCTAAATTTCAAAACTGGCAATACTTTGATCGAGAACCAGAGCTCGCGACTGAAAGCACTGGCTGGAAGCAATTACATTAACGCATCTCTCCTTCTTATAAAAGTCGATCTTGCACTTCTTGTATTGGCTGGCGCACAATGTGACATTTTTGCAATCTAGCGGGATTTAATTCCTGCATTGAAAATATCAATGGGTTTTTGAATGAGATTACATCCTTATGGCATTTTATTAAAATCTACTTATGTTTTGATACCAGACATTTCCGCCGACTTTGACCCTTCCCCCTCTTAAAATTAAACATTTTAATTTTTTTTGATAGTCTTAAATTTATTAAAAGATCTCAAAACCGAATGTCAGTCCGTGTGCTCTCTAGCTTGAGCGCGTTGAGCTAGAGAATTCAAATTTTGTACTCGTCATTTTTGATAAAAAAGTAAGGTGAATTTCGTGAACTAGTCAAATCGCTTTATTCTTTCTACCTCATCCCATACAAAATGATACAATTTCGAAATTTGACAATAAACGGATTTGTTCGAAAAGTATAAAAGCTTTTAGAAATTTAGAAGATATTACTTTTATAATGATTTCAATCTACTGTATAAAAATTATTTGCGTCCTCCCTTTCCTTTCACCCCCTCCCATACAAACTGCACTTTTTCATGAAACTCTCTAAACCAATTAACTCAGTACGTTTACAATTTATCGAGCTCAAATTGCGTTATAATAACTTATTAATTATTAGTAAGACCAAAAAAAATAGGACGATTTGCTTCACCCCTTCTACCCCCTCCCATACAAAATGACGCAATTTTGCAATTCGACAATAAACGGATTTGCTCGAAAAGCTCCTTTACCTTTCATTTTTTGTCCTACCGCAGCATTTTTCGAAGAATTTTCTAGATCTTCCTAGTGCGGTTACCCATGATGTTGATGGAACCACATTTTGAGGAAAAGCTACCATTTCTTCCAGCCAGTTCTCATTGTTTCGCAGGAAGCGATCTAGATGCCTACCGCTTTTCTGCTATCGCTCTTCTATTTTCGTGCAAAATGTCCTTAATGTTGTTTTTATACATCCCACAATTTCTTTTTGATATTGTGTTCCTCTAAATTCTTGTGACACGAACGCAAAAACCGCTGGAGACCATTCACCACTTTGATTTTGTACCCATGTGTCCAAAATATCTCTCCTTTGGAAAATGGAACCCATCCTGAATTTTGGAACGAGTTGTACAGGCGGCACAGCTATGCTGAGCTAATTTTTTCCAGTTTCTAAGATTTGACACCTTCAGCCTTAAAATGAGTTTAGTCCTGTGATGGAATAATCCGGAATAATGTAACTAAATCAATTTTGAAAATGAAATTTAGAGGCAAAATCTGAATGTTTATGCTTTAGATGAAATCTGAGAGTATATTGTGTTTGCCTTACCGTTTGTAACGCTAAGAAATAACGCTCGCACAGAGCCGCCAAGGGTACAGAAATATTTGTTGTCGCTCAAAAACCTCGATTCCGAGTGACCGTCTGTCTGTCTGTCCGTATGTGCGTCTGTCTACAGCATAACTCTCGAGTTATCGTGCTAAACATTTTTGTGTGTCATTTCTAGCAAAAAATTAACTTTAAGTTCGTGAATGGGCTACATCCCCCCACTCCTTCTACCCCCTCCCATACAAATTTCATGAAATTTTGAAATATTAAGAAATTGATTTTTCTTTGAAACTATTTAAGCTATCGACTTGAAATTTAGATCAAAATATTATGATATAGATGTCATTAATATCACGGAATATTGACCCGATCCCCTTATCCTTCCACCCCCTCCCATACAAATGGACAATTTTGAAACATACATATTTTCGATTTTCATTGAAACTAGTAAAGCTGAAAAAAAAAAATTTTGTCAGAATTAATTCTACTATAATTGCAATTTATTTTAAAAATAATTATCAACTTCAACTCACTCCTTCTATCCCCTCCCATATAAATTTCACGAAATTTTGAAATTTAAATTAAATTATTTTTCTTCGAAACTGTTAAAGCTATCAACTTGATATTTTGTACAAAGTATACAAATAGAAATATTAATAATGCGAAAAAAAATTGTTTCGATCCGTACACTCCTTCTATCCCCTCCCGTACAAATGCATAATTTTTGTTAAATGCATTTTATCGATTTCCATTTAAACTAGAAAAAGTATAAACTTCAAAGTTTGCCAGAATTTTTTTCTTAATTCAATTACTAAGTGTTATAAGTGTTAGAAAAAATTATCAGCTCCGCTTCACTCCTTCTACCACCTCCCATACATCTCTATTATAAATTCAAGAAAAGCATTTCTCCTTCAAGTGTATGAGAGCTATCAACTTTGAAATTGAATCAAAGCATGGTGATAAGGATGCTGATAAGCAGTTTCAAAATTATCTTAAGCACTCCACTTCCTCTGGCACCTCCCATACAAATGCCCCAATTTCAGGAAAATTATGACCAATTTCTTAAAAATAATGAAAACTAAAAACTTTAAATTCAGCAAAAAACATTTTGGATGCTATGTTCGGTGTCATATACGAAAAATACAAACCTCCCCCAAATTTCAGTTATATTTTTTTTAATATCTAATCGTAAACAAAAAAAAAAGATACTCTTTTGAAAATGAAAAAAGCAGATTTCAACAATACAACATGTATGTATAATCTTCGAGTAAAGTCAAACGAAAGATTACTGAAAAATTTTCCTTTCAATTTATATTACTCGAAAGTGGACTGTGACCTACTACTATTAATAAACGGTAATTTCTAGATGTTAATTAATTCGGATTTTTATTACTTGGATAGTTACTTAAATAATCATATAGTCAATTAGGGTAATATTTGACTTGCAATTTTTCAATTAAATCCCGCTAGATTAAGAGAATGTCGCCAATCTCGTTCTCTTATATATGCGACTAAAAGCAATGAGAGGAAAGCTGAAACGCGACGCATCTCCCCTTCCTGTTGAAGTCGAACTTGCGCTCGTCGCACGAGAAAATTGTGCTCGTATTGGTCGGCGGTCTTGTATATGCGTTTCTAAAATCGCATATTTTTCCGAAGGCTTTCAACTTACGTTGTATATATACTGAGCACGTAAATACTGTAAACAGTGGTAGACGAAAATAATGCGCGCTTTCTTCTAAAGAAATGTTTTAATAAATTTTCATATTCGTGCTGATTTTAGTTTAGCTTTTCTGAACTGAAAAAAGGGCGAAACGTGAGGGAAGCATTGCTTCCCTTGCATCAATGGACGCCACGCCACTGGGGTTCTATGGCATGGCTGTTTTCGATTATTTAACTACGATTACGATGAATAGCTCCAGTACATAGCATCAATATTTCATTCGTTTACATGCGCAAGTTTGGGTTTGTATGGGGGGGAGAGCGGGAAGGGGAGGGTGCGATAGAAGGGATGGTTACATGTCAATAATTTTTTAACGTTCAAAATTCGCTTTATAGAATCTTAGTTTTATAGACCAAGTAAATGCTATGAAATTCTCGGTGTATTTTATAGGTGGAGGTGAGGGAATAGGAAAACTTGAGATGCAGCTTTGTTAAGTTTCTTTTCAAAAGTGTTCGTACAAGTTTATAGGTTATAATTTGTTGTTTATTAGTTGATTTATTGAAATTGGTTGAAATCATACTTTTGCGTGGGAGGGGGTGGAAGGGCAGCGGGGATTTCAAAACTCTTGATGCATTTTTATCTGCAATATTTTTAAAAGTGTTTGAACAAAATTTCAAATTGATAGCTTTTAATGGTTTCGTGATAATTTATTTCATAGAAATGGTCGAAAAACTACTTTTGTATGGGAGGGCGTAGATGCTTTGAAGGTATGCGTCCAGTTAAGATCTTAAACTTTTAAGCATTTTACTTTCATTCAAAATCCTTAGTTCTGAAAGATTTAGAGAATTTAACTGAAAATATAAACTACACTCTCCCATATTTTCATTTTGGTAAAAATGCTTCACCGGCCTTCCCCGCGAGACAAGAGTGGGAGGCAGATGAAATTTAGGGAGAAGAGTCCACATCCTTTTTTACTGATGGCTCCAAAGCTAGAAGGTGAAGTGAAAAGAGGTGTTTTCTACGCAATGCTTAGCTTAAGTATATCTTTCTGCCTTCCGGATCATTGTAATGTGTTGCATGCAGAAGTGGGGGCGATAAAAGAAACCTTGATCCGGCTTCTTCACTGATATCAGTCATGTCTACATCTAAGATTGTTCGTAATTATTGCATTGCCCTGAATGGCCGTATGACCTGGTACCCAGCACAGGCGAATGTTGAATCTTTGACCATCTTCCTCAGAGACATTAGCAGTCAAATTTACTAATCTGATGACTCAAAACGCGTCTCTGTGGGTCGAACAATTCAACATTCGCCTATACTGGATATCAGGGCATAATGCCATTCCGGGGATCTGCAAGGCTGGAGAGCTTCTCCAGCATGGAACCATCTTGCAAATTTAATCTGAGTAAGAGATGCTGAGTACACCTCTCGCAACTTGTAAACTGCAACTTAAATTGGATGCGATTAGCAGAGCCAGCGACAAATGGATTTACATGTAATACCATCCGACAGATTTGGCCTGTGCTGAATCTAAAATGCTCTAGTGGACCGATCTCGCTATGCAGGCAGTTGATCAGCTCCATCGTAGGAGTTGTTGCAGGATACTGCCTGATAGGAAGACGTGCTCAGAGGTATGGCTTTCCTCATAAATGATACTTGCGGAAGCTGCAACGATCAGGAAGCGGATGAAACGATTATTCATCTATTAAGCACTTGCCGTGCTCTCTCTAGCAAAAGGAGACGCCACTTAAGCGCACACTTCTTCAACAGTTTCGGTAATCTTGCAAACGTAAAATACAAGAGCCTTGAATGCTTCATAGAGAGCTTCGGTTGGTTCACTGAGTAGAAGTCTTTTTTGATATTCTGTGGCATCACAACAGACCAGCTTATGGTTTTTGTGCGCCCGGACTTGTGTCTGAGCAGCCACCACTACCTACTGCTACCTATGCCAGATTGATATCATGATCATATGAAAAGAAAAAGATAGCGTATCGAATTTTCAATACGGCAAAAGCAGCCACCGATAAAGCACACATTTGCACTCAGGAGAGAGCCAACCGCTTCGGGGAGGACTACATAAACAATAAGATACCTAGACTTACTTATGATCTAAAATAGCCCCTCCCGGTTGGCACGCTACCCACCTCACATGGCAAGCATAGAGATCATCACTCAAAATTTAAAAAAGGCCTTAGCAAAAACCGAAACATCACGATTAATAAAGTAAAACAGTGACAAAAATTTGCGCAAATTTGTTATATTATTTGGCTTTTGGTAAAGTAAAACCTACGTATCCTGGGTATCATTATCGTGATTCGAGAATTTTTTTCATTTTCAAGTATTTGAATAAATTCCCGAAACCCATAACAAGATTAAGTTTTCTGCTGCAAAACAAAGTGAATACATCTAAATGGTATTTATATATTATTATAATTTATAAAAGTAACCTACTAAAGAAAATTACATAAGACCATTGTAATCTTCTTGCGGGAGGGTTAAATTTAAATCGTAGCTTGCAGTATTAAATTACAAACTGTAGTTATGAAGTGTCTGCTCATTACTTGTAAGACTACGTCATCAAAATATCTTTGACTACTGCGGTTGCATAGTGCAGAAAATATGGTGTATCATGCACGTAGCACATTACTTTACATGTGACGGATTTTTTTTCTTACGAACTACAAAGATGATTATAATATTGAAAAGAATTTGTATACTCTAAATGAAATCTGCAACAGCTTAAAGCCGATGCTCAGGATCGCGCCTTGTGCAAGAGAGTTGTTTCTGTCCTATGCCCCTATAGGGGGTCTTAACAGGAATTTGATTGATTGATTGAAATGAAATCTGAGAAGTTTGCCACAAAGTTTGTTACGCCAAAAAATTAGCTCTGAGAAAGAAATTAATGTTGCAGAAGCTCATATAATCACTCAAAAATCTCAAAACAGGTTGTCTGTCAATCTGTCTGTTCGTCTGCCCATCTGTCTGTCCGCCTGTCTGTCCGTGCGTCCGTGTCCTCTCTAGCTTAAGAACGCGTTGAACTAGAGAGATCAAATTTTGTACACATCGTTTTGGACAAAAAATTAAGGTGAAGATCGTGAACGGGCCAAATCGCTCCACTCCTTCTACCCCCTCCTATACAAAACTATACAATTTCGCAATTTGATAATACACGAATTTGCTCGAAAAGTGTAAATGCTATTGATCTGAAATTTGGAATGTAATTTTTTATGATGATTTAAATCTATTGCATATGAAATATTTGCGTCCTCCCCCTCCTTCCACCACCTCCCATACAAACTACGCTTTTTCATGAAATGCTCTAAGCCGATTTACTCAGTGCGTATAAAATTTATCGAGTTGAAATTGTGCACCAAATATTTATTTAGAATTTTTAGTAAGACCAAAAAAAGTAAATGATTACCTTTTCCCCATCTACCCGTCCCACGCAAATGACACAATTTCGCAATTTGACAATAAACGGATTTGTTCGAAAAGTACAAATGCTATTGATCTGAAATTTGGAACATATTCTTTTATGATGATTTTAATTTACTGTATAAAAGCTATTTGAGTCATCTCCTTCCTTCCACCACCTCCCATACAAACTGCACTTAATCATAATGCTATAAAAAAATTTACTCAGTACGTATAAAATTGATGGAGCTGAAATTGTGCACGAAATATTTATTTAGAGTTATTAGCAAGATAAAAAAAATTTAGTTTCACTCCTTTTACCCCCTCCCATACAATCTGACACAATTTTACAACTTAACAAAAAGTCGATTTTCCTGAAAAGTATGAATGCTACTGATCTGCTATTTGAAACATGTCAAAAGCATGACGTTTCTAGCTATTTCTGAAAAAGTCCTTAACAACTCACCCTTCCTTCTACCACCTCCCATACAAACTGTACAATTTCACTAAATCCAATACACTAATATTCTCAGTACCTATTCAATTTTTTAATCCTAAATTTTGTATAAAATATTTTAAAGGCAACTCAAGCGTGATGTGAAAAAAATAGTTCAATGTCATTACACCCTCCACCACTTCAAAATTTGAAACCTTGGAAATAAGAATGAAATTTTAATAAAGCGAAAATTATTATGAGGATCGATCAAAAATCTTCGATCAATCCGAGAAATAATTATCGCATGATGAAAATAGTTTTTTCTTACATGTAATTTTTGAGATTTTTTATATTGAAATATCAAAAATTCTATTTTGAATACACAAAAACTCACACCTTCAAGATTCTTCTAAAATATTATTTTCTTAATTTATTCTAAGAATATTGAAGTGCGCTGAGGGCCGCATTTCAAGTAAAATGATAACAAGAGCACTTTATTATTAACATTATTTTTTTCGCTTTAGAATTATACTTAATTAAATCTCTCGTTATCGCACTAAATCGATAAGACGAACTTAATCTGTTACGAATGTGTTCTCTATTGCACACACTAACTCTGTTATGCACCGCATATTCTTTTCAGAAGATTCTCTCCGCTGTTTTTTATAGCTTGTGAAAGTGTTCATTCAGTTAAATTCGCAACCGGTTTATGACCAGTTCGGTGCGTATGCCACCACTTGAAAGTTTTTGAAGGTCGAAAACAGTTGACTAGCGGTTTAGTATTGCCATGTAACAATATTGTTGAGTTCTTGTGGTGAGAATGAACGATCATAGCAGAACTAATATAATGTTGTATATTAGCCCTAGTCGTTCATCAAATATTCGCAATCTTCCACTGAAACAAGTGAGTTCACGTGCTACTCGATCGCAATTTCAAGGTCTCCAACAACAACATTATGCTAGGAACACCTACCTGACTAACCAGCGAGTGAGAAGGAAAAGGCTCGAGCGGCAAGAGAGTGCTCGGACGAGATTTATAGAAGCGTCCGACAGCGATCGGGCGACAAAGCATAACAATTGTGGAATTTTTATTATGTTTTCTGTATGGATATCAAATGGATGTATCCAAATGGAAAATTTAAACTTTGTATATTTTACCAGCGCCCTAAAAAACCACTTAAAATTTCTGACATTTTTGCTTACCACATCCCTTCCATTACACCCCCAACGTAAAATTTTTTATAAAAATTTTTACTATCTGACAAAATTTCAATTTGATATATGTACTCAGTTTGGAGATATAACGGTTTGAAATTGTGGAAAGTGCATCATTTTTTAAATGTTCCCCATTTCCCCCACTACTTTTATATCCAAATGTTTTATTTTTCTCATAACTCGCTAGTATAGCTTAATATATGTTTCAAGTTTCAATTACATAGCTTGAGAGATAGGCGAGATATTCATTTTTAAGTTTTTTTTTTCCAAAAAACAAAATTTCAAGGTAGAAATGTTGTTTTCTCTGAGTCGATCACAATACTTTATTATTTAAATAATGAAGTAACATTGATACATTTATTAAAATAAATGCCAATAATACCCCTTCATATCCTTCATTATATACTCGTAAATAATATAGATCAGCAAGAAATATTTCTCTAATTATTTGCAACTCACTCAGCTACTGGAAAATCATTTTATAGTTATAACGAGAAAGTTCTAACTTATTTCGTTAGGAGGAAAAATAGATCATTAATTTCTACAAGCACGCAAGAAATTTTTCTTTAGATATAAGAAAATCAAAATTAGAAGTTCTATTTTCACATTTTAGCAGTCACGTAAGGCTGTTCGTGCTGACTGGTGTTGGTTGGTGTTTGCATGGCTAGATAATTCCCAAGGAATTCCGAAACTTCAACATAGAGTATAAGTACGAGCAGAGAATATATCTCACGAAGAGTAATGGAAAGTTAGGAAAAAATAGTCCTTGCGTAGTAAGAATTATTAACCCAATTTAACGTTAGGCCAATCAACCGAAATTGATTACTCCTTGACAGCAAATTTTCTTATGTTATGTTCTATATTAATATAGATTTTTGATGTAGAATTGGCTATATTTCGAAGATGCTGACTGCCGTTGGAAAAATGAATTCTTTGATTTTATAATATGTATAATATTACAATTGTAATAAAATAAAACGCAATGAAGCTATAGAAAAAAAGAAAATTTGATTGCTCTATTATTTAAGCATTAAACTATTAATTACAGGACTACGATTAGGCATAAAGCCCAATCATGCGATACTCTAGATGGGAAAGAAATTTTTTTAACTTTAAGAAATTTCTTAGGGGGAGTGGTAGAAGGGGTGACAGCATTGAATTATTCATGTCATACTAAAGTAGCTATAAAAATGTTTTATGCAAAATTTTGGACTCATAAATTGAATGGATACTGAAAAAATTAGTGTATTAAATATAGTAAAATTGTGCAGGTTGTATGGGTGGTGGTAACAGGAGTGGAGGATCTTAGTGTTTTTTTTTCAGAAATAAATGCAAACATTATGCCACCTTCATACTTTTGAAAAAAATTGATTTTTTGTAATTTTGTGAAATTGTGTTACTTTGTATGGGAGGGGGTGGAAGGAGTGAAGCGAAACAGTTATTTTTTTTTAATCTTAATAGTTATGCTAATTAATTATTTCGTGCAAAATTTGAACTCGATAGTTATACGTGCTGAGAAAATTGGTTTCTACTTTTTCATGAAAAAGTGCAGTTTGTATGGGAGGTGGTGGAAGGAATGGATAATTCGAATAATTTTCATCCCAGGTCACATTTATGATAAAAATAATATAATCTAAATTTCAAATTATATTACCTTTTATAGTTCCCAAAAAAATTGATTATTATAAATGATTAAAAATAAGTCATTTTGTATGACAGGGGTAGAAAGAGTAGAGCAATTTAGCCCGCTCACGTTCGTCAACGACGTATGCTAAATTTAATATTCTAGCTGAACGCGTTCTCAAACTAGAGAGCGCAGAGACGGACGGACGGACTTCCGGTTTTGAGACTTTTGAGTGACGATAATTAGTTCTATACTCATGGCGACTCTGTGCGAGCAGTATTTCTTGGCCTTGCAAACTTACGATACTCTCAGATTCCATTTAGGGTATAAAAGCGAGCAACGACCGTGAAACACAGAATTGAAACAATTATTTAAAGTGTAGCAATGGCTGCAGCGAAAACTTTTTCAGAAATGGATAGGTTATCTAAATCTATCCAGTCTATATACACTACAAATCCTGATACTGGCAATGTCAATGTTCATAACATTTCCTGGCTTAAACATTCTTCCATAATGGACCAGGAGGGAGGTGATAAAAGGCTTTTGGCTGCTTTAAGCGGTTTAACACAACTGCTGACTGAGTCCACTCGTTTACCAGATATCGCAAGACATTTTTTAAGTTTTTCGATCTATTTCTCACCAACCAGCCTGAGAAATAACTAAACCGCTCACGAGCAAGGTACATCAAAGAAACACTTGAAATTTTAAAATAGCCAATTGGAGGGTGACTTTAATTGGAAGTAACGCTTCGATTCCAATAGCTGCGATGAAGCCTGTTGCATTGTCACCGAGATTATCCCGAATGGTATGATGCTCTACATGCCATTCAGCCATAAAACAGTCAGACTGTCGAAGGATTCTTGGTTCAATAAATAATGTCTTTGATGCCATCCAGAAGAAGAATCAAGCTTTTGAAACATTCATAGGAAATAAAACACCTGCCAACAGAGAACTTTTCAATGCACCAAGAAATGCCTGCAAATCCTTGCTTAAAATTTAATCATGATCAAAAACTAGGATGGAAAATCTTTCAGTTCACTAAAGGCTCGAGATCTTACTGGTCATTTGTCAAAACGGTCAACAATAATTTCATTTCCTCTTTAATACCACCCTTAGCTCATGCTGGCTGTACCGTGATTGATCGTATCGAAAAAGCTAAATTAGTAACGTAAGTTAGCTTTTTTGATGGGATCAGCAGCAATTTTCGCAAAACTCTCGCCTTTCACCATCAACCTCATTGACACCTGCTTTAAATGAGTCGCATCTCACTGGTCGAAGGCCGAAGGTCGTATTCTCGCACTTGACATTGCAAAAGCTTTTGACTCAGTTTGGCATGAATGTCACATTATCATATTATGCTAATTAGCAAATTTATTATATAGGGTATATCAGCAAGGAGTGCAGGTATCAACAAGAGGTGTATGATTTGTTTTTTTTTGAATAAAGCGAAAAATTGTTTGGATGTCTCTGAAATTGCAATATAAAGTGGACACATGGAGATATAATCTAGGGTGTAGCCTAGTAGTTAGCGTGTTGGTCTACCATGCGGAAATCATGAGTTAAAGTTCTAGTCGACGTATAATTCCAGCACACTGCCTACTTGGATATACCTTAGTTACCTTAATCGAAAATTAAAAAAATTCGTAGATAGAGGTTGTGCCACCCTACCCCAATAAGTAATGAAAATGTTACGGAACCTGTAAGTCTGGAGGCCAAAGCCCAATTTGGGTTATAGTGGCATTGTAGAAGTAGAAGTAGAGATTATGTATGGAACAGAATATTTGTCAAATGGTCGCAATTGTTCGTTTTATTCAAAAAAAAATCCTACACCTCTTCTTAATACACCCTTTATATCTGTTTGAAAATTATCTGGGATCAGCTAACAGTTAATTGGGTTTATTTTCAATTCTATTTGTCCAGAACTTTTCAACGCTTTAGGAGAAGTAGAGGCACATGCAAGTTTACTCTACCGAATTTCGCAACGCTAAAAAAAAAGGCTTTCGAAAAAAAGGATTGGAAGTTCATATCGTCACTCAGTAATCAAAACCTAAGGTTCATCAGTCGGTTTGTCCGTTAACACTGTAGTTTTAAAGTGCGTTGAGGTAGAAAAATTAAATTTTCTGAACGTTGTTTTTGACATAAAAAGAGAATGAAACAAAATCTCTTCAACCATTCTACAAAATAACGTATTTTAACAAATTCTCAATAAACCGAGTTTCTCAGAGAATATAGCAGCTATTCATCTAAAACTCGAAATAAATTCAATATGAGTATTTCAGTCTCTATTAAAAACATTTTATCATTCCACACTCCATTCACCAACATCCATACAAATCTGCACTATTTAACGAAATACAATAAACCAAATATTTCAATATGAATTAAATTAATCATGTATAAAAAAATATTTAAGCTATTATTTCAATAAGATAAAATAAACTGTCAACAAGTCGGGCGCAACTTTATTATTCTTGGGAGAAGTTGAAGATGCGTGGAAAGTCAATATGCAGGTTAGAGTGGTTAGAGTAGACTTAGTGAAAGGGGGTGCTTAGGCAGGGCTCTTAATTGCGAATACGATCAATAGCTCCAGTATATTGAATATATATTTCATTCGTTTATTTATAGAACTTTGAGTGTTTATGAGGGGAGGGGAGGAGTGATGTTAAAAATTTTTTAATTGATTGCTTGAATCACATCCAATATTCTCTGTATAGAATGTCTGTCATAGACGAAGTTGCATAGAATTTTCATGAAATTTGGTGTATCTTACATTCATGAAACCAAACATATGTATGGGAGGGGGTAGAGGAGGTATGGGAATCGTAAAATTTGTGATGCAATTTTTTTCGTTTCTCTTAGGTAAGGTGCTTGTACAAAATCTCAAGTTCGTAGCTTTTAATTTGTTGGTTATTAGCTGATTTATTGAATTTGGTCGAAATCATACTTTTATATGGGAGGGGGCACAAGAGCAGGCGCGATCTCAAAACTTTTGACGCAGTTTCGTTTCTTACTACCTTAAAAAGTTTCTGTGCAAAATTTCAAATTGATAGCATTTAAAAGTTTGGTGATAATTGATTCCTTAAAAATGGTCGAAGACATAATTTTGTATGGGTGAGGGGGAACAAGTTTTAAAGGTATTCAACTAGTTAGTATTTCAAACTTTTAGAATTTTTTTTTAATGAATTTCGCAAACTTTCAAGTTTCTACCTTAAAAATTCACTCAAAACTTTTTAGTTTTTGTGTTTTTTTCATTGCACTTGAAACACCTAGTGCACGTTAGACCATCACTTCGGACCATAACAATTGTGGATCAAATTTTTATTTTACTTTATCATTCTAGTAATAAAGTATTGTGATCGACACAGAAAAAAAAATTGCTACCCTGAAATTTTGTTTTTTCGCGTTTCATGACTAAATTAGCCTAAAAATTCAAAAAAAAAATCCGTCCCGCCGTACGCCGTACATATGGACTCATATCTCCGAGACCGTTAAAGGTAGAATGTTCGTTTTTGGGGAGATTGTTGAATGGGTAAGTGAGCTCCATTATCTAAATTTTACGGAGTGTCAGGTAGAAGGAGAGGCGGGGGAGGGAAAGAGTTAAAAATTACACTTGCTATTATTTTCACCACGAATGCAGATAGGAAGTTGAAAATCAGCATAAGTATGGAGAGGTTTGCGAAGGTCGTGAGTTCAAATCCCAGTCGACGCAATATATAATTCCAGCACATTGCCTGCTTGGATATATGTACCTTCTTCTCCTTCAATGGCGCTACAGCCCAAATCGAGCCTTGGCCTCCTGAACTTCAGGTTCCTTAACATTTTCATTATTTATTGCGGACGAGTTGTTAGCTCTTCGCACAACCCTCTATCTACGAATTTTTCATTTTCGTAGATTGAGGTAACCAAGGTATATTCAAGGAGGTAGTATGCTTGGAATTATGCGTCGACCGGGATTTGAACTCACGACCTTCGCATTGTAAACCAAACACGCTTCCCACTAGACTACACCCTAGCTAGATATATATATATAAGTAGCTTGGTCACCTCAATCTACGAAAATGAAAAATTCGTAGAAAGAGGGTTGTGCGAAGGGCTAACAACCCTTCCACAATCTTTACATAGTAAAATAATTGTAGTGTCTGTCTGTAATTTGCTTATAAATGACTATAAGTTAGTTTTTTGAGTTATTTTACACTAACTAAGCATAAAAACACATTTTTGAAATTTTTGTCTGTCTGTCTGTCTGTCCGACCGCTTTTCACGCACAAACGGCTGAACCGATTGTAATGAAACTTGCCCAGTTTTTTAGGTGTCCATCGGAATGAAATCTGCACTTGGTTTCATTTCACTCCCCTCACGCCTTCTACCCCCTCCCATACAAAGTGACTCATTTTCAAAATATATATTAATCAAATTTTCTTGGAAACCATAGAAGCTATTAATTTGAAATTTGAATATATTATTTCTATTATAAATCTTTTGGTTTACAAATTATTTGAGTTTCCTCACTCCTTTCACCACCTCCCATACAAACTACACTTTTTCATGAATTATTTTATACCAAATTTCTCAGTACGTGTACCTTCCATCGAGCTAAAATGTTATATGAAATCCTTAATTAACATTATTATTAATACCGGGAAAAAATGAACCGATTAGCTTCACTCCTTCTACCCCCTCCCATACAATGCGACACAGTTCCACGACTTCGCAAGAATTTGATTTTCTTGAAAAGTCTGAAAGTTACTGATCTGAAATTTCAAATATATGAATTGCATGACGATTATAGTTGTTTTTCAAAAAATCACCAGAAACCCCCTTCTCCTTCCACCACCTCCCATATAAACCGCACTTTTTCATGAAATACTCTAAACGAATTTTCTCAGTACATTTAAATTTCATCGAGGTAAAAATTTGGATTTAATCCTTAATTAGCATTATTAGTAATATTGGGAAAAAACTTAACCGAGTAGCTTCCCTCCTTCTTCCCCCTCCCATACAATGAGACGTATTCCACGACTATACAATAATTCGATTTTCTTGAAAAGTATGAATGATACAGATCTGAAATTTAAAGTATATCAATTGCATGATAGTTGTAGTTGTTTCTCGAAAAATCACCAAAAACCCCCCTCTCTTTCTACCACCTCCCATACAAATTGCACAATTTCATTAAATTCAATGCACTAAGTTTCTCAGTACCTACTCAATTTTTGAAGCTTAAATTTGGTACAAAACCTTTTTATAGCTACTCCAGCATAATGTGAAACAGATTAGTTCAATGCTGTCATCCCTTCTACCACTCCCTCTACAAAATTTCTTAACACCGCAAATATTTCGAATTCATCTCTACATAGTATCGTATGATTGAGCTTTACCCACAATCGTAGTCCTGTTATGTTTTTAAGCTTAATGTTATTTTATTTGTTTTTTTTTTTTTTAATAAAACCAGCTACAATTATTCACATGTCCTTAACGCTTTTCAACACGTATATGATCTCGAATCACGGATTTGATTTGATCACGAGCCTGTACCATAAAAATGGGAGTATCATGTTTTCATTCTTAATAATTTATGGTTTGATTCCAACAACATACAAACCATTTTCTTCAAAGAGCCATTAAAGTAAGCAGATTATGTATCCCACATAATGTATTACTAACTACACTCTCAAAAATTGCTTATTATTGCTATTTTTACGCGGACGAAGTCGCGGGCGTTTGCAAGTAAGTAATATAAAAATGTTAAGGAACCTGAATATCAGGAGGCAAGGTCCGATTTTGGGCTGCAGCGCCATTGTAGAAGAAGGATAGAGAGGATTGTGGGACAAACTTTAAAAATAACTTAATTTTTTATCCTTTGGCGTCCGAAAAAGGGGCGGGGGCTAAAAAAAATTGTCGGCCGATTTTTTTTTTCAAATGATTATATCTTCGAAATTATAATACTTACCATAAGAAATTCATATTTTGGAACATCGAGGTATCACATAGATCCAATAGAATCAGCTTAGAGAAAGCCTAATTACTGTAAGGGGAGGGTCAAGGGGATGCAAAAAAAAAACACTTAAAAATTAATATCTCAACTATCTCTTAAGCTATACATATAAATACGAAAAATATATAACATGTGCACATAGTAGTAGTGGAGAAAAATGGGGAGCATTTCAAAAATGGTGCATTTTCCAAAATTACAAATCGCTATTTCTCAAAATTGAGTACAGATATCAAATCGAAAATTTTGTCAGATTGTAGAACTACATAGTTTTTAATTTTGGTTAATTCAAAATTCAAAATTCAAGCGCGGAGGCGTATGGGGAAGGGATGGTAAGCAAAAATGTCGAAAATTCTGAATGATTTTTTTAGGACTCTGGTGAAAGATATAAAGTTTAAATTTTGCATATGGATGAATCGTAGTAATACATATTATGTTTAATCCACAGCAATGATTTTTGTATCATTGCTATGAGTTTCTGCTCTACTTCCACTACTTCAAGTGAATTTTTAAGTTCAATATCTTAATAAACTATGGTTGTAAATCTTGAAAAAATCTTGGTTGAATCTATCAAGTACCAATAGATTCTCTCAAATATCCACTATTAAAAAAAAACTACAAAACTTTGCAGCGGTCGATCCAATAAAACAGCAAAATCCTTGAAGAAAATATGAAAACTTGTACACATACAGCCAAGAAATGTAACACTATAAGAAATGTAAAAGCACTTTTGCGAATGCGCGAGTTGTGTCATCCTGTTATAATGGCGACACTTCCATACATCCTTTTGCTCGTCACTGTGTTATAAACCTCGTCTACAAAATCCAAGTGCCTAAAACTTACCGTTTAATTTAATTGGTTATTATTAAATCTGTGTGCTTTATTAAAATAATGTTTCGGCGTACTTTTCTAACGCCCTAACAGCTAAATTCCTCAATAGAGTGATAAAATCCTCGAAAATATGAGTTCATAGTCGTGAGATGACTTGAAAAAATCATACAATGCTATCGATTAATGAAAACTAGCATGTCCTCTCCAGTTGGAGCTAGACGAGTTAAAACCGACCTAAAAACATCTGAAAATGTTTTCCTAAGTACAAGTCCTCGGAAAGGTGTGACATCTGTCGGCCGATTAAGGCGTGATACTACGTCATCCATATCCAATAATGTTTCCGACAGTAATCAGTTAATATAAAGCAATAATAGTGATTCTATTTTAGGATGTAATTTTTAACATTGTTTTCTTCTTTATTCTATTACAGCTCACAATTACCAGCACGTGCAACACGCCTACTCAACAGGTCCCGATTGCAACAAAGCCAGCTTAGCAATGCCGGATCGGACAGTCCCAAATCGATAGATAGTCTTCCCCATAAGCATTCTCGAGCCTCCTCATTACATTTAAGTGGAAAGGAACCTATCAGCTCATCCGATGATCTCATCTTTTCCGATAAATCACTAAGGAATTCTATGATTCAGGATGTTTTGTATTTCAAAAAGCAGCTGATACGTCTCCGAAGGATTCTGCAAGATGTGAGTATTGCACATTTTAGATAAGCGATGGTTTATGTCTGTGCTAACACCGACAATGGCATGTTGAACAATAATTTAATTCCCAGCACTTACATGAATTCATATTTCATTATCCTGATTTTGAAATAATTTAATTTATTTATTTCCGTTTTTTTCTCGAATCTATATAATTTATTTGTTTGGCTTGTGTGTCTCTGTGACTTTTGCTTTTCACTATTTATCATCGTGTCTTACAACATTACACCGACAGGACGAAGAAAATTTGACGAGGGTAGGTTATATTTTTGTTGTTATTTTTTTCTCTCTCTAAATACTGTTTTATAGTTTGCTTTGTATTGTATAAATTTTATTTGCCCTATTTCAATATTAATTCTGATTTTGTTTGCCTAGAATAAAAATATTAGCGTGACTAAAACTATTTTTCAACCATCTAGCGTGTATAACATGCAAAGTAAAGGGAAATATTCGTGATGTAAGGTACTGGGGAATGTCCTTGCAGAACATTCAAACGTCGGAATTTGCATTGTCGAAGTTGTTTTTTGCGCGGAACTTGCTTTGTAAATGTATAGCCTTATGTAAATTGAATTAAAAAGTATTGACTAGACGTAGTAGATAGTGCTACAATGTTTATACTTAGGGTAAACAGTTCCTCGTTTATGAGGTTTTTCCTTGATATAACAATGCACGTTTCCCTTTTGAATTTATGGGTTCCTTCGATTTTTTTTATTATTGGTATGAAACGTTCTGAATCTTGTTATAGGTTAGTACTATTGATCCAACATAAAATTAAAGTCGCACAAAAGATAACTGACTCGGTGAACTTTAATCTTTGATATTTTTCAAGATTCAACAACATATTAAACCATGAAAAAAGAAAAGACAGCGAGGCAGAGTCAAAACTCTCTATCATTAGGAAATATAATTTTCTTAAGAAGACGAATCGGGATCGAATCCAACACACTAGTGATCATACGGATACGAAACTATAATGACTTCTATGTACTCCTTTGAATCGCTGAAATGTTAGAGTAGTTAGCACCTACTGTTGTTAATTCAATGATAAATGCTGCCAAGAACTTCATGAATTTATTTCTCCCCTAATCACTTTCACTCATCATACTTACTAAACACCATGAAAACCTCTTTACTCCGCACAGTCAAAGGCATTTATTTCTCCAATTGCAAGACCTTGGAATGCATAGCCCTCTTTTTTTTGGAAAGAGCATAACCTCCAACATTTTCACTGTCAAATTCCATCCTTTCTGTTAATTGTTTTTTTAATATTATCCATTTTACCCCTCCTTATACCAACTCAACTATGCCGTTGGACCTCCTTAGTTGAGCTCGATATTATAAAAAAGGTAGATGCTGAGATGTCCGGCATTTCTTCATATTCAAGGCATTGTGGACGTTCTTATGTATATCCGATAAGTCGCAAATCTCCGAATAGAATACGATACCGCTAAATTTTGAACTATCTGGCCAAATAGCCCCATTCACAATACACCACTTTTAGGAAACAAATCATCATCTAATGAGAAGAACCAGCTCAACCTAATCTGCAGGGAAATTATGAAATGAAGTATTGCTGATATGAATGCAGCTGAGCCGCAACGACAATTAATTATTTTTCGCCAGCAATTAATTATAAAAACGAAATTCCATTAAGTTTTTCATGACTAGAATATTTTTCTGATCAAAATTTTTGGAGCCAGCATGTGCGATTTAAAGTCAGAGACTGATGACTATAATTTTATTTGCGCAGTGACCCTACATCCCATATCGGGTCTTAGCCTTATTCATCTATTTTTGTTATTGCGGAACGGTTGTAAGCCCTTCGCATCCGAATACTGTTTTTTCAGATTGAGGTGGCCCACATATTACCTCGCTGGTAGTGTGGTGGAATCATGCATCGACCGGAATTTGAACTCACGACTTTCAGATTGAAACACCAACAAACCACCCACTAGGCATACTAAGTATATAGTGTGAGGTAGAATTTTCCGACTTTGCACAATTATCCAGCAACATAAATATTATAAATTAAGTCCATGTGCTTCTGTTAGATAAAGGGATATACTTTTATTCTGCTGTATTCTTTACTAACTAACCAGTTTAACATTCCAACTAATTACATATTATTATCCATTGCACTAAGAGTAAAATTTAATTAACGCTACTATTAAACAACTAATCACGAGTTTAATATTTTCAATTCTTTGAGTACTAATACAATAACGATTTTTTCTAACAGACCGAAACTCTCAACCCATTTGAACAAAGCAATGGGCAATTCTTCGCAACTTACGGACTAGATCATAGCCAATTTGGAGCCGATGATAAGGACCTAAGTAGCCTGACTTCGTCAAACGCTGATGACCCTAAACAGGAATTAGCCGATCTACGAAGACAGGTTGTTTACCTTCAGGTATTTGCACGTCGTTTACTTTATTGTTTATATTATTTATAATTAAACCAAAAAAAAAATACTTAATCTAAAATAAAACTTAACAGTATTTTTAAAATTACATTTTAACATAACAAAAAAAAAATTATTTCAATTTGTTTAAAAAAAAAAAAATTTAAATTGTGAATTACCGTCAGTGTTTATTTTCCTTGAGGTAAACCCGAAAAAACAACATTATTTACAAAAACTTTTACTAATTATTTACATTATGTATTATATCACCATTTTATGTTGTTAATTTTAAATGTTTTTATTTTTTATTAAGAATTAGCAATATACTTGTATAGTTTTAAGTTGTTTTCTTTTTCATTTTATATTTTCATTCTAAACCTATATAGAAACAGATACCCGATATACTTAATATATTTAGTAACCGAATGAATAGCATGTTGTCAATATGTAGATAAATCATAAATCAAAATTTTTTATCACATTTTTAATTTAGTATTAATATTAGTGATTACGAATAACGACCAGTACAGTTGAAGAGTTGTTTAAAAAAAAAAATTATCGTATCATGTTCTATAAATTATTACAATTAAATTTGTTAATAAAATTCAATGCAATGTATTTAAAACTATTCAAAAATATATATAATGCAAAGAATTTTTTACTTATAATATTTTTCTTGTTAAGTAGGCTTTCTTGTTAGCACACTTCGAATATATATTCACATTGAAAAATTTTAGTTCTAATTTAAAATTAATTTTATGTTTGTAAAAAAAAATGTTTCTACCGTATTACAGCAATAAAAATTAAAATTCAAAATTCATGAAATTCTTTTGTAATTACAATTTTAAAATTTTTTCATAAATTATCATTTGTGTTAAAAACTCATTATAGCTCTATCATATTTCATTGTAATAATTCTTTTTGGCGAATATTTACACTTTCTCAACTCATAACTGTACTGTTCAATTATTTTAATGAGAAAAAAACACTTAATTAATCAAAATCATAAATTTAATATTATGAAAGTATATTAATAATTTTTTTTAAAATAATTTATAGGGACAGTTAGATGATCGGGACAGGACAATACGTTTACAAAGGAATATGATAGATAAGCTTGAATCTGATAAGGACAAGTCGACCACATCTGTAGCAACTTCGATCTCGGAGAAAGAGCATGTTAATTCGGCCACACAAACCGATAGGGTAAGTTTTAATTTTATGAAATTGTGGGTTAAGTTCAACATTTGTGGATTGGAATCTAGTGTTACCCCTTCGACCACCAATAGTGCCCCTTCTTAACAACCATGTACTCTATGCCCTTTGCTCTCACTCATGTTTTTACCTAAATTGAACCTTGTTGCCTTTATTGCAGATTCAAGTCATTTAGACATCGTTCTAGGATTTGTATCCTAATTTTTGCATCGTGTATTAGCACCCTATCCTCTAGGCCAAGTCCTTGCTAACGAGCATGATGGCTCGAGTACCCAAAATGTTCCGATTAAAAATACAACGAATGGATTGCAGATTCAGGTGATTCAGATATCGTCCTAGAATTTATATCCCAATTTTCGCATCGGGCATTAACACCCTATCCTGTAGGCCAAGTTCATGCTAACGGACATGGTGGTTCGAATACCCAAAATGATGTTCCGATTAAAAATACAGCGAATCGGGGTTCAATATAACCAGAACTTTATTTACTCGACAACAAAAACGAAATGCCAGAAAAAATAAAAAATATTTTAAGCACTGTTCTATAACATTGTCACACAAAATTTTCCTATCAGGTCAAAAAATCTAAGATTTATTAATTAGTTAAATGCTCATAACCTCCGCTTCCGATTGGCGATCATTCCTAAGAACAATGTAGGACTATCCGGAGATGTGCTGGACAGTGGCGTAGCTATGATTTCTTTGTGGGGGGATGCTTCTCAACTTGTAAGATTTTTTTTCAAACAATTTTTTTTTAATTAAGAGATATCAATAGGTGAAGGTTTCCTTAAACTAAAGTGAGATCTTCTCGTCAGACTAAACAAGTAGTGAATAGATAAAATGCTACTTGTAACACCTCTTCCGGTAACTACCATGAATTCAAATCAAAATTGCAACTGATTCAGTGTAGCTGTTGTAAATTGCATTTTCAAACATCAGAATTTAACCTTAAATAAAATTTTACATATAACGTTTATTAGAAAACGATTTCAAAAAAAATCTAAATCTAAATTTGAGAATATTGGACGGTCTGTAAAAAAAAGGGAATAAGTGCTAAGTGATATGTGATTTGTTCTCTTTTGCCCTGATGCTGTCAATTTTATTAGAGCTCGGAAATTTTTTTAAAATTTGTAATCCTGTGTTATGCTGTTTGTTGATGACCGCTCGATAATTTTTCGAAAACATATTGAAGTAAGCAGCTCTCATATATTACACGTCGTCGTCGGTTTTAATATTAAGAAAAGGTAATTTCGAAATGCTCCCATCCTTTTCGTACCTTAGGTGAAACCTATGGACTTACGAATTTTTGATAAACGTTAGTTAGATCTAATGTTCTCAATCATAATGATTTGTGCAGTAGGGAAAGATAAGGTTTTGTATGGTGTAGGGGCTGAATTTTCTAAATAATCGGAATGCACAATCTATAACCTTATCAATTTACATTGGGCCATATGCAGTAAGGTAATAATCCAGGGTCAGTCATCTCTGATTTCGTTCGTCCCCTTCACTCAGTATTGCAAAAAAGCACACTCAAATCTGGGTTAAATCAAAATGTGTTCTTTACTGAAACTCGGCAGTAGGTAATAAGCATGATTAGATTTTTATGCCGAAACATGCGGCTAATAGAAGTTCTGAATATCTAAAACTAAAAATAAATCAGACTACATCCTTAGTTCAAATATCTCAAAAGGCTCATCATATGCCGCAGTGAAATAGAAAAGAAAATCAACGAAATTGTGCAATCTATATTGGAAAATTTGATTGGCAACATTGATAATGCAGTAATTTATATTTTATATCAAGGGATTCTTTTTTTCCATAGTTATTCAGCTCATTCCCATCCAGCTCTTCTTTAAGTTCAAATACGTCCTCATCATCACCTGAACGTTCAGACCTTGGAACGCATTGCCTGCTAGCATATTTCCAAGCAAGTATAACCTTCAACGCTTCAAAAATAATGTCTATCGTCACTTCCGTTTCTCTCCCCCAAAATTCCCATAGCACTTCCAAATTTCATCATCTTCCTATACCGACATAACTGTGCAATGCATCAAAGGGTGACCCCCTAAGTTACAATCGGTGCCTTAAAAAAAATCCATTAAAACTGAAAATAAGAAGAGGGGAAGAGAACCCCTATTGGATCAATTACTATACTACCACAACACTTTAACTTACTAATACGAAATTTTATTAACATCTTCCGAACAAAAATAGTTGCTGCTTTTTTTCGAAACTTGATCACCAAGATATGAAATGGGAGAATACCTCTGTTTGTGGAATCGCAGTATCCTCGCAACGCTTTAATTTAAGAAAATCCTGACATTTGAATATTTTATCCGTAAAGCCCCCACCTAGAAACATAAAATTTATGCTATAGGCTCCTCTTGGGTACTAGACGCATAGAATTTTAGAGTTTTGAAAACTTTCTCATTCTATGGGTTAAAATAGGACGAGAACAGTTGAATGAAAAGAATCACAATGACGTGCGGTGCCCGGGTATAACATATGCATATTGGAGCGAAGATTTCAAATAAAATTCACTATCATATTATCTTAAAGGGTTAGGTTTAATTCAAAAGCTCCCAAAAATTTAGCCATAGTTCAGAAATACGGATATACAAGAACAACCAAAGTCATTTTTGCTAGAAATTTAGTTTTTCTTGTAACTAAAATTTATGAACATTCCATTGGTCATTGGTTCGTTTGTTGAGCTTCACAACAAAGTTTAGTTTGTATTATTGCACTAAGCAGAGCAGGCTTCATAGACACCGTTGAACTCCTCAACCTTAAAACTAAAATTTTTTGATATTTGTTGTTCTTGAATCAAAGTACATATATTTATACTTACTTACTTACGATGGCGCTACAGCCCAAATCGGGCCTTGGCCTCCTGTACATAATATATTTATAGTGTGCTTATTATTGACATTCGAAAACGCATGCATTTCGATCCAATTAGCTATCCATGCGGCTTTCATTTTGACATTTTTGAACATATTTTACTCAAAAGATTGCCAGTAGATGATTAGTCTTGTAAGAGTCCAAATGCAATTCACATCCTTCTATAGTATCTATCATATTTAATGTTGCCCCTAAGCCACCCGTATTGCTCCATTCTTGCTAAGCCAATTTACAAGCTCTTTTGATTATTACTTTTTTTCAGACGTTGTTTCAACCTCTTGGGAGCTAATTCCAATGAAAGGTTCACGTAATAATCCCACTTACTATCGACCAATTGCCATTTATTTTCTCCTATCGAAGGCTAGGGAAACCGCCATTAGCCATAGATGATGAAAAATTTCGATCAATATGATATTCGTAGCGGTAATCAATATAAAGTTTGCACAAAAAACGTTCAATTTGGGATCACTTGATAGTTTTACTGGAGGGTTTCAACAATAGTAGCCAGTTGGCGGAGTATACACTTTGGGCCCGAGGCAAAAGCCGACATGAAAATCTCTTCCTCTGTGAGGCCCAGCAATCTCTCGAACCTCCTGTAGACATAGGCATCGGACAGAAACAGTTATTTTCCACAATGTGCGATCCTTAGGATCAACCTCTAGTTGTCTCTTGGACTTATTTTTTACTCCTTTATAACTGGGGCACGAAAGAGCAAAATTTTATTGTTTGTAATATAAACTGGAAATTTCAAAAAATTGGGAGGCTCCAGCTGGCTCCTCCACCGCATGTACGGTAATTTGTCACTGATGGAATCAGTTAATATATCTTTTTTTATGCTCTGGACATAAAAAATATTTGGCAGAGTTTGCCACTTTTCTCTTCCTTCTAAACAACTGACAATTAGTATAAATGAGTCCTTGGTTTAATGCTTTTAGCCAAACACTCAATTCGTATCGTATTGGATGGAGTGGTTTCTTCTCTAAATGAAATTGACGTGGAGCATCGCTCCAGCATCAGTTCTTTCCACTCTTTTCTTAATTTACATAAATGACTTTATTTTATTACCATTCAACCCGCTCTACAGACCTCTAAGATGTTCTTGAATGGTTCAAAAGAATATGGCTCATGTCAGTGTGCTCAAACACACAAACCTTGTTGTCGTGAGGTCAAATCCTAAGCAACGCATAATTCTAGCACAATGCTAGCGTAGATATAACACTTTTTTTTTCAATCTGCTTAATATATAATTCGGAAATAATAAAGGGTTATGCAAAGGGTTAACAATGGCGACAATACCAAATAAAATTCTTAAGGCACATGAAAGTAAGGAGGCCAAGGATACTTTTACAAAATATTGTTTCACATATCTTTAGCGTGATACAATTTTGACTCAGATATTTTTGGAAATGAGGTTTTATCTACCTACGTCTCCAAACCTGGTGATCCTTAGCATCACTATCTCGAAAAACTGGTATTGGAACGAGCATATCTATTTTCATATATATTGAACCTGCTAACACCAATAAGTTTGTTATCGAAACTTCTTTTGGCTGTACAGTAGAACTCGTTGAAGTGAGTACAGAAAAACAGAATATCCAACTCTAAGCATAGTGACTGATCAACTGCCAACAACTTTTCATGTCGAGAAACCTTTCAGAATACACATACCGATAAGGACAGAATATACTGAATAATATACATTCTAAAATGACGGCCATATATGGATAGAGATGATAGGTCCAGAGCCACGCACTCTTTAGTAGCAAGAAGCTGACCATCAACTTCTGGTCTTAAAAGAAAATGAACCTTGAATGGGCTCTGGTATCTATATGAAGGCATGCCTATAGATTTTCGGACAAAGTATCATATAAACTGACGTCCAAGCTTTTCAGTTAACTCAGAATAATTCTTGGTCTCTCAATGTACTCTATCATCTCAATGAAAAGACTAAACATTTTTGAGTCTGAGATCTGCAGGCTTTTCCTGGAAAAATAACAAACTTTGAAGCATGACAATCGCTGATAGCAGTCTCCATTACTTCGGGAAGCACCGTCTAAGACCAAGTGTTTCAACTCGCTCTCCATCTAACACGATACTTTTGAGGAGCTGTGAATGAATGAATAGCACGCACAACAATGAGGTACTCTTAAAGCACCTAGGACAGGAAATGCCTTGCTCACTCTCTACAAATCTACCCTTAAATAATTTGTATTACACGCTCCAGTTGGATTGTGTTCTAATCAACTAGCCGTACTATAATATAACATGTCCCTTTTCTAAAAATATGTTATAGTGAGGTAATCTGCTAAAATTTGAGACCCATATAGAAAATCCCACTTTTTCATCCTTTCTTCAGTTTAGTCCATCATGGTACCCGCTTGAGCTTCAATGCACCTATTTTACCTATTTCGCACTATCCTAGATAATGAAGATTAACCCATTCAACATATCTATTTATTGAACAGAAATTAAATTATTATTTCTTATAAATTTCAGCTGAGACCGCTATCGATTGGCCAAGAAGGATTAGCAAGGTAAGATTCAACCATCGCAATATCAACCATTAATAAAATTATTCAATTTTATTTTCCTCTTCCGTTGGATCTTTCAGCACACTTTACATTACTACAAAATTTCGAAATCTCTATACCATAATTTTTGTTAATATTTCGAAATTTTTCACTCATAAACCACTTTTCTTTACACCCTACTTAACCGATTTTACATCGAATTTACAAAATAAATTTCTTCCGTTGAAAAATCTCATTAAAAATTTTTCCGAATCAATTTGCAATAGTTCAATGCATATCTTACGTTCCATGTCGGACATAATCTATTCGAATTGCAATACAGCGTTACTTTATACATTCAATTCAACTAGACAATTAATTACACAATTAAATTACAGTAGAAATAATTTCTTCGGTTTTCTTATATCAACACAGAGTAGAGTAAACGAAAGATTATTTCATTATTATTATTTAATTCAACGATTTCGTTTTTAATGAAAACACTTAATTATAAAAAAAAAATTACAATTTAATTTCATGCTGCGTATTATAAATTAATGGAAATACAACTTGTGGTGTTGGTGGTATAATTTTTCTGATAAATTGAATTTAATTTCAATTTTATTTATGAATTTTATTTGTTTTTTTTTTTTTTAATTAATTCAATATTTTAAACAAACACACTTAAACTTGATGAATTTTGTAAATAAATATGTTACTACGATGCAATAGACTTCAATTTGGACAGGTATATTTTTGTGATATTGTTTTGGCGATTGTAGTTTTGTGTGCAATTAACATTATCTGTATTATGCATATTTTAAGTTCATGTATCGATCCTTGTTGTTCGTCGTGCCTTTAAATTAAAAAAAAAAAGAAACTAAACGTAAATAATTTTATTGTGATAAAATAGAAATGGGCCAATTTGAAAGAAATTAGCTATTATTTATTGAAAAGAAAAATTGGAATGCTGTGAATTGTTTTTGTTTTAATTCAGAAAAGATATTTTTGAAGTTTATTGTTTTCAACAAGATGGTACTTTGTATTTTGATGTAATTTTTTCTGTTAGGTTTAAATATTTTTCTTAGAGAATTCTAATATTATAGTGAAATTAATTTTTCTTAATTTTACTTTATTATTCTTACAATAAAGTATTGTGATCAAAACAGAAAAAAAATATCCTACCCTGAATTTTTTTTTTTTTTTTTTCAAATTAGCCTAAAAATGCAAAAAAATACCCGTTTGTCTGTACGCCGTATGTATTCGCTCTAACGACATTCAAAGACATATATTTCTGAGACCCTCACAGATATAGAATTCATTTTTCGGTGGATTGTAGATGGTAAACTTTTATTGCCTAAGTTTAGAGGAGTATGGGACGAAACGAGGAGGCGGGGTGAGGGTTAAATTTGAAAACTGTGGTTGCTAATATCTCCACGAGGAATACAGATAAAAAGCTGAAACTCGACATTTGGGTATATTGATTTGTGGAAAAAAAAGTGAAAACAAATCAATTTTACTTTATTATTATAATAATAAAGTATTGTGATCGACACAAAAAAAAAAAAAGTTTGCTACCCTGAAATTTTTTTTTTTCGCGTTTCATGACTAAATTAGCCTAAAAATGCAAAAAAAAAAAATCCGTCTGTCTGTACGCCGTCCGCCGTCCGCCGTCCGCCGTACGCCGACGTGTACGCTCAGCGCACATTAACTCCCAAACCCTTCAAGATAGAAAGTTCATTTTTGGAGGGATTGTAGATAGTTGCGGATCTCAGGCGGATACCCATTTTGGGGGGTGTACGGGTTCAGGGGGAGGCGGGGGGAGCGCTTAAACCGAAAAATACGAATTCAAATATCTCAACCATGATAACAGCTAGGAAGCTAAAACTCAACATACATATAGACGAGTTTGTGGGACAACTTTTAAAAATAATTTAATTTTTTTATCCATTGGGGTGCGAAAAGGGAGGGCTAAGAACCAATTGTCGGCCGAATTTTTTTTTCAAATGATTATATCTTCGAAATTACTTATCGTAAAAAAATTATATTTAGAGACCGTCAAGGTGAAATATAGTTCCATTGGAACCAGCTCAGAAAACGGCTAATTATTGTAAGGGGGAGGGTCAGGGGGGGTTCAAAGAAAAACACTTAAAAACTAATATCTCAACTATCTTTGAAGCTATGTAATTGAAACTTAAAAGGTATATTAAGCTATACTAGGCAAATACAAAAAAAATATAACATGTCGAAATAATAGTAGTGGGGGGAAATGGGGAACATTTCAAAAATGGCGCACTTTTCAAAATTACAAATCCTTATATCTCAAAAAATAGTACAGATATTAAATCAAAAATTTGTCAGATTGTAGAACTACATAATGGTTAATTTTGGTAAAAATTTTAAGCTGGGAGGTCTAAGGGGAGGGAGATGATAAGCAAAAATGTCGAAAATTTTGAGTGATTTTTTTAGGGCTCTAGTGAAAGGTAAAAAGTTAAAATTTTGCATGTGAATACCTATATTTAATGTACATAGAAAAATAATATTAACTTGATCCATATTTATTATAAACCGACTCCCCCGGTCTAACGTGCACAAGGTGTCTCATGTGCATTGAAAAAAACACATAAAATGAAAATTTTTGAGTGAAATTTTAAGGTAGAAACTTGAAAATTTGCGAAATGCATTTAAAAAAAATCCCTAAATATACGAAATATTAATTGGTCAAAAACCCTTAAAACTTCTACCCCCTCCCATACAAAATTATTTTTTCGACCATTTTCAAGAAATCAATTATCACCTAACCATTAAAAGCTATCAAATTCAAATTTTGCAAAACAACTTACAAAAATAATTAAAATGAAATTGCGTTCAAAGTTTTAAAATCGCGCTTGCCCTTCTACCCCCTCCCATACAAAAGTATGATTTCGACTAATTTCATTAAATCAACTAATAACCAACAAATTAAAAGCTATGAACTTGAAATTTCGTACGAGCATCTAACAACAAAAATGAAAGAAAATTGCATCACAAGTTTGACGATTCCCCTACCTCCTCTACCCCCTCCCATACAAAATTATTTTTTCGAGCATTTTTAAGAAATCAGTTATCAGCTAACTCTTAAAAGCTATCAATTTCATATTTGGCACAAAAACTTATAAAAATAATTCAAATGAAGTTGTTTTAAAAGTTTTGAAATCGCGCTTGCGCTTCTACCCCCTCCCATACAAAACTATGATTTCGACCAATTTTATTAAATCAACTAATAACAAACAAACTAAAAGCTACGAACTTGAAATTCTATACAAGCACCTTACAAGAGACGCGAAATAAAACTGCGTATCAAATTTTACGATTCCCCTATATTCTCTACCCCCTCCCATACAAATGTTCGGTTTCATGAATGTAAAATACACCGAATTTTATGAAAATTCTATGCAACTTCGTCTATGAAACACATTCTATACGGAGAATATTGGACGTGATTCAAGCAATTAATTAAAAAGCTATTAACATCCACCCAGCCTTACTATTACCCCTACTCCTCCCCTCATAAAAACCCAAACTTACAGAAACGAATGAAATATTGTTAACAGTCCTGCCCAAGAACTCCCTTTCACTTAGCCTTCCCTAACCACTCTAACCTGCATATTGACTTTCCTTTCATCCGCAACTTGTCCCAAGAATAATAAAGTTTCGCCCGACTTGTTGGCAGTTTATTTTTATCTAGTGTGGGACAAAAAGGGGGAGGGGCCCTAAAACCAATTGTCGGCGAATTTCGATTTTTTTTTTTCAAATGACTATATTTTCGAAATTACTTACCAGAATAGATTCATATTATTCGGCCAAATAGGTGGCTCATTGGACAACCATGATGAACTTAGTGGAAGGCGAATACTTTCAAGGGGGAGGGTTAGAGGAAGGGAGGTGTAAATTTTAATATCTTCACTATCTTTCAAGCTATTTAATTGAAACTTGGGACAGGTATTAAGCTATACTAGCGAATGAAAAAATATAATATTTGGACATAATAGTAGTGGGGGAAATGGAGAGCATTTTAAATTATGTGCACTTTCCAAAATTTCAAACCGGTATATCTCAAAATCCAATGCAGATATTAAGTTGAAATTTTGTCAAATTGTAGAGCTATATGACCTCTAATTTTGATAAAATTTTTAAGTTGGGGGCCCAAGGGGAGGGAGGTGGTGAGCTAAAAAGCCGAAAACTTTATGTAATTGTTTTAGGGCTGTGGTAAAAGATACAAAGTTTAAATTTTGATTGTGAATGCATCCGTTTGATACACATAAAGAAAAACTATATAGATATTATAATTTGAACCAGACATATCATCCACCGAACAGGGGACCCTAACGTGGACGAGATTTTTCATGTGAAACAAAAATAAACTTAAAAACTCATCAGCATTTTTGATTGAAATTTTAAACAACAAGCTTGAAAATTCAAAAATGTGCATAAAAGTTTAAATCATTAACTGGTCGAACACCTTCAAAACTTCTACCCCCTACCATACAAAAGTATTTTTAAGAAATCACTTACCACTAAACCACTAAAAGCTATCAACTTGAAATTTCGAAAAAACAATTCTCAAAATATTTAAAACAAAGTTGCATCAAGAGTTTTAAAATCTCTAACCAATAAATCGTGCATACCAAATATACCAAATTTCATAGGAACTCTAAGCAATTCTGTTTATAAAACTATCTATGCAGACAGTCTTGATCGTTATTCAAGCAATCATTTAAAAACTTCCACCCATCCTTCCTACCCCTCCTCCTCCTCCATACAAACCCAAACTTGAATATACATATAAACGATTGAAATATTCATTAAATGTACTGAAGCTGTTGATCGTAATCGCATTTTGGTGTTATAACTCAACTTGTCCCAAGAATAATAAAGTTGCGCCCAACTTGTTGGCAGATTTTTTTAGTTTCGAGGTAATTTTTATTTATTTATTTTAGTTAGGGAACACGTGAGAGCACCGCAACCTTTTTGGCCTATTGTGCGTTTACTGTCCCTTTACCCTACCATAACTTAATAGCTTTGGCTAATCTAAGTATCTTTAAGGGAGCGATGTTGGCTAGTTCCTCAGTTGTAAGGAAAACTATCGAATCTTTTCCTTGCAACTGCCTTACAGTGACATAGGACATGCTCTCTCGTTTCTGAGTCTTTGAGACAGACGCGGCAGATGTCGGTTTCAGCTAGACCTATTTTTTTGAGGTAGTGGTTTACTCAACTATGCCTCGTTAAAAGGCCGATTAGAGTTTAATATCACTCTCGCTGAATTTTAGAATATCCTCCACTTTGTTTTTTTTTTGTGGTAGGTCTATTCCAGTAGATTCTATGCTCTTGTTCAATCACTCTCTAAGTATAAGGTTGAAGTGTCCTTTTGGCTTTCCACATTTTTTGCGAGGCGGTCTGCCTCTTCATTTCCCTCAATCCGCGTATGTCTTCAATCAATCAAATTCCTGTTAAGACCCCCTATAGGGGCATAGGACAGAAACAACTCTCTTCCACAAGGCGCGATCCTGAGCATCGGCCTTAAGCTATTGACAGGACTTGTTTATTCCTCTGGCCTCCTGCTCAACTGCTCGCTTCCATGTGTTACATGGTCGACCAACCCGACGTCTTCCTTGAGGATTATAATCCAGAGCCTGTTTGGCGATGTTTCGCTTTGGTTTCCTCAAAGTATGACCGATCCATTGCCACTTCCGCCTTTAAATCTCAAAACCTATTTTAGTCTGGCCAGTTGTACTCCAAAGTTCGTCGCTGGAGATCACTTCTGGCCGATGGGACTCTAGTTATTATTAAATAAATAAAAACGATAATAATTTAAATTTCTTGGGAAAAAAGACAGGATAGCTCAATTTTGCATTTAGATAAACTTTTCATTGATATGAATACAACGTTTATGTTTTTGTTAAGGGAATAGCAGACTCCAATATACATAGGAGATTTGTCTGCTCTTTCAGGCGGTATATTGTTTATGAAATGATCTGAATTATTTAAAATAAATATCTCATCCGGTTCTAATTTAATATATTCTTATTAGCCTGCCTGAACAGCAGTTACCACGTTTCAATCATCAAATTCCTGTTAAGACCCCCTATAGGGGCATAGGACAGAAACAACTCTCTTCCACAAGACGCGATCCTGATCATCGGCCTTAAGCTGTGCCAGGACTTGTTTATTCCTCTGGCCTGCTCAGCTGCTCGCTTCCATGTGTTACATGGTCGACCAACCCGACATCTTCCTTGAGGATTATAATCCAGAGCCTGTTTGGCGATGTTTGGCTCTGGTTTCCTCAAAGTATGACCGATCCACTGCCACTTTCGACTTTGAATCTCAATACCTATTTCAGTCTGGCCAGTTGTACTCCAAAGTTCGTCTTTGGAGATCACTTCTGGCCAGAATATAAAAAATAAAATGCGTCGGAGGCATTGGTTCACGAAGGTCTGTAGTTTCTTGGTAAGTCGTACGGTCACTTTCCACGTAGTACAACCATATAACAACACGGATTTGACGCATGAGTCTCTTAACCTCCAGAAAGGGTCCTTTCCCCGATACCGAAGGCCTGACGAGCTTTATTTAGCCAAGCCTCAACATCCTTTTCGGCTCCGCCGTCCATGCTGACAATGCTTCCGAGATAGCAAAAATCTTGCACCTCTTCCACATCCTGTCCGTTAAGAACAATCGGTGTGCTTGCGTTCGAACCGTATGTCTTGCGACCCACATTAATGTTACTTTGTTCCCTTTTCCCTGGATGATTAGGCTTTGAGGGCAGTCCCAAACAAGCCTCGATGCGTGTTTGTTGGATGCTAAAGCTTTCACAACTGCCTGACTAAGGAGGTAATTTTTAGGCTTTCTTCCATGTTTCTATATCAGATAAAATCTGAGATGAAGTCTAAGTTGTCTCTGATGAATTTTGTAACGCTAAAAAAATCGGATTGATCAGAAATTCATGTCGAAAAAATTAGTACGTTTCGTTAATGGCCCAAATCCCTCCTTACTCTCTACCCCAACCCATATAAAATGACACACTTTTGCAACTTGTGAAATTTGAAATACAATGTTTTGATGATAATGATAACTTTCAATATAAAATTTATTGGAATCCTTCCACTCCTTCCATCATCTCCCATACCAAATGCAGTATTTCACAAAATATTCTACTGTAATACTCATTCCCACCTTCCATAAAATATAATCACGGAATTTTAACACCATTTCTGCAAATAAGTTAAATCTTTCGGTGCGAAAATCATTATATACTTACTTACTTACGATGGCGCTACAGCCCAAATCGGGCTTTGGCCTCCTGAATGCTTTGCCTCCATCCATCTCGGTTCAGTGAATGCGTCCTCCAGTTTGAAAATCTTAGCAGTGATTTGCTGTCTGCGTTAATCGAATCCTCTCAGCGCTTTCGTGGTTTTCCGACCGGTCTTTGTCCGTTGACTTCCGCCATCCATCCGTTCCACATGACCAGCCCATTGTAACTTTTTAAATTTTATGAGGGTTGACACTTCTGGATTGTCGAAGATGGCGTACAATTCTCTATTTTATCTTATTCTCCAGATCGAGTCTTCCCTCACAGGTCCTAGGATTCTTCTGAGGACCTTTCTTTCAAAGGCGTTAAGGAGTTTTTCGGACACCTGAGTTAATGTCCACGTTTCGCTGCCATAGCATAGCACAGGTCGTACAATCGTTTTATATAAATTAAGTTTTGTTTTCCTGTGTACGTTCTTTTTTTTAATTATTGGAAGTACCGAATAATACGTCTAAGAATCATTATATATCAGTTCTTTAACAATTAGATCCATTAGCTAGAAATTTTCCAACTTACCTTACCGTACTTGTTCTTCTTCTTCAATGGCTTCCTCAACACTTATTTGCTGTTGTGAAAGAGTTATTAGCCCTTCGCGCAAGCCCATATTTGCGAACATTCTTGTTTTCGTAGTTTCGGGTGGATCTAATTAAGGTCACTCTATACAAGAAGAAGAAAACACTCGGTAGTGGTAGAGTACCTCCATCTAAGAGGTAGAGTATGGCAGAAATGACACAACCGACACCTGCTAATTGATCGTCCCCATTTCACCATTCGGGGAGTGGTGAGTTTAGTGGTTTTCTTTTGCCAATTTCATGCACTCTAAGATAAATTGTTACTTCAAAATTTCTGTTTGTGACTTTTTAGTTTAGTATTACAAACTGTGTACAGTTCTTGATGTTCAGAACGCACCAAAAAAAATCTGCACTTTTTTAAATTTCGCTCCAAAAACAGAGCTTCAGCTTTGCCAAACTATAGAACAGCGCCTCTAGTGTCCCATGGAGTAACTATAGGTAGTGGAGTCTAGCAGATATGTCATAGTCGACATCTGCGAATTCACCTTGCGGAATTTACCATTCATAGAGTGGTAAGTTTAGTGGTTTGCTTTTGCGAAATTCACCCAACTTAAGATAAATTATTTATTCAAAATATTTGCTCGTGACTTTTTATTGAAGTATTAAAAACTGCATAAGTATTAAAAACTGCATAAGTATTAAAAACTGCACACAGTGATGTTAAAATCGTACCAAAAACACTGTCGACATTTTTTTAACGTTCGCTTCAAATGTAGCACTTCACCTTTGCCGGACTATGATAAAGCGTCTCTAGTGTATATATGTAGTCACAGCTACCACTCAGGTAGAGTGCTGAAATTATGCACTGACTTAGATCTGAAATCACAGCCTTTGTATTGTAAACCAACATGCTGCTTACTCTTATTAATTTGTCAAAATTTTAGTAAACTTAATCTACAAACTTCCTTGAAAAACTAAGAACATAAAAGACACAATTCATGTATAAATGCAGCTACCATTTTAGAAATTAACTTCCCCTTACAACCTTCCCTCTAATATATCCTTGAACTCAATTTTCATTAAGCTTTAATTTTTTTTTTCTCGAAAGTACCGTCTTGTGGTAATCAAATTTAATAGTTTATAAAATAGTTAACTAGAAAAATAAAAATAGTATGAACTTTAAGTGTGTTGTACAAATAAAAATCCATCCATACGTGACTAGACTAAAATAAAACTTAAAATGGATACACCGATTAATTACAACCATATTTTTTTTTTTTTAATATTGTATAAAAAGAGATTTTTTTATTTAATTTCGTTTGTCCATTAAAAAAAAAGTCATATATATTTAAAAATAATCTATTTGCATGCTGCAACAAAAAGCGAGATGAGGTAATTCGCAAATGTTAATAAATTTAACCTAAAATTTTTCTTTAATTTATAATTCCATTAATATCTCTAAAACTCTAATTTTGATAAAATAAAATAAAACATGTCCCTCTCTATTTCAGAAGTAAACCAGAATGCGCAAGCTATACAACATATTTTCCAACAACAGCCAGTACAATACCATCACCGACATCATCTTCAAGTCAAACGTCGCGACGTCATACCGTCATATCAACAACTTTCACCAATCTAAATCATATCTCGTCAGCTTCTCCGACGCGGCGAGCATCGCTCAGTCTCGAAAAGCTCACTTATAAGCCCGTTAAAACTACCCTAATTGGTGAACCATTAAAATCAATGACGCTTCCTTCGAAGGATACTACTACTACTACTAATCCTGCAACACTAGTAAAGAAACTGACGAATGGCTTTAATGGTATCAGTCTTAATGGCTATAAGAATGGTGACGGTAGTCCGCTGCGATTAACAAATGGTGCACAACAACAGAAACAACTGCAACAGGCAGTAAAAAATTGTCATGTTACGAAAAACATTCATTTTGATGATCTCAAAAAGGATCATCATACGCAAACTATAACCATTGTGTGATAATTAGCATATAGCCTCAAACCTATAATCCCTCTCATACTCTTTTCTCTATCTCTGTACTGAATAAGAAATAATAAGGATCATTACAAAGACTATCATACATATATACAGTTAAGCCTAAGGACAGCACAATGAAGTTAAGAGTTCAATACAAAACAAAAGAGAAACATATTAACTAAATTCATTCTACTAATATTAAATTATAAATCATCAATTTAAACGTAAAAAGTATAAGCTTCATTTAAACTTGAAAAATAAACAAGAACAATTAAAATTGCGTAAATTATAAATCTTCCAAAAAAGTAATTTAAATCTATTTAATCATGTATTGTGGTTGGTTTTATGTAACATTTAAATTGTTGTTGAGGTTTCAATTTACTCAAAGCTTTATTTTTTTTTCTCTTAACATTTCAATTTATAATTTATTTTTTTACAATTAATTATAGCTTGAATACAGTTTTTAGATCAGCCAAATCTAAATGAATTTTCAGTTATAAAATTCTTTGAAATTTCTGAATCGCGAAAGCTTGACCATCAAAATGTTGTAACCGATGGTTTTTATTGTACATTAATTTATTATTACATGTAACATATAGTTTCGTCATTCAATTCTAATTTCATTCTTCTAAATAATGAATAAAACGATATACTCGTATATTGTTCAATGATAAATTAGGAAACAGTTATTGCTAAGGTCAAACTTTAATTTTTATTAAATTATTAAATGAGATTTTTTATTATTCTTTTGTGCTTAATTATTGGTTCGTCAAAAACGAATTTAAAAAAATGCATAAGTAAATGTGATATCAGGCCCCAATGTGTTCAAAATTCTAAAATATCTGTTGCCAGATACAATGAAATAAGAAAATTTTTTTAAATTCAAAGAAAAAATTTCCGAATTTTACGATGTTCTGCTTAACTGATATTGACGTTTTGTTCTCTGCTGGGACCTTTATCAAACTAACCAGTTTAATTAGGATAAGTTTGGTAAAAATTTCAGTAGAGGTCGAAACGTCACGTTTAAAAAAGAAAATATTTCGTTTGATGCAACCATGCGTTAAAGTATTCATCTTGAAACATTGCAACCAGTGAGGCTACGAGTTGATTATTAATTTCTACGTAATGCAATATAATTATTATTATTAAGGATTCTTTTTCTATATATTCACAAGCAATGAGTAGATATGGGGATTAAAAACTAACAAATCTTCAAAACAGCCTTGAAAATTATGTAAAATTCTAATCATTACCATCTTACCTATAGCTTTGCTCTGAAAGGTATTTGATTCTCATATTTAAGTACTCTAAATGAATATTTTCAATATTCATACCAAGTTCTTTAATATGAACTTTCTTGTAACTAAATAATATTAAATTTTAGTCAAACTAAATTTTAAAATTTTTTTTTTTTTTTACTTTTCGCCCATTCATGTATTAATGAGGTTCGTTTAAAAATTTACTTTGAAGACGGTCAAAAAATAATCAGTGCTTAGTTCCACTTCTAATACCTCAATTTAAAATTAGTAAACATCAGTATACAGAGACTAAAACAAATCGCTGCACAAGAGTGTATCTCATTCGTTAAAATTTATTTCTAAAATGAGCACGTCTAGTTAGTGAAACTTCAAATTCTAAAATTTTAAAATGATGTTTTTAAATTTTAGCGAATAATAATGCACTATTATTTCGAAAGCAGTAAACTCAACAAATAAGAACAGAAAAGTGGAAAGTTTACTCATAGTAAAGTTAATAAAACTGCCAGTGCTTGACCAATATTTTGAATTACTCGACTCGACCAGCAATTAACTTGTTACATACAATCAACCTTTAATCTCCCTAATTGCTAAACTATTTATGAACCGTTTATAAACTTGCTATTTTTCTATTACTCATTTAGTTTGCATGGATTACGCAATTGTTCGTCCAATTTATTAATATTATTATTAACAAAAAAAAAACAACACATTCCTCGATTATTGAGTGCAATTTAAATTCTTAAGTATATTAATTGATAATTTTAATAAATATTTTTAACTTTAAGAATTTATTAAGGTCCTTGTAAAAGTTTATTATTCTTAAAACTATTAATTTATATAATTTTTAATTAGGGCTTGATTATTTTAAGAAATTTGTTGTACAATAATTAAATAAATAATTATAAAAATAAAATCTCTGATAATTTAAAGGAATCGTAGAGACTGCATAGTATAATGTGTGAAAAGCTCTACGGTAAGAGATCATTTTCATTTTAGATAAATACTCATGATAATTATTTATTCATTATTATTAATATAGTTGTCAACAATTATATATTATATTAAAAAAAAATTATATTAAATATAAAATGTAATTTAACAGGAAATAGATTTTGTCATAAAATATTTTATTGGCTAAAGAGAAAACAATAAATTCTAGTAATTTATAGACATATATATATATAATAATTACATAAACGTTTCTTGTGTTTTATTTATGAAATTATGAATGATTCCAGGAGCTGTGTCGTTAACAATTCATCATCGAAGCTAAAAATCAATGGCGGCTCATGAAGTACTGCGGAATCAGCACGCCAATTTATCACCAAAAATCGCTCGATTTTACACAAACAACATTATACGATAACCCAACTGCGAAACTTCAGGGATTAACTTCAAGACACATTGCTTTCTCTCTCTCTCTCTCTCTCTCTCTTTCTCTCTATGGTGCTTGGAGCCTATATGGTCAAAATTTCAAATATCGTATGGGGATTGATGATGTAAGCATCGAGAATAACCATCATATTTTTATCTTGTTCCGAATACATTTCAGTCAGTACTTCAAACTCAATAAGGAGATTTGGGTACCCAAAAGAATTTGCGATATTTACTCGATTAAATGACTGAGCGGCATAATATGATAAACAGTCCATTAACCTTAAAATCAAGCAATTTCCTGGTAAGACCAACTGTGGTCATAGGATGTAAAGTGTTTCCACTCAGTCGTTTCGTTCGATTTGCGATTCGAAATAATTTAACTGTAGTAGCACGGAAAGTGTAACGACTGTCGTTTTGGCACTGCAATTTATACGAATCAGATAATTTTACTTTATTATTTTAATAATAAAGTATTGTGATCGACTTGGAAAAAAAAAAAAATTTGCTACCCTGAAATTTTGTTTTTTCGCGTTTCATAACTAAATTAGCCTAAAAAAGCAAAAAAAAAAAATCCGTCTGTCTGTACGCCGTCCGCCGTACGCCGTCCGCCGTACGCCGTCCGCCGTACGCCGGTGTGTACGCTCAGCGCACATTAACTCCCAAACCCTTCAAGATAGAAAGTTCATTTTTGGGGGGATTGTAGATAGTGGCGGATCTCAGGCAGATACCCATTTTCGGGGGTGTACGGGTTCAGGGGGAGGCGGGGGGAGCGCTAAGGCCGAAAAATACGAATTCAAATATCTCAACCAAGGTAACAGCTAGGAAGCTAAAACTCAACACACATATAGAGAAGTTTGTGGGACAACTTTTAAAAATAATTTAATTTTTTTATCCATTGGCGTCCGAAAAGGGGGGGCTAAAAACAAATTGTCGGCCGAATTTTTTTTTCAAATGATTATATCTTCGAAATTACTTATCGTAAAAAATTCATATTTTGGGACCGTCAAGGTAGCATATAGTTCCATTGGAATCAGCTTAGAGAGTGGTTAATTATCGTAAGGGGAAGGGTCAGGAGGGGTGCAAAGAAAAACACTTAAAACTGAATATCTCAACTATCTCTTAAGCTATGTAATTGAAACTTGAAACTTATATTAAGCTATACTGGAAAAATACAAAAAAAATATAAGATTTTGAAATAATAGTAGTGGGGGGAAATGGGGAGCATTTCAAAAATGGCGCACTTTTCAAGATTACGAATCCTTATATCTCAAAAAATAATACAGATATCAAATCAAAAATTTGTCAGATTGTAGAACTACATAATAGTTAATTTTGATAAAAATTTTAAGTTGGGAGGTGTAAGGGGAGGGAGGTGATAAGCAAAAATGTCAAAAATTTTGAGTGATTTTTTTGAGGCTCTGGTGAAAGATACAAAGTTTAAATTTTGCATGTGGATACGTCTATTTGATATACATAAAAAAATAATAATAACTTGATCCATAATTGTTATAAACCGATCCCCCCGGTCTAACGTGCACAAGGTGTTTCATGTGCATTGAAAAAAACACATAAACTGAAAATTTTTGAGTGAAATTTTAAGGTAGAAACTTGAAAATTTGCAAAATGTATTTTAAAAAAATCCCTAAATATACGAAATATTAACTGGTCGAAAACCTTTAAAGCTTCTACCCCCTCCAATACAAAATTATTTTTTCGACCATTTCTAAGAAATCAATTATCACCTAACTATTAAAAGCTATCAATTTGCAATTCTACATACAAACTTACAAAAATAATTGAAATGAAATTACGTTAAAAGTTTTGAAATCGCGCTTGCCCTTCTACCCCCTCCCATAGAAAAGTATGATTTCGACCAATTTCATTAAATCAACTAATAATCAACAAATTAAAAGCTACGAACTTGAAATTTTGTACGAGCATCTTACAATAGAAAAGAAAGAAAATTGCATCACAAGTCTTACGATTCCCCTCCCTCCTCTACCCCCTCCCATACAAAATTATATTTTCGAGCATTTTTAAGAAATAAGTTGTCAGCTAACTCTTAAAAGCTATCAACTTCAAATTTTGCAGAAAAACTTATAAAAATAATTCAAATGAAGTTGTTTTAAAAGTTTTGAAATTGCGCTTGCCCTTCTACCCCTTGCCATACAAAACTATGATTTCGACCAATTTCATTAAATCAACTAATAACCAACAAACTAAAAGTTACGAATTTGAAATTTTATACAAGCCCCTTACCAGAGAAGCAAAATAAAACTACATATCAAATTTTACGATTCCCCTACCTTCTCTACCCCCTCCCATACAAATGTTCGGTTTCGTGAATGTAAAATACACTAAATTTTATGAAAATTCTATGCAACTTCGTCTATGAAACACATTCTATACAGAGAGTATTGGACGTGATGCAAGCAATTAATTAAAAAGCTATTAACATCCACCCACTCTTACTATTACCGCTCCTCCTCCCTTAATAAAAACCTAAACTTGCAGAAACGAATGAAATATTGTTAAATAGACAACAGCCCTGCCCAAGAACTCCCTTTCACTTAGTCTTCCCTAACCACTCTAACCTGCATATTGACTTTCCACTCCACCGCAACATGTCCCAAGAATAATAAAGTTTCGCCCGACTTGTTGGCAGTTTATTTAATTTTTTAATTATTTAATGAATTACACACCATTGGAAATAATCGAATATTCAGAAGGAGTTTTTTTTTATTAGAATCTTTATCGATCGAATTGAAATGAGTCTCGGAAAAATATCTGAAGGTACAAACTATTCTTTGTGTTTCCTGAAGTCAGATCCTTAATCTTTAGTCGGTCATCATTACACCCTAGCATTCTTTGTCACTAGTACTAGAGCTGTTAAGTACCGTGCTAGGAACAAAAAACCATGCTTCCGCGAATTGGCTTAATTTTTTATTGAGTAAGGACCTTTTCCAGTATTCTTCAAACTTTTTTTATTATCTCCGAACTTCGTTTTCATTTTGTATTCCAAATCCACCTAAGCTAAAAAATGTGTATCCTTTAAAAAACATTTCAATTTAATACCTTTTTCCATTCGTCCTCGCTCGTTTCATCCGTCATTTAATGATTGCCATAAATCACTTCAGACTTATTTTCCTTCCGCGGTATTTAACAGTCCCTTCGCAAGATCGTTGTGTGCCGTCATGAAATTGGTAATAAATTTAATTTGGTTGGCATTGGTACTTCGCATTTCATTTTCTCTGTGCAAATTATCAATAATTATAATTAGACGAGTAGACAAAGCTAGCAAAACTAATTTACACTTACATTTTGGTAAAATTGATTCCAGCCGAAAGGTCTTTACCTCTCGTATAAAATATGAGCGTTTGGGAAGAAAAAAACGAACGAAACAAAGTTACCTACGATTTTTTTGTCGTTCCGGCTATCCAATTGGTCGAAACGAGATTTGAGTGAAATAGTCGAAACGTCTTACGTGCTACTACCCCAGTTTTCTTCCACAAGGCACGATCCTGAGCATCGGTCTTTAGTTGTCGCCAGGACTTGGCTATTTCTCTGGCCTAACGCTGAAATGCTCGCTTCCTTGTGCTACATGGTCGATCAGCCCGACGTCTTCCTTGAGAAATATAATCCAGAGCTTGTTTGGCGATGTTTCGCTGTAGTAATCTCAAAGTGTGACCGATCCACTGCCACTTCCGCTATTGAATCTCAATGCCTATTTAAGTGTGTCCAGTTGCACTCCAAAGCTCGCCGATGGATATCACTTCTGGACAAAATATCCCTAAAATGTGTCGGAGTCTCACGAAATTTTTCAGTTTCTTGATAAGTCGAATGGTCACTTTCCATGTAGTACAGCTATATAACAAAACGGATTTGACGCATACGTCGGACAGCTCTCCTCTACGTAAGGGCCGACATTTTCGTAGGGTTCATCATAGCAATGATTTTATCTGGAATACCTCTCCTACGCAAGAGAGTGTTCTCTACATTCACTAATCATATTGAGAATTACCCTAGTCATGATATTCGATGCGGCAGTAAGTAAACATATACCACCCCAATTGGACAATCCCGATGGTCTCTCTTCTTCAAGATTTTCACAATGGTAGTCCGTCTATACCCGGGGCTTTCTTTCCCGCATGGCGGAAACTGTTTCTTCCTTATCTGTGGGATCGGTTGAATGTTTAGAAATTTGTCTGTTTCTGGAATATCTTCCTCTGACGTCATATCGATAGAAGTACTCCTTCCATCGCTGCAACTGGTGTTCACTTATATTAAGGAGAATTTCGTTGACATCTCTCACCAGGTGGTGGGCGGGTGAAATTCCTGTTCGTCGACTGTTTCATCAAATTTCTATCCTCTTCCACAAGGCGCCATTCTGAGCATCGGTCTTAAGCTGTTGCCAGAAATTTAAACTGTTCATAATTTTAAATAGCGAACCAATATACCCAGCCGCAGATTCCTTCTTATTGGCCAGATCTTCAATGGTCTTTCTTTTGTCGCGTCTAACAGCCTTCTTAAGCAGTATATTAGCGTCGCGGTAGTTCCGTCTCAAGTCCGGAGTTCTCTGGGTAACTTGAGGTTGAGAGATGATTGACAATTTGCGTTTTTTGTTCCATGTGTCTTGCGACATCCAGGGTTTCTCACTACTTTGCACACATCCCATAGATTTTTTAGCACTTGTGACAAATGTGTTTCTGGTTGTCCCCCAATCGGCGTCCAGGGTACGCATTTCATATCCACCCAATATGGATGACTTTTCTTGTAGAATGGTGGTATACTCGCGTTTTTTGCTGGGGCCTCCTATCAATATTGATCGTGTTGCAGATAGCTGCTGTCCACAGTCTCAAGCAGGCAGCCATCAAGTCGTGATTGATCACTTATGGCCTGTGGTCGATTTCTTTCTGTGTAACACCATCAGGTGAAACCGGATATGTTTTATGGTGACTCTTGTGAAGAAAATGATAACCATTTGGCGAGTACTATAAAACTCTCCAAATAATTCGCCGTTTCCGAGACTCTTAATCCGAGGTCGTGACGCGTCGACCCAAGGTTCACCATGTTTTCCCATGACGTATTCTAGTCCATTGTTGTCATAGCCAATCTGACCGTTCCTATCGCCTGAGGTGATAATAATATCACCTCTTGGAACACTCATTAACTCTATTTTATAGAATTTCTTTTTTCATAATAACTTGAGGTTAATTGTGTTCGATACTGCAAAACCCAATTATTCTCAGTGAAAAACATCTTTTGCCTCAAATATATTGGATAAGGCTCGTATGTCGTGCGCTGAACGAAGCAATAGTCGTGCAGGGAGTTTTGCAGTATCAACTAGTTTAAATGAAATTCCTATTCTTAGTCGCCTAAATCATTGAATGAGAGGAAACAATATTTTTGGTTTGTGGTATGAGTATGGGAGACCAGCACCGTGCGTATGAAGCAGTGGTGAATTTGGTTTTAGAGTATTGGATAACGTACTCCCTCGTTTTTATTTCGTATGATTAGATCTCCACATCCAATGTATTGGTTACCCAGATAACATCTGGAGTATAGTACCCAATACTTCAGATGTGATAAGTAACCCGATAATTTTGCACATCACTAGATATGATGTAGTATCGTTAACTAATCAGAGGATAAACACCGTAGCTCTTGGAATTCTCGGGACAAGTACCAAGTTCACGTGCGCTATTGAGAGCGATTTGTTTGTACGCGATTTTTATTCTTTGCAATCGAGTAGTTATCTAATAAGAAACAAAGTAAAATAGAACGCAAAGAAAATATTCTCAATTTTATGGGCATTTGATGTTCAGTGGAAGAGCGAGTTAGCTACGTATATATGTTACGTCATTTTCGTGCGCTAAGCTCATACCTTCTAGAAGAAAAGCGAATTCATTAAGCTGAACTACACACAACTTCATGAAATAATCATGAAAAAGTGCAATTTGTTTGGGAGGTGGTGGAAGGAGTAGAGAGATTCAAATTATTTGTCTACCATACATCAAATTTATGATACAAATAATATGTATATCCCAAATTTCAAATCATTAGCTTTCATAGTTTCCAAGGAAATATAATTAATGTAAATAATTAAAAATAAGTCATTTTCTATGGGTGGTGGTAGATGGACTGGAATGATATACCCGGTTCACGAACTTGACCTTACTTTTTCGCCAAAAACGACGTGTACAAAATGTGGACCTCCAACCTCGACGCGTTCTCAAGCTAGAGAATGAACGGACGGACAAACGGATGGACATCCGGTTTTTAGATTTTTGACAACCAATATTTCTTTACCCTTAGCGGCTCTGTACGAGCAATATTTCTTGGAGTTTCAAACTTTAGGACAAACTTGTAATACGTTCAGATTTCATCTAGAGTATAAAAACGCATTGTCTGCACTTACCGTAAGGGTTAAAGTATTGCTCAAGTACACAATATTAAATGAGTTATTCATAGATCCAATCTATACATATAAATATAATTGTAGTGTCTGTCTGTTATTTGTTCAGAAATGGCTATATGTTAGTTTTCTGCCTTATGTTAGCAATAACTAAGCAGAAATATGCGTTTTTAAAATTCTTCTCTGACTGTCCGTCTGTCCGGCTTTCACCCATAACCGGCTGAACCGATTGTAACGAAACTTTCACAGTTTATTAGGTATACGTCGAGATGTAATCTGCTTTTGGTTTTATTTCACTCCCATCACGCCTTCTACCCCCTTCCATACAAAGTGACAAATTTTCAAAAATATGTAATAACCGATTTTTTTTCGAGACTACAAGAGCTATTAATTTCAAGTTTAAAATATATTAATTCTATTATAAATGCAATCGTTTAATTTACAAATTATTTGAATCCCCCCACTCCTTTCACCCCCTCCCACACAAACTACACTTTTTCATTAAATACTGTACAGCCAAATACAAGTTTCTTTTTAAAAATGCAATAAAATGAACAAAATTAAATTTTTTTCCAAGTATTATGGCTTCGGTGGTTTGGTAAATGTTTTCACAGTGCATTTTGAATTAAAAGAAAAGATTTCCGGATTCTACATTGTTACGCTTTATTATTCGTGACGTTTCGGTCTCTGCTGAGACCTTTATCAAACTGATCGACAATTACAAAAGACGATTATTATATAGACAAGGGGGTTAATTGAGTGTGGGAAGGATAATTAAGGTTAATTAATTAGTATCAGGTAGTTAAATTAGTTAAGGATTTTTGGGTACGAATTCTGTTCTTACCAAATTTTAACGCAGGTAGCCAAACTGCTGATAACTTGTATCCGGTGTCTCGATTGAAATTCTGTGGATGTTTCAAAATTTCTATGGCTTCTCGTACTATTCGTTGATAATATTTATTTGTCCTGGCCAGAATTTGCACATTGTCGAAATCGATTGTATGGTCCTCTGTAGTTGCATGTTCCGCGATCGCTGATGACTGTATCTGGTTTTTCCGTGTGCATCGTTGGTGCTCCTTGATCCTTGTTTGGACTGTGCGTCCCGTTTCTCCTATATATACTTTATCGCAAGAGCCGCATGGTACTTTGTATACTCCTTCAGTCTCCAATGGTTTTTTGTCCTTCTGGTTTCCTAAAATTCTTCGGATAGTAGTCGGGGTAGTGAATGTTGTCTTGATGTTCGATTTTCGAAGAATTTTTCCTATCTTATCCGTCGTGCCCTGGATGTAAGGTAGTTTTACCTATCGTTTGTCAACATTTCCTTCTTCAGTGTCTTCTCGTTCTGTTGTCCTTGGATGCTTCGGTTTCCATGCCATGTTAATTTCGCTCGCTTTGTATCCATTTGCTCTGAATGCCCGATTCAACTGTTCCTTTTCTTTTCGTAAACTGCCCGGATTTCCATCAGTTATACGTTGAGCTCTGTGTATTAGGGTCTTCAATACGCCTGTTTTCTGGCTTGGGTGGTGATGTGAATGAGCGTGGAGGTATCTGTTGGTGTGAGTTGGTTTCCTGTATACCCCGAAGCTTAGCGACGTATCGTTCCTTTCGACGAGTACATCCAAGAATGGCAGTTTCCCGTTGCTTTCCTTTTCCATGGTGAACTTAATTTTCTCGTGGTGTGCGTTCAGGTATGCTAAGAATTTGTCGAACGCTTCCTTCCCATGTTGCCAAATGATGAAGGTGTCATCCACATACCGAAGATATAATTTCGGTTTTAATGGAGCTGAGTTCAGGACGTTCTTTTCGAATTCCTCCATGAAAATTTCCGCTACCACTGGTGAAATTGGAGATCCCATTGCCGCTCCTTCCGTTTGCTTGTAGAGCTTCCCTAGAGCTGAAAAGAAAGTATTATTTAAACGAAATTCTATTAAGTCATACCTGTTGTCCGGAATGAGTTTCCTGATGATGCTTAACGTGTCTTTAATCGGGATGTTGGTGAAAAGTGATTCCACGTCTAGGCTGACTAAAATATCAGTTGGTTCCACGTTGATTTTTTGAAGAATCTCTACTAGATGAGCGGAATTTTTGACAGAGCGTGATGTGTTACCTACTAGTGGACGTTCCCCAGACATTCCCATTAATATGGAACACAACTTCGTTCAAGTGGCTGCCTTGGCTAGCTTCGCAGTAGCGCATTCTGTCACTCCAATTTTCCAAGACCATGTCGATGGTTTTGGGCAGTAGCTCACGGGTTTCTTGGATGATATTGGCCTTAAGTGTTTGAATGGTTTCTGGATTGTTGGCATAACATCGGTCCTTCACGGTTCCTCAGAAAAAAAAAGTCCAAAGGGGTCAAATCGCAGCTGCGAAGCAGCCAATTGACGTCGCCAAGACGAAACGTTGTTCACAGCCTCATTTTCGAATAAAAAATATTAAATCCAGCCGCCACTCCACAAACCGCACCAAACTGTCACTATCTGATGCATTGGCTTCTCGACAATACCGTGCGGGTTTTCCGAGCCCAGATGCAATTTTGTTTGTTAACGTAGCCTTCGAAATGAAAATGCGCCTCATCAGAAAAGATGTTTTTTTGTCCAAAATCGTTGTCCAATTCAAGCTGCTTTAAGGCCCAACGTTTCCCAACGTTGTTCAAGTGGAAAGCGACTCATTTCGTTCCGCGGAAGTGTGATACTGTTGGTTATAAGATACGAGAAAAACACGTCAGGTCTTTTCGAATGCTTTAATTGTACTAAAGAGTCTAGTGATATAAACGAGTGATATAAGCTAATTCAATGTTATACATATAAGTATTGCGTTGTGAAAGATAATACATAAGTATAATTCAAGTGCTATTTAATTCAAACTGTAGGATTCCAATACTTCCCCTCATCGCAATAATTGTTAATAACTTATTCATCTAATTTCATCCCCATTAATTTAAAAAAACAGAGATGTTTTACTTTCTGAAGATTTTTCGTCCGGATGTCGGCTGTCATCTGATCAGTCGAGATGTACTTCGAAATAATTTCTTCCTTTTGGTAGATTTCTCGCACGTAATGGTATTTGATGTCGATGTGCTTACTTCTAGCATGGTAAACCGGATTCTTGACCAGCTGTTGTGCACTCAGATTATCGCCATGTAGAGTGGTAGGGACTTCTACGAATCCTGTGAATCCCATTTCGTTGATCAGCCGTCGCAAATATACAGATTCCTTAGCCGCTGCACACAGCGCCATGTACTCAGCTTCGGTGCTACTGAGTACTACGTTGATTGTTTTTTGGACTCCCACGATACAACACAGCCAGCTAGGATGAAAAGAAACCCAGAGAAATTTACGATCAACCGAGTTGCTACCCCAGTGGAAGCGTGCTGGGCCCATAACCTGTTGGTTATAAGGTACGAGAGAAACACGTCAGGTCTTTTCGAATACTTTAATTGTACTAAAGAGTCTAGTGATATATACGAGTGATATAAGCTAATTCAATGTTATACATACAAGTATTGCGTTGTGAAAGATAATACATAAGTATAATTCAAGTGCTATTTAATTCAAACTATAGGATTCCAATAGATACTGACTTTCAGTGTCAAAATAACCTATGATTTAAAAAGAAACCACTGAATGGCCCACACTGTACACCAATTTTCTCAGTGCGTATAACTTCCATCGAGCTAAAATTTTATATCAAATCCCTAATTGGTATTATTATAAATACGGGGAAAAAATTAATCGATTAGCTTCACTCCTTCTACCCCCTCCCGTATAATTTGACACGAATCCACGACTTTTCAAAAATTCGATTTTCTTGGAAAGTGTGAATATTCCTGATCTGAAATTTAAAATATATCAACTGCATGATGATTGCAGTAGTTTCTCAAAAAACTACTAAGAACCCCTCACTCCTTCCACCACCTCCCATACAAACTGCACTTTTTCATGATATATACCAATTTTTTCAATACGTATAACTTTCATCGAGCTAAAATGTTGTATCAAATTCTTAATAAGCATTATTATTAATATTGGGAAAAAAATAACCGATGAGCTTCACTCCTTCTACCCCGTCCCATACAATGTGACGCAATTCCACAACTTTTCAAAAATTCGATTTTCTTCAAAAGCGTGAACATCAATAATCTAATATTTTAATTATATCAATTTGATTATGACTATAATTGTTTTTCGAAAAATCACCAAAAACCCTCCACTCCTTCTACCACCTCCCATGCAAAGTGCACAATTTCATTAATTCCAATGGACTAAGTTTATCAGTACCTATTCAATTTTTCAAGCTTAAATTTGGTACAAAACATTTTTATAGCTACTCTTGCATGATGTGAAATAAATTAGTTCAATACTGTCACCCTTTCTACCACTCCCCATACAAAATTTCTTAACATCACAAAAATTTCGATTTCATCTATGGTATCGTATGATTGGGCTCTACGCACAATCGTAGTCCTGTTAGGTTTTCAAGCTTAATGTTATTTTATTTGGGCTTTTTTTTTAATTACCACAAGCTATAATTATTCACATGTCCTAAATGCTCTTCAATACATATATGATCTCAAATCACGGGATTGATTTGATCACGAGTCTGCCCCATACAAATGCGAGTATCGTGGTTTCATTCTTAATAATTTTTGGCTCTGATTCCAACAAAATACAAACCATTGTGTTTAAAGAGTCATTAAACTAAACAGATTATATATCTCACATAATGTATTACTAACTACATTCTCAAAAATTGCTTATTTTGCGATTCTTCAGCGGACAAAGTCGCGGGCGATCGCTAGTAAATAAATAAAAGAAAAACTCGGAAATAATCATTTAATAACAAACTTATTATAAACTTTTATATAAATCAGTAATATGTTCATCACGAATTCTTTGAATATCTTTAATACAATACGGAACACTTGTTTGAATACAAATCGATTTCTGACCCTCGAAATGAAGCCCTTGTAATTCCACACCTTTTGCCGACAGAAAATTTATGATTTCATCTAAACAAGGACATTGCCATGGATTTCCTTCGATTGAAACTTTACGCAATTTCCTAAACGTATTACTTGTAGGCCGAAGAAAAGTCAACTTATTATACGCAATGTAAATCTCTCGTAAACTGGTCAGCTCATTCAGAATTTTCGCAGGAATATCATCAATCGAATTATGCGTTAAATTAATTTTGGTAATCTTTACGAGCGGTTGAAACAGATTTTCATCGAAATACTTTAATTGATTGTGCGACGCGTCGAATGAGTCGATATTTCGAATCGGTTCGAATAAGTGCGGTTGCATGACCAAGAGTTGGTTTCTCGCCAAAATAAATTTCCTCAACTTTCCGCCACTCGAACCGAAAATACCTTCGTCGATGGTTTGCACTCGATTTCCCGATAGGTCCAAGATTTCCAATTGTGGAGTCGATTGAAAGGTTTTCACTTGCATATTTAAGATGACGTTATCCGAAAGATTCAGCCGTTTCAACGTTCGTAATCCCGTAAAGGAGAACTCGTTCAGTTCGGCCAAATTGTTTCGGGTCAGATCTAGCTGTTCCAAACTGTACAGACCGTCGAAACATCTGTTTTCCAAATTTTGAATTTTATTCTCACTTAAATTCAAACCGCGTAGGTTTCTATTCGTCATGCCGGAAAATAGTCCTGTAGTGATAGTGGCTAAATTATTTCCCGACAAATTAATTTCAAGGAGATTCGCTAGATCTGAAAATGCGCAATTTTCTATTTTATGTATTGCATTATAAGATAAATCCAATTGTTCCAGATCTGGTAAGGCCGCGAATTCTTCTTTTGAGATCTGCAAACGAAATACTCTTGATTATTTGGAAAACGCTAAAAACCATTTATTTTCACCTCTGATATAAGATTATCGCTGATTTTCAAGTTTTTTAGGTGTGGTACGCTGCCGAAATGTTTAATATTTTGTAAACTATTAAAGCTCAAATCTAACGTATTCAACTTCGTTAAGCTCTTAAATAAGTTTTCATTGAAACTTCCGAAGCCATTTGAAGCGAGACTTAATTTTTTCAATTTTCTCAAACTAAAAAGATTTTCCGATTCAATATTCTCAATTTCATTTCCGCTCAAATCCAAATTTTCCAATTTTAAATTTAAGAACCAATTACTTTCAATGTGATCCAAACCGGTTTTAGCTAGATTTAAGGATTTCAATACTTCGAAATCTCTAAAGCCACGATTGATTAAATTTATTTGCTTGGCTTTCGATAAATCTAATTCAGTCACCGAATTCTTGATGTTTCGAGATAATTCTGAAATTTATTTATTTTTTTTTTTAATTATGAATTTTTTGAGGTTTTAAACAGGCGCTACCTGAAATTGTTAAATGTACTCCCGGTCTCTTATTGACAATATGAAGACTTGTCCAAATCGGGTCCCATTCGTGGGCAATCTCTTCAAAGTTTGCAACATTCGTACACTCAATATATTCGTTCACATTACGATCAATCACAACGATACATTTTTTTGTATCGCTAGCTCGTGCAATTACGAAACTTAATAGCACTAAGTAACTTATTTTCATATTGATTTTTCAGCACGACTACGACAACTTACGCCCCTCGAAGTTAACGTACAACTAAAAACCACTCTTGAATTAAGGCGTCTAAAAATGCCAAGCTCAATGTTAAAATGATGATTAATTTTGAATAAGTTCACAGATGAGAAGACCCAAGATGATTAATATTTTTTTTGTTCTTGATCGGTGTTTAAACTCTTTGAGATGTAAACAAACATTTTGAATTTTAGTTGTTCCTAGTTAATTTGCAATTAAAGTTATCTGCAGATAAAGTAAAAAACCCCACTACGTCATCGTATAGATTGGATGTCAAGAGTGATGAGAGTAAATTGATAAGTACAAATGTGTGTGAACACAGAAATTTATGAATTTTGAAATTATAATCAATTCTTTTGCGGAATTATATATTTGTAAGTCAAACATTTTCGAGTATCATCCAAATATTTTGATAGTGCTTGAACTTATTATCAATTTAATAAGAAAAATGTTGTTGGTTAACTTTTTATTTTTACCTTCAGAAACACCAGAATTAGCAAATAAATTTATTAATACAATTATCTCAAATTCCATTAACATAGAATATTTAAATGTTTTTAATTTTAAAAAACAGGTGACTTACTACGTTTTTTACATACAAATTTTTTTAATATTTGATTGAAGTCAAAATTCTATAATCATCAATATTTGTCAAAAGCGGCTCTGCCTTAGAGGCTAATGAAACTAAGCCCATCTCGGTATGGATTACTATCTTATAAGTACAACTAAATGACTTGCTTTTTATACTCTAAGTGAAATGTGAGAGTATTATAAGTTTGCTCCAAAGTTTGTACCGCTATGGAATAGAATAAGTCTCGGAGAAAAAAATTTATTGGACAGAAGTTTGTTTCATCACTCAAAAGTTTCAAAAGTTCAAATTTCCTACACGTCGTTTTTGACGAAAAAATAAGGTCAAGTTCATGAACGGTTCAAATCACTCTACCCCTTCTACCACCTCCCATACAAAATGACTTATTTTCAAAAATTTACAAAAAATAAATTTTTTTTTGCAAACCTTAAGAGTAAATAATTTAGAATTAGGATTACTTTTATCATAAATAAAATCTGTGCTATAAAACTTACTCGAATCCCTCCACTCCGTCCACCACCTCCCTTAAAAACTGTACTTTATTATGAAATACCATAAATCAATTTCCTCAGTATGCATAACATTTATCGAGCTCAAATTCAGTACAAAATATTTAATTAACATTATCATTGAGATCTAAAAAAATTAACTGATAAGCTTTACTCCTTCTATTCCCTCCCATACAATGTACCAAAATTTCAAAAAATTGATTTTTTTGAAAAGTATGTGTGTTTTGGATCTGAAACTTGAGAGATATCAATTACATAATGCTCGAAGTTATTTCTGAAAAATTATATCGGTATCAGGATTCCTTAATGCAAGGAATTGCCATAAAATCGGTTCAAAGTATAAAAGATGGAAATCGATTTATCATTCAGTGAAGGGACAAAACAAACATCAACATCCCTACATCAAGAACATAAATAAACGGAGCGCAAATTGACATATATGGGTGTCAAATAGCGTTAAGTCTGCGTTTTAAGCATGGTTTGCAGCATTCTAGGATGCCTCGGTAAAAATTAACCAACAGCAAACTGCATCAAGCCCAAAAGTGAGGAGGACTCAACCACTCCAGTAAGTAGTTGATGAGCAAAAACTACATCAGCTACTTCACGTCGTCTCGAGAGTGATGTCATATTTAGTAGCTGAAGTTGGTCGGTATAAGGAGAAAGACGGACTCTGTCATTCCAATTAAAGTCACATAAAGCTATTCTCACAAATTTACTCCGAATAGATTCAATCCTGACCAAACTTGAGAAGCGTACTCAAGATGAGATCTAACAAAGGTGTTATACAGACTCAACCTAACAAACGAATTGTTAAATTCCTTGAATAAGAAAGTGGTGAAACACAACATGGAATTACCCTTTTGCACAATCTTATTTATATGCAAGTCAAAATCAATCTTTTGGTCAAATGTAACACCTAAGTCCATAGTGGAATTCGATCCAAAATACAGTCATTAACTCTGCCATAGACGGTCCCAAGGCCGGTTGAGAAAGGAGGGGGGAATATGAAGTTAACCTGAATGGCCAGTAACACCAGTGCGTCTCAGAAAATAGGCAAAAGTATGACATAGTTGGACTCGCAGCATAGCTGTGAGAACTCCAGCATGTCATATTTAGCTGAAAACTCCCACCCTTTTTCTACTAGGGTGTAACAAATGAGTAAGACCGGTCCTCCAGGTCGGGGGTTGGGCGAGGCGCCGACAACGCATCACCGGAAAAAAAATTCACTATCCAGAAACCTGAAGAACAGCCTCGGAACGGATGGACTCAACGGCAAAAACCCCGCCAACGAAAAATGGTCTACTCTATTGGATCTCTATCTCTCGGTAACGAAAACACTGAATCCCAAGCGAGAATACAAGCCGATTCCACAACCAGCTTTCGAACGGAATGTGGTTTAAAGCAGGGAGATGGTCTAGCCCCTAAGCTTTTCAACTTGGCACTAGAGTATTTCGTCCGAAAGATCCCAGTCGACACCAACGGGACACTACTATTCAAGTCCACCTAACTAGTAGCATATGCTGACGACATTAACATTCTAGAAAGATCCTTCCCTGGTGCTAAGGAGGTATTTGTCAATCTTCACTCCGCCGAAAAAGAAGTCGGGTTGCGCATTAATGAAAGCAAAACAAAAGTATGGCGCAAACAAGAAGGAGAACGCCAATCAGAGAAAACATAAAAATTGCAAAATATAATTTGAAGAGTGTGGACAACTTCATATATCTTGGGGCTCATCTAGCAAAGGACGGTAATGAAACAGACGAAATCAAACGACGAGTAATACTTGCAAATAAGACGTATTATTCGGTACTTCCAATAATGAAATCCAAGAAAGTACACAGGAACAATAGGCTGTGGATTTATAAAACTATTATACGACCTATGCTCTGTTATGGCAGCGAGACGTGGACATTAACGCGAACTTCCGAAAAAGCAGTTAACGCATTCGAAAGAAAGGTCCTTCGAAGAATTTTGGGACCTGTGAAGGGAGGAACGAAATGGCGAATAAGATACAACCATGAGTTGTATCAACTCTACGACGAGCCAGAAGCTTCAAGCTTCATCAAGCTACGTAAACTGCAGTGGGCTGGCCATGTAGAGCGAATGGAAGACAGAAGAATCCCCAAATGTGCTCTTAAAGGCAAAGCGAGTGATAACCGGCCAGTAGGCAAACCACGCAAGCGATGGGAAGAATCGCTTGATGAAGACAGCAAAGCCATATTAAAAATTAGCAGTTGGAGGACGCGGTCTTTGGATCGAGACGATTGGAGGCGACGACTTCAGAAGGCCAAGGCCCGATTTGGGCTGTCGCGTCATTGATGATGATGAAAATACAGTCATTGAGACTCTAAGTAACTACAAACGGTGAGATTTTCCTAGTAAATGACATAACATGACATTTATCCAAATTCAATCGAAGGTCATTATGGCGACACCAGTTACTAAAATTGATCAAATCATCCTAAAGATTTTAGTGTCACCAGCATAAATGAGTACTTCTGATTATTTAAAAACAGTGGGAACATCGTTAATGGCCAGGGTAAATAGAAGTGGCCCCAAATGACTTACTTGCGGAACACCAGAATGCGCAGTAAATGGCTTAGAAGTACAATCACGAAAGATAACTTGATAGGTTCTATTAAATAGATATGACTTAATCCAGTTCATAAACCATTTCGGAAAACCCAACAAGCTTAATTTCAACAAAATAATAGAATAAGGTAATTTACCAAAAGCCTTACTAAAATCAGTATATGTATATACAATCCACCTTCTATGGTATCTCAATAGCCAAAATGGATCTATTCGAAAACTCCATCAGATTAGTAACAGTGGAGCTAATCCTAATAAAACCGTGTTGTTTACTCAAAATTAGATATTTACAGCAAAACGCCATGCATTCATATACTAAAGACTCAAAAAGTTTAGGTATAGCCGACAGTTTAGCTTTATGGCCGATAATTTTTAACAGCAGATTTTGCACCACTCTTATGAGTAGGTATGATAAAAGACAACTTCCACGCATTTGGAAAAATCTCCGTTTTTAGAGATCTTTGAAAGAGGAGAGAGTGTGGCTCAGAAAGAGAGAGAGAACAAGTCCTTAAGGATAACTGCAGCAACACCATCTGGGCCAGGAGAAGATACATCTTTAGGGTGGGAGATGTGATTGAATATATCATTATAAGAAATTGGTAAACCAGACAAAGAAGTTGAAGCAATATCTCTAAAATTATTAAAATACGCCATATCAGGGACAAAGCTACTACTAGTAAAAGATATACTGAAGAATGTGGCGAAAAAATTACAAATAGTAAATTGATCATTACTATCATTGCCAAGGAATTGAAAAGAAGTTGGATAACCATCAAATTTACGCTTAGAATTAACAAATTTCCAAAATTTCATGGGATATCTAATAATATCCGACTGCATTTTAATTAAATATTCCAAATATAAGCAAGTAGATAAATCTTTGAAAAAGTCATATTATTCCAGATACAAACAAAAATAAGTGTCATTCATCGTCGTAGTATAGCTATTCCAGGCTGCTTTGCGAATTACGCGCAAATCACTAGTGTACCAAGAGTACGACGACGAGATATTCCTGCGATAGTTAAAAGGAATTGTAGCAACAACAAATTGATACAGAACATAATAAAACTCAAATACGGCACCTTCAAAATCAGGGTTTTCAAGAATTTCATTAAAGTTGAAAATAGATATAAGGTAGTCCAACCGAGAAATATCTGCTTTATTAAAATCAAAAGAAAACTCTTTCTCACTAGGGCGGACAATATGCTCCTCGTGAATTATAACAAAAATATTAATATGAGAGTGCAAGACAACAATGATAGAAATTGAAGTTAAGCTCTCTTCCAAAAAACAGGCATAATAGTCAGAACAAAAAACCAGATCAAGCTGTCTTCCATAGGAATTCCGAACAATACTAAGTTGACGGAGACCAAGTGCAAATATACTATCAACAAAAAACCATTCAAGCGAGGACGAAGAATCAGAAACTAACAGAGTAGAATCATCGTCAGAGAGAGACCAAGAAAGATCTGGAATATTGAAATCATCCAGTAAAATGAGTTCGTCAGAGATATTCATGCTATTATGAACAAAAGTTATATTCCTGAAAGTGCAGGTCGCATATAAGGCTGTGGTTTCCTATTTTAAAATCCTCGCGGTGGATCGCTTTCTCCAAATCAGTTGCTGGGTGATTTCAAACGGGAATGAAAAAAATATACAGAGTTTTGCCTTCTTGCCGGATGGGGCATCCTCCGTCCGCACATTTGTTTACCATTGCGCTAAAAACATGATCAAAAACTATTAATTTTAAATGCAGTCACCCACAAAAGTCTACATACGGTCCAACAGCACTGTTTATAATCTATTTTTATTGACATGTAACAAAAAAATCTTTTCTCTAATATAAACTTAACAATCTATTCATAAAAAAAAAATAAAAAATAGCATTGACAAAAGTCTACGTACGATCATGAGATCCACCAAAAACTTCATTACGGAATTTACATTTCATTTCAAAATTTAATGTTAATATTCTTTTGGTCCACCTTGGGCATCTAGGAAAACTGCCTGCAAGCGTCTTGGCATTGATGCGACCAATTTTTTTAACTCGTTAGGCGTTATTTGACCCCATTCCTCAATGAGCTTCTCTTTTTACATTGTAGCATTTCTAATGCCGTGTTTTGTTATTTTTCGATCCAGATGCTCCCAAACGTGCTCGATGACATTCAAGTCCGGACTTTGTGGGGGTGTATTGAGCTGTCTTGGAGCATAATGTAGTAGCTTGTCCTTCACGATTTGAGCGGTATGCTTGGGATCATTGTCTTGTTGGAATATCCAGCTTTCACCAAAGTTCAACTTATCGACCGATGTAGAGATGGCGATCCATGACACTATCAATGAACACCAAATTTCCTACACTCGACGCTGCGACAGCACCACAAACCATCACATTGCCACCGCCATGTTTGACTGTAGGAATTAGGTGTTTCGGGTTCATTCCCGTGTTTTCCTTTCTACCGCCACTTCCAAAAATGTTAGTGAATAAGCCTTCTTCCAAAAATCAAGTGTTCTTTCTAGATGCTTTTTGATAAATTCTAAGCGAAGTTTGCTATTATTTTATAAAGGGTTTTTTGCGTTATGTTCTGCTGTGATAACCATTATTATTTAATGTTCCTTGAACTGTTCTTGGATGCACTGTGGTTCCTGTTAGTTTTGCTATGTCCTACGCCAATTTTGTGGCATGCGCCCTTGGGTTTTGGTTCACTTCTTTTAAAATAAAGGAAACATCTCTGCGAACCAGTTTCTTCGGTCGAGCACTGCGCGGCTTGTTTTTAACAGAGAACTTGCTTTTGTAGTTGTTGAATATGGTTTGAACTGTCGATTTACTTAAATTCAACAATTTGGCTATTTTTTCCGAAAGATTTTCTTTCGTTCCGATGTTTTACCACCAAGTTCCGTACTTCTGATGAGATTTCCTTCAGAGAAGCCACCATCGTCACAGCTGTGGACTTATCGAAACTGCCCAAACCATAGAAAAGAGTATATACTGTAGAAGTCTATCTCCCTTGAAATCGAGACTAGCGCCACTTGAATCCAGATTTTGGACCCCTTGGTGGTGTTAGTGAGTTTTATTCACGAACACTTCTTCTTCTTATTTTACCAAACCATAATGACATTTCACCTAGAATCGCTGGAGAAATGCCATCGAGAAACGTCAGAGAATTGTCAATGAAGTAAACAGTGCGACTGTTTACAGCATTTTCAACTATTATTAAGCCTTCTACACGAAAATAAAGAAGAGCAACATTTCCGAGTGACCCGGGAGGTAGTTGCGACACTCGTTTTTTTTAATGGGGTATCGCCGGTAGCCCTAATCCCCGAAACATGATTGTATTACAGGCGCAACAATTTGTGCTGCAAAAGGATCACGCAACGCTATTTCAATCGCTCATTTCCGCACCACATTTCAAACACAAAAATTAAATTTTTTCCTACTTCGAGAAGTTCTACTCGAAATTAATCCACACACGGTTCTTTACGACTTGTCGTGTTCAGCGGAGCGCTTAACATGCCAAAATGTCGCACAAGGAGATAAATCCACTCACTTTTTTGCGTGAGACTCCAAAGGCCGCATTTCCGCACTGTACTTCCGTACTGCGCACCTCACACAAGACCCGAAGGCGGACGGAAAAACGAACGAAAGATAAATAGCAACCGAAAAAACAAAGAACGAAGAAAACACTGGAATTTCGGCACCACACAAAAATGAACTGCGAAAAATTTTCATGCATTTTCGTTTTTCGGGGGCTCTTGATGTTCGTTCTTTTGCACTTTCTGAAAATCACTGCACTCGTTTTTTACTTCTTGTTTACGGGAATCGCTTTCACGAAAGGAAAGGCGAGAAACCACCACGAATTGAGCGTGTGGAAAATTCTGGTCCGTCGCGAAAATAACCAAAATATTTGACAGTAAGAATTTCTACAACCGAATTGACAATACTCTTCTGAAAATTCAAAAGCGCCATCTCTTGATGCTGGCGAAATCTTAAAGAACTCATCGAAATTGCGGTGCGCCATCTGGTGGCACATGGTTAGAAAGAGAAAAATGACGACCTCTCGCTCACGCATTTTGGACCCCCGTCAATGTGTTAGTAGACCATGCTGAGCCAACTTCATATAAGAACACTTGGTGAACTTTCGTCTACTAACACATTGACGGGGGTCCAAAATGCGTGAGCGAGAGGTCGTCATTTTTCTCTTTCTAACCATGTGCCACCAGATGGCGCACCGCAATTTCGATGAGTTCTTTAAGATTTCGCCAGCATCAAGAGATGGCGCTTTTGAATTTTCAGAAGAGTATTGTCAATTCGGTTGTAGAAATTCTTACTGTCAAATATTTTGGTTATTTTCGCGACGGACCAGAATTTTCCACACGCTCAATTCGTGGTGGTTTCTCGCCTTTCCTTTCGTGAAAGCGATTCCCGTAAACAAGAAGTAAAAAACGAGTGCAGTGATTTTCAGAAAGTGCAAAAGAACGAACATCAAGAGCCCCCGAAAAACGAAAATGCATGAAAATTTTTCGCAGTTCATTTTTGTGTGGTGCCGAAATTCCAGTGTTTTCTTCGTTCTTTGTTTTTTCGGTTGCTATTTATCTTTCGTTCGTTTTTCCGTCCGCCTTCGGGTCTTGTGTGAGGTGCGCAGTACGGAAGTACAGTGCGGAAATGCGGCCTTTGGAGTCTCACGCAAAAAAGTGAGTGGATTTATCTCCTTGTGCGACATTTTGGCATGTTAAGCGCTCCGCTGAACACGACAAGTCGTAAAGAACCGTGTGTGGATTAATTTCGAGTAGAACTTCTCGAAGTAGGAAAAAATTTAATTTTTGTGTTTGAAATGTGGTGCGGAAATGAGCGATTGAAATAGCGTTGCGTGATCCTTTTGCAGCACAAATTGTTGCGCCTGTAATACAATCATGTTTCGGGGATTAGGGCTACCGGCGATACCCCATTAAAAAAAACGAGTGTCGCAACTACCTCCCGGGTCACTCGGAAATGTTGCTCTTCTTTATTTTCGTGTAGAAGGCTTAATAATAGTTGAAAATGCTGTAAACAGTCGCACTGTTTACTTCATTGACAATTCTCTGACGTTTCTCGATGGCATTTCTCCAGCGATTCTAGGTGAAATGTCATTATGGTTTGGTAAAATAAGAAGAAGAAGTGTTCGTGAATAAAACTCACTAACACCACCAAGGGGTCCAAAATCTGGATTCAAGTGGCGCTAGTCTCGATTTCAAGGGAGATAGACTTCTACAGTATATACTCTTTTCTATGTAGTAGACGAAAGTTCACCAAGTGTTCTTATATGAAGTTGGCTCAGCATGGCCCAAACTATAGCCTAACGCGAAGCGCAAATGCCAAAACTTGATAAACGGTACTTCACGTTATAAAACAGAACCGGAGAGTAGCATAAAGAATGATTTACCTAGCCGTATGTAGACTTTTGTCAATGCATTTATTTAATTATGTACACCACCTTGTAAAGTTTATGTTGGGGAAAAGATTTTTTTTGTTAAATAGTAATTAAAATAGATTTAGAACATAGCTGCATCCCTACTCTTTTCATTAGTGCCATGGGGCTAGTCAAGTAGCGAAAATAGATGTCGTATGTAGACTTATATCGATCGCTGTAAATTTATCTGTCCTTATACATATTTGTGTTCCATATTGGTGCGAATCAGAGCCAAAGTTAGATCTCGGTTTCTCACACTGCAGAAAATTTGTCTCTCATATTGTGCAGAGTTCTCCGGTTATTTTTCACACAGAAAACTGTTGAATTTTAGTTATTACGAAAAAGTATGCACCCTCGTAATATTTCTGTGCCGAATTTGATTTAATTATGCTTTTGTGTTGTTTTCGGTAAAACGTGTTTTTAGGACAAGATTGTACAAAAATAATATAGGTGGTCTTTTGAAATGGAAAAGTCCATGACGTCACACCCATTGGAGTCATTCAAGATGGCCGCTACGTCAATTCAGCCTAGCTTGGTATATAGAAAGCTTTGTGCGAATCCAACACCGAAGTTCTCTGCGAAATGTCAGTCAAGACAACTGTCAAAACACAACGTCATCACTTCCTCAACACTGACGTCATCAAAACCTGCTATATTTCCTGCAGCTAGTGTAAAATAGAGTCCCTCCATTAGAAGAAGGCTGCCTGGCTAGAGTCTGGCAGAGACGTCACAGTTGACACTTTTTGACTTTCGAAATCAAATTCGCGTAAGCTTTCGAAAATTATAATTTGGTAGTATATGTGAGAATGTATGTAACCAGCTGGTAATAGTTAGCCATGGATGCACTGGCGGCGCTTTCGTCGAACTGTCACAATTGGAGCGCTTTTTACGGTTTAGGTTAAATTATTATTTTAATACAGTGAGTTTTCTTTGAAAAACTGAATGGAACTGATGGCGGAACATTTGCTCCGGCCAATCGTAATTGCGTCTGAAGCGAAAAATCGATATTGTAGAATTCAATACCGGATCCTTTCTGAGCTTCGGTCGGTTTTGGCGGCATCACTAATTCCGGATTGTTACGCAAACCCAATTGATCCAAATCGGACAGGAAATGAATCGTTTCGGGTAGTGTTATAAGGCGATTAGAGCTCAAGTTCAATTTTTTCAGAGCTCTACAACGACACAGACCCTCGAGAATTATCTCGAGATGATTGCTCGACGCCGAGAAAACCTCGAGACTGTAGAGCTTTTTAATTCCCGGCGGGATTCCGTCGAAATCAAGCTGATTATCGTTCAAATACAATCGTCGTAAACTACTCAATTTACATATTGACTGTGGCAGAACTGTGAGTTTATTTCGTGATAAATTCAGTGTTTCGATTTTCTGCCAAAACTCAACACTGGACGAGAGTTCGGCAATTTCATTATCACTCAAATTCAATCGCTTCAAATTATGCATGTTGTACAAGCAGTCCGGTACTCGGGGCAATGAATTCTGCGATAAATCCAATTCGGATAAATTCGATAAGCTATCCAGCGAGATTGGAAAATTCTGCAACGTTCGCTGAGTATTTCGCATTTTCAGGCATCTAAACTCGGCAGCGATGGTAACTGGCTCAATTGGAACAATTCCAATGGATTTTCGGCCAGAATCAGAGTTTGTAGATTGGCTAGACAGCTAGGGTATAGCCTAGTAGGTAGTGTGTTGGTCTTGTATTGCGAAGGTCGTGAGTTCAAATCCCGGCCGGCGCAACATATAATTCCGGCACATTGCCTGCTTGGGTATACCTTGGTCACCTCAATCTAAGAAAATGAAAAAATTCGTAGAAAGAGGGTTGTGCGAAGGGCTAACAACCCTTCCACAATAAGTAATGAAAAAATGTTAAGGAACCTGAATATCAGGAGGCCAAGGTCCGATTTGGACTGTAGCGCCATTGAAGAAGGAGAAGATTGGCTAGACGTCGCGTTTGTGGCGGAAGCGTTTCGAGCTTATTATGCGACAAATCCAGCAGCAAAATATCGGTCAGGTGAATGAAAAGTGGCGTGGGAATCGCGTCGATTTGATTATGGCTCAAGTTTAATACTAAAAGATTTTTCGCGCGTTCCAATCCTTCCGGAATCTCTTTCAGCTTGTTATGCGACAAATCGAGTGTCGTAAGTTCGTTCAAGCGGAAAAGTTCCGACGGTATCCCGGAATTCTTGATTTGATTGTGACTTAGATTTAGGGTTCATAAACAGCCGAGTTCGGTCAGTTCGCCGCCGTACAGCTTTCTCGAGTTCTTTATGCTTTACCGATAGATGTTCAAGTTTATGGAGATTTCCCATCTCTTCGGGAATCTTCTTTAAATTTGTTCGGTCCAATTTTAGCCATTGGATGCGAGTCATGAGACGCATTGATGTTGGAAATCTACCATCCTGGAATTATAGAGAAGAAATTTAATTTTACTTTTTGCATTGTTGCATGTTCGCTAAACTTACAAAACTTTTAGTGTATATACAGATGACTGACGTTTCAAAGATGACATTTCTCAACTTCGAAAGTCATAAGAAACAGTTTCGAAAAGGTCCGACTTGTATATGTATGCGTGGCACTTTCAGAGATTTTCTTTTGCAAACTTTGTAAATATTTCATAAAATTGTTCCATCAAAATTTTTGTTTATGACTTTTTAGTCAAGTTTTATGAACTGCGCACAATTCTTGATGTTAATAACGTACCGGAAAAAAATCGACATTTTTTTTAAATTTCGCTCCAAAAACAGGGTTTCAGCTCTGCCAAACATTACGGCTCGGCATTTCTAGAGGGCCTTGCTCTGAGCGAGCATTATTTCTTAACTTATAAACGGTAAGGCAAACACAATTTAATCTGAGATTTCATCTAGAGTCTAAAATTTTTAATTTCCTTCCCAATCGCAGTTACTCCATTTGAACGAAGTTGTGTTCTATCATTCGGGAAAGTCCAGTAATCAGAGACACAATCAGAAAATTTCCTCACCCAAGACACAATTTCCCTTCAGAGTTGTTGCGAACTTCATTCTATTTATGTTATCGTTTTGACATTTGTTATCATCAAGTAAAGAACCCTGGGAAATGTTGGCAGAGGTTGACGTTTTTATTAGCAACTACACAATTGTTGATCCCGAGATCTACCAGCTCTGGATCGAAGGCTACTCCTGTAAGTATTGCAATGACAAATCACTACGAATTATTGTGTAATTCTCTCCAAAAAACACAGCCAGCGAATCGGTTTCGCTGCTCAAGCACAAGGGCTTCGACCAGTTTATGGGAGCTCCGCTCGAACTGATTGCTTCCGATGTCCTCGACCACTACCGCACGTATTCGCTGATCGAACGGCTCCTCTATGTCCCGACCAAGCTAATGGAGCAACCGTCCTTCCAACTGGAGCTGCAGACGAGGTCGCTTTTGATTGAAAAGTTTGTCCCGATTAAGCAATTTTACGTAAATTAGAAACTAAATTACAATTTTTATAGGTACTACTCGCTAGATGATAGCGTAGCGCGAGAAATATTAGGTAAGAAGCTGACCTCGAGATATCGCAAGGACTTGGATGAAGTGGCAGAGAAGACAGGAGCCCGATTGAAATCGTGCAGGTGAAATTCAATTCCAATTCGTACCGTAAATTCTCTTTAATTCGATTTCGAAATTCAGGCGACAGTTCGACAACGTGAAGCGTATTTTCAAGGCTGTCGAAGAACTTCCGGGAAACATCACAAACAACATTAGGCAGACCTTCCTGCTGCCCGAAGAATTGGCCAAGTGACTTTTTCGCTTTCGGAATATTTCCTACTTTATCGTTTCTTTTGCAGAAAATACGCCTCAGTTGTTTTCCTGGCCTGTCTCCGCTTCGAGACGTCCAAGCGCAAGTTGCAGTACTTGTCGTTTGCCGATTTCTTTGATTGCTCGCAAGCCGTGATGACGTTCTGGACCTACACTTATCAGCATTCAGGACCGGAATATTACGACACCGAAATGGACAAGGAGTTTCTGCTCGATCTCCGCGAATTACGTTGCCTCTTGGAAAAAGAGAAGGAAGTCAAACAGTAAGCACACCGCCTCATTTTCCCTTATTTCTCTAAATCGGCTTTTCACTTCCCGTTTCAGCTTGGTCTCGTTACGACTGAAACCCCTCCTCCTCGAACGTTGCTATCACGAATTAGACGTTAATTTCCGGTAGGAATTTATTCCCTCCCAATTATTTTGCCATAAGGCCACAAACATTTTTTCGGTTCATTTTAGGTCGTACTGGCGAGCGCTAATTACAATCTCATGCAACTTGCATCGTACACGTGAACTGAGAGGCCTATTTGTAGAACTCTCCGAGAAATTAATTGATCCCTGGCGCCAGAATAACTGGAGTCTTGAGCAGGTCAAACAATTTCAGTCGGCAATCACTCAAAGCGTTTTGGACTTAGAAATATCGAGGTGAAATTTAAAATGATTAAAATTTTCGGGTATTTCATATTTTCATTAAATTTCATAATTTTAGGGATCAGGAGACCCGCTGCCTATGGGATAGATACATGCAGGTCATCAGTATTTGTTTAGTTCGAATGTACCACATTTGAAACCAATATTCTATGAAATATTAATATGTAATTAAAGTCTGTGTTCTGTGTACAGCATGCATTTTCTCTTAGTTCCACCCGCTTGTTTTATAGCTATCGTAATTGCGTGATATTTGCCAACCTTTTACTTGAGGGTGGCGAAATATATGCTATATCGCTAGGTACATCGTGTTGACCGTATACGATTGCTGTTGACTATTGATACTGCCCGGTAAGGACGGACGCTCGTGTAGAACCACTTTAAGAGCCATGTATTGTTTCTGACCGCACCGAGAACGTAAATGCATTTTACGTTTGTAGTATTCTGATGGGTAGGGCTCCATTAATTGAAGCGCAAGCGCGAATTTATTTCGTCTCTAAGGATAATTTGTCAATTGCTAGGGAGTTGAGCTCTGATGGTTTTAAAGCAATGTTTTTGCCGATATTTGAGATTCTAAAGATTTTTTAAAATTCAAGTTATTTATTTCTAAGCTGAAGACTTGGTTCATAGTTTTGGGTATTACATAAGTTTTGCCTATCACTTTGATTGGAGATATTATGGCAAAGGCGATTATGCATTGATAATAATGGAATTGTAATACGCACGTAATCTCCAAACTAAAGTAAATACCGATAGCTTCTAAATTTTTGTTCCCAAAAATTGATTTTTCACACTAGTGGGTGCAATATACATATGTTTAAATCTCTCCGAACTAAGAGTCATAATCCCACGTGAAACTCCGAGGAATCCAGCAGATATTTGGGCGTTAATCTCGCTAATTATCGACCAATAGCAGTAACCACATTTCTGTCTAAGGTCATGGAAACAATCATCAACCAAAGAGTTATAGAATATCTAAACAGCAATGAATTATTGATGACAAACAGTATGGATTCCGCAAGAACTGTTCCACAGGAGACCTTTTAACAAACCTCACGGAACGTTAGAACAAGAGCATTCACCAGTTTGGTGAATCCTGTATTTTCGCTTTTGATATTTTCAAGGCTTTCGAAAAAGTATGGCACAATGCTCTTTTAACCAAACTTAAAGCTATTCGTTATCTTATCTCCTGGATTGAAAGTTTATGATTTGCCTCAAGTCGAATTTAATACTTCGAAAACCCACAAACTTAACTCTAACCTATATCCAATCACCTTCGCAGGCCAACTTTTATACAATTCGCAGATAACTTATCTTGGAGTAGTCATATATTTAGCATCGCGAAGAAAGCAAATGTTTGGATTACCTAAAACCCTGTAAAAACTACTTCACCGATTCTGGATTAAAAACAATTCATAAGACGTCTTGAATTAAATTCTCACCTATGGGCGGGAGCAGCAAAAACTTCTCTCTCCTCTCTGGATGGTATCCAGTATCGGGCCATTAAAATTATAGGAAATTCAGACATCTCTTCAACGCTCGATTCACTCGAGAATAGACGGATTCCCTAACCTTTTGTATCGTTCAATAAAATTCCTGTCAAGTAGGGAGTCTTAACAGGAATTAGGGGGATAGCACAGATACAACTCTATTCCACAAGGCGCGATCCTGAAAATCGGCCTTTAGCTGTTGCCATAACTTATGTATTCCTCTGTCCTCCTTCTCAACTACTCGCTTCTATTTGCTACATGGTCGGCCAACCCGACGTCTTTCTTGAGGATTATAATCCAGAGTCTGTTTGGCGATGTTTCGCTTTGGTTTCCTCAAAGTGTGACATATCCTCTGCCACTTCCGACTTTGAATCTCAATGCCTATTTTAGTCTGTCCGGTTGTACTCCTAAGTTCGTCGCTGGAGATCACTTCTGGTCAGAGTATTCCTAAAATGCGTCGGAGGCATTGGTTCACGAAAGTTTGGTAAGTCGAACAGTCACTTTCCACGTAGTACAACCATATAACAACGCACATTTGACGTATGCAGGATCGTGCGAAGGGAGATCTCTCTTAACCTCCAGAAATAGGAAAGGATACCGAAGGCCTGACGAGCCTTATTTCGACAAGCCGCAATATCCTTTTCGGCTCCGCCGTCTATGTTGACAATGCATCCGAGATAATAAAAATCTTGCACTTCTTCCACATCTTGTCCATTAAGAACAATCTTTGGCCGTGTGTTCGAACCCATGTGCATGTACTTGATTTTAAGCACATTTATTTTCAATCCCGCCTTTTTGCATTTAAAATGCAACGAGCGAACATTTGACTCTAAGTCCGAACGGTAATGTGCAAGAAAACACACGTCATCAGCATAATCAAGGTGACTAAAGATGTTAAATAGTCTCCATTGAAGACCTTTACCTTCCGCACCTTCCAGTGCAGATTGAAGGAGTTACGGGATCGAAATTTTTTTCGCATCTTTCCCTACCAAAATGTTTATACTCTAGATGAAATCTGAGAGTATTATAAGTTTGCTCTAAAGTTTGTAACGCCAAGAAATAAGGCTCGGAGAAAAAAATGAATGATAATAATAATAATAATAATATTCGTTTATTCATCAACTGCCTGATTACTACAAATAATACAAAAAAATAAAAATAAATTTAATACAACTTAACTATAAAACAATGAAAATCAAAATAGCTAGTTAGAAGTCACAAAATAAAAATAAGACAACAACATAATAAAAAATAATAAATAATAAATAAATAATAAATAAACAATATAAAAACTAAAAGAAGAAACAAAAATAATAAAAGAAAAACAAGATAAAATAACAAATAAACAATAATGTAAAATAAAAAGATACAATAAAATTTTATTCAACGTCAAGAGAGCTGATTTTTTACCTGGGTGGGGGTCATGTTAAAATCCAACTGTGAGAAGTGTTGATTGAAAAGCCTGAGCATAGATGAAATTGGTTCATGAAAACCATAATTGGTGCGATGCAGTGGGACTCTGCAAAATTCGTTATTTCTCAAGGCACGATACGGAACATTAAAATTAATCGAAGACAACAATTGGTCAGAGTCGATAACTCCCGTTATCACTTTAAAAGCGAAAACCACTCTTGCGTGCTCACGTCTGTTCTCCAAGGAGTCCAACGAAAGAAGATTCAATCGATCAATATAAGATGGAAGCCTAAGCGGATCTGACCACGGAAGGCCTCGAAGGGTAAACCTTAAGAAATTACGCTGAACAGATTCGACTCTAGCTACGTGAACAGAATAAAATGGAGACCAGACAGGGCTCGCATACTCCAAAACAGAACGGACAAAGGCACAGTACAAAATTTTAGTAACGAATGGATCATTGAACTCCTTGGATCTTCTTTTGACAAAACCAAGTATAGCGCTAGCTTTACTGGCAATATGATCAACGTGGTCGTCGAAGGTGAAAGTGCTATTAAATAAAACCCCCAAATCACGTACTTTATCAGAACGAAGTAGAGCGGTTCCATCTACAACATAGTCAAATAGAATCGGTTTTCTTATTTTAAAATACGAGACAATAGTGCACTTACTAATATTAAGAGGTAAGTTATTTAGCACACACCAGCTATAAAAACTCGTAAGGTCACTCTGCAAAGTTATGCAATCATTGTGATTAGAAATAATTTTATAAATCTTTGCATCGTCAGCATAGAGAAGAATACTCGAGTCAACAATAAATGCACTCACGTCATTAATAAACAACAAAAATAGCAGTGGCCCAAGATGACTACCTTGAGGAACACCGGAAATATTGTAAATCTCAGAAGACAAGGCACCACGGAATAGCACTTTTTGAACACGATTAGAAAGATATGACTTAATCCATGAAACGAAATGCACAGGAAAACCAAGCAAGTTAAGCTTGTGCACAAGAATAAGGTGATCAATTTTGTCAAATGCCTTACTGAAGTCTGTATAAATGCAGTCAACCTGGTGCCCTTTCTCGAGAGCGGAAAAACAGTAGTTAGAAAATTGCATCAAATTAGTAACGGTGGATCTGCCTTTCACAAAGCCATGCTGAAACGATCCCAAAATCGACTTCGAATGGAAGTACAAAACATCACAAACAATTGACTCAAACAATTTAGCAACACAAGGAAGAATGGCAATTGGCCTGTAATTTCTTACAGCATCGCGCTTGCCAGATTTATGTATAGGTGTTATAGTAGATAATTTCCATAATAAGGGAAAAATACCGGATCGAAGGGACAAATTAAATAGAAAGCCGAGAATAGGTAAAAAAGATAAAGAACACCTCTTAATTACAGACGCAGGAATACCATCAGGCCCGCAAGAGAAATTATCGGCAATGTCCTCAATGTATTTCAAAATGGTTTCATCATCAATAAAGAGATCTTTTGGCACTAAGGAAGTAGAAGGGAACTTTGCCAAGTACTGAAAATCATTGAAGTCAGTTACTGAGGGACTATTGGAGAAAGCAGTGCGAAAATGGTTACCAAATAAATTGCTGATCACAAAAGGATTAGTGCTTACCATATCATTCAGAGACATACTAGTTGGATAGCCGTCAGAGTTTCTTTTTGAATTGACATATTTCCAAAATTGCTTAGGTTTGTCTTTTAATGACAATTTAACATTCTGTAGATATAGGGAATAAGCAGCACGGTATTCGGAATTAAAGGAGTCCCTGAGGTTGCAGTACAGCAGAAGGTCCGAGTTACTTCTTGAGTGGCAATACACTTTCCAAGCTTTCGTTTTCAGATTTTTTAGATGAAGTAAGCCATCGTCAAGCCAGGGAAACCTGTTGGAAGGGTTCGAGCGAGAGACAGGTATGCAACGCATGAAGCACCCATATAAAATCGAATAAAAATTAGAAGTCGCCATATTAACATCAGGCTCATCAAGTACAGACGACCAGTCACAGTTAGATATGTCAGAGTTTAAGGCATCAAAATCAGCTTTAGCGAAGTTAAAATAAGTATTAAAAATACATTTAGAATCTGTAAAATTTGAATGAAAATTAAAATCAATTTGAAGTGCTAAATGAATAGGTAATTCAGGCAGTAGAGGGCTGTGGCAGCGAGCAACGGTCGTAAAGTTAGCATCGGTCGAAAAAACAAGATCCAAATATCTGCCGTAAGCATTTGGAATAGGACACACTTGTAGAAGTTCAGTTGATAGCATGTCGTCCAAAAATTGAATTTCATGACGAGGACATGAAGAATACGAAGGCAATAAATAGTCGTCGTCATCGGAACGTATCCAGTCTATAAGAGGCAAGTTGAAGTCACCAAGAATCAGAAGTTCATCGGACGGTTGAAGAATACTAAGGAGGGTATCCATTGCGTAGTAAACCCATTCGTAAGTAGACGCTGGTGATGGAGACGGAATGTAAATAGTGACAACATATAATTTTCTGTCACCCAGAGAAATAGCAACACATAATAGCTCAATATTCTCTGCACCAGGAACATCGAATAAAGTTGCAGAAAATTCACGACGGACGGCGCATATAACTCCACCACCTACAGGAGCATCAATCCTGTCATGATGACGATCTCGACGAAACACCTCGAAGTCACGGGGGAAAAGCTCGGCATTAGTGAACTGGGCGGACAACCAGGTCTCAGTAATGCTAACTATATCGAACGAGCACGCAGTGGCGGCGACATGTAGCTCCTGCGTTTTTGTACGAAGTCCGCTTACGTTGCTATAGGAGATTGACACCGAGCGAGTCCGTTTTTTGGCGAAGTGCGTTGAAGCGATGAGCGAGCCAACCGCTTACGAGGAAGGAATTCTCGGACGATAGCGGACTTAAGCCAAAAGCTTGAAGAGACAACAAACATAAAAAAAGACTCCGGTAAAGTGACCTTAAATGAGGAAACTCTAGCAATACCCTCACGAGAAGCAGGCATAATCTTCCTGCATGACACGAGATCAGGCGATATCGGAGCATTCATGCAATGTAGAATTCTGAGCACATTCTCCCTGATGTCTTCTTCAGAAGTATCAGGAGCGAGGCGCGATACAAACAGTACTTTCGGTTGCACGGCAGCCCGTAAAGTGCAGTGAAAGTTGATTGCAGAGGTTGTAGGTGAAAGCAAATTTGTAGGTTGATCCTCCACTTTCTCAGCAACAGCATTCGTAGTCAGCGTAACTTTTTTGGGTGGTAACGCCAGTGAGTCTGTTAGAACTTTGGCGTTTGCAGTAACAGCATGCGAATTCTTTTTACCCCTAGGCCGCAATTGAATTTTAGATGATTGCGGCGTAATGTGTGAGTCGAGAACTACTGGTTCAGCTACATCACTTAAGACTGGCGATCCAGCAGATGGTGTTAACGCCGGAATGCAGACTTGATCGATGTCACTCAAAGCACGATCAAATTTACGTTGAAGCGACACAAATTCTTTATGTAAAGTCTGCACCACTGATTTCGTCTTCAATATTTTGGCAGCATACGATGATGAAGATACCGGTCTACAAGTCGCACAAAACCAGTATAGACCACTATTGGATTTTAAAACAGAATCACCAACAACACCAGAGAGACCGACACATTTGCTGTGGAATATTTTACCGCAGAAACCCGAACAGCAAATTAAGGGCGACTTATTTGATTTGTCCGCGCAAGACGGTAAATTACATTCCGCCATTATAAAAGTGAAGAATTACGCCGGAATTTTTGCAGAATCCAAAGACGAAGCGATCGATTGAAAAGGCTGTTAACAAATATGACGCGTACTGTAGAATAACTCCGAAAATAATTTTTGTAGGTAGTTGTCTATGCTAACAATTCGAAAATTAGAACAGCTGATCAATGAAAACAAAATAAAATAAAATCGGCACCAAGCTGGCGGAGGACCAAGTCGACCCTTCGGAGTCCTGTGCCAGGAAAACGACACGTCTAGACAAAAGCACTCCACACACGCACAGCACACAAAAAAATATGGAACTTGCACGGCGAAAACGGCACGAATCACGAGAAATAGGTTTAAAAAAAACACAGAAATGACGAGGAGCGAAAAAATCCGACTACCGCAGTTGACAGTTTAACTGATACAGAAGATAATATTATCACTCAAAAATCTCAAAACCGGATGTCGGTCCGTCCGTCTCTCCGTCTGTCCGTCTGTCCGTCCGTCCGTTCGCTCTCTAGCTTGAGAACGCGTTGAGCTAGAAAGCTCAAATTTTGTACACGTTGCTTTTGACAAAAAAGTAAGGTCAAGTTCGTGAACGGGCCAAATCGCTCCACCCCTTCTACCCCCTCCCATACAAAATGACACGATTGCGCAATTTGACAATAAACGGAATTGCTCAAAAAGTATAAAAGCTATTGGCCTGAAATTTTGAATATGTTACTTTTATGATAATATCAATCTACTGTAAAAAAATTATGCGTGTCGTCCCCATCCTTCTACCACCTCTCATACAAATTGTACTTGTCATGAATTACTCTAAGCCTATTTACTCAGTGCGTATAACATTTACCGGGCTGAAATTGTGCACCGAGTATTTATGTAAAATTTTTAGTAAGTCCAAAAAAAATTAGACGATTAGCTTCATCCCTTCTACCCCCCATACAAAATGACACAATTTTGCAATTTGATATTAAATGGTTTTACTCGCTATTAATCTGAATTTTGTGATATATTACTTTTATAATAATTTAAATTTACAGTAGAAAAATTGTTTGCGTCCTTCCTCTCCTTCCACCCCCTCCCATACAAACTACACTTTTTCATGAAATGTTCTAAGACGATTTGCTCAGAACATATAACATTTATTGAGCTCATATTTTGTAATAAATACTTAATTAGTATTATCACTAAGATCAGAAAAAAGTATTTGATTAGCTTCACTGCTTCTACCCCCTCCCATACAATACGACACAGTTTCACAACTTTACAAAAAATCGATTTTCTTGAAAAGTATGAATGGAACTAGTCTGAAATTTAAGGGATGTCAATTTTATAATATTCCTAGTTATTTCTGAAAAAATCACTAGAATTCCTTACTCTTTCTACCACCTCCCATACAAACTGCACATTTTCACTAAATTTAACTCACTAATTTTCTCAGTTCGCATTCAATTTTTGAGTAAGCATTTTGTATTAAACATTTTTGTAGTACTTTAGCATGATGGGGAAAAAATTAGTTCAATCCCTTCTAACACTTCCCATACAAAATTTCTTGGGATCACAAAAAATTCTATTTCATCTAGAGTATCGTAGCCCTGTTATGTTTTGCATTAGATTTGAGCTTCAAAACTTTGATAGGTACTGAGGAAATTGTTTCATTGTAATTCGTGATATAGTGGAATGGAGAAGAAGGAGTAGGAGGATTTCAAACATTTTAATGAAATTAAATAATGTTACTGAAAAATTCTTAACTTCTAAATTTTATAGCACTAGCTTTGATAATTTCCATGAAAGTCGTGTCATTTTGTATAGGAGGTGATAGAAGGGCTATCGAGATCAATCTTATTTCTTCTCATAATAATTGCTACCAAAATACTTCACACAAAATTTGAGCTCCATAAATTTTATAGATATTGAAAAAAAATGGTTCATTGCGTTTGGTGAAATTTGGCAGTTTTTATGGGCGGTGGTAAAAGGAGTGAGACGATTTCAAATTGTTTTCAGATCGCTTGCATTATATTTTCCAAACAAATTAATAAAGCTGTGAAAATGTATAATAGGGGTCAGAAGACCCAGGTCCGAAATCAGACAGGCAGACGATATAACAACGAAACTCGTTGATTTCGAACGCGAACTAGCAGTCTCCCGATTTGTTTGCGATCCACCTCAAAGTTCAAAGGAAAATCTGCATATACGTACACTTTCGCTGTCACCCGTTCAAACGTTCTCGCTACCAAAGATACACTTACCTGGAAGAGTTCCTGACGCGCCGAAAAATTCGTGAATAAAATTCAACGCAACATGGACGCAAGCCGATTGGGATGCCAGAATTAATAAGCTGAATAGGATTAACAAGGTCAAAATTACAAATTCAACTGATTCGTTTGCTTATTTTGTTACTGGAGCTCCTCCAAACTCGGATGCATCGTGGCTATGCAAAACGCTTGCGGACCAATTTGCGATAAAAGGCTGTAAGTGTGAAAAGTTACCGTCCCGCAGAGTTAGTGGGATTACACCGAAACACACGAGTTTCAAACTTTACATGCCTATGCAATATGACTGGCTTTTCTTCACCACAAAATCTGATGTCTTCAAATGGAACAACATACAAATCCGACACTGGAAGTCAATTTTAAAATATAATAAGTATACCACTAACAATCCCAATATTAGTTATAAGAGTAGAACCAATAAGAAAACTAAAAATACTAATACAAATAGTAATAAAAATAACAATAATAATTATAGGAATAATATGAGTACGAATAAGAAGAAAAAAACTTTTCCCAATTCTATGCACCATAAAACTAACATTAACACCATTACTACAGCCACAACTAATCATGTTAACACCAGTTTATCTCATTCCATAAACCTTCCTACTTCAAATACACTACCTAATTCGAATCTAGTCTCAGTTCCAACTTCGAATTCTGTCATAGTTCCGGGTCCTTACAAAAATTTCGTGCGAGGCGACACAATCAATCCCTACCCTTCGTCAGCAGTAACATGTGTCTGATACTATCCATTCAACAGGAAGGACTTCCAACGGATCTAGAAGCCTTACGACGGCTCTATACACGCTTCCACGAGCAGTTCAATCTTTCTCCTGACCAAGTCCATAAGGATTTTGGCACATACGGTTCCCATGTCTCCTCGAAGCATATATCTGATATGCGAAAAAGTCGTGAAGATCATAATCGGTTTTTTCGTGCCTAATTCTAAAAATAATATACGAATTTTCTACCACAACGGAGGTGGCATTAGAGGGAAGGTAAATAATCTCTTCATTGATGCAGAATCATATCACTTTAATGTTATTATTATTACGGAAACTGGCCTAAATGACTCCTTCAAAAATGAAGAAATACTGGACAATAGCTGGACCGTATACAGAAATGATAGGAATTACAGCGCAACGGGTCTATCAAAAGGAGGGGGTGTACTAATAGCAGTTCACAAATCTTTATCGAGTGAGATTGTAAACACAACACCAACAACATTTTTTGAACATAAATTTATCAGAATCAAACTGATAAATAAATATATTTACATAGGTGTTGTATATATCCAGCCTAACTCTGAAGACTACAAATACCACGACATTCTTGACATTTTTCATAGTGTCAATTGCTCCTTAACAGAGAATGACCATATCTTCCTTCTCGGCGATTTTAATCGCCCAAATATTTCTTTTCAGACTAATCATTCCGATAACACTATTATACCGGGGAATCTTCTGTCTGATATTGACACCACTATTATCGACACACTGTATAATAACGACTTACATCAGGTAGTGCATTTTCCCAATAAAAATGGGAGATGGCTTGATATGATCTTTACAGACGCATATGATGAAGTGATTGTTAGCCCTGCCTCTGACGCGGAGAATTTTTTCTCTAATACACAACATCACTCTGCTATCATAGTAAAACTACCATGCAACAACATTAATTTTGCTCACTCTTACAATAATAATATTGTATTTGACTTCCGTAATGCTGATTTCAATTGCATTAATAACGAACTGTCTTCGATAGACTGGACATCCCTTTTCTCATGTAATGATCTTGACAATGCCATAACAACGTTTTACGATGTGATCTTTAAAATTGTCGATAATTATGTCCCTGTAATAAAACAAAAAGACAAAGTTTCAGAGCCCTGGTTAGATAAAAACCTCAGATCACTGCGGAATAGAAGAAATAAGCTATTTAAAAAACTTAAGAAAACAGCCGCGATTACTCCTAATCTTCAGAAAAGTTATGACACGCTGGCCTCAGAGTTCTCTTCTAAGTCCCGGGTTGCGTATGAGTGTTATGTAAAAAAATTGGTGAAGATATCATAACAGAACCAAAAAGATTTTTCGAATTTGTTAATACAAAACGAAAAAGTTCGGGTTATCCCACGACCATGTCTAATGGGATCACGCAATCTTCATGCCGGCGTAATATCTGCGATATGTTTGCTGACCGTTTTCAAGAGGTTTTTAGTGCCCAGTCAGATTCAACCCACAGTGAACCCAACATTTCGGTTCCTCCACTTATTGATAATATCTCATTTTCTATTGAGGAGGTGCTCGCTGCTCTCAAAACTATTGATACCAAAAAAGGTCCAGGTCCTGATATTATTCCTCCCCTATTTTTATCAAAGTGTGCCCATCAACTTTTAAGACCTTTACATTTTTTCTTCAACAAGTCACTGTCATTGGGAACTTTCCCCTCGGCTTGGAAATCATCGCATATCACACCTATCCACAAAAATGGAGACAAACGAAAAGTTGAGAACTACAGAGGTATAGCAATTCTATCAGCAATACCGAAATTATTCGAAAAAATTGTCTGCGATAAATTAACCAATATGATCAACCCTGTTCTTAATGATCAACAGCACGGCTTTAGGAAAGGTCGCTCGACTACAACGAATCTCATGATTCTTGTATCTGATACGCTCTGCGAACTTGAAAATGGGCATCAAGTCGATACAATATACAGCGACTTTAGCAAAGCGTTCGATCGAGTTGATCACAATGTCCTGATTTTAAAGTTAAAAAAAATTGGTTTGACAGGATCCTTACTTGACTGGCTTAAATCCTATCTTAACAATAGAACTCAATTTGTTAAGTTTCAAGGTCTTATTTCCAAGGAAATATTAGTGTCCTCTGGGGTGCCCCAAGGAAGTCACTTGGGACCTCTCTTATTTAATGTGTTCATCTCAGATCTATCAGAAGTATTGGAAAATGTTTCACATCTGATGTGCGCTGATGATCTAAAAATATATCATGCCATAACCTCACCCGCAGATGCCGCATTTCTGCAATCCAAGCTTATTGCGCTAGATCATTGGTGCATTCAGAACAAATTTGAGCTTAATGTCAGTAAATGCCTCGTTATAAGTTTCTCACGTAAATCATCCTCATATCACCATGGCTATGTCTTAAGCGGGACTCAACTACACCGTGTTGATCAAATTGAGGACCTCGGCTTACTACTGGACAACAAATTGTGCTTCAAATCTCATTATAATCGAATAATTTCGAAAGCCAATAGACTTCTTGGGTTCATTAAGAGAAGAGCCAAAGAGTTTAAGAATGTATGGGTTACAAAATCTTTATTCTGTTCTCTTGTCCGCCCTATTCTGGAATATGTATGTCCCATTTGGGACCCTTTTTTTCCAGTTATACAGCAACAGAATAGAGTCAATCCAGAAGCAATTCCTTCTTTTTGCTCTCAGGGACTTGTATGATCCTAGAGACTTTGAAAACCTTCCACCCTACACAGTTAGGCTGCAATTATTAAATCTTTTACCGCTTGGTTCTAGAAGAACTATGCTCACATCCTGTTTTACCTTAGATGTTTTGAATGGCGATATTAAGGTTGACCATATCTCAAATAAATTAAGACTCAATGACAATGTCAGGCTGACGAGACATTCAAAACCACTTAAGGAATATGCACACCGTACTGATTACGGACAAAATGAACCTATTAACAGATGCTGCAGAGTATTTAACAAATTCAGCGCCCACTATACACCTCCAATAAATAAGCTGACATATAAACTGAGACTACGCTCCGTTTTATAAGGTCCCCACATCCCGCTTAATTAATTAAGTTAAATTTAAATATATTAGGATATATTAAAATAAATTAAATTAAGCAATCTATTTGTAAACCATCTTGCTATGATTAATAAAATAATAAAAAAGAAGAAGTGGAACGATTTGACCTGTTCACGAACTTGTCCTTACTTTTTCAGCAAAAATGTCATGTTGAGCTTTCTAGAGCAACGCCTTCACAAACTAGAGCGCAAACAGACGGAAGGACAGACGAACGGACAGTCGGACTGACGGACAAACAGTTTTTGAGAATTTTAAAACAAATATTTCTGTACCCTTGGTGACTCTGTGCGAACATTATTCCTTGGCGTTACAAATCTTAGTGTAAACTTATAATACTCTCAGATTTCATCTAGAGTATAAAAACAGTCACAAATTTTTTCGCGTTTATGAACAGTATCATATCGACGAAATATTGCCTATTAAGTTATATACTTGCCATTCCTTCATTTTATCATTATACAAAGTTTCGTTTACCAAATATGAAATAGAATTTCAGGCGATTTCCTTGCAGTGCAGAAATTCCAGAAGGCAGAGCAAGAACAATAAAGTTTCCACTCACACTTTCCTGACAATTTTCACTAAGAAGAGTGTTTAAATGAAATATGTGCTGACACTTCCTTGAAAACAACATGTGATGCTTTTGTGCTGATATACATGAGTTATATAATACGGCTGCAAGATTGCCTGATAAGATAAAACGTGGAATTGATGGCAATTTCTGTTTAGGAAAGGATACGGCAAACTGAAAGGATGCAATGAATCCTTCTCGTTGTCTTGTGTGGTTTTTCCGTAATAAAATCAAGAATTATAATATTGGTTAATTAGTTTTCTATGGACGATTTCAGGCTATATTTTACTACAAGTTAATTTCCTTCTCTTTATCTATAGATTTTAGTAAGAAATTCTCTACGAATACAAGGACGACCTTAATTATATTTGAAATTGGCTCCATGATGTCGCGGAATAAAACCGAAATGGGTTTTCTCTTCTCTTTTTTTCCCTTAAATTTAGCGGAAAGTTAGTACTTTGGGAACTTAAGATGAATCATATCCAAATCGGGTTGGCAAGCTATTCTGGCGAATAATAACAAGACACTGATGAATGGATGGTAATGTCCTTCGAAGTTTACTTAGTCATGTTTTGTACATAAATTCAAATGCTTGAAAGCGGTTATTATCGATTAATATTAAAATACTCATTAAATGTACAAAATTTGTTTACGTTGTGTTGCTATGTATATGAGGCATTGAAGTAAAATGAAATGGATGGAGTAATTTTTCCACAAAATAATGAAATATAGATTTGAATGGTCGGTTAAAAATTCTACGTAATAAAATTAAGACCGCCTATTTTGAATTTAGCCCAATTACTTTATTATCTTAATAATAAAGTATTGTAATCGACTTGGAAAAAAAAAATATGCTACCTTGAAATTTTGTTTTTCGCGTTTCATGACTAAAATAGCCTAAAAATGCAAAAAAAAAAATCAGTCTGTCTGTACACCGTCCGCCGTACGCCGGTGTGTACGCTCAGCGCACATTAACTCCCAAGCCCTTCAAGATAGAAAGTTCATTTTTTGAGGATTGTGGATAGTTGCGGATCTCAGGCGGATACCCATTTTGCGGGTGTACGGGTTCAAGGGGAGGCGGGGGGAGCGCTTAAGCCGAAAAATACGAATGTAAATATTTCAACCATGGTTACAACTAGGAAGCTAAAAATCAACTTACATATAGAGGAGTTTATGGGACAACTTTTAAAAATAATTTAATTTTTTTATCCACTGGGGTGCAAAAAGGAGGGGCTAAGAACCAATTGTCGGCCGAATTTTTTTTTCAAATGATTATATCTTCGAAATTACTCACCATAAAAAATTGATATTTTGAGACCATTAAGATGGTATATAGATCTACTAGAATAAGTTTAGATAGAAGCTAATTATTGTAAGGGGCAGGGTCAGGGGGGTGTGCAAAGAAAAACACTTAAAAATTAATGTCTCGACAGTCTCTTAAGCTACGTAATTGAAACTTGAAACGCTTTACTAGCGAAATATGAAAAAATTATAATATATGGACATAATAGTGGTGGGAGGAAATGGAGAGCATTTCAAAAATGGCGCACTTTCCAAAATTACAAGTCGGTATATCCCAAAATTGAATACAGATAAATCAAAAATTTGTCAGATTTTAGAACTATATAGTCTTTAATTTTGGTAAAAAATTTAAGTTGGGGGGTGTAAGGGGAGGGAGGTGGAACGCAAAAATGTCGAAAGTGAGTGATTTTTTTATTGCTCTGGAGAAAGATACAAAGTTTAAATTGCACGTCAACACATCTATTTGATGAACATAGAAAAAAAATAATAATTTGTTCCAAAATTGTTATGTACCGAAGAGGGGGTCTAACGTGCACAAGGTGTTTCATGTGATGAAAAAAACACATAAACTATACATTTTTGACTGAAATTTTTAGGAAGAAACTTGAAAATTTGCGAAATGCATTTAAAAAAAAATCTTTAAAAGTTCGAAATATTAACTGGTGGAATATCTTCGAAACTTCTACCCCCTCCCATACAAAATTATTTTTTCGACCATTTCTATGAAATCAATTATCACCGAACTATTAAACTATAAATTTGATATTTTGCACAAAAACTTACAAAAATAATTGAAATAAAATTACGTTAAAAGTTTTGAAATCGCACTTGCCCTTCTACCCCCTCCCACACAAAAGTAAGATTTCGACCAATTTCATTAAATCAACTAATAACTAACAAATTAAAAGCTACAAACTTGAAATTTTGTACAAGCGCCTTAAAAGAGAAAAGAAATAAAAATGCATCACAAATTTTACGATTCTCTTACCTCCTCTGCCCACTCCCATACAAATGTTTAGTTTCGTGAATTTAAAATACCCCGAATCCAATGAAAATTCCTTGCAACTTCGTCTATGAAACTGACATTCTATACAGAGAATATTGGACTTGGTTCAAGCAATCATTTAAAAAACTATTAACATCCACCCACTCTTACTATCACCTCTCACCCCTCCCTTCATGAAAACTCAAACTTGCATAAATAAACGAATGAAATATGGAGCTTTTGAACGTTTTCGCAAAGTTTTAAATTGAGAACTGCCCTGCCCAAGAAGCCCTTTTCACTTAGTCCTCCCTAACCACTCTAACCCGCATATTGACTTTCCACGCATGCGCATTTTGTCCCAAAAATGATAAAGTTTCGCCCGACTTGTTGACAGTTTACTTTTTCTGTGTCGGTCATGCAGCGTTCTTGTTCGACAGTTATATTGTGTGAGCATTGAGGCTTAGCAGCGCTGAACATTGCAACAACAATTGACTGATAATTTTTTGAAGACAATCATCTTCTCTGACGAAGCGCATTTCGAACTTGATGGCTATGTCAAAAAGCAGAATTGTCGTATTTGGGGAGCTGAGAGTGCTCGCAGAACATCCCGTGCCTCCACCACGAGTCACTATTTGGTGCCCATTGTGGGCTGAGGGAGTGATTGGGTCGTTGTTCTTCAAGAATGAGGACGGCAATGCAGTCACTGCCAACGGCGTTCATTACTGTGAGATGATAAACAACTTCTTCTGGCCTCAAATTACTGAAATAGATCTCGAAAACGTGTACTTTCAACAGAATGGCGGAACCTGCTACATAGCGAACGATGTGAATTGGCCACCAAGATCTTGTGATTTGACGCTACTGGATTTCTTTCCTTGGGGTTTTTTGAAACCAAAGGTATGTGCCAATAAAAATGAATCGGGAATTGAAACTCGAGATTTGTCGCCCTTTGAGCCAGTACTATGCTAAAATGTCATCGAAAATTTCACGAGGCGGTCATTTGTCCGATATTCTGCTCCATATGTAACCTCCATGCCTACTCTCTTTATTAAAAAAAAAACACTAGAGTTTTTCAGAAAGTATTATGAGTTTGCCACAAAGATTGTAACGCTAAGAAACGGAAAAAATAATGGTACAGAGTTCATATTTCCACTCAAGAATTTCAAAACCGGATGTCCGCCTGTCCGTAAAATTGTGTATACGTCGTTTTTGATAATAAAAAGTAACGTTAAGCTCATGAACAGGTCTAATCGCTCCACCCCTTCTACCACACCCCATATAAAATAATACAATTTTGCAATCTAACAGTAAACTGCTTTTCTCAAAAAGTACAAAAGCTATTGATCTGAAATTTGGAATACGTTATTTCTATGACGATTTGAATCTATTGAATACAAATTATTAGAATCTGTCTACTCCTTCCACCACCTCCCATACAAACGGCACTTTTTCACGAAATTTTAAAAACCAATACGTTAAAAAATGTATTGAGCTAAAATTGTGCATTAAATATTTATTTCAAATTATTAGCAAGACCGCAGAAAATAAGACCATTAGCTGCAACCCTTCCACCTCCTCTCATGCAATATGACTCGATTTAACAAGTTTTCAAAAGTCGATTTTCTTGAAAAGTATGGATGCTACCGATCTGTAATTCAGAGCATGCAAAATGTATGATATTTGTAATTATTTTTGAAAAAAATATTAAGAGCTCCGCACTTCTTCTAGCACCTCCCTTATAAACTGTTGAGTTTCATTAAATCCAATGCACTAATTTTCTTAGTACCTAATAAATTTTTGAAGGTCAAATTATGTATAAAAAATTTTGATAGCAACTCTCGCATGATGTGAAAAAATTAGATCCATGCCGTCAGCCCTTCTACCACTATCCATACAAAATTTTCGCCAAAACATGGGTCTTTCTTCGGGGTTTTTTCCGGTCCTTTTAGTTAGGGTGTGTTATCGTCGTATAGAGGTATACGTCTTATTTTGACGGTATTGTTTCACCGTCATAAAACATCCGCCAGATTACAATACCATTAAAATTCGGATTATCTGGCGGTATTGTTTCACCGTTTTAAGACAGCCGCCAGACACAATATGTGGGTTTTTTTCTATCGTCGCAGTCAACGATCTAAATATCTTGCCAAATTATTAGACTCTTTAGCAAAATAGCTTTTTTTCGTTTTAAGCTATGATAACTAAAGTGATTGCAATAAATGGCCGTTATTTTTAATTAATCACTTTCCATGTCCCTTAGGAAATGAAATACAACACAAAACTTGATAAATAAGTATTTATTAACCTAAAAAAACAAACATTAGTACGAGTATACTTAATATTTCATATGACTGCCCTTAACCTCCAGTAATCCGTCTATACGACGAGGCATACTGTTAATACAGTTTTCAATGGTGGTTTTAATGTTTGCTTATGGTTCCTAATCTTTGTAAGCACCTCTAATAATTCTTTGTTTGTAGTAGGTGCGGTATTACTTACTTCAATTTTGATAAGCTCCCAAACATTTTCGGTAGGGTTCATGTCCGGCGAATTTTCCGGCCAATCAAGGACCGAATATTATTTTCAGCCAAAAACTGTGTTATAACCTTGGCTTTATGGCACGGCGCTCCATCGTTCATAAAAAAAAGGATTTTCATCTTCTTTAAACCAGTTTTTCATCTGCGGTTGTAGTTGCTCGCTCAACACTCATCATCATCAATGGCGCGACAGCCCAAATCGGGCCTTGGCCTCCTGAAGTCGTCGCCTCCAATCGTCTCGATCCAAAGACCGCGTCCTCCAGCTGCTAATTTTTAGAATGGCTTTGCTGTCTTCATCAACCGAGTCTTCCCATCGCTTGCGTGGTTTGCCTACTGGCCGATTACCACTCGCTTTGCCTTTAAGAGCACGTTTGGGGATTCTTCTGTCTTCCATTCGCTCTACATGGCCAGCCCACTGCAGTTTACGTAACTTGATGACCGTTGAAGCTTCTGGCTGGTCGTAGAGTTGATACAACTCATGGTTGTATCTTATTCGCCATTCCGTTCCTTCCTTCACAGGTCCCAAAATTCTTCGGAGGACCTTTCTTTCGAATGCGTTAACTGCTTTTTCGGAAGTTCGCGTTAATGTCCACGTCTCGCTGCCATAACAGAGCACAGGTCGTATAATAGTTTTATAAATCCGCAGCTTATTGTTCCTGTGCACTTTCTTGGATTTCATTATTGGAAGTACCGAATAATACGTCTTATTTGCTAGTATTATCCGTCGTTTGATTTCGTCTGTTTCATTACCGTCCTTTGTTAGATTAGCCCCAAGATATATGAAGTTGTCCACACTCTCCAAATTATAATCCGCAATTGTTATGTTTTGTCTGATTGGCGTTCTCCTTCTTGTTTGCGTCATTACTTTTGTTTTGCTTTCATTAATGCGCAACCCGACTTCTTTTGCGGCGGAGTCAAGATTGACAAATACCTCCTTAGCACTAGGGAAGGATCTTGCTAGAATGTTAATGTCGTCAGCGTATGCTACTAGTTGGGTGGACTTGAATAGTAGTGTCCCGTTGGTGTCGACTGGGATTTTTCGGACGACATACTCTAGTGCCAAGTTGAAAAGCATAGGAGCTAGACCATCTCCCTGCTTTAAACCATATTCCGTTCGAAAGCTGGATTTGGAATCGGTTTGTATTCTCACTTGGGATTCAGTGTTCGTCATTGTGAGTCTTGTTAGTCGGACTAGTTTTGGAGGAATTCCAAAGTCAAGCATGATTTGGTACAGTACGCTCCTGTCGATACTGTCGTATGCTTGTTTAAAATCTACGAATATTTGGTGCACGTCTGTGTTATATTCCCAGCATTTCTCAAGCACCTGTTTCACCGAGAATATCTGGTCTGTTGTAGATCGTCCGGTTCTGAATCCGCCTTGGTATTCGCCAATTATTTGATTAGTATAGGGCTTAAGACGACGTTCAATTATTTTTGTCAGTATTTTATAGGACGTACAGAACAATGATATACCTCTGTAGTTCTCACAGCAGAGTTTGTCTCCTTTCTTGTAAATTGGACATATAATGCTTTTTCGCCAGTCGTCGGGTATGATTTCCTCTGTCCAAATTTTGCATATCATGCTGTGCAGTATTTCAGCGACACAGTTTCCACCGTTTTTCAGAAGTTCAACTGGTATTTCGTCAATTCCCGGCGCTTTGTTTCGTTTTTGGTCACATAGGGCTGCTTTGATTTCAGGAAGCGTGGGTGGTGTCGATGATGGTTCATCTTCGTCAGTTGAGGCTTGAATTGAAATGTTGTCTGTCGTTATCGGTGCTACTGGGATGGGATTCAAAAGATGTTCGAAGTATGAAGCCCATCTCCTTTTGATTTCTTCTGTGTCGCTGATGATATTGCCCTCTGCGTCTTTGCAGAGACTGGTTTTTGGTTTATATCCCTTTTTCAAGTCTTTTACTATGGCGTATGCGTCCCGCGTATTATTTTTTCTCATGTCGTCGTCCATTTTTTGTATCTTGTCATTGTGGTACTTCCTTTGTTTTCGTCTGCAGGTCTTTTTCGCATATCGCCTAAGCTCGTCATATCTTTCTTTTTTGGCTCGTGTTGGTCGTTCAGTAAAAATTTTGTAAGCTTCGTTCTTTCTATCTATTGCGTCGCGACATTCTTGGTCGAACCAATCATTACTTTTTCGCCGTGCTTGATATCCTAATACCTCTTCCGCGGAGGATTTGATGCCGTCTCGTATTTTCATCCACGCATTATCCACTGGCATATTTTGGATATTTTCACATATTGGTGTCAGGTGTTTATTACATGCTAGCATGTAAGCCTGCGCCACCGTTTCGTCGTTAAGCTTGTCGACATTGAATTTGCGAGCTCTACTCGTTTTCGAATATCCACGACAAGCTATTTGGCATCGATACTTAGCTCTGACTAGATAGTGATCAGAGTCACAATTCGCACCGCAGAGAGTTCGTACATCAAGTATGCTGGAAGCAGCCCTTTTCTCAATAAGAACGTGGTCTATTTGGTTGAAGGTGTGACCATCTGGTGATGCCCACGTTCGTTTGTGAATATCGCGATGTGGGAAGCACGTAGAGCTTACTATGATATTTTTGCTGTTTGCGAAATCAATAAGACGTTGGCCATTGTCGTTGGTTATGTCATGGAGACTGTGCCCTCCTGTTGTTCCTCTATGAGCCTCCTCCTTTCCGACTTTTGCATTAAAATCCCCTAAGACAATTTTCAGGTCATTCGAGGGCAGTGAGTCATAGGTTGTCTCTAGGGTGGCATAAAATTCGTCTTTAGTTACATCGTCCTTGTCTTCTCTTCTCTTCGCTCAACACTCGTTGGTACTGATTGGCTTTAAGGGTGCCTTCTACAATATACAGAGGTCTCGGCCCTTGGTGCTGATCACAGACCACACCATGACTGACGGGGGATGTCTAATTGTGGGTACAATGCACTATGAAAGAAATTTTTCTCCCGGCCGTCGTCTCACAAATTTTGTTTTTTCAGTCATAGCCTGAAAAATGGATTCATCCGAAAAAAATACCTGAAAAACAGAAGGAAGAACAGAAATATTTAAAATCTCCTGGCGAAAGCTAAGCAAAATAAAACCACTGAACTATAATTTACCCGTTGCCAGTCATCAATGGTGAAATGCTTGTACTTTTTAGCCCATTCATAACGTTTTTCTTAATCATGGCGGGTGTCAGTCTTGGTTTCTTCGCAGGTCTTCTGGCTATGAGGTGCTCTTCAGCCCATCTACGCTGGACAGTTCACTGCGAAACCTTGATGCTTGCTTCTTGAATTTTTTTAATGATTACTTTAGCAGGTAATTTTCTGTTTTACATGCAGTAATCAATTATTTTTCGGTCAGTCGGTCAGTTCGTACAGTCGTTATTCGGCGTCGACTGCATGCGCCCTTCCGTTTTGGCGTCAAATCATCACCCGCTTCCATTCTTCTCTTAATATTCTTTACAGAACTTCTTAATATGCCCAACATTTCTGCCATCCTTTATTGGGACAAGTTTCCCGCCCTTAATAATCCGGAAATTTCCCCAACCTTCAATTGCGAAAAGTCAACTCGCTTTCCCATCGCTATAAAACACATTATGTCCAAAATCTCGGTAATAAAAAATAGATTCTACAAAATACAAACTAATCAACTTACCGGGTGGTTGGATGGGTATGGATAGGGTAGGCATCTGATCGGCGTCATTAATCGACGCCCAGTGTTGTAACTGTCATATACACATCAATTGTGCTCATCATACCTCCACGTGGTAGCCATCGGATACTGGTCTTGTCCATACGGACTTGACTTGCTGAACTGATGGGCGCGAGTGCTAATGAAACAGACAAATTCTAGAACTATAATAAGATGGCCCTCCAAGTTGGAGGTTGGGCGATGTGTTAACAACTCATCCTCGGAAAAACCACACCCGTTTCGAAACCTGAAGCAACGCCTCGGACTGGATTGATTCAACGGCAACGACCACGCAAACGTAAAATGGACTATTCCCTCGGATCTTGGAACGTGCAATCCCTGTACAGATCAGGAGCAGTGAGAGCGCTTCTGGAACAGGCAGCCAAATACAATATAAACATAATTGCACTCAAAGAAACTAAATTGTTAGGTAGCGAGATTACTGACTATAGATCGCACACAATTTTCAAAAGTGGGAAATCATCGGGAAGCCGGGAATTTGGAGTTGTGTTTATCATCGACAACAAGTTTAAACACCAAGTTACCAACTTCAAATCCGTCAATGAACGATTGTGTGCAATCTGCATTAAAACAAGTTTTTTTAATGTTTGGCTTATTAATGTCCACGCCCCAACGGAAGACAAAGACGACGAAGTTAAAGACGATTTCTACAGCACCTTAGAATCAACATTCGACTCTCTTCCGTTGAATGATATTAAAATAGTATTAGGTGACTTTAACGCGAAAGTGGGCAAAGAAGACACATACATAGGGACAATTGGAAGGCACAGTCTCCATGATATTAGTAACGACAACGGCCAGAGGCTGACTGATTTCGCCAGCAGCAAAAACCTTATTGTAAGCTCGACATGCTTCCCGCATTGTGATATTCATAAGAGAACGTGGGCATCACCCGACGGAAGAACATTCAACCAAATAGACCATGTTCTAATAGAGAAAAGGACGGCCTCCTGTATTCTCGACGTGCGTACATGTCGAGGGGCTAATTGCGACACAGACCACTATTTGGTAAAGACCAAGTTCCGATAACGAATCGCAAACCGAGGACACCCAAAAACATAACCGGTTCCTAAATTCGACATAGGAAAACTCAAAGACGAGAAGATAGTTGCGAAATATGTATCAGCCTTGGAGAGGCACTTCGCGACAAAGCTGAATACCACCGCCAGCAAGCCAATAGAAAAAATGTGGCAAAATATCAAAAATGGCATTACATCTGTCGCAGAAGAGGTGATAGGACAACAACCCCGGCCCAAAAGAAATGATTGGTTCGACAACGAATGCCAAGATGTCTTAGACCGAAAAAACCAGGCTTACAAAATATTAACAGAACGACCGACACGAGCCAAACGGGACAAATATAATGATCTTAGACAATTTGCAAACAAAATATGCAGACAAAAAAAACGGAAGTACAATAATGATGAAATTAAAAACATGGACGAACAATTTAAATTACACAACACAAGAGCCGCGTATTCCCTTGTTGAAAGGATGAAAGAAGGATACAAACCGAAAATGACCCTCTGCAAGGATGTAGAGGGGAACATTATAAGTAACGCGGAAGATATAAAACTAAGATGGGCACAATACTTTGAACACCTTCTTAACCCGAGCCCATCACCTACACGAACAGCAGCAGCAGATACAATAGCACGTATAACTGATGTAACAGCTGATGAAGGACCCGCTTTGAGCCCTTCCAAACTCGAAGAAATAAAAACAGCCCTAAGGAACCACCCAAACAACAAAGCGCCGGGCACTGATCAAATCCCAGCTGTACTTCTGAAAGCCGGCGACACCTGCATAGCGCATCTCCTACATAGATTAGTCACGGACATATGGACGCAGGAAATACTTCCTGAAGCATGGCGCAAGAGCATCATATGTCCAATTTATAAAAAAGGTGACAAACTCTGCTGCAAAAACTACCGAGGGTCTACGTCTTATAAGATCTTGACGAAAATTCTAGAAAAGAGAATTAAGCCCTATGCTGACAAAGTAATTGGTGAATACCAAGGCGGATTTAGAGCTGCACGCTCGACCACGGACCAGATATTCTTAGTTAAACAGGTACTGGAAAAGTGCTGGGAATGTAATATTGATGTGCACCAGACATTTGTTGACTTCAAACAAGCATACGACAGTATCGACAGGCGCGTACTGTATAAAATCAAGTTGTAGTTTGGAGTCCCACCGAAACTGGTCCGACTGACAAGAATGACAATGACTGAGTCTTTGTCACAAGTCAGAGTCGAAAATGTTCTGACTTCCAACTTTTAAAACAGACAACGGCCTTAAACAAGGTGACGGCCTCGCACCAATGCTTTTCAACTTAGCACTCGAATAAGTTGTTCGGACACTTTCCGTTGACACCAAGGGAACACTATGCTTCAAATCCACACAGCTCGTAGCATATGCCGATGACATAGATATCCTTACAAGATCTCTGGAGAGTGCTAAGGAAGTATTTGTAAACCTTGACTCGGTAGCAAGGGAAGTTGGACTACGTATTAATGAAAATAAAACAAAAATTATGACGCAATCTAGGAAAAAGACGCCAATCAGACAAAATATTACATTAGGAGACTATAACCTAGAAAACGTAGACAACTTTATGTACCTAGGAGCGAACCTATCGAAGGATAGAAGCGAACCCATCGAAATTAAAAGAAGAATAATTATGGCAAACAAGACGTATTATTCGGTACTTCCAATAATTAAAAACAAGAACGTACACAGGAAAACAAAACTTAAGTTATATAAAACGATTATACGACCTGTGCTATGCTATGATAGCGAAACGTGGATATTAACTCAGGCGTCCGAAAAATTCCTTAACGCCTTTGAAAAAAAGTCCTCAGAAGAATCCTCGGACCTGTGAGGGAAGACTCGATCTGGAGAATACGATACAATAGAGAATTGTATGCCATCTTCGACAATCCGGAAGTGTCAACCCTTATAAAATTTAAAAAGTTACAATGGGCTGGTCATGTGGAGCGGATGGATGACGGGAGAATTCCCAAACGCACACTAAAAGGGAAAGTCAACGGACAAAGACCGGTCGGAAAACCACGAAAGCGCTGGGAGGATTCAATTGACGCAGACAGCAAATCACTGCTAAGATTTTCAAACTGGAGGACGCGGTCACTGAACCGAGATGGATGGAGGCAAAGCATTCAGGTGGCCAAAGCCCGATTTGGGCTGTAGCGCCATCGTAAGTAAGTAAGTAACTTACCTGTTATCCAATTTCCAAAAAAAAAAAAAAAATTATTATTACTACCTTAATTCAGAAATATTGCGTGCTTAGTTATAGCGATTGAAGCAGGCAAACAAGTTGACTGCATATATACAGATTTTAGCAAAGCATTTAATAAGATTAATCACAAAATATTGATTCACAAGCTTTGCATACTTGGATTTCCTACTATTTTTACTTAATTGGATAAAATCCTATCTTTCTAGTCGCACCCAACAGGTGCAATTTCGAGATGCTTTTTCATCGGTTATTCTAAACACTTCTAGTATACCTCAGGGTAGCCATCTTGGCCCACTTTTGTTCATTTTATTTATTAATGACGCGAGTTCGGTAATCTCTAACTCTTATATTCTTTTATATGCTGACGATGCAAAAATATTTCGTACTATCACCTGTACGAATGATAATTTACTTTTGCAAAATGACTTAAAGCTATTTTTTGACTGGTGTACCCTAAACTGTATGCCTTTAAACATTGGAAAGTGCACCACTGCATCTTTTTCTAAGAAAAAGGATCCAATTGAATTTGTATATGTTTTAGAGGAAATTGCTTTGCAAAAATTAAGCATAGTTCGCGATTTAGGCGTACTTTTTAATGATAAATTTACCTTCGACGACCATGTTGACTATATTGTTATCAAGGCTAACTCCATTTGGGGCTTCGTAAAACGATGGTCTAAGGACTTTAAAGACCCTTACATCACAAAGACACTTTACTGTACTTTTGTGCGATCAATTCTCGAATATGCCTGCCCGGTGTGGACTCCTTATTATGATATTCATAAGAATAGAATTGAGTCCGTGCAGCGAAGATTTTTGAGATTTGCTCTTAAGGGACTTCCCTGGTCAGACCCAATATGTCTCCCCCCTTACCAAGAACGACTTCAACTGCTTTCGTTGGATTCACTCGAAGATAGGCGATCTGTTCTTGGTACTGCAGTCGCAGTCAAATTAATTTCAGGTGAAATTGACTCCCCCATCTTGCTTGGAGCTCTCTCCTTCAAAATTCCTTATCGTTCCTTGAGAGACTACGTACTCCTCGACATTTGTTTCCATCGAACTAATTACGGCCAGCACGAACCGATAACCTCTATTTCACGGGCTTTTAATGCTAATTATAGCAACATTGATTTCAATTTAAATATTGCTCAGATAAAGTCAGCTTTGTTAAAAAATAAGTAATGTTGTAATTAATTTTTTGTAAGTAATCATATGTTGATGAAGTGATAAAATTAAAATAAAATAAAATAAGATTATTTTAAAAAAACTGACCAGGTTTATTAAACCACTTAACAGGAAATTGTTTGCCGTTAACAATAAAGCGTTGACAACACAACAAAGAATAAGAAAACCACATAATCCATAAAATTAGTTGTAAGATATCTTAACCAAAGTAAAAAGAATAATTTGTTGACAATGGGTATAATAATTTGGCAAGGTACTGTATATCAAAAACATCACAAAATATTGATCTGATCCCCTTACTTCTTCTACTCCTCCGTTTCAAATGCATAATTTTCAAAAAAAAAAATTGTGTCCATTTTCATTGAAGCTGAGAAGATAAATTTTTTCCAGAATTAATTTTATAATAATTGCAATCACTTTTGGAAAAATTATCAACTTCATCTCATTTCTTCTACAAATTTTAGAAAATTTTGAAATTTTAATTAAATTATTTTTCTTCGAAACTGTCGAAGCTATCGACTTGAAGTTTTGTGAAAGTTTAATGATGAAATATTTTTGACGACGAAAAATTTTGTTTCGATCCGTATACTCCTTCTACCCCCTCCCATACAAATGCATAATTTTGGTAAATGCACTATAACGATTTCCATTACAACTAGACCAAGTACAAACTGAAAATTTTGCTAGAATTTTCTTCTTAATAAATTGCAATAAATGCTAAAACTATAACAGTACTACTATTGGGTGTGTAAGCTAGGGTGTAGTCTAGTGGGTAGCGTGATTGGTTTACAATGCGAAGGTCGTGAGTTCAAATCCCGGTCGACGCATAATTCCAGCACACTACCTGCTTGAATATACCTTGGTTACCTCAATCTACGAAAATGAAAAATTCGTAGATAGAGGGTTGTGCGAAGAGCTAACAACTCTTCCGCAATAAAAATTGAAAATGTTAAGGAACCTGAAGTTCAGGAGGCCAAGGCTCGGGCCAAATCGGTTTGGGCTGTAGCGCCATTGAAGAAGACTATTGGGTGTAAACCAATCATGCGATACTCTAGACAAGAGAGAATTTTTTTTTATATAAAGAAATTTTGCAGGGGAAATTGTAGAGGGGGTGACGACTTTGAACTAATTTTTTCCATCATGCTGAAGCTGCTATCAAAATGTTTTTTCCAAAATTTAGGACTCAAACATTTAATAGGTATTGAAAAAACTAGTGCATTGGATTTAGTGCGCAGTTTCTATGGTAGGTGGTAGAAAGAGGGGCGAGATCTTAACGACTTTTTCAGAAATAACTATAAACATTATGCTTTTAATATGTTTTGAATTGCAAATCAGTAGCTAACATACTTTTCAGGAAAATCGACTTTTTGTTATGTTGTGAAATTGTGTCAGATTGTATGGGAGGGGGTAGAAGGAGTGAAGCTACTCGTCATTTGATCTTACTAATAAATCTTAATAAATATTTAGTGCACAATTTCAGCTCGATAAATTTTATACGCACTGAGTAAATTGGCTTAGAGCATTTCGTGTAAAAGTGCAGTTTGTATGGGAGGTGGTGGAAGGAGACGGAGGCCATGAATAATCTGTATATGATAGATTGACGTATTCCTAAAAGTATTAAGTTCTAAATTTCAGATCAATAGATTTTACACTTTTCGACAAATCCGTTTATTGTCGAATTGCGAAATTGTGTCATTTTGTATGAGAGGGGTAGAAGGGGTGGAGCGATTCGACCCGTTTACTAACTTGTTCTTACTTTTTTGTCCAAAGCGACGTCTACGAAATTCGAGGTGTCTAGCTCAACGCGTTCTCAAGATAGAAAGCTCACAGACGGACGGACGGACATCCGGTTGGGAAATTTTTGAGTGATTATATGAACTTCTGTATCATTCATGTTTTTTTCGAGCCTTATTTCTTGGCGTTACAAACTATAGAGCAAACTTATAATACTCTCAGATTTCATCTAGAGTATAATTATCAGCTTCGGTCCACTTCATCTACCACCTTCCATACAAATATCTATGTTATAATTTAAGAAAATCTTCTCTCCTTTGAACATATCAGAGCTATAGATTTTAAAATTGAAACAGTGATAAGGATGTTAATAAGCATTTTGAAAATCATCTAAAAGTCTCCGCTTCTCCTGCCACCTCTCATACAAATGTCCCAATTTCAGGAAAACCATGTTAAATGATAATCATTGCAAACTTAATCTATTATTTCTTAAAAGTTGTGATACCTAACGATATCGTATTTTAGTTGTCGTCAGGACTTCATACGTCATCTCAATTTCCGGGCTCCGAAATTATAACATGGCATACATTTTGCTGTTTTTACAAATAAATCTTAATATATGAAGTTTTGAAACTTTTTATCAAAAAAACCAGAATAATTTTTAATATTCTTTTTCTTAGCCATCTACTCGGCTTAGAAAATTCATTATTCTTTTTCTTATGATAATAATCTTAAGAAGTATCGTATATACAGACTTTCCACATTTTTCATTATGCAAGTATTTAAATTAAATCTTTCGGTTAAGCTTTTCATATACCAGCACTACTGGTGCTGTGCATATTGCATTGGTTAAATTAATATGCTGTTGGAGAAGAATCCGAGTGGAAGTTAGATTGTATGTTTCTCAGAGCTTTGCAAAAGGTCCGATGGAGTAATTGGAATAATTGCTGCAGGGAAATGTAACGCGTCAAAAAAATGTTAACTATGGATGTGCAGAAAGAATGGGGAGTTTCTGGAAAGAACATCATTCTGATTTTTTTTTTGGTCGTGAAGAGATTCTTAAAGGCAACTCGTCGAAATACATAGCTTGAGAGATAATGATTAATATTATTAGCGTATTAAACCGCTTATTTCACGATTCAGCGAAAATTGTTTTTAGCAAATTAAATTTTATATCTCGAAAGATTGCAATGAAATCGACAAAATCGAAAAATGCGAGACGTTTGCAAACAAAACATACATATTGTTCGGCACTTCCAACAATCAAATTTAAAAAACTGCGAAGAAAAACGGAGTTAAGCTTCGAACCTATGAGACTATAACAAGACTTGTACTCTGCTAGGGCTCCTTAATACGCTTAATAGTTCTTTTTGCATTGGCATCTATCTGTGTGTCTCAAGTTTAACTCGAGTTAATTTCAACACAAAGGGTGTTCGCGAAAAATTGGGCTAATCAGTGGGCTAACCAATATAATTTTTGGAAAAAAAAATCACCCTTCAGGCTCCTTAATATTTTTGTTTATATCTAGAAACCAGCAGTCCCTACATGACTGAATGAGTTAATTCAATACTTTATTATTCATTAGTCGCTAATGATCTGCAAATGCTGATATGATCCTCTCTTTTTCAAACAGCAGGACACTTGCTTTAGGATCGCTTCTGAAGATGTTAGGGAAAAGTACTTTAATAGCGGCTTTTAGTCACACGCGTAAACGTTGAGTGAAGATGGCTCAGTGGTTAACCCATCTGCATTGCGATCTAGGTCTTAAAAAAATAAGTCGCAAACAATCTTTCACTTGCTAATTTGAAACTCGTGACCAGCTATTTCAATTTTTTATCAACTTCAGTTTTCCTTTTCCATTGGATAGATTATGTGAGATCTCTTGTTCATGATTTCGTTACCGAGCCATTTCGTTTATTGGATGGCAGTTATGTTGATGTTGTGTTTTGCCACTTCTTCGAGGAACTCTTTCAGAGCTGCGTGTTCTTTCACTAAAAGCAGCCTCGCCATAAATGCTTGTGAAGTATTCGACGCGATTTAGCTGGGAGGAATTTGCAATTTCCTTTCACCTTTTCTTTCACTATGTTAAAATTCTAAACCAGAACAGGTAGGAACCTGGAACCTAGAAAAGGCACACCTTGATGAAAATGCGTTTTCAATGGTATTTAGTTTATTCATTTTGAATCATTGGTTTGAGCTGTAGTGCGTTTACAGAAAAACTCTTATTCTTTTCAATATGTAGTTTGTGCAAGAGTTATTAGTCCTTTGCACAACTCTCTATCTACGAATTTTCATTTTCGCAGATTGAGGTGGCCAAGTTATTCCCATGCAAGTAGTATGCTGATATTATACGTCGACCGCGATTTGAACTTCCGACCTGCGCATTGTAGCTACCCACTAGGCTACACCCTCACTAATGAAGTTTAACACAAAGATTGAAATAGGAATCGTGATGAAGTAGTAATATGGAGCAAGGTTAGTAGTTTCAGCGACGTATAGTAAATAAGCAGTAACTTATGAAAAAACTTACGAAAGACCACCTAAACCTTCTTCACCATCCCCCGGTAAATGGCACTGGTCTCATAGATTTAATCTAAAGTGCAAATAGAACAAGCCGCAGAAAAAAACCCCTGAAGCCACAACTTTCTAATTTACAACACTTTTACTCAAGATATACGACAATCTTGAACTTTCTTCTGCCAAAAAAAAAATGTTTTTCTCAACAACTCTCCAGCATTTCCACAAATTTAGATGCAACACATTGATGCTATTTCTTATTCTCGTTTGAAATGCTTGCTAGCTATCATAAGTTCCTTAAATGTAGGTTGGGCGTTGAAATTGATAATCGATTGCACATTAAGATACAATTTTTTTTAGAGAGTAGGATTTTCTTGGACCAGGGCCAGGTGATATCCTTCTCATAAAGGTAAGGTACTTGGCTAACGTGTGTTTTCGATATTTCGAGGCTGTACATTTTTTGCGTTCTACTCTCGAACATAATAAATTCTAAAAACAGTGATGACTTATATTTGCTGACCTTGGTGAGGAACATAACGATGAAAAGCGATTTGCAATAAATTCAATTTCACATACGATCCCTACAGTAATTATCTAATTGTTTACTCCAAACATACAGCACTTCAAAAATGTATGATACCCAAAAGGACATTTTTTTTTTGGAACATATTAACAACTGCGCATACGTTTTCATATTCATGGCTCCCACAGTCACCCACACTTTTAGGTCCTATCGAGAAGGAAATCAAACGGATTCTTCTCTAATTCGGCAAGGGCATGGAGCTGGGGAAGGAATAGATTTTTCTCGGCCTGGATGAACTTGGCTCCATCGCTTCGAGGGTCGTGAAAAGCGTTCCACAGCTTGTGTAACGTGTAACAGTGGCAAGTGCGTACCGAAATCAGTTGCCTGTGGACTTCAGGAGAACGCGCTTAGTTTCTTGGCTGGAATTGTCACGTCGTCCTTTACTATTGTTACTTCCTTAGAAAGTTAGTCCTCTGTGTTTTTGGAAAAGTGCTGATGGGATAGATCCAGGTGAAAATCGAAGTGGAAATCAATATACGAAATATTTTCGCGAGTGTGTTAGAAGTGGTGGAGTGCTTTTTAAATTTGGACAATGGCGCAGTTTGTTACTCACATTCAGCCGACGCTGATGGAAGCTGCACAAGGTCACTTACCGCATCACCATAGTCATCAGGTCGGTGTTCAGCATTCGTCACATTTACCACATAGTGGTCATAATATGCCATCACCTCCGACACAGAATCATCACCATCATCATCACCATCACCAACAGCATCAGCAGCATAATAAGCACGTTAGGCATGCTTATGAGTATCACTCGGGTCATCAATGCATGGTAAGTGACCTGAAGTGGTGCCTTTGGTTTTATTTTATTAACTTCCAGCGGAACTCAATGCGAGCGGTCTTTCAGGAATTGGTTGAATTATATCATAGGCGAAGGATGAAATTTAGCTTTCGGTTTTTACTTTCGACAGAGTTGTGTGTCCTTGCAAGATAATGCTAAAGAGTAATCTATTTACTTATAGTACAACATTACTAGCTGACATCACACATCCGTTTATCGCAAAGATAGCTCTTTTAAAAAGGTCCAATTCAACTAGGGAATAGGAGGTAGAAAGAGTCATAGGGCGGATGAAATGAGTAAAGAGGGAATTGACGCCAAGGGGATCTTATGGAAGCCATGATAGTGGATGATGCTCATCGGACTGAGTCATACGCTTCACAGAGGGTGGTTTTCATAATAGGAAGGGACTGGCGTCAGATTTTCTCTGGATTTTTTTTTATTTGTTGGGTTTTTTCAACTTCATCCAATATCTTCGGATCATTTACAATATCCTTTTGGTTTTATTATACCACAATGGAAAACTTGGACAGGGTTGGATACTATAAGCTTTATGTATATTTTTAGATATTATAGTTGGTTGCTTGTGTTTTAAAGTGCATTTTATTGACTTTTACACTCACACGGCTGTTTGGCGCCCGATAGGGTGACCTACATCCCCGGAACTTTTGTACGTTGCGGACGTAGCGACTCAGAATAGAAACCGAACCGACAGAACTATAAAGCTTTTTGCTTGAATTATAGATGTGTAGACTTGAAAATGTGATTTGATGAGAGTCTTGATGGAAAAACGTTTCATTGCCTTTTTACTTTTTTTTTGCTGAAATCGATTTAAAAATAGACTTTATTGGATAATTAATTAAGCGTAAATTAATTTCAATATAATTAAGTCGTTCCAAGGATTACTCGGCGGGCTATAAATCATAATTAACTTTTGGTAATAATGTGTAGAAGCGAATGTTGATATTACGACGACATTAAAATTATTCTCTCTATATCCTTTGGTATTTGTTTTGGTCGTATTAGACGCATAAAATTACGGATTCTAGCATACATTTACATCATTTGCAGCGCCAACGATGTTGTAGCTAAGTGCAAAATGTTGTTTTATTATGCTGTCTGTGTACGATATAGCTGTGGCTATTCGAATGGTTCCAATTTATGTAGGGACATAAAATATGAAGGATATATCTCGTTTTGGTGCTTTGAAAGAGTTTCATTAAAATTAATTTATATTCTAGACTGCATTTCACTCTTGCCGAAGTTCATTGTGCGAAAAGAGAGGTCTAATACAATCTCAGGATGAAAATAATTTTTGAAACATAGCAGAGCTACGATTGTGCGTAAAGCCCAATCATGCGATACTATAGATGAAACAACATTTTTTTTGATGTTAAGAAGTTTTGTATAGGGAGAAAGGGGTAGAAAGAATGAAAGCATAGAACTAATTTTTTTCACATCATGCTTGAGTAGTTATAAAAATATTTTTTTGCAAAATGTAACCTCCGAAAATTGAATTGAACTAAGAAAATTAGTATTAGATTTAGTGAAATTTTGCGAATTGCATGAGAGGTGGTAGAAGGATTGCGAGCTTATAATTGATTTTTTCAGAAATAACTGCGAACATTATGCAACAGACTTCTGTTAAATTTCAGACCATAAACATTCATTCATACTTTTCAAAAAAGTTGATTTTTTGTAACATTCTAAAATTGTGTCTAATTATCATACCCGTTCCATGGGTAGAAATAGAGAAGCTAATGAGTTACTTATTTATTTTTTATTTTAATAATAATGGCAATTATGAACTAAGAACAAAATTTGAGCATGATAAATATTATGCATACTGAGAAAAATGGGTTATTGTATTTCATGAAAAAGTGCAGTTTGTATGGGAGGTGGTAGAAGGACTGTGGTGATTCCAAAAATTTATATATCATAGACTACATTTCTGATGAAAATAATATATCCCAAATTTATTGGCTCCTATAGTTTCAAAGAAAATTTGAAATGAGTCATTTTTTATGGAGAACGAACCTTACCCTACTTTTTTTATCAAAATGGCGTGTACAAAATTTGAACTTCAAGTTCAACGCGTCCTCAAGGTAGAGAGCGCAGACGGCATCCATTTTTGGTATGAGATTTTTGAGTGAAATTATTAACTTTTGTATCGTTCATTTTTCCCTACGAGCTTTACTTTTTAACGTTACAAACCTTGGAGCAAATTTTTAATACTCTCAAATTTTATTTAGAGCATGAAAATGATTAAAAATTTAAGATATTCTTCTTCTCTGGTACTTCAGCCCAAATCAGGCTTCGGCCTCCTGACCTTTAGATTCCTTAACATTTTATTTGTTATTGTAAAAGCAGCGTTGTTAGCCCTTCGCACAACCCTCTATCTACGAGTTTTCCTTTCTCGCAGATTGAGGTAGCCAAGACATACCAAAGCAGACAGTATGCTGAAATTATTTGTCGACCAGGATTTGACCTCCCGACTTTCGCATTGTCGACCAACACGCTATCTACTAGGCTACACTCTAGCTTAAGATATTAACTGGTCGAATATCTTAAAGTGTACTACCCATTCCCCTACAAAATTGTAGTTTCAACAATTTTTAGTAAATCACTTATTACCAGCATATTAAAAGCTGCTAGATTGAAAATTTTTACAAACACTTAATATAGTCATTTGAACCTAAGCTGCGTCAACATTTTGTAATATATTCACTTATTGGATCTTCTCCCATACAAAAGTATAAATACGACCAGTTTCGAGAAATCATCTCATAGCTAACATATTACAAGCAATGAACTTGAAATTGTGTACGAACACTTTTCGAGAAAAATGAAAGGAGACTGCATCAAAAATTTTACGATTGCACCAGCCCTTACAGCCACTCCCATACAAATTAATGGTTTCATGAATATAAACTCTTGGAATTTACTTCATCCATGAAACTAACATAATCCACTTTAAAAAAAAAATTGAGCTTGATTCATGCAAATAATTGAACAATTATTTATGCCCTTCTACCACCCCTCATACGGATCCAAACTTACATAAATAAACGAATGAAATATTGATTGAAGCTATTCATCGTAATGGAAATTACACGATCGAGAAGAGCCCTGCCCTAGAACCCCATCTCTTTAGGCGCCCATATGTGCTACTATCTCAGCCTGCATATTCACTTTTCAGGCGTTCCCAACTTTTTCCAAAATAATAAAGTTACACCCTATTTCTCTGCAATATCCTTCAGTAAACGCATTTCGTCGTTGTCAATTTATGGTGATGGGTTTCTACATTGCTCGTTTTGAACGATCATATCTCATGATCGGAATTTTTCGAACCGTCGCTGAGGAGTTCGTTTGTTTACCGTGTAAGCTTCAAATGCCTTGTCGATGTTCCTGGTTGCCTCCTTCGCGTTGTAGCCAAGTTGTTTAAATTCGTAAGGAAAAAGTAACCGTTTTCAGTTTGCTTCCTGAAATTATTGCATGAGTAAATTTAAGGTTATTTGTACTTCCAAGTCCAATACCACCAGTGCCCCTTGGCGGCAGTTTAAGACATGAAAATCGGAACTAACTTCAATTCATCGCGAGATCCAACCTTTCATCTGCAGCAGTTTAATAATATTGAGATGAGTTCTTCCACACGATTCGATTCCCGCGTGATTATTAGAATTCAGTCACAACATACTTTGAGCACGTTGATACACCTATGAATTTAACTCTGCTGCGGAATCACACAAGTATTCTATTGCTTCCAATCGCATTGAGTTATTCCGTTCGCTGAACTCGGACCTCAGCTTAATCCTGGAATGGGGCAGGAAAAATAGAGTAGAGTTCAACGCTTCTAAAACACAGGCCTGTCATCTATCCCTCAAACGTGATGTTCCAGTATTATCTCAAAATGTGACCTTAGGTGGCACACAACTTTGTACCTCGGATAACTTCACACTTCTTGGCGTTAAAATTAATGACCACCTGAATTGCGCCCAGCACATCTTTGATGTTGCCCTCGACGCCTCTAAACGTCTGGGTGTGCTCCGAAAGTGCAAAAAGTATTTCACGCCGAACGACCTCGCAACCATCTATAAGGCTTACATTAGACCACGTTTAGAGTACAATTCGCATGTTTGGGCTGGGGCACCCAAATCACACCTCGCGTTGCTCGACCGTATTCAAAAACATTCATTCCGACTGATTGGAGACGAAACCATCACGTCTTCTATCGATTCTCTCGAGCATCGCAGAAATGTCGGAGCACTCAGCATTTACTATCGCTACTTCCATGGTAAATGCAGTGCGGAACTAAGCACACTCATCCCTCCACTCTATAATTTTCCCCGAGATACTCGTCAAGCTGAACGCTCACACGAGTACACCGTTAAACCCTTGCCTTCTCGTACAGTGAAATATAGGCAGTCATTCATTTCCCGAACATCAGGACTTTAGAACACATTACCATCCAAAGTGTTTCCCAACGAGTTCAACATCCAGTGCTTCAAAGGCAATGTACACCATCACTTTCGTCTTTCTTCACCTAAATTAAACTGATATAACTTGAGTTTTTTTCCTTAAATCCTATACTGACACAGCTGTGCATAGCATTATAGGGTGACCCCCTATGTTGTGTTCGGTTCCTTAAAAAAAAAAAATTATATCCAAAATTAGACGTCTTTCGTATATTTTCTTACATCTAATATATTTTTAAAGAATGATTTGTGTTATAGGCAATTTCGGTCTTTATGTGCAATGTACAAATACAGTCATGGAGAGAAGGAATTGGATTGGGCAGGTAAGAAACGCGAGTAATAACGACCGTAACGAATGGTGAAGCTGGTATATTTTTCAGTTGTACTGGCTGCTAGTGACTAATATTTGCAAATTTTATGGGGAAGTGAATAACAGAAAGCGAAAAATTCTTCGGAAGGTGTACGGAGCAGTTAAGGAAGGAGATGATTGACGAATTCGATACAACCATGAGCTGTATCAACTATTTGACGACCCACCAGCATCTATAGTGATCAAACTGCGCAAGCTGCAATGGGCTGGCCACGTGGAACGAATGCACGAGGAACGAATCCCAAAACGAGTGCTCAAGGGCAAAACTCAAGGTAACCGACCGCAGGGGAAGCCACGAAAGCGATGGGAGGACTCAGTCGCCGCAGACTGCAGATCGCTTCTCGATTTTTCAAACTGGAGGACGCGGTCGTTGGGCTGAGACAACTGGAGGAGGTGCATCCGAGAGGCAAAGGCTCGATATGGGCTGTAGCGCCATTGCATTGCATTGAATGACAGAAAGCGAATAGAAACCATCTACTAAGTATACATAGATCTTCTAAAAGTGAAATTGTTTCACTTTGTCATCATTTGCACAAATTATTTCGAGTAATTTTTCACGCTGCCCACTACTCCACGGAGACCTCAGATTGATTGACTAAAGTACAGGCAGCAAAATGAACGGCATACCGAAGCGCGATGAATTTTTGGATGGAAATATTCCAGAGTGGGAGATACTTCGTCATTGAAATCGGGCAATTCGGCAATACTGAAAAAAATTCAGAGTCAGATACGTTTGCCAGATTTATAATTGCTCGAACGCCCTTACAAGAATTTTCTTTGCCAGACTTCAATTTGTCTGTTACTTTTGACGAACTGTCAATACCCAGATTAACATTGTCAAATATCGAAATGGGCAAGTACAAAACACGGTCTAGTTTTGACGCAGAAGATTCGGCTTCGACCACGGCTTTGGCTTTAAAGCCGAAATTAATGCATTTGTTAACACATTCAATACAGTAAACTTGTTGCATCAAATTTGGCTCGTATGCTTTTATCTGTCAGATTTAAATAAATTTTCTTAAAAAGTATGTTTATTTCTTTGATATAAAGATGAAAAATTAATGAAATTTGATTTGGAGAGCATTGTTGGTCTACTTTCAATACTAAACCAACGAAACTACAGCATTTACACTACAAAAGCGCAATTCGTGTTTTTACTGTAGATGAAATCTGAGAGTAAGTTTACCACAAAGTTTGTAGCGCCAAGAAATAATGCTCGATACAGAAGTTCATATAATCTCTCAGAAATCTCAAAACCGGATGTCCGTCGGTTAGCTTGAGAGCTCGTTGAGCTAGAAAGTTAAAATTTTGCACACGTCGCTTTGACAAAAAAGTAAGGTCAAGTTCGTGAACAGGCCAAATGGCTCACCCTTTCTATCCCCTCCCATAGAAAATGACACAATTACGCAATTTGACAATAAACGGATTTTTTTATACTAAAAAGCTACGAACTTGAAATTCTGTGCGAACAGTTTCCAAAAGAAATTTAACAAAACTGCATCATAAGTTTTGATATTCTCTCACCTTCTCTATCCCCTCCCATACAAATGCATGGTTTTAAAATATAAATACACCGAGAATTTCATTGAATTTATTTCGTTTATGAAACTAGCATTCTGTTTAGCAAATTTTGAACGTAAATTGAGCAATCAATTAAAAAATTATTGACATATAATCATCCCTTCTATCGCCCTAAAGCCAAACGAATGAAATATTGATTCCATGTACTGTGTAAGTGTTAAATAATTGACAACAGCCTTGTCCTAGAGGCCCATTCACATAGTCTTCCTATCCACTCTAACCTGCATATTGTCTTCCCACGTATCCTCAACGTGTCCCAAGAATAATAAAGTTGCGCCCGACTTGTTGGCATATTTTTTGAAATGCTCCCCATTTCCCCTCATTATTATTATGGTCAAATTTGATATTTTTCTCATATTTCGCCAATGAAGCTTAATATGTATATGTTTTAAGTTTCAATTATATAGCTTGAGAGATACATAGCTCAGATATTAATATTTAAGTGTTTTTTTCTTGCAACCCCCGGTTCTCCCCCTTAAAATTATTGGTCCCTCTTTTAGTTGATTACAATAGAACTGTATGCCACCTAATTTGTTTTAAAATTTTTTGGATCAAGCACTTCCGATGATACGAGGAGAGGTCAAGGGAATGAAAGGGATGGACAAGGGAGGGGGATATATTTTTACCTAGAGATATTCCAACACTCAATACAGATATAAATACAAACTTTCAGTCAAATCGAATCACCAACATTGTAGTTATCACCAAATCAATAAGTTAATCGGAAAGAAAATGCTAACTATGGATGAAATTGAGTTTCGTGCTGTCATAAAGTTCCATACAAAGCAAGGAGAATCGCCACAAATCATTTTAGAAAAAATTATCATCTATTTACGAGAACTCTCGCAATGGAAAAAACGATATTTTATAAATGGCACAGTTTAGTCAGGCAAGGGAGAGAGCCAACTGAAGATGATAAACACGCAGGCCGGCCGATTGACACCACTTCCTCAAAATCGTCGAAAAACTGGAGAAACTTGTTCTCAAAGATGCTCGTTTAAAGAAGAAACAAATCGCAAAAACGGTTGCAGTATCAGACACAACCGTTTTGAATATTCTCTACGATCATCCTGGCATGTCTGAAGTCAGCGCAAGATGGGTACCGAGAATCTCAGCGGTTCAGAAAATGTAGCGCGTCGAGTGTTCACGCGAGTTTTTGGATCTCTGTAGCGAGAACTGGGATGCAATTTTAATCCGGATTGTTACTCAAGACAAAACTTCGATTCGTTATTATGAGCTTGAATGAAAGTAAGAGTCAATGCGCTTTACCCCCCAAGAAGTTCAAAATTCTCACAATCTGCCAGAAAACTCATGGCCACTATTTTTTGGGATTCATAGGAGGTTTTGATGATCGACTATAAAAAAAGATCAAAATATCGCAAGGGGATACTATGCCAATCAGCTACAAAAATTGAACGATACCAACAAAGAAAAAAGAAGAGGAAAGTGGATTCGAGCCACGTTGCAATGGCTGTCCTACAGAAATGCGGCTACAGAATATTGAATCACCCCATTTATAGTCCAGATCTAACCCCTTCCGATTACTATTTGTTCCAAAAAGTGAAGAAAGAATTTCGGGGAAGAAAATATACCAAACATGAAGAGGTGAAGTCGGTAATTTGAGCCAAGTTTGAAGACCTTGATAAAACATTTGTTTAGAAGGAATTAATAAACTTTGTGAGAGATGTGATAAACGTATTAGGATTAAGGAAGAATATAATGAACAGGAAAAATAATAACTTGTTTAATTTTAACCCTCCCTCCCCTTCCTTGTAAATCCGCGAAATTTTTGTCCTCCCCGCGTATAATCATTTTTTTTATACTCTAGATGAAATCTGAGAGTATATTGTCTTTGCCTTACCGTTTGTAATGCTAAGAAATAACGCTCGCACAGAGCCGCCAAGGGTACAGAAATATTTGTTGTCGCTCAAAAATCTCGATTCTGAGTGACCGTCTGTCTGTCTGTCTGTCTGTCCGTCTGCGCGTCTGTCTACAGCATAACTCTCGAAAGCTTTGACCTATAGTGCTAAAGATTTTTGTGTGTCATTTTTAGCAAAAAATTAACTTTAAGTTCGTGAATGGGCTACATCCCCCCACTCCTTCTACCCCCTCCCATACAAATTTCATGAAATTTCGAAATATTAAGAAATTGATTTTTCTTAGAAACTATTTAAGCTATTGACTTGAAATTTAGGTCAAAGTATTATGATGTAGATGTCATTAATATCATGAAATATTGACCCGATCCCCTTACTCCTTCTACTCCCTCCAATTTTGGACAATTTTGAAAAACGCATATTTTCGATTTTCATTGAAACTAGTAAAGCTGAAAAGACAATATTTTGTCAGAATTAATTTTACTATAATTGCAATTTATTTTAAAAATAATTATCAACTTCACCTAACTCCTTCTACCCCCTCCCATACAAATTTCACGAAATTTTGAAATTTAAATTAAATTATTTTTCTTCGAAACTGTTAAACCTATCAGCTTAATATTTTGTATAAAGCATAGAAATTGAAATATTAATAATGCGAAAAATTTGTTTTGATCCGTACACTCCTTCTACCCCCTCCCATACAAATGCATAATTTATGTAAAATGCATTTTATCGATTTCCATTCAAACTAGAAAAAATACAAACTTCAAATTTTGCCATAATTTGTTTCTTAATAAATGAAATAAGTGCTAGAAAAAAATATCAGCCCCCCTTTACTCCTTCTACCCCCTTCCATACAAATTTCTGTATTGTAAATTCAAGAAAAACATTTCTCCTTCGAATATATTAGAACTATCGACTTTGAAATTGAATCAAAGCATGGTGATAAGGGTGATGATAAGCAGTTTCAAAATCATCTAAAACGTTCCACTTCCTCTGCCACCTCCCATCCAAATGTCCCAATTTCAGGAAAACTATTACCAATTTCATTAAAAATAGTAAAAACTAAAAACTTTAAATTTAGCAATAAACATTTTGCATGCCATGTCCGGTGTCATATAAGAAAAATACAAACCCCCCCCTCTACTTCTACCACCTCCCATGCAAAAGTCTCTATTCACTATTCGAAAGAGTTTGAGATGACATATTTTCCGGTATATTAAAGTCTTTTCCATCTCATCTAGAGTATCATATGATTGGGCTTTAAGCCCAATCATGATTCTGTTATGTTCCATATTAAATTTAATTTAGTTATGAAACGCGAAGAAACAAAATTTCAGAGTAGCAATTTTTATACTCTAGATGAAATCTGAGAGTATATTGTGTTTGTCTTACCGTTTGTAACGCTAAGAAATAATGCTCGCACAGAGTCGCCAAGGGTACAGAAATATTTGTTGTCGCTCAAAAACTTCGATTCCGAGTTGCTGTCTGTCCGTCTGTCCGTCTGTCTTCAGCATAACTCTCGAACGCTTTGAGCTATCGTGCTGAAATTTGTTGTGTGTCATTTTTAGCAAAAAATAAACTTTAAGTTCGTGAACGGGCTTCATCCCCCCACTCCTTCTACCCCCTCCCATACAAATTTCACGAAATTTCGAAATTTGCAGAAATTGATTTTTCTTTGAAACATTTTAAGCTATCGATTTGAAATTTGGGTCAAAGTATTATGATATAGATGCCATTAGTATGACTGAATATTGATCCGATTCCATTACTCCTTCTACCCCCTCCCATACAAATGCATAATTTTGAAAAATGCAGTTTTTCGATTTTCAGCGAAACTAGTAAAGTTATAAGAACGAATTTTTGCCAGAATTGATTTTATTATAATTGCAATCAGCATTGAAAAAATTATCAACTTCACCTCACTCCTTCTACCCTCTCCCATACGAATTTCACGAAATTTTGAAATTTAAATTAAATTATTTTTCTTCGAAACTGTTAAAGCTATCAATTTGATATTTCGCATAAAGTATAAAAATAGAAATATCAATAACTGGAGAAAAAAATTCATCTTTACACTCCTTCTACCCCCTCCCATACAACTGCTTAATTTTTGTTAAAAGCATTATATCACTTTCCATTAAAACTAGAAAAATTACAAACTTAAAATTTTGCCAGAATTTGTTTTTTAATAGTTGCAATAAATGCTGGAAAAAATTATCAGCTCAGCTTCCCTCCTTCTACCCCCTCCCATATAAATATATGTATTATAAATTCAAGAAAAGCATTTCTCCTTCGAATATATGAGAGCTGTCAACTTTGCAATTGAATCAAAGCATAGTGATAAGGGTGATGATAAGCAGTTTCAAAATCATCTAAAACGTTTTACTCCCTCTGCCACCTCCCATACAAATGCCACAATTTCTGGAAAACTATGTCCAATTTCTTTAAAAATAATGAAAACAAAAAATTCTAAATTTAGCACGAAACATTTTACATGCCATTTTCGGTGTCACATACGAGAAATACAAACCTCCCCCTCTACTTCTACCACCTCCCATGCAAAGTCTCTTCTCACTATTCGAAAGAATTTGAGATGACATATTTTCCGGTATATTTAAGTCATTTCCATCTCATCTAGAGTATCATATGATTGGGCTTTAAGCCCAATCATAATTCTGTTATGTTTTTCTGTGTCATTCATAGTACTTTACTATTAGAATAATAAAGTAAAATTATTTTAACTGTATTTGGATATTCCGATTATTATTTAATTTATCTACTCCACATTACATTATTTTTGCAAGGCAAAGCAAAAATAAAATGGATTTATTATTCCGATTAACTTATCATTTTATTTTTTATTCGTTTGAAAGGAATTGGATTTCTCACAGCACTTAAAAACATTCAGGGATATCGAAAAGGACAACGTAAGCGCCGCAAACAATTGATTGATGACTGTATAATAAATAGATAGAAGTCGACTGTATTCTTTCATAGAAGTTAATCATTGGTATATAATATTGATTTTATCATCCATTAGTAGCTGAAAATTTAATAGATAGCAAGTGTTTGTAATTTTCACGAATTTTCTGCTTTTGTAGAATTTCTGAAAATTTATTGATTAGATATTTTTACATTCTTAAAGCTCAAGAGCACTAGAACAAAAAATAATAACGGAAAGCAACAAGGGTATGAAGCGCATTATGATGATTGTACACTGTGTAACTAGGACGCAGTACGAAAAATTAATTTCCAAATCTGGTGCCAAACGGGTCCTGTGTAGTGGAACGAAAAAATAATTCAAAGATATCGATACATCTAAGATATCGATACGATTTGCACTGAGACCTTTATCAAACTGGTTTCAGCAGAGACCGAAACGTCACGAATAATAAAGCGTAACAATGTAGAATCCGAAAATCTTTTCTTTCAATTCAAAAATGCACTGTGAAAACATTCACCAAATCAAGAAACTTTAAGATCGTGAACGGGCTACATCCCTCCACTCCTTCTACCCCCTCCCACACAAATTTCATGAAATTTCGAAATTTTAAGAAATTGATTTTTCTTCGAAACTATTTAAGCTATCGACTTGAAATTTTGGTCAAAATATAAAGATGTAAATATAATATTATATAATTAATATCAAAATGTATTGATATGATCCCCTTACTCCTTCTACCCTCTCCCATACAAATGTACAATTTTGAGAAACCTGTTTATTCGATTTTCATTGAAACTAGTAAAGCTGAAAAGACAAATTTTTGCCAGAATTTATTGTATCATAATTTCAATCCATTTTGAAAAAAAAAATATTAACTTCACTCCACTCCTTCTGCTTCCTCCCATACAAATTTCACGAAGATTTGAAGTTTTAATTAAACTAATTTTCTTCGAAATTGCCAAAACTATCAACTTGACGTTTTGTGGAAATATCAATGACGACGAATAATTTTAATTTAATCCGCATGATCCTTCTACTCCTTCCATAGAAATACATAATTTTGTTAAATGCATTAAATCGATTTCCATTAAAACTAGGAAAATTACAAACTTAAAATTTTGCCAGAATTTGTCCCTTACTAATTGTAATAAATGCAAAAAAAAAATAATTATCAGCTTAGCTTCACTCCTTCTACCCCTCCCATACATATATCTATTTTAAAAATTCAAGAAAAGCATTTCTCTTACAAACACATGAGAGCTATCGACTTTGAAATTGAAACAAAGCATGGTGATAAGGATGTTGGTAAGCAGTTTCAAAATCATCTGCAATACTCCACTTCCTCACCATCTCCCATACAAACGCCCCAATTTCATTAAAATTATGTCCAATTTCTTTGAAAATAATTGAAACTACGAACTTTAAATTCAGCATGAAACATTTTGTATACTACGTTCGGTGTTATATACAAAAATTACACAGCTCCCCCTCCCCCCCTCTGCTTCTACTACCTCCCATACAAAAGCCACTATTCACTATTCACTATTCGAAAGAATTTGAGATGACATACCTTTTTCCCGGTACATTAAACTCTTTCCTATTTATCATATCATATGATTGTGCTTTACGCTCAATCATAATTCTGTTCTTTTTTTCAAATGACTATCTTCAAAAACAGAAAGATTTCATTTTTTACAAGAAAATAGGTGGCTCGTAGGTCACCATAATCAACTTAGAAGAAGGCAAATATTTTTAAGGAGAAGGGAAAATATAACATGGCTACGATTGCGCGTAAAGCCTAATCTTACGATACTTTAGATGAAATAGAAATTTTTGTGATCCGAAGAAATTTTGTATTTTTTCACCTTTTTCCATGTTGTTGGTTTTGCGTTTAGCCCTTTTTGCAATGAGAGTCTCCGCTTTGTCGTTGACCCACGCAAAAAAACTTTGGGCGGATGACAGCATAGTTTGTGAATCTTCCGGAGTTCTGCTATCTTCGGATGCAATGGATAGTCCAGTCTTTGGAGTAGAATTCGCCACGTGTTGTGCAAATATTCATGTATGCTCCGTCACCTTTGCTTTGGGTCTTCTTGATGGTAAGTTTGGGGATTTCCACCGCAACTCCTCTAACACTTTTGACGTTTGTTTGTCATCTATTCCGTCATTGTCCTCTAGCTCCATATAAGTTTCTCCACATAAATCAGATTTTGATCCATTGAAATTGGGGACCAGTACCCGACTCGGCAGCTTCAATGGGTTCAAGTTTGACTCCAAATCGATAAATTTGCGAGTTTCAATAACCAAAAAAAAAAAGAATTCGTAAACACAGCTCTCTAGCACTGACGTCTAAATAGGTTGACAGTCGCCCAACAACTCCGAAGGAAGGTCCTAACCTGTTTCATATGTAATGAAAAAAATACAAAGTCAGAAAATTGTTGGTTGAAATTTTAAGTTAGAAACTTCATAATTTGGGAAATTCATTTGAAAAAAGTGTTCGAAACCTCTACCCCTCTCATACAAAAGTTTTTATTCGACCATTTTTAAGAAATTAATTATCACCAAACCATTAAAAGCTATCAATTTGAAATTTTTTACAAAACTTTCTAAAATATTTAAGGAAAATTTTAAAATTCCCTTTGCGCTTCTACCCCTCCCATAAAAAAGTACTATTTCGACTTATTTCAATAAATGAACAAACTAAAAGCTACGAACTTGAAATTTTGTACGAACAGCTTTCAAGAGAATCGAAATAAAACTTCTTCTACAATGGCGCTACAGCCCAAATCGGGCCTTGGCCTCCTGACCTTCAGGTTCCGTAGCATTTTTTTCATTATTTATTGTGGAAGGGTTGTTAGACCTTCGCACAACCTCCTATCTACGAATTTTTAATTTTTGTAGATTGAGATGATCAAGCAGGCACTATGCTGAAATTATGCGTCGACCGGGAGTTGAACTCACAACCTTCGCATTGTAGACCAACTCGCTACCCGCTAGGCCACACCCTAGCTACGAAATAAAACTGCATCACAAATTTCCAGATTCCCTCACCTCACGACTACCCTAAAATAATTAGAACCTTTTACGCCGATCATTTTTTTTTGCTGCATTTGATGGCACAGACTGATATTAGTTTTAAAAATTTTCAATAACTGAAAAAAATGTTTCTCTACTATAGATGAAGGATCTGTATGTTGTTGAGCTCACTATATCGAATTTTATCACGAACATCGCTCAGAGTTTTAATAGCGGCTCAGAAGAATTACCGTCTGTTGTGCTTAAAAGATGCTGCTCTGCACTTTTATCTCCACTGAGCTACTTATTTAACGCTTCTCTTCTTTGTGAGAGTGACGCTAGTTTTTGAAAATTCTCGATAATAACTCTCCTGTTCAATAAAGGCACAACGAACGAGGTTTATAATTACCGACCTATAGCTAGGCGATCTAATCGGTCAAAATTTTCGTGGCATTTGTCTGTCACGTAATTTAATTTCATTGGAAATCAATAATTAGCCCAACTCAACACGGGTTCACCAAAAGTAGATCCACAATAATGAACCTGATGGAATTTTTCAAATTTTGCGATTCCAGAAAAGCAGGCTTATATACAGAATTCAGCAAAGCATTTGATAAAATTGATCATAACATGATTCACAAGCATTACTCACTCGGATTTCCTACTATTTTTACTACGTAGTCCTATTTCTCTAATCGCACCCAACAAGTGCAATTTCGAGATGCTGTCTCGTGGATTATTCCAAACACATCTGGTGTACCTGAGGGTAGTCATCTTGGTCACCTTCTGTTTGTTTAACTTATTAATGACGTGAGTTTAGTCATCTCCAACTCAAATATGCTGACGATGCAAAAATATTTCGTACCATTACCTGTACGAACGATTATCTATTTTTGCAAATTGACATAAAGCTTTTTTGACTGGTGCACCTTAAACTGTATACCTTTACATGTTAGAAAGTGCACCATGGCAGCTTTTCTTAGAATTAATAATCCATTTAAATTTATCTATGTTTTAGAGGAAATTTCTTTACAGAAATTAAGCATAGTACGCGATTTAGGTGTACTATTTTAAATTTACTTTCAATGACCTTGTTGAAGGGTTAACAGCTCTTCCACAATAAATAATGACCCTGTTAAGGAACCTGAAGGTCAGGAAGCCAATGCCGGATTTGAAATATAGTGCCATTGTTGAAAAAGACCTTGTTAACTGTGTTGTTATCTAACTCCATTTGGGGTTTTTGCAAAACAATAATGTAAGGACTTAAATGAACCTTACATTACAAAGACACTTAACTGTGCTTTTGAACGATTAATTCTCCAATATGCCTGCCCTATTTAGACTCCTTATTACGACAGTCATAAGAATAGAATCGATTCTGTACAGCTAAGATTTTTGATATTTGCCCTAGTGGATCTTTCATGGTCAGACCCAATATGTCTTCCTCCTTATCAAGAACGACTTACGCTGCTTTCGTTGGAGTTACTCTAAGATAGGCAAGTTATTCTTAGTGCGGCAGTTGCAGTTAAATGAATTTTGTATGTATGCTCTCTCCTTCAAAATACTTTATCGATCCTTAAGAGGCTACGCAATTCTCGACATTCCGTTCCATTGAAATAATTACGGCTAGCACAAACCAATAACTGGCAACATTGATTTTAATCTTAATATTTCTAACTTAATATTGCCTAAATTGCGTATTGAATTCCCACGCATCCTCCAAGAATATTAATGTTGCACCTGACTTATTGCCAAATATTTTTCTTTGATCCCCATTTTTTCCGCAATTAAATCAATTTTCAAGCAGTCTCGAAACCACCATCCATCAAATTTCAAGATTCCATCAAAAAGAAACTCTCTTATTAAGCTAAAGCTTTAAATTACTGTCTCCGTAATTACATTACTCAAGTTGTCTGCATCGGAAAACTCACCTGAGACACAAGGCATGAATAAGTTATATGAAAAGATGAAAATTCAACATAAATCTCTACAACATTTCCTGCCTTTTGCCTCGAGTCTTGTTTCATTTTCATTTGTTGCTTGCTGAAAAAAAAAATTATGAAAACATCTTTAAACTAAGCAACAACCTCTGCAGCAATGCAAGATACACACGTATGCTCATACTTGTGGGACTGTATCGTGGCATTCATTAGTCTCCTGAAAGCGACATTGTCTAATGACTTCCTGGCATCCTTAAAGAAAAGCTCACAAAAGCGTGAGATGGGTGCACAGTGTAGAATCCTTGTGTGCATCCTTGATAGCACGTACATTACGAATTCAAGAAAGAGAAATGTCACATGAGCTAATGCATTCCTTTGCGCTTGCATGCACAATAAGTATATATACTGCTTCGCACTAAATATAAAATATGTTTGTCTATCATTGACCTTCTGTGTACACAACTTGACAGAACGTCAGCCTAAAGTGCAAACGTGAATGTCCTTTCAAGTGATAACATTTCTGGGTAATTTCCGGAGAATAAACCACAAGAAGGAAATGAAAACTTTCGTGTATTTATTGCCGTTTGCTGCGAGATAAAACTCTGGGCGCCATTTTTATTAGTTTCATCAATAAACTTTTATGGATCTTCCGTTTAATATTTTTAGTTATAAAAGTTTTACTGACCATTTCGAAACTACTGGAAGTGTTATTGCAACTGATTCAGAAAATTACTTATTCGGTTTACGACCAGTTCAGATCCGTCATTGAAATTCCAAAATTTGGCATAAATTTAAATATTTGATAAAACTACTATCGAATCGAATTCAAAGAATTTACTTCGTTGAGAAAATTTATATTCAACAGAAATTATTCTTATTGTTTTAGGTTTTGAAAACAAACATTTTGGTAGCCAGAATTAATTTGGTTATATTATATTTTTCGCCGAAATTCAAACAAGACTAAGTTTTTATATAGGATATGCCAACGATTTCGTCATTATCATTAGAGGCAAATATGATTTAATAATATCGGAAAAGATACAATCAGGCTTAGAGATGATAATGAACCTGTGTCAGTGTAAGAACTTGAACATCGACCCAAGTAAGACTGATATAGTACCATCTACAAATCATGAAACACCAATACCCTTTTCAGATGAGTAAAATATCTAGGTGTTATACTGGATAGCAAACTCAACTGGAACAAACACATATAATGGACTCATGCCAAAGAACTAAGGATATTTTGGGCATGCAAATGCTCATTTGGCAGAAAATGGGGATTACAGCCCAATATGATCTACAGGTTCTATAAAACAATCATCACACCAATAGTCAATTACATATCAACGATATGGTGGACTAATATTTTACAACAAAAAGCACAGCTTACGCAACAAAAAATCCAAAGGCTAGCTTGTCTTGGTATCACAGTAGCAATGAAAGCCTGTTCTACGACGGCAATGGAAATGTTTGATACATCTCCAAATAAAAGAGAGGTTTTACGCATACAGAGGGAAAACAATTACAAATCTGGGAATTTTAGAGGTCACCTCAAAGTTCTAAAAGATCCAAAAATAGGGGTTCTAACATCCACACTATCGGACGCTATGCCGACAATATCCAACTTTAAAACCCCCTTCAAAGTTATAATCAGATGACGCAAGGACTGGCCATCTATGCTACCTGAAATGAAAGAGGAATCAACCACCTGAAATAGGGATTGCTCACGCACCTCTGAGGGGAGTGGAGTTGGAGTTAAAGGTCCTCATTTTTCGGTTTCAAAACCACACGGCAAATAAGCCACAACCTTCCAGGCTGAGCTAATGACAGCGGAACTATGCAACGAAGAGAATATAAGGAGAGCTCATCGCAACAAATCTATGTATATCCTATCGGATAGTAAGGCGGCTCTCAAAGCCCTAGCATCCAATAAACACTGATCCAGGATAGCCTGAGACTGCTTTCAAAACCTAATCATCTTGAGAAAAAGGAGCGATGTAACCTTTATGAGAACAGGACATATGGGAATTGAGGGAAATGAAGAGGCGGATCGCCTTACAAAAAACGGCGCAGAAACAAATTTTATTGGTTCAGAGCCATTGTGCGGAAAACTAAAAGGGCACTCCAACCCTACACTTAGAAAGTGGGTTGAGCAAGAGCATAAAACCTACTGGAATAGACTTCCAGGCTTATCAATCTCAAAAAAACTAATACTACCACAAAAAAACAAAGTGAAGGATATTCTACAATTCTGCAAGAGTGATATTAGTACTCTAAAGGGCCTAGTGACGGGGCACAGTGGAGTAAACCACCACCACAAAAATATGGGTTTAGCTGAAACCGGCATCTGCCGTTTCTGCCTCGAAGACTCAGAAACGACAGTACACATCCTATGTCACTGTGAAGCAGTATCTAGGGAAAGACATAATCTTCTCGGAAAAGGTTTCCTTTCTACCGAGGAACTAGCCAACATGACTCCCTTAAAGATACTTAAATTAGCCAAAGCTATTTAGATATGGTAGAATAAAGAGGCAATATACGCCTAATAGGCCGAGAAGGTCGCAGTGCTCTCACGTGTTCCCCTTGTAAAAAAAAAAAGTTTTTATATATTTTTCCTTCTCTCGTCATTTTTTCTCATCTCCATAATATGAAATTGTGAAACATAATGATGGAAATTTCAGCCATAAAAAATATGAAAAACAGCAATAATAAATAATTTATGGGATCGATTTTTGAGCAGAAGCAAAATGCTAAGTGTGTGTTCGTACATAAATGTTCATGTATTTCTGACATGAAACTCAGATATAAATAATTGCTGATTGAAATCCCTTTACTTTGAAAGTGATAGACTTATCATTCAGCAAAGAAAGTGTCGGCTTGCAACATGGAAATTGACTTTTGAACTGTTATGTTATTTAGGAATAAATTGGATTTTTAGTTACAAAAATATGTAGAAACCTATAAGTTGCGAATGCAAAATATTATTTTTTAAGAGTCTACTTAGGCAGTTTGTAAGATAATTTTTTTTGTAAAGGAAAAGGTTAATGGAAATGTGTGTATTGGATCTTTTCTAGAGCAGTGGAAGATTACAGAGAGTCTTGAATCAGCAGGGCCCTCGAAGAAAACTAACAGCGTCCCTGAGGACGCGGGGATCTGTACATAATTTGGTGCATCAGGCGTCCTGAAAATATGCTTAGATTGGGGAGTTTTAACCTTACAGGAGCTGTGAGAGCGTGTCCCACAACAACAATGAGCTTGTTTTTATTTTCGATACCATTATCCTTATCCTATTCCAACCTGATACATCAAAAACATCATCAGATAATGGAGAAAGCAACGGTGAAATTATAATTTACTCATCCTTTCGAAAGACATGCTAAGCAATTATTTCTAAACCTTATGACCAAATAACTCAACAACTTTTCCATTTAAACTGGAAAATTCGAATCATTACTCAAATACTGAAAGAATATGAAACAAGGACACATTAAGAAAGAAAGCACCTATGCTGGCGAAAAACGCAGATTTCACTTCTTGGTGATTGAGACCTTCCAGTATAAAAATAATAAATAATAAGCGCATGCACAGGAGCTCATATCGTCACTCAAAACTTTAAAAAATAATGACCATTCGTTCACCGTATAGCACAAGAAAGCTTAAATTGTAAATGAGTTATTTTTGTTGAAAACGAAAGATTAAGCTTGTGATACGGCTAAGTCTTTCTACGCTTTCATCTCATCGTACAAAATCACACAGTTTTATGAAATCTAAAATTTCATCGCTGTCTTCGCAGCAAAAATAATAAAATCCACTCGCTCCTTCTACAACTTGTCATATCAATATTCCAATTCTTCAATTCATAATATGTATTATTTTCTTAGTCCTTATCAAATCTATACATATAAATATAATTGTAGTGTCTGTCTGTTATTTGCTTATAAATGGCTATAAGTTAGTTTTTTGAGTTATTTTAGCACTAACTAAGCATAAAAACGCATTTTTGAAATTTTTGTCTGTCTGTCTGTCTGTCTGTCTGTCTGTCTGTCTGTCTGTCTGTCTGTCTGTCTGTACGACCGCTTTTCACGCACAAACGGCTGAACCGATTGTAATGAAACTTGCACAGTTTGTTAGGTGTCCATCGGAATGAAATCTGCACTTGGTTTCATTTCACTCCCCTCACGCCTTCTACCCCCTCCCATACAAAGTGACTCATTTTCAAAATATGTATTAATCAAATTTTCTTGGAAACCATAAAAGCTATTAATTTGAAATTTGGAATATATTATTTCTATTATAAATGCAGTCTTTTGGTCTACAAATTGTTTGAGTTTCCTCACTCCTTTCACCACCTCCCATACAAACTACACTTTTTCATGAATTACTTTACACCAAATTTCTCAGTACGTGTAACTTCCATCGAGCTAAAATGTTGTATTAAATCCTTAATTAACATTATTATTAATATCGGGAAAAAATTAACCGATTAGCTTCACTCCTTCTACCCCCTCCCATACAATGTGACACAGTTCCAAGACTTCACAAGAATTTGATTTTCTTGAAAAGTCTCAATGTTACTGATCTGAAATTTCAAATATATCAATTGCATGCTATTTATAGTTGTTTTTCGAAAAATCACCAGAAACCCCATTCTCCTTCCACCACCTCCCATATAAACCGCACTTTTTCATGAAATACTCTAAGCGAATTTTCTCAGTACATTTAAATTTCATCGAGGTAAAAATTTGAACTTAATCCTTAATTAGCATTATTATTAATATCGTGAAAAAACTTAACCGAGTAGCTTCACTCCTTCTTCCCCCTCCCATACAATGAGACACATTCCACGACTATACAATAATTCGATTTTCTTGAAAAGTATGAATGATACAGATCTGAAATTTAAAGTATATCAATTGCATGATAGTTATAGTTGTTTCTCGAAAAATCACCAAAAACCCCCCACTCCTTCTACCACCTCCCATACAAATTGCACAATTTCATTAAATTCAATGCACTAAGTTTCTCAGTGTCTACTCAATTTTTGAAGCTTAAATTTGGTACAAAACATTTTTATAGCTACTCTAGCATGATGTGAAACAAATTAGTTCAGTGCTGTCACCCCTTCTACCACTCCCCATACAAAATTTCTTAGCACCGCAAAAATTTCGATTTCATCTATACATAGTATCGTATGATTGGGCTTTACGCACAATCGTAGTCCTGTTATGTTTTCAAGCTTAATGTTATTTTATTTTTTTTTTTTTAAATAACATCATCTACAATTATTCACATGTCCTTAACGTTTTCAACACGTATATGATCTCTAATCACGGGTTTGATTTGATCACGAACCTGTGCCATAAAAATGGGAGTATCATGCTTTCATGCTTCATAATTTATGGTTCTGATTCCAACAATATACAAACCATTTTCTTCAAAGAGCCATTAAAGTAAGCAGATTATATATCCCACATAATATATTACTAACTACACTCTCAAAAATTGCTTATTGTTGCTATTTTTACGCGGACGAAGTCGCGGGCGTTTGCTAGTATATAATAAAATCTTTCAAACGCGAAAAAGAGGGGAAAAAAAAATAATTTAAATAAAAGCAAATAATTATTTTTTTTAAGACAACTTTATTTAAGAGATTTTATTTATTCTTAAATGCGACCAACTAAACGGAACTCTGACTAAAGACTGACTTACTTTTCTTATTCCCGAGTTAAATTTCAATTTGGCGATAAGGTGCTGCCACGTGACTTGATGTCGGTGTGAAAGGAATGTTTCCCACGAATGATTTTCTGCTGCGTGTGCTGGGAAATTGTCTTTCAGCGATTTTCCGTCGTGCAGCTATGCGATTAGCATTTTACGCGAATGGAGAGGTTGTCTTCTCGGATGACTTATCCGGTGACTTAACCATATTAAGGTTTAGGTTTAGGTTGTAGGAGGGTGGTTGCATAGAACCACAAGCACTGAGGCCATCTAGTTGGGCCCATTGTACTCCCCCTATAGTTATGAGTTGGAAGTCACTCCTCTTGCTCTAACCACTTGGTTCGGTTCGCATTAACAGGCTCGAATGTTGGACGCCTCTGAGGTCGTCTAGTTCTGAGAAGAATCTAGAGCCTAAGCAAAGGAGACGACTGTTGGAGATTTGCGGACAGTGACAATGATAATGTTCGATAGATTCTTCGTCTTCCTCGCAACCTCTGCACAAGCTGTCGCTCGCGATTCGCATCCTAAATGCGTGCAGCCTTAGCAAGCAATGGCCTGTGGTCAGGCCGACAATAGTTCGGATACTGTAGCGACTACGTTGTAACAGCTGAGCTGTAATATTTTTGTTCGGTTCTTCCCAAAAGGATTTGGCCGTTTTACAGCTTTCCAGCTGCCGCCACCCCGCCAAGAAAGAATCCAAAATAGTCTGTTTGAAGCTAGTCTTCAGCACTGTTGGTGCTACATCGACTGACTTCCTAGTGGAATTGATGTTAGCAGATCCTTACCGTGCAAGCGTATCTGCCGCCTCGTTACCTAGCAGGTCACTATGACCCGGTATCCATATTAGAAAAACTTCCGTTATGGCCGCTAGGCGATTTAAATTGTGTCTACAGATGGACACTAGTTTGGATGTAGTCCTGTAGGATTGGAGTGCCTGGAGCGCAGCCCTGCTGTCCGAGAAAATGTAACAATTTCCGAGACTGTTCTGCTTATCAAGAATTATTTTTGCACACTAGTTAATGGCTAATACTTCTGCTTGGAACACTGTCGAGTGTTCTGGAAGATGAAATGAAGTTTGGATGTCGAGGTCGTGGGAATAAATCCCTGCACCTGTCCCCTGGCTAGTTTTAGATCCGTCCGTATAGAGATGAGAACCTATACAGGTGCTGAGTATCGTATTTGTTGCCCATTCGTTTCGTTCAGGAAACTTAATATGAAACTTCCGTTTCTCAACCTGCGGTTGGTTCATGCAATCATACTCGCGGTCTAAAAGGGAGTTTGCGTTTCTAATGACGTTTAGAATTTGTCCATGACCAATTTGTGGCGCTGACCACGATTTAGTGGTTTTTAATCTAATGGCTGCCAGGCCCGCTGCTTCTTTTATAAAAAGATCAAGTGGGGGTAGTGAGAGAATCACCTCCAGAGCTGCAGTCGGTGTGGTTCTAAGGGCACCTGTTATGCACAGACATGCCATCCGTTGGATCAGCTGTAAGGGTGCCAGGTTGGTTTTTAGTACCATCGCCGGCCACCACACCAGCGCACCATAGCAAATAATTGGTCTAACAATACTGGTATACATCCAGTGGATGAGGTGCGGCTTAAGGCCCCATCTCAAACCGAATGTCTTCTTGCAAGCGAAGAAGGCTACTGTAGCCTTTTTTGCTCGTTCCTGAATATTGGCCTTCCAGGATAATTTAATTGTTGTGCGAAGGGCTAACAGTTGTGCGAAGGGCTAACAACCTTTCCACAATAAGTAATGAAAAATGTTGAGGAACCTGAATGTCAGGAGGCCAAGGTTCGATTTGGGCTGTAGTGCCATTGTAGAAGTAGAAGAAGGATAATTTGCTATCAAGAATTAGGCCTAAATATTTAACTTGATTCGAGAGGACCATATTGATTCCTCTAATGTTTGGTGGATTGAAAACATATGGTCTTCTTCTTCTGGAGAAGAGGACCAGTTCTGTTTTTTGTGGGTTAATAGTAAGTCCTTTATCTAGTGCCCAGCTATCTAACAGTTGTAAAGCGGATTGCATGAGGTCTCCTAGAACTTGCTCAAACTTACCAGTTGGCATGATGACAAGATCGTCTGCATATGCTATTGTGGGGTAGCCGTTCTGATTTAAGATGGAAAGGGGTTCATTCACTGTTAGGACCCACAGGAGAGGTGATATTATTCCGCCCTGTGGCGTTCCTTTGTGAACAGAGCCCTTCCTTGTCTCTTCACCCATTCGTGCTACGATTTTCCGCGAACGAAGAAGCTTTGCTATCCATGCAGTCAGGAGACGTTCCACACTATGGCTACGCAAGACCTCAAGTATGGCGTCAATGTTGACGTGGTTGAACGCGCCTTCCACGTCTAGGAAGGCACCGAGTGCAACCTCTTTTTGATGGAAAGCTTTCTCTACGGCGGCTACCGTCACATGCAAGGCGGTGTCAGTAGATCTACCTTTCAGATAGGCGTGTTGGTGGGGGCATCTAACCGAGAGGTTCAGATTTGCCCGTAGGTAGCTGTCCACCAGTCTTTCTAGGCCTTTAAGAAGGAACGAAGTCAGGCTGATGGGTCGAAAAGCCTTCGGGATGTTGTGGGAGGCTCTACCTGGTTTAGGTATGAAAACTACCTTAACCTCTTGCCATAACTTCGGTATGTAACAAAGACTGATGCATGCTTTATATATGTCTACCAGGTACTGAATTATTGTATTATCCGCGTTCTGGATCATTGCGGGATAGACTTCGCCCAGCCCTGGTGACTTGTAATGTTTGAAGGAACTGAACGCCATTCCTATGTTTCCTGGTGTCACGGCTGTATCTACTAGTTCTGAGTTAGCTAGAATGCGATCGGCACATGAACTTTGTGGTGGGGGCTCAAAGCAACCAGGGAAATGCGTTTGCATTAAAAGTTCAAGTGACTCGCCGCTAGACCCCGTCCATGAACCATTGCCTTTATCCAGTAATTCAGGCATGTATTGGTCTTTGGATAGGGTCCTCTTTATCCTAGCAGTTTCGTTGACGTTATCGATTTCTTCACAGAATCTCTTCCATGAATTTCGTTTGACGGCTCTTAGCTGTTTTTTATACAGTGTAAGTGCTGCTTTGTATTTGTCCCAGTCTGTGTCAAGTTTGCTGGAGTTAGCTTTATTAAAGAGTTTCCTTGCTCGTTTTTTCAGGATATCGAGATCGTTATTCCACCAGACAGTGCTCTTACTATCTTTGGCAGACTTCTGAGGGCAGGAACTCTTGTATGAGTTTGTTAGTATATTTGTTAACATACCCACTCTTTTATCTAAGGAATCTGTTGTTTTTATTGGGTAAGGAACTATTGCCGGTAGTCTTTGGTTTATAAGCTCCTGATATTTAACCCAATCAGTTCTTGCTGGATTCCTGTACAACCGGCTATTTTTTGTTGATCCCACTATTTCAAATCTTATCCACATGTGGTCTGACAAGGATGGTTCTTTCGAAACTTCCCAGTTGTGGACCATTAGTGATTTAGAGTTAGTTGCAAGAGTCAGGTCGATAACCTCGCTTCTTGCTCTATTTATGAAGGTGGGACTGTTACCAACATTACAAACATTTAGATTGTTCATGCTAAGAAATTCTAGAATTGATTTACCGCGATCGTTGCAGTCTGTGCTAGACCAGTAGGTGTGATGGGCATTGGCATCACAACCTATTACCAAGTCCCCTGTGTTGGACTGGACAAGCTGGCACAGGTCAGTCGTTGGAACAACTCTTGCGTCGTATGGCTGGTATGATGAAACCAGCTTAACTGGCTTCGGTGTTCCGTTAAGAGACCTCTCCCAAAGCGTCGTTGTTTGGTCTGGGCTGCTGAATTGCGGAATTAAAGTTAATTTTGGTGCTTTTTTGCAACGACACATGTCCGTAGCTTACCTGTTTGGGGTCCGTGAAGGACCGTAAAAGTTTTATTGCACCATCCTAGAATGTGGTTAGAGCCACTCAACCATGGTTCCTGGACAAGTGCAACATCCGAGTGACCTCTTAAGAGGTGTTATTGAAGAGTAGCGGTCGCTGCTCTACTGTGATGTAGATTGGCTTGGACCACTCTCAGTTTGTCGGCTTCTGAAGTTGGCCGCGTTTGGTTTCGGTAATTTGAAGTGAACTTTATTGAGTCCACAATCCGCGAAACCTTTCGCTGCAGACAACTTTTGCATAGAGCTTTGGTCGATTCCGAGAACAAGAAGTTGGCCCTTATCATTTTATTCTCTATGGAAAAGCTTCCATACCTCCGTAGAAAGGTTATTTTGCAGCTTAATATCCTGCAATAGGATTTCAGGGTCTTCAATGATACCCGGGATCCAAACAGACACTTTTGTCAGTCTAGGAGCCTCGGCACCTTCCACCACCTGTAGCTTGATGTCCTTCAAGAGCTCGTTCATCTTGGGAACCGCCTCCTGAAGGAAGTCCAGAGTGTTTTGGTCCGCACAAGTTATCCTAAGATAACCTGGCTCGAAGTCATACTTCAAAAAGCTTGTTTAGCTGGTGGATTACCTAAGAGGTGTTCCCTCAGAATGTTCCTCAATGAAGAGTAGATCTGAGGCCTCACCGACTCTGGTATGATGCCTAGCAAGTCATTGGTATTGATGACTGCCGCCTGGAGGGAACTCCTAGCGACGTCGCTATAGGTAGCCGATCTCAGCTGTTTCTTTTTTGTTGCAGGTATCGGCGTATTACTATCGTCCGATTGGATACGCTTATGTTTCTGCTTCAGTGGTTCCAGCTTCTTACCGGCGACTGTGCCCGCGGACAAGGGTTCTTTGGCTTTGCCAGAGGCGGTGCCATGAACCGATCGTCCCGAAGCCAGCGGGGATGAAGCTATTTGAACCACTTCGACATTTTCCACTGACGGCTGCAAAATGGGAGTTTCAGCTGATTGGGGACCCGGACTCAAGCTATGAGTCTTGTTTCGTTGGGCTACCCTTCTCAGCATATTTCTCCTACTTGTTGCCAGTTTCTGAACCATGGCGCAATCCGTTGCAATGTTTGATACTCCTTTCAGCGGAGTGGTCGGAGCTTGTAAGGACTCCTTCGCAGGAGGCTTTACTACTCTGTCCACATTCGCTTCGGAAGTACTGGCTTTATTAATCAGCGACGTTGCTGGGGTCATAAGACCTTTCGCCTCGTCTCTGATCACTTCGGCCGGCACGCTGGCTGGGCGTGAAGCTTCTGCAGTTCGTGAATCGTCCGTCCCGGACAGTCGACTCAGAATTGCAGCCACTTTAGCCTCTACCGCATTGTCAAACTTCGCTTTTGCAGTTTTCCTTTTTTGGGTGGTTGTAGCACGTCGACGGGCTCGGTTGCTAATTCCACCTTGAGGGGTTTGGATCGTCTCAGTAGCAAGGTCAGCCGAGATAGTTGTGCAGGATATTGTCGACGTCGAAGTGTGACCAACATCCATACTCATCTCCATCGGCTTACTCGTTTCTGAGTCTGCATCCTATAATGCCATTAAAAAAACGAGATCACTGAGCTTTGACATTGAAGACTCAGTACGCTGGGTGTTTGCCAGTAGCACAGCACTACTAGAACCTGGTTGCACCGTTCTAGTAGCTCCCGAATCGCGTTCGGACCCGGTGATTTTAGCACCCTCTTTTGCCGGGGACTGATGGCCAATACGGGGGGACTCCATCTCATAGTTTTTTTTAGGCTGGTTCGCGGCATGGTTTTTACAGGAAAGATATTTGCTGCCATATCCTCCCCAACATGTTCATTCATTTGGGCTCACAACGTGGCAGTTGCCTACGTGTGTCCGATGAGCTTGTTGAAGAGAGTATAACTGTCAAACTTAATTCCTTGCTATTGCCATGCTAACCGCGGACGAGGGTCTTGCGACACACCGCGGCGTCCTCCATCCACCACCTGAGGACGCGCCTGATAGGTTGCTCAACCCACAGGTAAACCATATTAAGCTATTTGGTATAATAAAATTACTTAAAAATTCCAATAAAAAAATTTCTGGAGACTGCCCGGAACTTGGTTTTCAGTTCGTACCCCTGAAGTGCGAAACCCGCTACTGTTTTGGGGCTTTGATTCTTTTCAATCGTAGCATAATCACAGGATATTTTGAGTATACCATATATGTATTGTTGGATGTTAGCCCTAGTCAAATATGCGCTGTCTTCCACTGTACTCTCTATTCGCTCATCATGCAATCAATACGCGCGTACGGACACCACAAAGAACTCTGTGGGACTGGATCAGAATGTCAAGGTCTACACCCAAACATAAATATACGCGCTATTATCAGCCATAGAAAACATCTGAATTGTATTCTCCTCATCATGATGGAGGACAAAAAAATAACACTGGGAGCGAAGAGAAGCGTCCGACTGCGATCGGGTAAACTCGGGCGATGATGAAATGCTTCATGGAAAACAATAACAGCAACACGTATGGGTTCGCATGAGCGAGAAAGGATTCAGATAACGATGAAAAGCAATTCACAGCGATTTACATGACAAGGGGAACGAAGAAAACCGACTGTGGTCGATGGCAAACGAATAGCGAACGTGATACGAACGAATAGAAGGCGATATAAGTAGATCAAGCGTTCGTGAAACAGTGAAGTTGAGTCGAGACTTAGAAGCGAAAGAGTCTAGTTAAAGCGATCGATGAGTAGTCGAGATAAAAGACAAGCGAAAGATTTAGAAGCGATAATTTGTAATGGGAAGTTTAAAAAAAGAAAGTTTTGTGGTGGATTAAAAGTGATATCGTTATTTTATTTTCACTTAAAATCCAGCGACGCCTTGCGTAATTCCATATGATTCCATGAAGATTTTTGATATGGATTGAACACTTGGACTGCTAATACAATTTCAGAGAATAAAGCCAACACTTAAACTAATTAGTTTCATGGAATGATTAGAATCAGAATAGAAAGTTTATCATGAGAAGAGTGCTTGCATAAATAATATTACACGAATTATTACGTCACATATTACGTTTGAATTTCATTACGTGAAGAGAAAATAACCGAGAAAATCGGTCCCTACTCATCCCATTCAATTCTTGTCACTATATCAAACTTTTTAGCAAAACACTCAGGTCTGATTTAATTTTTCGCTCTTTTTATTATTTCACCAGCTTAGAATGCTCTGAATTAAAACGAATTTTAACAAAACCCATTAAGGTTAATTTTCAAAACACCGTAGGGATAATGGAAATTCCTTATTCAAACGAAACGTAATTGCAATGACTCCAACTCGCAGAAGTATTACGTTTCCTTTTATGAAAACACTGCAAATTTCAGTTCTGTTTATAAATTACATTCTTGCAAAAATTTCCATCATGAAAAAGTTTTCCATTTCGTTACAGTGTTTGTTTGTTATTTCCCTTTTTACTTTGTTATATTCAATGAAATTTCAAGTTTGAAATTTTCTCTTAAGGTTTTTATTGCGAGTATCTTAGAACAGTCTTAAGTTACCTTATAATTGGAATTGTTATTGGATCTTAGCCCTCGACTACATCGTTCCAGATAAAAAGCTATTGGCACGCAAGAAACAGATTTTATTAAAGTGAATGTCGGAATGTATAAGTTGTATTAAAAATAATAGGTAAACTCGTAAGTGAAGAAGATTTTTAATTTAATCTTTCTGGTCTGATTTAGCCCGGTATCAGGAGACTGCATTGGAGCAGCTTGTATTTTAAATAAATTATAAGCTTGGTTATTCTCAAAGGATAAGAAGTGAACAAGGTGATAGATTTATAATACTTTGGCAACATTGTCAGCGTAAACGCGAAAAGGGATGTTGAGGCTCGTATAAATTCATTACGCAACATTTCTCATTCATTTTCTGGAATTACTCTTCAGAATTTTCCGACTTTTTCTATCTCCTTTTCTGAATTGCTTTCTTTTAAAAGCGCCATTCATTACTGTCTCAAGTATACTTTTGACATGCATAAGATTCTTTCATGAATTTAATAAATGTAGAGAAGTGATATGAAGGATTTTTTTTTCTATACCTATAACTACGAGTTTGAACTAAACTAGAATTTTTTAGATGTCTTAAATTTCTAGATCACTTCCATATAAGAGTTTGCGTCACATCTTTATCGATTTTCATTCGATTTTCTTTAAAGACTATAATCCTAACGAGATGCTTACAAGATAAATATGGCATTGCCTGTGTTCAGTGTGTTGGACACAGCTCGTAGTGGTAATCCAAGCCCCAGATGTAATCGTTTATTGCTAAGCTACATAAATGAGAATGCCACTCGGATTACATAATCCAGAACTTATCGATTAGAATGAAAAGTTTTGTAATATTATCTGTAGATCTCTTCTCTTGATAATGCATTGCTTATAGAGAACGTTGTAAAATCGTATCTTTCTAAGTAAGAAGTAAGATTGGAATGTTTATACTCCAAATGAAATCTGAGAGTATATTTTGTTTGTCTTATCGTTTCTAACGCTAAGAAATAATGCTTGGACAGAGTTACCCACCAAGGGTACAGAAATATTTGGTGTCGCTCAAAAGCCTTGATTTTGAGTGACCGTCTATCTGTATGCTTATCTGTCTGTCTGTCTATCTGTCCCTCTGTCTGTTAGTCTGTCTATAAGAAAACTCTCGAAAGCTCTGAGCTATAGTACTGAAATTTGTTTTATATTATTTTTAGCAAAAAAACAAAGTTGAAGCTCATGAACTGCACTTCCCACTCCTTCTATCCCCTCCCATACAAATGTCGTAAAATATCGAAACTTTGAGAAAATGATTTATCTCTGAAACTATTGCCGCTATCGACTTGAAAATGAAGTCAAAGTATAAGGATATGAATATAATTATCATCAAAAAACTCCTTTTACAAATGCATAATTTTTAAAATTGCATTTCTTCGATTTTCGTTGAAACTAGCAAAGCTAAATGTAAGAAATTCTACGGGAATTATTATACTCTAGATGAAATCTGAGAGTATATTGTGTTTACCTTACCGTTTGTAACGCTAAGAAGTAATGCTCGCACAGAGCCGTTGCCGCTCAAAAACTTCGATTCCGAGTTGCTGTCTGTCCGTCTGTCCATCTGTCTACAGCATAACTCTCGAACGCTTTGAGCTATCGTGCTGAAATTGGTTGTGTGTCATTTTTAGCAAAAGAGAAACTTTAAGTTCGTGAATGAGCCACATCCCCCCCACTCCTTCTACCCCCTCCCATACAAATTTCACGAAATTCAGAAATTTTCAGAAATTGATTTTTCTTTGAAACTATTTAAGCTATTGATTAGAAATTTAGGTCAAAGTAAAACGATATAGATCTCATTAATATGACGGAATATTCATCTGATCCCGTCACTCCTTCTGCCCCCTCCCATACTAATGCATAATTTTGAAAAATGCAGTTTTTCGATTTTCATTGAAACTAGCAAAGTTATAAAAACGAATTTTTGCCAAAATTAATTTTATTATAATTGCAATCAGAATTGAAAAAATTATCAACTTCACCTCACTCCTTCTACCCCCTGTCGTATAAATTTCACGAAATTTTGAAATTTAAATTAAATTATTTTTCTTCGAAACTGTTAAAGCTATCAACTTGATATTTTGCATAACGTATAAAAATAGAAATATCAATAACGAGAAAAAAATGTGTTTTGATCCGTGCACTCCTTCTACCCCCTCCCATACAAATGTATAATTTTTGTTAAGTGCATTATATCGATTTCCATTAAAACTAGAAAAAGTATAAACTTGAAATTTTGCCAGAATTTGTTTTTTAACAATTGCAATAAATTCTAAAAAAAATTATCAGCTCCTCTTCACTCCTTCTACCTCCTCCCATACAAATATCTGTATTATAAATTCAAGAAAAGCATTTCTGCTTTGAATATATTAGAACTATCGAATTTGAAATTGAATCAAAGCGTGGTGATAAGGATGATGATAAGCAGTTTCAAAATCATCTTAAACGCTCCACTTCCTCTGCCGCCTCCCATACAAATTCCTCAATTTCAGGAAAACTATGTCCAATTGAAAATAATGAAAGCTACAAACCTTAAATTCAGCACGAAATATTTCGCATACCACATTAGGTGTCATATCCAAAAATTACAAACCTTCCTCCTCTCCTTCCACCTCTCATACAAAAATCACTTTTAATTATTTAAAAGAATTGGAGGTGACATATTTTCCGGTACATCGACCTCTTTCTCATTTCATCTAGAGTATCATATGATTGGGCTTTACGCCCAATCATAATTCTTTTATGTTTTTTCTTATAATTGAAATCAGTTTTTAAAAAAAATATTATTATTAATTATGAAAATAAAAAACTGAAATTTTTTGGTCAATTTAAACTGAAATGGGTGCTAGCCATAAAAAATAGCGTAATTGGAATAGGAATTAGTGAAAGTTAGTATGGCTATAATTCCAATCTTCTGAAGAAAAGAATTAAAGTTGAGTTTATAGTTAAAAATAAACTGCCAACAAGTCGGGCGAAACTTTATTATTCTTGGGACAAGTTGCGGATGAGTGGAAAGTCAATATGCAGGTTAGAGTGGTTAGAGTGGTTAGAGAAGGCTAAGTGAAAGGGAGTTCTTGGGCAGGGCTGTTGTCAATTCAACAATATTTAGTTCGTATTTGCAAGTTTGGGTTTTTATGAGGGAGGGGGAGGAGGGGTAATAGTAAGGGTGGGAGGATGTTAATAGCTTTTTAATTAATTGCTTGAATCACGTCCAATATTCTTTGTATAGAATGTGTTTCATAGACGAAGTTGCATAGAATTTTCATAAAATTCGATGTATTTTTCATTTACGAAACCGAACATTTGTATGGGAGGGGGTAGAGAAGATAAGGGAATCGTAAAATTTGATATGTAGTTTTATTTCGCTTCTCTTGTAAGGTGCTTGTATAAAATTTCAAGTTCGCAGCTGTTAGTTTGTTGGTTATTAGTTGATTTAATGAAATGGGATGAAATCATAGTTTTGTATGGGAGGGGGTAGAAGGGCAAGCGCGATTTCAAAACTTTTAAAGCAACTTCATTTGAATTAGTTTTTTGAGTTTTTACGCAAAATTTGAAATTGATAGCTTTTAAGAGTTAGCTGATAACTGAATTCTTAAAAATGCTCGAAAAAATAATTTTGTATGGGAGGTGGTAGAGGAGGTAGGGAAATCGAAAAACTTGTGATGCAATTTTCTTTCTTTTCTATTGTAAGGTGCTTGTACAAAATTTCAAGTTCGTAGCTTTTAATTTGTTGGGTATTAGTTGATTTAATGAAATTGGTCGAAATCATACTTTTGTATGGGAGGGGGTAGAAGGGCAACCGCGATTTCAAAACTTTTTACGTAATTTCATTTCAATTATTTTTGTAAGCTGTTACGCAAAATTTCAAATTGATAGCTTTTAATAGTTAGGTGATAATTGATTTCTTAAAAATGGTCGAAAAAATAATTTTGTATGGGAGGGGGTAGAAGTCTTAAAGGTTTTAGACCAGTGAATACTTCATATATTTAGGCATTTTTTTAAAATTCATTTCGCAAATTTTCAAGTTTCTACCTTAAAATTTCACTCAAAAATTTTCAGTTTATGTGTTTTTTTCAATGCACATGAAACACCTTGTGCACGTTAGACCGGGGGGGTCGGTTTATAACAATTATGGATCAAGTTATTATTATTTTTTTATAAAAATCAAATAGATGTATCCACATGCAAAATTTAAACTCTGTAACTTTCACCAGCGCCCTAAAAAAATTACTCAAAATTTTCGACATTTTTGCTTATCACCTCCCTCCCTTTACACCTCCCAACTTAAAATTTTTACCAAAATTAAACATTATATAGTTCTATAATCTGACAAATTTTTCATTTGATATCTGTACTCTTTTTTGAGATATAAGGATTTGTAATTTTGAAAAGTGCGCCATTTTTGAAATGCTCTCCATTTCCCCCCACTACTATTATTTCAACATGTTATATATTTTTTGGATTATCCTAGTATAGCTTAATACAAGTTTTAAGTTTCAATTACATAGCTTAAGAGATAGTTGAGATATTCATTTTTAAGTGTTTTTCTTTGCACCCCCCCTGACCATCCCCCTTACAATAATTAGCCATTTTCTAAGCTGATTCCAATGGAACTATATGTTGCCTTGATGGTTCCAAAATATTAATTTTTTACAATAAGTAATTTCGAAGATATTATCATTTGAAAAAACAATTCGGCTGACAATTTGTTTTTAGCCCCCCCTTTTCGGACGCCAATGGATAAAAAAATAAAATTATTTTTAAAAGTTGTCCCACAAAACCTTCTATATGTATGTTGATTTTTGGCTTCGTAGGTGTAACCATGGTTGAGATATTTGAGTTCGTATTTTTTGGTTTGAGCGCTCCCCCCGCCTCCCCCTGAACCCGTACACCCCCCAAAATGGGTATCCGCCTGAGATCCGCAACTATCTACAATCCCTCCAAAAATGAACTTTCTATCTTGAAGGGTTTGGGAGTTAATGTGCGCTGAGCGTACACACCGGCGTACGGCGTACGGCGGACGGCGGACGGCGGACGGCGTACGGCGGACGGCGTACGGCGGACGGCGTACAGACAGACGGATTTTTTTTTTTTGCATTTTTAGGCTAATTTAGTCATGAAACGCGAAAAAACAAAATTTCAGGGTAGCAAATTATTTTTTTTTTCCAAGTCGATCACAATACTTTATTATTAAAATAATAAAGTAATAGTGTGAATATTTTAAAAATAATTAGCAACGAAGGGATTATATCGGTCTTTCCTTTCTATTTCAGAAAGGCAAATTGAAATAATGATTTTGACAAAACTAAAAGACTTTTTAACGAAATTGAATTTGATAAAGTAATATTGATTGGAGATATAAATATTAGAATTGGCACGAAACAAGCATTTAGTGAGGAAGTTTTTGAGGGTATTACCAAAGTTAAGCTCGCGACATACGATAGAGATAATATCGTATTAACTCTTATTTCGAGATTAACACGCGTGTATATATATTAACTTCGATATTAAGTCCCGAGTTAATATCGCTCTGAAATCTGTATTAACTCGGCTAGCACATATGCCAAAGCAGCGAATTTCCAAATAAATATGCAGAATTACAATACGAAATAGAAACAAATTTCGAGGAATTTATGTTACAATCACGTTTTATTTCGTTGACACTATGAAAAATAGATAAAAAACCTTCACAAAAAGACAATTTAAAGAAATTAATGGAAGTTATTGAGAGGTCAATGTAGGAGTTTAGCACAATGACTTTTCGACAGCTAGTACGTTTTGTATATGGAATGCAAATGTTTTCTTTGTATCTCTCCTTTTTTTGACAATACTTAGAATGTTACTGTATGCAACTATCACTTCTGCGTTCATGATTTATTTGCGATACAGAATTATCCAGGGTTTCCAATTTAAGTTTGACATTTAATTTTGAAGCTTCACTCTGACATAATGCATAGAGCTTTCTTAAATTGATTTATTGCGGTATTAAATAACGCTGTAGTGGGAGCTTTCAATTTAATACGATATAATCTCTGTCGTGTGTCGAGAGCCTTACAGGGATTAAGAAATCAAGAGACAAAGTCGTAAATACGCAAGGGAACATATTTTTGGATTTACCAAATGATTATGGTTTCATACAGTGGCGAATAGTGACAATAGGTGAGGCGCTCAGAAAGTTTTTTTTTTCTTGGGCGGGAGAGATATCATTAATAAAATAATATTTCATCAAATTAGCACATTAAAAAAAAATCATTGAAATAACTGCTGATAAATGTTCTTGCAATAAAAAGGGCAGCGATATAATTTTACATAAGTTAACACGAGCCAGACAAAATTCATGGAAATCCACCTGTAAATATGCTGAGCTAGGAATGGTTCCCACCAATGCAGCGAGAATTTGGGTCTGCAGTTTTAGAAAATTAGGTACTTCTTCAATATTGTAAATTTAGTCTATAGCGAAAATTGTAAAGTATCGGAGTTTCACTCCTGAAATAAATATTTTTTTAAAAAATAATACTATCGTATTATTAACTTAAAGTAGCCTTATCTATCTAAATTTAATTTCATTGCGGTCATTTTACCATCTTGTATGCTAACTTTAGCATTTTATGTTTAGCAATGCTTTCAATATATGAAACCGCTAGCCTTATAAATTCAAAAAATAAACTAAAAAATTAATTAAAACATAAACTATTCATCACTTTTTTGCTCAGTTTAACAAGTTCTCAAAATTAAGAACGGTCTCTGTTCAGTTTAGTCTCATCGAGCCCCACACTACTCTACAACCGGAATTACTCGAAGATGTTCCATCGAGCCCCACGCTACTCTACAACCGAAAATGACAAATAACAATAGTACAATGGTTAATTAGTAAGAAAAGCTGTGGAAGATCCGATAGCTGTGAAAGTTGGCCGAGAGGCGACGAGATTTCCGCCTCAGATGTTTCGCTTTGAAGGACGTCGACATTGGATCAAGCCATACAAGCCGATATGGCAGCAATGTGTTGTACGAGCTATGAGTGAACAAGCTTTTCAGGCGCCTCATTTTTAAAACTGGGATCGTTTGCAGATTCGCACATTTTTGTCCCTGCGTTCTTATTATTATTTTTTTCTTCAAGCCCATTCCCCTACAACAGTTGGACTTGTTTATTCCTCTAGCTTTCTGCTCAGCTGGTCGTTTCCATGCTACTTGGTCGATCAACCCGACGTTTTCCTTGAGGATTGTTTGGTGATATTTCGCTCTGGTTCCCTCAGAGTGTGATCGATCCACTGCCACTTCCGTCTTTGAATCTCAATGACCATTCAGTTGTACTGCAAAGTTTGTCGTTGGAGATAAATTCTGGCCAGAATATCCCTAAAATGCGTCGGAGGTTCACAAAAGTATGCAGTTTCTTCGTCAGTCAAACGGTCACTTTCCATGTAGTACAACGATATAACAACACGGATTTGACGCATGCGTTAACTACTCGCAGCTTCGTGCGCAGGGAGATCTCTCTTAACCTCCAGAAAGGGGATATGATACAGAAGGTCTGGTGAGCTTTATTTAGTCGAGCCTCAATATCTTTTTCTGCTTCGCCGCCCGTGCTGGCAATGCTTCCGAGATAACAAAAATATTTTGCACCTCTTCCATATCTTGTCCGTAAAGAACAATCAGTGTGCTTGTGTTCGATCCCATATGTATGTACTTGGTTTCGCGCACATTTATTTTCAGTCCCACCTTTCTGCATTAAGAATGGACCGAGCGAACATTTGACTCTAAGTCCGACCGTTTATGTGCAAGCAAACACATGTCATCAACATTATCAAAGTGTGACTTAAGATGTTAAATAGTCTCCATTGAAGACCTTTACCTTCCCCACCTTCCAGTGCAGCTTTCAAGATATCATTTATTATCGCTAGAAATAGGGCTGGTGATAATATGCAGCACCCGTTCGCACAGGAAAGCTCTCGGACAACTCATTTCTATGTAAGACGCGACACCTTGCATCTTCGCAGGATTCTTAAATTATAGCTATGATCTTATCTGGAATACCTCTCCTACGCACTGCATTCCATATGTAATCTCGCTTAATGCTGTCGAAACCCTTCTCGAAGTCCACGAACATGAGATATTGCAAACCCATTTCGGCTGACTGTTCCAATATTTTCCGTAAGGTATTTGTGTGGTCGGTGCACCGGTGTACCTTTTACGGAATCCAGCATGATAAACTTTGAGAGTGCTCTCGACGATATCACTAATCCTATTGAGTATTACATTAGCCATGATTTTCGATACGGCAGTAAGTAGACATATACCATGCTAATTGCCATAATCCCGAAGATCGCCCTTCTTCGGAATTTTCACAATGAGTCCCTCCTTCCATTCAGTCAGATATCTTCCTTCATTCCACACCTCAGTAAAGAGTGGGAGGAGTATCTCGGCTTTTATTTCCGGGTCCGCTTTGAGGAGTTCGGTTGGTAGTCCGTCTACATCTGTTGCTCTCCTTCCATCCATTGACCGAATGGCGGAAACTATCTCTTCTTTATCTGGGGGATCGTCCCTAATAGATGCGGTTGGATGTTTAGCAGTTGTTCGTCAAAATTAATTTATTCGGAGTAGGCGCTTGCATGTTTATGTCAAAAAAATGTTCTTTTTAGTAAAATTTTAACATTAGAAACACATCAGAGCACACCAGGCTGTTCAGTGAAATGGTGTGTTATTTGAACACACCGCCGTCACATCGTTATCACAACGCAACAAAATACAACGCTATTGATGTGTTGCGCCGAACACACAGTATTCAAAAGTTGAAAATTTATTGAAATCCACCCATCTAAAATTGTGAAATTCGTATTTTAGGTAGCAGAAAGGGTCTACTGCCTAACATACGAATTCCACAATTTTAGAAAATTAAACATTCACAAATTTCTTTAAAAACTTTGAAGATTAAAGGAGGACAAATGTTAAGTTTTCATGGGTTTAAAAATTTGTCACTATTTTGCAGTAATTGTAATATTGAATAATATGCTAATTACTGAAAAATATGCAAGACCTACACGATTTACGGAAGGATAAGTGTTCGTCAACCGTTTCAAAATCTAAACTGAAATATCGAACGTTTTTAAATGAATTACACTAAAATTACGCTAACTCTGAATTATCTTATTAAAAGATTTAAGTGGCCATTTACCTATTATATTATATTAGATAAGTTCAGACAATTATATCCCTAACCATACTTAAGTCTAATAAGAGTAAATTTTTTAAAACGATTAATCAACTTATATTCTTTCTCACTGAACATTGCACAGAGCTTATTAAATTCACGCTCTGAACTAATTACCAGTGTAAATTACCGTCTGGCCTTCCTACCTACAACTATCGCAATTTATTGTCACTTAATAGATGTAATGACTAAATACTTGAAATCCGATATTCACTTCAAGTTCACCACCGGATTTCGTCTCTACTAAACGAAAGCGGTGGTATATGCAAAGTTGAAAAGCTGATATAATCTCTCGGATCATACCGGAAGCTGTCAATTATGAAAAGAGGCAAAATATTGTTTTTCCGTAATTAATTTCCATACAGAGATTTTCATATGTGCGCATGCCGGCAGTAACGTCTACCATGGAATTCCTGAATCCCGAAAAGCTTGAATTCCCCTGCCATTAAGCTCCGAAATGTACCAGAGGGTGATAAGCGGGTAAAAACTATATTCATTCCCGTCGTCGACGACCAAAGCCGAATAACGTTGCAGTCCAATTTGACCCAATACCGGAATCCGGACAAAAAACGCATTGCACCAACGATACAGTAAAGCAAGATTCAGATATTATCCGGCACGATAGGCACGAGGACGGCAATATTCCAAAAAAAAAAAGAAAAGATTAGAAGAAAATGCCATCTTCGAAAAGAAAGGAAGAACACTTCGAATCGTTTCTTTTCTTCAGAACTAAGTGAAAAGTTAAGTGAGAAATGAAAATTTCGTAAGTACTAGAGTGTCTGTGTCAGTGGGAAAAAAATTTCTTTTGTGAAAATCAATAACCGAAAAGTTGGGAAAGAAACGAATTTTAAACGAAACGACCGGAAATTATAACAATTTTCACATTAACATTGTTAAGTTAAAAGAGTTTCTTTTCGGATACCTTCGAAAATTTGTACAGTGCAGTGATTATGAAAAATCAATAGAACTATTGAAAATATAAGTCAAAGCGTTCTAAAATAATGAGCGACTCAGTAGTTCTGAAAGTGGTAAGTTAGGTGGAAAATGCAAATTACAACATTCTTCATAACCATATTTTTCGCTCTATTTATTACTAAGCTTAGCGATTATATGTGCTCATGTCAACTTAACGTTTAACTAATTGACATAATGGGGTAAACATTGTATCAGATTTTATGTGAAAATGCGAGTACACACTATCCGCGATAGGAATGATAAATTTTCTCGGTACAATTATTTCAGTGTTATGCCTGCCTAAACCCATATAGATAGTACCATTAATTATTGATTTTCTCACCCGACAGGAAAATCGATCCATTTTTCTCCAATCCATATCAAAATGTGAAAAACAACTAAATAAGCAGGAATTATCTTCACCAACAGCAATCTTTAGTGTATTATACGGGTAGGCTTTAGCAGATTTCATAAAATGCTGCCAATAAACGACTCGCCTAAAAGAAGCAGAATCCACCGGGAAATCTCAAGAGACCTCTTAGTAAGATTTTCACGAAAAATACGAACGGAAATTGTCAAAATTTGGGCATGGTGGTGGATTTCTTCTAACAAATCTAGTTTATATGTGATAGGAAGAAACTGCCCTTGAAAAGCTTTCACTTTCGTCAGAAAATTGTATTTTTCTTATTATATACATAAAAATTCAATACCTTGGATTCGTACCAAATCTTATAAGATTTACATTTATGCTCTTGGATGTGTGAAATATTCCGACGAAAATTGGTTCTGTGGTTATTCAAGTCGGTTTCAAGTACTTAAGATTATTTCAAAATCACATTAACATTTAGACAGCTTTGATTTATATCATTAAAATGTGAATGAAAATTATATTTTACAGCTTAAAATTAAAGGAAATGAATTTTAATTCATTTTCTATTTCGAGTCAGTGAAAGCGGAATTGCATTGAACTTACAGAGAATATCGAATTTGTATTTCTAATGTTATTTGTCTGCAGTAAAAATGTTTCCTCGCAATTTTTCCCCATACGATAAGCAGTATCCGGTTCGTATATGGCTTATATACGCGAGATGGATACCCGTCTCAAATCCGTGCGTGCGTCAATCCAACTGCACAAGACGTACAATTTCGTGGTAAATGCGACAAAAATTTCGAAAGGAAATCTTAAATTTGCTCTTTCCGACCACCTACATGCAAACAGCCTACTACAAGATAAAATTTTCGATGGGTTTCGAGTTTATGTTCCGACATCGGATCTTGAAATCGCTGGAGTTATCGAATTTTCTACCGACGAAGATCACACGTCCATTGAAAGTTTAGATCGGGATGAATTTAAACAACATCGATTGTCTAAGCTCGATGAATCCAATGCCAAATGCAATTTGAACGGTGACACTCCGCTCACTCCTCCGGGATACATGCGAAATCCAAACTCATCGATATACGAAACTATCCTCCATATTTGTGAGACCCTCGGACTACCTGCGGCCTTAGTCAACCTGATTGACTCCCTAGTTATCCTCTTTTGTAAATGCATTTGGTCCAAACTTTCCCCATTTCTTCCCCTCATTTAGTCTTGGATTCAAGACAATGGATAGACAAATTAAAGCTAAAAATCTGTTTCTATTATAGTGGAACTGTATAGTGCCTAAATTACTACAATTTCTGTTCCTATTGTAGTGAAACTGCCGCAATATAGTGCTTAAATTTCTCCGATTTCAGTACTTGCTAGAAATTTCTAGCATTGATGTTTTTGCACTAAGTATGACATAGCTTTTGCCATCTTCAAACTTTGATGTCCCCGGTTATCACCTCGTCAGGAAAGACCGCCTGGATGGACATGGAGGTGTTCTTCTTGGTATTAAGCATGACATTCAATTTAAAACCATGAGCATTGTCTCCGACCTGGAATGTGGGTGTTTTTGTGTTGAACTAAACAACAAGAGAATCTTTATCTCCTCAGATTATGTACCACCTGACTACCCATTAACCCTCGCGGAGATAAGAAGTATCTTTAATCTTGAATATAAGCAAATTATTTCTTCGGTGATTATAATGCACATAGCCTGGCTTGCGGTCCGATAGTGGAAGACACCAGAGCTAAATTATAATAACCTTTTCTCGATGCAGCTGGATTGGTGACGACACTCCCACTAGAGTTCCTCCACTTCTTTGAAGGAGTAGTGCACCTGACCTTTTTATCCTTGTCATCAAGTCTAGGGCCATGCTCTACTTGGCAAGTTTTGGACGATGCTGCCAGTAGCGACCACTTACCCAATAATCTTCTTTTATGCCTAACTGCAAAAAATTCATATGCTGAGAGACATACTGCGATGAAATCATTATGGGCTTAGTTATGGTAAGGTCAACCTTATCTCCCAAGGAGAGTTGCAATAATCATTTAAGCCTAATCACCAAAGCAAAAGCTGCGCGGACTCGACCATGGCTCCCTACGTAGGAGGCATTCCACAAAAGATTGGTGGAAGGGAATGTTACCAGAAGTATAACGAAAAGCTTGAAACTTTTAGATATTTCCAAAGAAGTGATAGCCGTTATGCTTTCTTCTCCTATCTAAGGATTGAAAATGAGCTCAACCATCTCTCAGCTCAAAAAAAGGGTATTTTAGCAATTCGTTGTATAATCAAAAGTCACTATCGACCTTATGGGCAATGAGTAGAAAATTCAGAGGAACTTATAACCACACCTCTCCTATTGCAGATTACTCTAGTTGGTTTCCCTAGTTGGACGCTAATTTAGCTCCGCCATCTGTTCCTATACTTCCTCCAGAGGCATTACAAAGCTTATTGACGGAAAATTCGAATGCTTTTGAAAACGTATGTTTGAGTGCTTCATTTTCATTACCTTTTAACAGCTTGTAGTAACTCAACCCCAAGCCCTGACAATATCCGGTATAAACTTCTGCGTAAATTTCCGTCTATGGCAAAGGAATTTCTGCTCAGCTTTCTTAACGAATTCTCAGCTCAGGCCCATGATCAGAGGAGTGGTGTTTACTCTCGTGTGTTCAAAAAACTTTAGAGAAAATGCTCCATACTCGGCTAGAATGTAAGAGTGAATACAATCATAAGCATTGTCCAACTCAATATGGCTTCCATAAAGGAAAGAGCGCAAATCAACTTTGTAACATATTTGCAAAAATGGAAATCTGTCTGGCAGTTTTCATTGAAATCAAATCAGCATACGACAAGGTTGTTATTAATATGCTCTGCCAAATTTTGTGCAAGCTTGGGGCCCCGATCTCTGTAGCTTATTTTCTGTATACCCTGATGTGTGAAAGGAATTTACAATTTACAATCAATGGTAATATCATAGAAACAAGAACTGGTTTTCCAGGCCTTGTGCAAGAGTCGGTTCTTTCGCCTTTACTTTATTGTCTGTATATGAGAAATAGATTTGGCGATAGCTAATAATGCGTTCTTATAGCAGTATGCTGACGACGGCGTCTTTTTCATCTCCGGTAAAGATTCACACCAAAATTCAAGACTCATGCAAATGACTAGAATGTTTTTTCAAAAATCTCGGGCTAGAGATATCGTCTATCAAAACCGAGCGCATGGTATTTATCGGAAGAGGAAGCTTCCGAATTTTTATACAAAAATTAACAACACATAAGTCGCCATATTTTAAATACCTCTGTGTATACTTCTACTGTAAGCTTACATGGCAATGCCATATTGATCAGGTAATGGAGACATGCCTCCGGCGAGTAAACTTTATAAAGTCTGTCTTTGGCTCCTGGTGAGGTGCTGATCCGTCGTGCCTGCTAATAATTTTTAAGTCCATTGTTCGATCGGCCATGAAATACGGAATAGCCAATTTTAATGGCGCTGCGGACACTCATATTAAAAAGCTTGGCAAAATCCAGAATTGTGCGATTCGAGCTTGCTTGGGTCTAATGAGAACAAACCACATTGCTTCACTCGAAGTTCTAGGCGGAGTTCCTCCAGTCTCCGTTTTCACTCGCTCGTTGAAAAATGTTTCATACGTGCATATTTATTATTTATTATTTCTTTTTATTTATATACGTGATAGCACCGCGACCATTTTGGCCTATTGTGCGTTTATTGCCCCTTTACCCTTCCATAACTCGATAGCTTTGGTTAATCTAATTATGTCTAAGGGAGCCATATTGGCTAGTTCATTAGCTGTAAGGAAACTTTTTCCCAGAAGATTTAATATTTTCCTTTTTACTGCTTCGCAGTGCCATAGGACATGCTCTGTCGTTTCTGAGTCTTAGAAACAGAGGCGGCAGATGTCGGTTTCAGCTAGACACACTGTGCCCCGTCAATAGGCCAATTAGAGTACTAATATCACTCTTTCTGAATTTTAGAATATCCTCCACTTTGTTTTTTATGGTAGAGTAAAGTTCTTTGAGATTGATAGACCAGAAAGTCTGTTCTAGTGGATTCCATGCTCTTGTTCAATCCACTTTCTAAGTATAAAGTTGAAGTATCCTTTTGGTTTTCCACAGAATGGTTCTGGTCCAATAAAATTCGTTTCTGCGCCATTTTTTCCAAGGCGATTTGCCTCTTCATTTCCTTCAATTCCCATATGTCCTGGGAGCTACATTAATGTTACTTTGTTCCTCTTTCCCAGGATGATTAGGTTTTGAAGGCAGTCCCAAACAAGCCCCGATCCGTGTTTGTTGGATGCTAGGGCCTGCCTGACTATCCCATGAGCTCTCCTAATATTCTCTTGGATGCATAGCTCCATTGCAATAAGTTGGCTTGGAAGATTATGGCTTCCTTACCAAGAAGTTTAGAAACTGAGAAGTTAGGACCTATGACTCCGGCTCCAGTCCCCTCCAAGGTGCACGAGCCATCTATGTAACAAATGGTTGATACCTCTTCCATTTTAGGTAGCATGGATTGCCATTCCATGCGATCTCTGATAATTACTTTGAATGGGGTTTCAAAATTGAATTTTGTCGGCACAATGTCTGACAGTGTTGAGGTTAGAGCCTCAATTCTCGGATTTTCTTAAAAAGTGGAGGTGACCTCTAAAATCAACCGATTTGTATTTGTTATCCCCCTGTATGCGTAACACCCCTTCGATAGCCTCCTTTTTTAGTTGGAGATGTACCGGAAGGATGCTTAGGAATATTTCTATTGCCGCAGTAGAGCAGATTTTCATTGCATCTGTGATACAAAGACAAGCTAGTCTTTGAATTTTTCCTAATATCAATCAAATTCCTGTTAAGACCCCCTATAGGGGCATAGGACAGAACCAACTCTCTTCCACAAGGCGCGATCCTGCGCATCGGCTTTAAGCTGTTGCCAGGACTTGTTTATTCCTCTGGCCTCCTGCTCAACTGCTCGCTTCCATGTGTTACATGGTCGACCAACCCGACGTCTTCCTTGAGGGTTATAATCCAGAGCCTGTTTTGCGATGTTTTGCTCTGGTTTCCTCAAAGTATGACCGATCCACTGCCACTTTCGCCGTTGAATCTCAATACCTATTTTAGTCTGGCGAGTTGTACTCCAAAGTTCGTCGTTGGAGATCACTTCTGGCCAGAATATTCCTAAAATGCGTCGGAGGCATTGGTTTACGAAAGTCTGTAGTTTCTTGGTAAGTCGAACGGTCACTTTCCACGTAGTACAACCATATAACAACACGGATTTGACGCATGCGTCAAAAACTCGCAGCTTCGTGCGAAGGGAGATCTCTCTTAACCTCCAGAAAGGGGAAAGGATACCGAAGGCCTGACGAGCTTTATTTAGCCGAGCCTCAACATCCTTTTCGGCTCCGCCGTCCATGCTGACAATGCTTCCGAGATAGCAAAAATCTTGCACCTCTTCCACATCCTGTCCATTAAGAACAATCGGTGTGCTTGCGTTCGAACCCATGTGCATGTACTTGGTTTTACGCACATTTATTTTCAGTCCCGCCTCTTTGCATTAAGAATGCAACGAGCGAGCATTTGACTCTAAGTCCGAACGGGTATGTGCAAGCAAACACACGTCATCAGCATAATCAAGGTGACTTAAGATGTTAAATAGTCTCCATTGAAGACCTTTACCTTCCCCACCTTCCAGTGCAGCTTTCAAGATGTCATTTATTACCACCAGAAACAGGGCTGGTGATAATATGCAGCCTTGTCTGACACCCGTTCGCACAGGAAAGCTCTCGGACAGCTCTCCTCTATGCAAGACGCGACACCTTGCATCTTCGTAGGATTCTTTAATCATAGCTATGACCTTATTTGGAATACCTCTCCTACGCAAAGCATTCCATATGTAATCTCGCTTAACGCTGTCGAAAGCCTTCTCGAAGTCCACAAACATGAGATGTAGTGGCGAACCCATTTCGGCGGACTGGTCTAATATTATCCGTAGAGTATTTGTGTGGTCGGTACAAGACGACCCTTTACGAAATCCAGCCTGATAAACTTCGAGAGTGCTCTCGACGACATCACTAATCCTATTGAGAATTAACTTAGCCATAATTTTTGATACGGCAGTAAGTAGACATATACCACGCCAATTGCCACAATCCCGAAGGTCGCCCTTCTTCGGAATTTTCACAATGACGCCCTCCTTCCATTCAGTCGGATATCTTCCATCATTCCACACCTTAGTGAAGAGTGGGAGGAGTATATCGGCTGTTATTTCCGGGTCCGCTTTGAGGAGTTCGGTTGGTAGTCCGTCTATACCTGGAGCTTTCCTTCCCGCCATTGACCGAATGGCGGAAACTATCTCTTCCTTATCTGGGGGATCGTCCCTAATAGAGGATTGTTGCGGTTGGATGTTTGGAAGTTGTTCTGTTTCCGGAATATCTTCATCTGACAAGATATTTAAAATATCAGAGAAGTATTCCTTCCATCGTCGCAACTGGTGTTCACTCATATTAAGGAGAGTTCCGTTGACATCTCTCACCAGGTGGTTGGCGGTGAAATTCCTGTTCGTCAACTGTTTCATGATTTTAAATAGTGAACCCATATCCCCAAGGTAAGCCACAGATTCTGCCTTGTTTGCCAGATCTTCAATGGCCTTTCTCTTGTCGCGTCTAACAGCCTTTTTAAGCTGTATATGAGCATCGCGGTAGTTCTGCCTCAAGTCGGGCGTTCGTTGGTTGACATCGGGTTGAGAGATGATTGCCAATTTGGCTTTTTTCCGATTGTCAACCTTGTCCCATGTGTCTTGCGACATCCAGGGTTTCTCACCGCTTTGCGCATATCCCACAGATTCTTCAGCACTAGTTAGAAAAGTGTTTCTGGTTGCCTCCCAATTGGCGTCCAGTGTGCGCATTTCATGTTCACCCAATGTGGATGACTTTTCGCGTAGAATGGTGGTGTATTCGAGTTTTTTGTTGGGATCTCTGAGTTTATCCACATTAAGCTTGCGCTTCATTTGAAGAATTTGTGGTCGTCATCTTGGGCTGTAATCCCCGTCTTCTGCCAAATAATCTTTTGCAGGCCCAAAACACCTTTAATGCTTTGGCGTGAGTCCATTCTATATGTTTGTTCCAGTTGAGTTTGTTATCAAGTATCACACCTAAATATTTGTTCACTACTTTCTCTTTCGTCTTTACGAAGAAGGAGATGAGACTTATAGGGCGATATGACTTTGGCTGATCAATTGGACGGTTTCCAGCCTTTGGTACGACGACAACCCTCGCTTTCTTCGAATTAATTGGGATATATCCCGATGTAAAACATGCTTTAAAGATCTTTATCATTATTGTCATTATGATCTCTAACCCTTTCTGCAGTAAGGTAAGGCAGGGAAGATTTGTCTACTCCGGCTGATTTGTAGGACTTAAGCGTTTTGATCGCCTATCTTATCTTCTCCGAAGTGAAGATCTTACCAGCAATACTATTGCTGAATGGAGTTTGACGATACGTCCTTTCCTCTTTTTCTAAATCTTCATTATTTTTAATTATTTTGCAGCCTGGGAAGTGTGTTTCCAATAACATTTCAAGTGTTTCCCTGCTGTTTTTCGTTAAGTATCCATCTGATCTCTCTAAAAGTCCGATTTCAGGTGGGGTGTCTTTTGCTGACACCTATTCGAGTCATGTTTCTCTTCACAAAATCTTCTTCATGACTTTAGTTTTAATTTCTTTAAAAGTCTATTGTATTTAGTAAGGGAGTTTTGGTATTTGTTCCAGTTACCAAAGGTTTTTGGTTTATTGAACAATTTCCTAGTTTCCTTGCTTTTTCGCGTTCCACCAAGGTGCTTGTTTTGCCCTTTTCAAGTGTTGAACGGGGCAGTTGTGTTCGTAGGTATATATTACTTTGCCAACGAGTTTGTTCGCTATATGATCAATGCAGTCTGGGGTGCTTATTGATTCTTCTGCGCTACCTACTTCCTACTCAAGGATTGCCTGGTAAAGATTCCAGTCGGTACGTTTTAGGTTTTTATACTGGCTTATGTATCTAAGTGAAGTCTTTATATCAAAACAGATATGTCTGTGATCTGAAAGTGATGCTTCTTTGGATACATGACAATTGTCGCACTTCTCAGCTAGGCAGGGGCTTTTTATGGGGAGATCAATCACTTTTTGCCATACGATCAACGATTTCAATGTTGTTTTATCAAGGGTTCCCCCACACTGCGGCATTAAAGGCAAAGAACTTGCAGATAAACTAGCCGGCGAAGGTTCATTGTTATCTCGAGCGCAACTCATCCAGATCACTTAAAGAGGACTTTCCGACTTTGCCGAGGCAATGACTCTGGGATTTTTGGCAATCTTGATGGGACCGAGGTAACATGGGCCGATATTAGCACTATGTATTTCTCCAAGCCTGGTATAGAAAATCGTTCAACGGTTACAATGTTATCACGACTCATATCCAAACATATCGTTCTGAATAGTTTCGGAATAACAGCTAATCCTTCATGTAATGTTTGCGAATAATACGATCAGATTCAAATTTTTCCACAGCTCCAATATGGCTGCAAAGTCCCTGAGCCTTCTTAAACTAATCATAGGAAAGACATCTCGGTACCATATTTTACCAAAATTGGGTCAAGTCTTATTCCGTCATGGAGGTGTACGACTGTGATCTAAACATTTTTTAAAACTTTCATTAAAGATTTTTACTTCAAAATTAATATACAATTAATTTTCATTAACAAAATTTCCTCATCTACAATCATTTTTTTCTAATTTCCGAAATATAAGGTACATAAGTATGCTTAACATCGAAAAATTTTAAAAGATACAAAGATATAAATTCTTACATCGTATCTCATTTCACCCGTATAAAATGAGGCCCTAGTACATTTTTATTGTTCCATAAATTTTTTCCAAGTCTCAATCATTTTGTTTTCACTCCCTAAACAAAAAGTTTACATAATTCTCAATTGAACATTATTAATTTTTTTTTTCAATATCATAGGGTAATTGAAAATCTGAGTCGAAACTTACCAGGCCATGAACTTTCCAATTCATTTCAATGTGAAAAACGTCAAGTATGCTCCCAATTAACATTTTTAATCGTGAAAATTATCCAAAGAGTCGACTTTATAATATTTCTGCATGGTTGTTCTTGAATGGAATTTATGGCAATTAACGCTCACATGGTGGCATAATGATATCAAAATTTATAGAACAATTTCGCTGAATTACACACGCAAACACACACTCGACCATTCATTTTTACCCGATACAGGAAACAGATCAAAATCTATCTTCATAATCTAAATTAGCTCTAATTGAATTTATTTATCGTCGCGGTAGTTTTTCTTTAATTTACTCCACCGTATGAAACAGCACTCGGAAATGCATTTTCCATTTGATTAATCGACGACCAATTTGAAGATCATCGGTTCTCAATGAAATGATTCTTATCGAACGTGAGTGTATAGATAAGATGGTTCGGTCAAATTTAATTAATCCAAGTCGTGACGTTTTTTTTTTTACTCTACGCGAGTGAAAATTTTCATCAAATAATTTTCCGATGTGGAAATCATCATTAAAACACACAGATTCGAATTCGAGCGAGTTTCAGCCGATTCGAGCTAGAATGTAGAATAAAAATGCCTTAGTCTATTCGGAACCACGCCGATAGCGAGATACTAAGAATAAACCTGGGCCGTAGTATTTTTGATTTTCGGAACGGTATATCTACGATTTTCGGTGTAATTAGAAAATAATATTTGTGGATGTATATTTCTGAAAGAGGTTCAATTTTTGTGTGTTTCGAAGCGGATCAATAATAAATTTTCAATACACTTGTGGGTGTTAGAATTCTATCTGTGATTTAAAGATGAAAAGTTAAAGTTTTAATCGACTGAAAAAAATTTCGATTAAAAAAGGTGCAATTTGATTAAATCAAGTGTGGTGTTGTTTAAATTGGCACCGTCTATAAGTGTGGTTTAATGCTTAAAAAAAGATTCCCATCACTTTCCAGTCTTGGTGTAAGTTCTGTTTGCCTTGTTTTCTTTTCAAACGATTTTTTCCAACTTTGCTTGATGTATCGTGTATATTTTATTTGCACAGGGGCTGTATTTCGGCTATTTATAGGATTAGTTAGCTTTCGTTTTATGTAATTTTCACGTACATATCGACTCAACTGCTGTATGATTCTCTTAATAATAAAACCGATGAGTACTTGTTGACGTCACAGCATGGGTATGAATTGAAATCTGTTTTCTATTACTAGGCCGAATTTAATTTAATTTTTTTTTTAAATATACACTTGCCAATTTATTTTAAAACAATTTTGGGTCAATTGTTTTATGGTGTTTTAAAACGATGTTGTTGATGTGGAGTGCCGTAAATCTTAAGGGATGTATAAAATATGTGAGTGAAAAATCGTATTATTATTATTATTATTAATATTTTGTGTGTGCAAAATTTTGTTTATCTGCTGGTTTAGAAATAATACAGATGTATTTCTTAGTAGATGTGAGCGAATTTCAAAAGAACTCAAGTTCAAAATATTTGCAATGTTTAATAAAAATGTTTTATTGATCAATGTTAAATGAAATATTGAAACATTAAGGCATTGAAAATGAAAAAAAAATCATATAACTAAATTAAACATGCATACAAAGAGTTTCAGTTTATTTTTTCGAAGACCTTCATAAATCTTAAATACGAAAAAAAAAACTTTCCTTTTTTTACAAAAAAAAAAAGTTGATACAAAAATGTAATGACATCATAAGAAAAACATCCAAGGCACAAGTAGCCTTCAATATTCTGTGCTCGTAAATTTTAACGAATTAATAGAATTTCCGGTAATTTAGGCACTGAAAGATGGAAATGTTTTGAAAGTTTAAATGCCGGAAGTCGTCATTTTCTTTAGAATAAATCCGAAAAACTATTCTCGACTTTAATCATTTTGCATTGCAAAACGATTTGGTTGCATTCGATTTTTAATCGATACACTCGTATTTTGAGAAATTTTCAAACTTGCTTAGCTTTTCAAATTGATAGTGCAATGTGATCTCAATTCTAGTACATAATTAAAACTTATATGGATGTAGTTACCGATGTTTCTTCAACTATCAGATGTAGAGAGGAATATATTTTTTAAACTTTATTAGACAATAAAATATCTACCTATAGAGTATTGAAAACTATTAAATGCAAAATAAATTATACAGCAGTAATGTTCTGTAAAACCTTCAACCTAATTCATTCTTGCACGGACACTTTTCATTTCGAGAGCTGAATTATTCAGAAAAATAATTTGTTGTCAAAATTGAGCATTGCAAGAATCGGGGTCATGAAGTACATATTACACATTTCAGCTCAACATTGTTTAGTGATGCTAAATAAAAATAGTTTGGGTATTAATTAATAAGTATTTTTCATAAAAGAAATTCTGCAGTTTCATTAATAAATCTCAGTTTTTTATAGATGAAATCTTTAGAACTGTAATTTTATGCGCTATGGCAAAATAAATAAATTAATTAGATATATTTACGTATGTATTCAAACTGTTTCTCAAGAATTTAAAAGAAATAAAATATTCTTCTATTCATCTCTCCATTTGATCGATCGGATCCAAAACGCGAGTTCTCAAAAATTGATTATTTATTAGAATTACGGAGTTTTATTTCTTTTCACATATTGTATCAATTTTAAAATGGAAATTAAGAAAATTAGTTTGGTACTATATTTCGGCCGACAATTTGTTTCGGAACCCAATGGATAGCAAAATTAAATTCTTTTTAAAGTTTTTTCCCATAAACTCCTCTATATATATGTTGATTTTCAGCTTCCTGGCTAGAGCCATGGTTGAGATATTCGAATTCTTCGTTTTCCGTATTAGCAGTGTCCGCGTGATATCCGCAACCATCTACAATCTACCCAAAAATAAACTTTCTATCTTGAAGGGTTTGGGATTTAATGTGCGCTGTGCGTACACGTATGGTGGACGGCGTGCAGACAGACGGTTTTTTTTCTACATTTATGGGATGATGAAGTGCGAAAAAAACAAAAAAAAAAAAAATTTCAGGGTAGCAAATATTTTTTTTCCATAACGTTCACGATACTTTGTTATTAAAATAATAAAGTAACATTGGTTCAATGCCAATACCACTTCCCACACAAAATTAAAATCAAAAAAATTCTCTTTCATCTAGAGCATGATTGGGCTTTGTGCCCAATCGTAGTCCTGTTGTGTTTATACTCTAGATGAAATCTGAGAGTATATTGTGTTTGTCCCTCCGTTTGTAACGCTAAGAAATAATGCTCGCACAGAGTCTCCGAGGGTACAGAAATATTTGTTGTCGCTCAGAACCCTCGATTCCGAGTGACCGTCTGTCTGTCCATCTGTCCGTCTATCTGTCAGTCTGTTCATCAGTATGTCCGTCTGTCTACAGCATAACCCTCAAACGCTTTGAGCTATCGTGCTAAAATTTGTTGTGTGTCATTTAATCGATTTTCATTGAAACTAGAAAAGCACAAACTTAAAATTTTGCTGGAATTTGTCCCATAATAATTGCAATAAATACAACAAAAAAAAATTATCAACTTCGCTTTACTCCTTCTATCACCTCCCATACGAATTTTTGTATTGGAAATTCAAGAAAAGTATTTCTCCTTCAAACATATGAGAGCTATCGACTTTAAAATTGTACAAAGCAGTGTGATTTGAATTTTCATGCGCAGATTCAAAATCATCCAAAACCTCCCAGTTTCTCTGCCACCTACAAAAGCCATAAATTCAGACAAAAATTGTTCAATATCCTCGAAAATTATGAAGCTACAAACTTTAAATTTAGCATGAAACATTTTGTATACTACATTCGGTGTTTTATACAAAAACTACAAATCACCCCTCTCTGCTTTCACCACCTCCCATATAAAAGTCACTATTCACTATTATAAAGAATTTAAAATGAAATATTTTCCGGTACAATAGTCTCTTCCTATTTCATCTAGAGTATCATATGATTGGGCTTTGCGCTGAATCATAATTTTCTTATGTTTTTTATACTGCACCGGAACTAGAAGGGTTACCCTCTTATACGGAAACGTAGCTTTGGTAAGGTAGGAAAGATCTTAGTTTTTGGGAATTAAAAAGATAGAGACGGAAGTGGCTGTCAATACTTTTCTTGAATTGTTGAATGTTGGAATCACCTGGGAATATTGAGATGGGCAACGAGTTCCATATACGAACAGTCCGGCTTAAAAACTAATCCACGGAATTTAACTGTGGCACCAAAGATATGTTTGAGAGAATAATTAGCGTGTGAAGCAGTTCGATTATTACTGATTAAAATTATGTATAGTGGTAAGAGATTAGAAATTGCTTGATTAAAATAACGATACAAAAGAGTTAAGGAGCTCACAATTGGTCTGTGCACAATTGAATAGTGTTATGAAGACATGTCAGAATCTCCTATAATTTTAATGTCCGGAAACTGAATACTATCCAGATAGGAGAGGGAAGTTTTTGCAGCTCCGCCCATAGGTGGGAATTAAATTCAAGATGTTGTCTAATATCTTCAATGGCGACAGACCAAATCGGGCGTTGGCCACCTGACATTCAGGTTCCTTAATATTTTTATTATTTATTGCGGAAGGGTTGTTAGCCATTTTTGTAAATTGAGGTAACCAAGGTATACCCAAGCAGATAGCGTGCTGGAATTATACGTTGACCGAGATTTGAGCTTACGGACCTTCGCATTGTATACTACAAACTAGATGATGTGGTTTAATATAGGTCTTATAAATTCTCATTAGTCCCGAAACGGTGAAGAAGATTCAGGTAGCCCAAATATTTAGATGCTCCTTTGGCGATGTTAAGTATGTAATATAAGCTATCTGTGATTTGCATACCTAACATCATAATGCTAGTAGAATTTGAGGCAAGCCTCTTTGCTTTTGTTTTACTTTTCGAGTTTAAATTGAAGTTTGTGTGATTGGCGTTTAGATCGTGACTGGGAAGCGGGCGGAAATTAATTAATGGTCAGAGCTTTCGGATGGAGTGTTTAGCTGGGTCTGAAGTTAGAAAAAGATCAAGGAGACAAGATCCTTGACCTACAACAATAGGGATACGAGTAGCCTCTCAAAACTATCGAATTAATTTTCTATCTGTCTACACTATAAGTCTCGAACGACTTAGCAGTCGAGGAAAAATATGGAGTTTAGTCCTTGGACCATTTAACGAACATGAAACTTTAAGGAAGTAAAAAAATACAAATCCAATCCTCCCATCTGTCCCTTGTATTTTTCAATTTATCAATATAACAAAATTTGGAAGAAAGTAGATAAAAAATGTTGTAAACTTTTCCTCAACGTTCCAACTTCTACCACATCTTATTTCTTTTTTTTTTCGCGCATATTTCATAAGAAAACGTACGTCTAGTTTATAAGCTAAAAGTCTAAAAAAAAAAATATCAATAGACAAAACTTACTTTAATAGGGACACAAATTTATAAAAGAATCGTGAAATATCGCTAAGCTAGCCACTGTGCGAATGGTGAAATCGTAAAATCTCGAAACGTTAATTCGACCTGAACAGTAACTTCTAGTTCCCTTGTTCAAAGTTAAAGCATCTAATTTTTCTGTAAATAACAAAAAAAATCCACAGTACCATATATTCAGACCCTTATAAAGCTATAGAACGTAAATTATTTGACTTTATTAAAACTACATGACTTTGGCTTTGAACCACAGACATAATTAAATCACAGACCTTTAATGAACACTATTTTTTCACCTTTACTGCGCTGATCTGCACAAAAGGATATTCCATGTCTAATTGTCTTGAATTATTTATATTGTTGCGAGCTAGGGGTTCTAGAGATTTCAAGAAAAACACAATTCGTTTAAAAATAAGGGAAAATTTATTTATTCGCACTTTTACTTTAATTTTCACTTTAACTAGTTCATACTTTTACTTAATTCGCCTATCTGGCACTACGGCTACGTATCGCTATATCGCTTCCATTGGTTCGCGTCTCGATCATTAATATGACTGACTGCTCGGTGAGAGCTACCGTGGTTTTATACCATTTCCCCCTGTTCTCGAAGCTTCTGTCGTGGATGTTTTCGGGTGTATGTCTCGACTATTCTAGATCCTACATTTTGGTGTATACGGTTCTGTAGGGTGTATTCGTCGGGTGGGTGTGTGTCCCAACTAGAATGTTCTGGATCTTTGGGTTATAGCTGGAACTGTTCTATATAGTTCTGGCACTTTCGGGAAGATCAATATTTCGTGGTTGCCAGATCTATAACATTACCCTACCTCGGGACGAACAGGGAGTCCCGAACAGAGTCGTTCACTTCCTCAATGGCACCATGGTACTTTGTTAGTCGGTCGAGATGTACCACTTTCATTTTAGTGCGAGTTTTTCGCTGATTCCATCCATCCTTTGGTTCGGTCGTTATCCTCTGAATGGTTTTTCCGGCTTCTTTTTCCATCTCACGTTCGCGTTCTTTCTCCACGTCATTTTCGTGCTCCTTCTCCTCCTTAGCAGCACGTTTACTTTTCTTTTCACGTTCAGCATTCTTCCTTTCGCGATCTTCTCAATCACATCGCTTCCCATGTTCGGCCTTGTCACAATTATTCGCATGAAGTAATTGACCGTCACGACTTCTACCCGTTCGTTCGCGATCCTTATTCGAATGTCTATCTTTGCTTCCATGATCTTTCCCGATGTATTGTTCTTGTTGCAATCGATCTTGCCGACTCGGGGTTTTCGACCGACTCCAGAGTCTTTTATCATTGAACTCTGACGACTAGTTCTTGACCAAGATCTACTTTTACGATCTCTATCTTCGCGTTGTTTAGCAGCGTGGCCGGAACAATAGTTGGTCGCTTTTCGGCAGTCGAGTCTCAAGTGTTCTGCCTGCCCACAATTCCAGCATCGGGGGGCACCAAATCTTTCGCTCCATTTGGTGTATTCTGCTTTCTGACACACACACTCTTTTGCTATTTCTCGGACTCGATAGTTACTCCCTGAGCTTTGCTTGGCAGCTTCGAACGTCAGCCCATATACCAAGGCTTCGCCAATCGTTTTCTTACCTGCCAATTTTAGCGCCTGTTGCAGCTCTTTGTCCTGTACAACATTGTTAAACGCGAAAACAGCTGGGTCGTTGCGTTGCTCTGTTTGCGCATTGGGAAGCGATAATAGTGTGAGTCGTTCAATATCGGGTGCCAGCTCTTGAAGTGTTTCACCATTCTTTTGGGTTCGGTTGTACAGCTGTATTTTGTAGATCTCTCGCATGTGGTCACTGCCGTAATGAAGATCCAATGTCTGGACTAACGTTGAAAAATCTTGTTGTTGCTCCTGCGGAATCGTTTGAAGAACCTCTGCTGGTGGACCTCTTAGCGCCGATATAAGAGCTGTTCCTCGTTCCAGATCATTCCAATGATTGTTGCTTGTGGCAGCCTCAAATTGAATGTTATAAATCGCCCACGGTGTTTGTCCATCGAAGATTGGAGCTTTGAAATCCTTTTGCGTAACGTGTTCTGCCTTGATGACTCCAGTCGCTTTCACGTTATCGAAGTCCCTTTTTAGGCGTTCGACTTCCTCTAAAATCCCGGATATCCTTTCCGTAATTTGTTCTTCGAAAATTCGAAGTTTCTTCTCTACGTTTTCTTCTATTGGCTTATCCATGATGTCTATTTTATTATTTTGCAGCTCCAATTTTTGGTTGAGGTCCGCTGACAGCTGTCTTTGTTGGTCTAATTTCTGATTAATGTCCGCAGATTGTTGTTTAATGTCCACTAATTGTTGCTCTAATTTGTTCATCATTTGTTGCATTAACTGTGACAGAGCATCCGATGTACCAGAGCACTCCTCTCCACGAGCTTCTTTGATTTGGAACTCGAAACTATCTGCATCCTCACCCTCAGCCTCAAGTGTCTCGATCATACGGCTGACAAGTTCAGACTTGCTCCCTGTCGTAGATAACTCGCATCTACTGAGCTCTTCCTTCAGCTCCGTTAATTTTAAGTCCTTTAGATAACGCGGCATTTTCACTACCGATTATTTCCAGTTTTTCCGCGATTCGAATTCACTAAAATTTACGTCACTAATTAAAGTCACTGCTCACTAAATCAGTCGAGAATATTCGATTTCACAAAATTCTCACTGTCCGTTCGAGAATTTTAGCTTCACTTTTTCGCTCTCACAAAATTATCCGTTCGAGAATTTTAATTTCACTCGCGATTTTTAACCCGAATTTATCCTTGAAATCCCACTTCTGACACCAATTGTTGCGAGCTAGGGGTTCGCCGGGATTTCAAGAAAAACACAATTCGTTTAAAAATAAGGGAAAATTTATTTATTCGCACTTTTTCTTCAATTTTCACTTTAACTAGTTCACACTTTTACTTAATTCGCCTATCTGGCACTACCGCCGCGTATCGCTATATCGCTTCCACTGGTTCGCGTCTCGATCATTAAAATGACTGACTGCTCGCTGAGAGCTACCGTGGTTTTATACCATTTCCCCCCTGTTCTCGAAGCTTCTGTCGTGGATGTTTTTGGGTGTATGTCTCGACTATTCTAGATCCTACATTTTGGAGTATACGGTTCTGTAGGGTGTATTCGTCGGGTGGGTGTGTGTCCCAACTAGAATGTTCTGGATCTTTGGGTTGAGGGAGAGCAGTCTCTTGTGAAATTTATAAAAACACTTTTATGTTAAACTACAAGATTTCATTTATTCGATTTAACTTGTTTGAATTCGACGCGGCGAAGTTTCAGCTCCAACTGATTATGTTATTCGCGGACAAGAACGATTGAAAAAAAGGTGCATCATCAGCACACGCGCGAGCTACCGAAAGGTGCTTTAACAGCTTAGAAACGAATGCGCGAGGAATGCCTTATCAGCATCGAGTAGGTGCTAGCTGGCCATGAACCGTTTTATCGCATAGCGCGCGATCCACGTATCGTATTACGCACACGAAGAGGTTGTCGCAGAACGATAAAGTCTACGGTGATCGTCTTTATGTGCACACGAGAATGTATATATCAGCACTTTTGATATGTGGCATGATCTATGGAATGTTAAGGATGGGAAAAGATGCTTTGTGTACACAAAATCAGTAACATTCATGCTTTTCAGGAAAATCCACTTTTTGTGAAGTTGTTGAAGTTTATTAAATTGTATGGAAGGGGGTAGAAGTAGTGAAGCGTGAGTTTTTCGATATCACTAAAATTTCTAAATAAATATTTAGTGCACAATTTCAGCCCGATAAATTTTATACGTAAATTTGTTTAAAACATTTCGTGGAAAGTGCAGTTTGTATGGGAGGTGGTGGAAGGAAGAGGAGCACTCCAAAAAATTTTATACAGTAGATTGAAATCATTATTAAAGTAATATATTCCATTCCATTCAGATCAATAGCTTTTCCAACAAATCCGTTTATTGTTGAATTGCAAAATTGTGTTGTTTTGTATGGAAGGGGTAAAAGGCTTAAAGTCAATTTTTTTTGGTTTTGCTAATGATTATAAATAAATAATTAGAGCACAATTTCAGCTCGACAAATTTTTTATGCACTGAGTAAATTGCCTTAGAGCATTTCATGAAATAGTTCAGTTTATATGGGAGATGGTGGAAGAAAGGGAGGACAGAAATAATTTTTATATAGTAGAATGAAATCATTACAGATGTATTATATTCCATGCCTTTATACTTTTCGAGAAAATCCGTTTATTGTCAAATTGCGAAATTGTGTCATTTTGTATGGGAGGGGGACATGGACCGACAGACGGGCGAACATCCGGTTTTGAGATTTTTAATTGATTATATGAGCTTCTGTATCATTCATTTTTTTCTCCGAGCCTTATTTCTTGGCGTTACAAACTTTGTGGCAAACTTATAATACTCTCAGATCTAAAGTATAAATATATTACGATTAGCTCGATCGCTATAACTCCCTATGACACAAGATAGATGATGCCTTTTTAGTAAACTCTTTATTCAAAAAACATAATTTCCAAGGCTTTTCCAGCCGCATTGAAATCAACCCAAAATCTCCGCTCAAACCTTCTTAACTCGAAACTTTTTCAGATTAAGATATTCTGTGAACTACTTACCGCCTAAATGGCAGGCACTCTTAGATCACTTCTTGACGTTCTATACCGCAAATCTAGACGATGAATTCATTAAAACGCGTCATGCTCATGTGCTATGTATGTATGTTCCTCCTATTTTACGTATAAGCACGGTACACGGCAATAATACTTTTCGCCGCCACGTATGGGGGAGGGGAGCGGGTGCATGAATGTATCGAAAAATGCACCGATAAACTCGTACTCGTTATGTACTTTTGCCACATAACGACAAAGGGTGAAAGCCATCAGCTACCCCTACGGTTTTAAAGCACGTGCCAAGGAATGGGTAGATTCACTTGTTTCCTGTCCTGTTGTCGATGCCTTTTTGTACCGGGGGCAAAGTGTGCTAATTTGCGCTTGCGTCCTGTACGAGAACCTCGCAAGGTGCCGCGGTAAGGAAGTCCATATCGGCAGTGGAGGATATCGAAACTTTGATTGTCGCTCCAAACAGTCTACGGTTCTCTCTGATAGCGTTCAGAAGTGAAAAATAACAAAAAGGAGACATCCAGTCGGTTATATAAGACCCTTTTCTTCTTCCTTTTTATATTACACTCTATATCTCTACATCTTCAAAATAACGCCTAGTTCTCTATAGATAAGGATTTTTTCCTCTTTGCTCTTGTAAAATCAGTGTAGTGTTAGTTCGAATTGGTTTAAAAAAATAAAATGCAATTTTTTTAAGCTTAATAATTCTAGTGTTAAAAATTAAAATTAAGTGCTTTAGCGGAAAAGACCCGAAAAAAGATTTTTAAGAAACTTTCTCATAGTGTTTTTTTATGGAATAGCATAACGACCTTGAGATGGTCACCGAGAACGGAACACAGGTAACTCTCAAATTTTATCTTTGACATATTTTCATTTATCGAGAAAAGGATGAGAAGAATTCTTGAAGGAAAACGAATCTACGAAACCGGTCGATTATCCAGATTTCGTAATAAATGAATTCAACTTTAGGTTGCATAGGCTCCATTTTGATTTATCGATTTTTAGCGGCTGATTTTCATTTATCCAGCTTTACGGTTTGCACGCAATTAATTTACTTGGAATTTTCTTTTACTTTTCTCTCTACTTTTGTTGTAGATCCACCACTTAACGACCTTTGCAGAAAACCCTCACCATGAAAGTTCTTTGTCGCAATGGGATCGATATCTTACAAGATTTCGCCCCAAAAAAATGGTCGACTTGGAATCGGAGCTACAAGGGATGTGAGAAAAATAGGACGATTTCCTGCAAGCCATCCTACTTGATTGCCATAATTTTCATTTTTTTTCCCAAATTTTTGTCATGCAAAAACGGCAATTAACCCGTCGCCATTCACGAAATTTCTAGTCATCCTGACTTTTGAGTAAAAGCCGGCATTGTAAAGGATACTTTGCGCCTGTGAATCATTTTGTATGCGTAAATTTTATGCAGTTCAAGTGATGACGCGTAAAATTTGGGGTGAAAAAATTCTCTGCAAAGAGTGCAAGCACAGAGGACAAGTGAGTGAAATTTGTCGAGGGCGAAATATTTTTAGGGTGCACTGTAATGACGGTAGGGAAATACTTTTCGTATCGTGTCTGCTTGCATATGTACATACGAAGTACGATAGCCTCCTACCAGGAAGCCGGCTACAAGCAATTGTATCGGATCGATAATACTTTGTGTCCTTGTCGTTATGCTGTAGTGGTTGACATATTACACATAGAACATGTATGTGGATGGGTCTATGGTAGTTGTGCAAGGGTGTGGCAACGTTGCCATGCTAAACAATCTAAACATCTGATTCACGGCAATTTAAATATTGAGAACAGGTTTTTTTTTTACAAGGGTATCTAATAATTTCTTTAGTAGGTATATTTTCGAACCGATTGATTCTTGTCGTTTGATTATGTCCTTATGAATGACTTAACCTTATTATAACCTTCATACACTCGTAATGCAGAGTAAGCTTGCACTATGGGTGTCTAAATAAATTGTCCAAAACTAAGCATAAATTTTGATTGTAAAAAGTAACATGTATATACATACTCGCCAATCTATCATGCTTTCCTGTTCACGATAATTAAGTGACGTCAGCTGATATAAAAGTATAATTAGGTTAAAACCGATAGTTAATGACTCTCTAGTTTCTAGTATAATTAGCAAACGCATGAAACCCAAACTTGTACAAATACTGTGCATAGATAATAATAGAAATGTTGATAGAGGTTAGTCCAATTTGTTTAGCATAGCGAAAGGTTTGGAATTTTCGGTCGGTATTTCTAATTTAAAGAGCGTTATTAATAAATAGTTTGAAATTCTTTGCTACTGCTCTGGAAATTTAGAACTATTTGTCTTGTATACAAAGTAGAAATCAATCATAGATTTTTTATATCTAAAGTACCATAAATTGCAATCAACACCTTAAACAAAAATAAACTTATTGATTACCCATCAAGTTTAAAATGAGTCAAGTACACCTATTGTCTTCTTGTAGGCCTTTTTCAAGATCCTTGAACCGAATTACTACGTACTTACTTGAAAATATAGGTTAGATTCGAGACAAGCTTGCATTTTTTATTACCTTTGTTTCTCGCGTACTTTTTATGTGACGAGGAGTATACATACTTAAGATTTCATGTTGCTTGTATGATACCTCATTGATTTTTTGTCCCTCGGTCTAGATAATATTTTATGCTACCATAACATACGAGGGGAGGTCAAAAATTTCGCGGAATAACAGGTAAGGGGGGTAAAATCATACAAGTTATTATTTTTCCTTTTTAATATATTCTCTTTTAAGCCTAATACATTTATCACTTCTCGCACAAAGTTTATTAAATCCTTCTAGAAAAATGTTTTAGCAAGGCCTTCAAAATAGGCTGAAATTACCGATTTCGTTGGTAAATTTTCTTCCCCGAAGTTTTTTTTTCAGTTTTGGGAACAAATTGTAATCGGTAGGGGTTAAATCTGGATTATAAGGGGGGGGGGGGGGGGGGGGGGGGGGTTGGCACCATATTCCGTAGCCACATTTCTGTAGGGTAGCCATTGCAACGTGGCTCTTGTGAACAGCTGCGTTGTCGTGCAAAAGCAGCACACTTCGAAACCACTTTCCTCTTCTTTTTTCTATGATGGCATCTTTTAATTTTTGTAGCTGATTAGCCTAGTATCCCCTTGCGATATTTAGACCTTTTTTTATAGTCGATCATCAAAACCTCCTCTGAATCCCAAAGAATAGTGGCCATGATGTTTCGGCAGATTTTGAGACCTTGAACTTTTTGGGGATGAAGCATCTTTACCAGTCACTGCATTGACTCCTGCTTTAGTTCAGGCTTATATTGATGAAACTAAGTTTCGTCTCCAGTAACAATCCAGGTCAACATTTCATCCCTGCTCTCGCTACAGAGATCCAAAAGTCGCGTTAAAGCTCGAGGCACTGTTGTTTCTGAACCGCTGAGAGCATTCTCGGTACCCATCTTGTGCTGACCTTAGACATGTCGAAATGATCGTGGACGATATTCAAAATGGTTTTATCTGATGCTCCAATCATTTTTGCGATATGATTCTTCTTTAAACGAGCATCTTCGAGAACAAGTTTCTCGACTTATCGCCAATTTTTGAGAAAATGGCTTCAATCGGTCGGCCCCGAGTGTTTATCATCTTCAAATGATTCTCTGCCTTGCCTGAATAAACTATCAATCAATCAAATTCCTGTTAAGACCCCCTATAGGGGCATAGGACAGAAACAAATCTCTTCCATGAGGCGCGATCCTGAGCATCGGCCTTAAGCTGTTGCCAGGACTTGTTTATTCCTCTGGCCTCCTGCTCAACTGCTCGCTTCCATCTGTTACATGGTCGACCAACCCGACGTCTTCCTTGAGGATTATAATCCAGAGCCTGTTTGGCGATGTTTCGCTCTGGTTTCCTCAAAGTATGACCGATCCACTGCCACTGCCGCCGTTGAATCTCAATACCTATTTTAGTCTGGCGAGTTGTACTCCAAAGTTCGTCGTTAGAGATTACTTCTGGCCAGAATATTCCTAAAATGCGCCGGAGGCATTGGCTTACGAAAGTTTGTAGTTTCTTGGTAAGTCGAACGGTCACTTTCCACGTAGTACAACCATATAACAACACGGATTTGACGCATGCGTCAAAAACTCGCAGCTTCGTGCGAAGGGAGATCTCTCTTAACCTACAGAAAGGAGAAAGGATACCGAAGGCCTGACGAGCTTTATTTAGCCGAGCCTCAACATCCTTTTCGGCTCCGCCGTCCACGCTGACAATGCTTCCAAGATAGCAAAAATCTTGCACCTCTTCCACATCCTGTCCGTTAAGAATAATCGGTGTGCTTGCGTTCGAGTCCATGTGCATGTACTTGATTTTACGCACATTTATTTTCAGTCCCGCCTCTTTGAATTTAGAATGCAACGAGCGAACATTTGACTCTAAGTCCGAACGGTTATGTGCAAGCAAACACACGTCATCAGCATAATCAAGGTGACTTAAGATGTTAAACAGTCTCCATTGAAGACCTTTACCTTCCCCACCTTTCAGTGCAGCTTTCAAGATGTCATGAATAAACTATGAAACTTATAAATCATCGCTTTTCCAAGGCAAGGATCCTCGTAAACAGATAATATTTCTTCCAAAATGATTTGTGGCGTTTTTCCTTTCTTGGTAAGGAACTTAATGATAGAACGAAACTCAATTTTATCCATAGTTTGCGTTTTCTTTCCAATTAACTTGTTGAATTAGCGATAACTAAAATGTTAGTGATTCGATTTGACAGAAACTTTGTATTTACAGTATGCCAAATTCGTATTCGTACATACCCGTTTGATCTAAAGTGTACGAATACGAATTTGACCTGTGCTATTTTTTGAAAAATGTGTTTGTTTTCTTTTCTTGGAATGGAAATGAAATTTTAAGTTACAGAACAATTATTTGACACATTTACGACAGATTATTACCATCGTTTATGTTTTTTGGGAATAGTCTAAGCTACTATTCACTAGTTAAGTTTGAAGTGGGTGTACGAATACGAATTTGACATACAGTATACCTTTATTGAGTGTTAGAATACATCCAGGTAAAAACATTTTCCCCCTTGTCCATCCCCCTTCATTCCGCGAAATTTTTGACAACCCCTCGTATTTAGAAGTTAAATTTGAGGTTAATCCCGTTTTAACAAAATAGCTTGTCAATAAAGAGAATTAACTTTAATGTAGGTAGGTTAGGTTACATTTAGAAAAGACGTACCTGTTTCTTGAATTACTGAAAATACTTTCTGAAGAAAATATTCTCCTGATGGCAGAACTATTTTCTGCAGAAATAAATTTAAGTTTGATTCAGATCTGATTATATGTCTGCTCCAGATATCGATACTTCCATTCTATAGACGTAAGTATGTTGAGAAACTCAGTAATACAGCTTACGGTTTTTGTCCTTGCTAACATACTCAGGAAATTTCTTATTTCTTCCTATAATGCATAATGTCGTTTTATTTTCTTTTTAAGTTTCTATATAATAAGTATTAGGGAACTGTTTACATTGATTAACAGAGATATCAATCATTAGCCTGCCTGCAAAATGTTTATAAGACAATAAGAGCTTGAAATGCTTTTGGTTTAATATGATTCCACGGGACACAAGACTTTTAAATGCAAAGCTGACTCTTGTCCATTCATTTCCATGATTTAACATTGCACTGTGATGTCTAAAACCAAATGTTGCAACTTTGGTTCTCGACAGGTTTCTTTCTCAATTCACGCAAAATTTCAGGATTCTGGTAAGGGGTAATATAAAGTAATTCTGTAGACAAGGGGTAATCAATGATTGAGCACAGTGCTAATATGCCTGCCTTCTAGGACATCACATAACTAAAGGATTGTACGGTAAAAAATATCTATCAATTCTGGAAATCTTAATTTTTCGGCTTTCTATATTTCCATTACATTTGATAGAAAAGATCATTTCGTTCTCTGAGCCCATCATGGGGTCGCCGAAGCCTAAGAATAATACTTTGCGCATCTGTATTTCTATCACTTTTGCAGAGTTCTGTATATTTTGATAATTAGTAGTAAGTATTAGGTAGACTTTTTCAATGGTTTGAAAAATATTTACATCCTAGTAGTCAAGTTTTTCAATTCCAGTTGAATTCCACTGTAGAGCTTAACGCAATTGAATGGCAGAAATGTATTATCTTCAGACTTTATTCGGAAATCAGGTTTAACCAAGAATCTTTTGTGAAATTATTAGAATTAAAAACATTCTTTTTTAGTTTTTTGCTTCAAATCCTGGTCGATGCCTGTTTGGCTGTATCTGGCGCACCTCAGTCTGCGAAATCAAAATTGTGTGCAGAGGGGCAAGCAATGACGTATCCTGATTTCAAAAATAAATCAAAAACTTCAATACGGAATTATTGAATTCTTTATATGTTAAGGGTTTTTTGTTAAATCATTCGAAAAGTTGTATGAATTGCAATTTATAATGTGATTTTGGAAGGTAAGCGACAGTCGAGTAAGGAAAGTTTTTGCGTGGCTCATAAAGAGTTAATGATGTTTAAACAAATTTAACTTAATTACCGCACTTTCATCATGCGCCCTAAAACCCAAATCGTGATAATCAAATGTGTGGCTCCATATTTACGATTCAATAAGGGCAACAGAGAAACTGATGAAATCTTAAAAAAGGGAGTTAACAATGCACCAGTTGTTTTTTTTTTCAAATATGTGAACTCTGAAGCAGATTATTTTCCGGTACATTTTCGCGCTCTTCGCTAAAATGTATTTTTACTATGTTAGATGCATACAGAAGAGTCTAAATTGCAATCAAAAAAGTTAGAAAATTGATGAGAATTAATTCATTAATTAATTCATTAATTGATGATTGGCATTTTGGCATACACCATAGACATTTTAACAATTTACTGAACGACCGACGAGAACAAAGAACGATATTTTTGACGAATTCAGACGATATCCTAAGAAAATATGCAAAAAAAAGAAAAGGAAGTATCTCAATGATGATCTATGCAAAATGGATAAAGATTTTAAATCCAATAGAGCGACTAATGCTCTAGTTAAAAAGCAAAAACGAAGATTTCAACCGAAAACAAGCATTTGTAAGGACACAGCAGGAGGCATAATTAGCGGTGCGGAAGAGATAAAAACGAGATGGGGCAATATTTCCAACAGCTGCTTAGCCCGAATTCATTCGTTCAATTCAATGACCACCTGACCGAGGCACCTGCTGACGACGAAAATATATTGAGCCTCCCAATATTAGAAGAAGTGAAAGATGCCCTTAAAAACTTAAAAAACAACAAGGCGCCGGGCATAGACGACATTCGAGTGGAACCTCTCAAGAGCGGTGGTGACTTCATTGCTAGAAAAATTCACGTTATGGTGTCGCAAATCTGGATACATGAAACACTACCTGATGATTGGCGTAAAAGCATTCCATGTCCGATTTTCAAAAAGAGCGACAAACACTGCTGCGAAAACTATAGAGGGGTTCTTACAAAATCTTACAAAGATCATAGAGTCCTGAATTAAGTCTCATGCCGAAAACATAATTGGAGAATACCAAGGTGGATTCAGAGCCGGACGAAAAACTACGGATCAAATACAGTGAAGTAGATGCTAGAAAAATGAAACATCGACGTGAACCAGATACTCGTAGACTTTAAGCAATCATAAGGCAGTTTCTATAGGACTGTACTGTACAACGTAATGCTGGAATTAGGAATTTCAACTCGTCCGACTGACAAGGATTACAATGATGAACTCAACATGCCAAGTAAGGATCCAGAACACTTGGCATCTAGCATCCAAACACTTTCCGAGCTGAAGCAAGGAGATGGCCTTGCACTAACACTTTTCAATCTGGCTTTGAAATATATCGTAAGAAAAGTCCCAGTTGACACCAGAGGGATGGTACTGTTTAAATCATCGCAGATAGTAGCTTACGCAGACGACGTAAACATAATGGCGCGATCACAACTGGGCGCCAAAGAGTCTTCGTTAATCTTGACATGGCAGCACGAGAAGTAGGGTTACGCATAAATGAAAATAAAACGAAAATGAAAATCTAACAATAGCAGACTATAACATAGATAACTTCATATATTTACTAGCCAATATCTCCAAAGACGGCCATGAAATCAATGAAATCAAAAGACGCTTAATGGTAGCAAACAAGACATACTACTCGGTACTTCCAATAATAAAATGTACAGACGTGCATAGAAAAACGAACATGCGAATCTACGAAACCATAAAGAGACCTGTACTCTGCTATGGCAGTGAAACGTGGAAGTTAATACAAGCATCAGAATAAATGGTTCATGCCTTCGAGAAGAAGGTATTATGAAAAATCCTTGGACAAGGACGAATCCTTGGAAAGGACAAGGCGAATTGAAAATTCGAATTGTATACCATTTTTGAGGACCCAGAAGTCTTTACGATCATCAAAACTTCTAAAATTACAGTGGGCTGGTCACGTACAACGAATTCAGGACAAAAGAATACCCAAACGTGTACAAATAGGAAAGGTCGAAGAAAAAAGGCCAGTCGGAAAATCGAGATAACACTGGGAGGATTCAATCGACGAAGACTAGAAATCACTTCTGAAATTTTCAACACGGAGGACGCGGTCATTAAACCTAAGAAATTGGGAGACGAAGCATACAAGAGACCAAGGTCCGACTTGGGTAGCGCCATTGGAGCTGATGATAGAAATTATAGTGGAAAAGTAAGATATAAATGAACTAATGTTTTTCTTGTAAACGTATCAATGGAATTTTCATTACTTAGATAGTGCAATGACACATTATTGTTAAAAAATCTAGTTTCAAAAGTTTAGGCATGAAGAGCATTCCTTACACGCATGAAGCATACGAAATTCCTTAAAATCATTTTCCAATAGCAAATAAAAGTGGAACCATTTGGGATGTAGCGAAAAGAATAAATCCTTTTTCATTGTTCTCTGCTGTAAGTATGTCAGAACCCGATAGTCTTTTAATAAAATGAAGGAATCCCTATTATGGAACGGTGCTGATTTTCAACATTACCAAAGCTGAATTTAGATTAGATTAGATTTATTTATATTCCATATTATTGACATTTTTACAAAAAGAGATTTTTATAATTGCATTCGGTGTTCAGACCAAGAGGTCTTTTCAACTCATAGCTAATTTAATGCGTAGGCTTAGAAATGTGTAGAATCAATTTTAAATTCATTTAAGGAAAAGGGAAAAGCAAAAACCTTATATATGGAACTTATATTAAAACTTATAGCTAAACTTAAACTAACTTAAACTAGAATTTAACAGAAGAACTTAATTACGATTTGAAATTAGGAAAATTTCCTATATCTAAAACAAATTTTCAAGTGCTACGTAAAATAGAGAGAATAACAGGGTTATTTGACTTACTACATTTTTCTGTGAAATTAGTACTAATCTTGTTTACCGAGTCCTTGACCAGTGGAATGTTTGCAATTTCGTGAAGTTCTCTGGTAGAGAAATGCCAAGGTTTATTCAAAATTATTTTAAGACATTTATTTTGTATTATTTGCAATTTTCTCTTAAACGTATTCGCACAATTCTTCCAGATGGGTGAACCATATAATAGCATGGGTCTCATAACTGATTTGTAGATCAGTAGTTTGTTGTGGACAGACAATTTCGCTTTTCTGTTGACAAGAGGGTAGAGAATTCTAATGGCTTTTAGCATTTTTGAACAGGTTTGTGCAGTATGTACATGATAGGTCAGTTTTTGGTCGAGGAATACACCTAGGTACTTGGTATTTTCTTTCCAAGTAATGCTTTCGCCTAATATGTTGATAGTTGGATTGGGGAGGTATCTGTGTGCGCGCCTTTTGGTGAAAAAGGTAGCTTGGGTTTTGGCACTATTGATTTTAATTTTCCATTTATTGAAATATGTGGCTAATTCTTCTAATTGGATTTGGAGGTTGTTGATAATTGTATTTGGGTCGATGGAAGAAGTGTAGACTGCAGTATCGTCAGCAAAAGTAGCCATTTGACAGTTTTCTGTAGTTGGTATGTCGGAGGTATAAATATTGTATAGTATAGGACTGATACAGGAGCCTTGCGGTACACCTGACGGAATAGTTCGTTGGTTTGACGATTCTGCTTTAATTTTAACCCGAAATGACCTATTAGATAGAAAGGATTGAATGATTTTAACCAAATACAATGGGAAGGATAAATTCATTAATTTGAAAAGTAGACCATTATGCCACACCGAGTCAAACGCCTTTTCTATATCTAATGTGATTAACCCCACTGATACCTTTTGATTAAGACATCTCTTGATGTAGTTCGAGACTCTCAAAAGCTGATGATTCGTAGAATATCCGTGACGGAAACCAAACTGGTGGTCCGGAATTATATGATTTTCGTTCATATGAATTAGCATTCTTTCTAACAAAATTTTTTCGAAGATTTTGCTTAAGGTTGGTAGCAAACTAATTGGTCTGTAGCTACTAGGTTCGGCGGGATCTTTACCAGGCTTTGGAATGGGGATTACAATCGCTTCTTTCCAGATATTGGGGAAGTATCCAAGTTTCAGACATCCGTTAAATATTGCATTTACATATATTATACCTTTTTTAGGAAGGTTTTTCAATAATAAGTTGGGTATTTTGTCTATACCGGGAGATTTCTTGACTTTCAATCTTTTAAGGTGAAATTTTATATCTTTTGGCTTACAGAGATACTGGGGGTCTAAATCGAGAGTAGCAGACGAAAGATAGTTTATTTTTTCGTTGACTGTATTACTCAGAGAAAAGCTGCCCAAGTTGGAAGAGATATGGTGGGCATTTAGAAAATTGTCTGCTATAAGTTCCGATTGTTTGAAGCTTTCATATATTTTATTGTTGCCGTCGCGTAAGTAAATTACATTGCGTCCTTTTCTTTTAAAGACTTTACTTAATTGCCAAAGCTTACTGCAACCTTTATCCAAATTATTAAGCACTTTATTCCAGTTATTATTTCTGATTTGGGAGATTTCTTGATTCAGTATTTTTTGGAGCTTATTAACTTCTGATTTGAATGCTGGGTTTCTTGTTCTTTGCCACTGCCTTCTTTTTGCGTTTCGTAGTGATATTATATATTTGGCATATTTACTAAGAGTGACGATATTTTGGCGTATCATAATTTTTGGGGTACACCTGTCAGTAATTTCAAGGATATTGCGAGAAAATGTAGCGATCATATCATCAATATCAATTGTGGTGATATTTGCCAGATTAAGGTTAGAGGTATCAAGAGCATTACTTAGTAAGGTTTGGAATTTAAGCCAGTTAGTTTTAGCATATGCTGGTATTTTAACTGTTTTGTTGTTAATACTGAATAAGTCGGTTATAAAAAATTCAACAGGCAGATGTGGAGAGGACAGTTCTTGTAGAGTTTTAGGTTGACTTATGGCACTAGTATTACTGATAACAAGGTCGAGAGTCGAACCAATTCCCTTGTGGGAATAAAACGTGGGCTCTGTGGGGGTATGGACAATGAAATTTGACTTAATCAGTTCTTCGTAAAGAACTTTGCCTGTTTTGTTGGATCTGCTGCAGTTCCAATGCATATGTTTCGCGTTGAGATCACCAGCTATTATAAGGTTTGAAGTGTGTTTACATAATAATGCAAAGTCTTCTCTAAATTCATCAAGCATTTTTTTGTTGCATTTAGTTCCCGGAAAATAAGTTAGTATTAATTTTGTGTTAGTATCGACTAAAAGTATTGCGATATTTTCAATTACCTTAGTGTTTTCTGCTGGTAAAGCGACATGATTTATTCCTTTACTAATGAGGATTGCTACACCACCGCCCTCTTTATTCTCCCTATCTCGTCTATATATATTATAATTAGGACTGTACAACTTATCATTAAATTTTAGCCACGATTCTGTTACTAATAGAATGTCAATAGAATTGTTTTTTACAAAATCAAATGTTTCTACCGTTTTATTCCGGATGCTTTGCGCGTTCCATAGTAAGCATTTTAGATCAGTAACTCTATCCATAGATGTATTTACATGTTAATTCGATGACGACTTGAAGTTGTTCCTGTTTCGATTTGCACTTGGCTAGGCTAGTTAGTACCTCTCGAGTAAGTGCAATAATCTCAGCAGTTGAGAATAACGTGACTCCATTTGTTGTAGGTGGCGCGTGCGCGGTGACATCGCTGTCAGGTTGTTGGACGTTGTTTGCATTTCTTGCGACGCTGGCGAATGTTACACAAGGTGCTGGTGACGTTTCGTTTTGAACATTTCTGGGTGATAAATTTGGTCCGTGACCTCGCATTATCGGGAAGTCGGCAGGTCTCATCTCGAATGTGTTGATACGTTTGGTGTAGTGTTTTGAATTCCCACGTTGTACGAACCTTGATCTAAACTCAATGTACTTGGTCCTAGCTTCGCAGTTGACATCGTTGGCCATGTGATTTTTGCCGCAGTTAACGCATTTGATTTCGGTATTCTCCTCGGCTTCGCAGTTATCTAGTTTGTGCTCATTACCACAGATCATACATTTCGGCTTGAGGTTGCAGTACGATGACCCGTGTCCAAATTGTTGGCAGTTACGGCACTGAGTAGGACCGTTGTTCTTTCGCTTGTAATAGTTCCATTGAACTATGGTGTTCATTACCGCTTTCTGTTTGCGGAGGTCAGCAAGCTTTGTTGAGTTGTGGGCAAAGTATACCAGATACGTTGCTTGTTCCTGGTAACGTTTGCTCTTCAGGTTGAACTGCTTGACGTCAATGACCTTATGGCCTAATTCAATCAGGTGTTTTTGGAGGATGTCTGGTGACATTTGGTGAAGTCCAGTGAGAACAATTTTTATAGGTCTGTCTTCCTTGCGCGGGTGTGAATAAAAATTCACTCTCTCGTTGATTAAGTATTTGCAGAGATCGTCGTAGTTTGCAGTCGACGTTAGCATTAGTTTCTTACCCGTAGCCATTAGTTTAATACTGTACTCACTGATATGCGTCGCGTTCAGGATGAGTTCAATGGACTTCACATTGAGGTCAGTAAATATTAGTGGAGGAACTCGTTCCCTTACATTTTCCGACAGGTGTTGTTCGGGTTCGGCGTTATCCTCGTTCAGATTTTCTAGAATCGCAAATCTGTTTTCACTGTTATTGTCACCGGTTATTCTACGTAGTTTCAGTTTCAGTTTTTCACGAATTTTGGGTCCGGGAGGCTCACGCCCCCTTTTTTGGCTTTGCATAATATTTTTCACGAATTTTTCACTTTCAATTAAAATTGTTATTTTATTGTACAGTGGCACTGGATATATACGTATATTAAAAATCACTTGTGTACTGGTCGACAGTAGACACGCGAATAAAGCTGAATCTTACCCATTGAATGAATTAATAATGATCTAAATATCCTTTACTAGGCCTAAAGGTACGTTTACATCTGACACTTCTCTCCGGACATAAGTGTCAAGTGTCCGACAGAAATTCGCTTTGACTGTTTACATCTGAGAGAAATTACCAGACACTTATGTCGTGAATAAGTGTCCGACAGTTCTCGCAATGCTGAAATTCGGAAGAAATGTCCGACCCGTTTACATATGGACACATGTGTCGTACATATCTTCCATTCTGCAGTTCTGTTTATGTGATCAAGATGAATTTTTTTTCATTTCAAGAAATTTCGTAGGGGAAGTGATGGAGGGGATGACGACATTGAACTAATTTTTTCTCATCACGCTAGAGTTGCCATCAAAATGTTTTATAAAAAATTTAGGTTTCAAAAATTTAATAGGTACTGTGCACAATTTCAACTCGATCAATTTTATACGTACTGAGTAAATTGGCTTATAGTGTTTCATAAAAAAGTGCAGTTTGTATGGAAAGTTCTGGACGGAAAGGGAGGACTCAAAAAACTTTTATATAGTAGATTGAAATCATAATTAAAGTAATATATTACAAATTTCGGATCAATAGCATTTATACTTTTCGAACAAATCCGCTTATTTTCAAATTGCAAAATTGCGTAATTTTGTATGGGGGTAAATAATAAAGTTGCGCCCGACTTCTTGGCAGTTTATTTTTTCATACCCATTCCCGCAAACTTGAATTTACTAGCGCCCTACAAAAATTCCTCAAAATTTTCGATATTTTGGGCCATCACCTCTCTCTCCTCATAGCCATCAAAATAAAAATTTTATCAAATTTATAAGTCATAGAGCTCGACAATCTCACAAAATTTCAACCTAATACCTGCATTGAATTTTTAGATATAACAGTTTGAAATTTTCTAAAATGCACCAATTTTGAAATGCTCCCCATTTCCCCCCCATTTATATTTTTCTTATATTCCGCTAGTATAGATTAATTTATGTTTCAAGTTTCAATTGCATAGTTTAAGAGATAGTCGGGTTATTAATTTACTTTATTATTTTAATAATAAAGTATTGTGATCGACTTTGGAAAAAAAAAAATTTGCTACCCTGAAATTTTGTTTTTTCGCGTTTTATGGCTAAATTATCCTAAAAATGCAAAAAAAAAAAATCCGTCTGTCTGTACGCCGTCCGCCGTCCGCCGTATGCCGACGTGTACGCTCAGCGCACATTAACTCCCAAACCCTTCAAGATAGAAAGTTCATTTTTGGGGGGATATTAGATAGTTGCGGATCTCAGGCGAATACCTATTTTCGGGGGTGTACGGGTACAGGGGAAGGCGGGGGGAGCGCTTAAACCGAAAAATACGAATTCAAATATCTCAACCATGGTAACAGCTAGGAAGCTAAAACTCAACATACGTATAGAGGGGTATGTGGGACAACTTTTAAAAATAATTTAATTTTTTTATCCATTGGGGTGCGAAAAGGGGGGGCTAAGAACCAATTCACGGCCGAATTTTTTTTTCAAATGATTATATCTTCGAAATTACTTCCCATAAAAAATTGATATTTTGAGACCATTAAGGTGGCATATAGGTCCACCAGAATCAGTTTAGATAAAAGCTAATTATTGTAAGGGGGAGGGTCAGGGGGGGTGCAAAGAAAAACACATAAGAATTAATATCTCGGCTATTTATTAAGCTATGGAATTGAATCTTAAAACTTATATTAAGCTATACTAGAGAAATATAAAAAAAATATAACATTTGGACGAAATAGTAGTGGGGGGAAATGGGGAGCATTTCAAAAATGATGCACTTTCCAAAATTTCAAACCATTATAATTCAAAATTGAGTACAGATATCAAATTAAAATTTTGTCAAATTGTAGAACTAGGTAGTTTTTAAATTTGGTAAAAATTTTACGACGGGAGGTGTAAGGGGAGGGAGGTGATAATCAAATATGTCGAAAATTTTGAGTGATTTTTTAAGGGCTCTGGTGAAAGATACAAAATTTAAATTTACCATGTGGATACATCTATTTGTTGTACATACAGAAAAAGTAATAAAAATTCCACAATTGTTATGCACCGACCCCCCTGGTCTACCGTGCACAAGGTGTTCCATGTGCAATGAAAAAAACATATAAGCTGAAAATTTTTGAATGAAATTTAAAGGTAGAAACTTGAAAACTTGCGAAATGCATTTAAAAAAAATCTTTAAAAGAAAGAAATATTAACTGGTCGAAAGCTTTCAAAACTTCTACCCCCTCCCATACAAAATTATTTTTTCGACCATTTTTAAGAAATTAATTATCACCTAACCATTAGAAGCTATCATTTTAAAATTTTGCATAAAAACTTATAAAAATAGTTGAAATGAAATAACTTTAAAAGTTTTGAAATCGCTTTTGCCCTTCTACCCCCTCCCATACAAAAGTATGATTTCGACCAATTTCATTAAATCAACTAATAACAAACAAATTAAAAGCTACGAGCTTGAAATTTTGTACAAGCACCTTACAAAAAAACAAAAAGAAAATTGCGTCACAAATTTTGCAATTCCCCTACCTCTTCTACCCCCTCCCGTACAAAATTATTTTTTCGAGCATTTTTAAGAAATCATTTATCAGCTAACTCTTAAAAGCTATCAATTTAAAATTTTGCATGAAAATTTACAAAAAGAATTGAAATGAAATTCCTTTAAAAGCTTTGCAATCGCATTTGCTCTTCTACCCCCTCCCATACAAAAGTATGATTTCGACCAATTTCATTGAACCAACTAATAACCAACAAATTAAAAGCTACGAACTTGATATTTTGTACGAGCACACTACAAGAGAAAGAAAATAAAATTGCGTCACAATTTTTACGATTCTCCTACCTCCTCTACCCCCTCCCATACAAATGTTTGGTTTCGTGCCTGTAAAATACACAGAATCTTATGAAAATTCTATACAACTTCGTCTATGAAACTGACATGCTATACAGAGAGTATTGGACGTGATTCAAGCAATCAATTAAAAAACTATTAACATCCACCCACTCTTACTATCAACCTTCACCCCTCCCCTCAAAAAACTCAAACTTGCATAAATAAACGAACGAAATATTGATTATATATACTGAAGCTTTTGAATGTTTCTGCCCGGCCCAAGAACATCCTTTCACTTAGTCTTCCCTAACCACTCTAACCTGCATATTGACTTTCCACGCATCCGCAACTTGTCCCAAGAATAATAAAGTTTCGCCCGACTTGTTGGCAGTTTATTTTAAGTTCTTTTCTTTACGTTACAAAAGAACTGCATTGCATCCTACAGTTTTCCCGACACTTATTGCAAAAGTAGACGAGCAGTCAACTTCTGCGATAAGTGAGAGAGAGAGAGCTTGAATTTAAAAATAATCAGCGTTTACAGCTGTTTGGACAGAAGTGTCTACACTTATCTCCGATAGTAGAATATAAGTGTCGGACATAAATTCATCTCCGTTTACACTAGTCACGATTTCTCTCGGACATAAATTTGGGCAATAAGTGTCAGATGTAAACGTACCTTTAGATAGGATACGTGTTGATATTTCTTCGCCCTTCTTTTGTATTTGCGGTATAATACTCAAGCTTCTAATCTAGTGCACTTTTTTCCCTCTAAACCATAATAGCTCGCAGTCTGAAATATCGAGATTCTTTTTTACATTAGACTTTTTGAATATGGACTTTGCTGCCTATTTCCGTATTCACTAAGGACTTCAAAACGTATCTTTAACCAATTTTATCTTCAACCTCTTAATTACCAAGAACCTAATTTTTATCGTCAACCCTTAATTCACTTAAAATCAAGGACTTGTCAGCTATCTTAATTTTAATTAAAACTCTTCTGGCGAAATTTTCAATTGACTTTTTTGGCCGCACAAGAAATCTCTAGGTTCGATCGTAAGCCACATTGTCTGCTCCTACGAATATTTTAAGATTGAGTCTAAGTAAACGTAATCTGTCATAATCATTCTACGTCTTAATCCAGAATTCCATTTCTCCTTCCTACATCATGGGTACTGTGCTTTTGCACAGAAAACGGTTCTATTCTTATAGTCGAAGAGCCCTAAAACAAAAAATAACAACGAAATGCGACAAGGATACAAAGTGTATATAATGTTAGTTACACTGCGTTTCATCAGTGTAACTAAGACGAAGGATGAAAAATAAATTTTTAAATCCGGTGCCGAACGGGTCCTGTGTAGTGGAACGAAAAAATTATTCGAGGATATCGACACAAATTAGGTATCGTTGGATTTTTCCTCGAAGTTACAAACTGTTACGTAAAAATTTCACTGAATATTTTATTAAATTTAAAATATTACTATTTTACCGTTTTTGTGTTAAAAATCACAAATTAATAGGAAACACATCACATTTCCGGAAAGTGCTCAGCGAATCCTTTCCAATGACATCAAGTCTGTACCTTCAAATTATTTATACGTCCCACTACGCTCGACTCCTTTAGCACCAGTTTTGGAAATTCATTTTTCGTTCCTCGTTTCATATTCCATACTGTAGTGTACTGGATCTTAAAATCTGTCTGATATATGAATGTTTACCTAGCGTCGTAGTGTAGTGTAGAGGAATTGAAACTAACAGTTGAAGGATAACTGACCATAATTAATAATTACATCTTGCAACAAAAAATGCTCAAAACTGACCCAATCATTTCAAACAGTTTCCATAAGATCACAGAAAATTTCTTTTCAAATTAAAATTCCGAAAAATATCTATGCGAATATCAAACACAACTCTTCAAACTTCGTTTTATCGAAACTTGAAAAACTCCATATATTCGATGACATTTGCATAAGTTTTTTTTTTGATTTATTTTTTTTTTGACAGAAAAGTGTAAAACAGGATTCCTCAAATTTTAGTATTTTTGTAATAGTACAAAATCTAGCACGAGCCAAACAGGACAAATACAAGGATCTTAGACGATTTGCAAACAAAATATGCAGACAAAAAAAAAAACGGAAGTACAATAATGACGAAATAAAAAACATGGACGAACAATTTAAATTACACAACACAAGAGCCGCGTATTCCCTTGTTAAAAGGATGAAAGAAGGATACAAACCAAAAACGACCCTCTGCAAGGATGCAGAAGGGAACATTATAAGTAACGCGGAAGATATAAAACTAAGATGGGCACAATACTTGGAACACCTTCTTAACCCGAGCCCATCACCTACACGAACAGCAGCAGCAGATACAATAGCAGGTATAACTGATGTAACAGCTGATGAAGGATCCGCTTTGAGTCCTCCCACACTCGAAGAAGTAAAAACAGCCCTAAGGAACCACCCAAACAGCAAAGCGCCGGGCACTGATCAAATCCCAGCTGAACTTCTAAAAGCCGGCGACACCTGCATAGCGCATCTCCTACATAGATTAGTCACGGACATATGGACGCAGGAAATACTTCCTGAAGATTGGCGCAAGAGCATCATATGTCCAATTTATAAAAAAGGTGACAAACTCTGCTGCGAAAACTACCGAGGAATATCTCTGTTGTGTACGTCTTATAAGATCTTGACGAAAATTCTAGAAAAGAGAATTAAGCCCTATGCTGACAAAGTAATTGGTGAATACCAAGGCGGATTTAGAGCTGGACGCTCGACCACGGACCAGATATTCTCAGTTAAACAGGTGCTGGAAAAGTGCTGGGAATATAATATTGATGTGCACCAGATATTTGTTGACTTCAAACAGGCATACGACAGTATCGACAGGCGCGTACTGTATAAAATCATGCTGGAGTTTGGAGTCCCACCGAAACCGGTCCGACTGACAAAAGTGCCAATGACTGAGTCTTTGTCACAAGTCAGAGTAGAAAATGATCTGACCTCCAGTTTTAAAACAGACAACGGCCTTAAACAAGGTGACGGCCTCGCACCAATGCTTTTCAACTTAACACTCGAATATGTTGTTCGGAAACTTCCCGTGGACACCAAGGGAACACTATGCTTCAAATCCACACAACTCGTAGCATATGCCGACGACATAGATATCCTTGCAAGATCTCTGGAGAGTGCTAAGGAAGTATTTGTAGGCCTTGACTCGGTAGCAAGGGAAGTTGGACTACGTATAAATGAAAATAAAACAAAAATTATGACGCAAACTAGGAAAAAGACGCCAATCAGACAAAATATCACACTAGGAGACTATAACCTAGAAAACGTAGACAACTTTATATACATAGGGGCGAACCTATCGAAGGATGGAAGCGAATCCATCGAAATTAAAAGAAGAATAATTATGGCAAAAAAGACGTATTATTCGGTACTTCCAATAATTGAAAACAAAAATGTACACAGGAAAACAAAACTTAAGTTATATAAAACAATTATACGACCTGTGCTATGCTATGGCAGCGAAACGTGGACATTAACTCAGGCGTCCGAAAAACTACTTAACGCCTTTGAAAGAAAGGTCCTCAGAAGAATCCTCGAACCTGTGAAGGAAGACTCGATCTGGAAAATACGATACAATAGAGAATTGTATGCCATCTTCGACAATCCAGAAGTGTCAACCATCATAAAATTTAAAAAGTTACAATGGGCTGGTCATGTGGAGCGGATGGATAACGGAAGAATTCCCAAACGCACACTAAAAGGAAAAGTCAACGGACAAAGACCGGTCGGAAAACCACGAAAGCGCTGGGAGGATTCGATTGACGCAGATAGCAAATCACTGTTAAGATTTTTAAACTGGAGGACGCGGTCACTGAACCGAGATGGATGGAGGCAAAGCATTCAGGAGGCCAGAGCCCGATTTGGGCTGTAGCGCCATCGTAAGTAAGTAAGTACAAAATCTAGCACGATGCACGACATTGAAGTGTTCACGTGGTGAATTTTAAAATATACTACACTACGCTCCAAGTGAATGCGATATTAGTTACACTGCGTTCTATAATTGTATGCATTTCATATGCCTGTCACATTCCGTTGGTATTTTTTATTCCAGTGCTCCTGCTCTATTAGTTTCTTTTTCTTCTTCAATGGCACTACAGTTTAAATTGGTCCATGGACACCTAACGGCCCGGTTCAAGTTTCTTCAGATTTATTCGTTTTGAGGATTAGTTATTCTACTTCTACAATGGCACTACAGCCAAAATCGGGCCTTCGTCTCCTAACCTTCGGGTTCCTTAACATTTTTTTATTATTTATTGTGGAAGTTGTTGTTAGATCTTCACACAACCCTCTTTTTACGAATTTTTCATTTTCGTAGATTGAGGTGACCAAGGTATACCCAAGCAGGCAGTGTGCTGAAATTATGCGTCGACCGGGATTTGAAGTCACGACCTCCGCATAGTATACCAACACGCTACCCACTAGGCTACGTCCTACGATTAGTTATTAGTCCTTCGTATAACCCTCTATATGCGAATTTTCACTTTCGTAAATTGAGGTAATTTCTAACAAAAAAGAAATTTGACCTTAATTTTGATCGTTCAGGCGAAAACTCACTTAATCATTATAATCAAGTGGACTCAGAATATTGAACAGTCTTCAATGAAGGCGTATATATTGCTTCCTCAACCTTTCAGTACTACTTTCAAGATGCCATTAATTAGAATTCTATATTACAGCAGTTAATATGAAGAACAGAAATTTTTAGTTTTCAGTGGAATTAACTTGAAGACGATACAAAGTACAAAATAACACAATTAAAATGTTGAAGCTTAATTTCAAACCTTTTTTGTTTTTAAAAAAGGACCCAGTCTAATGTCTAAAATTATAAAATATAAAAACTTCCTTTCACTTTTAGAATTCTTTCAACTGATAATCTCTAGTGATTCATATAAAAGAGAAGAAACGAATTTAATTGGTATTCAAAATTTTCTCGTGACCATGTAATACTACCGTCCTTTTGTACGCAGATATAAAAGAAAGCTTAATTTTGTTTCTACAATGAGATACCGGAACAAAAGCCATTTATGTAACGCGGCACAAGAGGTATAATCCTAACCTATTTATAACAACGAAACTTCTCTTCTGTTCTTACGAATCGTATCAAGAAACTCCAGGAAACCATTATTCGGCTGTATTCTCTTTTCTATATGGAGTCCTTCTGTCTGGTATCGATCCATATGGTTTGATAACATTTTGGCAACGTTGCAGAATTTCTCAGTTCGGAAATGTCACAGGTTGTCGCCACCCTAGATATACGTATATAGTTTAGATCTCTAGTCGAGATCATGCGCATGTCCTTTGGTTTGTCGGTTCCATGATGGCTGATATTCCAGACAGTAGTATATCTCTAATACATACTTATGTACGGAACTGCCAGCTCATAGCGGTGAAAAAAGACCAACAACTATACGAAAAGACCGCAGGATAAACAATTCTTGCTAGACACAGAACTATGAAAATTCTGGAGCCTGATATTATGCCAAACGAATGTATCCTTTAGTATCCGGCAATCACAAGTCGACGAATATTCTAGACGGTAGTTCAAAAAAAAAAAACCCCGGAGAAAAGAAAGAAATTCCTCAATTCGATTAAGCATAATTAAGAACAATTTTTAAGCAATTTAAATGAAATATTTCAAATGGAAACGAAATCCTTTTCGTTTGCGTGACGTAAGTTTTTCTAATTTAAATTTAGTTTGCTATAGCACGGCTTTAGTAGTGTTCGAATATTAATTGGAACGTCCTTCTTATCACGCGATCGGCCCATAAATAACTGGCGATATGAAAATTGCATCATTTCGACACGCCTTTTAATCACATCTGTGGTTGGTGCTTAAGGTGTTAAGGTTTAGTTTTAGGCGCTGGCTGATGAATATTTAGCTTCCTGCGTCATAAATTTCAATGCTAGATTTAAATTAAATTTTAGATAGATTTAAATGCTTATTGAATTAGACTATACCGCGTTTTTTATGTTAATAAAACTAATTGCTTTTAATTATTTTTTCCATTTTTCAGTCCGACGGAAACACTTCGTTTCTACGAGCGGCCAGGGCTGGAAATCTTGACAAAGTCCTAGAACATCTTAAGAACAACATCGATATAAATACCAGCAATGCTGTAAGTATATAACCCTCATTTTTTTTGCTTTAATTTTGCATGTTGGTCGTTATGGCTAGGACTATACGCCTAATTTGCTATGATAAAAGTGAAAACGTAACAAGAATACTAGCCTGAAGGTGAAAACTGAAAGGTGGAAGTGATAAATGAAAATGGAAGGTCTCAGGCAATTTTTTTTCTTTTCGCGAATACGATAGTACGGTGGAATGAGTTTTCTCGCATAATAGAAAGGTTCGTCTTTTCGATTACACCGGGATTGTTTGAGGAAAGTAATCAGACATGTGCTACGGGCATTTTTGCAAAATTAAAATGAAATTGGTATTCAAGCTATTCTGTAAATATTTGCTTTATAAAATGATGCAGGATAGCTCAATTTTGCATTTAGATAAACTTTTCATTGATATGAATACAACGTTTATGTTTTTGTTAAGGGAATAGCAGACTCCAATATACATAGGAGATTTGTCTGCTCTCTCAGGCGGTATATTGTTTATGAAATGATCTGAATTATTTAAAATAAATATCTCATTCGGTTCTAATTTAATATATTCTTATTAGCCTGCCTGAACAGCAGTTACCACGTTTCAATCATCAAATTCCTGTTAAGACCCCCTATAGGGGCATAGGACAGAAACAACTCTCTTCCACAAGACGCGATCCTGATCATCGGCCTTAAGCTGTTGCCAGGACTTGTTTATTCCTCTGGCCTGCTCAGCTGCTCGCTTCCATGTGTTACATGGTCGACCAACCCGACATCTTCCTTGAGGATTATAATCCAGAGCCTGTTTGGCGATGTTTCGCTCTGGTTTCCTCAAAGTATGACCTATCCACTGCCATTTCCGCTTTTGAATCTCAATACCTATTTTAGTCTGGCCAGTTGTACTCCAAAGTTCGTCGTTGGGGATCACTTCTGGCCAGAATATTCCTAAAATGCGTCGGAGGCATTGGTTTACGAAAGTCTGTAGTTTCTTGGTAAGTCGAACGGTCACTTTCCACGTAGTACAACCATATAACAACACGGATTTGACGCATGCGTCAAAAACTCGCAGCTTCGTGCGAAGGGAGATCTCTCTTAACCTCCAGAAAGGGGAAGGATACCGAAGGCCTGACGAGCTTTATTTAGCCGAGCCTCAACATCCTTTTCGGATCCGTCGTCCATGCTGACAATGCTTCCAAGATAACAAAAATCTTGCACCTCTTCCACATTCTGTCCGTTAAGAACAATCGGTGTGCTTGCGTTCGAACCCACGTGCAAGTTCTTGGTTTTACGCACATTTATACATACGCATTCTACACAGTTACGCTTTATTATTATTCGTGATGTTTCGGTCTCTGCTGAGATCTTTATTAAACTCAGTTTGATAAATTTCAATTTCTTAATTGATTGCTTTAATCGCATCCAAAATTTTCTGCATAGAATATTAATTTCATAGTTTTAATGAATTCGATAGTTAATATTCATGAAACTATACAATTGAGAGATGGATTACATTTCGAAATTTTAAGATCGGAGCTCTTAATTTGTTAGTTATGAGTGAAATAATATGAAAATTTTTGATAGAAGTTAGTTTTAAATATGTTCAAAAGTGATCGTTTAAGTTTTCGAGATGCTAGCTTTTGAAGAATTAGTGATAATTTTTGTCTTAAAATTGTAAAAATAATATTGTTGTATGAAGGTGTAGAAGGTGAATGTATTAGATCACTTAATATCTTGAACATTCATGCATTTTTTTCAAATAAGTTTTAAACATATTGAAATTCCTAGCTAACTGGTCGTGTTCACGAAATCAAATATTTAAATATAGCGTTTTATACTTATATTTTTAGCGTTATATACAAAAAAATTTTTCGAAGTCGTTGGAAACTTTCATTATTTTTTTTTTAATATCCTTAAATCAAAGCCTTGGTGAGAGAATTCACAATGTAGAATCCGGAAATCTTTTCTTTCATTTTGAAATGCACTGTGAAAACATTCACCAAACCATTAGCTATTTTATTTGTTAAAAAATTTGGACTTTGATTTTAAATTCCTTGCATGAAAATGTATTTTTTTCAGCCCTGTTGTATTAGTCTTTAATTGATTTGTTGTGTGCCGAAGAAAAATCAAAATAATAAAAATTACGTAATCAATTAGTTTTTATGACTATTTAAGGGTACTTCGAATTTTCAAAGTCAATTTTTTTCCAGTCAGCTCCTGGCTATCCAGCTAATCACATGATATTTTGTTCTCCAATTAATCACCACTGCAACTATTTTAAGTTATTTGCATAACTTTTTGAATTAAAATTACCTCATCTTCAACGAAAACATCCTATCAGTATATAAAAAAACTATACTTGTATGAATTTTTACACTGTAGATGGAATCTGAGAGTATTAAAAGTTTGCTCTATGGTTTGTAACACCAATGATACAGCAATATTTATTATCGTTCAAAAATCAAAATCTCAAAAATCCGGATGTTCGTCCATCCGTCCGTCTGTCCGTTCGTTCGCTGTCTAGCTTGAGAACGCTTTGACCTAGAAAGCTCAAATTTTTTACACGTTACTTTTGGTGAACAATTGAAGTCCAGTTTGTGAATTGGACAAATCGCTCTGTTGGATATCACCACCCCTTCTATCACCTCCCATACAAAGTGATTTAATTTTGCAAACTTACAATAATGACGATTTTCTTGGAAAATATCAATGGTAGTGCTCTGAAATTTTGAAATCAAAATATTTTAGTGACAATATTTAATTTTATTAAAATATTTGGAATTCTTGCAATCCTTCTACCACCTACCAATCAACTGCATCATTTTACGAAATTCAATGAACCTCCCAGTACCTATCACAGTTTAGAAGGTTATATTTAATTCAAAGCATTTTGACAGTGACTAGGGAGAAGTGAAAAATAAGTTCGATCTCGCAATTCCTTCATTCACCTCTCATAAAATAGGCACAACCCTATAATATGTTGGTTTTCTTGGAAAGTATAGAGGGTAAGGTTACTGAACCGAAATTTAAATCGGATCATTTCTATATCGATTTTAAATACCTCTGTAAAAATTGTGGAAAACCCCTCACACCTTCTGCGACCTCCCATAATAAATTCACTGTTTGAGGGAAAGCATTTAAACAATTTTGATGACAATACTGGTCTAATTAAACATAAAGAATATGTAAATAGGTTATTGATATGACAGGAAAGTTATCCCTTCCAAAGTCTCTGAAACTTCAATTCCATCTAGAGTATCGCATGATTGGAGCTTACCCGCAATCGTATTTCTGTTATGTTTTTTTAATGCACCTGAAGCAAATTGTGCAGATAAGGGCCCCACTAATAATAATAAAAAAAATGGTTCCGCTCAGGTTTGACCTCTGGCAAAATAAGATCCCTTTCTTCGTGACACTTCACATATGGGTTTAAATTTTTTTTTGCATGTTAAGTAAACCCTTATCTTCGGATAATCGTTTGAAAAAAAAAAAAAAATTTGGCGAAATTAGGTTTTTAGTCCAACTCCCTTTTTGTACCTATCTGGATACAAAAATTAATTTATTTTTACTTTTCTCCCCACAATGCAGTATACCCAAATGCAGAGTTTCAGCTCTCCATCTGCATTAGTAGTTTAGATATAAGTAAACATTTTTTTACTCCTGCCCTCGTAGTGAAGTACGTGATTAGGCTGCAACCTTCCACTACTTCCAACTTCTTATCCACAAATTTCATGAAATTTCAAAATTTCAATAAATTTATTTTTCTCCTATTTAAACTATCGACTTGAAAATGAAGTCAAAATTAATATCATTAACCCCCTTCCCCCTTCTACCCCTTCCATACAATTTCAAATTTTGAAAAATGCACATTTTCGATTTTCATTGAAACTAGCGAAGTTAAACGGACAAATATTTGCGAGAATTATTTCTATTATATTATAATTAGAACCAATTTCGGAAAAAATTATCAACACTTCAACCCTCACCCACATGCTCTATAATTTCCACGAAATTTCGATTAAATTATTTTTCTTCGAAATTCAAAATTTTTAGCCAAATACATATAATAATAAAAAAAATTATTTTGATTCGTGTACTCCTTTCAGTCTCTCCCTATATAAATGCACAATTTTGCTAAATGTATTTTATCAATTTCTTTTTAAACTAGAAAAAGTATAATTTTACAATTTCACCAGAACTTGTTCCTTAATAATTGCAATAACTTCTAAAAGAAATATCAGTTTTGCTTCACTCCATCTTATCACTCTCGCACAAATTCAAGAAAAGCTTTTCTCATTTAAACATAAGAGCTATCGACTTTAAAATTGAAAAAAGCATGGTGATAAGGATGTTGATGAGCAGTTTCAAAATCATTTAAAACCTTCGACTTCCTCTGCCACCTCCGATACAAATGCCTCAATTTCAGAAAAACAATTTCCGATTTCCTTGAAAATTATGAAAGCTACAAACTTTAAATTTAGCACGGAACATTTTGCGTACCGCGTTCGCCGTCATATACCAAAATAGCAGATATCCTTGGTTTGCTTCAACCACCTCCCATACAAAAGTCACTAGTCAATATTAGCAAAAATTGTTGATTGCGGTATATAACTATTACCCATTTCATCTTGAGAATCGCCCAATCAAAATTTTGTATGTGTATGAGTACTAAAAGTTTTCCACAAAGTTTGTAACGCTAAGGAATAAGGCTCAGAGAAAAACATGACTGATTGAGAAGCATATTAAAGTACTCCACAAAAAAACAATTCAGAGTAAAAGTTCATTCCTAAAGTTTTGAATTGGTAATTTTAAAAAATTTTGTATAGGAAGTGGTAGAGAGTTTGTATGGGAGGTGGTAGAAGGAGGGGCCACTTCTTAATAAGTTTTAAATAACTATAAAAATCATGCTTTTGATATGTTTTAATTTGCAGATCAGTAGCATACATACTTTTCAGGACGACTTTTTGTAAAGTTGTGAAATTGTATCAGATTGTATGGGAGGGGGCAGAAGGAGTGAAGCTAATCTTTTATTTTTTTTGGTTATTTAGTACAAAATTTCAGCCCAACAAATTTTATACGCACTGAGTAAATTACTTACTTACTTACGATGGCGTTACAGCCCAAATCGGCCTTTAGCCTCCAGAATGCTTTGCCTCCATCCATTTCGGTTCAGTGACCGCGTCCTTCAGTTTGAAAATCTTAGCAGTTATTTGCTGTCTGCGTCAATCGAATCCTCCCAGCTCTTCCGTGGTTTTTCGACTGGTCTTTGCCCGTTGACTTTCCCTTTTAGTGTGCGTTTGGGAATACTGCCATCATCCATCCGCCCAACATAACCAGCCCATTGTAACTTCTTAAATTTTATGAGGGTTGGCACTTCTGGGGTGTCGAAGATGGCATACAATTCTCTATTGTATCGTATTCTCCAGATCGAGTCTTCCCTCACAGGTCCGAGGATTCATCTAAGGACCTTTCTTTCAAAGGTGGTAAGTAGTTTTTCCGGACACCTGAGTTAATGTCCACGTTTTGCTGCCATAGCATAGCACAGGTCTTATGATCATTTTGTATAGCTTCAGTTTTATTTTCCTGTGTTTTTTGTTTTTAATTATTGGAAGTACCGAATAATACGTCTTGTTTGCCAGTTGTCTACGATTTCTAGGTTATAGTCTTCTACTGTAAAATTTTGTCCGATTGGCGTCATTTTCTTAATTCCTAGTTTGTGTCATAAAACTTCACTTGAAAAGGATTAATATGCATAAGTTATGTTTTTCGCAAATTTGAAAAATGTTCTTTTGTGAATAAAAACGAAAATTGCAATTACTTCTAAGCACTTACAATTCGATATTTCGACTATAGTCTACGAAATTTGAATCTTAATATTATCTTCTTCTTCGATGGCTTAGTGCCATCGAAGAAGAAGCCCAAACTGGGTTTTTGGCTTCCTGATCTTCAGGTTCCTTAGCATTTGTTTCTTGTTGCGAAAGGGTCGTTAGCCTTTCTTCAAAGCCTTGCTTGGTCGGTACAAGACGACTCTTTACGGAATCCAGCCTGATAAACTTCGAGAGTGCTCTCCACGACACCACTAATTCTATTGAGAATTACCTTAGCCATGATTTTCGATACGGCAGTAAGTAGACATATACCACGCCAATTGCCACAATCCCGAAGGTCGCCCTTCTTCGGAATTTTTACAATAATGCCCTTCTTCTATTCAGTCGGATATCTTCCTTCATTCCACAGCTCAGTAAAGAGTGGGAGGAGAATATTGGCTGTTCTTTCCAGGGCCGCTTTGAGGAGTTCGGTTGGTAGTCCGTCTATACCTACGGCTTTCTTTCCTGCCATTCACCGAATGTCGGAAACTATATCTTCCTTATCTGGGGGATCGTTCCTAATAGAGGATTGTTGCGGTTGGATGTTTGGTAGTTGTCCTGTTTCTCGAATATCTTCCTCTGACAAGATGTTTAAAATATCAGAGAAGTATTCCTTCCGTCACCGCAACTGGTGTTCACTCATATTAAGGAGAGTAAATTACAGATCATTAAATTAATTTCATTCCTACATTTTTTTTTTTTTTACAGAATGACCTGTGTAGGCAATTTCGGCCTTTATGTGCAATGCACAAACACAGTCATGGAGGGAAGGAATGGGATTGGGAAGGTTGGGGAAGGGGAGTGAGAACGACCGTAGCGAGTGGTGAAGCTGGTATATTGCTCAGTTGTACTGGCTGCTTAATGACAAATATTTGCAGATGTTTTGGGGGGATTGAATGATAGAAAGCGAACAAAAACCATCTACTGAGTATCTAGGCCTTCTTGAAGTGGAACTGTTTCACTTTTACACAGTTTCCCCATTTTATTGCGAATAATTTTTTATCACCAGTAGCAACTGAAAAATTTGCGCTTAAAAAAATCCCGTCTGGAGTGGGAATCGAACCCACGACCTATTGACTGAGAAGCAAGCACGCTGCCCACTACGCCACGGAAGCTCCATAACACTATCTTGCCCTTGAAGTACTGAAGTTTTTAATTAAAACCAAGAGGAATTCATCATCAGTCGTCAGTTCCTTTGAGAGCTCCGGTGGAATTAAAGGATATAGGCAGCGCCTCTGTTATCGCTTTATAAGACGCAATTTCTTGAAGCGTTCTTCGGTTTTATAAAAGATTCATAATAATTAGGTATGCAATCTATTAAATTATACTTTATTACCTTATACATTAGGTATGGGTACCTTCTGCTATGCAAGAGTGAATCGTTGAATGCAAAATTAAGTTTCATCCGCATATAATTTTCCACAAAAAAAACTTTTAAAGGATATAGCCCATTTTCCACAAATTGTTCTTCTCTCACTTATATCACATCTCTATTTCATGAATATATCCGTGACGTTCAACAGCAAATCAATGCAACATCTGTCGATGCTCCAAATTCTGCTCACGATTCTTTCCGGTTACTGCACCTGCATTCGGAACTAATCCGGACTAATTTTAATATATATTCGGAAAAAGCTTGCTTTTTTACTTTTTTTTTCGCAGATCGACTTCATTTTTCATTTCTGATTGGATGTTTCCATCTAAATTGTCAGCATATTTCTATTCATACGTCTATTAATATAGGATATTTTCCATCGGACTAGAAATTTGGGTTTTCTCTTTTTGAATTTCACAATTCTTTGTAGCGGTTATGTACATAGCTACAGTATATAAATTAGATCTATCTGGTTTTTTTTTGAAAATGGAGCAGAGAATTTCGATTACGAACTTAAAATTTTTTAGCTGGAATTGGCGAATCACAGTACTGTATAATTTCGTATCTGTATTGCTTTTACACATCATGAACAGTCATGTTGTTGTAGTTGCATTTATTTTTGTTATTTGCAATTTAGATAAGTGATCTTTCTCGATTAAAATTAATCATATAATACAATAAATGATTTTTTTTTGTTACGTATGACGTAATCAAACATTCAAGTTCTTGTGAGAGAAGAAGTTCTTTTCCACAAGGCACGAAAGCTTCTGCTTTCAGTTGTCGACCATTTGAACTATTTATTTCTATAACTCCTACGTCTAGTTCGGGGTCCTTAATTCACAGGTTGTTCCTCAGGTAAGCTGAATATTCCGTCTCACTGGTCAGCTCACTTCTTTTGTCACGTCCAACAGCTTTTTTTAACCTGTACGTGTGTATCGCACTACGTCTGTCGTAAATCAGAAGTTTTGTGGTTGAACTCGTGTTGATTGATGTCTGCCAATTTTATTTTGATGTGATGGTCAACCTTGTTGACTGCCATGATTTTTCGTCTAACATTTATCATGCAAATAAAGAAATAAATTTTTATTTTCAGAGGTGACGTGCTTTACAATCCCTCATTAATTTTATTCATGCTTCTCTTTGGTCAAACTATTTCCAAGTTGTTCGATGTTCGTCTTAATGCTGAACTACTAATCTTCAATACTGGCTGCCAAATAATAATTCAAAGCAACACAACAGAGGCGCATATAGCATCCCCGCTGAGGCGCCAGGGCTAAAGGACGTTGAAAGCAAGTTACATTCGAACTTTGAAATCGGGGCTTCTCCTTAATAAGTGTAAGAATCTTCTACTCAAAAAAAAAGTTTTTTGTGATTCTTTTAAAAGAACAATTTTGTACATTTTCGAGTTCGATTTATTTCGAATTTGAACCGTTTTCTTTTAGTTTTCGGCATCTCCATTCGATTTCAGAATTTTATAAATCTGAGGCAGTAAATATTATATGTAACTTTGTTATAATCATTTACACACAACTAATGCCAACGATTATAGTAGCATTATATTGCCTAAGAAATAAGACTCGGAGAAAACAATTAATAGCGTAGATCATAACATTACCACTCAAAATTCACAAAACAAGATGTCCCTCCGTCAATTCGCTCTTTAACTTGAGAACGCGTTGAATAAGAAAGTACAAATTTACATCGTTTTTGGCGAAAACGTATGGCCAAATTTGTGAACGGTCCAAATAGCTCCGCCCGTTCTGCCCCTTCCATACAAGAAGTTTCATTTTCAAAAATTAACATTAAATAAATTTGCTTTCACACTATAATAGCTAATAATTTAAAAAATAGAATGTATAACATTTTTACCATAAATGTGATCTATGGTATACAACTTATTCGAATCTCCCCATCTTTCACCACCTCCCATACAAACTGCACTTTTTCATGATCTGCAATTTAAAACATTTCAATTGCATGATGTTTGTGATGTTGTTTTGTTGTCACTAAAAACCACACACTCCTTCTACAACCTGTCATACAAACTAAACAGTTCCACTAAATCCAAAACACTAATTTTCTCAGTATCTATTCAATTTTCGATGCTTGAATTTTGTATAGCGTATAGTATTTGTATAGCTATTCTAGCATGATGAGAAACAAATAGTTCAACGCTGTTACCCCTTCTACCGATTTCCATACAAAATTTCTTAAGATCACAAAAATTTATATTTTATTTAGAGTGTTGTATGTTACGCCTAATCCTGTGATATATATTTTTAAATTTTACAATGGCACTACGGCCGTCGGTTGGGCTTTGCCCACCTGACCTTTAGGTTTCTTAACATTTTTTCATTACTTATTGTGGAAGGGCTGTTAGCCCTTCGCTTTTCATTTTCGTAGATTGAGGTGACCAAAGTTTGCGCATGCAGGCAACGTGCTGGAGTTATACATCGATCGGGAATTGAACTCACGACATTCGCATTGTAAACCAACACGCTACTCACTTCGCTAAGTCCTGGCTTTTTTGAAAATTGTTTAACGCGTATCGCTAAACTGCGAATTTCGTGTGGGCGTTTGCAGAAGTGGTGAAGAAATTTCAACAATTTTTACGAAAGTACAATGTCTAAATTCGCTTTAAAAATGGATTTCAATTTCAGATTAGTAAATTTTATACTAACATGAGAGCGAACTTATAGTGCTCTCCGATTCCATCTTGAGCATAAAAATTATTTACTACTAAACCTGTCGACAGGGGTTTCACCTCGAAAATCGGAAACATTTGCTGAAAATTTACACAGTGGTTAATTTTTGCATTTAAAAATTGTTCAAAAATTTCACCGCAATAAGCGTATCTCTGAGTGGGGGAGGAGCTCTGCAAATTTCCCGGGAGGGAACTACTGCTCTTAGTTATGCCACTGCAACATAACATCTAACGCGAAACGTCAATTTTCAATTTAGAAGGCTGTGTGTCTAGGCTTTCACAAAATCCATTTCGCTTTATTATATTGTATAGCAACACCCAACTACTCTAAGGATATCATAATTAACTTGCCACCGCATATCCGGATAAAATCTATAAATTAATTAATGGTATTTGAATATTCGTTACGCTCGCATAAGAGTACTTACGTAGGCATGCATATCAGAAACTAAGTCATTGGAAATGTATGCTAATCTTGTACGCTATTACCCTCGTCCTTCTTTGCAATGTCCTAGATATACTTAAGCCCATTGAGATTTGTTACTTGCAAAATTGGCATTGATCCTCTATAATTAGGTATACAATGCGAATTTCAATTCAAATCCATCTGCTGTCAATTTCGATTTCAATTATCTTTGTGTCATTTCAAGCAGCTTAGATTGGGATTGACATAAAACGAAGATTATTTTTCTTTTTGCATGCATTAAACGACCTTCGTTGTGCACGATTATAGAGCTGCTATTGATGTTGGATGTCAGCCTACCTCAAGGAAAAAAAGTAAATAGGTAGATACCTCAGATGAATGGACTGCATTCAGTCATTTCACATATATTTATAATAAATGACGTATTGAGCTATACTACAGTGGAAATTGTGTCGTAGGAAAGCTCCTTGACATTTTTTTTTCTTGCAAAACTTCCTATTTGTGTGAGGTGTTACTATATATAATCCAAAACTTTTAATGTCGGTCGTGCAGCGTTTGTCGGATATTATACTCTATACGTAATCTGCATGTCTACAATCTTCAATAAAATAAAAAAATCAGAGCTTTTAAAATAAAAACTGCACTTTTTTAAATTTCAAAATAGTCGGTCTTAATGGGACACCCTTTACAAGCAAATATGGGACTTAAGTATATATTTTTGGGATTCACAGGCTATAATACCAGTGATATTGTGCTGATATACAATGCCTCGTTTCATCAATACCGTCAGCCAATCATCCACTACCATGAATTAACGAGATATTTACTAGAGATCCTATGTACAACGCACGCACTTCTTTTAACGAAATTGACTTTGTCGTTCTAAAGATAATGCAGTGCCCATTTTCGGCTTGTGATTCGGCTGATTGAGTCCCATACAGTAATGAATTTTTAAAAATATATGCACATCGCTAACGATTTATTTATTAATTACTAGGGATCGGCCGCAATTACGTTGACGTAAGAACTGTAATAATATGCAATTTTTGAGAAGGTATTTAGTAATATGTTGTATGTTTAATCTGATTATTTTAATGCCTATTTTCACACAATGTTCTTAGTTTCGTTGGAGCTAGAACCAAAAGTTATTAAACTGTTGGAATCACTAATTCGTGAGTATGATAAATATGGAGTTGTTGAGCTGGATATTTCCATTGAGCTGTGAGCCAATAATATTCCATTGTTCTAGGAATTTGGATTTTCGTGCACATGCAATCGCAAGTGCTTGATCAATACAGAGCGGGATCATTTTTATACTCTAGATGAATCTGAGAGTATTATAAGTCTGCCACAAAGTTTGTAACACCAAGAAATAAGGCTCAGAGAAAAAAATGAATGATATAGTAGTTCATAAAATCACTCAAAAATCTAAAAATACATCATGTCCTCTCTGGCTCGAGAACGCATTGAGCTAGAGATCTCAAGCTTTGTATACGTCAATTTTGACAAAAAATTAAAGTCAAGTTCGTGAACGGGCCAAATCGCTCCACCCCTTCTACCCCCTTCCATCCAAAACGACACAATTTCGCAATTTGACAATAAACTGATTTGCTCGAAAAGTATAAAGGCTATTGATCTGAAATTTGAAACATAATAATTTTAATCTTTCGTATAAAAATTATTCGTGTCTTCCAAACTGCACTTTTTCATGCAATGCTCTAAACCAATTTACTCAGCGCGTATCAAATTTATTGAGCTGAAATTGTGCACTAAATATTTATTTGGAATTATTAGTAATTCCGAAAAAAATTAGACTATTCGACTTTCCTCTTCTACCCCCTCCCATACAAAATGATACAATTTGACAATAAACGGATTTTTTCGAAAATTATAAATGCTATTGATCTGAAGCTTGGAATATATTACTTTTCAATCTATTGTATAAAAGTTATGTAAATCCATCCCTTCCTTCCATCACCTCCCATATAACTTTTTCATGAAATAGAATCAAATTTATTCAGTACATACAAAATATCGAGCTGAAATTGTGCACTGAATAGTTATTTAGAATTATTAGTAAGACCAAACAAATTAGAGGATTAGCTTCACGCCTTCTACTCCCTTCCATACAATCTAACACAATTTCACAACTTTAAAAAAATTTCGATTTTCTTGAAAAGTATGAATACTACTGATCTGCAATTTAAAACATATGAAAAGCATAATGTTTATAGTTATTTCTGAAAAATTCATTAAGAACTCCCCATACAAACTGCATGATTTCACTAAATCCAATACACTAATGTTCTCAGTACCAATTAAATTTTTGAATCCCAAATTTTGTATAAAACATTTTGATAGCAACTCTGGCGTGATGTGAAAAAATTTGTTCAGTGTCGTCACCCCATCTACCACTTCCTCTACAAAATTTTTTAAAATCTAAAAAATTGTCGTTTATCTAGAGTATCGCACGATTTGGCTTTACGGAGGTGCTAAAAGGGATTGGGAATTCAATTCGTTTTTAATGTGATAAATTCAATTATTACTAAGATGTTATAAACCAAATTTTAAGCGAATAACTTAACTTAAAGTACGGTGTTTTCTCTTTAGTTTATACAGGAACGCTCGTATTTACTTGTGTTCCTGTATAAGCTAGGCAGAACACACCATACTCCAGGTTTGCCTTTTCTATACCCGTTTTAGGTCATTAGGTGGAAGGACATGCATATCGGTCCGCTTTTCATTTAATGCACTATAACTTACAAAATATAAAAGTAAGATATTTCTCTTTTATCTTGTTTTAAAGGTATAAATCTCAGCTTCATTTTAATATTTTCGTATAATGCAAGATTATTATTTTTATAAACGAAAGCGAAGCCAAAGTCAAAACTGTCCAAGGAACAACTAGTACTTATACCTTGGTCCAACGTAGCAAATAACTTAGACCTATAGAAAAATTATAAAATATTTACTTTCAATAAAAAATTATTTTTATTAGGAATGTAAAAATGTTTATAATTACAAGTAATCTAACAATCCCAATTTATTCGTTACAAATTCTATAAAAATTTAAAATTGATTTTGAACTAAAATCATGGTACAGAATTCTTTTTTAATTTCACCACAGCCCGAATTGGTTCTTTAGCTGTAAACGTTTAACAAATCGATAGATTGCTGATACTTCGCTCTGGCCTTGATTTCTAATCCCTTTATCTCTCGTAACTCGCTACGTACTCGCTACAAGTTACAAGTAATAAATAGGATCGAGGTGCAGGGATTGTACCTACCATTGTAAATTATTTCATTTTCACACACAGTAACAATCAATCTATTTAATAATAAGAGGATTCAAAACAGGATGCTTGTCAAGGCGGAAAACAAGCTATCGAGAAAAAAGTCACAAGGCTTCGCAACTTATTTCATAAACAATAACGCCTAAAAAAATAATTTTTGACGCAGAAAAACTATTTTTCCTTCCTGCGCGAAGAACGGCCTACTTCGAAAGGATGGCATATATTGAAAATTTACTAAAACTAAGTGGCAAAAAATTAGTGAAATCAATTTTTTCAAAACTTTGCTAAATTCGTCAAAACATCAGTAGGACTTAGGTTCAATAAGTTTTTGTTTTTTTTTTGTAAGGCACCGAGTATAACTTAGGGGGTCACCCTTTAACGCATTGCACAGTTAAGTTGGTAGAGGAAGTGGATTAAAATGTGAAATATTATGGAAATTCGGATGGATAGAAAAGGAAATGACGGTGAACATTATTCTTGAAGGACTGGAGGTTATACCCGTTCGGAAAAACGCTAGCCGGTAATGCGTTCCAGAGTCTGGATGTTCGGGAAATGAATGACCGCCTAAATTTCACTGTACGGGTAGATAAAAGTTTCACTGTGTACTGGTGCGCATGTTCCGCTTGTCGAGTATGACGCGGAAAAGTGTAAAGTGGAGGAATAAGTGCGCATAGTTCCGAACTGCATTTACTATGGAAGTAGCGATAGTAAATGCTGAGTACTCCGACATTTCTACGATGCTCGAGGGAGTCAATAGAAGCCGTGATGGTTTCATCTCCAATGAGTCGGAACGCATGTTTTCGGATTCGGTCAAGCAGCGCAAGGTGAGTTTTGGGAGCCCCAGCCCAAATATGCGAGTTGTACTCTAAGCGAGGTCGTATGTAGGCCTTGTAGATGGTAGCTAAGTCGTGAAGCGTAAAGTATTTTTTGCATTTACGAAGAATACCTAGGCGTTTGGAAGCGTCAAGGGCAACTTCGAAGATGTGTTGACTCCAATTGAGATGGTTATTGAGCTTTACGCCTAAAAGAATAAAATCTTCGGAAGAGCAGAGTTGTACACCATTAAAGGCTACATTAGAAGACGACGCTGGAACATCTAGTTTGAGGGATAGATGACAGGCCTGTGTCTTAGTGGCATTGAACTCTACTCTATTTTTCCTGCCCCATTCCAGGATTAAATCGAGATCTGAGTTCAGCGAACGGAATAACTTTCTGCGATTGGAAGCAATAGAATGCTTGATTGACTCCGCAACAGGGTCAAATTCATAGGTGTTATCCAAGGTACTGTCATCCGCGAAACAGTGGATTGGATTGAGAGTAGAAGACAAGAGATCATTAATAAATACTAAGAACAGGGTCGGCGATAAGACAGAACCCTGAGGGACACCGGAATTGATTGGGAATGAAGAAGAAGTAACGCCATCTAATACTACTCGTATAGTGCGTTTAGATAAGAAACTCTCAATCCATTGAGTGAGGGTAGCATCCAGGCCAATGGCCGTGAGCTTAACAAGAAGGCATTCATGCCAAACTCTGTCAAAAGCTTTCGCAATGTCAAGCGCAAGAACTTGACCTTCGCCGTATTTATGCAAGCAAGAGTTCCAGCGTTCCGTTAGATAAACCAAGAGATCTCCCGTCGATCTTCCAGAGCGGAAACCGTATTGGCGGTCGTGAATAAGCTGTTTATCCTCGAGATATTTAACGATTTTGCGATTGACAGCCGTTTCCATCACTTTCGAGAGCACTGAAGTAATGGCTATTGGGCGGTAGTTGGCGGGGTTCGCTTTGCTTCCAGTTCAAGGTACATGACCTTCATCTACCTTGTACTTAAATCTTTTTTGCACCAAGGTGGTAAATAGCTGAACTAAATTTTTCTGTGAGTCCATGAAGTATTCGAAGTATCATCTTCAAGAAAACCATAAGATGCCGAGCTGCTAAATCGCGTTTAATTATGCATATTTTTCATGAGGTATGCTCGACTCTTGTTACTGAAGGACATGGCAACATGTCAGTTCAGGGAAATTTGAGGTTAAGCAACACGACGTATAACTAAAGTATAATAATTTCTAGCGTGTCGTGCACTAGAGCACGCTTGCAATTATAGTATATAGAATAACAGGGCAGTCCCAGAAGTAACCAACCTAACAAAGAAAACTTAAAATAAAATTGGTAAAAAATAGCTTTATTTTCTAAAGCTTCGATACCCTATTTATTGTGAGAATCATCGAGCTCATCAAAATAGGCATTAATCGCAGACTCAGCCTCTTTACTGTTGCCGAATCTTTTACCACCTAGCCATTTTTTCAAGTTTGGAGAAAGAAAATAAGCCTAGGGGACTAAATCTGGCAAATATGCTGCTTAAGGAAGCAATTCGATCATTGATTTTGGGCATCACGATTACGAATATATAAACTGGTGCAGTGTCTTGAGAAAAAAAAACTTTCTTTTTTGCCAAATGCGGTCGTTTTTCCTTGATTTTGTAACTCAAACGCTGCACGTTCGCATAATACCCACCGATGATTGTTTTTATTTCTGAAGATAATCAATGAAAATTTTTCCGCGCGCAACACAAGATGGAACAGATGGAACTGTCTTGGCCTTCTTTGGAGTAGATTCTCTCCTTTCAGTTCATTGTTTTGACTTTTTTTCGTCTCAGATGTGAAGTAATCGACCCATGTTTCATCAATGGTTATGAATCGGTGCAAAATCTTGGTTTAATTCCTGTGATCTTCGCCAAACACTCGATTGAAACATCCCTAAGATGTTGTTTTTCTTTCATTCTGACTAATTACAGCAGCCATATTGCGAGCAGCTGTATCAGGTCCAATTTTCAGTCAATACGCGATATGCAGAACTTTTTGGAATGCCTACCATATTTATAATACTAGCTTACGTACTTTAAGTCGACAGTCGTCCAATATAATTTTTTTTTCAACGTTTCTAGCATAGCCATCTCATTAGGTTGACCTAATGCTCCTACGACCTTGTTTAAACTCTGCCACCCAATATCTTACTATTATAATTGACGAAGCAGACTCTTTCGGAGTAGAATCTGGCTCCACTTTGATATTGGTTGGACTGAAACCTTTCAAATGAAAGCATCGTATTTATCACATAACAATAACAAATTTTTCCATGCTTACAAATTCACTGAAAGCGATCACTATTCATGGCTGCTAAACAAATACTAAACAGCGTAACTACATCAAACTTCAAAGTTTAAGTTTTCGGAGGTTAGTACTTTCTACCATAGCCATTTTTTCAAACAACAACCGCCATCTACACGTCTGGGCTGGGTACTTCTGAGTCTTATTTATTGATAAATGAGTATCAAAATTATCAGCAATTTTGTTTTTGTTTATTACTAGCTGACCCGACAGACGTTGTCCTGTCCAACTTTCAGGAAATTTATTTGTGATCGTTTTGTGAATTTATGAAAAGGAAATGTGTAAACAAAGCAAATAAGCTGCCAATAAGTCGGGCGTAACTTTATTATTCCTGGGACAAGTTGAGCATGCGTGGCAAGTCAAAATGCAGATTAGGGTGGATAGGGTAAGTAACTGGGAGTTCTAGGGCAGGACTATTGTCAATTACTTAACACTTAACTGCGGGTTCGACTTAAGGATTGAGTGGATGTTAATAATTTCTTAATTTATTGCTTGAATTACTTTAAATATTCTCTGTATAATGTAGACAAAGTGAATTCTATGAAATTCGGTGCATTTTATGTTCTTGTAACCATACATTTGTATGGAAGGGGGTAGAGAAGAAATTTGAAATTTGTAGGGTTTAATTCGTTGCTTATTATTTGATTGATTGAAATTGGTCTAAATCATAATTTTGTATGGTAGGGGTAGAGGGGAAGGAAAAATTTCAAAGCTTGTGACGCAACATTGTTTTAAATATTTTTAGTGGTATTTGTACAAAATTTCAAGTTGATAGCTTTCAGTGGTTTGGTGATATGTAATTGATTTCTTAAACATGGTCGATAAAAAAAACTTTTGTATGTGAGGGGGTAGAAGTTTTGAAGGTATTTTATTTTTTCAATGATTTTCTCAAATTTCCAAGTTTGTAGCTTAAGATTCCATTAAAAATTTTTGAGTTGTTGTGTTTCTTTTTCAATGCACATGAAACACCTCGTGCAAGTTAGGGCCCTCTCTTCCATATATAACAGTTCTGGTTCAAATTATTATTTTTTCTCTATGTATAGTAAACAGATGTATGCAGCTGCCAAATTTAAACTTTTTATCTTTTATCAGAGCCCTAAAACAATTATTCGAAATTTTTTACATTTTGGCTCATCACCTCCCTCCTCTTACACCTGCCAAGTTAAAAATTTTACCAAAATTATAAGACATAAAGTTCTACAATCTGACGCAATTTCAACTTAATATCTGCAAAGGATATTGAAATATTTTGAGTTATAACGGATTGAAATTTTTAAAAGTGGACTACATTTCTAATGCTCCCTCTTTTTTTCCATTACTATAATGTCCAAATGTTATATTCTTCTCATAGTTCAGATCACAATGAATCTTAAGGTGTTTTATTTACATTTCGTTTTTGATTACAAGATCGATTTTCAAGTGAACAATCAAAACAATAAAATGCATTGTTTCGATTGGTTTGCTGTGACATCATCATTTAGTTCATTACAATGCTTTATGATACGCGACATTTTTTGTTTTGTTGTCTGGCGCGTAAGCAAACAAAGCTGATGGTTTTCCGACACGGGAACATGCGACATACAATTAACCAAGCGAGAAGCATATATTTTCAAGGTCAATGCCGCAAATACTCAATTGAAATATTTTCCTCCCGGGAGCATAACGAATCAAACAAAAAAGAATCAAGCAAATACATATATCGTTCCTGTCGTTAGTTATGAGTTTTTCAATTTTCCAATTTTTCTTACCCTAAAAACTTTATTCGCACTAATATAACATTAAAAAAAAACCAAATCGGTCCACCCGTTCTTTAGTGACGCGCTTACCAACGAACAGCATTTAATTTTTATATACAAAGATAAGAGGGCAATGAAACTTATATCATTAGAAAAGTACTGTGCCATAGATGTACACAAACAAAAAATCATGTTTGTATGTTACTGTTAAGGCAGATAAAATAAAGTGGGAACATACAAGCGGGATCCCAGTTAAGAACTACGCGCCGCCTAATACTGCTTGACTTCGGTGTTCGGACGAATACCGGTAGATCCAGTGCACTGTATTGAGCTTTTACGCCAGCTCTTTTAAGCAGTAAATGTCGAAATGGAAAAGTGTCTTATTAAAGAATGCGTAATATGAGGCGACGGTATACTGAAAGTATTCATCGAAGATAGAAACCAACAACAGCAGTCTCCAAAGGTTTGATGACCATTGCTGACTGGCTTACAACAACTTCAAAATCAAAAATTGATGTAATTTTTTTTTAGCATTTAAAGGTGAGGAATGAAACTTAAATGTAATAACTAAGAATTTGTATGCAACTAAATTGAATTTAATTATGTCAAAAAACAACATGAATTTTGTTATTTACACAAACAATTGGTCGAATTTCGACCAGTAATAATTAATCTCTCTTAACCAAACTTAAGCTTTGAAATCAGGTTATCACCAACGCCAGAATTCTCTAACCTGTTAGCTTCAGTTGATATTTTGATGGAAAAAAGTTTATCCCGGGAACTAGTATACTTTAAAATTTAAATAAAAATAAAACTTGCACATTTTATCTAATAAATCAGAAAACTCAAAAATATTTTTTTTATTTCAGAACGGCTTAAACGCACTTCATTTAGCATCTAAAGATGGTCATATTCATGTTGTCTCCGAATTACTTAAGCGCGGAGCAATTGTCGACAGTGCCACTAAGAAAGGCAACACCGCACTTCACATAGCATCGTTGGCCGGGCAGGAAGAAGTCGTTAAACTACTGTTGCATCATAATGCATCAGTTAACGTCCAATCACAAAATGGCTTCACTCCACTTTATATGGCCGCCCAAGAGAATCACGATTCGGTCGTGAAGCTTTTACTTGCCAATGGAGCGAATCAAAGTCTTGCCACGGAAGATGGTTTCACGCCACTGGCTGTAGCAATGCAACAAGGACACGATAAGGTCGTGGCCGTACTCTTGGAGAGTGATACACGCGGTAAAGTTCGATTACCGGCTCTGCATATTGCCGCGAAGAAAGACGATGTTAAGGCTGCAACCCTACTGCTTGAAGTAAGTTACAAAGTTACAAATCATGAGGTGATTTTAGATTGTTCTCTTCCTTTCCAGAATGATCATAACCCTGACGTGACATCGAAATCGGGATTTACACCGTTACACATTGCCTCCCACTATGGCAATGAGGCCATTGCTAACTTACTAATACAGAAAGGAGCTGATGTGAATTATGCCGCCAAACATAATATTAGCCCGCTACATGTGGCTGCCAAATGGGGAAAGACTAATATGGTGTCCTTGCTGCTCGAGAAGGGTGCAAATATCGAGAGTAAGACACGAGATGGCCTAACACCGCTGCATTGCGCCGCTCGATCGGGTCACGAACAAGTCGTGGACATGCTGCTGGAACGCGGAGCACCGATTAGCGCTAAGACGAAAAATGGGCTAGCACCACTTCATATGGCAGCCCAAGGTGAGCATGTGGATGCTGCCCGTATTCTATTGTATCATCGTGCCCCGGTCGACGAAGTTACGGTCGATTACTTAACAGCGTTGCACGTAGCCGCTCATTGTGGCCACGTACGCGTGGCAAAATTGCTTCTCGATAGGAACGCCGATGCTAACGCTCGAGCTCTGAACGGGTTCACGCCCCTTCATATTGCGTGCAAGAAAAATCGCATTAAGGTAGTAGAGCTCCTGCTGAAGCATGGTGCCAGCATCAGTGCTACCACCGAGAGTGGTCTGACACCACTGCACGTTGCGTCCTTTATGGGTTGCATGAACATTGTGATCTACTTGTTGCAGCACGAGGCTAAAGTCGATGTGCCTACGGTACGTGGAGAGACTCCTTTACATTTGGCTGCACGAGCGAATCAGGTAAGTCCTGCGATGAATTGAATTGTTCACAGTGATCGTAGCGAATCCTTCCTTTCAGACCGACATCATACGCATCTTGTTGCGAAATAACGCTCAAGTAGATGCCCGCGCTCGGGAACAACAGACTCCACTGCATATTGCATCGCGTCTCGGCAATGTTGACATCGTGATGCTACTGCTGCAGCATGGTGCTCAGGTTGATGCCACCACCAAAGACATGTACACCGCACTGCACATTGCTGCAAAGGAAGGACAAGACGAGGTAACGAAACTTATCGCTAAAAAGATCATCGACCACATAGATACGATTTATCTGATGCAACTGTTTTGGATTCGTCAACGAGAATATTTCATTTGAAAAAAGCACAGAACTATCGAAAATATTTTCACTCGCCGTCTTTCTTGTAAAATTCACTCGAAATTTAATTGAAATCCGAGCTAAGTTTGAGAAATCAAACTGAGAGACTGTGAGAAGTGCTGGTCACAAAAAATCCTTTCTTCCGATTTGAATATATTCTTCCGATTTTTCCAACTTAAGATAATCAAGAGAAATTTGTATTGTTATGAATTATTTCTAATTTTATCATTGACTCAGAGCTGATTGTTAAATATTTTTTTTTATATTTTAGATATATACACATAAATTTGTTTCGTTTTCGTTTCAATAAAAAGATTTTATTGTCAAAGAAAAAAAAATATTTATTTATTATTTTATATATGTATAATACTTTTTTTTTGTAAATTTTAATTTTTTTTTAATTTTACCTTCAAAATTTCAATGAAGACACAAAAAGCATGCAATTTGGTTTACTAATTTTCATTTTGGTTTCGTTTTTAGTTTTGATTTCTTTTCCTGCACACCTTTTCCATAACCATTTTTTTTTTATTTAACAAGCTCTTTGGGTTTTTATGATACAGTTATGAGATAATTTTGACGAATTTATAAAAAATGAGGAGAAATGTTCATACAGATTTTACAGTATCTATGAAGCATGGTCGATTTTAAATGGTTTTTAAACATTAATTATTTAAAAATAACTGACACCGACTTATTCAAAAAATGGTGTGCAAGATTTTGGCGAAGGTTATTTTGATTTTCTAAAAATATATCGAAATTATCATTTTTTTTTAATTTTAATTTGTTTTAAACTATAACCCAAATGACAAATTTGAACTTACCAAAAGCAATGAAATTGCAAAGTTTCACATTTAAATTGGTTTTAATTATTACTACTTTCTATCTATGCATTTAAATCTCTGTTGTTTCCATGATATTACAAGGAGGTAAATATTCATGACTAATCTGTAGGTTAACTACAACATTAGCCGGATTATATCCTTTATTCCAATTTATTTTAAGAATTTTAAAATTTTCCAAAAACGATTAGATTTTAAGATAATCGTTAGCCTTCCTTAAGTGTTCCAAGAAACTGCAATGTCTAAGCTACTATGGTCCGACCAGTAACATATTTATCGGGAAACCCAGTTTTGAAAATCTAACGATTGACAAGATTTCTTACCGCCAAAATAACATAAGTCATTCCCATCTGTATTTTAACATTTTTAGGTTGCTGCTGGTTTAATTGAGAATGGCGCTTCGCTAGATGCAACTACAAAGAAAGGCTTCACTCCACTTCATTTGGCCGGAAAATACGGCCACATGAAAGTTGCCCAATTGCTACTTCAGAAAGATGCTGCAATCGATGCACAAGGCAAGAATGGTGTAACACCACTTCATGTTGCCGGTCACTATGACCATCAGAATGTTGCTTTGCTGCTGTTGGAGAAAGGAGCGAGTCCTCATGCTACTGCTAAAAACGGTAACACCCCGTTACATATTGCTGCTCGGAAAAATCAAATGGACATTGCAACAACTCTGCTCGAGTACGGAGCTAAAGCTGATGCCGAGAGTAAGGCTGGATTCACACCACTTCATCTAAGTGCACAGGAAGGGCATACTGATATGTCGGCATTACTCTTGGAACATAAGGCCGGATGTGATCATCAAGCCCGCAATGGTTTGACACCGTTACATTTGTGCGCCCAAGAAGACAAAGTCAATGTGGCTCAGGTTCTGGTCAAAAGCGGAGCAAGTATTGAGAAAACAACGAAAGCTGGCTACACACCACTCCACGTTGCTGCACATTTCGGCCAGGCCAACATGGTCAGATTTCTTTTACAGAACGGTGCAAATGTCGATGCAGCCACTGGAATTGGCTACACTCCGTTGCATCAAGCTGCCCAACAAGGGCATTGCCATATTGTTAATCTCTTGCTAGAGCATAAGGCTAATGCCAATGCCCAAACTGCGGTAAGAAACTCGGTCCTATTTAAAAAAAAAATTGATAATTATTTTTCCCGACATTTAGAACGGACAAACTCCATTACATATTGCCCGTAAACTTGGCTATATAAGCGTTTTGGATTCACTTAAATCGATTACAAATGAAGTAACATCGCCAACACAAACTCCACAAATGGAAGAAAAATATCGCGTTGTTGCTCCAGAAGCAATGCACGAGTTATTTATGACCGATTCTGAAGAAGAAGGTGGTAAGTTTTATACATAATTGCTATTGATTTGAATCCATTTAGCACTAAAAAAATATTCACATAAAATCGCTCATCAAAATTCCTTTTACACGTTTTGCAAATTTAATTGATTTTGCTTAGGATAAGATTTTGCTAGATCTCTGCTGTTTTTGATTTATTCATTTTCGCTTTTTAAATTAATTCCACCTTCTAATCTATTTTTTTATGACTGTCTATTTGATTATATTATTTTAATAACAAAGTATTGTGATCGACAAAGAAAAATGACTGCTACCTTGAAACTTTGTTTTTTCGCGACTAAATTTTTTATGACTAAATTAGAATAAAAATGCATACACAAAATGAGCACATATGGACTTATCTCTCCTAGATCCTTGAAGATTGGTTAATTTTTGGGTGAATAGCAGATTTGATAAGTAAGTATCACTACATATGTTTTGGGGAGTGCCAGGTGGAACGAGGAAGCGGAGGAGGGATAAAGTCAAAAACTACACATACTAATGTCTCACTACGAATGCAGATAGAATGCTGAAACACGACATTCGATTATATTGGTTTAGACTTAAGCGTGTTAAATATGAGCATGATTAAAAATTTCGACGGAAGATCCTTTGCCCTAAAGGCTCGAGATCATACTGGTCATTCATCAAAACGGTCAACAACAATTTTATTATACTCTAGATGAAATCTGAGAGTATATTGTGTTTGCCTTACCGTTTGTAACGCTAAGAAATAACGCTCGCACAGAGCCGCCAAGGGTTCAGAAATATTTGTTTTCGCTCAAAAACCTCGATTCCGAGTGACCGTCTGTCCGTCTGTCTACAGCATAACTCTCGAAAGCTTTGAGCTATAGTGCTAAAAATTGTTGTGTGTCATTTTTAGCAAAAAAGTAACTTTAAGTTCGTGAATGGGCTACATCCCCCCACTCCTTCTACCCCCTCCCATACAAATTTCATGAAATTTCGAAATATTAAGAAATTGATTTTTCTTTGAAACTATATAAGCTATCGACTTGAAATTTAGGTCAAAGTATTACGATACGGATGTTATTACTATCACGGAATATTGACCAGATCCCCTTACTCCTTCTACTCCCTCGCATACAAATGGACAATTTTGAAAAATACATGTTTTCGATTTTCATTGAAACTAGTAAAGCTGAAAAGACGAAATTATGTCAGAATTAATTCTACTATAATTTCAATTTATTGTAAAAATAATTATCAACTTCACATCACTCCTTCTACCCCCTCCCATACAAATTTCACGAAATTTTGAAATTTAAATTAAATTAATTTTCTTCGAAACTGTTACAGCTATCAACTTGATATTTTGTACAAAGTATACAAATACAAATATTAATAATGCGAAAAAAATTTGTTTTGATCCGCACACTCCTTCTACCCCCTCCCATACAAATGTATAATTTTTGTTAAATGCATTTTATCGATTTCCATTCAAACTAGAAAAAGTACAAACTTCAAATTTTGCCAGAATTTGTTTCTTAATAATTGAAATAAGTATTAGAAAAAATTATCAGCTCCGCTTCACTCCTTCTACCACCTCCCATACAAATATCTGTATTATAAATTCAAGAAAAGCATTTTTACTTCAAGTATATGAGAACTATCGACTTTCAAATTGAATCAAAGCATGGTGATAAGGATCATGATAAGCAGTTTCAAAATCATCTTAAACGCTCCCCTTCCTCTGCTACCTCCCATACAAATGCCCCAATTTCAGGAAACTATGACCAATTTCCTTAAAACTAATGAAAACTAAAAACTTTAAATTCAACAAAAACCATTTTGCATGCCATGTTCGGTGTCATATACGAAAAATACAAACTTCCCCCATTACTTCTACCACCTCCCATGCAAAAGTCTCTATTCACTATTCGAAAGAATTTGAGATGAAATATTTGCCGGTGTATTTAAGTCATTTCCATCTCATCTAGAGTATCATTTGATTGGGCTTTAACCCCAATCATAATTCTGTTATGTTTTTTTCTCTAATATCACTTCATGCTAATGGCGACCGTGATTGATTCTATAGAAAAAGCTAGAAACTCACGTCTTCCACCTTCAAACTAATCACCTCCTGTTCTAAATGATTCTGGTTTCTCAATACTCTTACTACTTTTACGCTCGAGATTTATTTCTGGGATCCTTCAAGAGCTCAATATCCTACTAGTTGGACAGTATTCCCATCATTACCCTTACGAAAGTACTAATCTTCTTTAGTAATCTTTTCTATCTATCCTACTCTTCTGCGTGCTTCCACATATACATGAAAGTTGCAAATGTTTAGTCAATTCCCAAGAAAGAAAGCAAAACTAACCCCACCAACTACCGTCCGATAGCTGTTACTTCAGTGCTCTCGAAAATAATAGAAGCTACAGTCCATCTCGAAATTGTTCAATATCTCGATGAGCTTATCCATGATCGTAAGTATGGGTTCCGTTTTAAAAGGTCGATAGCAGATTTAGTTGTATACGTTACACAACGTTGGAACTTAAGCTTAATTATACATACATATGTATATGGTGAAAGCTAGGGTATAGCCTAGTAGGTAGTGTGTTGGTCTTGTAATGCGAAGATCGTGAGTTCAAATCCCGGCCGGCGCAAAATATAATTCCGGCACATTGCCTGCTTGGGTATACTTTGGTCACCTCAATCTAAGAAAATGAAAAATTCGTAGAAAGAGGGTTGTGCGAAGGGCTAACAACCTTTCCACAATAAGTAATAAAAAAAAATGTTAAGGAACCTGAATATCAGGGAGCCAAGGTCCGATTTGGGCTGTAGCGCCATTGTAGTAGTATGTATATTGTGAAGGTCTAGTTCTCGCTCTTAGCATTTTAAAACCTTTGGGTAGAGTTTGGCATGAATGTCTAACAGCTAAGCCTAGGGCCATAGGCCTTAATGCTACCCTTGGATTGAGAGTTTTCTCTCTGAACGTACTATACGAGAAGTACTAGATAGTTTCACTACTTCTTCCTTTTCAATAGATTCCGGCGTCCCTGAAGATTTTGTTTTATCTCCAATTCTTTTCTTAGTTTTCATCAACCGCCTTCTCCCGTCTACTCTCAATTCAATCCATACTCTCGCGGATGACAGTACTTTAGATAACACCTAAGAATTTAACTCTGCTTCGGAATCAAACAATCATTCTCTTGTTTCCAACCGCAGGGCGTTATTCCGTTTGCTAAGCTTGGATCTCAGCTTAATCCTGGAATGGGGTAGGAAAAATAGATAAGACCTCAACGCCTCCAAAACACATGCCTGTCATCTATCCCAAACGTTATATTCCAGTTATCTCATAATGTGACCTTTGGCGCCGCACAATTTTGCACTTGCCTTTTCCAAGAAGATTTTGTCTTTTCCTTGCTACTGCTTCGCAGTAAAAAAGGATGTGCTTTATCGTTTCTGAGTCGTTAAGACAGAAGCGGGAGATATCGATTTCAACTAGACCCTTACTTTTAAGGTTGTGGTTTACTCCACAGTAGACCGTCATGAGGCTGATCAGAGAACTGATGTCAATCTTCCTTAGCATTAGCATTTCTTGTACTTTACTTTTCTGCGGAAGAATTATTTTTTTGGAGATTGATAAACCTTGAAGTATATTCCAGTAGATTCTATGCTCTTGATCAATCGACTGTCTGAGTATAAGATTGAAATGTCCTCTTGCTTTTCTGATAAGTTATAAATATTTTTGTTATGATGAGCTCTCCTAATATTCTATTGGATGCATTGCTCCGTTGCAATTAGTTCAGCTTGGAAGATTGTGGCTTCCTTACCGAGTGGTTTTAAAACCGAGAAATTGGGAATTTCATCTTCGGCTCCAGTTCCCTCAGAGGTACGTGAGGTTTCTGTATACCATATGGATGCTCCCTCTTCTATTCTAGGTAACATGGATTACCAGTCCTTACACTGTCTGATTAAAACAATGAAGGGAGTTTCTAAGTTGAGTTTCTGTATATGATAGTGTTGACATCAGGACCTCTATATTTGGGTTTTTTAGGATTTTGAGATGACCTTGAAAACCTCCTTGTTTGTATTTTTATTTCTATTGCACCTGTGATACTAAGCCAAGCGCGTTTTTGAAATTTTTCTAGCGTAAGCAATATTTTAGTCCACCAGACTGTTGTGCCGTATGTGGCTATTCCGAGTATGATTATTCTGTAACATCATCTTGGTCTGTAATCTCCATTTCTTGCCAAACAAACTTTTGCAAGCCCAATATGCCTTTATTGATTTGGCATGAGTCCTTTCTCTATATTTGTTCTAGTTGAGCTTTTTATCAAGTATAACACCTGGATATTTGACCTCATTCGAGAAGGTTATTGATATTTATAGAAGGAGGCGATATGCAAACTTTTCTTCTGTTCTTCTGAGTATCACTTACGTTGATGTACAAGTTCATAGACTTACACCAGGTCATTATCGCCTTTAAGGTACTTTGTATCTTTTCTGACATTGTTGCGTTATATTTGCCCTAAACGACAATGACGAGGTCATCGGCATATCCTATCACCTCGTATCCTTGTTCCGTTAGACGGTGCAGGAGCTTATGAACTGCAATTGACCAAAGAAGTGGAGATTGTTCCTCTTCTTCTATCCAATCAATGTGCTATCACCTAGATCTGTGGTTTCCATTCGGCTCTTTAGCATGGCGTATTTCAATTTTTATGAGGCCGATTCTAGGCCCTTTTTTCTAGTCACCCGTATTATGATGTCATGAGGAGTGGTCGAATGCTCCTTCTATATCTAGGAGCTTTTGTGATAGGCGTGTTGGTTCTTATTTTTACAGACCTTATTAAGCTCTGTTTTATGTGAAAGTCGACCAATTTCTCCATCGAATTGACGAAGAAGGATTTAAATTTTATAGCGCGATATGACTTAGGCTGTTCAATGGAACGATTCTCTGCCTTTAGTATAAAAGCCACTCTCGCTTTCCTTTTTGGGATATAGCCTAACATAAAAATGGCTTTAAAGTTCCTTGGCATTATTGGCATTCAGATCTCCAACCCCATTGGCTATAACGCTGGGAATATTGTGTCTACTCAGGCAGATTTGTAGGGCTTAAGAGTGTTAATCGCCCATCTAATTTTTCCCGAAGTAAAGATTTTTCCAGCAACGCCATTGCTGAACAGAGTTTTACTACCGTTCCTCTACTCCTAAATTTTCATTGTTAATTATTTTGTAGCCTGGGATGTGGGTTGCTAATATCATTTCAAGCGTTTCCGTGCTAGTTTTTGTTAGCAACTCATCTGCTCTATCTCTATGAGTCCGATATAAATCGAGATGTATTTTGCTAATACCTTTTGGAGTCTTGAGGCCGTTTAGAGGTCTTCTATCTCTTCGTATCTCTCCTTGACTCTTTTTTGAACTTTTCTATAAGTTTATTCTATTCAGTAACAGAGTTTCTGTATTCATCCCAGTTACCTATGGTTTGAAAATTTTCAGAGTTTCCTTTCGTTTTATCGCCAGTTTCTCGTTCTACCAAAATGCTTGCTTTGCGTAGAACGGGACAGCTTTGTTCGTAGGCATTCATTCGTCAGCTATTTGGTGAATAGCATGAGAGATAGTCGAGATATTAATTTTTAAGTATTTTTGTTCGCACACCTCTTTACCCTCCCCCTTATAAGAATTCGTCTCCTTCCACACTGATTATGGTAAACATGTGCAACCCAAATGGTCCTAAGATAATAACATTTTATGTCGAGTAGTTCCGAAGAATCATTTGAAAAAAAATTGGGCGACAATTAGTTTTTAGCCTCCCATTTTTGGACCCCAATGGAAACAAAAATTAGATTGTTTGAGGCTATGAGAGCAATAGTGGCCTAACCGCAATACGTTTCTATTGTGGTTAGGCCACTGTTATTCTCATAGCCACATTTTTAGAATTTGTCCCACAGAGCCCTGCATATGTATGTCGATTTTTAACTTTTTAGCTAGAGCCATAGTTGGAATATTCGAATTCTTAGATTTCGGATCTAGCGGTCTCCATAATACCTACAACAAAATTGTTCTCCGCCTGACATCAGCATCTATCTACAATCCACCCAAAAATGAATTTCCTATCTTCAAGCGTATTGTAGTTAATATGCACTAAGCGTACACATACAGCTCAAGGCGCAAAGACTCGCGGATTTTTTTTATTTTTGGATTTTTAAGCTAATTTAGTCATAAAACACGAAATAACAAAATTTTACACAAGTAAATTCGTTTTTTTAAATCGATCACAATACTAAAAGAATCCTTTAAGGTCAGTTATAGCAATAATAAAGTGAAATTTTTGTATAGAGTAACTCGCATCATTCTTACCTCAGTTTTTCTATTTTCTTAACAATTATTACTTATAATTATTTCACTGAATTCGGAACTTTAAGAAGTTCCTTATTAGCAAAGCAAATCAAAATGATTGGTTTTTAACATTAATATTTCTGTTTTTGTTTGTTTCGGTTTAATTTTCCTTAACTACCATTTGATTGGCAACAGACACGAAAACGAAAATAATTTTAATAGCGTAAAACTTTTACATTGAATTAATTATTTAAATGAAATCATATTATAAAGAGGAAATAATTTTTAAAAAAATTAAAAATTTAAAAATATCTACGTGTCGTAGGAGACACAAACGATTTGGATGCTTGTTTTGGAATAAAAACTGAGCGTCAATTGAATGGTAGCCATGTTTATCTCCCTTATTATCATGGTGACACGTATGTTACTCGTAAGTTTAATTTTAGTAAATGCAGCTTAATCTTAGCTTTAGTTTAGTTATTTATTGTTTGGAATTATTCTAGATTTGTGTTTTAAGTTATTATTTACATTTATGCATTAATTAGATCATATATTAATTAATTAAAAATATATTTATAAGAGTGCTCCAAAACAATAAGTTTGACAGTTTAATTTACAATTTAAATTTAACAGAAGAAAATAGCAAAACCATATTCCATATTTTGAGTCAACACAAGTAAACTTATAACTTATAAGGCTGGGTAAATTAAATGAATTTATGTTATAATTTATTGCACAAAAATAAATAGAAACCAAATGTAAAAAAAAAAACAAAACATACTGCGATACCATGCCCAATACAGCACGTATTGTAGATGAAATAGAATAATTTTATTTATTAGAAAAATTTTCATCCAAAATTCGTGAGAATACTGTGCAGTGACGTTGGTAGGGAAGGTGGTGGTACAAGGAGTGCGGCAGTTTTTTTAAATTTTGAATTTAATCAATGATTGAATTATAATCAGCACGAAAATTTTTCGTGCTAAATTTCATATTGAAGCATTAGAATTGTTTAAAATAAATGATAAATTCAATTCTGAAACTGTTGGATTAAATCGAATTATCAACATTCCTAGTTTTACGCTATAGTACAAATTTTCAAGCCAATAGCCACAGCTTTCCTGAAATTGTCATAATAAGCCAATCAGTGGCCGCTGTGATAGAGGAAACCAAACCCACCCCACCGTGAAATCTGAGGAGTGGGGTGAAGTTGATAATTTTATTTCGGTTGAAAAAAATTCTAACTTGAATACTTTTAAGAAAATGCTTACTGTATATTTTCCAAAATTGTGGATTTCTTATGCCAGGTGCTAGAAGGGGTAACCGAATTGCAACAAAGCCTTAACGTTTATTGAATATATGTACGTTACTGTACTGTGGCTGTGCGATTTCCGATTGCTTGGATAGTTTGGTAGAAAAATAGATTTTATATGATTTCAAAATTTCGAAAAACTGTACAGAGAGGGGGTGAGCACAAATTTTTTGAATGTGGCTCATCCACGAACTTAAAGTTACATTTTTGCTTCAAAACATATGTAATAATTTTTAGCTTGGCACCTCAAAGTGTTTGGGAATTACGCCGACAGATAATTCGAAATTTTTGAGAGAAGCAGTTCAATTTTTTCGACCATATTATATATTTCGGCATATTGTATCGAACCCGGAATATTTATATTCTTGAGTCTGTTAGCGAATTTGAAAATATTTTTAATTCATTTGACACGATTCTTAATTAACATCTTCAATATGAAATGTTTGCTTTTATTCTTAACTGATACATTCCAAGCGGGATGATTTTTCAAATTTTCAAGTACATAGTAATAACAGCTGTCGAAACCAATAGGTAAGGTTATGTCAGTGGAGTGCTTGGTCACCAATGTTCGTAGACCTCCATATGTGTACCACATGGACCTACATATCATACAGCCAGTCTGCTCTATTGATGACACTAATGAAATTCTTTGGTACCGCAGCTCGGCGAAGAAGTATCGCCAATGGTTTTTGAATCGTTCGGCAATGGCAGAAGAAATGATATACGGTGTCATCCTTCTCACCGCAGCCTCTGTAAATATCATCGGTGTTAAGGCGAAAACTTCGAGCGTGTTTACTAAGAAGACAATGTCCATGGGAAGTTTCAAACGAGTCTCAATATTTTATTGATTTCCCTTTATCAAACCTACCACATAGTATCTTTGTGGTATTACACCGGTTGTAACCCTTTCCCATTTCACTTTCCCACACTTTGTTAGCGTAAATTCCTTAATGACTCTTAAGGCAATGCCAACACTTAAGTCGTAAAGTGCAGGTTTTCCCCAATTTTTGCAACACGTTTGGAACTACTAACCATTTAGAAATAGTTTGTTATAAAATGACTTGAGTTCAACTACAAACTTTAAGCCGGAAAACGACACTATCCTATCTCGATCGTGTTCTATTTTGATCCTCAAAATTAAAATCACTTGAACACAAACGAAAAGTGAGCTGCCTTGCCCTCTTGTATCGATATCTTAATAGAAATTGTTCTCGAAAAATCTTCGACCTTTCGCATACTCGTCTTTTCTATTCTCACAGTACGCCCACACTGTGAGGTTTCGCGATTTATTTCCACTGATCGAAGTGAATTTGGATCGCATTATCATGCTTTCGAACGAATACGACATCCAACGCAGACACAATCCGCCACTTCTAACTCTTATGCCCTGATTCCTTGTTCCTCTCCTATCTCACTGCTAGTATGGAAAGGGTATGTAACGCTAAGAAATAATAATCGAATAGAGGTGCAGAAATATTTGCTGGCGCTCAAAAATATCGATCCCGCATGACCGTCTGTCCATCTGTCTGTCAGTCTATCTGTCGGTCTCTTCTACAATATAACTCTTGAACGCTTTGAGATATCGTGCTGAAATTTGTTGTAAGTTTGTGAACGGGATACATCACCCCACTCCTTCTACCCCGGCCATAAAAATTTCATGAAATTTCGACATTTTGAGAAATTGATTTTTCTTCGAAACGATTTGAGCTATCGACTTGAAAATTGGGACAAAGAATAATGATATAAATTTGATTACAGTCACAAGATATTGGTACGATCTCTTCACTCATTCTACCTCCTCCCATATAAATGCACAATTTTGAAAATGCATTTTTCGATTTTCATTGAAACTAGCAAAGTTCAAAATACTAGTTTTCGCCAAAATTAATTTTATTATAATTGCCATTAGTTCTAAAAATTCCATTCAAAGTTTGAAATTTCAATTAAATTATGTTTCTTCGAAACTCTCAAAGCTTTTGACTTAAAAATTCGTGCAAATCATTTATAATAATAGAAATATCAATAACGTCGTAAAATTTTGTTTTATTTCGTATACTCCTTCTACCACCTCCCATACAAATACATAATTTTGGTAAATGCATTATATCGATTTCAATGAAAACTAGAAAAAGTACAATCTTAAAATTTTCCCAGAATTTGCCCCTTGGCCTTACGCCCAATCATAATTCTGTTATGTTTTAAGATTTACGACTGATTTTCTCTTTCATATTTGATTTAAAGAAGTCTAATGCTAAAAACGTGGCGAAAAAATGTCGTCGTATACCCTCTGCTCATTTCCTAGAAAAAGCGTATACCCTCTGGTGCCAGAGCTATATACAGAGGTATGCGCTGTTATATATGTACGTCGTATATCCTGTGCTTTTTCGTAGCTCTTGACTCTCTTGCTTTCAATTCTAACTCTACTGCTAAGCTCCACCGTCGATCACACATTTCCAAATCCACCTGCCGGTCACAGGACTTACTCCTGCACGTCGATTAGACTCGCCTGTCGACTTCCCTACTCGCTTCCCACTTTCGGCTCTCCTGTCCAAATATAAATCCAGAAATCACTGTTTTACGAATGCTCGCCCTTTTCATACACAGCACTACGACGTGTTCACTGACTGTCGCCGGCCGTTGCCAGCCTTCACACGTACGACGATGTGTTTTGCTGACTGTCGGCCATACGACACCGTGTTTCGCTGACTATCGCTAGTCATCGCCCATACGAAGACGTCAGCTTGTCGGCTTGGCCGTCGCCTATACGACGACCAGTCCCTGACTGGCTGTCGGAATCTGTCGGCCCCCGTCGGTTTGAAATAATGATATTTTTACTCTAGTCAAATCGTAAAAAAAATACCGGTCAGGAATCGAACCTGGCCCACACGCGTGGCAGGCGAGCATTCTACCACTCAACCACTGATGCTGACGAATTCATCTCGCCAAAATTTTGCCATCTACTTAATTTGAGTCACGTGACTTCAAATATATGCACAGTTCTTACTAATTGTTATGGAAATACACAGTGATTAAAATACCTTAATTGCTATTACAATCCCTTTGATCTCCACACAGACTTTGTTTTAAAACTGGAAGCTCATCTCCATAAGTTTATAATACATTTTTGCGTAGAATAATTATATTGCAATTCATTACTATTGATGATTTGATGACTTTATAAGTTTAACAACATCGGTCACTGGTGAATATGCTAGCGTATACTATCTGCTGGACTTACAACTACAGCCCTGACTATGTACACACCGATGAATTTCGCATTATTTTCGATGTAAATGTTACTGAATGCAAGTCGAATGTAAGTTGATTTTTCATACAGCCAAAGTCACTACTTTCGATGAAAGTGATTTACTTTGTGTATATTGCAAGGCAAAAAGTGTCAGGTGTACAGAATTTAGCTCGTCCAACCAAATGCACTTCTTTTTTCAATTTCCATTGTCTCAAATATTTGTAACAGAAGCTTAATATGAGCTGCGTGAATTTTTAGGTAACGTTTGATAAATTCCGATACTTTCAAAAGCCGGAGTGAACATACTGTTAAGTTTTTTGATAAATTTATTTTAACTTAGTGATCACGCTTTAAATTACTTACTTATTGTTCTGGAGCATTTTTCAAATCATGTATTTAGTTCTGTCAACAAAAAAAGTGTCCCGGTCTTAAGCAATTAAATATATTTTTCAGACGAAGATACGGTCATTTGTAACCAACATTACCAATATCTTACCGCTGATGAAATGAAATCGCTAGGCGATGATTCTTTGCCGATTGACGTAACACGGGATGAGCGCATGGACTCGAATCGAATGGTACAGAGTACCGAATCTACTGGTCAGCCACCTCAAGCATTAGAAGACATCATCAGTCCACAGCATGCCCAAGTACATTCGACTGGCAAACCAGCAAAGGAGAACAATTATATTGCTGATAATATTATGGTCGAACGACATCCACAGCATGTTGGGTAAGTTTTCGTATCATTCAGATAGTGTGCAATTCTAGATAGTTATTAACAAACAAACAAATTTCTTCGAAAATTCCTTAAATGCTTACTAAAATATTAGAAGGAAACTGCAATGGAAGAAGTAAGTTACTATCTATGTATATTCTTCGGTTATTATTTTTAGAATGCTTTCTTTATTATTGTTAAAAATCCTTTTATCCAATCTAAGCAGTAACTATAAGAAATTCCTTCAATTCCAGTTTCTTGGTTTCATTCCTGGTCGATGCTCGTGGAGGAGCAATGCGAGGATGTCGTCATAGTGGAGTTCGTATAATTGTTCCGGCTCGTTCAGCATCTCAACCGACACGAATTACTTGTCGCTATGTTAAGCCACAACGAACAATGCATCCTCCTCAACTGATGGAAGGCGAAGCTCTGGCAAGTCGAGTCCTCGAACTGGGACCAGTTGGTTCGAAATTCCTTGGCCCGGTAATAATGGAAGTTCCGCATTTCGCCTCACTTCGCGGTAAGGAACGTGAAATCGTAATCCTTCGATCCGATAATGGCGAAACCTGGCGCGAACACACTATCGATAATTCCGATGAAGTAATTCATGATGTGCTAAACGAATGCTTCGAACCAGAAGGTATATATCGCACTATACAACCTGACTAGTTTAACTAATATCGAATTTCCATTCAGAAATCAATCAACTCGACGAATTGGGAGGTGGAAGAATATGCCGATTCGTCACCTATGATTTTCCACAATACTTTGCTGTTGTATCGCGTATTCGACAGGAGGTTCATGCTATTGGACCCGAAGGAGGAATGGTATCGAGCACTGTTGTACCACAAGTTCAGGCCGTATTTCCACAGGGAGCTCTCACGAAAAAGATCAAAGTTGGCCTTCAGGTAAATCTTTTTAAGCCGCGAAAAGGAATTGCACCCGATAAATTGCGTAAAATTAGTGTCAATCATGTGCCGAAAAAGAAACGTTTTTCGCTGATTTGGTGAAATATTTGGTGCAAATTAACAAAGGGAAGTTGAAGTTTGACTAATTGATTTTTAGAAGGGAAATTAATTTCTTTATTTTTTTATAAGAGGAATCAGTGTTATTGAATCAACGTCTTCTGAAGTCTAGGGAAGTAGTAGTTCATGAAGCCTTCGGAAGCACTAACTAAATTGATGAAGCTGAAGGAAGTAGTAATGAACGAAGCCCTGGAAAGTAGTAGGTGGACTACAAATTCGTTAAGATCATTTCATATTTTTACCACAGGCTTTTAATAATAAAAATATCTGGAGTGTTGATCATTCTTTATTTTCATCAAACTTCGATGATTGTAATTAGTTTAATCAATACACTCGAACTAATGATTTTTCCAGTCTAGAGTTGAGTCGAAATGTTGACTATTCTAGCACTTAATGATTCAATTTCGCTTTTCAAAGTCTCTGAATAAATTATGTTATTGCTAAATCATCCTATAAAATTGTCCTTGAGTAATCAATTAAAAATTACCGCAGTCAAGAAATAAATCATCAAAAACGTAATTAATCTTTTTCTATATGCAAACTAAATAACTATATTATTATACTCTTTTAAGAACGAAATTAATTTCTTTTCTATTTTTTATACCTATCACTGAGTCAAGTCAAGATTTTTATCTACGAAAGAAGTTTCTTTGTTTTTCTTCAAATAATGAATTGAATATTATTATTTGAAATTGAGGTTATAAAAGAAGTAAATAAGATCAAAATTAAATTAAATTTGATCAAAACAAACGGCATATAATCTACCAAAAATTTAAGTCTTCATAATAACATGTGTTCATTAAATACAATAATGATATTAAATTAACATAAGTAATTATTTAAAACAAAAACAAAACAAAACTATCATACTATCCTACTAACCAAAATATACTCATCCTAAAAAGTACTCTTTACAATGATATACTTACGACAATTTCTGATTTCAATCAATTCAATAATTCTAAATCAGAAAATTGTTGTCTTTTCACTTAATTTTTTAGAAATCAGTACTATTTTTTTAAAACTTGATTTTTTTAAAAATAAATATGTACTCGAAATCCGTAAAAAAAAATAAATTAAATATATCTACAAAAGGAGCATATAGACAGCCATTATAAACACAGTAACAGCATGAAATATTGTTTAAGATAATTTTTATCCATTAAATAAAAAGTTGTAAAATGCATGGTGCAATTAATTTATGTAATAATAATTCTACATTCTCTGGCGATAATAAATCCGCTTTTATTATTATTATTATTATTTTTTGTGTTGCACATAATAAGATTTAATCTGTATAGTATTTTAAACTTTTCCTTAAGGGGGTTACTGACTTGACCGCTTTCCATACAAAATGCGGTACCATTTTGTTGCTTGACCGATTTTAATAATTTTTTGAACACTTATTACTTTAGTCAAACTAATGCTACGTAGCAGAGGAATTTCAAAAATATTCAAAATTAAGTCATTGATAAGCTGTGAAAGTTTCGAATTTGTTCATGTTGTTTTGAAAAAAAAAAAAATATTAATTATAACCAACTATTTGAAATTTCATCTGTACTGTAGATAGCTAGTACTGCTACCTATTGACAAGAAAAATCATACTGATATCTCATTTTCATGAAAAATGTTCCGGTGTGGATAAAAATGTGGAAATTAAAACTTTTCAGAAGAGCAAAAAAATTAACAGTAGTACGATTTACACCGACCTTCCTAATTTTGAATTAATTTTTTGACTACTTTTCAATCAATCAAATTCCTGTTAAGACCCCCTATAAGGGCATAGGACAGAAACAACTCTCTTCCACAAGGCGCGATCCTGAGCATCGGCTTTAAGCTGTTGCCAGGACTTATTTATTCCTCTGGCCTCCTGCTCAACTGCTCGCTTCCATGTGTTACATGGTCGACCAACCCGACGTCTTCCTTGAGGGTTATAATCCAGAGCCTGTTTTGCGATGTTTCGCTCTGGTTTCCTCAAAGTATGACCGATCCACTGCCACTTTCGCCGTTGAATCTCAATACCTATTTTAGTCTGGCGAGTTGTACTCCAAAGTTCGTCGTTGGAGATTACTTCCAGCCAGAATATTCCTAAAATGCGCCGGAGGCATTGGTTTACGAAAGTCTGTTGTTTCTTGGTAAGTCGAACGGTCACTTTCCACGTAGTACAACCATATAACAACACGGATTTGACGCATGCATCAAAAACTCGCAGCTTCGTGCGAAGGAAGATCTCTCTTAACCTCCAGAAAGGGGAAAGGATACCGAAGGCCTGACGAGCTTTATTTAGCCGAGCCTCAACATCCTTTTCGGCTCCGCCGTCCATGCTGACAATGCATCCGAGATAGCAAAAATCTTGCACCTCTTCCACATCCTGTCCATTAAGAACAATCGGTGTGCTTGCGTTCGAACCCATGTGCATGTACTTGGTTTTACGCACATTTATTTTCAGTCCCGCCTCTTTGCATTTAGAATGCAACGAGCGAACATTTGACTCTAAGTCCGAACGGTTATGTGCAAGCAAACACACGTCATCAGCATAATCGAGGTGACTTAAGATGTTAAATAGTCTCCATTGAAGACCTTTACCTTCCCCACCTTCCAGTGCAGCTTTCAAGATGTCGTTTATTACCACCAGAAACAGGGCTGGTGATAATATGCAGCCTTGTCTGACACCCATTCACACAGGAAAGCTCTCGGACAGCTCTCCTCTATGTAAGACGCGACACCTTGCATCTTCGTAGGATTCTTTAATCATAGCTATGACCTTATCTGGAATACCTCTCCTACGCAAAGCATTCCATATGTAATCTCGCATAACGCTGTCGAAAGCCTTCTCGAAGTCCACAAACATGAGATGTAGTGGCGAACCCATTTCGGCTGACTGCTCTAATATTATCCGTAGGGTATTTGTGTGGTCGGTACAAGATGACCCTTTACGGAATCCAGCCTGATAAACTTCTAAGAGTGCTCTCGACGACATCACTAATCCTATTGAGAATTACCTTAGCCATAATTTTTGATACGGCAGTAAGTAGACATATACCACGCCAATTGCCACAATCGCGAAGGTCGCCCTTCTTCGGAATTTTCACAATGACACCCTCCTTTCATTCAGTCGGATATCTTCCATCATTCCACACCTTAGTGAAGAGTGGGAGGAGTATATCGGCTGTTATTTCCGGGTCCGCTTTGAGGAGTTCGGTTGGTAGTCCGTCTATACCTGGAGCTTTCCTTCCCGCCATTGACCGAATGGCGGAAACTATCTCTTCCTTATCTGGGGGATCGTCCCTAATAGAGGATTGTTGCGGTTGGATGTTTGGAAGTTGTTCTGTTTCCGGATTATCTTCATCTGACAAGATGTTTAAAATATCAGAGAAGTATTCCTTCCATCGTCGCAACTGGTGTTCACTCATATTAAGGAGAGTTCCGTTGACATATCTCACCAGGTGGTTGGGTGTGAAATTCCTGTTCGTCAACTGTTTCATGATTTTAAATAGTGAGCCCATATCCCCAAGGTAAGCCGGAGATTCTGCCTTGTTTGCCAGATCTTCAATGGCCTTTCTCTTGTCGCGTCTAACAGCCCTCTTAAGCTGTATATGAGCATCGCGGTAGTTCTGCCTCAAGTCGGGCGTTCGTTGGTTGACATCGGGTTGAGAGATGATTGCCAATTTGGCTTTTTTCCGATTGCCAACCTTGTCCCATGTGTCTTGCGACATCCAGGGTTTCTCACCGCTTTGCACATATCCCACAGATTCTTCAGCACTAGTTAGAAAAGTTTTTCTGGTTGCCTCCCAATTGGCGTCCAGTGTGCGCATTTCATGTTCACCCAATGTGGATGACTTTTCGCGTAGAATGGTGGTGTATTCGAGTTTTTTGTTGGGATCTCTGAGTTTATCCACATTAAGCTTGCGCTTCATTTGAAGAATTTGTGGTCGTCGGATAGCTGCTGTACACAATCTCAAGCAGGCAACCATCAAGTGGTGATCGCTCCCCACGTCAGCTCCACGTTTCGCTCGCACATCGAGGAGACATCTTCTCCATCGGCGACTTATAGCCAAATGGTCGATCTGGTTCTGAGTAACACCATCAGGGGAAACCCAAGATGTTTTATGATGACTCTTGTGTGGAAAAAGGGTCCCTCCGATGACCATTTGCCGAGTACTACAGAACTCCACAAATAATTCGCCGTTTTCGGGTCTCTTAATCCAAGGTCGTGAAGGGTCGACCCAAGGGTCACCATGCCTCCCCATGACGTGTTCTAGTCCAGTGTTGTCTGATCCAACCTGGGCGTTCATATCTCCCGAGATGATAATAATATCACCTCTTGGAACACGTTCGAAGGTGGCATTCAGTTGGCTATAAAACTCCTCTTTGTCACCAGATGTTGCGGCATTAGTTGGTGCGTAGCACTGCAGAATTGTGACGTTTTTGACACTGGTCTTGAGCCTGACGACGATAATCCTTTCCGAGATTGGTTCCCAGCTAATGAGACTGTTTCTCGCTCTCGGCGTAAGGACGAACGCCACGCCATTTCTGGCTTCACTTTCAGGGCCAATGTACAGAATAGTGTTTCCGCTAGGGGCTCGTTCTTCTCCTGATCCTGTCCACCTGACCTCGCTCAAGCCCAAGATTTGGATGTTATAGTGCTTCATTTCACGGTCGATCACTGATTGGCGGTGCAAGGACCGAGTAACCCCAGCTCTTCCCCCGTCATTCAATGTTCGAACGTTCCAGAAGCCAATCATAGTCCGTTTTCGAATGCCAAAAGTCGTTACCGTAGAATCAGTCCGTATCCGCGGCGATGCATCCGTTTCTCGTATCATTTAGGTCTTAAGATCACGGGTGATAAGCCCATGATCCAGTGAGTGTCCATTTGCCATTTTTAGGGCAAGCAGGACTGGCTGTGGGTGAATTCTACAGCCCCCATCCCAGAGGGGGATAGTTAGCTCAGGTCCGTGGAGTCGCTAACTCCAAAGATAGTTGCAGGAATTGGTAAAACCTCATACTACAACTACCCCCTTGACTACTTTTACTCATTGGAAAAATCTGCGATTTATTTTGTTTTGTGTTAAATTGAATAAAGAATGATAATCAGCAAAAAAAAATCGTTTTTTTTTTCATATTCAAGTCACTAACCCCCTTAACATAACATCAAACAGCAAATAGTATTGAAAATAAATATGAGTAATTTCTATTAGATGGCGTTTTATTTGCCATCGGTTAATTCTATCATCGAACTATAACGCTATTCTTCAACAGTCTTATTAGTTTCAGTACTGATGATTTCAAAACCTCACACAAATTTTTTCTTGATAGTTTTCAACAAAACACAATTTACCGATTTCCCATAATTCGCAACACATTGCATGTTAACTAATTATTATCTTACAAAATAATATTCACAAAAAGTTAAATGTCCATAACAATAAAAAAAAAAACGATCCGATAAATTAATATTATGAAAATATTTTTGTAGTCAGGCTTTATAAAATTTGGCTATTTGCTTTTACTTTCCAAAATTTTAAATAAAAGCCATATAGTCCTCTCTAAGCTTAGTATTTATAAAATAATGTTAAAATATTTTCACAAATTTAATTTTTGGCTTAGAAATTTAACAAAATACTGATTAAGTACATTACAAACTATATAATATTGTTCAATATATAATTTATTAACAAAAAAAAAAAAAAAAGATTTATTATGTAAATAATTGAAAATTTGATAAAAAAAAAACACTTGGTTCAAAAAAATCTATTAAAATTTAACTTATAACTAACATTGTACTTATTAATAACAAAAAAAAAATATTACGAATTTCTAATCTATAATTACTAATTTATGATTATAATAACTTACACTTTTTGCTTTAAATTTTATTTCTTTATTATTATTTTTTTTTTTAATTTTAATTGAGTGCCCAATAAATTTAGTTAAAAACGAATAAAAATGGTTTTTGCTTTTTTACTAACAATGAGATAAAAAGAAAAGAAAACAAAGAATATTTCAGAAAATACAATGAGAAAAGCAGGGTTCGAAGTTACGCATTCATTATATTATTATATACATAAAATATTAAAACATTAAAAAAATATCATTAAAGTAGAATACTTTATTTTTTTGATTCGTAGAAAATTTAACAGTAAAAAAAAAAATAAAACAAAAAAAAAATTAACTGACTAAATTTATTGGGCGTACTGCTCATTACCTTCGACTGATTTTTATTATTGATTATAATTATTCAATTAATACAAAAGAAAAAAAATATTTCTCAAAAATAAACAATAATAATTTTAATATGATTAATATTTGAATTATGCTTAATATTTTTGTCAATGTTTGTTAAAATATTCACGTTTGAGAATAACATTTTTTTTTACCCAAAAGTTTCGTGCTGAGCAAAAATTTTTTTTTTTCATTTTAGATTGCATCTAAAATTTTGCACTCCTATCGGCTTGCTATTCTTTATTTAATTTTTAATTATTTTGATAGATATTTTTTCATAACGATATAAATACTACGAATTTTATTGTATAATTATTTTTATGTATATGTTTTTGTATATAACTGCATATAATATTCGAGCCTTGCTTTATTTGTTGTGTGATGTTATGATAGAATTCATCGGTGGTTTTCGTATGTGCTATTATTATATATGTATTATTATTGATTTTCGCTATTCACTTGTCTTATCATCACTAATATTGCCGTTATTTTTGCTATTCACCTGATTGTTAATTAGTTTTAAATTGAAATTAAATACGTTCATTTGACTTAAGCCGCGCTCAAAATAATAAGCTGTAAAGAAGACATAGATATGCAAAATCTACAATTGAAAAAATCCGAGATTAATTATACCTACAGATTATATTGTCAGACTAGAGTAAGAAAGCCAAAGAAATGTATTTTCAACCTGACTTTATCTTCATTCCGACATTTTTGGATTTGATTTAGTTCCAAATTTGATCCGAACTTAAGGCCAGTCTAATATGGTACAGCAACTTTAGCTTCGACTCTGCTGATTCGAAGTTGAATGCAATCTAACAAAGGAATCATTAAGGTCAAAAGTATCCAATGCAGCCCAGCCGTTAGCGTCTAGTTTAGTCTTTCATTCGAATCAACAAAGCACAATTTATTCAAGTTCAATAGACAAGAAAAAATTAAAATTGTTTGTGTGTTATCTTGTTTAAAATTACTACAATTTTATATGTGGTATACTATCAGCAATTTTTTTCTTATTTTTATCTATACTACTTACTTACGATGGCGCTATTTCCCAATTCGGGCTTTGGCCTCTTGTTTACTCCACCTAAAATCTTCTCGGTTCAGTTATCACGTCCTTCAATTTGAGAATCTTCGCAGTGATTTGCTTTCTGCGTCAATAGAATCCTTCCAGCGTTTTCCAACTGGTCTCTGTCCATCGAGTTTGCCCTTTAGTGTGCGTTGGGAATTCCTGTCAATGAAGCTTTAATGAGGGCTAACACTTCTGGATTGGCAAAGAGGATATACAATTCTCTACTGTAACGTATCCTCTAGATTGCAGAGGTCTTATAATTGTTTTACATAATTTAATTTTAGTTTCTTACTGTACACGTTTTTGTTTCACTTATCAGACGTACCGTATAATACGTCTTATTCGCTATCATTATTCTTCTTTTTATCTCGATGGGTTTGCTTCCATTCTTTGATAATTTTGCCCCAGGATATGCAAAGTTATCTACGTTTTCTAAGTTATAGTCTTCTACTGTAAAATTTTTTTTAGATTCGCGTCTTTTTCCTAGTTTGTGGGATTACTTTTGTTTTACTTTCAGTAATACGTACTCCAACTTCCCTCGCTACCGAGTCAAGGCTTACGAACATTTCTTTAGCACTCTCCAGAAATCTTGTAAGTTTGCTTAAGTGTTACATTGGTGTCAACGGGAACTTTCCAAACAACATATTTAAGTGTAAAATTGAAAAGCATTGGTGACAGGCTGTTACCTTGTTCTTGGCCATTTTCAGTTCTAAAGTTGGAAGCCAGATCATTTTTTACTGTGACTTAAGACAAAGACTCCAACATGATTTTATACATCACGCGCCTGTATGCTTATTTGAAGTCAACAATTATCTGATACATATCAACATTATAAATTCGAACATGATCGGAAACGTCGACTTAAGATCATTGAGAATCCCTAAAACTCAAGAACTTTCTGGTCGTTTGTGAAAACGGCTAACCAGAATTTCATCACATTTTCGACACCTCTTCTTCTTGATGGTGACCGAACCGTTGTTGATTCTGTTGGAAAAGCAAACCTTTTGGCAGCAAACTTCGCTAGAAACTCGAAGTTTTCACAGTCGAACTAGAGTCCTCCGTACTTACCTGGTTTCTCGCTGCCAGCACTTCGTTTTCGAACTAGGGCTATTTCCAGAATCCTGCAGGAGCTCAATATTCATAAGTCTGCTGGGCCAGATGGCATCCGCCTATTGTCTTTAAAAACCGTGCTTCCTCTCTTGCTAAACCTCTTCGTAATCTCTACCATCTTTCATACTCTTCAGGTTGCTTCCCTAAGATCTGGAAGGTCGCAAATGTTCATCCGATTCCAAAGAAAGGAAGCAAAGCGAACTCCGCTAATTACCGCCTTGTAGCCATTACCTCAGTGCTTTCAAAGGTATGGAAACTGCTGTCAATCGCAGAATAATCAACTTTTTTGTGGATAAAAATCTAATTCATGATCGCCAATTTGGATTCCGCGCGGGTCGTTCTACAGGCGATCTCCTGATCTATTTTACCGAGAGTTGGAATTCCTGCATCCACAAATTTGGTGGAGGTCCAGTTCTTGCTCTTGACATCGCCAAAGCATTTGCCAGAGTTTGGGACAAATGCCTCTTAGCCAAGCTAAATGCCTTTGGTTGTAACACTTCGTTTCTTTAATGGATTAAGAGTTCTCTCTCCGAGCGCTCTATTCGAGTCCTATTAGACGAAGTAACTTCTGCACCCTTTTCTATTGATTCCGGCGTTCCCCAGGGCTCAGTTTTATCTCCCATTCTCTTTTTAGTCTCCATATACGACCTTCTGTCGTTAATTCTCAATCCTATTCACTGTTTCGCAGATGACAGCACTCTAGATAACATCTACCAATTTGACTCTCCTGCGGATGCTCATCCGACATCGATGGCCTCTTGTTGTAACGAATCGATACAATCACTGAACTCTAACCTCAGTTTAATCTTGGAATGGGGCAGGAAAAGCAGAGTAGGGCCTAATGCCTTAAAACGCATTCCTGTCATCTACCTCTTAAACATAACGTTCCGTAGTAGCTCTTGAGGCTTCGAAACGTCTAGGTATTCTGCGGAAGTGTAAGAAATACATTTCTGCCTCCGAACTAGCTACCATCTATAAGGCTTATATCTGACTATGTCTTGAGTTTAGCTCGCATATTTGGGCTGGGACCCCAAAATCATATCTGGTTCTTCTTGACCGTATCCAGAAACATGCATTCCGTTAAATTAGAGATGAAGCTATATGGGCCTCAATTGACGCCCTCGACCATCGTCGAAATACTCTGCATTTACTATAGATACTTCCGTGATAAATACAGCAAGGAACTAAATGCCCTTATACCACCTATATTCAATACCCCTCGAAATACTCGACAAGCTGCACGCTCACACGAGTACACTGTGAAGCCCTTGCCGTGGAGAACAGTGAAGCTTAGGTAGTTCTTCATCCCTTGGACGACAGTGTTGTGGAATTCATTACCAGCCAATCTCTTTCCACCTTAATACCTCCACTTCCTCTTCCAATACCGACATAGCTGTGCATTGCATTAAAGGGTGACCCCCTAAATTATACTCGGTGCTGTAAAAAAAAAAATACAATCTCTAACAATTTAAGAACAACGTTCACCGCCATTTCAAAATCTCCTCTCCTGTGTTTCCCTACTAATTTTCCTGTATCCTCTTGTTTCCCCGTACCCATGTCGCCATAACTGTACATCGCGCATTAAAGGGTGAAGTTATTTTCGACGGCCGTAAGAAAAAAATATTCCCAGCACGTTTCTAGCACCTGCTTAACTGAGAATATCTAGTCCGTGGTCGATCGCTGACTCTTATTTTGGGAGGTCTAGGGGAGGGCGAGGTGACGGGAGCTCTAGAACGGGAAACTACGAATTCGAATATTTTACCATGGTTCTAGCTAGAAAATTGAAATTCAACATAAATATAGAGGGGGTTGTGGGACCAACTCTAAGAATAATTTAATTTTTTTATCGATTGGGATCCGAAAATGGGGGTCTAAAAGCAAATTGTTGTCCGAATTTTTCTTTATCAAATGATCATATCTTCGGAATAACTTACCAAAAAAAATAAACTGCCAACAAGTCGGGCGAAACTTTATTATTCTTGGGACAAGTCGCGGATGAGTGGAAAGTCAATATGCAGGTTAGAGTGGTTAGGGAAGGCTAAGTAAAAGGGAGTTCTTGGGCAGGACTGTTAACCATATTTCATTCGTTTCTGTAAGTTTGGGTTTTTATGAGGGGAGGAGTAGGGGTAATAGTAAGGGTGGGTGGATGTTAATAGCTTTTTAATTAATTGCTTGAATCACGTCCAATATTCTCTGTATAGAATGTGTTTCATAGACGAAGTTGCATAGAATTCTCATAAAATTCGGTGTATTTTACATTCATGATACCGAACATTTGTATGGGAGGGGGTAGAGAATATAAGGGAATCGTAAAATTTGATGCGCAGTTTTATTTTGCGTCTCTTTTAAGATGCTTGCATAGAATTTCAAGTTCGTAGCTTTTAGTTTGTTGGTTATTAGTTGATTTAATGAAATTGGTCGAAATGATAGTTTTGTATGGGAGGGGGTAGAAGCGCAAGCGCGATTTCAAAACTTTTAAAACAACTTCATTTGAATTATTTTTATAAGTTTTTCTGCCAAATTTGATATTGATAGCTTTTAAGAGTTAGCTGATAACTGATTTCTTAACAATGCTCGAAAAAATAATTTTGTATGGGAGGGGGTAGAGGAGGTAAGGGAATCGTAAAACTTGTGACGTAATTTTCTTTCATTTTTGTTGTAAGATGCTCGTACGAAATTTCAAGTTCGTAGCTTTTAATTTGTTGGTTATTAGTTGATTTCATGGAATGAGTCGAAATCATACTTTTGTATGGGAGGGGGTAGAAGGGCAAGCGCAATTTTAAAACTTTTAACGCAATTTCATTTTAATTATTTTTTGTAAGTTGTAATGCAAAATTTCAAATTGATACCTTTTAATAGTTAGGTGATAATTGATTTCTTGAAAATGGTCGAAAAAATAATTTTGTATGGGAGAGGGTAGAAGTATTAAAGGTTTGCGACCAGTTAATATTTCGTATATTTAGGGATTTTTTTTAAATGCATTTCGCAAATTTTCAAGTTTCTACCTTAAAATTTCACTCAAAAATTTTCAGTTTATGTGTTTTTTTCAATGCACATGAAACACCTTGTGCACGTTACTCCGGGGGGATCGGTTCATAACAATTATGGATCAAGTTATTATTATTTTTGTATGAACATCAAATAGAGGTGTTCACATGCAAAATTTCAACTTTGTATATTTCACCAGAGCCCTCAAAAATCACTCAAAGTTTTCGACATTTTTGCTTATCACCTCCCTCCCCTTACACCTCCCAACTTTAAATTTTTACAAAAATTAAAAATTATGTAGTTCTATAATCTGACAAAATTTTGATTCGATATCTGTACTAATTTTTGAGATATAAGAATTTGTAGTTTTGAAAAGTGCGCCATTTTTGAAATGCTCCCCATTTCCCCCCACTACTATTATTTCGACATATTACATTTTTTTGTATTTGACTAGTATAGCTTAATATACGTTTTAAGTTTCAATTACATAGCTTAAGAGATATTTGAGATATTCATTTTTAAGTGTTTTTCTTTGCACCCCCCCTGACCTTCCCCCTTACAATAATTAGCCGCTTTTTGAGCTGGTTCCGATGAAACTATATGCCACCTTGACGGTCTCTCAATATGATTTTTTACAATAAGTAATTTCGAAGATATAATCATTTGAAAAAAGAATTCGGCCGACAATTGGTTCTTAGCACCCCCTTTTCGCACCCCAATGGATAAAAAAATTAAATTATTTTTAAAAGTTGTCCCACAAACTTTTCTATATGTATGTTGAGTTTTAGCTTCCTAGCTGTTACCAAGGTTGAGATATTTGAATTCGTATTTTTCGGTTTAAGCGCTCCCACCGCCTCCCCCTGAATCCGTACACCAACCAAAATGGGTATCCGCCTGAGGTCCGCAACTATCTACAATCCCCCCAAAAATGAACTTTCTATCTTGAAGGGCTTGGGAGTTAATGTGCGCTGAGCGTACACGTCGGCGTACGGCGGACGGTGTACAGACAGACGGATTTTTTTTTTTGCATTTTTAGGCTAATTTAGTCATGAAACGCGAAAAAAAAAATTTCAGGGTAGCAAATTTTTTTTTTCTTGTGTCGATCACAATACTTTTTTATTATAATAATAAAGTAATTGATACTTTGTGACTAATAAGGTGACATACAGGCCCACCATAAACAACTTAGAGATAGGCCAATTATTGTAAGACAGAGGGTCAGAGAGGCTGCAAAGAAAAACAGTTAAAAATTAATATCTCAACTATCCTTTAATTGAAACTTGGAACATATACCTATTAAGCTGTACTAGCTTAATATGAGAAAAATATAATATTTTGATGTTATAGTCAGTCAATCAAATTCCTGTTAAGACCCCCTATAGGGACATAGGACAGAAACAGCTCTTTTCCACTAGGCGCGATCCTGAGCATCGGCCTTTAGCTGTTGCCAGGACTTGTTTATTCCTCTGGCCTCCTGCTCAACTAATCGCTTCCATGTGTTACATGGTCGACCAACCCGACGTCTTCCTTGAGGATTATAATCCAGAGCCTGTTCGGCGATGTTTGGCTCTAGTTTCCTCAAAGTATGACCGATCCACTGCCACTTCCGCCTTTGAATCCCAATACCTATTTTAGTCTGGCCAGTTGTACTCCAAAGTTCGTGGTTGGAGATCACTTCCAGCCAGAATGTTCCTAAAATGCGTGGGAGGCATTGGTTTACGAATATCTGTAGTTTCTTGGTAAGTCGAACGGCCACTTTCCACATGGTACAACCATATAACAACACGGATTTAACGCATGCGTCAAAAACTCGCAGCTTCGTGCGAAGGAAGATCTCTCTTAACCTCCAGAAAGGGGAAAGGATACCGAAGGCTTGACGAGCTTTATTTAGCCGAGCCTTAACATCCTTTTCGGCTCCGCCGTCCATGCTGACAATGCTTCCGAGATAGCAAAAATCTAGTACCTCTTCCACATCCTGTCCGTTAAGAACAATCGATGTGCTTGCGTTCTAACCCATGTGCATGTACTTGATTTTACGCACATTTATTTTCCGCACCGCCTCTTTGCATTTAGAATGCAATGAGCGAACATTTGACTCTAAGCGCGAACGGTTATGTGCAAGCAAACACACGTCATCAGCATAATCAAGGTGACTTAAGATGTAAAATAGTCTCCATTGAAGACCTTTACCTTCCCCACCTTCCAGTGCAGCTTTCAAGATGTCATTTATTACCACCAGAAACAGGTCTGGTGATAATATGCAGCTTTGTCTGACACCCGTTCGCACAGGGAAGCTCTCGGACAGCTCTCCTCTATGCAAGACGCGACACTTTGCATCTTCGTAGGATTCTTTAATCATAGCTATGACCTTATCCGGAATACCTCTCCTACGCAAAGCATTCCATATGTAATCTCGCTGAACGCTGTCGAAAGCCTTCTCGAAGTCCACAAACATGAGATGAAGTGGCGAAGCAATTTCGGCTGACTGCTCTAATATTATCCGTAGGGTATTTGTGTGGTCGGTACAAGACGACCCTTTACGGAATCCAGCCTGATAAACTTCGAGAGTGCTCTCGACGACATTACTAATGCTATTGAGAATTACCTTAGCCATAATTTTTGATCCGCCAGTAAGTAGACATATACCACGCCAATTGCCACAATCCCGAAGGTCGCCTTGATGTTATAGTAGTGAGGGGAAATTGCGAGCATTTCAAAAATAGTGCACTTTTCGAAATTTCAAAACGCCATATTTTAAAATCCCATTCAGTTGAAATTAAGGCAGATTATAGAGCTCTATGATTTATAATTTTGGTAATACTTATAGGTTCAGGAGTGTAAAGCAAGGAGGATATATAATAAGGAGTGACTCTGAGCATGCTTTGCCGTGTATGAACATGGGAATGAAAGTATTTCCCTCGCTTACTAGCGAAATGCTCGAAATTTTTCGAAAAAAATCGTTGCGCTATCTTTGTCTGGCACACTTAAGAATATTGCAACTAACTCTTTCCCACGTTAAATTGTTCGAAACAATTGTCAAATTTTCGAAATAATTATTTCGCTATCCTTGTTTCGCATACTTAAACCCAATTCAATTATCACTGTCCCGCGTTAAATTGTCCGTTGCTGAAGTGATTAGCTTAGACACGAACCAAAAACTAATAAAAATTGAAAAAATAATAATTTCTGAAATAAAACAGCAAACTCCATTATACTGAAAATTACTTTATTGCTGACTGAATATTAGCAACGAAGAGAGAATACAAATTATGGAATTTTTTTTTGTAAAAGTTTGAAGCCAAGTTAAGCTTGGACGCAATTTTCGAAAATTTCCGAATCAAAAATTATTCCCACCTGAGACAGCCTATCAGGTACTCCACTTTATATGTCCTCCTTGGTGTAAAGGGAGACCAAAATGTCAAAAATTTCAGTAATTTTTGTTACGTATCAAATTTTGCACCAGCATACATATATTTGACATATATAAAAAAAAAATAATTTGAATCAGAGCCGTAATGTACCAAAGGAGAGCCCTAACCTGTACAAGGTGTTTCATGTGTGTTGAAAAAAACACAAAAATTTAAAATGTTGACATTTTAACCTAGGATCTTGAAAATTTGTGAACTTCATTTAGAAAAAATGCACAACCGTTTAAGATATTAACTGGTTGAGTGCATTTTAAACTTCTACCCCTCCCATACAAAAGTATTTTTCTCGACCATTTGTAACAAAGTATAACAGGACTACGATTGAAATCGTGCGATACTCTAGATGAAAGAGAAAAATTTTTGGATTATAACAAATTTTGTAGGGGAAGTGGTAGAGGAGATGAAGAAATTGAACTAATTTTATCACAATCACGCTAGAGTTACTATCAAAATGTTTTATACAAAATTTAGGACTCTCAAATTTAATATAATAGATACTGAGGAAATTAGTGTAGTGTATTGTATTAATTGGAATTGTTCAGTTTGTATGGAAGGTGGTAGAAGGAGGGGCGAGTTTTTAAAGACTTTTTCAGAAATAACTGTAAGCAAATTGCTTTTGGTATGTTTTAAATTGTAGATCAGTAGTATTCATACTTTTCAGGAAAATCCACTTTTTGTAAAGTTGTGAAATTATATCAGATTGTATGGGAGGAGGTAGAAGGGGTAGAAGCTAATAGTTTATTTTTTTGGCCTTACTAATAATTCTAAATAAATATTAAATGCACGATTTCAGCTTGATAAATTTTATGCGCCCTAAGTATCTTGGCTTAGAGGTGGAAAGAGGGAGAAGATGCAAATAATTTGTATATGGTACATTGAAATTGTTATAAAAGTTCCAAATTTCAGACTTATAGCTTTTATAATTTTCGAGTGAATCCGCTTATTGTCGAATTGCGAAATTGTGTTATTTTGTATGGGTAATTGCCTAATTTTTTTCGTCCTCCTAATAATTTTATATAAAAACTTGGTGCACAATTTTAGCGCGGTAAATTTTGTACGCACTGAGTAAATTGGTTTAGAGTATTTTGTGAAAAAGTTAATTTTGTATGGGAGATGGTGGAAGGGGAGGGAGTACACGTATAATTTTTATACGGTAAATTGAGATCATCATAAAAGTAGTATATTCCAAATTTCAGATTAATATCTTTTATATTTTTCAAATAAATGCGTTTATTGTCAAATTGTGTCATTATGTATATGAGAGGGTAGAAGGGGTGGATCGGTTTTGCCCGTTCATGAACTTGACCTTACTTTTTTGTCAAAAATGACGTGTACAAAATTTCAGCGCGCTCTCAAGCTAGAGAGCGCACAGACGGACGGACATCCGGTTTTGAGTATAATCAATTACCGGTTAAAGCTATCAAGTTGAAATTTTGTAAAACGACTTCATAAAATATTTAAAAGAAGGTTGCATCAAAACTTTTGAGTTCCATTTTGCCCTTCTACTCCCTCACAAATAAAAGTACGATTTCGATCCATTTCATTAAATCAAATAATTAAAAAGAAATTAAAAGCGACGAAATTAAAATTATGTTCAAACACCTTTCAAGATAAACGAAATAATACTACATCAAACATTTTACTATTACCACAACTGCTCTACCTCCTCCCATACAAATGTACGGTTTCAAGAATACAAAATACACAAAATTTCATACTTTGTCTATGGAACTAGGACTCTATGCAATGAATTTTTAACGTGAAATAATACAAGCAATCCCCTCTATCGCACCCCTCCCCCTCTTTATACAAATACAAACTTCACATTTAAACGAATGAAATATTAATTCAATGTACTGGGGAGGGCTTGATTCAGGCTGGTAATGATGAGCCTAAGTTTCATCTCCAGTAACAATCCGAGTATTAAATTTCATCCCTGTTTTCGCTACAGAGATCCAAATACTCACATGAACGCTCGACGCGCTGCTTTTTTTTGAACCGCTGATAGGATTCTCGGTACCCATCTTGCGCTAACTTTAATGATCGTGAAGAATATTCAAAATGATGTATCTGATACTCTAGCCATTTTTGCGATTTGCTTCTTCTTTAAACGAGCAACTTCGAGTTTCTCCAGTTATCGACAATTATTGAGGGCCCCAATCGCCCGGCCCAAGTGTTTATCATCTTCAATTGGCTCTCTGCTTTATCTGAATAAGCAATGCCACTTATGAATCATCGTTTTTCCAGGGCAAAAGTCCCCTTAAATAGATAACATTTCTCCTAAAATGATTTGAGGCGGTTTTTTTTGCTAGTTAAGGAACTTTATGACAGCACGAAACTCAATCTTGTCCATAGTTAGCCTTTTCTTTCCGATTGACTTGTTGATTTAGTGATAACCAAAATGTTAGTGATTTGATTTGACAGGAACTTTGTATTTATACCTGTATTGAATGCTAGAGTACCTCCAGGTAAAAATATTTCTCAACTCCCTTGTCCATCACCCCCAATAATTAAATAAATCATTTATGTGAAGTTATACTAATTTCTGATCTAGCTAATACTTAAATAAAATTTATTATATACTAGTATAATCCTATCATACAAAATTGATGATGATTTCATAAGAATACCGGAATAAAATTTGAACAATAAATTTAGCAATATTATAAAAATCCTGTAGAAAATTAGATTACCCAAAAATTTATTATCTTTAATTAGGCTCAACCAATTGAACCGGAATTGACAGCAAAACTTCTTGGACGTGGTGTTGCCGTTTCACCAATTGTCACTGTCGAGCCACGTCGAAGAAAATTCCACAAGGCCATAACCCTTAGTATGCCGGCACCCAAAGCTCACAGTCAAGGAATGATAAATCAATATTCGGGAAATGCACCAACACTACGACTTCTATGTTCAATAACAGGTATGTTTAAATGTGTTGAGCTTAATAGAGAAAAATTTGTTCCAAAATTAATTTACTAAAAAAAAAAAGAAATATACAAATTATTAATTTTAATTCTAAATATCTGTAAGTCGATTTAATATTATTCTTTTTTTATTAGTTTATTTTCAATTATTCCGTGTTTTAATAAATTTCATTTTATTTTTAAACAAAAAATGCAGTGTAGACGTTGCCTTTTTTTTATATTTTGTACATTGCCTAAATTATTTTTTTTCTGTTTCTTTGTTTCCTTTTTTGTTATCAATTACTCTTACATTGAAATTATATTTTTCGGTTAATTGGACACACATCCAAAACAAATAACACTAAACATAAAAACATTCATATATTATATTCGTTTAATATTTATTTATGTTTGTATGTAAAATTATGTGCTAATATTGGTTTTATATAATAAAATTGAGAGAAAAAATGTATACAAAAATTGAATGCGAATATAATGCATTAATTAAAAAAAAAAAAATACATTAACCTACATATAATTAAATTAATATTGTTGGATTTAATTAATTTTTATTGAATTTTCTTTAATCATGGTTACTTCAGTCTGTTTTTAAAAGATATATACATAAATAAAGTTTTAATTTAGAGTAGATTAAATTATTAAAAGTTGAAATAAATAGGTGAAATAATAGAATTAATAAATTTCTTTAGATAAACTCTTCTTAGAAAGTTCTAATGTATGTAGATAGTGTAATTGTAAATAAATTTATTATCGAAAGTTATAGTTGGAGTAGAAACGTTTTGAAAATATTAACTTTGTTTATTTAATTACTAAGAAATGAGTAAGGTTGCTGTTAATATACTTTTGCTTTCATATAATCGTATATAATAATATAATCATAATAGTTAACATAAAGTATTGCTGCTTGATAAAAGTAATAATTGTTATTTGAAAATTTCAATTATTCACCACATACTCGTATATTCCATTATTATGTTATTTATCGAATTCGGTAGAACAAGCATTAATGTCATTTACATTATTGAACAAAATGAACTTGAAAATTGCAAGATAATTTGTTTAGAATGGAAAACGCTATTATCGTCACTCATCAATTTTCTGTTAAGACCCTGTATAGAGGCCTAACACATAGGACGTTCTTTTCCATAAGGAGCGATCCAAAGTATCAACCGAAATTTTTTTATTGACAACTATAGAGAATCGAATTGAATGAAAACAGTAGATGAGAAGAGATGGTTTATTCCTTGCAAAAATGCGATAAAAAATTTGATAAAACTCATTACTAGAATGATCTTGAATAATGTAACAACTGGCATTTACGATGAGAGAACAGAACATATGAACGCCCAGGTTGACTCTGATAATGCTGAACAAGAAGGGAAGTATTTTGTTTTTACAGAATGACTTGTATTATAGACAATTTCGGATCGCGAGAGACAGCCTTTGCAGAGGTTGCTAGGAAGGCAAGCATTATCTTTGACACTGTTCGCACATCTCCAACAGTCATCTCATTTGTTTAGGCTCTAGATTCTTCTAAGAACTAGACGACATCAGTGGCGTCAAATATTCGAACCTGCTGCGGTTCGCAAACCAAACCAAGTGACTAGCACAAAAAGAGTGACATCCATCTTAAAAACAATAGGGGTAGTACAGTGAGCCCAACTAGGAGGTCCCAGTGTATTGTGGATCTTTGAAACTACCCTCCTAAAACCTAAGCCTATAGGCAATTTTGGCGTTTTATGTGCAATGCACAAACACAGTCATGAAGAGAAGAAACGGGATTGGGAGAGCAGGGGGACGGAAGTGAGAACGACCGTCACAAGTGGTGAAGCTGAAATGTTTTTCAGTTGGATTGGCTGCTACTGACAAATATTTGCAGATTTTATGGAGTACTGAATGATAGAAAGCGAACAGAAACCATCTTCTGAGTATATGGATCTTCTGGAAGTGGAACTTTTTCACTTTTACATCGTTCGCCCATTTGATTTCGAAGAAATTTTCAATGCACGCAACTGAAATATTCGTGCCTTAAAAGATTCTACTGCCTGGAATAGGAATCGAACCCACAATGAAGCAAACACGCTGCCTTGTGGTCAGCACCACTCATTAGTTATGTCAAAATTTTAAACGTCATTAGAGACGCACCTTCCCTTTAGACTGCGATTGCGATTACATGAACTAACCACAGATTGAGAAACGGAACCTGAACAAAGCGAATGGGCATCAAACACGTTACTCAACGCTTGCGAGTGTGCTAATCTCAAAGTGGACGGTTCTAAAGCTAACCAGAGAGCAGTGTTGGGATCTATTTCCACGACCCCGGTGATCTTCCAGACCACGCGACTATATTTCAAGCGGAAGTATTGCCCATTCCGCAAGTATTTTTTTTAAATACGCACAACGGTCTCGGAAATTGTTACATTTTTTCAGACACCAGGGCCGCACTTCTCGCACTCCAAACCTATATGGACCACGTCCAAGCTAGTGTCCATTTTCAGACATAATTTGAGTCGTCTAGCGGTTCTAGCTGAAAAATCTTTATTTTGAATACCGCGGCATAGCGACCTGTTAGGTAGCGATTAGGAAGTCCGTCGATGTAGCACCAACTGTGTTGAAAACTAGCTTATATTTTGGACTCTTTTTCGACCGAATGGCGGCAGTATGGATACGGATAGCTGTAGAATGTTCAAACCCTTTTGGAAAGAATCGAATAAAAAGATCACAGCTCAGCTGTTGCAACGTAGTCGACAATAGTACGGACGCTACTAACAAATGTCGGCCTGACAACAGATCATTGCCTACTTAAGCTCCACGCATTCGGGCTACGGATCTCGAGCGACAGCCTTTGCAGAGGTTGCGAGGAAGATGAAGAATTTATCGAATACTATCTTTGTCACTGTCCGCAAATCTCCAATAGTCGTTCCATTTTTTGGGCTCTACATCCTTTTCAGAACTGGACGTCCTCAGAGACATCATACATTCAAGTCTGCTTCGGTTCGTAAACCTGACCAAGTTGTTTGCACAAGAATTAAATCCCCTGATTTGTTATTGTTTTCCCTCCATACGGAGAGATGTTTAGGAACATTTCCATTGTCGCAGTAAGTCAGGTTTTCACTGCTCCTTTGATATTAAGACGAGCTCTTTCAATTACTTTATTATTTTAATAATAAAGTATTGTGATCGACACAGAAAAAAAAAAAATTTGCTACCCTGAAATTTTGTTTTTTCGCGTTTCATGACTAAATTAGCCTAAAAAAGCAAAAAAAAAAATCCGTCCCGCCGTACGCCGTACATATGGACTCGTACCTCCAAGACCGTTAAAGGTAGAATGTTGATTTTTGGGTGGGTTATTAACTTGGTAAGTGAGCTCCATTATCCAAATTTTGGGAAGTGTGGTGTGGAAGGGGGAGGCGGAGGGATGGAAAAAGTCGAAATATACACTTGCTAATATCTTCACCACGAATGCAGATAGAAAGATGAAAATCAGCACACGTATAGAAAGAGCTGTGGGACATATTCCAAAAATAATTTAATTTTTTTATCTATTGGCGTCCGTAAAGGGGGGGGGGCTAAAAACAAATTGTCGGCCGAATCTTTTTTTGAAATGGTTATATCTTCGAAACTACTTACCATAAAAAATTCATATTTTGGGACAATTAAGATGGCGTATAGATCCACCAGAATCAGCTTAGAAATAGGCTTATTATTGTAAGGGGAAGGGTCGGGGGGGTGCAAGGAAAAACACTTAAGAACTAATATCTCAACTATCTCTTAAACTATGTAATTGAAATTTAAAACATATACTAAGCTATACTAGCGAAGTACAAAAAAAATATAAAATTTGGTCATAATAGTAGTGGGGTGAAATGGGGAGCATTTGATAAATGGTGCACTTTTCAAAATTAGAAATCATTATATCTCAAAATTGAGTACAGATATCGAATTAAAAAGAACTACATAATTTATAATTTTAAAAAAAAATTTAAGTTAGGGGGTGTAAAGGGAGGGAGGTGGTAAGCAAAAATGTCGAAAATTTTGAGTGAATTTTTTAGGACTCTGCTCAAAGATAGAACTTTAAATTTTGCATGTGAATACATCTATTTGATATACATAGAAAAAAAATAATAATTTGATCCACAATTGTTATGAACCGACCACCCCGGTCTAATGGGCACAAGCTGTTTCATGTGCAACGAAAAAAACACGAAAACTGAAAATTTTTGGATGTAATTTTAGGGTAGAAACTTGAAAATTTGGGAAATACATTTAAAAAAAATCCCTAAAAGTATAAAATATTAACTGGTCGAATACCTTCAAAACTTCTACCCCCTCCCATACAAAATTATTTTTTCGACCATTTTTAAGAAATTAATTATCACCTAACTATTAAAAGCTATCCATTTGAAATTTTGCATAAGAACTTATAAAAATATTTGCAAAGAAATTATTTTAAAAGTTTCAAAATCACACTTGCCCTTCTACCCCCTCCCATACAAAAGTATTATTTCGACCAATTTCATTAAATCAACTAATAACCAACAAATTAAAAGCGACGAACTTGAAATTTTGTACGAGCAGCTTAAAAGAGAAAGGAAATAAAATTGCGTCCCAAATTTTGCAATTCCTCTACCTCTTCTACCCCCTCCCGTACAAAATTATTTTTTCGAGCATTTTTAAGAAATCAGTTATCAGCTAACTCTTAAAAGCTATCCATTTCAAATTTTGCCTAAAAACTTAAAAAAATAATTGAAATGAAATTCCTTTAAGAGTTTTGAAATCGCGCTTGCCCTTCTACCCCCTCCCATACAAAAGTATCATTTCTACCTATTTCATTGAATCAACTAATAACCATCAAATTAAAAGCTACGAACTTGAAATTTTGTACAAGCACACTACAAGAGAAAGGGAATAAAATTGCGTCACAAATTTTACGATTCCCCTACCTCCTCTACTCCTTCCCATACAAATGTTTGGTTTCGTGAATGTAAAATGCACCGAATCCTATGAAAATTCTATGCAACTTCGTCTATGAAACACATTCTATACAGAGGATATTGGACGCGATTCAAGCAATTAATTAAAAAGCTATTAACATCCACCCACCCTTACCCCTCCTCCTCCCCTCATAAAAACCCAAACTTGCAGAAATGAATGAAATATTGTTAAATTGACAACAGCCCTGCCCAAGAACTCCCTTTCACTTAACCTTCCCTAACCACTCTAACCTGCATATTGACTTTCCACACATCCGCAACTTGTCCCAAGAATAATAAAGTTTCGCCCGACTTGTTGGCAGTTTATTTTTTGAAGCGTAAGCAGTGTAACATTTTAGTCCACCATACTGTTGATCTGTATGTAACTATTGGGAGAACGATTGTTCTGTAGTACTAGTAGATCATCTTCAGCCGTAATCCCCATTTCCTGCAAAATAAGCTTTTGTTAGCCCAGCACGCCTTTAATGCTTTGGCATGAGGCTATTCTATATGTTTGTTCCAGCTGAGTTTGCTGTCAAGTATTATACCAAGATATTTGACCTCTTCTGAAAACAGTATTGGTGTTCCATTTATAGAAGGTGGAGTTAAGTGAATTTTTCTTCTATTCGTAAATGATACTATATCAGTCTTACTTGGGTTGATGTTCAAGTTTTTAGACAGGCATCAGTTCATTATCACTTCTAGGCAGATTGTATTCTTTCCAAAATTGTTACGTCATATATTCCTCTAATGATAATAACTATGATAAAAACTAGGTCATCGGCATATCCTATTACCTCATAGCCTTGTTCGGTTAGATGGTCCAGGAGCTCATCGACAATAATTGACTACAGAAGTGTGGATAGTACTCCTCCCTGGGGACAGCCCCTATAGGTCTGTCAGTGTGCTGTCACTTAGATCCGTGGTTATCATTCAGCTCTTTAGTATGGCGTGTATCCATTTTATCGTGACAGATTCTAAATCCTTTTTCCTTGCTATCGTAATTATGTCTTCATGCGGATTGTTGTCGAATTCCCATTCTATATCTAGGAATGCATAAAGGGCGATTTGTTTATAGTCTTCAGCCTTTTCGATTTGTCTTACTAGATCATGAAGAGCTGACTCTGTTGACTTGCCTTTTTGTTAGGCATGTTGATTCTTATTAAGACCAACCTTGTTATGCCATGTTCTAAAGTAAAGGTCCACTAATTTTTCCATCGTCTTGACAAAGAAAGACCACACTCGCTTTCTTCCAGATTTTCGAAGTATAACCCCATAACTTACTATAAATATTCTTATCATTATTGGCATTATGATCTCTAATCCCTTCCGTAGAAATGGGAAGAATATTTTATCTAGTCCGTCTGATTTGTAGGGCTTAAAGGTGTTGATCGCCCATCTGATCTTTTCCGGAGTGAAAATTTTACTGAACGGAGTTTGACGATTCGTCGTTTTCTCTACTTCTAAATCTTCATTGTTGTTAATTATTTTGCAGCCTTGGAAATGTCTTCCCCATAAAATTTCAAGTGTTTCCATGCTACTTTTAGTTAAGGACCTGGTCTCTCTAAAAGTCCAATATCAATCGGGGTATATTTTGCTAACAACTTTTGGAATCTTGATGCCATTGGGAGATCATCTATCTCTTCACGAAATCTTTTTCATGACTCTTTTTTTAATTTTTTTTTAAATTTTGTTGTATTCAGTAAGGGAGTCTTTGTATTCATCCCAGTTACCAAAGGTTTTTACTCAATTGAACAATTTACTAGTTTCCTTGCGTTTTGCCGCTAGTTCCTCGTTCGCCCATGCAGTTTGGACTGCTTATTGATTTCTCTTCGCTACCTATTTTGTACTCAAGAATTGTCTGGTATTGATTCCAGTTAGTACGTTTTATGTTTCTATAATCGCTAATATAGCTAATTGAAGTTTTTATTTCAAAACAGATATGCCTATGATCTGAAAGTGATGCTTCTTTGGATACGTGCCAATTTTCGCACTTTTCTGCTGGGTGGGGGCTTTTTATGGTAATGTCAAGTATTTCCTACCAAAAACTACTTATGAAGGTTGGGGTGCTGCCTTTATTCATTAACTCAAGATTATTAGTAGTAAGACAATCCAAAATTAACTCACCTCTTTTGTTAATATTACTGCTTTCCCGAATTGTGTGGATCTTACTCTATTCCACTAGTTCCTTAACGCTTTGAGGTGGAGCATCTGACTCCTCACCAGAAAGAAGGCAGATGCAAGTATCGTCTCTTCAATCTCTTCTGCATTTGGCATTTTCACCTTTATCTACGTAGGCGAATGTATCAAACTCATAGGGGGTGTGTTTAATTACCTATAATTATTGTTGGTCTTGAGTTGCACTGGCACATGTGCTTCCGTGTTGAAATTATGACATTTTTGCTCCAGACAGATCTTAAAAAAAATATTTCTAAAAAATTATATATAATTGGCTGGAATCGAAACCCAGACCGCGCGTCGGGCGAGAGTTCTTTTGTTTTTTTTTTTTTAAGGCACCGAGTTTAATTTAGGGGGTCACCCTTTAATGCATTGCACAATTAATTTGGTAAAGGAAAAGGATAATGTTGACAGTTTTTTTTATAATATCTTAAAGCTCTTTTCGGACCTTTAGGGTGTAATATTTTTTGGATCTGACGTTTTTATAGTACTTTGAAGTTTCAAAGGATTTAAAAAAACTGCATGTCTGTAGGTGTAATCGTTTAGTCTGGAATTTTCTATCAACCACTTATATTTGAGCATATATATTAGATTATAAAAAATATCAAAATGTGTATTCTCGCATGGTTGCTAATTTTCAGTCAGCATTAAAGTAAATATCAATTTAAAGGAGTTTTATATTAGAAAGCTTGATCTTTGTCAATTTTTATACTCTAGATGAAACCTGAGAGTATATTGTGTTTACCTTGCGGTTTGTAACGCTAAGAAATAACGCTCGTACAGAGCCGCCAAGGGTACAGAAATATTTGTTGTCGCTCAAAAACCTCGATTCCGAGTGACCAGCATAACTCTCGAAAGTCTTGAGCTATAGTGCTAAAAAATTTTGTGTATCATTTTTAGCAAAAAAGTAACTTTAAGCTCGTGAATGGGCTACATCCCCCAACTCCTTCTACTCCCTCCCATACAAATTTCATGAAATTTCGAAATAATAAGAAATTGATTTTTCTTTGAAAATATTTAAGCTATCGACTTGAAATTTAGATCAAAGTATTATGATATGGACGTCATTACTATCACGGAATATTGACTAGATCTCCTTACTCCTTCTACCCCCTCCCATACAAATGGACAATTTTGAAAAATACATATTTTCGATTTTCATTGAAACTAGTAAAGCTGAAAAGACGAAATTTTGTCAGAATTAATTCTACTATAATTAAAATTTATTTTAGAAATAATTATCAACTTTACCTCACTCCTTCTACCCCCTCCCATACCATTTCACAAAATTTTGAAATTTGAATTCAATTATTTTTCTTCGAAACTGTTAAAGCTATCAACTTGATATTTTGTTTAAAGTATACAAATAGAAATATTAATAATGCGAAAAAAAATTTGTTTTGATCCGTACACTCCTTCTACCCCCTCCCATACAAATGCATAATTTTTGTTAAATGCATTTTATCGATTTCCATTAGAACTAGAAAAAGTACAAACTTCAAATTTCGCCAGAATTTGTTTCTTAATAATTGAAATAAGAGTTAGAAAAAATTATCAGCTCCGCTTCACTCCTTCTACCACCTCCCATACAAATATCTGTATTATAAATTCAAGAAAAGCATTTCTCCTTCAAGTATATGAGAGCTATCGACTTTGAAATTGAATCAAAGCATGGTGATAAGGAGGATGGTAAGCAGCTCCCAAATCATCTTAAACGCTCCTCTTTCTCTGCCACCTCCCATACAAATGCCCCAATTTCAGGAAAACTATGACCAATGTCTTTAAAAATAATGAAAACTAAGAACTTTAAATTCAGCAAAAACCATTTTGCATGCCATGTTCGGTGTCATATACGAAAAATACAAACCTTCCCCTCTACTTCTACCACCTTCTATGCAAAAGTTTCTATTTACTATTCGAAAGAATTTGAGATGACATATTTTCCCGTGTATTTAAGTCATTTCCATCTCATCTAGAGTATCATATGATTGGGCCAATCAGAGTTCTGTTATGTTTTTGTTTGGTTCGTGTCTAAGCTAATCACTTTAGCAACTGACAATTTTGCGTGGGATAGAGTTAGTTACAATAGTCAAGGTTAGCGAAACGTCAAATTATTCGCAAGTGGTAACATGACGGAAAAATAACGACATTCGAAAAAAGTTACCTGTTTATTTGCTTTGATGATGATGATGTAATGGCCATACAGCCCATATCGACCCTTGGCCTTCCGGATACACCTCCTCCAGTTGTCGTGGTCTCCAGTTTGAAAAATCGAGAAGTGATCTGGAATTTGCGTCGACTGAGTCCTCTCATCGCTTCCGTGGCTTCCCCTGCGGTCGGTTGCCTTGTGCTTTTCCCTTGCGCACTCGTTTTGGGATTCGTTCTTCATGTATTTGCTCCACGTGGCCAGCCCATTATAGCTTACGGAGTTTGATCACGGTAAATGCTGGTGGGTCGTCAAATAGCTGATACAGCTCATGGTTGTATCGAATTCGCCAAACATCTCCTTCCTTAACTGCTCCGTACACCTTCCGAAGAATTTTACGCTCGAACGTGTCGATTAACTTATCCGTCACCCGCGTCAAGGTCCACGTTTCGCATCCATATAGCAGCACAAGACAAATTAATATCTTTTACATGCGTAGTTTATTGTTTCGATGGACCTTTCTTGATTTTATTATGGGGAGAAGATATAAAATGCTTTGTTTGCTGTAGTGATTCTTCTTTGAATTTTATGTCGCTCATTGTCGTACTTTATGAGAAGGGCTCCCAGGTATACGAATTCATCCACCTGTTTGAAGTTGTATTCGCCCATAGTAATGTTCTGCCTCTCTGGGACAGTCCTTCGTGTCTGGGTCGTGTATTTAGCTTTTGCTTCATTGACCCTGAGCCCTACTTCAGCCGCTGTCGACTCCAACTCCTGCAATACCTCCTTAACGCAAAGTATTGATCTGGCCAGAATACCCACGTCGTCTGTGCCACCAACTGTACGGATTTTACGAGTAGTGTACCTTTGGTGTCCACTGACGTTACTAAAGTTGCTTTACTGATGACATACTCGAGCACCAAGTCGAAGAGCATGGGGGCGAGACCACCTTCTTTTTTGAGACCTACCTTCATTGGAAAGCTTTACGTCAACTCGTTTTGGATTTTTACTTGGCACTCATTGTTTTCCATCGTGGCTTTTATTAACCGAACTAGTTTTAGTGGGACAATCAATCAATCGTTATTCTGTACAGAACATTACGGTCGAATTTATATATTCGACTGGTAAGCTCTGTTCCACGTTCTTTCGAAAGCTCTGCAGGGATTCTGTAGATTCCAGGCGACTTATTCTTAAATTATGTAGGACTGTCTCTACTTCATCATAAGTGGAAGCAATGACCAGTTGATCTCCATTTGGATCTTTCGGAATTATAAACGGTTCAGTCTGTGATGTCATTCCATTTAACAATGTTCGGAAGTACTGAGCCCATCGTGTATTGATTTCGGTAGCGTCACTTACGATGTTGCCTTCTTCGTCCTTACGAAAGATAGTTTGCGGTTTGTAACGTTGTCGCAATTCTTTCACGCTATTAAATTTTTGCTCGCACGTCATTTTTCTGCAGGTTTTCGTCCAGTGATAAAATTTTGTAATTGTTTATTTTTCGTTGTTTATTGATTTTAACATTTCAAAAAATTCTGACATATTTATATGTTGGAATATTGATACGCATGTTTCGAAATATTTTGTGTATATTGTCAGTAAGGGTGATAAATACTTTCATTCCTCTTCGCTTGCAAGGCAAAGCTTAAGTGCTCATAAAGTCTTCTTATAATACATCCTCCTTGGCAATAGCTCGTTTACAAAGAACGCTTTTTCTTTTAAATATTTAGGTGAAAACTAATCAAAGCATTAACAGCTTCTCCTCAATTTAAATATTGATCGAATGCAGTGCATACTTTTTCATAATTGGACGAGAAGTTTTCATAAAAATTGTTGTTTTAATTGAAACGTTCCTAGCCTCTATTTTCGAAACTGCAATTATCTAATCAACTTTTAAGATTATATTTAAGTGTAAATACATTTCTCCTTTTTTTCACGTGACCGAATACAACTTAGGGGATCACCGTTTAATTTAATTTACTCAGTCATGTCGGTAAGGGATACAAAGTAGTTAAGGTTAAATGGGATTAAAAGGAGGGAGAACCCTAATATGCCTTTGGACGCTCAGTTTGAAACGTCAAAGGTCGTATGACAATGGGAATACTGCTTCTGGCAATGCATTCTAAAGCTTAGAATTTCAGGTTATGAATGACCTTTTACTTGCCTGTTGAGGCTTTTGTAGACATATTCTTACCATTTAAATTTTACCATAAAATTCATTTTGGTATTAGTTAGGGCTGCTCCGAATCGTCACTATCTTACTACAACTTAAAGGTACACTTTATTGATATTAGCTATATTCCTAAATATTAGCAAAAAAATAACCATAAAACTTACTGAAGTATAACTAAAAGGAGAAAAAATAACCATTATTATCGCATTTAATGAAAACAAAAGGTCAAAAAGATACTACATAAGAAAACAAAAAGCATACAGTACATACAAAATGCAACAAAGCTTTGAAAAAAAAAAATTCAATCGGACTGTTAGATTTCCTTATACATATCTCTACATTTCATTTCTGTTTTTAATACATATTCAAATCAGTTTAAATGTTAATATTATTTTCAAAAAATACAAAATTATATTACTATTCCCTCCATTTTTCCCCCTATTTACATAAAAATATAAAAAAAATGTATAATTTTTCGTACTAATGCGTAAATGCCTATGTGCACGCATTCCACTCTCTCTATCTACGTGAAGGTGTGTTTCGGAAAAGATCTCTAAAAGGTAACTAACAAAAAAAAAATACAATCAATTCTGAAAGTCTATTTAAAAAAAATTCAAAAATACTATTTGCGAAATTAAATTTAAATTTTTTGTAAAATTTTGAAAACAAAAACCAAATCAATTATCATCAAATCTATCAAGCTTTTGAGCAACCTTAATAAACAATTTATTATTATTATGTACTATTGATATTATAGAAACAAAAAAAATTTCCTATTTTTGTTACATCAGTATGAACGATTTTTTTTTTCTGTTTTTAATTTTATTACTAATATTATTTCATATTTATTTTAACATTTTTTTAAAAATATTCTATCACTTTCATAGTTATTTTAAATGCAAATATACGTTACAAGTTAAATCACATATTTTAGTAAAAAAAAATAAATAAAATATCATATTTTAGAGGTTGCTTAACATTTAAAAATTTTTTTTTATTACCTAGCTAAAAATAATTTCCGAAACAAAACTCAAATGTATAAAATAAAAGTGAAATATTTCATAAAATAAATTTTACTGCAATATAATTCGTTTGATGTACGAAAAATTTTACAAGAAATGCGAAAAAAATATAAATATATATATATGAACTATAAAAGATCATCTTTTTCATATTTTTTTCTGTAACGTATATGTGTATATGTCATTTTTTTTAACAAAAGAAATTTGTTTGAATATAAATATATTATTGAACACGTGACAAGCAAAGAGACATTTATTTAACCCAAATCAAATTTTCTTTCAAATAAAATTTAATTTACACTTTAAATATCACGATTTCTTAACTGGCTTATTTCTTTCCGCTCTATTTATCTTACTCTTTAATAATTCAATTAAAAAAAAAAAATATATATGATTTTATTAATTTCTCATTTAAAAAAAAAACTTGAATAAAAAAATAAATTGTAAAAAAATCTGATAAAAGCTTAAGAAAAACTCAAGTAAAAACTAAAAAAAAAAAAAAATTGCGATCAAATTGGATGTTCGAAAGTTAGTTGCCCACAAGGGAACTTTTCTGAAACCGTTGCTAAAAACCACATTCAGCTTTTTCACAAAATAACCAAAAATCTAGAACTGTTTTTTAATCCAATACGAATTTATCATGTACATAACATATAAACGAGCAATTTTTGCTTCAGGACCGAACCCTTATGTTGTTTCTTATAATATAATTATATTTGTTTTATTATTTTAAAATATACCTTATTTTTTTATTCCACTGCTGATTGTGACTTGTGGTGTTGAATATATATAAAAATCATTCAGATAATCATTTCATTGTATTTTCATTTATCACTGCAAATTTAGGTGCTTTTCGCTGTAACGTTGTTGTCGATTGGAATCAAACTGCAAGAACTAGCACTCTATTTTCATAGCTACAAAATAAATCAACTCAATATTTTATTTATTTTGCTTATCGACAGCACGCTTTAATGATAAACAAAGTCCGTATTATTTAATTTTTTTTTTAAATAATAATAATTACAGAATTAGACAATAATAATAAATAATATTTTATAAATATATATACAAAATAAAAAATGTTAATAATTTTAGGCAATATACTATTAAAGCATGTTTTTTTAGAGTAAAATTTATTGAACAGAGGTTGATAGTAATGGTTTCGAAAAAAATGATAATACTAAAGTAAATAGCTTTAATATTACATAAATTTATTTCAAATACTAACATTATATATATATTTATATGAAAAACATACTGTTTCTTTCTGTTGCTTAGTAGTTCTTAACGTACTGTAGAACGTATGTAATTGAAAAAAAAAAGTTATTTTTATTTTCCTTTACATTCAATCTTCTGAAGCTTTATTAATTCTAAATTAGAAAACAAAAATATTCAAAATGGCGCTATAAATTTTAAAAAGTTTAAGCAAATTTTTGGAATAAATCTATTCAGGTGGACCATCGCGAGCGCAATGGGAAGATGTTACCGGATCGACACCACTTACATTTGTTAACGATTGTGTTTCGTTTACAACAACTGTCTCAGCAAGATTTTGGCTTATGGACTGTCGAAATATATCGGATGCTACGAAAATGGCAACCGAGCTATATAGGTAAGTTAATACAGAAATTGTCGGTGTATACGTACAGTGTAGATACTGTCTGTAAGTTAGTTTCATTAAATAGCACAGATGAGGATTTCAAAATTTTAATCTTCTATTCAACACGGTGCGATTGACCTTTTGATATCGGCTGGTCCTGTTTAACTTTTCAATGATTTCATGAATTTGTCAGAGTCCTTTAACACTCACAAATTCGTTGGAAAATAGATCACTCTTATCAACGTATTATGGTTTCAGAAATGTTTTTTTTTTTTAATTTGGGGTAACAAACGTAGTAAATAAATGAATTATTAGGTAAAAATATGGCAATACAGCCCAAATCGGGCCTTGGCCTCCTGACCTTCAGCTTCCTTAACATTTTTCATTATTTATTGTGGAAGGGTTGTTATACCTTCGCACAATCCTCTATTTATAATTTTTTTCATTTCCATAGATTGCTATGACCAAGGTATATCCAAGCAATCAGAGTGCTGGAATTATGCATCGACCGGGACTTGAACTTAAGACCTTTGCATTATAGACAAACACGTTACCCACTAGGTAAAAATATACCTACTCTATGTTGAAGTGCACAAGGGGTCGCGGGACTTCAAGTAAAAAAAAAAATAAAACCACTAGTTTAACAAGTTTACCTTAATTTAACTGCAAAACTTTATTTAATTATCTTTCTATATTTCATTTAAGACTTTTCACTTGCAAATTATCGCTTGCCAAACTTGACTCTTTCGGTTTTTAAAAATCGACTGACTCGTTTACTGCTCCAAACCAGACAGACTGTTTATGAAAAATTTTCGCCTTGTCATTTCCTTCTCGGCCGAAAGCTGTTAATTGGGTCTATGTAGCATTGCCTAGTCAACCGAGTCTTTTCCGTGTCGATTATGTAGTTGTTATTGCTTTCTGTAAAGTATTTGTTATCGTGCGAATCGTTTCCCTGTCGGTCGTGTAGTTGTTGTTGCTTTCCATAAAGTATTTCTCGTCGCACGGGTCTTTTCCCTGCCGCCGTGTGGTTGTTGTTGCTCAACATTCCGATCCAGGAGCATTCGGTGCCAGATGCTCAGAATTTTTTCTGTCTCGTCCATATTTCTAGATTGTCCGTGTTGGATGGATGAATATTCAAGGTCTTCAGACATTCGATTATCGCTCGCGTGTCCTTCAATTACTGTTTGTTGAGGCTTTGAACATTCCAATCAAGTCCATGCGGGTGGATATTCCTTATAATATTTGTGCGCGCGTATTAATTTGCTTCAGTGTTGAGTGGTAGATGATAAGCAAGTAGAGTCGACATGTAACAATATGAATGAAAATTAGATAGCTCTAAGAAGATTACAAGTGAAAATTGTCATTGCCATAGGCAATTAAAATTTTTACGTCAGAAGGTCTCCATGCCCTTCAATTCTGTGCAAATGGTACAGAGTTGTAGGTACCCAATACATTGATTTTCTAACTAAACTCGAACTGTAGCCATTCCATAAGCGAGGAACATCTTATGGAGTAGCTAAATTCGAGTTGATGGTATTGATATGTTTGCAGCTTACAGAAAAATAAACATAACAGGAGTACGATTGGGGAATAAAGCCCAATCGTGCGATACTCTAGATGAAAGAGAAATTTTTGTATCTTAAAAAATTTTGTAGGGGAAGTGGTAGAGGGGGTGACAACATTGAACTAATTTTTTCACATGACGCTAAGCTTGCTATCAAAATGTTTTATGCAAAATTTAGGATTTCAAAATTTAATAGGTACTAAGAAAATTAGTGTATTGGATGTAGTGAAGTAGGGCAGTTTGTATGGGAGGTGATAAAAGGAGTGGCGAGTTTTTAATTACTTTCCAGAAATAACTATAAACATCATGATTTTGACATGTTTTAAATTGCAGATGAGTAGCATTCATACTTTTCAGGAAAATCGAATTTTTATAAAGTTGTGAAATTGTGTCATTTTGTATGGGAGGGGGTAGAAGGGGTAAAGCTAATCGTCTCAATTTTTTTCGGTTTTACTAATAATTCTAAATAAATATTTAGAGCACAATTTCAGCTCGATCAATTTTATACGCACTGAGTAAATTGGCTTAGAGCACTTCATGAAAAAGTGCAGTTTGTGTGGGAGATGGTGGAAGAAATGGGAGGACTCAAATAACTTTTGTACAGCAGATTTATATCATTATAAAAGTAATATATTCTAAATTTCAGATCAAGAACATTTATATTTTTCGAGCAAATCTGTTTATTGTGAAATTATGAAATTGTGTCATTTTGGGAGGGGGTAGAAGGGGTACAGCTAATCGTTTAATTTTTTATAATTTTAAATAAATATTTCGTGCACGATTTCAGCTCGATAACTATTATACACACTGAGTAAATTGGCTTAGACCATTTCATGAAAAAATGCAGCTTGAATGGGAGGTGGTGGAAGGAGGGGAAGACTAAAATTATTTTTATAGGGTAGATTGGAATCATCATAAAAGTATTACATTCCAAATTTCAAATCAATGTCATTTTTGCTTTTCGAGCAAATCCGTTTATTGTCAGATTGCGAAACTGTGTCATTTTGTATGGGAGGGGGTAGAAGGGGTGGAGCGATTTGGCTCGTTCACGAACTTGACCTTACTTTTTTGTTAAAAACGACGTATACAAAATTTGAACTTTGTAGCTCAACGCGTTCTCAAGCTCGAGAGGACACGGACGGACGGACAGACAGACAGACAGATGGACGGACGGACGGACGGTCATCCAGTTTTGAGATTTTTGAGTGATTATATGAACTTCTGTATCATTCATTTTTTTTTCTCCGAGCCTTATTTCTTGGCGTTACAAATTTTGTGGCAAACTTATAATACTCTCGGATTTTATCTAGAGTATAAAAATTTGAATTTTGTTGCAATTGCAGTATTTTGGATATTGAATCGCTGTTTTTTACTCTAAATTTTGCCCGCTAACCTCTCCAACATTCTAACTCTTTCTCTCTCAAGGCTTCATGGTTTTGTTTTTGTGCCATAAGCTTCACTTCACCCGTGGGTCTTTTTGTGGGTAGCATGTTGGTCTGCAATGCGATCGTCAGGAGTTCAAATCCCGAGCGACACCTGAATATAAGAAAATAAAAAAAAATCGCTAACAGAGGGTTGTGCAAAGAACTAACAGTTCTTCCACAATAACAAATAAATGTTAAGGAAACCAGAAGTCAGGAGGTCAAAATCACAATTTGGGTAGTAGTACTATTGGTGAAGGAAAGTATCTCAATTTTATTAAATGGCTAAGCCGAAAACGATATTAACGCACCTGAAAATCACGTCTCCTCAATTTCTTCTTTTGAGTTTTCAATACTGTCATTTGTTTTGGAGGTGGTAGAGGGATCGCTCACTCTATTATAATTTTCTACGCCCAGAAAACATCATCCTTTCAACTATGTCTTCCAAAAAAGCGGGTCTGAATAGGAGTCACAGTTAAGGGAGAAAAGACAGCACAGGAAACGAGTAGCAAAAAAAAACTAAAAAAAAATAAATTTATTAGCCCGTCAGTGTTGCATATTTTTACACTAACTAATTGAACCCAATTTCCCCCCAACTTACATTTTAGTCTTTGCTACTCAAATATTTGCAGTATCATTCTCCTAAGAAAAGATAAAATAAAAAATAAATAATTTCTCCCTTTCAGAGAGGCAATTCATGTACCATTTATGGCCAAATTTGTCGTATTCGCCAAACGTGTGGATCCAACAGAAGCTCGACTACGTGTATTCTGTATGACGGATGACAAGGAGGATAAAACGCTCGAGCAACAAGAGCATTTCACCGAAGTGGCAAAGAGTCGCGATGTCGAAGTGCTCGAAGGAAAATCCCAGTATATAGAAATGGCCGGAAATTTGGTGCCAGTAACGAAATCCGGTGATCAACAGCAACTGACATTCAAAGCCTTCCGTGAAAATCGCCTTCCATTCAGTGTCCGGGTTAAAGATCAGCATGCCGACACGGTTGGCCGAACCTTATTCATGCGCGAACCAAAAGTGGCCAAGGGTGAACCGCCACAACAGCCAATCTGCATTCTGAATATCGTTCTGCCAGAGAAAATCATACCGGATCAAATTTCCCTACTATCCGGCAGTCGTGAGATACTATCGAAAGGAGATGACTACAATTACCTGGGCGACTTAAGAATAGTGGACATTTCGAACCTGTTAGGCGAAGACTGGGTCAATTTGGCACCGGAAATAGGCATTTCACAGGACGAAATCAACACGATAAAAGCACAACATCCCACAAGCACCGCACAACAAGCGCAATCTATGATACGAATGTTCAAACAGATGAAGCCCAGCGATCGAAACATTCTCGAGCACGGACTGAGAGTGATTGGACGAAACGATATTATACAAAAGTGTATAAAAATAACGAGCTATATAGAGACTAGCCGGCTTGATCATCCTGCCGATCGAAAGCATGTGAATCTGGAAAATGGGTACGATGAAGCCGATATTATGAAGGATTCCGAATCGGTAGAAGAGCTGGTACTCCAAGAAGGTATAGTTCAATCGAAACTGCATATTTTAACCAAAATTATAATAATTCTTTCTCATTTCAACAGACCAGCGAATTCAACAGATGCGAGAACGCGACGAACTGAAATATTCCGCCGAAGAAAAGATTGTCGAAGATTCCGAATCGGATGACGAGAATACCAAGCGAAGCGTAGCTGAACGACGAGAAAAAATTGTTAAGCGACTCTCGATCGAACGACAAATTCCGGCTTCGACACAGAAAAAAGAAATCGTGCAAGAAATCACCGAAATCAAACGAAAGAGCCTCATTGAGGACAAGAAAGCGATCCACGAAGAAGAAATTATGCTTCAAATGCCGACCGATAACATTATCAAATCGGCCGTAGTATCCGACCAAATAATCAAATTGAAAACGAATAAAATCGAAACTCCCGATGTCAGTAAGACCGATTTCGATAAGGAATTGCACGACAAATTCAAGAGGACGGTAAAATTGGCCGACGACGACGAAGAAGATTTTACAGATATAACAACTTCGAAAATCGTTTACGACAGTACTGTAACTGAGAAATCGATGAAAATTATCGAACCTTCAAGTGTCGATCAGATCTTATACCCTACCACAATCGAAGATGTCTACCATTCCAGCGAACCTACAAAGGTTGATCAAAAAGTTCCAACTAAAATTTCATCGATCGATGAATCCATTCCTATGCCAGTTGTCGATATAATCGATAAGAGTAAACAAATGCTAACGGAAACGATCAGAAAGGAAGAAACAATTCGAAAAGAGGAAATCGCCAAAGTGAAAGAAGACATTGCTGTGGTAAAAGGCGAAATAGTGACAAAGAAGGAAGAACTACTGTCGAGAGTAAATGAATTATCAACAAAGAAAGAAGAAGTAAAATCAAAGATCGAAGAAGCGGTATCGACAAAGAAGGAAGAATTATTATCAAAAGTTGATGAACTATCGTCGAAGAAAGAGCAAGTATTATCGAAGATTGAAGATTCCGTTTCGACAAAAAAAGAACAAGTATTATCGAAATATGACGAAATATCGACAAAAAAAGAAGAAGTATTGTCGAAAATAGCAGGAGGAGTCACGACAATTAAGGACGATCTACGAACAATGAACGAAGAGCTATCGACCAAGAAGGAAGAATTCACGACAAAGAAAGAACAGATCAGTAAGAAAGTTACAATCGAAATAACTGATACAATGAAAATGATGGACGATGATTTGGAGCAGAAATTATCGAAACAAAAGGAAAAGATCGAGAAACATTTCCAAGAAACAATCGACGATATTGCTAGGAAGAGTGCAGAAGAGACGACGTCAGCAGAAAGTGATCAGTTCATTAAGGATTTCATGCCAAAGAATTATTCGGAAAAGCCGCGTGAGTCGCTTACCGAAGCCGAATTTTACAAGTCAATCGAGGAAACAATTACAAAGAAAATGAGTGAAGGATTAATTCAGATCGATGATGGCATACTTTCGTCAGGTGAGTTTTTAGAATTTGTTTATTAATTTAATTTCGGAGATATTATGAACCCAAATAATCTGATCATTCAGAATGTCGAGATTGTGATCGAAACCCACTGTAGTCTCATCAAAGAGATTATGCCGGAGTAGGCATATTGACCATCAGAAGAATACTTTCCTTTATTGTTTTAATAAAAGTATTGTGGTCGACTTGGCAAAAAAAATTGATAACCTAAAATCTTGTTTTTTCACTTTTCATGATAAAAATAGCCTAAAATGCAAAAAAAAAATACGTGTGCTCAGAGCACATCACCTTCCAAACCCTCCAAGATAGAAAGTTCATTTATGGGTGGATTGTAGATGGTTGCGGATCTCAGGCACACCCATTTTGGGGAACTCGAATATCTCAACCATGGATCTAGCTAGGAAGCAGAAAATCAATATGTATGTAGTTTGTGGGACAAACTTTTAAAGTAATTTAATTTGTTTATCCATTGGAATTGGTGCGATGCCGTCCCCTTGCTTAAGGCCATCTCCTTGTTCAAGGTTATTGTCTGTTTTAAAGTTGGAAGTCAGATCGTTTTCTACTTTGACTTGTAACAAAGACTCGGTCATTGCCATTCTTGTAAGTCGAGCCAGTTTCGGTGGGACTCCAAACTCCAACATGTTTTTATACAGTACGCGCCTGCCGATACTGTCGTATGCTTTTTTGAAGTCAAAAAATATCTGGTGCACATCAATATTATAATCCCAGCACTTTTCCAGCACCTGTTTAACTGAGATTATCTGGTCCGTAATCGATTGCCCATCTCTAAATCCGCCTTGGTATTCACCAATTACTTTGCCAGCAAAGGGCTTAATTTCCTTTTATAGAGTTTTCGTCAATATCTTTTAAGACGTACACAACAGAGATGTTCCTCGGTAGTTTATGTATATTGTATATTGCGCCAATCTTCCGGAAGCGCCAATCTTCCGGAAGCGCCAATCTTCCGGAAGTATATTTCCTGCGTCCATATGTCCATGATTAATCTGTATAGGAGATGCGCTATGCAAACGTCATCGACTTTCAGAAGCTCAGCTGGAATTTGATCAGTGCCCGGCGCATTGTTGTTTGGGTGGTGCTTCAGGGCTGTATTTACTTCTTCGAGTATGGGAGGACTCAAAGAGGATATTTCATCAGCTGTAACATCAGTTATATCTGTTGTTGTGTCTTCTGATGCTATTCGTGCGGATAATAGGCTTGGATTGAGAAGGTGTTCAGATAATTGCGACCTTCTAAGTTTTATGTATATCTTCCGCATTACTTATAATGTTGCCTTCAGCATCCTTGCAGAAGGCCGCCTTTGGTTGGTATCCCTCTTTCATCCTTTTAACTAAGGAATATGCGGCTGTTGTGTTGTGTGATTTAAAATGATCATCCATGTTTTTAATTTCGTCATTATTGTACTTCCTTTTTTTCTGTCTGCATATTTTGTTTGTAAATCGTCAATAATCATTATATTTGTCCTATTTGGTTCATGTCGGCCGTTCCGTTAATAATTTGTAAGCTTGATTTTTTCGCTCAAAGGCATCTGGGCACTCGTTGTCGAGCCAATCATTTCCTTTACGCCGGGGTTGCTATTACTTCCTTTACGACTGATGTAATGCCATCTTTAATGTTTTGACATATTTCTTCTATTGGCATACTGGAGTTGTTGTTCAGCATTATCGCGAAGTGAAACCTGAAGAACAGCCTCGGAAAGGATGGACTCAACGGCAACGACCCCGCAAACGAAAAATGGACTACTCTATTGGATCTTGGAATGTTCGATCCTTATTTAGGACAGGAGCTCTGAAAGAGTTTCTCGAAGAAGTGGCAAAACACAACATCAACATAACTGCCATCCAAGAAACGAAATGGCTCGATAGCGAAATCATGGACATGAGATCACACACAATCTATCCAAGTGGAAAATTGTCGGGAAGCAGAGAGTTTGGAGTCGCTTTTGTCGTTGACAAAAAATTTAAACAGCAGGTCACGAGCTTCAAACCAATAAGTGAAAGATTGTGTGCAATCCGAATAAAGACTAAATTTTTCCACACTTGGTTGATCATCGTTCACGCACCAACAGAAGACAAGGACGATGTAACTAAAGACGAATTTTATGCCACCCTAGAGACAACCTATGACTCACTGCCCTCGAATGATCTAAAAATTGTCTTAGGGGATTTTAATGCAAAAGTCGGAAAGGAGGAGGCTCATAGAGGAACAACAGGAGGGCACAGTCTCCATGACATAACCAACGACAATGGCCAACGTCTTATTGATTTCGCAAGCAGCAAAAATATCATAGTAAGCTCTACGTGCTTCCCACATCGCGATATTCACAAACGAACGTGGGCATCACCAGATGGTCACACCTTCAACCAAATAGACCACGTTCTTATTGAAAAAAGGGCTGCTTCCAGTATACTTGATGTACGAACTCTCCGCGGTGCGAATTGTGACTCTGATCACTATCTAGTCAGAGCTAAGTATCGATGCAAAATAGCTTGTCGTGGGTATTCAAAAACGAGTAGAGCTCGCAAATTCAATGTCGACAAGCTTAACGACGAAACGGTGGCGCAGGCTTACATGCTAGCATGTAATAAACACCTGACACCAATATATGAAAATATCCAAAATATGCCAGTGGATAATGCGTGGATGAAAATACGAGACGGCATCAAATCCTCCGCGGAAGAGGTATTAGGATATCAAGCACGGCGAAAAAGTAATGATTGGTTCGACCAAGAATGTCGCGACGCAGTAGATAGAAAGAACGAAGCTTACAAAATTTTTACTGAACGACCAACACGAGCCAAAAAAGAAAGATATGACGAGCTTAGGCGATATGCGAAAAAGACCTGCAGACGAAAACAAAGGAAGTACCATAATGACAAGATACAGAAAATGGACGACAACATGAGAAAAAATAATACGCGGGACGCATACGCCATAGTAAAAGACTTGAAAAAGGGATATAAACCAAAAACTAGTCTCTGCAAAGACGCAGAGGGCAATATCATCAGCGACACAGAAGAAATCAAAAGGAGATGGGCTTCATACTTCGAACATCTTTTGAATCCCATCCCAGTAGCACCGATAACGACAGACAACATTTCAATTCAAGCCTCAACTGACGAAGATGAACCATCATCGACACCACCCACGCTTCCTGAAATCAAAGCAGCCCTATGTGACCAAAAACGAAACAAAGCGCCGGGAATTGACGAAATACCAGTTGAACTTCTGAAAAACGGTGGAAACTGTGTCGCTGAAATACTGCACAGCATGATATGCAAAATTTGGACAGAGGAAATCATACCCGACGACTGGCGAAAAAGCATTATATGTCCAATTTACAAGAAAGGAGACAAACTCTGCTGTGAGAACTACAGAGGTATATCATTGTTGTGTACGTCCTATAAAATACTGACAAAAATAATTGAACGTCGTCTTAAGCCCTATACTGATCAAATAATTGGCGAATACCAAGGCGGATTCAGAACCGGACGATCTACAACAGACCAGATATTCTCGGTGAAACAGGTGCTTGAGAAATGCTGGGAATATAACACAGACGTGCACCAAATATTCGTAGATTTTAAACAAGCATACGACAGTATCGACAGGAGCGTACTGTACCAAATCATGCTTGACTTTGGAATTCCTCCAAAACTAGTCCGACTAACAAGACTCACAATGACGAACACTGAATCCCAAGTGAGAATACAAACCGATTCCACAACCAGCTTTCGAACGGAATGTGGTTTAAAGCAGGGAGATGGTCTAGCTCCTATGCTTTTCAACTTGGCACTAGAGTATGTCGTCCGAAAAATCCCAGTCGACACCAACGGGACACTACTATTCAAGTCCACCCAACTAGTAGCATACGCTGACGACATTAACATTCTAGCAAGATCCTTCCCTAGTGCTAAGGAGGTATTTGTCAATCTTGACTCCGCCGCAAAAGAAGTCGGGTTGCGCATTAATGAAAGCAAAACAAAAGTAATGACGCAAACAAGAAGGAGAACGCCAATCAGACAAAACATAACAATTGCGGAATATAATTTGGAGAGTGTGGACAACTTCATATATCTTGGGGCTAATCTAGCAAAGGACGGTAATGAAACAGACGAAATCAAGCGACGGATAATACTAGCAAATAAGACGTATTATTCGGTACTTCCAATAATGAAATCCAAGAAAGTGCACAGGAACAATAAGCTGCGGATTTATAAAACTATTATACGACCTGTGCTCTGTTATGGCAGCGAGACGTGGACATTAACGCGAACTTCCGAAAAAGCAGTTAACGCATTCGAAAGAAAGGTCCTGCGAAGAATTTTGGGACCTGTGAAGGAAGGAACGGAATGGCGAATAAGATACAACCATGAGTTGTATCAACTCTACGACGAGCCAGAAGCTTCAACGTTCATCAAGCTACGTAAACTGCAGTGGGCTGGCCATGTAGAGCGAATGGAAGACATAAGAATCCCCAAACGTGCTCTTAAAGGCAAAGCGAGTGGTAACCGGCCAGTAGGCAAACCACGCAAGCGATGGGAAGACTCGGTTGATGAAGACAGCAAAGCCATTCTAAATAAACTGCCAACAAGTCGGGCGAAACTTTATTATTCTTGGGACATGTTGCGGTGGAGTGGAAAGTCAATATGCAGGTTAGAGTGTTTAGGTAAGACTAAGTGAAAGGAAGTTCTTGGGCAGGGCTGTTGTCTATTTAACAATATTTCATTCGTTTCTGCAAGTTTAGGTTTTTATTAAGGGAGGAGGAGCGGTAATAGTAAGAGTGGGTGGATGTTAATAGCTTTTTAATTAATTGCTTGCATCACGTCCAATACTCTCTGTATAGAATGTGTTTCATAGACGAAGTTGCATAGAATTTTCATAAAATTTAGTGTATTTTACATTCACGAAACCGAACATTTGTATGGGAGGGGGTAGAGAAGGTAGGGGAATCGTAAAATTTGATATGTAGTTTTATTTTGCTTCTCTTGTAAGGGGCTTGTATAAAATTTCAAATTCGTAACTTTTAGTTTGTTGGTTATTAGTTGATTTAATGAAATTGGTCGAAATCATAGTTTTGTATGGCAAGGGGTAGAAGGGCAAGCGCAATTTCAAAACTTTTAAAACAACTTCATTTGAATTATTTTTATAAGTTTTTCTGCAAAATTTGAAGTTGATAGCTTTTAAGAGTTAGCTGACAACTTATTTCTTAAAAATGCTCGAAAATATAATTTTGTATGGGAGGGGGTAGAGGAGGGAGGGGAATCGTAAGACTTGTGATGCAATTTTCTTTCTTTTCTATTGTAAGATGCTCGTACAAAATTTCAAGTTCGTAGCTTTTAATTTGTTGATTATTAGTTGATTTAATGAAATTGGTCGAAATCATACTTTTGTATGGGAGGGGGTAGAAGGGCAAGCGCGATTTCAAAACTTTTAACGTAATTTCATTTCAATTATTTTTGTAAGTTTGTATGTAGAATTGCAAATTGATAGCTTTTAATAGTTAGGTGATAATTAATTTCTTAGAAATGGTCGAAAAAATAATTTTGTATTGGAGGGGGTAGAAGCTTTAAAGGTTTTCGACCAGTTAATATTTCGTATATTTAGGGATTTTTTTTAAATACATTTTGCAAATTTTCAAGTTTCTACCTTAAAATTTCACTCAAAAATTTTCAGTTTATGTGTTTTTTTCAATGCACATGAAACACCTTGTGCACGTTAGACCGGGGGGATCGGTTTATAACAATTATGGATCAAGTTATTATTATTTTTTTATGTACATCAAATAGACGTATCCACATGCAAAATTTAAACTTTGTATCTTTCACCAGAGCCTCAAAAAAATCACTCAAAATTTTTGACATTTTTGCTTATCACCTCCCTCCCCTTACACCTCCCAACTTAAAATTTTTATCAAAATTAACTATTATGTAGTTCTACAATCTGACAAATTTTTGATTTGATATCTGTATTATTTTTTGAGATATAAGGATTCGTAATTTTGAAAAGTGCGCCATTTTTGAAATGCTCCCCATTTCCCCCCACTACTATTATTTCAAGATCTTATATTTTTTTTGTATTTTTCCAGTATAGCTTAATATAAGTTTTAAGTTTCAATTACATAGCTTAAGAGATAGTTGAGATATTCAGTTTTAAGTGTTTTTCTTTGCACCCCTCCTGACCCTTCCCCTTACGATAATTAACCACTCTCTAAGCTGATTCCAATGGAACTATATGCTACCTTGACGGTCCCAAAATATGAATTTTTTACAATAAGTAATTTCGAAGATATAATCATTTGAAAAAAAAATTCGGCCGACAATTTGTTTTTAGCCCCCCCTTTTCGGACGCCAATGGATAAAAAAATTAAATTATTTTTAAAAGTTGTCCCACAAACTTCTCTATATGTGTGTTGAGTTTTAGCTTCCTAGCTGTTACCTTGGTTGAGATATTTGAATTCGTATTTTTCGGCCTTAGCGCTCCCCCCGCCTCCCCCTGAACCCGTACACCCCCGAAAATGGGTATCTGCCTGAGATCCGCCACTATCTACAATCCCTCCAAAAATGAACTTTCTATCTTGAAGGGTTTGGGAGTTAATGTGCGCTGAGCGTACACACCGGCGTACGGCGGACGGCGTACGGCGGACGGCGGACGGCGTACGGCGGACGGCGTACAGACAGACGGATTTTTTTTTTTTGCTTTTTTAGGCTAATTTAGTTATGAAACGCGAAAAAAAAAAATTTCAGGGTAGCAAATTTTTTTTTTTTTCCAAGTCGATCACAATACTTTATTATTAAAATAATAAAGTAAAATTAGCAGCTGGAGGACGCGGTCTTTGGATCGAGACGATTGGAGGCGACGACTTCAGGAGGCCAGGGCCCGATTTGGGCTGTCGCGCCATTGATGATGATGATGATTATCGCGAAGTGTCTTTCCATGGCTGATACTCTCATCTTTGAGCTACTCAATGTAGAATTTAGGATCCGGTGGTGTTCTTGTGTGTCCAACTTAGTCTTTACTAAATAATGGCCTGTGTCGCAATAAGCTCCACGACATGTACGCACGTCGAGAATATAGGAGACCGTCCTTTTCTCCATTAGAACGTGATCTATTTAGTTCAATGTTCTTTCGTCGGGCGATGCCCACGTTCTCTTATTAATGTCATGATGCGGGAAGCATGTCGAGCTTACAATAAGGGTTTTGCTCCCGGTAAAATTATTCAGCCTCTAGCCGTTATCGTTACTAATGCCATGGGGACTTTGCCTGGCAATTATTTCTTCTTTGCCGACCTAATACTATTTTAATATCTTTCGGCGGAAGAGAGTCGAGTCTTTAAATTCATCGTCGAATCGTTCATTAACGGATTTGAACGTGGTGTTTAAGCTTCTTGTCGACGATAAAAGCAACTCCAAACTCCCAGCTTCCCGATTTTTTCCCACTTTTCAAAATGGGTGCAATCCAATATCAGTAACCACGTTACCTAACAATTTAGTTTCTTGGAGTATAATGATGTTCATTGTGTATTTTTTTGCCTCTTCCAGAAGCGTTTTCACTGCTCCTGTGCTGTACATGACTCGAACGTACCACGATTCGAAAGAATAGTCAATTTTTCGTTTGCGTTGTCATTTCCGTTGAATCCGTTCAGTACGACGCGGTGCTTTAGGTTTCGAAACAAATCTGGTTTTTTCGAAGATGAGTTGCTAACACATCGCCCAACCCCCAACTTAAAGGGCCAAATTAGAGTACTAGAAGTTTCCTGAAGCAAATGGGTAGCATTAATTGTACAGGTCTTCATCTCCATACGGACGGATCTAAAACTAACCAGGCGACAAGTGCAGGGACTTATTCTCACGACCTCGACATCCACACTTCATTTTATCTTCCAGAATATGCGACTGTGTTACAAGCGGAAGTATTAGCTATTAACGAGTGCACAAAAATTATTTTAGATATGCAGAACAGTTTCGGAAATTGTTAAATTTTCTCGGACAGCAGGGCTGCATTTCTGGAACTTCATTCCTACAGGACCATGTCCAAACTAGTGTCTATTTGTAAATACAATTTGAATCGCCTTGCGGCTATAACCGAAGTATTTCTAATTTGGATACCGGGTCATAGCGATCTGTTAGGAAACGATGCAGCAGACACGCTTGCCCGGCAAGGATCTGCAAAGATTAACTCCACCAGGAAGTCATTCGATGTAGCACCAACAATGCTGAAGATTAGCTTGAAACAAAACATTTTGGATTCTTTCTTGGTGGGGTGGCGGCATCTGTATAGCTGCAGAATGGCCAAATCCTTCTAGGAAGAACTGAATAAAAATATTACAGCTCAGCTCTTATAACGCAGTCGCTATAGCGTCCGAACTAATGTTGGCCTGACCACAAGTCATTGAATTTAGGCTGCGGATCGCGAGCGATAGCTTTTGCAGAGGTTGCGGGGAAGACGAAGAATCTATCGAACATTATTTTTGTTTATTTTGTTTGGGCTCTAGATTCTTCTCAGGACTAGACGACCTTAGAGACGTCAAACATTCGAGCCTACTTCTGTTCGCAAATCAAACCAAGTGGTTAGCACAGCAGGAAAGAAACCATCTCATAATGAATAGCGGGAGTACAATGGACCCAACTAGATGGCTCCAGTGCATTTTGGTTCTACGAAACTACCCTCCTACAAAAACCTAAGCCATAGTGCTAGAATTTTTGTGTTTCATTAGCTCTTATCATTTCAACAAGTTAAGTCCGGATGGACAAGACAATTGATGTGTGTATGATAGTTACAAAACTGGATGTCGCTTAATGACTCCGATGAGTTGCCTATCCTATTTATGCCCATCCAACCATGATATTATACTTTCACCTAATTTTTAAGCTTCGGAGCAAAACCAGTTTCTTAAAATTTCGAAATTTCATGAAATTTGAAGGGGTTAGGGGGTGTAGGGATATATAGCATGTGCACAAATTTAAATTTCTTGTTTGTTAGAAATTACATAAAACAAATTTCAGCACGATAGCTCAAAGCGTTCGAAAGTTATGTTGTAGACAGACAGACAGGCAGACAGTCACGCAGAATAGAGATTTTTGACCGACAATAAAAAATACTGTACCATTGGCAACTCTGTGCGAGCGTTACAAATGGTAATACTTTCAGATTTCTTCTAGATTATAAAAACTGTTAGCTGGCTAGCTCAAAGCGTAGATTTCTCTTGTACATAATTATATTGCAAATATCAATTGAAATTCACAATTGGAACCGAAACTTCTCGTATAAATTCGGTACATGACTGTGAAACTGATATTTTGTAGAGAGCATCTAAGCATGATTCAAGGGATCGAATTGAAAATTATTAACAACAACTTACCCTTTCTTCCACCCCCATCTAAATAAGACTTAGATAAATAAATTGTTGAAATATTGAATCTTTATAGTTACTGGAAGTATTCATAATAATTCAAGTTAAGTGTTAAAAATTCGATAATATTTCGCCTCTAGTAGGGGGATTTTTTCCCGCTCACGGTTCTTTCGGGTTGAATGGGTTTTTATCTGATATCATTTTCTCGTTGGAATTTTGTGGATATGGTTTTTTGATAAATAGATTCTACCTCTTGTTGTTAGGATTGCTATTTTCAATGTATTTAATGTCACGAACACAAGCGCAGATCTTAGTTGTAACGAGCATTTTTAAATTTTGTCGCGATTCATTTCTAAAATTTGAGATTTGATCTAATATTGATTTAGCGGCATTAATATTTCCTTCTTGTGAAAAACCAGAGCTTGTATGACTAATAGTGAATTCTTGGCTTCATAATAAAACAATTCGCAAAGTTTATTCCTTAAATGCTGGCGCAAATCTAGAATTTTGTAGTGGAACACCCAAACATTCGACGATAGGTGTTTTTAGTCAGGTGGTATCAGTGTGGACTAATTAAATGGCCTCATATGGCCACTTAAGTTTACTCCAATTAAACAATTTCATAGTATATTTTTGAAAAGTTTTGCATGAAGTATAATCTGCAAATTCGGCAATCTTTATAATGTGATCGAATCTATAATTCATGATAGCAATTTTTAATTTTTCATATAAACAACTGCTTATTGTAGTCGAATGGACTAGTTTTTAACGTACGGTTATTTTTCGTCAACCTTATATTTACATTTGAAAAAGTGTTCCCCGCTTAGTAAACTAGGTATATTTTAAAATTTGTCGAAAGCTCATGGAAAAATAAATCAGTAAAATCGAGAACTGAATTTCAGCTATTTGAGAATTTTAGTCAATCAATGTTTATCAGTCAAATTAATCTCTCTCACTAGAACGTTCCACAACTTGAACACTTCTATAATTTTTCCTTTGCCATGAACATTCAACAAATTGCTATTCATACAGAACCTCATCTCCTTAATTTAAACTCGCTGTACCTTGGACTGTAATCAGTGGATCATTGCAACTCATATCATATCAATGTAGAGCTTGAATTTTTTAATTATGTTCATGCATTTTTTTCTAGGTCAAGCTCGTGAACGGGCCAAATTGCTGTACCACTGCTACCACCTCCCATAAAAAATTATGCAATTTCAAAACTTTAAAATATTTCTGATACTTCGAAAAGTATCTGAAATTTAAAATCGGATATTTTGATGATGATAAGAGTTACTTCTGTTGAAATCGCTTCAATCTCTCTCAAGATCTACCATCTCCTAAACAAGCGCACACACACATATATAGTTTCTCGAAACACAAAATAAACCAATTTTCTTAGAACCTATCAAATTTAATGAGCTCAAGTTTGCTATAAAGTATTTCCTTATCAACAATGTGAAATAAGTAGTATAATCTCACCACTCCTTCTTCCCCATTCTATGTGCATCGAACTAACAGATAGGTGGTTCGCCTGCAAAGCTAGGGTGTATCCTAGTAGGTAGCGTGTTGGTCTAAAATATGAGATCTCGAGTTCCCGGTCGACGCATAATTCCAGCACACTACCTGCTTGGGTATACTTTAGTTACCTCAATCTACGAAAGTGAAAATTCGCAGATAGTGGGTTGTGTGAAGGGCTAACAACCCTTTCACAATGACAAATAAAAAATGTTAAAGAACCTGAAATTCAGGAGGCTAAGGCCCGATTTGGGCTGTAGTGCCATTGTTGTAGTAGTAGTAGTAGTTCGCCTGCAAATAAACAAAAACAATCAGTGTACGCTCAGAAAATCCTTTCGTCAAACATCGATATCTTGAATAGTTCATTGTCGAGAGCTCTGTATCTCAATAATTAATTAAGGGTCTACATTAATAATGTTCGCAGAAATTTTCAGCGATTAATGCTCATGGATTCTACTTCGAAATTTGTATACCAACGTCTATTATAGCTTCTGTGTAAATGTTGGAGAATGACCTTCCGAAACAAATTATAAAGGTAGCATTGTCTGCAAAAGGGAAAGTACAAGTGTATAAGTACCTACTCGCATTGAAAAAAGAACATGTAACAAATGGGGCTGTCCTTAAATATATATATATTAAGAGTCAACTGTTAGACATATCGATTTATTGGTAATAACAAATATTTGCCAACGTATGTATGTCTCTATTTCATATCTAAACCAATTAGAAACAGTACATAAATGTTTTCTTTATATCTCTTCGAGATTGAAAAACTTCCGGTTTACTCATAAAAATTTCGCTTACTCTGATTTTAGAGTTAATCCTTTAAGTCTCTTGCTTAAACAGAAAACAGATTACTTGTAGCAAATTAAGAATTCAGAACTAAGGACTATAGCTACTGACATTGAATGCCATATACGCGTGCATAATGTGCCGAAATTTCATTTCGATTAATGCAACGAGATAGTTTTCTAGTAAATTTAAAAATCTAGTGCATCAATAATAATTTTTATTAACCCGGCATCGGTATAGCGGTTAAATGTTAAACGGACAGGCAGGTGAATCATAATTACCCTAAACTAGCTATGTGGCATGATATCTCTTTTCAGATTATGTATCGATAAAATATAGTTAAATGTCTCTTTAAACACTTAGTTATGTGAAATAAAAGATTTTTGAAACTACGACTATTTAAATATTTGAAAAGCAATGAAAAAATAGACATATTCTATCTCATTGTACATAAACTAAAAACATAACAGGACTACGATTGGGCTTAAGGCCCAATAGCGCAATACTCTAGATGAAGAGAATTTTTTTTCATTTTAAGAAATTTTGTGCGGGGAGTGGTAGCAGGGGCAACCAATTTTTTTCACATCATGCTAGAGTTGCATCAGAATGTTTTATTGAAAATTTAATAAGTACTGAAAAAATTTGAGTATTGGATTTAGTGAAATTGTACAGTTTATATGGGAGGTGGTAGAAGGAGTGGGGAGTTCTTAGTGAGTTTTTCAGAGATCACTATAAACATCAGTAGCATTCATTTCAGGAAAATCGACTTTTCGAAAAGTTGTGAAATTGTGTCATATTGTATGGGAAGGGGTAGAAGGATCGAAGCTAATCATCTAAATTTTTTGGTTTTACTAATAATTCTAAATAAACATTTTATGCAAAATTTCAGCTCGATAAATTTTATACGTGCTGAGTAAATTAGTTTATATTTATTTCACGAAAAAGTGCATTTTATATGAGAGGTGGTCGAAGGATAAAATCATTTGTATACCGTAGATATAAAAATAATGTATTCCAAATTTGAGATCAATAGCTTTTATACTTTTTGAAAAAATCGGTTTAATGTCAAATCTCGAGAATGCGTCATTTTGCATGAGAGGGTGTAGAAGGGGTAGAGCGATTTGGCCCGTTCACGAACTTCACCTTACTTTTTTGTCAAAAACAACGTGTACATAATTTGAACATTGTAGCTCAACGTGTTCTCAAGCTAGAAAGCGAACAGACGGACGAACGGACAGACAGATATCCGGTTTGAGATTTTTAAATGATAATAACTTCTGTATCATTCATTTTTTTCTCTGAGCCTTATTTCATAGCGTTACAAACTTTAGAGTAAACTTATAATACTCTCAGATTTCATCTAGAGTATAAATATTAAGACTTTTGTACTTAAATTTAACATTTTGGTATTAGTGAAAGACAGATCATTGAAACTTTATACTAAACTAATCACAATCTTACCAGCAATCAGCACATTCGCAACATTAAGGAAGTATCGAAGTATGGGATCGGGCATATTAAATTTTCGTGGCTTTTTTTTTGTGTTATGGGCGATTTTGACCTTTGCGTATGGTTGGTCTTACGACCTTTTTTAGCTGTAAATATTCGACACCTTTTGCCTACACCTTGAACTTTGCCGATGGTTCCTCAGAAATTTTTCGAATGATACGCCTGTTTCTCTTTCACATTTCTCTCGGTAACTGGAAGACATCTTTCGAGTGTTCAAGTGGTCATTTACAAGTACTAGACCTAAGTTACAAGTACTAGACCTAAGTTTTTCCGGAACTGACCTGGTTTCATGAGCTTATTATTAGTATAACTCGTATAACTCGCATGTTTGGGCTGGTGCACCCAAAACACACCTCGCGTTGCTCGATCGTATTCAAAAACATGCGTTCCGACTGATTGGAGACGAAACCATCACGTCTTCCATAGATTCTCTTGAGCATCGCAGAAATGTTGGAGTACTCAGCATTTACTATCGTTACTTCCATGGTAGATGCAGTTACTGAGCTAAGCGCACTCATTCCTCCACTGCATACTTTTCCCTGGAATACTCGCCAAGCTGAACGCGCACACGAGTACACGGTCAAACCTTTGCCTTCTCGTACAGTGAAATTTAGGCAGTCATTCATTTCCCGAACGTCAAAACTTTGGAACGATTTTCCAGCTAGTTTGTTTCCCAACAAGTACAGCCTGCAGTGTTTCAAGAACAATGTCCACCATTATTTTCAGCTCTCTCCAGCTTAATACCTCCACTTCCTCTTCCTATACCGACGTAGCTGTGCATTGCATTAAAGGGTGACCCCCTAAGTTATACTCGGTGCTGTAAAAAAAAAAAAAAAATTATTAATCTATTGATTGCAGTCATTTTTTTTTATAATTTGGGGAACACATGAGAGCACTGCGACCTTCTTAGCTAGTTGTGTGTTTATTGCCCCTTTACCCTATCATAACTCAAAAGCTTTGGCTAATCTAAGTATCTTTAAGGGTGCCACGTTGGCTAGTTCCACGACAAAAAGAAAACCTTTTCCAAGAAGATTGTGTCTTTTCCTAGCTAGTGCTTCACAGTGACATAGGATGTGTACTGTCGTTTCTGAATCTTCGAGACAGAGACGACAGATGCCGGTTTCAGCTAAGCCCAAATTTTTGAGGTGGTAGTTTACTCCACTGTGCCCCGTTGTTAGGCCGATTAGAGTACTAAAATCACTCTTGCTGAATTTTAGAATATCTTCCACTTTGTTTCTTTGTGGTAGGATTAGTTATTTTGAGATTGATTAGCCTGAAAGTCTATTCCAGTAGATTTTATGTTCTTGTTGAACCTACTTTCTAAGTATAGGGTTGAAGTGCCCTTTTGATTTTCCGCAGAATGGCTCTGGAGAAATAAGATTTGTTTTCGCGCCGTGTTTTGCAAGGCGATCAGCATCTTTGTTTTCTTCAATTCCCATATGTCGTGGTACCCATATTCCTTTTTCCTAGGATGATTAGGATTTGAAAGCAGTTGCAAACTATTCTCGATTCGTGTTTATTGGATGCTAGGGTTTTGAGAGCCGCCTAACTATCCGATAGGATATAAATAGATCTGTTGCGATGAGCTCTCCTTTTATTCTCCTGGATGCATAGCTCTAATGCAATTAGTTCAGTCTGGAAATTTGTTGCTTCTTTGCCGAGTAGTTTTGAAACCGAGGAGTTAGGACCTTTAACTCTAGCTCCTGTTCCCTCAGAGGTGCGCGAGCCATCCAGAGTATACCAGATGGTTCATTCCTTTTCCATTTCATGTGGCATGGATTGCCAGTCTTTGTGTTCTCTGATTATAACTTTAAGGGGGGTTTCAAAGTTGAATTTTGTCGGCATAGCATTCGATAGGTTAGAACCTCTATTTTTGGGTCTTTTAGAATTTTGAGGTGACCTCGAAAATCCCTGATTTGTAATTGTTTTCCCTCTGTATACGTAAAACCCCTTTGATAGCCTTCTTTTTTATTTAGAGATGTATCGGAGGGATGTTTAGGAACATTTCCATTGCTGTCGTAGGACAGGTTTTCATTGCTCCTGTGATACCGAGATAAGGTAGCCTTTGAACTTTTTTGTAGCGTAAGCTGTGCTTTTTGTTGTAAAGTTTAATTTACCATATTGTCGATCCGTATGTGACCATTGGAAGAGTGATTGTTCTGTAACATCAGTAAATCATTTTGGGCTTTTAACCCCAGTTTCGGCCAAATAAGCTTCTGCAGGCTCAAAATGCCTTTAGTAACACCTAGATATTTTACCTCATCTGAAAAGAGTGTTGGTGTTCCATTTATTGAAGGAAGTATGATGTGGATTTTCCTTCTATTTATAAATGGTACTATCTCAGTCTTACTTGGGTTGATGTTCAAGTTCATGGACTGACACCAGTTTACTATCACCTCTAAGGCTGATTGTATCCTTTCTGATATTATTAAATAATATTTGGCTTTAATGATAATAACCAGGTCATCGGCATATCCTATTGCCTCGTATATTCTGTTAGACGATACAGGAGCTCATCTACTACAATTGACCTAAGAAGTGGAGATAGCACCCTAATTACGAAACAGCCCCTATAGGTCTGTGCAGTCAATGTTCTATCATCTAAATCTGTGGTTGTCAATGGGCTCTTTAGCATGGCGTGTATCCATTTTATCGTGGCCGTTTCCAAACCCTTTTTCCTAACTACCGCTATTATGGCTTCATGGGGAGTGTTGTTAAATGCTCCTTCTATATCTAGGAATGCGCAAAGGGCGATTTCTTTCTAGTCTTTTGCCTTTTCGATTTGTCTTACCAAACCATAAAGAGCTGACTCTGTTGTTGTGAATGTCTACTAACTTCTTCATCGTTTTGACGAAGAAGGAGGTAAGGCTTATAGGGCGGTATGACTTAGGCTGATCAACGGGACGAATCTCTGCCTTCGGTACAAATACCACCCTCGCTTTCCTGTAGATTTTTGGGATGTATCGCCATGCAAAGCTGGCTCTGAAGATCTTTATAATTATTGGCATCTCTAACAACCCCTTCTGCAGTAATGCGGGGAATATTTTATCTTCTTTTGTGTAGAACGGGACAGCTTTGTTCGTAAGCATTAATAATATTGTTTACAAGTTGGTTTGTGATTTTATCAATGCAGTCCGAACTGCTTATTAATTCCTCTTCGATACCTAGTTTGTACTATAGGACTGACTGGTACAGATTCCGGTTGATTGCACCCATATTTAGCATGTCATAAAATATTGTTTTAGGCCATTTTTTCAAATAACGACCCACTCGCGTACAATAAGGTTGGGTCATATTTACGTTCTTAATGTTTACACTCGACTATCTCCCTATGCAGTTGCACACCAACTAAACAGAGACAAGAAACGAGCTGCGACAACTCTTAACTCCAGCTAGTAAGAAGTTTGGCCACTACAAAGATGCACACCAATTAAAATTGTACGCGTCATAATAACCCAACCCGGGTGACGCCGGGTTAAAGCGATTCTCAAATTCCAAAAACTAATTTTTACCCATTAGATAAAAGTAATGATTTTTTTCTGTTTTTTGTATTATCCTAATTCAATAATATCTAATTTCATTTTTTCATAATTTCAACAGTTTCAAAAGATATTCCTGAATCTCAGACGCCACCACCAACACCAATCGATACACAATCACACCATGACGGAAAATACGAGAGTCCTGAATCAATACCCGGTAAGTAACAAAATAAATAATTTGAAAAATGTCTAAAAAAAAAAAAATACTACCTAAATCAGTATTTTGCTTCTCGTAAATGAATATGTCATAGGCACTATAAATTATTTCTATAATTTTTTTTATTTTATTATTTTGGGCTGTGATTTGATTGAACAAAATGCTTTCTAAATATAATATTCTTTTAAATTAATTAAAGAAAAATATTTATTACATATATATACTCGAAAAAGAAAAAAAAAAACATCCGCATTTTCATGATTCCTTCAAATTCAAATTCAATTTTCATTTGTTTATTTCGTTCTAATAATTTATTTTTTATTTTATTTAAATTTATTTATATATTATATGCATACTAAATGGCATAATTTATAATAATTTTTTTTCCGTAAATTAATAAAAATTGTCTCGCGTATTCACTTAAAGTAATATTTCTAATCCGATTATGCATATCAAATATACACATAAACGAAAACTAAGTAAATTGATTAGACGTTTCGTATTACTACGCCGCGACATATGAAAAAACTTTAAACATACGAGTATACGTGTGTTTTCGTTGCAACCTGACCTTCATTAATTGGTGCTTTATTGATTATTTTCCTGACATTTCTTTGCATTTGTACCTTAAAATACACACACTCACATGAAGGTAGAAAACATTTATATTAAATGTAATGATATATATGTTTGTATGTATGTGTATAGGATATGTAAAAGTCCGGACACCAAATCGAATTTCCTACGGTTTCACATAATTCTATTATTTTGCAAACAAATCGAAACAATAGCTATGAACAATTCATTTAAACAGTTTCATTCCTGTTAGTGGTTTGGATCTTAGAGCATTTTTCCTTGTGTGTTTTTTGTGTTTCTATAAAGAATAAAATTTTACTTTTATTTAATTTTATTTTTTATTCATAATAATTTAAAACTAAAAACATTTAGTTTCAACTTTGTTTCATTTAAGTGTTTAAACAAAAACAATTCGTAGTAATCTAACAATAAGCAACTGAAAACCAAAAGTTTCGTGCAAAAACTACAAAAATATAATATTGTTATTTTTTTTTTTTATATAAAAATTATTTATTAATGAATTTTTAATTTCTATCAATTTAGTGGTAAGTCTGTTTTTAAAAATTGCTAAATAACAATCTCAAGAGGCAAAACATTAGTATTAATCATTTAAACAAACAAATACGAATTAAAACCATTCCGAATGAAAACAAATATCATTATATCTATTTATTTTTTTAAGTTGATCAAGTAAGTTTCCAGCTAACTAACTCTAAATATGAAAAAATAGATTTGCGATTTTTTTTTTCAATTTAGAAGAAATAGAATAACAAAAAATATCAATAATGAAAAGATTATTATTTGAGTGTACTTATAGAGTTATGTTTTTTTTTTCTCGGAAAGGCAATTTTTTAAAATTAATTTTATATAGAAAAAAACAAAAAAATACTTTACTTAATAGAAATAAATTAAAAAAAAAATACACAAACAACACACAATTAAATGACTGTGTGGTAGTAGACATGACGCAAAAGTGAATGCAAAATTGGTGAAAAAAAAAAATCGGAATAAAATATTTTGTGAATTTATTATGAAACCAGTGATAGATTTCAATTTCTGTAACAAGAATGCCATGTTTTTTTTTTTTTAATTTTTTGGGGTCTAGAGAAAATTTTTCACACAGAAACATACCCTATACCATACCTATTTTTTGCTATGAGCTGTCAATATTTTTTCTCGAAAAGGAGAAGGATTGATTGTAGTGTATACTTTAAACGTTAATTTTTTCCTTCAGGTTAAGTATCCGCATTGTCGGTTTACTATCCATTTACCAATTTTAGATAGATTAAACATATCGAGAAACCCAAATATAGTGGAAGGGGTGAGAAAAGTATTATACTGTACTAAGCAAAAATGTTCTGGAAAAAAGCTTAGGGTCTGCGAACAAGTGGAAGCAATCAGGCTTTTCGTTTGCGAAAAGTTCTTCACAAGAAATTCAAAATTTCCAATTTTTTTAAAAAAATTTCATTAATTACAAAAGCGATGTACAATTTTATGTTTATGTCTGAGCAGAAAATATTTTGCCGAATAATTTTGTCTTTGACGTCAATTTTCTGTCTTGTCGTTTAAATAGATTACGCAGGTTCCACTGATCAGAAATGCCAAAATCGAAAGGAGTGAGAGAAGTTTGATACAGTTGCGGGAATAAATTTTCGTGAATAATAATTTCATTATTCGATAAATTCAAAAAGCTAATTTATTATACTTAGACTACCGACACACGATGCGAGATAATATATATTATCTCGCTTTTCGATATTACTAGTGTCATTATCCTATACATAATTCGGCCTACTTATATCAAAATAGGAAGTTAATATATTTTAACTCGCATCGTGTGTCGGTAGCCTTACGGATACACAAAATTGATCGGCTTGAACATGCCAGATTATATTGTTTAGAATTTCCGCTCAATCGAATTCATCGGAACTAACTTCTTGTACTAAATTCCAGCACAATTGCTCAAGCAAATCTGAACCGATACCTTTTTACTCGGTCCTTGCGCTTCAGGTACCCTTTTGCCCACCTTGAGCCTCTCCTGAACGAGGTCCGTAGAGCTTAGGACAACCACCCTCTCTCTCTCTCTCCTCCATGACCTCAACCAGAACCAACCCAATATTTTAGGGGGGGGGGAGTCCTTGTCACTTTCTCGGTCCATGGAATCTTAGTCGAAGCTTTTATCCGTCACCCTAATGGCTTTAGCCGGAGTTTTACTCGACCTCATGACTGGACCCGAGAAACAACTCTGCGTCGATGACTCGACAAGAATAGCCTTATTCTTCTCTGCTCACTGGTTGCTAAAGGACTAACTTCTCACCGTTGAAAATTGGCACAAGTATCAAGTACACTTGATAAGCCATTTGAGCAAAATGTGGAAAAAAGACCCCTTGGATATGTGTAGGTTAAAACCGAAAGTGCTTCTTTCGGTGTCTCTAATAACTGTCGAGGGTCAGCAACGCCCAAAACGACTGGGAACTATACGCCTTGGATCCCAAAAGGACTATCTGGTCGCAAAAGGATTAATACTTCTGAAACTTGATTAACAGCCGAACAAACTTATTTAATTGAATTTATGAGTCAAGTTTATCCAATTCCATTTTCTTTATTAGGTCACTTTTAATATAATTCATTAAAACTAAGAGGTTTTTTCTGTCCATCAGTTTAATTGTAGATCGACCATTCGCTTGGAAAAAAATTCTTTGATAAGTGCACAACATTTTATCAAAGTTTCTTCGTGGTCGGATGGATCGTATAGGAACGCATACTATACATACACACAAACAAACGTTTTTATTATAGATCTGCTGACCATAAGTTTCGTTTTTTTTGGCAGTTGGTTCGAAATTTCTATCTCTAAGATTGAAAGTCCTTGGCAGCTATGTGATCGAGCGAACATATTATAATTTCAACATTATTCTGCTAGGATATCCTAAAAGTAATAAAACTGGACGAGGATTTCTAAAACCACTGTACAGAAAATATTTTATAGTAAGGCACAGTAGACCCAGCGCTGCTTGGAGTACTAAGCCCTCTGCCTCACATATTCTGTTCTAATCTAAGATATCCCAAGGCGATTCAATAAAGTGAATTCAAGAATTTTAAAAAATCGTGAAATATATTTAAAATAAAAGTTCAAATTTTAAATCAAATCTTTAAAAATCGATCTAATTATCTCAGAAAATCATTTACTAAAGTTTATTTTAGTACCAGCTTTTTTATTTTTAAGTTTCACTTGAAAGGAGGCCAGAAGAATAAGCAAGTTTGCCAACAACTAAGGGCTGATGCTCAGAATCGCGCTTTGCGAAAGAAAACTGTTTCTGTCTAACACTGCTAAGGAGATCTTGACTAACTCATTGTCGCAGTCTCTGATGAAGAAACGTTAAAGTGCGCTTATACCGAATGTGCAGAACTGAGCAAAATCTCTCCATATGCAGACGCTTGTGCAGTCCACGTCTCCGTATGAAGAATTATAACCAAATTTCTTCAAAGACGCAATTTCATCAAATCGCTATGTCTGAAAGGTATCACCCAATACTTCTATTAGTTTTTCCTCGTGACTGGAAAGTAGTGAACGAGCAGCCCATTCAAAAAAAAAAGAAGCAAATCGAACAGTGCCAATTACTGCCTCATAGTTATCAAATTTGATTTCTCTATTGTCAATATTAAAATCATAAGCTATCTCCATATCAATAATTTAATCCATGATCGCCAATATAAACATAGAAGTAGTAGTAAAGGAAGACCTTTTCTGAAAGAGAATTGAAGTTTGACTAATTCCATGAGGGCTCTGTATATTAAGTAACAAAAAGCTGTGTGCCTACATCAGCAACTTTTTTTCCTTCAGAATCACAACTTTATGTACTATCCACTCCACCAATAACAAGCCACGTCCTCCATTTTGACAAATCCATTTGATCGAGAGCATACCAACGAGATCATACGGCGTATATCACTTGTTCGAGTGGCGGGACCAGAAAGGCTGAAAATAGACCGCTTTTGTAGGAACTTGTGGAAGTGAAATGCTAGGAAAATGATTTACGATTCAGAAAAGCGTCTTTTTCCGTCCGACTCAGAGCGAATTTGCTGAGTAAAGGTGTCTGAGGGCACCTATGAAGAGTTTCGAAACCTTTTGGTGAAAACAGATTATCAGCCTATAACCTATATATCTCCTGTCTGTGAATACATTAGAGTGTTTCCATTTCTTTCTTACCGCAGTAAACTACATCGCGATCTCTCTTTCGCACTCATTGGTGCATTGTGGGTCCTATTCCATGACTGAATAGGAAAATCAGTGAGAGCAATAGAGATAGGAACATGTTTGTTGTACTGAGCGTTCATTAATAAGTATTAATGAATGTTTCATTACCATTGATCGATGAAGCATATTACCTGAATACGTATGAAGTTCCAATTGCCTATCAGCGATGAGCGCAAATTGAAGATTCACAGGTGTTTCATTGATGTTTGGCTATCAGGGTTTATTTTTCTGCAGATAAATGGTAGTGATGAGTCGCGTAAGACATTTAAATGCTTCTTAGTTTTGTACATCTGACTGAAATTTCGCTTTCTTACCGCGAGCACATCTGATCAAACGAAGATCGATCTTCAAACTGCGGAAAATTTTTAAAATCTAAATTAAACATAAACCGAAAACAAAGAAATCTTGTTTCTATTCATCAATTATACTATTCATTCTGTAAGGAGGAGATTCTTAAATATCAAATTTTTGCTGGCATTTATAGTCAATGAGGGTTTTTCACCAGGGACGGTTTTAAAATTATTCAAAATTAGGATTGTTCTCTTAATGAGATATTCTGCTCTTGGCAGTTATGTTGATTGAGACTGAAGTTCTAAAAATAGAATTGATAATTCTTGTAAGATGTCGTGCATTAGTCCCGCATATAATATGAATTCTAAGCTTCCAAATTGGATCATGATTATCACACGAGGTCTTAAAATGGCTAAACTATGCAGTGATTCATAAGATTCACATACAGCCTTCACTGTTTTGGAGCAGCTTGCAAGCCATCATGCTCCGAAAATTCGCCCAACTTAAGGGAACCTTAACCCTAATTCGTGACAAGCTTTCTGGTGAGCTCGGCAATTTTTAGGAGATTAACTTTTGACTTAAAACACAACAGAATTATGATTGGGCGTAAAGCCCAATCATATGATACTCTAGATGACATACTTACTTACCTTTTGCTTGGGAGGTGCTAAAAGCAGATGGGGAGGTTTGTCATTTTTGTATGTAACACTGAACGTAGTATATAAAATATTTCATGCTGAATTTAAAGTTTTTTGCTTTCATAATTTTCGAGGAAATTGAACAATTTTTGTCTGAATTTATGATATTTGTATGGGAGGTGGCAGAGAAAGTGGAAGATTTTGGATGATTTTGAATCTGCTTATCAACTTCCTAATCACATTGCTTTGTTACAATTTTAAAGTCGATAGCTCTCATATTTCTTGACCTTCAATACAAAAATTTGTATGGGAGGTGGTAGAAGGAGTGAGGTGAAGGCAATATTTTTTTTTATGCATTTATTACAATTAGTAAGGGACAGATTGTGGCAAAATTTTAAGTTTCTACTTCTTCTAGTTTCTATGAAAATCGGTTAAATGCATTTACCAAAATTCTGCATTTGTATGGAAGGGGGTAGAAGGAATATCCGAATCAAAACCAAATTTTTGACATCCATTATATTTATAATAGGATACTTTTCTCAAATTTTAAAGTTGATATCTTAGACGGTTTTGGAGAAAACTAATTTAATTGAAATTCCGAAATTTCGTAAAATTTGTATGGGAGGGGGTAGAAGGAGTGGGGTAAAGTTGATAGTTTTTCGAAAATTAGTTGCAATTATAATAAAATTAATTATGACAAAAATTGGTTCATTTAGCTTTGCTAGTTGCAATGCAAACCGAATAAATGGATTTTTGAAAATTGTGCATTTGTATGGGAGGTGGCAGAAGGAGTAGGGGAATCATTTCAATATTTCTTGAGGTCAATAATATTTATATCATTAGACTATGACCTAATTTATAAGTCAATAGCTGGAAAGGTTTCGGAGAAAAATCGATTTCCTTAAATTCGAAATTTCATGAAATTTTTATGGGAGGGGGTAGAAGCGGTGGGGGGATGTGGCCCGTTCACGAACTCAAAGTTAATTTTTTGCTAAAAATGACACACAACAAATTTCAGTACGATAGCTCTAAGCGTTCAAGAGTTATGTTGTAGACAGACGGACAGACGGACAGACAGACGGACAGACAGACGGACAGACGGACGGACAGCAACTCGGAATCGAAGTTTTTGAGCAACAACAAATATTTCTGTACCCTTGGCGGCTCTGTGCGAGCATTATTTCTTAGCGTTACAAACGGTAAGGCAAACACAATATACTATCAGATTTCATCTAGAGTATAAAAAGATTAAAAATTATGTATGCCACGAATGTCGTTTACTGAGTCGCTCACAAATAAGCCATGTCTAAGATTAAGACAGTGAGTGTTTGTTCATCATTACCCTTGCTCCAGCAAAGGCAATTGCTATCCAGTTTTTTTTTTTGTAAAAAATCTTCAGTCAAACTGTGTACATGTAAATTTGAAGAAGTTTCTTCCGGCATCTTGCGATTCTAAATCATTCAAATCACGAAAAATATGTATAATATATTCTAGACTTTCTCCTCTTAGATATTATTGCAAATAAATGGTTAGGGTTAATTTGTTAATAAACGTTGTTGATTCGCCAATCAGTACTCTAAATTTTGAGTCCGAATTAAGAATTTGAGAAATCAGACTTTTTCTCATTTCACAGGCTACATGATTAATTATATTTGGAGCTGAGCATCGAGAACAAAAAATCGAACCAAGTTTTTAACCATTTATATGTTACAGATAAATAAGATCAATCAGAAAAACTTCTTCTTTTTTTTAGAAAGATGAAGTCGAATTTTCTAATGCGAATAATACACTGATACGTATAAATGATGCAGAAAAACACAGGATATATAACGCATATATCATCGTATACGTACCGTATACAGCCCTGTTACCAGAATACTAATATCACTCTTTCTGAATTTTAGAATATCCCCCACTTTGTTTTTTTTTGTGGTAGGACTAGTTTTTTTGAGATTGATAAGCCTGGAAATCTATTCCAGTAGTTTTTATGTTCTTGTTCAACCCACTTTCTAAGTATAGGGTTGTAGTACCATTTCGGTTTTCCGCAGAATGGCTCTGAACCAATAAAATTTGTTTCTGCGCCGTTTTTTGCAAGAAGATCAGCCTCTTCATTTCCCTCAATTACCATATGCCCTGGTACCCCATTAAGGTTACATCATTCCTTTTTCCCAGAATAATTAGCTTTTGAAGGCAGTCTCAAACTATCCTCAATCCATGTTTATTGGATGCTAGGGCTTTAAGAATCACCTGACTATTCGATTGGATATAAACAGATATGTTGCGATGAGTTCTCCATAAATTCTCTTGGATGCATAGCTCCATTGCAATTAGTTCAGCCTGAAAGATTGTGGCTTCTTTGTTTTGAAACCGAGAAGTTAGGACCTTAAACTCTAGTCTCCTCAGAGGTGTACAAACTATCTGTATGCCAGATAGTTGATCATTCTTCCATTTCAGGTAGCAGAGATTGTTAGTCCTTGCATTCTCTGATTATTACTTTCAAGGGGGTTTCAAAGTTAAATTTTGTCGGCATAGCATTCGGTAGTGTAAAGGTTATAACCTCTATTTTTGGGTCTTTTAGAATTTTGAGGCGACTTCTAAGATCCCCTGATTTGTAATTGTTTTCCCTCGGTATGCAAAACAAACCCAACCAACTGGGTCATACAAAAATGTGGAAATTGAACAAACTTACTACTTCCTATTTTAAATAGTATGGTTCATATAGATGTATAAAAAATTTCGCAATATATTCAACTAGTTTCATAATAAGTCAACAATATCAAAATTTTGTATGAAAGATTCTTAGCCAATATCCTTTCCAAGTAAACATATAAATTAGTTAAAAATGTTTTAATAATATTTTGAAAATTTATTTTATTTACATTACAAAAGGAAAAATACGGAATACTTGAAAGAAAAAAGAAAGAAAATTATTATAAAACAACATTTTCCATATACATACACCGCTTTTTAATTTTAATTTTCTTTAAAATCGTATTTTTCATAAATCAATAAAATCCTAAATTTAAACACATTTATTATCATTTCAAAAATTAAATTTAGGTCATTTACAAACTACGAAAATATTATTAGATACATTTAAACATAAATTTATATTTATAAAACGCTCGTATATGTCATTTATTTTTATTGGGCCTGTACTATGTTATTAGAATATATTCTCTTATATATATATATATTGCATTTCGCTTCTGAGTAAAATAAAAACTACAAAATTATAATTACATAAGGCAATTGGCTTAAATTTGTTTTTAATTAATTCGTTATAAAATCAATATTATATTGCAATATCAACTTAGTATTATATATTTTAGTATAAATGTACATAAAATATATATTTCATCCATTTTACACATCTACAACACAATACATAGCTGTACTGCGTATGCTACTCTTATTGCAACTTTTACTATACAATTTTATTTGGCAAAAAAAAAAATTATTACCAACACTACTATCGAGTATAGTATATGAAGTCGTGGTCGTGAAATTTAATAATTTCAAATTTCCTTTTATTTTATTTTTTCTATGAAAAACATTTTTTCTAATTATTAATAGTACACTCAAATAAAAGTTAAAATTGTTTCAAAATTAATAACCCTTAGCTTAATTATTTTCGAAATCATTTTTCGATTTTTTTTACGAGTAATTTTTACGTAACATACGCTATTAAACAGTGTTTTAATTATACTTACTGATCAACTAAAACTTATTCAAATTTCTTTCAATTTAAAAAAAAAAATCCATTTATTACTATCCTACATTGTAATAGAGTATGTTTTTTTCTACATTTTCCACACGTATTTTGAAATACATTTTGAAAAAAAAAAAATTAACTCCACACTTTTAACGAAACAATTTCCATTTACTGTAATATAAAATGCAATTTTATTTTGCTCTTTTAAATTGATCTGTCAATAAAACAGTCATCGTTGGAATATGCGTAATATATATTCAAATTTAACGTAATGTTGCTTAAATTTAACACGACATCATATATTATACGAGAAAAATATTTAAATAAAAATAAAAAAAAAAGAAATGTTGCTCGCTATATAAAGCAAATTATCTGTGCATTAAATCAAGAAAAATTAATTTAGAACTTTTAAAATATCGTGAATTAAAGGAAAATTTTCTTTTTTTATTGGAACGACAAACATTTCCATCTTGCTACCAGAAAAAAAAAAAAAAACAGGCAGAATGCTGGAAGTATACGTCTACCGGGATTTGAGCTCACGACCTAAGTATTTAAGACCAACGTGCTACCTACCACTAACTAAGCTACGCAAACACCTTCATTCTAATCTTTGCGATTCGAAACACTATTCTCGCCTTTGGATCAATTATTTCAAAAGGCGTATGAACGTTATAACGAGAGTCTAATTTTTGGCACTAATTCTACTGAAATGAAAAATTTCTTTAAATTTTTTAAAAAATGTCCAAAAAAAACTTAAAATATTATATATTCAAATTTATCCATTCAATACAAGGAATCGCGGTGCGGGTCGTTCACAATTCGACCTGCCATGAAGTGAACATATATCTGTTTCGGAAAACCACGCTTTAAAAAATTCAGAATTTTGACCATGGATGACTCCCTTCAGTGCGTAATTTTCATGATTTGTATCGAATAAATGATCTCCTTCAAAATTTTTGGCAAAAATCCGGTTATTTAATTGAAAATAAATCGGAGTTGCACTATGCACTATTTAATTTGTGAAAGATTGTATTATTTCGCACAACGAAATGAAATGAAAACATATTTAATATTATATGTGAATTTTTCGAAATATTCATTGCGACATTTGGGAGAATACTCGAACTCCAATCTTTCTAAACTTCAACATTTTCTGAACTAACACTAGCCAATGGATGGCGGTTCGAAAAGATTTACTTTGATCGCGTCAGTCAAATCAGTCATCAAAATGTTTGTCAAATCTTTTTTTTTTATAGTTATATTTGATATTATTCAAGCAATTCCGTAAACTGTCAAAGATCACCATCAAGGACGTTTTTATAATCAAATTTTAATGATTAATTTTACCATTTCAATAGTGCTTTAGTCTCAGTTCATGCATCATTGCAAATAACTCAGCTGCAGTTTTCTGTGTGTCTCAAAACTTATCATCGTTTTTAGCTGGTTAATTTTTTTTTAAAATAATTAATGAGCTAATACTTTCTATGTCAAATAACTATTAGGAATACAAATAAGTTTCCGCCGTTGTCTATCAAAAATTAGGAACGATACATTACCTTTTATTCAAAGTAATGTTCATCACTAACCACTACTTTTTCCCATCTTTCTGGCAGCATTTAGATACCACGTTGGAAGAACTCTTCATCTTTTGTGGCTATCCACGAATCGACCCAATTTTTAATGTCTTCATATGATGTTAAGCGCTGCTTAGACTGGTCATGTGCCATCGACCGGAACAAGTGATAATCGGAAAGGGCAATGTCTAGTGAATACGGCGGGTGGGATAGGAATTTCCAATTAAATGCTTCCAAATAGGTTTTAACCGGCGCCGCAACATGTGGACGAACATTATAATGTAGGAGAATAATTTGGTCATGGCTGGAGTAATAATGGGTGCGTTTTTCCTTGAGTGCTCGGCTCAATCTCATTAATTGTGTTCGGTAGAAAGCTCCAGTAATGGCTTCGCCTGGTTTGAGCAATTCATAATACACAACACCAGGCTGATCCTACCAAATACACAGCATGCATTTTCTTCCATGAATATTCAGTTTGGCTGTCGATGTTGAAGCATGGCCAGGTGGTTCCCATGATTTTCTCTTCTTGAGGTTATCGTAGTGGATGCATTTTTCGTCAGCAGTGACTATACGATGCAAAAAACCCTTTCCTTTTTGCCTGGCAAGCAGAATTTTACACATACAACATCGGCGTTCAACGTCTCTCGGCTTCAGTTCAGATGGAATCCAATTTCCTTGTTTTTGAATCATTTGCAACGATTTTAAACGATGTGAAATTACTTGTTGAGTCACTTTTAATGTAAGTGCAAGTTCTTCTTGCGTTTGGCACGAATCTTTCTCCAATACACCTTCCAGTTCCGTGTCTTCGCACACTTTCGGTCTACCACTGCCTTCTTTGTCTTCCACGTCAAACTCACCGTTTTTAAGCTTTTGAAACCCCTCACGACAACTCCTCTTACTTAAAATAGCCTCATCATTTGCTTTTACAAGCAATCGATGCGCCACAACTGCAGATCTCTTCAAATTAAAGAAGTAAATCAAAAGTTCCTGCAAATGACGCTTATTCGGCACAAAACTCGACATTTTCGCACGAACAAAATTATGTGATGCTGATACGGAGTCACTTATACTTCAAGGTTATGTCCAAACTTACGATATTACGTTTAACATCTGTCAATTTCAACATAACCTTCTGATGGGGCCTTCTTTTGTCAAACGGCGGAAACTTATTTGTTCTCTTAATAATTTCACGCGACGTAAAAATAGCTATCAATTTCGAATAACTAAGCAGAACTAGCGATTTTAGTAATGTATTATTGATTAGTTTAATAATTTATGTTTAATATATAGGCATAGATGTTAATGTTTGTTTTTCCAACGTATACATAAATTTCCATAACATCCATTTCAAAGTCTAAAAGCTTTGTGCTAGAAATAATTGTAATAACATTAATGTAAAAAAGTATAGTGCTAAAATTTCAAAAAAAATAATAATAATAATAATCGCTGACTTGGCTAATATATTTCTAGTTTTTTTATTTATCGGCTTCCATATATCAAAATCTCTATTCTATAGTCTAATTTTATGCTTAATCGTATTCAATGCAATAAAATATAAGCTAAAGTTTTAGCGCTTCTTAGTTTAAAATCCGAAATTTTTCTTGATTTAGTGCAGCTATTTCTCACGTAAAAATATTAAATTATATACAATGGTGTTTTATTTTTAAATCGACGCACATTATGTACTATAAATTATGAATATAATCACAAAATTCCTTAAACTGTTTTATTACATTTCATGCTGCATATTTTGCATACGGTATGGAATTTACTTAAATATAAAATTATTGTCAAACTACAACATCAACTTGAACGTTACAAACAAAAAACTATATCAACTCTACTGAAATCTATTGGACGTAAAATAATGTTGAAAATACTGCAGAGGATTCAGCATTATCCGTACAAGATGACGGTTCAATTGACACCGAAGGTTTCCGCGAGTGTTTGGAAAGGACACAGCTAGCTATTGATAATGCTTATGAAAATTATAGCTATTATCAACCAGATATCGATTACGACATGCATTTACGAAATATGGCGTCCAGTGAAGATTTTGAAACTGACAGTCCACGATCGTTGTCCGATAGGGAAGATCTGCTAAAAAAATCTGTCTGCAGACCCAGCGAAAAATCTAAGAAAGACTTGAGCCTCAGATTCAGTGACGAAAAGAATGAGTCCAGTGACTCGGCAATTTCCGATCGACTGAAGAGTTGTGGAACGTCGCCGTTTTCTAAAACCGACGACAGTCCTGAACAGCACATGAAAAACGATATTCCGTCCTTGAAGCTTGTTATCGGAAGGAAAGAGTTAAAGACTAAGGACGCTTCAGCTGTAACTGAGAGTCGCTTGACGCTCTACGGCCATCAAGATGTTGAGATCTCAATAAGCTCACAATCACGCATTAGTGTTACTACAACAAATAACGGTCGAGATGGCAAGACCATGCGACAAACAAGCGAGCATGTAACAACCGATTTCAAGGACGATCCGAAACGCTACAAGATTCAGCGAACCACAGAATTAATCGAGGATGCTCGAGAGCGAAAACGCGATGAGGTGAATTTCGCAAAGAAAAAATCAGTGCATCTATATGAAAGCGTAGACTCAAATAGTGAATCACCAGCTTCGGAGAGAAGCTACTCGCATCACATCACAGACACGGGCATCTCAATTACACGAGGATTTACTGACACGGCAACGAGTCCTGGCGTCCGAAGCTCATCCGAAAATATGAGCGACAAACAGAACTTAGGTTTCGTCACGGACACTGCTCTCGATATCGAAGTTGAAGAAATGGACTTCACAGACGCTGGCCTCAGCCCTATTCAGCCCGATGAAATGGACTTGCAGCAAACTCATTCGAGCCAATTGGAAGAAGAATCAAAGTATTCGAATCAAGGCACAAGCCCAGTTGAATTCGATGATGGTATTGATACCTCCGAGGCTGGTACAATCACCGATAGAGTTGAATTAAAAGATGCTTCCTCAAGTCCCGTCGATATCAAGGAGACAATTGAACAGAAAATCATTGCTGATGATGACATACTCTCAAGTCGAAAGGGTTCTGGTGATGTGAAGGCAAAGATCAAGATCCTTGAAGAAAATACTAAAAAAGCTGCAGTTACGTCCCAGCCGAAGCCGCCTGAAGTTAAAGAAGAGCTAGTTGCTAAGAAGAGTGCTACAGAAGTTAAAGCCGAACAGAAAACATTGTCTGAAAAAGTACCAGAACAAGAAAATATTGTCAGCGAACACATTCCTCCTATTCACGATACAATTTTGAAAATCGAGAAGCAAATATCGCAAGGGTCACCTTCGCATAAGGTTCAGTCCAAGCCACCAGCTGACTTTGTTGACAATCTTCGAGAAATTGAAGAACAAATTCTTGTCGAGAAAACACCAGAAGACAGAGCCTTGATGAAATTAATAGCAGCCGCGACAACTTTAGACGACATGACCCGATCGAAAGAGAATTCCTCACATTTGCAAGATATTGGCGAACCGATTTGCGAAGTGATCTGCAAAAAAGTCAAAGTTGCCGAACTGAAAGAACTTTTTGAAGAAGATGGCACAGCCTTGACACCGTCCAAAACTATTCGCTCTCAGGCCGAAACGAAAGAACCATGCAAAGATGAACAGACGGGTAAAAAAGAAAATCGAACCCTTGAACCAGAATTAGAAATGCCTCTTCCTGCAAAAGAGCCAGTCGCTTTTGCTACAGAAGATCCTGCTAGAACCACGTTCCGCTATGACCAAAACGAACCAACCGAATCACAAATAACCACAATAACGAAACACGAACGTACAGAAACAATAGTTTTAGACGATAGATCAGTAGACGAAATGCTTCAACCTAAGCCAATAAGTCATTCGACTGCTTCTAAGATACCTATTAAGACATCCCAAAAATTAGATCCCAGTCAAATTGCCAATGATAATTTTATCACGCTTACCTCGACATACTCCTCTGAAGTTTCACGAATACGCGTCGAAACTGAAATAACAAAAGAACAGGTTACAATTTGGAAAACTAGAACACTTGATGGAACACAAATAATAACAGACGAAAGAGAGACTCGACCTGCAACAGAACCGCATGAGACAATTACAAAAACATACACGGACGTTCGATATGACCAGGAAACATTTACACCAACTCATGTAGCGCCTACAAAACATGCTTTCGAATTCAAAGAACCCACCTCTGTAGAAACTACGTCTAGCACCAAAGAGACAAGTCCAGATATTCCAGTTAGTATACAAAAAACTTTCAATACGAAACAAGAATCACCTATATTAGAATCTCCCGAATCCGTAGATATGTCCACTGAGCATGAGAACATAACCCCCGCTCATATCGTAGAAATTATACCAAAAGAAACTATCTATGACCCTAAACTCAAACCGTTAATTCATGAAACCCTTGAAAAGGGTGTCACTCAAACGATCACTAAAACTAAGTCAGAAGTCGCTGTAGACACAACGCAAAAATCCACGAACCAAACTTCAATTGAATTAAGGAAAAGTGTTCACAAGCCCATTGAAGCAACATCAACACTTGATGATGTTCCAGATCTCGAAAAAGAAAACTCTCCTATCTCCAAACCATCAGAAATCATACAAAAGCCGAAAGTCTTGGAATCTGTCTCTTCCCTTGCCAAGCCCTTGCTTCAGATTGCATCAGAACAACTTGACTCAATCTCAGAAAAGCTAGTGCCAGAAAAACCAACAGGCGATACGAAAGAGATCGAACCTAATTCGTTCGAAGGGCTAGAAATTCAATTCAGCCTTGTCTCCAAAATAACTGAAGATTTCCTTCGTGAGGAAACCAAAACGCGAAAGCCCTTGGAACGACCTACTACAACTAAAACAGGCAAAATCGTTCAAGAATCAAATCAATTGACGTCAGCACTTGATGATATATTTGATCCACAAAAAGAAATTACTCCTGATTCCAAGCCATCCGAAATCATTCAAAAGCCAGAAGCCTCGGATACTGTTTCTTCACTTCCTAGATCTTTGCCACAGATTCCCTTAGCACCACTTGACTCAAGCACAGAAAAGCTAGTGCCGGAAAAACCAACTGAAGATAAGAAAGAAATCGAACCTGTTTCATTCGAAGGATTAGTACCTCAATTCAGCGTTATCTCCAAAATAACTGAAGAGTTCCTTCGTGAGGAGACCAAAACTCGGAAAACCTTGGATAGACCTACAACTACAACAGGTCAAATTGTTCAAGATCCGTGTCTAACAACTTCACTACTCGAAGATGTTTCTGATCAACAAAAAGAAGCTATTCCTGTTCTTAAGCCAATCGAAAACACTCAAAAGCCAGAAGTCTCGCATTCTGTTTCTTCCACTATTAAGCCCTTGCCTCAGATTCCATCAGCACCACTTGCATCAAGCCCAAAACAAACAATGAAGGAAAAACCAATAAGTGACAAAGTAGAGATCAAACCTAAGCGTTTCGATGAGCTTGCAACCGAATTTAACGTTGGCTCCAAAATACCTGAAGATTTCCTTCGTAAGGAGACCACAACGCGAAAACCCCTGGATCGACCACCAACTACAACGGGAAAAATTGTTCAAAAACCGAGTCAATGGACATCAGCATTTGATGATATACCTGACCTACAAAAAGAAATTACTCCTGTTTCCAAGCCATCCGAAATAATTCAGAAGCCAGAAGCCTCGGATGCTGTTTCTTCTCCTGTTAGATCCTTGCCCCACATTCCCTCAACACCACTTGACTCAAGCACAGTAAAGCTAGTGCCGGAAAAACCAACTGACGATAAGAAAGAAATAGAACCTAATTCGTTCGAAGGGTTAGTACCTCCATTCAGCATTATCTCCAAAATAACTGAAGAGTTCCTTCGTGAGGAGACCAAAATGCGGAAAACCATGGATAGACCTACAACCACAACGGGTCAAATCGTTCAAGAACCATGTCAAACAACTTCACCAATCGAAGATGTTCCTGACCAACAAAAAGAAACTATTCCTGTTCTTAAACCAACCGAAGTCACTCAAAAGCCGGTAGTCTCGCATGTTGTTTCTTCCATTACTAAGCCCTTGCCCCCGATTCCGTTAGCACCACTTGCATCAAGCACGGAACAAGCAATGACAGAAAAACCAACTAGCGACAATGAACAGATCAAACATAAGTCCTTCGATGATCTAGTAAGCGAATTTAGCCTTGTCTCCAAAATAACTGAAGAGTTCCTCCGTGAGGAAACCAAAACGCAAGAACCCTTGGAACGACCTACTAACACAACGGGAAAAGTCGTTCAAAAATCGAGTCACCTAACATCACCACTTGACGATATACCTGACCTACAAAAAGAAATTACTCCTGTTTCCAAGCCATCCGAAATGATTCAGAAGCCAGAAGCCTTGGATGCTGTTTCTTCTCCTGTTAGATCCTTGCCCCACATTCCCTCAGCACCACTTGACTCAAGCACAGAAAAGCTAGTGCCGGAAAAACCAACTGACGATAAGAAAGAAATAGAACCTAATTCGTTCGAAGGGTTAGTACCTCAATTCAGCGTTATCTCCAAAATAACTGAAGAGTTCCTTCGTGAGGAGACCAAAATGCGGAAAACCATGGATAGACCTACAACTACAACAGGTCAAATTGTTCAAGATCCGTGTCTAACAACTTCACTACTCGAAGATGTTTCTGATCAACAAAAAGAAGCTCTTCCTGTTCTTAAGCCAATCGAAAACACTCAAAAGCCAGAAGTCTCGCATTCTGTTTCTTCCACTATTAAGCCCTTGCCTAAGATTCCATCAGCACCACTTGCATCAAGCCCAAAACAAACAATGAAGGAAAAACCAATAAGTGACAAAGTAGAGATCAAACCTAAGCGTTTCGATGAGCTTGCAACCGAATTTAACGTTGGCTCCAAAATACCTGAAGATTTCCTTCGTGAGGAGACCACAACGCGAAAACCCCTGGACCGACCACCAACTACAACGGGAAAAATTGTTCAAAAAACGAGTCAATGGACATCAGCATTTGATGATATACCTGACCTACAAAAAGAAATTACTCCTGTTTCCAAACCATCCGAAATAATTCAGAAGCCAGAAGTCTCGGATGCTGTTTCTTCTCCTGTTAGATCCTTGCCCTACATTCCCTCAGCACCACTTGACTCAAGCACAGAAAAGCTAGTGCCGGAAAAACCAACTGACGATAAGAAAGAAATAGAACCTAATTCGTTTGAAGGGTTAGTACCTCCATTCAGCATTATCTCCAAAATAACTGAAGAGTTCCTTCGTGAGGAGACCAAAATGCGGAAAACCTTGGATAGACCTACAACCACAACGGGTCAAATCGTTCAAGAACCATGTCAAACAACTTCACCAATCGAAGATGTTCCTGACCAACAAAAAGAAACTATTCCTGTTCTTAAACCAACCGAAGTCACTCAAAAGCCGGTAGTCTCGCATGTTGTTTCTTCCATTACTAAGCCCTTGCCCCCGATTCCGTTAGCACCACTTGCATCAAGCACGGAACAAGCAATGACAGAAAAACCAACTAGCGGCAATGAACAGATCAAACATAAGTCCTTCGATGATCTAGTAAGCGAATTTAGCCTTGTCTCCAAAATAACTGAAGAGTTCCTTCGTGGGGAAACAAAAACGCAAGAACCCTTGGAACGACCTACTACCACAACGCGGAAAATCGTTCAAAAATCGAGTCAGCTAACAACACCATTTGATTATATACCTGACCTACAAAAAGAAATTACTCCTGTTTCCAAGCCATCCGAAATCATTCAAAAGCCAGAAGCCTCGGATGCTGTTTCTTCTCCTGTTAGATCCTTGCCCCACATTCCCTCAGCACCACTTGACTCAAGCACAGAAAAGCTAGTGCCGGAAAAACCAACTGAAGATAAGAAAGAAATAGAACCTAATTCGTTCGAAGGGTTAGTACCTCAATTCAGCGTTATATCCAAGATAACTGAAGAGTTCTTTCGTGAGGAGACCAAAACGCGGAAAACCTTGGATAGACCTACAACCACAACGGGTCAAATCGTTCAAGAACCATGTCAAACAACTTCACCAATCGAAGAAGTTCCTGACCAACAAAAAGAAACTATTCCTGTTCTTAAACCAACCGAAGTCGCTCAAAAGCCGGTAGTCTCGCATGTTGTTTCTTCCATTACTAAGCCCTTGCCCTCGATTCCGTTAGCACCACTTGCATCAAGCACGGAACAAGAAATGACAGAAAAACCAACTAGCGACAATGAACAGATCAAACATAAGTCCTTCGATGATCTAGTAAGCGAATTTAGCCTTGTCTCCAAAATAACTGAAGAGTTCCTTCGTGAGGAAACCAAAACGCAAGAACCCTTGGAACGACCTACTACCACAACGCGGAAAATCGTTCAAAAATCGAGTCAGCTAACAACACCATTTGATTATATACCTGACCTACAAAAAGAAATTACTCCTGTTTCCAAGCCATCCGAAATCATTCAAAAGCCAGAAGCCTCGGATGCTGTTTCTTCTCCTGTTAGATCCTTGCCCCACATTCCCTCAGCACCACTTGACTCAAGCACAGAAAAGCTAGTGCCGGAAAAACCAACTGACGATAACAAAGAAATAGAACCTAATTCGTTCGAAGGGTTAGTACCTCAATTCAGCGTTATCTCCAAAATAACTGAAGAGTTCCTTCGTGAGGAGACCAAAACGCGGAAAAACTTGGATAGACCTACAACCACAACGGGTCAAATCGTTCAAGAACCATGTCAAACAACTTCACCAATCGAAGATGTTCCTGACCAACAAAAAGAAACTATTCCTGTTCTTAAACCAACCGAAGTCACTCAAAAGCCGGTAGTCTCGCATGTTGTTTCTTCCATTACTAAGCCCTTGATTCCGTTAGCACCACTTGCATCAAGCACGGAACAAGCAATGACAGAAAAACCAACTAGCGACAATGAACAGATCAAACATAAGTCCTTCGATGATCTAGTAAGCGAATTTAGCCTTGTCTCCAAAATAACTGAAGAGTTCCTTCGTGAGGAAACCAAAACGCAAAAACCCTTGGATCGACCTACAACCACAACGGGGAAAATCGTTCAAAAATCGAGTCAGCTAACATCACCACTTGATGATATACCTGACCTACAAAAAGAAATTACTCCTGTTTCCAAGCCATCCGAAATGATTCAGAAGCCAGAAGCCTTGGATGCTGTTTCTTCTCCTGTTAGATCCTTGCCCCACATTCCCTCAGCACCACTTGACTCAAGCACAGAAAAGCTAGTGCCGGAAAAACCAACTGACGATAAGAAAGAAATCGAACCTAATTCGTTCGAAGGATTAGTAACTCAATTCAGCGTTATCTCCAAAATAACTGAAGAGTTCCTTCGTGAGGAGACCAAAACGCGGAAAACCTTGGATAGACCTACAACTGCAACAGGTCAAATTGTTCAAGAACCATGTCAAACAACTTCACCAATCGAAGATGTTCCTGACCAACAAAAAGAAACTATTCCTGTTCTTAAGCCAATCGAAAACACTCAAAAGCCAGAAGTCTCGCATTCTGTTCCTTCCACTACTAAGCTCTTGCCTCAGATTCCATCAGCACCACTTGCATCAAGCCCAAAACAAACAATGAAGGAAAAACCAATAAGTGACAAAGTAGAGATCAAACCTAAGCGTTTCGATGAGCTTGCAACCGAATTTAACGTTGGCTCCAAAATACCTGAAGATTTCCTTCGTGAGGAGACCACAACGCGAAAACCCCTGGATCGACCACTAACTACAACGGGAAAAATTGTTCAAAAACCGAGTCAATGGACATCAGCATTTGATGATATACCTGACCTACAAAAAGAAATTACTCCTGTTTCCAAGCCATCCGAAATAATTCAGAAGCCAGAAGCCTCGGATGCTGTTTCTTCTCCTGTTAGATCCTTGCCCCACATTCCCTCAGCACCACTTGACTCAAGCACAGAAAAGCTAGTGCCGGAAAAACCAACTGACGATAAGAAAGAAATGGAACCTAATTCGTTCGAAGGGTTAGTGCCTCAATTCAGCGTTATATCCAAAATAACTGAAGAGTTCCTTCGTAAGGAGACCACAACGCGAAAACCCCTGGATCGACCACCAACTACAATGGGAAAAATTGTTCAAAAACCGAGTCAATGGACATCAGCATTTGATGATATACCTGACCTACAAAAAGAAATTACTCCTGTTTCCAAGCCATCCGAAATGATTCAGAAGCCAGAAGCCTTGGATGCTGTTTCTTCTCCTGTTAGATCCTTGCCCCACATTCCCTCAGCACCACTTGACTCAAGCACAGAAAAGCTAGTGCCGGAAAAACCAACTGACGATAAGAAAGAAATCGAACCTAATTCGTTCGAAGGATTAGTAACTCAATTCAGCGTTATCTCCAAAATAACTGAAGAGTTCCTTCGTGAGGAGACCAAAACGCGGAAAACCTTGGATAGACCTACAACTACAACAGGTCAAATTGTTCAAGATCCGTGTCTAACAACTTCACTACTCGAAGATGTTTCTGATCAACAAAAAGAAGCTATTCCTGTTCTTAAGCCAATCGAAAACACTCAAAAGCCAGAAGTCTCGCATTCTGTTTCTTCCACTACTAAGCCCTTGCCTCAGATTCCATCAGCACCACTTGCATCAAGCCCAAAACAAACAATGAAGGAAAAACCAATAAGTGACAAAGTAGAGATCAAACCTAAGCGTTTCGATGAGCTTGCAACCGAATTTAACGTTGGTTCCAAAATACCTGAAGATTTCCTTCGTAAGGAGACCACAACGCGAAAACCCCTGGATCGACCACCAACTACAACGGGAAAAATTGTTCAAAAACCGAGTCAATGGACATCAGCATTTGATGATATACCTGACCTACAAAAAGAAATTACTCCTGTTTCCAAGCCATCCGAAATAATTCAGAAGCCAGAAGCCTCGGATGCTGTTTCTTCTCCTGTTAGATCCTTGCCCCACATTCCCTCAGCACCACTTGACTCAAGCACAGAAAAGCTAGTGCCGGAAAAACCAACTGACGATAAGAAAGAAATAGAACCTAATTCGTTCGAAGGGTTAGTGCCTCAATTCAGCGTTATATCCAAAATAACTGAAGAGTTCCTTCGTGAGGAGACCAAAACGCGGAAAACCTTGGATAGACCTACAACCACAACGGGTCAAATCGTTCAAGAACCATGTCAAACAACTTCACCAATCGAAGATGTTCCTGACCAACAAAAAGAAACTATTCCGGTTCTTAAACCAACCGAAGTCACTCAAAAGCCGGTAGTCTCGCATGTTGTTTCTTCCATTACTAAGCCCTTGCCCCCGATTCCGTTAGCACCACTTTCATCAAGCACGGAACAAGAAATGACAGAAAAACCACCTAGCGACAATGAACAGATCAAACATAAGTCCTTCGATGATCTAGTAAGCGAATTTAGCCTTGTCTCCAAAATAACTGAAGAGTTCCTTCGTGAGGAAACCAAAACGCGAAAACCCTTGGATCGACCTACTACCACAACGGGGAAAGTCGTTCAAAAATCGAGTCACCTAACAACACCACTTGATGATATACCTGACCTACAAAAAGAAATTACTCCTCTTTCCAAGCCATCCGAAATAATTCAGAATCCAGAAGCCTCGAAAGCTGTTTCTTCTCCTTTTAGGCACTTGCCCCACATTCCCTCAGCACCACTTGACTCAAGCACAGAAAAGCTAGTGCCGGAAAAACCAACTGACGATAAGAAAGAAATCGAACCTAATTCGTTCGAAGGGTTAGTACCTATATTCAGCATTATCTCCAAAACAACTGAAGAGTTCCTACGTGAGGAGACGAAAACGCGGAAAACCTTGGATAGACCTACAACCACAACGGGGAAAATCGTTCAAAAATCGAGTCAGCTAACAACACCACTTGATGATATATCTGACCTACAAAAAGAAATTACTCCTGTTTCCAAGCCATCCGAAATCATTCAAAAGCCAGAAGCCTCGGATGCTGTTTCTTCACTTCCTAGATCCTTGCCCCAGATTCCCTTAGCACCACTTGACTCAAGGACAGGAAAGCTAGTGCCAGAAAAACCAACTGAAGATAAGAAAGAAATCGAACCTAATTCGTTCGAAGGGTTAGTACCTCAATTCAGCGTTATCTCCAAAATAACTGAAGAGTTCCTTCGTGAGGAGACCAAAATGCGGAAAACCTTGGATAGACCTACAACCACAACGGGTCAAATCGTTCAAGAACCATTTCAAACAACTTCACCAATCGAAGAAGTTCCTGACCAACAAAAAGAAACTATTCCTGTTCATAAACCAACCGAAGTCACTCAAAAGCCGGTAGTCTCGCATGTTGTTTCTTCCATTACTAAGCCCTTGCCCCCGATTCCGTTAGCACCACTTGCTTCAAGCACGGAACAAGCAATGACAGAAAAACCAACTAGCGACAATGAACAGATCAAACATAAGTCCTTCGATGATCTAGTAAGCGAATTTAGCCTTGTCTCCAAAATAACTGAAGAGTTCCTTCGTGAGGAAACAAAAACGCAAGAACCCTTGGAACGACCTACTACCACAACGGGGAAAGTCGTTCAAAAATCGAGTCACCTAACATCACCACTTGATGATATACCTGACCTACAAAAAGAAATTACTCCTGTTTCCAAGCCATCCGAAATGATTCAAAAGCCAGAAGCCTCGGATGCTGTTTCTTCACTTGCTAGATCCTTGCCCCACATTCCCTTAGCACCACTTGACTCAAGCACAGAAAAGCTAGTTCCGGAAAAACCAACTAAAGATAAGAAAGAAATCGAACCTAATTCGTTCGAAGGGTTAGAACCTCAATTCAGCGTTATCTCCAAAATAACTGAAGAGTCCCTTCGTGAGGAGACCAAAACGCGAAAAACCTCGGATAGACTTACAAGCACAACGAGTCAAATCGTTCAAGAACCATGGCAAACAACTTCACCAATCGAAGATGTTCCTGACCAGCAAAAAGAAACTATTCCTGCTCTCAAACCAACCGAATTCACTCAAAAGCCGGTAGTCTCGCATGTTGTTTCTTCCATTACTAAGCCCTTGCCCCCGATTCCGTTAGCACCACTTGCATCAAGCACGGAACAAGCAATGACAGAAAAACCAACTAGCGACAATGAACAGATCAAACATAAGTCCTTCGATAATCTAGTAAGCGAATTTAGCCTTGTCTCCAAAATAACTGAAGAGTTCCTTCGTGAGGAAACCAAAACGCGAAAACCCTTGGATCGACCTACAACCACAACGGGGAAAATCGTTCAAAAATCGAGTCAGCTAACAACACCACTTGATGATATACCTGACCTACAAAAAGAAATTACTCCTGTTTCCAAGCCATCCGAAATCATTCAAAAGCCAGAAGCCTCGGATGCTGTTTCTTCACTTGCTAGATCCTTGCCCCAGATTTCCTTAGCACCACTTGACTCAAGCACAAAAAAGCTAGTGCCGGAAAAACCAACTGACGATAAGAAAGAAATCGAACCTAATTCGTTCGAAGGGTTAGTACCTCAATTCAGCGTTATCTCCAAAATAACTGAAGAGTCCCTCCGCGAGGAGACCAAAACGCGGAAAACCATGGATAGACTTACAACCACAACGGGTCAAAGCGTTCAAGAACCATGTCAAACAACTTCACCAATCGAAGATGTTCCTGACCAACAAAAAGAAACTATTCCTGTTCTTAAACCAACCGAAGTCACTCAAAAGCCGGTAGTCTCGCATGTTGTTTCTTCCATTACTAAGCCCTTGCCCCTGATTCCGTTAGCAACACTTGCATCAAGCACGGAACAAGCAATGACAGAAAAACCAACTAGCGACAATGAACAGATCAAACATAAGTCCTTCGATGATCTAGTAAGCGAATTTAGTCTTGTCTCCAAAATAACTGAAGAGTTCCTTCGTGAGGAAACCAAAACGCGAAAACCCTTGGATCGACCTACTACCACAACGGGGAAAATCGTTCAACAATCGAGTCAGCTAACATCACCACTTGATGATATATCTGATCTACAAAAAGAAATTACTCCTGTTTCCAAGCCATCCGAAATCATTCAAAAGCCAGAAGCCTCGGATGCTTTTCTTTCACTTGCTATATCCTTGCCCCAGATTCCCTTAGAACCACTTGACTCAAGCACAGAAAAGCTAGTGACGGAAAAAACAACTGAAGGTAAGAAAGAAACCGAACCTAATTCGTTCGAAGGATTAGTACCTCAATTCAGCGTTATCTCCGAAATAACTGAAGAGTCCTTTCGTGCGGAGACCAAAACGCGGAAAACCTTGGATAGAACTACAACCACAACAAGTCAAATTGTTCAAGAACCATGTCAAACAACTTCACCAATCGAAGGTGTTCCTGATCAACAAAAAGAAGCTATTCCTGTTCTTAAACCAACCGAAGTCACTCAAAAGCCGGAAGTCTCACATTTTCTTACATCTAAGCCAGAGACTATTGTGAAGCCGCGAACAGAAGAAGGAAGCAAACCTCTTCCAACCCCAGTTTCTATGAGTCTTGATTCTCCATCCAAATCGAGGCAACCTTCTCCCGAGCCAAAGCTCGTCGATCTGAAATCTAAGCCGGAGACAGTTGTAATGCCGGGAACAGAGGATAGCAGCAAACCTCTTCAAACCCCAGATTCTAAAACTCTCGATTTTCCATCCAAATCGAGGCAACCTTCTCCCAAGCCAAAGCTCGATAATCTAAAATCTAAGCCAGAGACTATTGTGAAGCCGGAAACAGAAGAAGGCAGCAAACCTCTTCCAACCCCAGTTTCCAAGATTCTTGATTCTCTATCCAAATCGAGGCAACCTTCTTTCGAGCCAAAGCTCGTCGATCTGAAATCTAAGCCGGAGACAGTCGTAATGCCGGGAACAGAGGATAGCTGCAAACCCCTTCCAACCCCAGATTCTAAAACTCTTGATTTTCCATCTAAATCGATGCAACCGTCTCCCGAGCCCAAGCTCGATGATCTAAAATCTAAGCCAGAGACTATTGTGAAGCCGGGAACAGAAGAAGGCAGGAAACCTCTTCCAACCCCAGTTTCTAAGACTCTTGATTCTCCATCCAAATCGAGGCAACCTTCTTTCGAGCCAAAGCTCGATGATCTGAAATCTAAGCCAGAGACTGTTGTAATGCCGGGAACAGAGGATAGCAGCAAACCTCTTCCAACCCAAGATTCTAAAACTCTTGATTCTCCATCCAAATCGAGGCAACCGTCTGCCGAGCCCAAACTCGATGATCTAAAATCTAAGCCAGAGACTATTGTGAAGCCGGGAACAGAAGAAGGCAGCAAACCTCTTCCAACCCCAGTTTCTAAGACTCTTGATTCTCCATCCAAATTGAGGCAACTTTCTCCCGAGCCAAAGCTCGATGATCTAAATTCTAAGCCAGAGACTGTTTTAATGCCGGGAACAGAGGATAGCAGCAAACCTCTTCCAACCCCAGATTCTAAAACTCTTCATTCTCCATCCAAATCGAAGCAACCGTCTGCCGAGCCCAAACTCGATGATCTAAAATCTAAGCCAGAGACTATTGTGAAGCCGGGAACAGAAGAAGGCAGCAAACCTCTTCCAACCCCAGTTTCTAAGACTCTTGATTCTCCATCCAAATCGAGGCAACTTTCTCCCGAGCCAAAGCTCGATGATCTGAAATCTAAGCCAGAGACTGTTGTGAAGCCAGGAACAGAAGAAGGCAGCAAACCTCTTCCAACCCCAGTTTCTAAGACTCTTTATTCTCCATCCAAATCGAGGCAACTCTCTCCCGAGCCAAAGCTCGATGATCTGAAATCTAAGCCAGAGACTGTTGTGAAGCCAGGAACAGAAGATGGCAGCAAACTTCTTCCAACCCCAGTTTCTAAGACTCTTGATTCTCCATCCAAATTGAGGCAACTTTCTCCCGAGCCAAAGCTCGATGATCTAAATTCTAAGCCAGAGACTGTTTTAATGCCGGGAACAGAGGATAGCAGCAAACCTCTTCCAACCCCAGTTTCTAAGACTCTTGATTCTCCATCCAAATCGAGGCAACCGTCTCCCGAGCCCGAGCTCGATGATCTAAAACCTAAGCCAGAGACTATTCTGAAGCCGGGAACAGAAGAAGGCAGCAAACCTCTTCCAACCCCAGTTTCTAAGACTCCAGATTCTCCATCCAAATCGAGGCAACTTTCTCCCGAGCCAAAGCTCGATGATCTAAATTCTAAGCCAGAGACTGTTTTAATGCCGGGAACAGAGGATAGCAGCAAACCTCTTCCAACCCCAGTTTCTAAGACTCTTGATTCTCCATCCAAATCGGGGCAACCGTCTCCCGAGCCCGAGCTCGATGATCTAAAACCTAAGCCAGAGACTATTCTGAAGCCGGGAACAGAAGAAGGCAGCAAACCTCTTCCAACCCCAGTTTCTAAGACTCCAGATTCTCCATCCAAATCGAGACAACTTTCTCCCGAGCCAAAGCTCGATGATCTGAAATCTAAGCCAGAGACTGTTGTAATGCCGGGAACAGAAGAAGGCAGCAAACCTCTTCCAACCCCAGTTTCTAAGACTCTTGATTCTCCATCCAAATCGAGGCAACCGTCTCCCGAGCCCGAGCTCGATGATCTAAAACCTAAGCCAGAGACTATTGTGAAGCCGGGAACAGAAGAAGGCAGCAAACCTCTTCCAACCCCAGTTTCTAAGACTCCAGATTCTCCATCCAAATCGAGGCAACTTTCTCCCGAGCCAAAGCTCGATGATCTGAAATCTAAGCCAGAGACTGTTGTGAAGCCAGGAACAGAAGAAGGCAGCAAACCTCTTCAAACCCCAGTTTCTAAGACTCTTTATTCTCCATCCAAATCGAGGCAACCGTCTCCCGAGCCCGAGCTCGATGATCTAAAACCTAAGCCAGAGAATATTCTGAAGCCGGGAACAGAAGAAGGCAGCAAACCTTTTCCAACCCCAGTTTCTAAGACCCTTGATTCTCCATCCAAATCGAGGCAACCGTCTCCCGAGCCCGAGCTCGATGATCTAAAACGTAAGCCAGAGACTATTGTGAAGCCGGGAACAGAAGAAGACAGCAAAACTCTTCCAACCCCAGTTTCTAAGACTCTTGATTCTCCATTCAAATCGAGGCAACTTTCTCCCGAGCCAAAGCTCGATGATCTGAAATCTAAGCCAGAGACTGTTGTGAAGCCAGGAACAGAAGAAGGCAGCAAACCTCTTCAAACCCCAGTTTCTAAGACTCTTTATTCTCCATCCAAATCGAGGCAACCGTCTACCGAGCCCAAGCTCGTTGATCTAAAATCTAAGCCAGAGACTATTGTGAAGCCGGGAACAGAAGAAGGCAGCAAACCTCTACCAACCCCAGCTTCTAAGACTCTTGATTCTCCATCCAAATCGAGGCAACTTTCTCCCGAGCCAAAGCTCGATGATCTGAAATCTAAGCCAGAGACTGTTGTGAAGCCAGGAACAGAAGAAGGCAGCAAACCTCTTCCAATCCCAGTTTCTAAGACCCTTGATTCTCCATCCAAATCGAGGCAACCGTCTCCCGAGCCTGAGCTCGATGATCTAAACCGTAAGCCAGAGACAATTGTGAAGCCGGGAACAGAAGAAGGCAGCAAACCTCTTCCAACCCCAGTTCCTAAGACGCTTGATTATCCATCCAAATCGAGGACACTTTCTCCCGAGCCAAAGCTCGATGATCTGAAATCTAAGCCAGAGACTGTTGTGAAGCCAGGAACAAAAGAAGGCAGCAAACCTCTTCCAACCCCCGTTTCTAAGACTCTTGATTCTCCATCCAAATCGAGGCAACCGTCTCCCGAGCCCGAGCTCGATGATCTAAAACCTAAGCCAGAGACTATTGTGAAGCCGGGAACAGAAGAAGGCAGCAAACCTCTTCCAACCCCAGTTTCTAAGACTCTTGATTCTCCATCCAAATCGAGGCAACTTTCTCCCGAGCCAAAGCTCGATGATCTGAAATCTAAGCCAGAGACTGTTGTGAAGCCAGGAACAGAAGAAGGCAGCAAACCTCTTCCAATCCCAGTTTCTAAGACCCTTGATTCTCCATCCAAATCGAGGCAACCGTCTCCCGAGCCTGAGCTCGATGATCTAAACCGTAAGCCAGAGACAATTGTGAAGCCGGGAACAGAAGAAGGCAGCAAACCTCTTCCAACCCCAGTTCCTAAGACGCTTGATTATCCATCCAAATCGAGGACACTTTCTCCCGAGCCAAAGCTCGATGATCTGAAATCTAAGCCAGAGACTGTTGTGAAGCCAGGAACAGAAGAAGGCTGCAAACCTCTTCCAACCCCAGTTTCTAAGACTCTTGATTCTCCATCCAAATCGAGGCAACCGTCTCCCGAGCCCGAGCTCGATGATCTAAAACCTAAGCCAGAGACTATTGTGAAGCCGGGAACAGAAGAAGGCAGCAAACCTCTTCCAACCCCAGTTTCTAAGACTCTTGATTCTCCATCCAAATCGAGGCAACTTTCTCCCGAGCCAAAGCTCCATGATCTGAAATCTAAGCCAGAGACTGTTGTAATGCCGGGAAAAGAAGAAGGCAGCAAACCTCTTCCAACCCCAGTTTCTAAGACTCTTGATTCTCCATCCAAATCGAGGCAACCGTCTCCCGAGCCCGAGCTCAATGATCTAAAACCTAAGCCAGAGACTATTGTGAAGCCGGGAACAGAAGAAGGCAGCAAACCTCTTCCAACCCCAGTTTCTAAGACTCTTGATTCTCCATCCAAATCGAGGCAACTTTCTCCCGAGCCAAAGCTCGATGATCTGAAATCTAAGCCAGAGACTGTTGTGAAGCCAGGAACAGAAGAAGGCAGCAAACCTCTTCCAACCCCAGTTTCTAAGACTCTTGATTCTCCATCCAAATCGAGGCAACCGTCTCCCGAGCCCGAGCTCGATAATCTAAAACTTAAGCCAGAGACTATTGTGAAGCCGGCAACAGAAGAAGGCAGCAAACCTCTTCCAACCCCAGTTTCTAAGACTCTTGATTCTCCATCCAAATCGAAGCAACCGTCTGCCGAGCCCGAGCTCGATGATCTAAAACCTAAGCCAGAGACTATTGTGAAGCCGGGAACAGAAGAACGCAACAAACCTCTTCCAACCGCAGTCTCTAAGACTCTTGATTCTCCATCCAAATCGAGGCAACTTTCTCCCGAGCCAAAGCTCGATGATCTGAAATCTAAGCCAGAGACTGTTGTAATGCCGGGAACAGAAGAAGGCTGCAAACCTCTTCCAACCCCAGTTTCTAAGACTCTTGATTCTCCATCCAAATCGAGGCAACCGTCTCCCGAGCCCGAGCTCGATGATCTAAAACCTAAGCCAGAGACTATTGTGAAGCCGGGAACAGAAGAAGGCAGCAAACCTCTTCCAACCCCAGTTTTTAAGACTCTTGATTCTCCATCCAAATCGAGGCAACTTTCTCCCGAGCCAAAGCTCGATGATCTGATATCTAGGCCAGAGACTGTTGTGAAGCCAGGAACAGAAGAAGGCAGCAAACCTCTTCCAACCCCAGTTTCTAAGACCCTTGATTCTCCATCCAAATCGAGGCAACCGTCTCCCGAGCCCGAGCTCGATGATCTAAAACCTAAGCCAGAGACTATTGTGAAGCCGGGAACAGAAGAAGTCAGCAAACCTCTTCCAACCCCAGTTTCTAAGACTCTTGATTCTCCATCCAAATCGAGGCAACCGTCTCCCGAGCCCGAGCTCGATGATCTAAAACCTAAGCCAGAGACTATTGTGAAGCCAGGAACAGAAGAAGGCAGCAAACCTCTTCCAGCCCCAGTTTCTAAGACTCTTGATTCTCCATCCAAATCGAGGCAACTTTCTCCCGAGCCCGAGCTCGATGATCTGAAATCTAAGCCAGAGACTGTTGTGAAGCCAGGAACAGAAGAAGGCAGCAAACCTCTTCCAACCCCAGTTTCTAAGACTCATGATTCTCCATCCAAATCAAGGCAACTTTCTCCCGAGCCAAAGCTCGATGATCTGAAATCTAAGCCAGAGACTGTTGTGAAGCCGGGAACAGTAGAAGTCAGCAAACCTCTTCCAACCCCAGTTTCTAAGACTCTTGATTCTCCATCCAAATCGAGGCAACCGTCTCCCGAGCCCGAGCTCGATGATCTAAAACCTAAGCCAGAGACTATTGTGAAGCCGGGAACAGAAGAAGGCAGCAAACCTCTTCCAACCCCAGTTTCTAAGACTCTTGATTCTCCATCCAAATCGAGGCAACTTTCTCCCGAGCCAAAGCTCGATGATCTGATATCTAGGCCAGAGACTGTTGTGAAGCCAGGAACAGAAGAAGGCAGCAAACCTCTTCCAACCCCAGTTTCTAAGACCCTTGATTCTCCATCCAAATCGAGGCAACCGTCTCCCGAGCCCAAGCTCGATGATCTAAAACCTAAGCCAGAGACTATTGTGAAGCCAGGAACAGAAGAAGGCAGCAAACCTCTTCCAGCCCCAGTTTCTAAGACTCTTGATTCTCCATCCAAATCGAGGCAACCGTCTCCCGAGCCCGAGCTCGATGATCTAAAACCTAAGCCAGAGACTATTGTGAAGCCAGGAACAGAAGAAGGCAGCAAACCTCTTCCAACCCCAGTTTCTAAGACCCTTGATTCTCCATCCAAATCGAGGCAACCGTCTCCCGAGCCCGAGCTCGATGATCTAAAACCTAAGCCAGAGACTATTGTGAAGCCGGGAACAGAAGAAGTCAGCAAACCTCTTCCAACCCCAGTTTCTAAGACTCTTGATTCGCCATCCAAATCGAGGCAACCGTCTCCCGAGCCCGAGCTCGATGATCTAAAACCTAAGCCAGAGACTATTGTGAAGCCGGGAACAGAAGAAGTCAGCAAACCTCTTCCAACCCCAGTTTCTAAGACTCTTGATTCTCCATCCAAATCGAGGCAACCGTCTCCCGAGCCCGAGCTCGATGATCTAAAATCTAAGCCAGAGACTATTGTGAAGCCAGGAACAGAAGAAGGCAGCAAACCTCTTCCAACCCCAGTTTCTAAGACCCTTGATTCTCCATCCAAATCGAGGCAACCGTCTCCCGAGCCCGAGCTCGATGATCTAAAACCTAAGCCAGAGACTATTGTGAAGCCGGGAACAGAAGAAGTCAGCAAACCTCTTCCAACCCCAGTTTCTAAGACTCTTGATTCTCCATCCAAATCGAGGCAACCGTCTCCCGAGCCCGAGCTCGATGATCTAAAACCTAAGCCAGAGACTATTGTGAAGCCGGGAACAGAAGAAGTCAGCAAACCTCTTCCAACCCCAGTTTCTAAGACTCTTGATTCTCCATCCAAATCGAGGCAACCGTCTCCCGAGCCCGAGCTCGATGATCTAAAATCTAAGCCAGAGACTATTGTGAAGCCAGGAACAGAAGAAGGCAGCAAACCTCTTCCAACCCCAGTTTCTAAGACCCTTGATTCTCCATCCAAATCGAGGCAACCGTCTCCCGAGCCCGAGCTCGATGATCTAAAACCTAAGCCAGAGACTATTGTGAAGCCGGGAACAGAAGAAGTCAGCAAACCTCTTCCAACCCCAGTTTCTAAGACCCTTGATTCTCCATCCAAATCGAGGCAACCGTCTCCCGAGCCCGAGCTCGATGATCTGAAATCTAAGCCAGAGACTGTTGTGAAGCCAGGAACAGAAGAAGGCAGCAAACCTCTTCCAACCCCAGTTTCTAAGACTCATGATTCTCCATCCAAATCAAGGCAACTTTCTCCCGAGCCAAAGCTCGATGATCTGAAATCTAAGCCAGAGACTGTTGTGAAGCCGGGAACAGAAGAAGTCAGCAAACCTCTTCCAGCCCCAGTTTCTAAGACTCTTGATTCTCCATCCAAATCGAGGCAACTTTCTCCCGAGCCAAAGCTCGATGATCTGAAATCTAAGCCAGAGACTGTTGTTATGCCGGGAACAGAAAAAGGCAGCAAACCTCTTTCAACCCCAGTTTCTAAGATTCTTGATTCTCCATCCAAATCGAGGCAACTTTCTCCCGAGCCAAAGCTCGATGATCTGAAATCTAAGCCAGAGACTGTTGTGAAGCCAGGAACAGAAGAAGGCAGCAAACCTCTTCCAACCCCAGTTTCTAAGACTCTTGATTCTCCATCCAAATCGAGGCAACTTTCTCCCGAGCCAAAGCTCGATGATCTGAAATCTAAGCCAGAGACTGTTGTGAAGCCAGGAACAGAAGAAGGCAGCAAACCTCTTCCAACCCCAGTTTCTAAGACTCTTGATTCTCCATCCAAATCGAGGCAACTTTCTCCCGAGCCAAAGCTCGATGATCTGAAATCTAAGCCAGAGACTGTTGTGAAGCCGGGAACAGAAGAAGGCAGCAAACCTCTTCCAACCCCAGTTTCTAAGACCCATGATTCTCCATCCAAATCGAGGCAACCGTCTCCCGAGCCCGAGCTCGATGATCTAAAACGTAAGCCAGAGACTATTGTGAAGCCGGGAACAGAAGAAGACAGCAAACCTCTTCCAACCCCAGTTTCTAAGACTCTTGATTCTCCATCCAAATCGAGGCAACTTTCTCCCGAGCCAAAGCTCGATGATCTGAAATCTAAGCCGGAGACTGTTGTGAAGCCAGGAACAGAAGAAGGCAGCAAACCTCTTCCAACCCCAGCTTCTAAGACTCTTGATTCTCCATCCAAATCGAGGCAACCGTCTCCCGAGCCCGAGCTCGATGATCTAAAACGTAAGCCAGAGACTATTGTGAAGCCGGGAACAGAAGAAGACAGCAAACCTCTTCCAACCCCAGTTTCTAAGACTCTTGATTCTCCATTCAAATCGAGGCAACTTTCTCCCGAGCCAAAGCTCGATGATCTGAAATCTAAGCCAGAGACTGTTGTGAAGCCAGGAACAGAAGAAGGCAGCAAACCTCTTCAAACCCCAGTTTCTAAGACTCTTTATTCTCCATCCAAATCGAGGCAACCGTCTACCGAGCCCAAGCTCGTTGATCTAAAATCTAAGCCAGAGACTATTGTGAAGCCGGGAACAGAAGAAGGCAGCAAACCTCTACCAACCCCAGCTTCTAAGACTCTTGATTCTCCATCCAAATCGAGGCAACTTTCTCCCGAGCCAAAGCTCGATGATCTGAAATCTAAGCCAGAGACTGTTGTGAAGCCAGGAACAGAAGAAGGCAGCAAACCTCTTCCAATCCCAGTTTCTAAGACCCTTGATTCTCCATCCAAATCGAGGCAACCGTCTCCCGAGCCTGAGCTCGATGATCTAAACCGTAAGCCAGAGACAATTGTGAAGCCGGGAACAGAAGAAGGCAGCAAACCTCTTCCAACCCCAGTTCCTAAGACGCTTGATTATCCATCCAAATCGAGGACACTTTCTCCCGAGCCAAAGCTCGATGATCTGAAATCTAAGCCAGAGACTGTTGTGAAGCCAGGAACAAAAGAAGGCAGCAAACCTCTTCCAACCCCAGTTTCTAAGACTCTTGATTCTCCATCCAAATCGAGGCAACCGTCTCCCGAGCCCGAGCTCGATGATCTAAAACCTAAGCCAGAGACTATTGTGAAGCCGGGAACAGAAGAAGGCAGCAAACCTCTTCCAACCCCAGTTTCTAAGACTCTTGATTCTCCATCCAAATCGAGGCAACTTTCTCCCGAGCCAAAGCTCGATGATCTGAAATCTAAGCCAGAGACTGTTGTGAAGCCAGGAACAAAAGAAGGCAGCAAACCTCTTCCAACCCCAGTTTCTAAGACTCTTGATTCTCCATCCAAATCGAGGCAACCGTCTCCCGAGCCCGAGCTCGATGATCTAAAACGTAAGCCAGAGACTATTGTGAAGCCGGGAACAGAAGAAGACAGCAAACCTCTTCCAACCCCAGTTTCTAAGACTCTTGATTCTCCATCCAAATCGAGGCAACTTTCTCCCGAGCCAAAGCTCGATGATCTGAAATCTAAGCCAGAGACTGTTGTGAAGCCGGGAACAGAAGAAGGCAGCAAACCTCTTCCAACCCCAGTTTCTAAGACCCATGATTCTCCATCCAAATCGAGGCAACCGTCTCCCGAGCCCGAGCTCGATGATCTAAAACGTAAGCCAGAGACTATTGTGAAGCCGGGAACAGAAGAAGACAGCAAACCTCTTCCAACCCCAGTTTCTAAGACTCTTGATTCTCCATCCAAATCGAGGCAACTTTCTCCCGAGCCAAAGCTCGATGATCTGAAATCTAAGCCAGAGACTGTTGTGAAGCCGGGAACAGAAGAAGGCAGCAAACCTCTTCCAACCCCAGTTTCTAAGACCCATGATTCTCCATCCAAATCGAGGCAACCGTCTCCCGAGCCCGAGCTCGATGATCTAAAACGTAAGCCAGAGACTATTGTGAAGCCGGGAACAGAAGAAGACAGCAAACCTCTTCCAACCCCAGTTTCTAAGACTCTTGATTCTCCATCCAAATCGAGGCAACTTTCTCCCGAGCCAAAGCTCGATGATCTGAAATCTAAGCCGGAGACTGTTGTGAAGCCAGGAACAGAAGAAGGCAGCAAACCTCTTCCAACCCCAGTTTCTAAGACTCTTGATTTTCCATCCAAATCGAGGCAACCGTCTCCCGAGCCCGAGCTCGATGATCTAAAACCTAAGCCAGAGACTATTGTGAAGCCGGGAACAGAAGAAGGCAGCAAACCTCTTCCAACCCCAGTTTCTAAAACTCTTGATTCTCCAACCAAATCGAGGCAACCGTCTCCCGAGCCCGAGCTTGATGATCTAAAACCTAAGCCAGAGACTATTGTGAAGCCGGGAACAGAAGAAGGCAGTAAACCTCTTCCAACCCCAGTTTCTAAGACTCTTGATTCTCCATCCAAATCGAGGCAACTTTCTCCCGAGCCAAAGCTCGATGATCTGAAATCTAAGCCAGAGACTGTTTTGAAGCCAGGAACAGAAGAAGGCAGCAAACCTCTTCCAACCCCAGTTTCTAAGACTCTTGATTCTCCATCCAAATCGAGGCAACCGTCTCCCGAGCCCGAGCTCGATGATCTAAAACCTAAGCCAGAGACTATTGTGAAGCCGGGAACAGAAGAAGGCAGCAAACCTCTTCCAACCCCAGTTTCTAAGACTCTTGATTCTCCATCCAAATCGAGGCAACTTTCTCCCGAGCCAAAGCTCGATGATCTGAAATCTAAGCCAGAGACTGTTGTGAAGCCAGGAACAGAAGAAGGCAGCAAACCTCTTCCAACCCCAGTTTCTAAGACCCTTGATTCTCCATCCAAATCGAGGCAACCGTCTCCCGAGCCAAAGCTCGATGATCTAAAATCTAAGCCAGAGCCTGTTGTGAAGCCAGGAACAGAAGAAGGCAGCAAACCTCTTCCAACCCCAGTTTCTAAGACCCTTGATTCTCCATCCAAATCGAGGCAACCGTCTCCCGAGCCCGAGCTCGATGATCTAAAACCTAAGCCAGAGACTATTGTGAAGCCGGGAACAGAAGAAGGCAGCAAACCTCTTCCAACCCCAGTTTCTAAGACTCTTGATTCTCCTTCCAAATCGAGGCAACTTTCTCCCGAGCCAAAGCTCGATGATCTGAAATCTAAGCCGGAGACTGTTGTGAAGCCAGGAACAGAAGAAGGCAGCAAACCTCTTCCAACCCCAGTTTCTAAGACTCTTGATTTTCCATCCAATTCGAGGCAACCGTCTCCCGAGCCCGAGCTCGATGATCTAAAACCTAAGCCAGAGACTATTGTGAAGCCGGGAACAGAAGAAGGCAGCAAACTTCTTCCAACCCCAGTTTCTAAGACTCTTGATTCTCCATCCAAATCGAGGCAACTTTCTCCCGAGCCAAAGCTCGATGATCTGAAATCTAAGCCAGAGACTGTTGTTATGCCGGGAACAGAAAAAGGCAGCAAACCTCTTTCAACCCCAGTTTCTAAGATTCTTGATTCTCCATCCAAATCGAGGCAACTTTCTCCCGAGCCAAAGCTCGATGATCTGAAATCTAAGCCAGAGACTGTTGTTATGCCGGGAACAGAAAAAGGCAGCAAACCTCTTTCAACCCCAGTTTCTAAGATTCTTGATTCTCCATCCAAATCGAGGCAACTTTCTCCCGAGCCAAAGCTCGATGATCTGAAATCTAAGCCAGAGACTGTTGTGAAGCCAGGAACAGAAGAAGGCAGCAAACCTCTTCCAGCCCCAGTTTCTAAGACTCTTGATTCTCCATCCAAATCGAGGCAACCGTCTCCCGAGCCCGAGCTCGATGATCTAAAACCTAAGCCAGAGACTATTGTGAAGCCAGGAACAGAAGAAGGCAGCAAACCTCTTCCAACCCCAGTTTCTAAGACTCTTGATTCTCCATCCAAATCGAGGCAACTTTCTCCCGAGCCAAAGCTCGATGATCTGAAATCTAAGCCAGAGACTGTTGTTATGCCGGGAACAGAAAAAGGCAGCAAACCTCTTTCAACCCCAGTTTCTAAGATTCTTGATTCTCCATCCAAATCGAGGCAACTTTCTCCCGAGCCAAAGCTCGATGATCTGAAATCTAAGCCAGAGACTGTTGTGAAGCCAGGAACAAAAGAAGGCAGCAAACCTCTTCCAACCCCAGTTTCTAAGACTCTTGATTCTCCATCCAAATCGAGGCAACTTTCTCCCGAGCCAAAGCTCGATGATCTGAAATCTAAGCCAGAGACTGTTGTGAAGCCAGGAACAGAAGAAGGCTGCAAACCTCTTCCAACCCCAGTCTCTAAGACTCTTGATTCTACATCCAAATCGAGGCAACCGTCTCCCGAGCCCGAGCACGATGATCTAAAACCTAAGCCAGAGACTATTGTGAAGCCGGGAACAGAAGAAGGCAGCAAACCTCTTCCAACCCCAGTTTCTAAGACTCTTGATTCTCCATCCAAATCGAAACAACTTTCTCCCGAGCCAAAGCTCGATGATCTGAAATCTAAGCCAGAGACTGTTGTAATGCCGGGAAAAGAAGAAGGCAGCAAACCTCTTCCAACCCCAGTTTCTAAGACTCTTGATTCTCCATCCAAATCGAAGCAACCGTCTCCCGAGCCCGAGCTCAATGATCTAAAACCTAAGCCAGAGACTATTGTGAAGCCGGGAACAGAAGAAGGCAGCAAACCTCTTCCAACCCCAGTTTCTAAGACTCTTGATTCTCCATCCAAATCGAGGCAACTTTCTCCCGAGCCAAAGCTCGATGATCTGAAATCTAAGCCAGAGACTGTTGTGAAGCCAAGAACAGAAGAAGGCAGCAAACCTCTTCCAACCCCAGTTTCTAAGACTCTTGATTCTCCATCCAAATCGAGGCAACTTTCTCCCGAGCCAAAGCTCGATGATCTGAAATCTAAGCCAGAGACTGTTGTGAAGCCAGGAACAGAAGAAGGCAGCAAACCTCTTCCAACCCCAGTTTCTAAGACTCTTGATTTTCCACCCAAATCGAGGCAACCGTCTCCCGAGCCCGAGCTCGATGATCTAAAACCTAAGCCAGAGACTATTGTGAAGCCGGGAACAGAAGAAGTCAGCAAACCTCTTCCAACCCCAGTTTCTAAGACTCTTGATTCTCCATCCAAATCGAGGCAACCGTCTCCCGAGCCAGAGATCGATGATCTAAAACCTAAGCCAGAGACTATTCTGAAGCCGGGAACAGAAGAAGGCAGCAAACCTCTTCCAACCCCAGTTTCTAAGACTCTTGATTCTCCATCCAAATCGAGGCAACCGTCTCCCGAGCCCGAGCTCGATGATCTTAAACCTAAGCCAGAGACTATTGTGAAGCCAGGAACAGAAGAAGGCAGCAAACCTCTTCCAACCCCAGTTTCTAAGACTCTTGATTCGCCATCCAAATCGAGGCAACTTTCTCCCGAGCCAAAGCTCGATGATCTGAAATCTAAGCCAGAGACTGTTGTGAAGCCAGGAACAGAAGAAGGCAGCAAACCTCTTCCAACCCCAGTTTCTAAGACTCTTGATTCGCCATCCAAATCGAGGCAACTTTCTCCCGAGCCAAAGCTCGATGATCTGAAATCTAAGCCAGAGACTGTTGTTATGCCGGGAACAGAAAAAGGCAGCAAACCTCTTCCAACCCCAGTTTCTAAGACTCTTGATTCTCCATCCAAATCGAGGCAACTTTCTCCCGAGCCCGAGCTCGATGATCTGAAATCTAAGCCAGAGACTGTTGTGAAGCCAGGAACAGAAGAAGGCAGCAAACCTCTTCCAACCCCAGTTTCTAAGACTCTTGATTCGCCATCCAAATCGAGGCAACTTTCTCCCGAGCCAAAGCTCGATGATCTGAAATCTAAGCCAGAGACTGTTGTGAAGCCAGGAACAGAAGAAGGCAGCAAACCTCTTCCAACCCCAGTTTCTAAGACTCTTGATTCTCCATCCAAATCGAGGCAACTTTCTCCCGAGCTAAAGCTCGATGATCTGAAATCTAAGCCAGAGACTGTTATGAAGCCAGGAACAGAAGAAGGCAGCAAACCTCTTCCAACCCCAGTTTCTAAGACTCTTGATTCGCCATCCAAATCGAGGCAACTTTCTCCCGAGCCAAAGCTCGATGATCTGAAATCTAAGCCAGAGACTGTTGTGAAGCCAGGAACAGAAGAAGGCAGCAAACCTCTTCCAACCCCAGTTTCTAAGACTCTTGATTCGCCATCCAAATCGAGGCAACTTTCTCCCGAGCCAAAGCTCGATGATCTGAAATCTAAGCCAGAGACTGTTGTTATGCCGGGAACAGAAAAAGGCAGCAAACCTCTTCCAACCCCAGTTTCTAAGACTCTTGATTCTCCATCCAAATCGAGGCAACTTTCTCCCGAGCCCGAGCTCGATGATCTGAAATCTAAGCCAGAGACTGTTGTGAAGCCAGGAACAGAAGAAGGCAGCAAACCTCTTCCAACCCCAGTTTCTAAGACTCTTGATTCTCCATCCAAATCGAGGCAACTTTCTCCCGAGCCCGAGCTCGATGATCTGAAATCTAAGCCAGAGACTGTTGTGAAGCCAGGAACAGAAGAAGGCAGCAAACCTCTTCCAACCCCAGTTTCTAAGACTCCTGATTCTCCAACCAAATCGAGGCAACTTTCTCCCGAGCCAAAGCTCGATGATCTGAAATCTAAGCCAGAGACTGTTGTAATGCCGGGAACAGAAGAAGGCAGCAAACCTCTTCCAACCCCAGTTTCTAAGACTCTTGATTCTCCATCCAAATCGAGGCAACTTTCTCCCGAGCCCGAGCTCGATGATCTGAAATCTAAGCCAGAGACTGTTGTGAAGCCAGGAACAGAAGAAGGCAGCAAACCTCTTCCAACCCCAGTTTCTAAGACTCTTGATTCGCCATCCAAATCGAGGCAACTTTCTCCCGAGCCAAAGCTCGATGATCTGAAATCTAAGCCAGAGACTGTTGTTATGCCGGGAACAGAAAAAGGCAGCAAACCTCTTCCAACCCCAGTTTCTAAGACTCTTGATTCTCCATCCAAATCGAGGCAACTTTCTCCCGAGCCCGAGCTCGATGATCTAAAACCTAAGCCAGAGACTATTGTGAAGCCGGGAACAGAAGAAGTCAGCAAACCTCTTCCAACCCCAGTTTCTAAGACTCTTGATTCTCCATCCAAATCGAGGCAACCGTCTCCCGAGCCAGAGATCGATGATCTAAAACCTAAGCCAGAGACTATTCTGAAGCCGGGAACAGAAGAAGGCAGCAAACCTCTTCCAACCCCAGTTTCTAAGACTCTTGATTCTCCATCCAAATCGAGGCAACCGTCTCCCGAGCCCGAGCTCGATGATCTAAAACCTAAGCCAGAGACTATTGTGAAGCCAGGAACAGAAGAAGGCAGCAAACCTCTTCCAACCCCAGTTTCTAAGACTCTTGATTCGCCATCCAAATCGAGGCAACTTTCTCCCGAGCCAAAGCTCGATGATCTGAAATCTAAGCCAGAGACTGTTGTGAAGCCAGGAACAGAAGAAGGCAGCAAACCTCTTCCAACCCCAGTTTCTAAGACTCTTGATTCGCCATCCAAATCGAGGCAACTTTCTCCCGAGCCAAAGCTCGATGATCTGAAATCTAAGCCAGAGACTGTTGTTATGCCGGGAACAGAAAAAGGCAGCAAACCTCTTCCAACCCCAGTTTCTAAGACTCTTGATTCTCCATCCAAATCGAGGCAACTTTCTCCCGAGCCCGAGCTCGATGATCTGAAATCTAATCCAGAGACTGTTGTGAAGCCAGGAACAGAAGAAGGCAGCAAACCTCTTCCAACCCCAGTTTCTAAGACTCTTGATTCGCCATCCAAATCGAGGCAACTTTCTCCCGAGCCAAAGCTCGATGATCTGAAATCTAAGCCAGAGACTGTTGTGAAGCCAGGAACAGAAGAAGGCAGCAAACCTCTTCCAACCCCAGTTTCTAAGACTCTTGATTCTCCATCCAAATCGAGGCAACTTTCTCCCGAGCTAAAGCTCGATGATCTGAAATCTAAGCCAGAGACTGTTATGAAGCCAGGAACAGAAGAAGGCAGCAAACCTCTTCCAACCCCAGTTTCTAAGACTCTTGATTCTCCATCCAAATCGAGGCAACTTTCTCCCGAGCCCGAGCTCGATGATCTGAAATCTAAGCCAGAGACTGTTGTGAAGCCAGGAACAGAAGAAGGCAGCAAACCTCTTCCAACCCCAGTTTCTAAGACTCTTGATTCTCCATCCAAATCGAGGCAACTTTCTCCCGAGCCCGAGCTCGATGATCTGAAATCTAAGCCAGAGACTGTTGTGAATCCAGGAACAGAAGAAGGCAGCAAACCTCTTCCAACCCCAGTTTCTAAGACTCTTGATTCGCCATCCAAATCGAGGCAACTTTCTCCCGAGCCAAAGCTCGATGATCTGAAATCTAAGCCAGAGACTGTTGTTATGCCGGGAACAGAAAAAGGCAGCAAACCTCTTCCAACCCCAGTTTCTAAGACTCTTGATTCTCCATCCAAATCGAGGCAACTTTCTCCCGAGCCCGAGCTCGATGATCTGAAATCTAAGCCAGAGACTGTTGTGAAGCCAGGAACAGAAGAAGGCAGCAAACGTCTTCCAACCCCAGTTTCTAAGACTCTTGATTCTCCATCCAAATCGAGGCAACTTTCTCCCGAGCCAAAGCTCGATGATCTGAAATCTAAGCCAGAGACTGTTGTGAAGCCAGGAACAGAAGAAGGCAGCAAACCTCTTCCAACCCCAGTTTCTAAGACTCTTGATTCTCCATCCAAATCGAGGCAACTTTCTCCCGAGCTAAAGCTCGATGATCTGAAATGTAAGCCAGAGACTGTTATGAAGCCAGGAACAGAAGAAGGCAGCAAACCTCTTCCAACCCCAGTTTCTAAGACTCTTGATTCTCCATCCAAATCGAGGCAACTTTCTCCCGAGCCAAAGCTCGATGATCTAAAATATAAGCCAGAGACTGTTGTGAAGCCAGGAACAGAAGAAGGCAGCAAACCTCTTCCAACCCCAGTTTCTAAGACTCTTGATTCTCCATCCAAATCGAGGCAACCGTCTCCCGAGCCCGAGCTCGATGATCTAAAACCTAAGCCAGAGACTATTGTGAAGCCGGGAACAGAAGAAGGCAGCAAACCTCTTCCAACCCCAGTTTCTAAGACTCTTGATTCTCCATCCAAATCGAGGCAACTTTCTCCCGAGCCAAAGCTCGATGATCTAAAATATAAGCCAGAGACTGTTGTGAAGCCAGGAACAGAAGAAGGCAGCAAACCTCTTCCAACCCCAGTTTCTAAGACTCTTGATTCTCCATCCAAATCGAGGCAACCGTCCCCCGAGCCCGAGCTCGATGATCTAAAACCTAAGCCAGAGACTATTGTGAAGCCGGGAACAGAAGAAGGCAGCAAACCTCTTCCAACCCCAGTTCCTAAGACTCTTGATTCTCCATCCAAATCGAGGCAACTTTCTCCCGAGCCAAAGCTCGATGATCTGAAATCTAAGCCAGAGACTGTTGGGAAGCCAGGAACAGAAGAAGGCAGCAAACCTCTTCCAACCCCAGTTTCTAAGACTCTTGATTCTCCATCCAAATCGAGGCAACTTTCTCCCGAGCCAAAGCTCGATGATCTAAAATATAAGCCAGAGACTGTTGTGAAGCCAGGAACAGAAGAAGGCAGCAAACCTCTTCCAACCCCAGTTTCTAAGACTCTTGATTCTCCATCCAAATCGAGGCAACTTTCTCCCGAGCTAAAGCTCGATGATCTGAAATCTAAGCCAGAGACTGTTATGAAGCCAGGAACAGAAGAAGGCAGCAAACCTCTTCCAACCCCAGTTTCTAAGACTCTTGATTCTCCATCCAAATCGAGGCAACTTTCTCCCGAGCCAAAGCTCGATGATCTAAAATATAAGCCAGAGACTGTTGTGAAGCCAGGAACAGAAGAAGGCAGCAAACCTCTTCCAACCCCAGTTTCTAAGACTCTTGATTCTCCATCCAAATCGAGGCAACCGTCCCCCGAGCCCGAGCTCGATGATCTAAAACCTAAGCCAGAGACTATTGTGAAGCCGGGAACAGAAGAAGGCAGCAAACCTCTTCCAACCCCAGTTCCTAAGACTCTTGATTCTCCATCCAAATCGAGGCAACTTTCTCCCGAGCCAAAGCTCGATGATCTGAAATCTAAGCCAGAGACTGTTGTGAAGCCAGGAACAGAAGAAGGCAGCAAACCTCTTCCAACCCCAGTTTCTAAGACTCTTGATTCTCCATCCAAATCGAGGCAACCGTCTCCCGAGCCCGAGCTCGATGATCTAAAACCTAAGCCAGAGACTATTGTGAAGCCGGGAACAGAAGAAGGCAGCAAACCTCTTCCAACCCCAGTTTCTAAGACTCTTGATTCTCTATCCAAATCGAGGCAACTTTCTCACGAGCCAAAGCTCGATGATCTGAAATCTAAGCCAGAGACTGTTGTAATGCCGGGAACAGAAGAAGGCAGCAAACCTCTTCCCACCCCAGTTTCTAAGACTCTTGATTCTCCATCCAAATCGAGGCAACTTTCTCCCGAGCCAAAGCTCGATGATCTGAAATATAAGCCAGAGACTGTTGTGAAGCCAGGAACAGAAGAAGGCAGCAAACCTCTTCCAACCCTAGTTTCTAAGACTCTTGATTCTCCATCCAAATCGAGGCAACTTTCTCACGAGCCAAAGCTCGATGATCTGAAATCTAAGCCAGAGACTGTTGTAATGCCGGGAACAGAAGAAGGCAGCAAACCTCTTCCAACCCCAGTTTCTAAGACTCTTGATTCTCCATCCAAATCGAGGCAACTTTCTCCCGAGCCAAAGCTCGATGATCTGAAATCTAAGCCAGAGACTGTTGTGAAGCCGGGAACAGAAGAAGGCAGCAAACCTCTTCCAACACCAGTTTCTAAGACTCTTGATTCTCCATCCAAATCGAGGCAACTTTCTCACGAGCCAAAGCTCGATGATCTGAAATCTAAGCCAGAGACTGTTGTAATGCCGGGAACAGAAGAAGGCAACAAACCTCTTCCAACCCCAGTTTCTAAGACTCTTGATTCTCCATCCAAATCGAGGCAACTTTCTCCCGAGCCAAAGCTCGATGATCTGAAATATAAGCCAGAGACTGTTGTGAAGCCAGGAACAGAAGAAGGCAGCAAACCTCTTCCAACCCCAGTTTCTAAGACTCTTGATTCTCCATCCAAATCGAGGCAACCGTCTCCCGAGCCCGAGCTCGATGATCTAAAACCTAAGCCAGAGACTATTGTGAAGCCGGGATCAGAAGAAGGCAGCAAACCTCTTCCAACCCCAGTTCCTAAGACTCTTGATTCTCCATCCAAATCGAGGCCACTTTCTCCCGAGCCAAAGCTCGATGATCTGAAATCTAAGCCAGAGACTGTTGTGAAGCCAGGAACAGAAGAAGGCAGCAAACCTCTTCCAACCCCAGTTTCTAAGACTCTTGATTCTCCATCCAAATCGAGGCAACCGTCTCCCGAGCCCGAGCTCGATGATCTAAAACCTAAGCCAGAGACTATTGTGAAGCCGGGAACAGAAGAAGGCAGCAAACCTCTTCCAACCCCAGTTTCTAAGACTCTTGATTCTCCATCCAAATCGAGTCAACTTTCTCCCGAGCCAAAGCTCGATGATCTGAAATCTAAGCCAGAGACTGTTGTGAAGCCAGGAACAGAAGAAGGCAGCAAACCTCTTCCAACCCCAGTTTCTAAGACTCTTGATTCTCCATCCAAATCGAGGCAACCGTCTCCCGAGCCCGAGCTCGATGATCTGAAACCTAAGCCAGAGACTATTGTGAAGCCGGGAACAGAAGAAGGCAGCAAACCTCTTCCAACCCCAGTTTCTAAGACTCCTGATTCTCCAACCAAATCGAGGCAACTTTCTCCCGAGCCAAAGCTCGATGATCTGAAATCTAAGCCAGAGACTGTTGTAATGCCGGGAACAGAAGAAGGCAGCAAACCTCTTCCAACCCCAGTTTCTAAGACTCCTGATTCTCCAACCAAATCGAGACAACTTTCTCCCGAGCCAAAGCTCGATGATCTGAAACCTAAGCCAGAGACTATTGTGAAGCCGGGAACAGAAGAAGGCAGCAAACCTCTTCCAACCCCAGTTTCTAAGACTCCTGATTCTCCAACCAAATCGAGGCAACTTTCTCCCGAGCCAAAGCTCGATGATCTGAAATCTAAGCCAGAGACTATTGTGAAGCCGGGAACAGAAGAAGGCAGCAAACCTCTTCCAACCCCAGTTTCTAAGACTCTTGATTTTCCATCCAAATCGAGGCAACCGTCTCCCGAGCCCGAGCTCGATGATCTAAAACCTAAGCCAGAGACTATTGTGAAGCCGGGAACAGAAGAAGGCAGCAAACCTCTTCCAACCCCAGTTTCTAAGACTCTTGATTCTCCATCCAAATCGAGGCAACCGTCTCCCGAGCCCGAGCTCGATGATCTAAAACCTAAGCCAGAGACTATTGTGAAGCCGGGAACAGAAGAAGGCAGCAAACCTCTTCCAACCCCAGTTTCTAAGACTCTTGATTCTCCATCCAAATCGAGGCAACTTTCTCCCGTGCCAAAGCTCGATGATCTGAAATCTAAGCCAGAGACTGTTGTAATGCCGGGAACAGAAGAAGGCAGCAAACCTCTTCCAACCCCAGTTTCTAAGACTCTTGATTCTCCATCCAAATCGAGGCAACCGTCTCCGGAGCCCGAGCTCGATGATCTAAAACCTAAGCCAGAAACTGTTGTGAAGCCGGGAACAGAAGAAGGCAGCAAACCTCTTCCAACCCCAGTTTCTAAGACTCTTGATTCTCCATCCAAATCGAGGCAACCGTCTCCCGAGCCCGAGCTCGATGATCTAAAACCTAAGCCAGAGACTATTGTGCAGCCGGGAACAGAAGAAGGCAGCAAACCTCTTCCAACTCCAGTTTCCAAGACTCTTGATTCTCCATCCAAATCGAGGCAACTTTCTCCCGAGCCAAAGCTCGATGATCTGAAATCTAAGCCAGAGACTGTTGTGAAGCCAGGAACAGAAGAAGGCAGCAAACCTCTTCCAACCCCAGTTTCTAAGACTCTTGATTCTCCATCCAAATCGAGGCAACCGTCTCCCGAGCCCGAGCTCGATGATCTAAAACCTAAGCCAGAGACTATTGTGAAGCCGGGAACAGAAGAAGGCAGCAAACCTCTTCCAACCCCAGTTTCTAAGACTCTTGATTCTCCTTCCAAATCGAGGCAACTTTCTCCCGAGCCAAAGCTCGATGATCTGAAATCTAAGCCAGAGACTGTTGTGAAGCCAGGAACAGAAGAAGGCAGCAAACTTCTTCCAACCCCAGTTTCTAAGACTCTTGATTCTCCATCCAAATCGAGGCAACCGTCTCCCGAGCCCGAGTTCGATGATCTAAAACCTAAGCCAGAGACTATTGTGAAGCCGGGAACAGAAGAAGGCAGCAAACCTCTTCCAACCCCAGTTTCTAAGACTCTTGATTCTCCATCCAAATCGAGGCAACTTTCTCCCGAGCCAAAGCTCGATGATCTGAAATCTAAGCCAGAGACTGTTGTAATGCCGGGAACAGAAGAAGGCAGCAAACCTCTTCCAACCTCAGTTTCTAAGACTCTTGATTCTCCATCCAAATCGAGGCAACCGTCTCCCGAGCCCGAGCTCGATGATCTTAAACCTAAGCCAGAGACTATTGTGAAGCCGGGAACAGAAGAAGGCAGCAAACCTCTTCCAACCCCAGTTTCTAAGACTCTTGATTCTCCATCCAAATCGTGGCAACTTTCTCCCGAGCCAAAGCTCGATGATCTGAAATCTAAGCCAGAGACTGTTGTAATGCCGGGAACAGAAGAAGGCAGCAAACCTCTTCCGACCCCAGTTTCTAAGACTCTTGATTTTCCATCCAAATCGAGGCAACCGTCTCCCGAGCCCGAGCTCGATGATCTAAAACCTAAGCCAGAGACTATTGTGAAGCCGGGAACAGAAGAAGGCAGCAAACCTCTTCCAACCCCAGTTTCTAAGACTCTTGATTCTCCAATCAAATCGAGGCAACTTTCTCCCGAGCCAAAGCTCGATGATCTGAAATCTAAGCCAGAGACTGTTGTGAAGCCAGGAACAGAAGAAGGCAGCAAACCTCTTCCAACCCCAGTTTCTAAGACTCTTGATTCTTCATCCAAATCGAGGCAACCGTCTCCCGAGCCCGAGCTGGATGATCTAAAACCTAAGCCAGAGACTATTGTGAAGCCAGGAACAGAAGAAGGCAGCAAACCTCTTCCAACCCCAGTTTCTAAGACTCTTGATTCTCCATCCAAATCGAGGCAACTTTCTCCCGAGCCAAAGCTCGATGATCTAAAATCTAAGCCAGAGACTGTTGTGAAGCCAGGAACAGAAGAAGGCAGCAAACCTCTTCCAACCCCAGTTTCTAAGACTCTTGATTCTCCATCCAAATCGAGGCAACTTTCTCCCGAGCCAAAGCTCGATGATCTGAAATCTAAGCCAGTGACTGTTGTAATGCCGGGAACAGAAGAAGGCAGCAAACCTCTTCTAACCCCAGTTTCTAAGACTCTTGATTCTCCATCCAAATCGAGGCAACCGTCTCCCGAGCCCGACCTCGATGATCTAAAATCTAAGCCAGAGACTATTGTGAAGCCGGGAACAGAAGAAGGCAGCAAACCTCTTCCAACCCCAGTTTCTAAGACTCTTGATTCTCCATCCAAATCGAGGCAACTTTCTCCCGAGCCAAAGCTCGATGATCTGAAATCTAAGCCAGAGACTATTGTGAAGCCGGGAACAGAAGAAGGCAGCAAACCTCTTCCAACCCCAGTTTCTAAGACTCTTGATTCTCCATCCAAATCGAGGCAACTTTCTCCCGAGCCCGACCTCGATGATCTAAAACCTAAGCCAGAGACTGTTGTGAAGCCAGGAACAGAAGAAGGCAGTAAACCTCTTCCAACCCCAGTTTCTAAGACCCTTGATTCTCCATCCAAATCGAGGCAACCGTCTCCCGAGCCCGAGCTCAATGATCTAAAACGTAAGCCAGAGACTATTGTGAAGCCGGGAACAGAAGAAGACAGCAAACCTCTTCCAACCCCAGTTTCTAAGACTCTTGATTCTCCATACAAATCGAGGCAACTTTCTCCCGAGCCAAAGCTCGATGATCTGAAATCTAAGCCAGAGACTGTTGTGAAGCCAGGAACAGAAGAAGGCAGCAAACCTCTTCCAACCCCAGTTTCTAAGACCCTTGATTCTCCATCCAAATCGAGGCAACCGTCTCCCGAGCCCGAGCTCGATGATCTAAAACGTAAGCCAGAGACTATTGTTAAGCCGGGAACAGAAGAAGACAGCAAACCTCTTCCAACCCCAGTTTCTAAGACTCTTGATTCTCCATCCAAATCGAGGCAACTTTCTCCCGAGCCAAAGCTCGATGATCTGAAATCTAAGCCAGAGACTGTTGTGAAGCCAGGAACAGAAGAAGGCAGCAAACCTCTTCCAACCCCAGTTTCTAAGACTCTTGATTCTCCATCCAAATCGAGGCAACTTTCTCCCGAGCCAAAGCTCGATGATCTGAAATCTAAGCCAGAGACTGTTGTGAAGCCAGGAACAGAAGAAGGCAGCAAACCTCTTCCAACCCCAGTTTCTAAGACTCTTGATTCTCCATCCAAATCGAGGCAACCGTCTCCCGAGCCCGAGCTCGATGATCTAAAACCTAAGCCGGAGACTATTGTGAAGCCGGGAACAGAAGAAGGCAGCAAACCTCTTCCAACCCCAGTTTCTAAGACTCTTGATTCTCCATCCAAATCGAGGCAACCGTCTCCCGAGCCCGAGCTCGATGATCTAAAACCTAAGCCAGAGACTATTGTGAAGCCGGGAACAGAAGAAGGCAGCAAACCTCTTCCAACCCCAGTTTCTAAGACTCTTGATTCTCCATCCAAATCGAGGCAACTTTCTCCCGAGCCAAAGCTCGATGATCTGAAATCTAAGCCAGAGACTGTTGTAATGCCGGGAACAGAAGAAGGCAGCAAACCTCTTCCAACCCCAGTTTCTAAGACTCTTGATTCTCCATCCAAATCGAGGCAACCGTCTCCCGAGCCCGAGCTCGATGATCTAAAACCTAAGCCAGAGACTATTGTGAAGCCGGGAACAGAAGAAGGCAGCAAAACTCTTCCAACCCCAATTTCTAAGACTCTTGATTCTCCATCCAAATCGAGGCAACTTTCTCCCGAGCCAAAGCTCGATGATCTGAAATCTAAGCCAGAGACTGTTGTAATGCCGGGAACAGAAGAAGGCAGCAAACCTCTTCCAACCCCAGTTTCTAAGACTCTTGATTTTCCATCCAAATCGAGGCAACCGTCTCCCGAGCCAGAGCTCGATGATCTAAAACCTAAGCCAGAGACTATTGTGAAGCCGGGAACAGAAGAAGGCAGCAAACCTCTTCCAACCCCAGTTTCTAAGACTCTTGATTCTCCAATCAAATCGAGGCAACTTTCTCCCGAGCCAAAGCTCGATGATCTGAAATCTAAGCCAGAGACTGTTGTGAAGCCAGGAACAGAAGAAGGCAGCAAACCTCTTCCAACCCCAGTTTCTAAGACTCTTGATTCTTCATCCAAATCGAGGCAACCGTCTCCCGAGCCCGAGCTCGATGATCTAAAACCTAAGCCAGAGACTATTGTGAAGCCAGGAACAGAAGAAGGCAGCAAACCTCTTCCAACCCCAGTTTCTAAGACTCTTGATTCTCCATCCAAATCGAGGCAACTTTCTCCCGAGCCAAAGCTCGATGATCTAAAATCTAAGCCAGAGACTGTTGTGAAGCCAGGAACAGAAGAAGGCAGCAAACCTCTTCCAACCCCAGTTTCTAAGACTCTTGATTCTCCATCCAAATCGAGGCAACTTTCTCCCGAGCCAAAGCTCGATGATCTGAAATCTAAGCCAGTGACTGTTGTAATGCCGGGAACAGAAGAAGGCAGCAAACCTCTTCTAACCCCAGTTTCTAAGACTCTTGATTCTCCATCCAAATCGAGGCAACCGTCTCCCGAGCCCGACCTCGATGATCTAAAATCTAAGCCAGAGACAATTGTGAAGCCGGGAACAGAAGAAGGCAGCAAACCTCTTCCAACCCCAGTTTCTAAGACTCTTGATTCTCCATCCAAATCGAGGCAACTTTCTCCCGAGCCAAAGCTCGATGATCTGAAATCTAAGCCAGAGACTGTTGTGAAGCCAGGAACAGAAGAAGGCAGTAAACCTCTTCCAACCCCAGTTTCTAAGACCCTTGATTCTCCATCCAAATCGAGGCAACCGTCTCCCGAGCCCGAGCTCGATGATCTAAAACGTAAGCCAGAGACTATTGTGAAGCCGGGAACAGAAGAAGACAGCAAACCTCTTCCAACCCCAGTTTCTAAGACTCTTGATTCTCCATACAAATCGAGGCAACTTTCTCCCGAGCCAAAGCTCGATGATCTGAAATCTAAGCCAGAGACTGTTGTGAAGCCAGGAACAGAAGAAGGCAGCAAACCTCTTCCAACCCCAGTTTCTAAGACCCTTGATTCTCCATCCAAATCGAGGCAACCGTCTCCCGAGCCCGAGCTCGATGATCTAAAACGTAAGCCAGAGACTATTGTGAAGCCGGGAACAGAAGAAGACAGCAAACCTCTTCCAACCCCAGTTTCTAAGACTCTTGATTCTCCATCCAAATCGAGGCAACTTTCTCCCGAGCCAAAGCTCGATGATCTGAAATCTAAGCCAGAGACTGTTGTGAAGCCAGGAACAGAAGAAGGCAGCAAACCTCTTCCAACCCCAGTTTCTAAGACTCTTGATTCTCCATCCAAATCGAGGCAACTTTCTCCCGAGCCAAAGCTCGATGATCTGAAATCTAAGCCAGAGACTGTTGTGAAGCCAGGAACAGAAGAAGGCAGCAAACCTCTTCCAACCCCAGTTTCTAAGACTCTTGATTCTCCATCCAAATCGAGGCAACCGTCTCCCGAGCCCGAGCTCGATGATCTAAAACCTAAGCCGGAGACTATTGTGAAGCCGGGAACAGAAGAAGGCAGCAAACCTCTTCCAACCCCAGTTTCTAAGACTCTTGATTCTCCATCCAAATCGAGGCAACCGTCTCCCGAGCCCGAGCTCGATGAACTAAAACCTAAGCCAGAGACTATTGTGAAGCCGGGAACAGAAGAAGGCAGCAAACCTCTTCCAACCCCAGTTTCTAAGACTCTTGATTCTCCATCCAAATCGAGGCAACTTTCTCCCGAGCCAAAGCTCGATGATCTGAAATCTAAGCCAGAGACTGTTGTAATGCCGGGAACAGAAGAAGGCAGCAAACCTCTTCCAACCCCAGTTTCTAAGACTCTTGATTCTCCATCCAAATCGAGGCAACCGTCTCCCGAGCCCGAGCTCGATGATCTAAAACCTAAGCCAGAGACTATTGTGAAGCCGGGAACAGAAGAAGGCAGCAAACCTCTTCCAACCCCAATTTCTAAGACTCTTGATTCTCCATCCAAATCGAGGCAACTTTCTCCCGAGCCAAAGCTCGATGATCTGAAATCTAAGCCAGAGACTGTTGTAATGCCGGGAACAGAAGAAGGCAGCAAACCTCTTCCAACCCCAGTTTCTAAGACTCTTGATTTTCCATCCAAATCGAGGCAACCGTCTCCCGAGCCCGAGCTCGATGATCTAAAACCTAAGCCAGAGACTATTGTGAAGCCGGGAACAGAAGAAGGCAGCAAACCTCTTCCAACCCCAGTTTCTAAGACTCTTGATTCTCCAATCAAATCGAGGCAACTTTCTCCCGAGCCAAAGCTCGATGATCTGAAATCTAAGCCAGAGACTGTTGTGAAGCCAGGAACAGAAGAAGGCAGCAAACCTCTTCCAACCCCAGTTTCTAAGACTCTTGATTCTCCATCCAAATCGAGGCAACCGTCTCCCGAGCCCGAGCTCGATGATCTAAAACCTAAGCCAGAGACTATTGTGAAGCCAGGAACAGAAGAAGGCAGCAAACCTCTTCCAACCCCAGTTTCTAAGACTCTTGATTCTCCATCCAAATCGAGGCAACTTTCTCCCGAGCCAAAGCTCGATGATCTGAAATCTAAGCCAGAGACTGTTGTGAAGCCAGGAACAGAAGAAGGCAGCAAACCTCTTCCAACCCCAGTTTCTAAGACTCTTGATTCTCCATCCAAATCGAGGCAACTTTCTCCCGAGCAAAAGCTCGATTATCTGAAATCTAAGCCAGTGACTGTTGTAATGCCGGGAACAGAAGAAGGCAGCAAACCTCTTCTAACCCCAGTTTCTAAGACTCTTGATTCTCCATCCAAATCGAGGCAACCGTCTCCCGAGCCCGAGCTCGATGATCTAAAATCTAAGCCAGAGACTATTGTGAAGCCGGGAACAGAAGAAGGCAACAAACCTCTTCCAACCCCAGTTTCTAAGACTCTTGATTCTCCATCCAAATCGAGGCAACTTTCTCCCGAGCCAAAGCTCGATGATCTGAAATCTAAGCCAGAGACTGTTGTGAAGCCAGGAACAGAAGAAGGCAGCAAACCTCTTCCAACCCCAGTTTCTAAGACCCTTGATTCTCCATCCAAATCGAGGCAACCGTCTCCCGAGCCCGAGCTCGATGATCTAAAACGTAAGCCAGAGACTATTGTGAAGCCGGGAACAGAAGAAGACAGCAAACCTCTTCCAACCCCAGTTTCTAAGACTCTTGATTCTCCATCCAAATCGAGGCAACTTTCTCCCGAGCCAAAGCTCGATGATCTGAAATCTAAGCCAGAGACTGTTGTGAAGCCAGGAACAGAAGAAGGCAGCAAACCTCTTCCAACCCCAGTTTCTAAGACTCTTGATTCTCCATCCAAATCGAGGCAACTTTCTCCCGAGCCAAAGCTCGATGATCTGAAATCTAAGCCAGAGACTGTTGTGAAGCCAGGAACAGAAGAAGGCAGCAAACCTCTTCCAACCCCAGTTTCTAAGACTCTTGATTCTCCATCCAAATCGAGGCAACCGTCTCCCGAGCCCGAGCTCGATGATCTAAAACCTAAGCCAGAGACTATTGTTAAGCCGGGAACAGAAGAAGGCAGCAAACCTCTTCCAACCCCAGTTTCTAAGACTCTTGATTCTCCATCCAAATCGAGGCAACCGTCTCCCGAGCCCGAGCTCGATGAACTAAAACCTAAGCCAGAGACTATTGTGAAGCCGGGAACAGAAGAAGGCAGCAAACCTCTTCCAACCCCAGTTTCTAAGACTCTTGATTCTCCATCCAAATCGAGGCAACTTTCTCCCGAGCCAAAGCTCGATGATCTGAAATCTAAGCCAGAGACTGTTGTGAAGCCAGAAACAGAAGAAGGCAGCAAACCTCTTCCAACCCCAGTTTCTAAGACTCTTGATTCTCCATCCAAATCGAGGCAACCGTCTCCCGAGCCCGAGCTCGATGATCTAAAACCTAAGCCAGAGACTATTGTGAAGCCGGGAACAGAAGAAGGCAGCAAACCTCTTCCAACCCCAGTTTCTAAGACTCTTGATTCTCCATCCAAATCGAAGAAACTTTCTCCCAAGCCAAAGCTCGATGATCTGAAATCTAAGCCAGAGACTGTTGTGAAGCCAGGAACAGAAGAAGGCAGCAAACCTCTTCCAACCCCAGTTTCTAACACTCTTGATTCTCCATCCAAATCGAGGCAACCGTCTCCCGAGCCCGAGCTCGATGATCTAAAACCTAAGCCAGAGACTATTGTGAAGCCGGGAACAGAAGAAGGCAGCAAACCTCTTCCAACCCCAGTTTCTAAGACTCTTGATTCTCCATCCAAATCGAAGCAACTTTCTCCCGAGCCAAAGCTCGATGATCTGAAATCTAAGCCAGAGACTGTTGTGAAGCCAGGAACAGAAGAAGGCAGCAAACCTCTTCCAACCTCAGTTTCTAAGACTCTTGATTCTCCATCCAAATCGAGGCAACCGTCTCCCGAGCCCGAGCTCGATGATCTAAAACCTAAGCCAGAGACTATTGTGAAGCCGGGAACAGAAGAAGGCAGCAAACCTCTTCCAACCCCAGTTTCTAAGACTCTTGATTCTCCATCCAAATCGAGGCAACTTTCTCCCGAGCCAAAGCTCGATGATCTGAAATCTAAGCCAGAGACTGTTGTGAAGCCAGGAACAGAAGAAGGCAGCAAACCTCTTCCAACCCCAGTTTCTAAGACTCTTGATTCTCCATCCAAATCGAGGCAACCGTCTCCCGAGCCCGAGCTCGATGATCTAAAACCTAAGCCAGAGACTATTGTGAAGCCGGGAACAGAAGAAGGCAGCAAACCTCTTCCAACCCCAGTTTCTAAGACTCTTGATTCTCCAACCAAATCGAGGCAACTTTCTCCCGAGCCAAAGCTCGATGATCTGAAATCTAAGCCAGAGACTGTTGTGAAGCCAGGAACAGAAGAAGGCAGCAAACCTCTTCCAACCCCAGTTTCTAGGACTCTTGATTCTCCATCCAAATCGAGGCAACCGTCTCCCGAGCCCGAGCTCGATGATCTAAAACCTAAGCCAGAGACTATTGTGAAGCCGGGAACAGAAGAAGGCAGCAAACCTCTTCCAACTCCAGTTTCTAAGACTCTTGATTCTCCATCCAAATCGAGGCAACTTTCTCCCGAGCCAAAGCTCGATGATCTGAAATCTAAGCCAGAGACTGTTGTGAAGCCAGGAACAGAAGAAGGCAGCAAACCTCTTCAAACCCCAGTTTCTAAGACTCTTGATTCTCCATCCAAATCGAGGCAACTTTCTCCCGAGCCAAAGCTCGATGATCTGAAATCTAAGCCAGAGACTGTTGTGAAGCCAGGAACAGAAGAAGGCAGCAAACCTCTTCAAACCCCAGTTTCTAAGACTCTTGATTCTCCATCCAAATCGAGGCAACCGTCTCCCGAGCCCGAGCTCGATGATCTAAAACCTAAGCCAGAGACTATTGTGAAGCCTGGAACAGAAGAAAGCAGCAAACCTCTTCCGACCCCAGTTTCTAAGACTCTTGATTCTCCATCCAAATCGAGGCAACTTCCTCCCGAGCCAAAGCTCGATGATCTGAAATCTAAGCCAGAGACTGTTGTAATGCCGGGAACAGAGGATAGCAGCAAACCTCTTCCAACCCCAGATTCTAAAACTCTTGATTCTCCATCCAAATCGAGGCAACCGTCTCCCGAGCCCAAGCTCAATGATCTAAAATCTAAGCCGGAGACTATTGTGAAGCCGGGAACAAAAGAAGGCAGCAAACCTCTTCCAACCCCAGTTTCTAAGACTCTTGATTCTCGATCCAAATCGAGGCAACTTTCTCCCGAGCCGAAGCGCGATGATCTGAAATCTAAGCCAGAGACTGTTGTAATGCCGGGAACAGAGGATAGCAGCAAACCTCTTCCAACCCCATATTGTAAAACTTTTGATTCTCCATCCAAATCGAGGCAACCGTCTCCCGAGCCCAAGCTCGATGATCTGAAATCTAACCCAGAGACAGTTGTAATGCCGGGAACAGAGGGTAGCAGCAAACCTCTTCCAACCCCAGATTCTAAAACTCTTGATTCTCTATCCAAATCGAGGCAACCGTCTCCCGAGCCCAAGCTCTATGATCTAAAATCTAAGCCAGAGACTATTGTGAAGCCGGGAACAGAAGAAGGCAGCAAACCTCTTCCAACCCCAGTTTCTAAGACTCTTGATTCTCCATCCAAATCGAGGCAACTTTCTCCCGAGCCAAAGCTCGATGATCTGAAATCTAAGCCAGAGACTATTGTAATGCCGGGAACAGAGGGTAGCAGCAAACCTCTTCCAACCCCAGATTCTAAAACTCTTGATTCTCCATCCAAATCGAGGCAACCGTCTCCCGACTCCAAGCTCGATGATCTAAAATCTAAGCCAGAGACTATTGTGAAGCCGGGAACAGAAGAAGGCAGCAAACCTCTTCCAACCCCAGTTTCTAAGACTCTTGATTCTCCATCCAAATCGAGGAAACCTTCTCCCGAGCCAAAGCTCGTTGATCTGGAATTGAAGCCAGAGACAGTTGTAATACCGGGAACAGAGGATAGCAGGAAACCTCTTCCAACCCCATATTCTAAAACTATTTATTCTCCATCCAAATCGAGGCAACCTTCTCCCGAGCCAAAGCTCGATTATCTGAAATCTAAGCCAGAGACTATTGTAAAGCCGGGAACAGAGGATAGTATGAAACATCTTCCAACAGCAGTTCCTAAAACTCTTGAATCTCCTTCCGATTCTAGTCAACCTTCTCTAAAGGCAAAGCTCGATAATCTGAAATCAAAACCGCAGGCAATTGTTAATCCGGGAACTGAAGAAGACAGTAGACTTGTTGATTCGCTTTCTGATTCCATAGAACCGTCACATGATTCTTTATCTGATGAAGATTCTCTTGTTACCGACAGCCTTGATTCTTCGGATGATAAAGAACAAAGAGATTCATGTTTTGAACATTCGGTAGGAGTAAACAAACAAATAGACGAGGAGTTGTCAAACGCAGACTCACTTGAAAATCTTGCTAGTAATTATGAAAAAGGAACTACTGAAAAACGTATCGGTTTGTCTATAGTTACCTCAACAATTTCAAAAAAGGTCCTTCACGAGCAAATTATATCTGGATCACACTTTGATGAGAGGTGTCAGAAACCTATTTCAAATTTTCCAGTTGATTCTTCAGACTTCATTGCTGAAAGTTTGATTGTAAAAAGTCATGAAGACCCGGAAGAGACTAACGATAGTCAGTTAATTCCAGTGTCAGTTATTGCTCCATTAGAAGCGGTTGCTGTGTTAACAGAACATCCCTCCTCCGTTGTAAAAGAAGAAACTATTTTGAAAAATAATCCTGGAGCCTCTGTTATTTCGAAGGTAACAGAGTGTTATGAAGAAGTAAAAAGCCATCAATCCGTAAAGCTTAGTATTTCTCAGTCGATTACTGATGTGCCTCTGGCGGAGAAACCCAAGTCCATGGTTATGGCAAAACCACCAGCCATCTCGAATGTCGAGAAACAAACTTCGGTGGATGTCTTGAAGACTCAGAATTATGAATCTTCAATTTCTGTTATTAAAAAACAGTTCCTCGAGGAAACTTCAGCTAAGGTTTCTACAGATAGTGATTCGCTTGAAGAACTTTCTACTGGGCCTTTAACGCAACACCCAGAAAATATTGCAACATGTTCGCCTGACCGAAATATGTATTCAAAGTTGTCATCTGATTCGGCGTCTTTTTCAAAAGTTACTACTACGGCTCTTAAAGAAGAAAGCGTTCTATCATCATCTCCTAAATACTTTGAAGGAAAGGACAGTAAATCACCATCTGAATCACCAGAATCTTCCACTGATAGGCAAACGCCAACTACAGAAGAATACAGACCTGTCGTTCCCATTGAATTCGAAAGCTCTGTTCTGCCCATTTTGTCTGTTGATTTACCATGCGGATCGTCCAATATATCTCGCCATAGGGAGCGATCAGTGTCGCAGAAATCTGATCTATCGTCTACTCCCATCCCTACGACAAGTGTTACTGACCAAAAACTGTCCACAACTACTACTCAAGAAAATTTGGAAATTCTTCCCCCAAAATCTGGCGATTTTAGAAAGGAAGGACCTGTATCATCCAAACTAAGAGCTAAAACAACGAGCGTTAAGAAGCCGTCAACCTTGAAATACAGTTCTCCAATTACTTCACATATTTCAACTACCGTCTCGAGAAGCGAATTTTTGGAAAACGGTCTGCTTAAGGATAAGACAATATCCCAACATAAATCTGAAAAGAAGTTTGAAACGAAACCAAAGAAGGAAAATAGAGTGCCTATGGCTAAGCATGCTTCAGTCGAAGTGAAGCGGTCACACGTCGATAAATCTGTCGAAGATTTAGTGAAAGTTACAAGGGAAGCAAAGACAAAGCAGTCATCCGTGAAGTATGATTACTCCATACATGAAATATTCGGATCTCAAAAGCAAGTGACTCAGAAGCAACCAGTTAAACTGATACAAGCAAAACAAACAAGGTCGAAGGCGAAGCCAAGTGCTCAAGATGTCCAAAGAGTCAGGACTGTATCAACGAGCAGCAAAGCTTCAGATATGTCTCCTTCTCCGAAGCCGATCCAAAAGTCTATTGAGCATAACAAAACAATGAGAACTACTAAGTTACAGTCACAGAGCCAAACAAACTATGCCAGGCAAATCAGCGAAAGGAAAACCACTATAACCGTAGTAAAGAAACCCGACACAAGCTACTCATCTGGCAGCCCTAAGAAAATAAAAGCCAAGCCAGCCAAACATCCAGACATCAAATCACTGTCTCAGGAAGTCGATAACAAGTTTGTAGCTGATCCTACTCGAACAATTTCACCAATAACACGAAAATACGGGTACATGCAGTCTACTGTCTCCAGAAATATGAAGCTTGGAAAGCAAGTAGAATTGCTCGAACAGAAGATTGAGCAGAAGCAAGAGCTGGGCGAAGAGCGAATTTCGCGTCCAAAGTCCCGTGAGCGTAGTCTAACTCCACACAGTGATCTAGTTGAAAAACGCTCCCCTACCAAGCATAAGCAGACTCACTCTTCCACCATGAAGGTATTCAAATCCTTCACTAGTGTAACGACCACCAAAGAACACAAATCCCAAATCAAAACTATGATTTCGACAACTAAATCGTCTCTCAAATCTCAACCGGAACGCACCAGTGAATCAAAAATAAAGAAAATTGATCAAACTTCGTCGACGACAGATCCCAGAAAACCGAAGACACAACGATTCGCAGACAAAAAGTTAACAACTAGCAAAGTCGTACTAAGTAAAACTCAGAAGAGCCTTGAGAATATGTCCAGAATGACTGGAAAAACTACTACAATCGAGAAACCTACACTGCCACGAAAACTTCAATCTCAACCCAGCCTTAAGTCCAGCAAGGATCAATCGCATCTAATCAAGAAGTCACGACCCGATAATCGCAAATCGTTTCTGACCAGTCGCGCAACCTTCGAATTGAAAGAAACGAAGAAAGCCAAAGAAGTTCAGAACGCCCGCATCCAGGATATTCGTACGACCGAGACATCTGTGCGATGCCAGTCAGCCATGCAGTACGCCAGCCCGGACTCTCTGACCACATCCGCCATGACTAGAAGCCGTAGCGTCATCAAAAAAGAGCCATCCTCGCTTCCGTCCAGTCCAAGTAAACTACATAAAACCAAATCTGAAAATGGTACAAAACTGATTACAAGTGAAGTTTTTACTAGAACCATAGATTCATCTAAGTCGATCGAAGTTATTTATAGACAGCCGCTAGGAACAAACGAACTAATTAGAAAAGCAAACGAGTACAAATACAATGATTTCGATGTCAGTTTTATTGACACTACAGATTCTAGTTTATCCGATTCCATTGCACTGCCATCATCTTCATCCGATCACGATTTTGAGTTTAAGCGAAGACGTTCGGTTAGTCCGGCGTCGCCGAAACCCACCAAACGGCCTCTCCATTTAATCGAGGAGAAAATCAAGAAAACCGATACTTTCTTGCGTGCCACCATCGAGGATCACGACGAAACCTTAACTTGTATTCAAGAAGCGGGCACTAGTAGTTTTATTATGAGCAGTACTAGCCAATTGGTTCCGGAATCTTACAAACTGCCAAAATCACCAAATTTAGTTCCACTAAAAGCTAGTTCACCAACGCTACTACGCGATAGACACACCTTACCGTACAGTCCTCTTAACCAAGCAGGTAATTTATTAAAATGATGTCCTTCACAGGTTTGCAGAGCGAGCGCAAGAAATGATACTGGCACTTAATGATAAATTTTGTTTGTTTGTTTTCTTTACACTAAATTTAATATGAATGTTAGATAAATATTTTAGTGTTTAACAATATGATTGGTATCCTTCTAGGGATTTAATTTTAGTTAATGTTTCAACTTGCCAAACTAAATTTTCTAGGAAACTTTGAACAATAATCTCCATATATTCTGAAGTAACGCGGCGAGGATAAATTTCGATGCGAACAATATAACTTATTTATGAAAATAAATAATTAAAATTATCGATTCAGACTTTTCACAGTACATATATTCTACCTCTCTAATACCTCCCAGATAAACAAAACAACGAAAAGGACTATTTTTATTCTACATCGGCAATCTGTTATACTATTAATTATCAAGGTTCTTAGCAATTATTTCAAGCAATCAATCAAATTCCTGTCAAGACCCCCCACAGGGTCATAGGACAGAAACAGTTCCCTTCCACAAGGCGCGCTCCTGTGCATCGGCTTTTAGTTGTCGCCTGGACTTGCCCATTTCACTGGCTCATTTCCAAGTATTACATGGTCAACCAACCCGACGACTTCCTTGTGGATTATAATCTTGAGCTTGTTTGGCGATATTTCGCTCTCATTTCCTGAAAGTTTGACCGATCCACTGCCAGTTCTACTTCCGAATCGCAACTCTATCCATTTGCATTCCAAATTTTGTCGTTCGAGATCACTTCAGAATCAGTAGCGGCTCGTCAGGTGAAGCACATCAGGTGGTGCCTCAGCTGCCAGAACATTTTCGATCAATTGAACCTGACATTCCTAGTACGATTAATCTTTGCATATTCAATTATCGTTTTAGATTATTCTCATGTCAGCGATACGCCTCTGTTACCTTTAGCTTTTGCTTTTGATCGGACGATGTCGACGTCATGAAAAGCGAATGATCTGAGGCGCAAATTTCATCGCCTAACTATTGTATTGTTTGTGTTCTTTGTCGTTTTCGGTTGTAGAGTAGTGTTCTTAATTTTGAGAGCTTCCTAAACTGAGTCAAAAAGTGACGAGAGGATAATATTTTAATTTATTTTTCGATTTAGTTTTTTACGAGGGTAAGCCAATTATTATCCGCAATGTACTTATAAATTGTATTGCAATACAGATAGGAAACTTACATGTACATTATTTTTCAACATAGTCCCCTTGGTTTTCAACGCACTTGGTCCATCTTTGCACAAGCGTCCTGATGCCCTCATAAAAGAAGGTTTTCAGTTGAGCTGCGAACCAGGAATGCATCGCTTCTTTCACTGTTTCGTCCTAGGCCCCTTAATGCTTTGAGTGGACCAAACAAGTGGTAGTCAGAAGGGACAAGATCAGAACTATACGGAGGATGAGTCAGTACTTCAAATTTGATTTTCTGGAGCGTTTCAGCAGTGTGGGCAGCAGTATGTGGACGGGCATTGCCGTGCAACAACACATCACCTTTTGACAGCAGTCCTCGGCGTTTGCTTCGAATTGCAGGCTTCAACTTGTCAGTAAGTATTTCACTGTAACGCGCACTGTTTATTGTGGTGCCGCTTTCCTGATAATGTTCCAGTATTACGCCTTGTAAATCCAAAAAACTGTAAGCGTCAGCTTTCCTGCGGATGGTTGGCTTTTGAAATTTTTCTTGCAGGGCGAATTTGGATGTTTCCATTCCCTACTTTGCCGTTTACCCTCCGGCTTGTAATCCAATTTTCGTCACCAGTAACAATTCTGTCTAAGAAGATGTCACGTTCGTTACCATAGCGATCGAAATGTATTTGGCAGATGTCTAAGAGCGTTTGTTTATGCAACTCTGTGAGTTGTTTTGGGACCCATCTTGCATAGACTTTATGAAACCCAAGTCTGATATGAATGATTTCAGCAAAGCTCTTCGACAGCTCTTCTCTATGAAAGACGCGACACCTTGCATCTTTCTAAGATTCTTTAATCATAGCTATGATCTTATCTGGAATACCTCTATTACGGAGAGCATTCCATGTGCAATCTCGCTGAACGTTGTCGCAAGCCTTCTCGAAATCCACAAACATGAGATATAGTGGCGAACCCATTTCGGCAGACTGCTCCCATATTACCCGTTGGATATTTTTGTAGTCTATACAAGACGACCCTTTACGGAATCCAGTCTGATAGACTTCGCGAGTGCTCTTCACAATATCACTAATCCTATTGAGATTACCGTACCCACTATTTTCAATACGGCAGTATGTAGACATATACTTGCCATACCCAATGGTCGCCAATCATCGTGATTTTCATAATGATGCCCTCGTTTCTCAATAAAGGAGTTGGAGGACTACTTAAGCTGTCTTTTCCGGATCAGCTTTGCGGAGTTCGGTTGGTAGTCCGTCTATACCTCATTATTTTTTTAACCATCCGAATTTCGTCGATTATCTCTCAGATTTGGTGTTCCTGTATTTTTATATTCTAAGCTCGGGTGACTGATGGATGATCCTACTTCAACATAATGGCAACGAACAAGATTGATAGTGACTTCGTAAACAAAAAATTAACCTTAGAGCATATAATCTGCGATAAAATCGACCGAAACTATACGTGGAACAAGTCCTTGAAAATTATTACCACCTGTAACTTGATGAGCAGCTCACATGCATACATATCCACGATTTTTACTTTATTATTCTAATAAGAAGGTGTCATCGACACAGAAAAAACAAATTGCTACCCTGAAATTTTGTTTTTTTCGCGTTTCATGACTAAATTAGCCTAAAAGTGCAGAAAAAAAAGTCTGGCCGTACGCCGTACATATGGACTCATATATTCGAGATCGTTAAAAATTCAAAGTTCATTTTTATGTGCATTGTAGAGTGGGTAGTTGAGCACTATTACCTAAATTTTGGGGGAGTGGAGTGAAAGAGGGAAGCTGTGGGACGGTTAAGGTCGAAAACTATGCTTGCTAAAATCTCCACTACGTACAGATAGAAAGCTTAAATTCGATATTCGGGTATATTCATTTAAGGGGAGGAAAGGAAAAAAAATTTAATTTTTTTATCCAGTGGGGTACAAGAGGGGGGACCAAAAACCATTTTTCGGCCAATTTTTTTTTTTTTTTCAAATAATTTTATCTTCGAAAATACTTCACACAATAACTCCATATTTTAAAAGCAATTAAGGGGCACATATATTAATCATCATCAACTTAGTGATATGCCAATACTGACCCTTCCCTTTGGTCAGGGAGTGCAAAGAAAAACACTTAAATATTAATATCTCGACTATCTCTCAAGCTATGTAATTGAAACTTGAAATATATATTAAGCTATACTAACAAGCCCAATCATGTGATACTCAATATGAAAGAGAAATTTTTTGATTTAAAAAATTTGTAGGGGAAGTGGTAGACAGGATGACGACATTGAACTAATTTTTTTACATCACGCTAGAGTTGATATCAAAATGCTTTATTCAAAATTTGGGATTCAAAAATTTAATAGGTACTGAGAGAATTCTTCTTCTACTTCTACAATGGCGCTACAGCCCAAATCGGACCTTGGCCTCCTGACATTCAGGTTCCTTAACATTTTTCATTACTAATTGTGAAAGAGTTGTTAGCCCTTCGCACAACCCTCTATCTACCAAATTTTTCATTTTCGTAGATTGAGGTGACCAAGGTATATCCAAGCAGGCAATGTGCTGGAATTATATATTGCGTCGACCGGGATTTTGAACTCACGAACTTTGCATTATAAAACATGCTACCCACTAGGCTACACCCTATTTACTGAGAGAATTAGTGAATTGGATTTAGTAAAATTTTCCAGTTTGTATGGGAGGTGGTAGAAGAAGGGGCGAATTCTTAATGACTTTTTCATAAATAAGTACAAACATCATGCTTTTAATATGTTTTAAATTAGATATCAGCAGCATTCATACTTTTCAGGGAAATCGACCTTTTGTAAAATTGTGTCAGATTGTATCTGTGGTAGAAGAATTGAAGGTAATGGTCACATTTTTTTTTGGTCTTACTAATCTATATAAATATAATTGTAGTGTCTGTCTGTCTGTCTGTCTGTCTGTCTTTCCGGCTTTCACGCGAAAACGGCTGCACCGATTGCAATGAAACTTTCACAGATTATTAGCTCTGCCTCTGGGAGTAATCTGCTTTAGGTTTTATTTTTCTCCCCTCACGCCTTCTACCCCCCCCATACAAAGTGACTCATTTTCAAAAACTTATAATAATCAAATTTTCATGGAAACTATAAAAGCTATTAATTTGTAATTTGAAATATATTATTTCTATTATAAATGCCATCTTTAAGTATATAAATAGTTTGAATCCCCCAACTCCTTCCACCACCTCCCATACAAACTAAACTTTTTAATGAAATACTATACTACAATTTTCTCAGTACGTATAACTTTGATCGATCTAAGATTTTGTATTAAATCTTTAATTAGCATTGTTATCAATGTCAAGAAAAAACTAACCAATTAGGTTTACTCCTTCTACCCCCTCCCATACAATGTGGCACAATTCCACGACTTTGCAAAAACTCGATTTTCTTGAAAAGTGTTAATCTAACTAATCTAAAATTTAAAACACATCAATTGTATGGTGATTATAGTTGTTTCTAGAAAAATTACCAAAAACCCTCCACTCCTTCTACCACCTCCCATACAAACTGCACTTTTTCATGAAATACTCTAAACCAATTTTCTCAGTACGTATAAATTTGATCGAGCTAGAATTTTCTGATAAATCCTTAATTTGTATTATTATTATTATCGGGAAAAATTAACCGATTAGCTCCACTCATTCTACCCCCTCCCATACAATCTGACATAAATCCACTACTTTGCGAAAATTCGATTTTCTTGAAAAGTGTGAATGTTACTGTTCTGAAATATAAAATATATCAATTTAATGATAATTGTAGTTGCTTCTCAAAATATAACTAAAGACCCTCCACTCCTTGCACCACCTCCTATACAAACTGCACTTTTTCATGAAATATTCTAAACCAATTTTCTCAGTCCGCATAGCTTTGATCAAGCTGGAGTTTTGTACTAAGCCTTCAATTAGCATAGTTATTATTATCGGGAAAAATTAACCGATTAGCTTTACTCCTTCTTCCCCCTCCCATACAATGTGGCACAATTTCACGATTTTGCAAAAACTCGATTTTCTTGAAAAGTGTGAATCCAACTGATCTAAAATTTTAAAGATATCAATTGCATGGTGATGATAGTTGTATCTAGAAAAATTACCAAAAACCCCCCACTCCTTCTACCACCTCCCATACAAAGTGCACAATTCACTAAATCCAATGCACTAAGTTTCTCAAGTTACCTATTCAGTTTTTCAAGCTTAAATTTGGTGCAAAATATTTTTATAGCTACTCTAGCATGGTGTGAAAAAAATTAATTTAGTACTGTCATCCCTTCTATCACTCCCCACACAAAAATTCTTAAGATTACAAAAATTTCGATTTCATCGGTAGTATCATATAATGGGGCTTTACGCACAATCGAAGTCCTGTTATGTTTTTAAGCTTAATGTCATTTTATTTGGGCTCTTTCAATTAACACAAGCTACAACTATTCACATGTCCTTAACACGTATACATATGATCTCGATTCACGGGTTTGATTTGATCACGAGCCTCTCCTATTCAAATGCGAGTATCATGCTATCATTCTTAATAATTTATGGTTCTGACTCCAACAAAATATAAAACATTGTGTTCAAAGAGCCATTAAAGTAAGCGGATTATATATCCCATATAATGTATTACTAACTACATTCTCAAAAATTGCTTATTAATGCGATTTTTATGCGGACGAAGTCGCGGGCGTTTGCTAGTTCTAAATAAATATTTAGTGCATAATTTCGGTTCAATAATTTTTGTACGTACTAGATAAATTTGTTTATAGTATTTCTTGAGAAATTGCAGTTTGTACAGGAGGTGGTGAAACGAGGGGCAGAACTCAAAAAATTTTGATACAGTAAATTGAAATCATTATAAAAGTAATACATTCCAAATTTCAGATCAATAGCTTTTAATCTTTTCGCGGAAATCCGTTTATTGTAGAATTGCGAAACTGTGCCATTTTGCATGGGAGGGGGTAGAAGGGGTGTAGCTAACCGTTTATTTTTTTTAGTCTTACTAACAATTTTAAATAAATATTTACTGCACAATTTCAGCTCGATAAATTTTATACGCACTGATTGCCTTAGAGTATTTCGTGAAAAAGTGCAGTTTATATGGGAGGTGACGGAAGGAGGAGAAGGACACGCATAATTTTTGTACGATAGATTGCAATCATCATAAAATTAATATATTCTGAATTTCATATCCGTAGCTTGTATACTTTTCGAGTAAATCCGTTTATTGTCAAATTGCGAAATTGTGTCATACTGTATGAGAGGTGGTAGAAGCGGTGGAGCGATTTGGTCCATTCACGAACTTGACCTTACTTTTTTGCCATAAACGACGTGTGCAAAATTTGAGCTTTCTAGCTCAACGTTTTCTTAAGGTAAAGAGCGAACGGACAGATGGACGGACAGATGGACGGACAGACAAACGGACATCTGGGTTTGAGTTTTTTGAGTGATTATATGAACTTCTGTATCATTTCTTTTTTTCACCGAGCATTATTTCTTAGCGTTACAAATTTTATAGCAAACTTACAATACTCTCAAATTTTATCTAGAGTATAATAATGCAATTAGACATAATAGTAGTGGGGGAAATGGGGAGCATTTAAAATATTATATACTTTCCTAAATTTCAAACCGTTGTACCTCAAAATCTAATGCAGATTGTATCAAATTGTTGAGCTATATGACATACAAAATTAATTTTTCCACCATTTTTAAGAAATCAATTAATACCAAACCCTTGAAAGCTATCAACTTGAAATTTCGCCCAAACATTTCAAACAAAGTTGAATCAAAAGTTTTGAAATTTCTATAGCCCTTCTACCCCCTCCCTTCTTCTTTTACAATGGCGCTACAGCCTAAATCAGACCTCCTGACATTCAGGTTCCTCAACATGCGCAAAACCCTCTTTCTACGAATTATTCATTTTCGTAGATTAAGATGACCAAGGTATATCCAAGCAGGTAATGTGCTGAAATTATATATTGCGTTGACCGGAATTCGAACTCACGACCTTCGCATTACAAGACCAACACGCTACCCACTAGGATACAACGTAGCTTCTACCCCCTTCTGTACAATTGATTTCGACTAATTTCAATAAATCAACTAAGAGACAACAAATTAAAAGCATACCACTTGAAATTTTGAACAAACAGCTTTCAAGAGAAACGAAAAAAAACTGCACTAACATTTTGCGCTTACCTCAACTCCTCCACTCCCTCTCGTACAATTGGATGGTTTCATTAATATAAAATACAGCGAATTTCATAGAAATTGTATGAAACTATGTCTATGAAACTAGCATTACATACAGAGGATTTTGAACGTGATTCATGCAATCAATACAGGAATTAATAACTTTAACAAACTCTTCACATAGCCCCCCTTTCCTCTTCAATATACTGCAGCTATAAATCGTAATCTCATTACTCTAAAACTGCTATTCACTTAATTTTCCCTATTCATCCTAACCTGCATATTGACTTCCCACGCATCCTCGATTTGTCCCAAGTACAATTAAGTTGTGCTCGACTTGTTGGCAGATTTTTTTTTATTCTAACAGATTTAAGGGACCCAGATATAACCACGTAAGCAGTGTGCGAGAATTATACGTCGGCCGAAACATTTAATCTGGTACTTCCATTTTATTCTCGTACGAAATTGAAAATTTTGTCAGCCCTTTCGTTCATACGCTCTTTTCGAAAACATACGAACGATTTGAAAAATACAAAGAAATTTGAGCAAGAGAACCGGTTACCTCCTCCCAACAACACTCTATCACGTGGAATAAATGATCTGAGCGAACCCTCCAGAAACTGCACGTATGATAAAAAGAGATAAGAGGCATAGATCGATATAGTTGTCTCTTACTTTAAATAGTATTCTTAAAAATTAGAAAAGAATGACGTAAAAAATCAGAAGAATTTTCATGAAAAACGAGTTATCATGTGAAATATAGGGACTGTTTGTTCCACCATAGTTGACGAACTACCTATTTTGGCCATAGACAGAAATTTTTCGCGTAAAAAATTGGCTGAGACCATTGCTATCTAAACTATAAGCTGGGCAGGACTGACGTAGCGGCCATCTTATTTAACTCCAGTGGGCATGACGTCATGGATTTCCCCATTTCATAGGACCACCACCTGTATTGTATTGTTGTACACTTTTGGCGCAAAAACGCGATTTACCCAAAACAACACAAAAACATAATTAAACCAAATCTTTTCTTTTTTCTTCTTTACGACGCTACACCCCAAATCGGGCTTTGGCCTCCTGAATGCTTTGCCTCCATCTATCTCGGTTCAGTCACCGCTTTCTCCAGTTTGAAAATCTTAGCAGTGATTTGCTGTCTGCGTCAATCGAATTCTCCCAGCGCTCTCATGGTTTTCCGAACGGTCATTGTCCGTTGACTTTCCCTTTTACTGTGCGTTTGGTAATTCTTCTTCGTCTTTTTCCTAGATTGCGTCATAATTTTTGTTTTATTTTCATTAATACGTAGTCCAACTTCCTTTGCTACCGAGTCAAGGTTTACAAATACTTCCTTAGCACTCTCCAGAGATCTTGCAAGGATATTTATATCGTCGGCATATGCTACGAGTTGTGTGGATTTGAAGCATAGTGTTCCCTTGGTGTCAACGGGAAGTTTCCGAACAACATATTCGAGTGTTAAGTTGAACAGCATTGGTGCGAGGCCGTCACCTTGTTTAAGGCCGTTGTCTGTTTTAAAACTGGAAGTCAGATCATTTTCTACTCTGACTTGTGACAAAGACTCAGTCATTGTCATTTTTGTCAGTCGGACCAGTTTCGGTGGGACTCCAAACTCCAACATGATTTTATACAGTACGCGCCTGTCGATACTGTCGTATGCTTGCTTGAAATCAACAAATATCTGGTGCACATCAATATTATATTCCCAGCACTTTTCCAGCACCTATTTAAGTGAGAATATCTGGTCCGTGATCGAGCGTCCAGCTCTAAATCCGCCTTGGTATTCACCAATTACTTTGTCAGCATAGGGCTTAATTCTCTTTTCTGGAATTTTCGTCAAGATCTTATAAGACGTACACAACAGAGATATTCCTCGGTAGTTTTCGCAGCACAGTTTGTCACCATTTTTATAAATTGGACATATGATGCTCTTGCGCCAATCTTCAGGAAGTATTTCCTGCGTCCATATGTCCGTGACTAATCTATGTAGGAGATGCGCTATGCAGGTGTCGCCGGCTTTCAGAAGTTCAGCAGGGATTTGATCAGTGCCCGGCGCTTTGTTGTTTGGGTGGTTCCTTAGCTGTTCATACTTCTTCGAGTGTGGGAGGGCTTAAAGAGGATCCTTCATCAGCTGTTACATCAGTTATACCTGCTATTGTATCTGCTGCTGCTGTTCGTGTAGGTGATGGGCTCGGGTTAAGAAGGTGTTCAAAATATTGTACCCATTTTAGTTTTATATCTTCCACGTCACTTATAATGTTCCCTTCTGCATCCTTGCACAGGGTCGTTTTCGGTTTGTATCCTTCTTTCATCCTTTTAACAAGGGAACGTGGCTCTTGTGTTGTGTAATCTAAATTAATTGTTCGTCCATGTTTTTAGTTTCGTCATTATTGTACTTCCGTTTTTTTTGTCTGCATATTTTGTTTGCAAATCGTCTAAGATCGTTGTATTTGTCCTGTTTGTCTGGAGTTGTTGTCCTATCACCTCCTCTGCGACAGATGTAATGCCATCTTTGATATTTTGCCACATTTCTTCTATTGGCTTGCTGGCGGTGGTATTCAGCATTGTTGCGAAGTGCCTCTCCAAGGCTGACGTATATTTCGCAACTATTTTCTCGTCTTTGAGTTTTCCTATGTCGAATTTAGGAACCGGTTGTGTTTTTGGGTGTCCTCCGTTTGCGATTCGACATCGGAACTTGGTCTTTACCAAATACTGGTCTGTGTCGCGATTAGCCCCTCGACATGTACGCACGTTGAGAATACAGGAGGCCGTCCTTTTCTCTATTAGAACATGGTCTATTTGGTTGAATGTTCTTCCGTCGGGTGATGCCCACGTTCTCTTATGAATGTCACGATGCGGGAAGCATGTCGAACTTACAATAAGGTTTTTGCTGCTGGCGAAATTAGTCAGCCTCTGGCCGTTGGCGTTACTAATATCATGGAAACTGTGCCTTCCAATTGTCCCTGTGTATGTTTCTTCTTTGCCCACTTTCGCGTTAAAGTCACCTAATACTATTTTAATATCATTCGACGAAAGGGAGTCTAATGTTGATTCTAAGGTGCTGAATTATATGTATGTATATAATTAAACCAAATGCCGGACAGAAACATTACGCGAGTGCATTCTTTTTCGTAATGACTAAAAGCCTACAGTTTTCACTTTGAAAATCAACCGGGCAACTTTGCCTAATATAAGTGACCGATTCTCTTGGATCCGAGAAATCAAAATATAAATTTCAGTACGCTTTTTCCAATTAAAAGTCTATAGCAGTCTAATAATTACACACAAATAAATTATTTTACAAACACTTAACTATCTTTAACACTGTATTTAAGAATAATCACGATTCTCACGACGCCGAGCCAATGAAGTTGTCATTTTTGTTATCAGTCCAACCAATTAACTTCGCATTGAGCTACCTGACTTATATTGTAGACAGCTTTGCTAAGACATTTTTTAAAGTATATTGTGCAAATGTACGCGTGTAGATTGTTTGCATAGTGGTGTGTTTATTTCGAAAAGTCCTTTCGAGTCTGTCAACTCTATCTTCTTATAGGTATACTTGATTTGGGCTGTATAGTGCAATTGAAGAAGACAGTTTAGGCAAGTTCTCAGTTTCATTTGCTCTCTTATTTCTACAATGGCGCTACAGCCTAAGTTGGACCTTGGTCTCCTGATATTCAAGTTTCTTAACATTTTTCTTTACTTATTGTGGAAGGGTTGTTAGCCCTTCGCACAATCCTCTTTCTACGAGTTTTCCATTTTCTTAGATTGAGGTGACCAAGGTATACCCAAGTAGGCAATGTGCCGGAATTATATGTTGCGCCGGCCGGGATTTGAACTCACGACCTTCGCATTACAAGACCAACACACTACCTACTAGGCTATACCCTAGCTCTCTTATTTGCTAGCTGAATAATCTAGAAACGAACTCGCAATTGAAAAACTTTGTTGTTTCATATATTTTGTTTTAGATTCTACCATTTTACACTCTTAGTTAGAGATAAAAAGGCTGACAGCTAAAATTGCAGACCTTCAACGCCTCAAAGATCCTTCGCTATTCTTAATTTTCGCAGCAAATTATTTGCAAGTTTTGTGGTCACTACGGCCCGTACTATGAAGGCTCTATTCCAAAAAAATTGGGCCTTATGAAAATTGGTGATATTGAGCAGTGGTTGTACTTAGCGAATAGTCACTTCCGTAAGTTTGACTGTATAGGTTATATGAGGCCAGAGTAAAAGAGGACAGAGTGGACAGACTTCCTGTCTTGCCCATAGAGCAATAAATGTTTCGCATAAAAAACCCCTACCTCTCAAACAAACGATTTTGATTGGTTTGCTCAAGGTTATTCCTTCCAAAAATCTAAACAGCTAATTACTAAGGCATATTTACACGTACTTTGTTCGCATGTGTGCGCAAAGAAATAGTCTCCACCTTTAAAACTGTTTACATATAATTAAGCTGTGTATTAGGCTATGAGATCAACAGTACCATAACCCCAATACGTATGCTGGTTGGTTCTCACATAGAAACGTTGTAAACTGAAAAAATTTACATCTCACTCTCAAAATAGGTATTCTTCTGTGTTACTGATAAAAAATAGTTAGTCACTGAATATTAATATTACATAATAATAAAAAAACATAACAGGGTTACGATACTCTAGATGAAATAGAATTTTTCGTTATCCCAAGAAATTTTGTATGGGGAGTGTTAGAAGGGATGATAGCATTGAACTAATTGTTTCCCCATCATGTTAAAGTAGCTATAAAAAAGTTTTATACAAAATAATTACTCTAAAAATTGAATGGGAAATGAGAAATTTAGTGTGTTAGGTTTAGTGAAAATCTGCAGTTTGTATGGGAGGTGGTAGAAAGAGTGGAGGGATTTTTGTGATTTTTTCAGCAATAACTAAAAATATCATAAAATTAACATTTCCCAAATTTTAGGCTAGTGACATTCATACTTTTCAAGAAAATAGATTTTTTGTGAAGTTGTGAAACTGTGTCATATTGTATGGGAGGGGGTAGAAGCAGTGAAGTTAATCAAACATTTTTTTCTGATCTTAGTGATAATGCTAAATAAATATTTATTACAAAATGTGAGCTCGATAAATGTTATGTGTTCTGAGAAATTGGGCTTAGAGCATTTCATGAAAAGGTGTAGTTTGTATGGGAGGGGGTGGAAGGAGAGGGAGGACGCAAATAATTTTTATACTGTAGATTGAAATCATTATGAAAGTACTATATCCCAAAATTCAGATTAATAGCTTTTATACTTTTCGCGAAAATCCATTTATTGTCGAATTGCGAAATTGTGTCATTTTGTGTGGGAGGGGGTAGAAGAGGTGAAGCTAATCGTCTAAATTTTTCTTACCTTACTAACAATTTTAAATAAATAATTTGTGCGCAATTTCAGATTGCTAAATTTTATACGCACTGAGTAAATTGGCTTAGAGTAATTTATGAAAAAGTGCATTTTGTATGGGAGGTGGTAGAAGGAGTAAGAGGACACGCATAATTTTTATACGGTAGATTGATATTATTATAAAAGTAATATATTCCAAATTTCAGGCCAATAGCTTTTATACTTTTTGAGCAAATCCGTTAATTGTCAAATTACGCAATTGTGTCATTTTGTATGGGAGGGGTTAGAAGGGGTGGAGCGATTTGGCCCGTTCACGAACTTGACCTTACTTTTTTGTCAAAAACGACGTGTACAAAATTTGAACTATCTAGCTCAACGCGTTCTCAAGCTAGAGACCGCACGGACGGACGGACGGACAACCGGTTTTGAGATTTTTGAGTGATAATATTAACTTCTGTATCATTCATTTTTTTCTCCGAGCCTTATTTCTTAGCGTTGCAAACCTTAGAGCAAACTTATAATACTCTCAGATTCCATCTAGAGTATAAACACAACATAACCGGGCTACGATTGCGCGTAAGGCCAAATCTTTCGACGTTCTACATGAAATAGAAATTTTTGGGATCTTAAGAAATTTTGTATGGGGATTGCTAGAAGGAGTCACAGCATCAACGCGTTCAAAAGCTAGAAAATAATCGGATGGACGGGCATCCGGTTTTGACATTTTTGAGTGATAATAAGACCTTTTGTATCATTCATTTTTTCTTGGAGCCTTATTTTTTAGCAGAAACTTTATGGCAAACTTATAATACTCGCAGATTTCATCTAAAGTATAATTAATCTATTTTGATAAGAGTTATGTGTAACAGAAAAGTAATGAATTATTCGCTGTAAGTAGATATCATTCTCCCAGAATATTCTAAATTTACCGAAGCCATCATTATGAACCAGTATCATTTCAGTTTACTTTGTAAACTTTGTTAAACATACATTATAAAATAGCATCCATGTACAAAATCAAATCCACTACTCATAGCGTAAATAGCAAATTTACTATTGCCTTTTAAAGATAACTAACATTTAAAACCAATGTTTTGCCTCTGTAGAATAATTTTTTTTTTACATTTTTTTTGATATTTGCATCTCGAAAAATTATAATGTTCTAACCTAATTAGGAAAAACACCAGATAACACACAAAATTAACGTATTCAATCATGTCTGAAATACCGATCATATCCGTAACAAACGACCACGACGATGACCTTTCCGATGACGAACAAGATGATTATGATTTTCGCGATGCTTATACCGATGTCGAAGATTTAGACGATAGCTATGCCGATCGAAGTCTTAAATTGAACAGCTTAAGCGTGAAGAAAACGAAAAGTTCGCCAGCCACTACCGATATTGAAGACTACAACGATTCGTCCGACGATGAAGGAAACCTCGATCCGATATCAGAGGCTCCCATATCATTGACCGAATTTCTAGAACAACAGGGCACTGTGGAGCAAGAAGATGGTGCTGCTAATAAGATTACAACAAAAACCGGAAACAAATTAGGAAGCCTGTTCGTTTCGTACCTGGACGATGATCTAGGCGCAATTACGGATTGTGAAAATATGGACTCATCCGGCGATGAAATGTCGATAGCTGATAATATCGAAAATGACATATCGATATCGGCATATCTACCCGAAGCAGAAAATGTTAATATTTCGGATAAATTGTCGAAGCATAAAGAAGAAGACGAAGACAACGACAGTCCCATTTCCGTGTCAGAAGCAGGAGACTTTTGTCATCCCGATGAAGTATCCGATGCTGAGGACTTCCTAGTTTCCGATGCCGAAGACGACACAATTTACAAACAGGTGTGCGATCTAAGCCGGCCAAAGCTGCTATTAACGAGAGTCGAACCTATTAAAGAAGAAATATCTCCACCATCACCATCAACAAGTCGTCCTTCAATGGCCTATCTAGAAATAACCGATATCGAAGAAGATAATCTAACGGATATCGACAGGCTCGACTTGGACACCGACGAAGAGTTTATTTGTGGAGCAGAACCATATCTTGCTCCGATAGTTGAAAAACACCGACCATCACTTACCGATGTCGAGGATATAGACATAAGCGATTCAACCGACTTACTTATCGAGCCCCAGCAAGTTAGCGCTTCGAATATTCCATCGCCTATTCGAGAAATAACGATTGTCCGATCGGATGTATCGGGGCAAGGTATTTCCAGTGTCATGCCACTGAAAGATGACATTGACATTGGTCTTGAAGACAACTATAATCAAGGACTTACCGATACCGAAGAAATTTCAGGCGTTGAGGACGATTTGTACGAGTTTATAAATACGGCTGGGATAGAACAGATTCCCGAAATTTACAATGGTATCACTAAAAACTCGGAAGTCATAAAGGTCATGCATGTAAAACGTAGCGAAACAGCGAATGAATGTGAACCGACTACAGATATCGAGGAGATCTTTCTGGCAGGAACTGTTCGTAGGAAAAAATCAACCAAGTCCAAGAATCAAGGACGAAATAAGAAAATGTTAGATGTTAAGCAGCCAGATTATCAGGTCAAAACCGATGAAGAAGAGTTCGATATAAGCGATGTCGAAGCAGTGAATAAAAGTCGACAAGTCCTTCAGGTTGCATCGACCAGCCGCTCGGGAAAGGAATCGCCCGATATAAAAACCGATATTGAGTACGTCAGTGGTGACGATGAACTGTCCGTTTCCGAGGGCGAAGATATTAACCTATGTCACGCTAGTGCAATAAGCGAAACAAGCTTCTATACCACTGTCACCACTATGGAATCGATCTCGCAGATCGGTCAACCTCATAAGCGACCAACTCCCCGTGAGGTTGCTCCACGTCACCGATTCGAAATCACCTCGACAAACAATCAGAATATCACGGACGTTGAAGATTTCAATCTTCCTTCGGACGTTGAAGAGAATTACTTGAATACTGCATCCTATTCCCGAGCGGACACCATCTCGCCCAACGAAATGCAAGATGCTCTAAACGACAGCAGTCGTTCCATAGTGCATGAGAAATGTGGTAGCACTTTTGATATTGACAAGGAAAAACTTCATATAAAAGGTCTTCGCGATTGCGTGGATGCGAACACCGATGTTGAATATCTCGAAGATGAAATTGACATTGGTAAAGAAAATAATCAACCTAGAAAATAGAAAGGTAAAAATTTCTGTACAGAGTTGTTAGAACTCTTGTAAGATTGATTTCATCTTTGATAAAAAAAAAAAAAAAAATTAACTCGAATCGTACGTAGTTTGCTTTTGGTTTCAGCGCTTTTTGCTTACTTATATTTATAATTTAATCTTTATAAATATCTGTTTGTTCGGCAATCATTTAAATGCGGATGTATCTATTGGTTCGAAGCAATCTTATTATATATATTTTTTTTTTTTTCAATTCTTTTTCGCTTTTGTTAATTGCGTTGTAATTTAAAATATCACAAAAATTCCAAATGTTTTTTTGTAGAAGAAATATCTGAAGCTACAAAAGTCCATGATGCTTTTGACGAAGAGCCAGTCTCTGAACAAATCGAAGGTAAGTCATTTAATTTTTCAAATAATTTTTATAATTTTCTTGTTCTCCCGTAAATACAAACGATTTAATTTCCCGGTAACTTTTTTTTTTAAATTAATTTTAAAATATATATATTTTTTTTATTATTATTAATTTATTTTATGCTTTCTCAACTCACATTTTATAATTTTCGAAATGATTTTAAGCGATTTTTATCATTTCAAATCACATTAAGAAAAAAAAAATAGATGTCATTTCATCATCACATTGAATTCATAGAAAATTGAATTTTACAACATGCTGTGTGTGAAATAGTGAAATACATAATACGTCAAATTGTTTAAAAATTGGATTTGAAAAGTCCAAGTACGCACTAAAGTTTAAATACATATATATAGATAGAACGCAAAAATTTCAAATATTAAAAAAAAAAAAAATATTAATTTAAAAAAAAATTAAAATAGAATATGAGAAGAGATCAATGCACAGCTCATTTTTATTCATGCATTCATGTACTGACAGTAATAACATTTTCTAGGTTTTATTTTATTTTATTTTTTTTTTTCTGTTAATACCAACCAAATCTTTAATATATGTATGGACATACCTGTAAATAAATAGAATTGCTTTTATACAGAGTTGTCAAAAAAATTTTAGAATTTTGTCAATTCTAAGAAAAACTCGGATGGTTACCCTTCCAGTATGTTTCTTAATGATGTAGTCAGTGCTAATTCTGCTACAATTAGCAACTTATTTTCGAACCATTTCCGGACCGCCTTCAATTGCAGTACGCCGCTAACATCCGTTGGCAACTTTGAATACATGTCAAAGTTTTCTTCTTCATCCTTGGTTCCAAATGATCTTTTTATTTACGACTCCACTATTTTCAAATACATTGATAAACTTGCTATTAATCTCTCCAGTGGACCAGATGGTGTTCCTTCTTCTGTGATTAAAAAGTGTAGTTTATCTCTTTTACCTATCCTTGGGTACCTTTTAATTTATCGCTTCGTAGTGAAGTTTTTTCTATGTCATGGAAATACTCAACTATAAGTCTTTTTAAGTAATTATAGGCCTTTAGCGAATCTTCCATGTGTTGCTAAGCTATTTGAATCCACTGTATGTGATCTAATATATTTTCATTCCAAGTCCATTATTGGATCATTCCAGCATGGTTTGTCAAAGGCAGATCCACTGTAACTAATCTTACGGAATTCTCGAACTTCTGTTATCGAAAATGGGCAGCAAGTCTATTGCATATACACTGACTTTAGTAAGGCCTTTGACAAAATTGTACCATAATATTCTTGTGCATAAGCTCCGCCTGCTTGGTTCTTCTGATATTATCGTCCTTCGGATTAAGTCGTATATTAGTTATCGCATTCAGAAAATACACTTTCGTGGAGCCTTATCTTCTGAATCGTACTAGAATCGTAGAATCGTACTGTACATGAACTACCATGAAATTTGAGTTTGCAATATGCTATGTACCATAAACGTAAAAAATATGGAGATCTCTTTCATATACCTATAATGAACCCAATTATTTGGTGAGGTTCCTATAATTGACCCCCAGTAACAGACCAGATCTTTTGGGTTTCGTGAGCTATGTTTTGCAATTGGAAGTTCTATTGGTTTCCACCACTCAAGGCACTAAAAGTTAGAGGTAGAGGTACCTCCCCTTAGAACCCTTAGGAAAATTAACTAGGAGTCATCTTTTCAATAACAAATTGAAGCCAATCTCTGCTGCGACCAAATTATACCTTTTGTAGATTTTTCACCAATGAAGGTTAACACAGTAGACATGTGGTTGCGGTGGACTGGACACTCCTTAAATTGAAATCTACATAAGCTTACTGCAGGATTTGATTTTGCAGTTGTGCTAAAATCGGAATTGTAAAAATGATCGTTTAATAAAACATACATTTTGGATCATTTACATAGTCTTTTCCAGAAAATCAGCATTAATTGGTCTCATCGTGGACCAGCAGAATGCCAAAGTTCCGCTTGGAACATTAATAATATATAAACACAAAAGAACTACGGTAGCAAACTCCAATGCAAATAGATTTTTATGACTTTAAGTTTCAGAGGTATAGTTTAAACCTGATATCTGCTCTGCAATGGCGCTACAGCCCATGTCGAGCCTTGGCCCATCTCCTCCAGTTGTCTCGGCCCAACGACCGCGTCCTCCAGTTTGAAAAATCGAGAAGCGATCTAAAATCTGCGTCGACTGAGTCTTCCCATCGCTTTTGTGGCTTCTCCTACTTTGTTAGTTGTCGTGATTCTTCTTTGAATTTCATGTTGCTCATTGCCGTCCTTTGTGAGAAGGGCGCTCAGGTATATGAATTCATCCACCTGCTCGAATTTGTATTTGCCCATAGTAATATTCTGCCTCTCTAGAACAGTGTCTGGGTCATGTATTTATTTTATTGACCCTGAACCCTATTTCAACCGCTGCCGAATCCAACTCCTGGAATACCTCCTTAATACAAAGTATTGATCGGGCCAAAATATCCACGTCGTCTGCGTACGCCACCAACTGTACGAATTTTATGAGAAGCGTACCTCTGGTATCCACTGAGGTTACTGAATTTGCCTTCCTGATGACATATTCGAGCACCAAGTTGCAGAGCATGGGGGCGAGGCCATCTCCTTGTTTGAGATCTGACTCCGTTGGGAATCAATCAATCAATCAAATTCCTGTTAAGACCCCCTATAGGGGCTTAGGACAGAAACAACTCTCTTCCACAAGGCGCGATCCTGAGCATCGGCCTTAAGGTGTTGCCAGGACTTGTTTATTCCTCTGGCCTCCTGCTCAACTGCTCGCTTCCATATGTTATATGGTCGACCAACCCGACGTCTTCCTTGAGGATTATAATCCAGAGCCTGTTTTGCGATATTTTGCTCTGGTTTCCTCAAAGTATGACCGATCCACTGCCACTTCCGCCGTTGAATCTCAATATCTATTTTAGTCTGGCCAGTTGTACTCCAAAGTTCGTCGTTGGAGATCACTTCTGGCTAGAATATTCCTAAAATGCGCCGGAGGATTTGGTTTACGAAAGTCTGTAGTTTCTTGGTAAGTCGAACGGTCACTTTCCACGTAGTACAACCATACAACAACACAGATTTGACGCATGCGTCAAAAACTCGCAGCTTCGTGCGAAGGAAGATCTCTCTTAACCTCCAGAAAGGGGAAAGTATACCGAAGGCCTGACGAGCTTTATTAAGCCGAGCCTCAACATCCTTTTCGGCTCCGCCGTCCATGCTGACAATGCTTCCAAGATAGCAAAAATCTTGCACCGCTTCCACATCCTGTCCGTTAAGAACAATCGGTGTGCTTGCGTTCAAACCCATGTGCATGTACTTGGTTTTACGCACATTTATTTTCAGTCCCGCCTCTTTGCATTTAGAATGCAACGAGCGAACATTTGACTCTTAGTCCGAACGGTTATGTGCAAGCAAACACACGTCATCAGCATAATCAAGGTGACTTAAGATGTTAAATAGTCTCCATTGAAGACCCTTACCTTCCCCACCTTCCAGTGCAGCTTTCAAGATGTCGTTTATTACCACCAGAAACAGGGCTGGTGATAATATGCAGCCTTGTCTGACACCCGTTCGCACAGGGAAGCTCTCGGACAGCTCTCCTCTATGCAAGACGCATCTTCGTAGGATTCTTTAATCATAGCTATGACCTTATCTGGAATACCTCTCCCACGCAAAGCATTCCATATGTAATCTCGCTTAACGCTGTCGAAAGCCTTCTCGAAGTCTACAAACATGGGATGTAATGGCGAACCCATTTCGGCTGACTGCTCTAATATTATCCGTAGGGTATTTGTGTGGTCGGTACAAGACGACCCTTTACGGAATCCAGCCTGATAAACTTCGAGAGTGCTCTCGACGACATCACTAATCCTATTGAGAATTACCTTAGACATAATTTTTGATACGGCAGTAAGTAGACATATACCACGCCAATTGCTACAATCCCGAAGGTCGCCCTGCTTTGGATTTTTCACAATGACGCCCTCCTTCCATTCAGTCGGATATCTTCCCTCACTTCACACCTTAGTGAAGAGTGGGAGGAGTATATCGGCTGTGATTTCCGGGTCCGCTTTGAGGAGTTCGGTTGGTAGTCCGTCTATACCTGGAGCTTTCCTTCCCGCCATTGACCAAATGGCGGAAACTATCTCTTCCTTATCTAGGGGATCGTCCCTAATAGAAGATTGTTGCGGTTGGATGTTTGGTAGTTGTTCTGTTTCCGGAGTATCTTCCTCTGACAAGATGTTTAAAATATCATAGAAGTATTCCTTCCATCGCCGCAACTGGTGTTCACTCATATTAAGGAGAGTTCCGTTGATATCTCTCACCAGGTGGTTGGCGGTGAAATTCCTGTTCGTCAACTGTTTCATGATTTTGAAAAGTGAACCCATATCCCCAAGGTAAGCCGCAAATTCTGCCTTGTTTGCCAGATCTTTCTCTTGTCGCATCTAACAGCCCTCTTAAGCTGTATATGAGCATCGCGGTAGTTCTGCCTCAAGTCGGGCGTTCGTTGGTTGACATCGGGTTGAGAGATGATTGCCAATTTGACTTTTTTTCGATTGCCAACCTTGACCCATGTGTCTTGCGACATCCAGGGTATCTCACCGCTTTGCACATATCCCACAGATTCTTCAGCACTAGTTAGAAAAGTGTTTCTGGTTGCCTCCCAATTGGCGACCAGTGTGCGCATTTCATATTCACCCAATGTGGATGACTTTTCGCGTAGAATAGTGGTGTATTCGCGTTTTTTGTTGGGATCTCTAAGTTTATCCACATTAAGCTTGCGCTTCATTTGAAGAATTTGTGGTCGTCGGATAGCTGCTGTACACAATCTCAATCAGGCAACCATCAAGTGGTGATCTCTCCCCACGTCAGCTCCACGTTTCGCTCGCACATCGAGGAGACATCTTCTCCATCGGCGACTTATAGCCAAATGGTCGATCTGGTTCTGAGTAACACCATTGGGAAGCTTTGAGTTAACTCGTTTTGGATTTTTACTTGGCCCTCATTGTTTTCCATCGTGGCTTTTATTAACCGAACTAGTATCGGTGGGACACCTAGTTCAATCGTTATTCTGTACAGTTGTTGCACAGTAATATCAGCATTTTCCTAACACCTGTTTTACTGAAAATAACTGGTGCGTTGTCGATCGTCCGGATCTGAAGCCGCCTAGATATTCTCCGATGATATTGTTAGCGTGTTCACGATTATTCTTTTTGTATACAAGACATATAATGATTTTCCGGCAGTCGTCGAGAAATTTTTGAATTGTCTACAATTAATTTAAATATTCGACTTGTTTCAAGAGCTCTGCAGGGATTCCATCAATTCCGGGCGCCTTGTTTGATCTTAAATTATGTAGGGCTGTCTCTACTTCATTATAGGTTGCAGCGATTGGCAGTTAATCTCCATCTGGATCTTCCAGATTTATGAAAGGTTCAGTGTGTTATGCTATTGTGTTATGTGTATAGAAGGCCAGCAATGGCTGCAGCGAATACTTTATTAGAACTGGATGGGTTAACAGAATCTATCCATCATTTTTCATTATTTTTAAAGAAATTAGTCATTGTTTTCCTGAAATTGGGGCATTTGTATGGGAGGTGGCAGAGGGAGTGGAGCGTTTGGGATTATTTTGAAACTATTTATCATCATCCTTATCACCATGCTTTGATTCAATTTGAAAGTCGATAGCTCTCATATGTATACTTGAAGGAGATTAGCTTTTGTTGAATTTATAATACAGATATTTGTATGGGAGGTGATAGAAGGAGTGAAGCGGAGTTGATAATTTTTTCTAATAGTTATTTCAATTATTAAGAAACAAATTCTGGCAAAATTTTAAGTTTGTATTTGAATGGATATCGATGAAATGCATTTAACAAAAATTATGCATTTGTATGGGAGGGGGTAGAAGGAGTGTACAAATCAAAATAAATTTCTTTTTGCATTTTTAATATTTCTATTTGTATACTTTGTACAAAATATCAAGTTGCTAGCTTTAACAGTTTCGAAGAAAAATAATTAAATTTAAATTTAAAAATTTCCTGAAATTTGTATGGGAGGGGGTAGAAGGAGTAAGGTGAAGTTGATAATTATTTTTAAAATAAATTGCAATTATAGTAGAATTAATTCTGACAAAATTTCATCTTTTGAGCTTTACTAGTTTCAATGAAAATCGAAAATATATATATTTCAAAATTGTCCATCTGTATGGGAGGTGGTAGAAGGAGTAAGGGGAACCGGTCAATATTCCGTGATATTAATAACATCTATATCATAATACTTTGACCTAAATTTCAAGTCGATAGCTTAAATAGTTTCAAAGAAAAATAAATTTCTTAATATTTCGAAATTTCATGAAATTCGTATGGGAGGGAGTAGAAGGAGTGGGGGGATGTAGCCCATTCACGAACTTAAAGTTACTTTTTTGCTAAAAATGACACTCAAAAATTTTTAGCACTATAACTCAAACCTTTCGAGAGTTATGCTGTAGACAGACGCACAGACGGACAGACGGACAGACGGTCACTCGGAATCGAGGTTTTTGAGCGACAACAATTATTTCTGTACCCTTGGCGGCTCTGTGCGAGCGATATTTCTTAGCGTTACAAACGGTAAGGCAAACACAATATACTCTCAGATTTCATCTAGAGTATAAATACTCTCTACTCTATCTAAAGCTAAAATATTCATTTAAATTTATTTATTATTTGGTTGGTAATTAACTCAATATTAAAATATCACTTCACCAAAAAATCACGATATCGCTTATCCACCCACATACAAATTTCAACAAGATCACCGATATTAATTTGATCAGCATTTAAAAAAAAAAGATTAACAATAATCTCACATGCATTATTACTTATCTCCTTTAACTATAAATAAATTTTATTATTTTCTTTCTCCTATTTTTTTCTTCCAATTTTGCCACTTACAGAGGACATTGAGATCATTCGTAAAGAAGCTCTGACCTTAATCGATAGCATTTTAGAGCAGAGCCTTTTGATCGTAAATGCACAGCAGTGCAACAACGACACGTATAATTCGGAAAGTGATAATTACGCGATAACGTGCGATGTAAATGGCATTGATATGGTAAAGTCACCAACTATTGAATCACTATCTGGAAAATCATTTGACGATAATATCAGTGTAAATGAAGATAATAACATTGTTATGATACCATGTACCACAACCACAACAACTACATTACCGATAACATCTTCGTCCGTTGATTATAACAATCAATTAATTAATTTAGAATGTGATCAAAATGATGATTTTCCATCAACAACAACTGATTACACGCATGATCGTATTAGTGATCGTGATCGCGATTCAAATAATCAAGATCAAGATCGAACGAATTCAAAAAAATTGGATCGTATCGAGCGTAAATTTGAAAGGCTTTCATCCCAACTGGATGATATTGAAGAGAGTGCTAATTGTTTTGATAAGGATTTCGATAATTTATTAAGTAGGGACGATGTTAGTAATTTACAAAGTGACTTCTCGAAAATCAGTTGGGATGAAAGCGTTTCGGGTACAACAACAGCAGCTGATGTTGGTTTAAGCACTCCCGATAATGATTTGCAAGATTTACCAACAGGTGATTAATTATTTTGAAATCAAACTAAAAAACTAAAGAAAAAAAAATATTAATAAAGTTTTTTTATGAAAGAAACAAACTAATTTAACCAGAAAAAAAATAGTTTTGTTTTTTTTACTAATTTTTTTACAAAAACTAAAATAACTAAATAAATGTTTGAGCTCTATTTGCTTATCTAACGAAAAGTAATAATAATAAATTATACTTACATTTTATTGTATGTATATATTCCGAATTTCAGTTAATTTTGTTTATTTTAACTTTACAAGGACTGCTTAAAGGCTTCGTCAAAAGAAAACTTAATAAATTACCGGCATTTAAAAATTTGTGTGGAGATCAAATCGAAAATTGCGCTATTTGCGAAGAATAAAAAAAATCTTGATGTCTATTGTAATATATATTTTGCTTAAATAATTTGCACTCTTAACGCTCAAAATTATAAAATCAATCGTAAATTGGCATTAAATATAATTTGGTTATTTACTTATTTGTGTGTAATATCATTATTTCAATTAAAGGTCTTACGAAAATACTTGATGCCAATTTTTAGATTCTTAGCGCTTATATAGATTCAAGGGAAAATGGCTTTGATTAAATTTTTCAAAAATAAAAATTGTACCTTGGAAGGTAATTGTATTCCAACCGCTACTGTTTGATCCATTGAAAAGTAACTGATCACATTTATCGAGAAAAAGTCGAAGCTCAAATCTGATTTACACATATACATTCATCCAAGATATTCATAAAAGAAATATTATAATTAAAGTTAAATCATTTTCAAATGGAAATAGAAGACTGAATTAAAAAAAAAAAACTTTTTTAATTGGAGCAAGTTTCCATCACAAATATTTTGAAAGCCCACTCTTTCTCCCCTTTATCTTCAAATATCATGAATTTAAATTATACCGGATCTCTAGTGCAACTTTAAAACTAATATTCTGTACAAAGCATTTTAACCATTACTCAAGTGATCGATCAAAAAAATACCCAACTTAACCTGCATATAGACTTTCCAAGCATCCCTAACCAGCTATAATAAAGTTTCGCCCAATTTGTTGGCAGATGTCTTAACTATTTTTAAAAAATAATTTTTTTCAGCAAAAACTAAAATATTTTTTATCGATTATTAAAAAGAGATAATTTTTAATTATCCAAATAAACAAAAATCGCACATTATTGTCAAAAAATTTGACTCCCTTGCCAAAATAGAAAAATGAAAATATGCATATTTCTTTGCAATATTTTTTTCGAAATCTGACTAATTCCATAATCTGCACTTCAATACAAATAATTTTCAGTATTAAAATCAAAGCTTTTAAAAAGTCCTTGTAATTTAAAATCTAACCAACTAATAAACGATTAACACAATTTCACACACAGCATGAAATGGACTTCCTAACAAATTATTGTTAATTTCAAAAAGACAAACGTTTCTATTTTTTTTTAATTATATTATTTAATGTTGTAAAACCTTCAAACGAAAAACTATTGATTTATTTTATTTTTGCTTTTCTTTTATTTCTATTTTATTTTCAGTTTAAATTTTGATTTAAAAAAAAAACCGGATTTTTGCTCCGTTTTATAGTTTCGATTGTTTACCAGTTATAAATTATACTTACTTTTGATTTTGCTTCTGGCAAGCTAATCTATTGCCCTAACACGCATTTCATCGCTTTTATTTTAGAGCCAGGAAGTCAAACGATACCAACTTCTGACAGTGATATACCAAAACCAACACCTCGAACAACAACTACAACAACAACCAAGACCATAGTCAGTGAAGTTGTTTTAAAAGAAGAAAAATCTAAAATTGAGAGAGAGTCTTCGGATACGCAAAGCGAAGCAATTGTTGAAGAGGTCGATTTCAAGCAGAGTAAAAAATTCTGGGAATCACTTGAATCGTCTCAAAGTGAATCGCAATCTCAACCACCGATACCAAAGCCTCGAATGCAAGTCCGGATGGCCGACGATTCACTTGATTCGCAAAAAGATAGTAGCAGTCAAGGTTCGAAGATATCATCTGAACAGCAAGTTGAGTATTCGGAAACGAGTAGCCTTCGTACGTCCTTAAATGAAGATAAGTTTAGTCGCGAAGAAGACTCCGAAATGAGCGATGCCAAAATCGAAGATGAAACTTTCCCCGGAACTGATCTGGATAAATCCGAACCGAAATCGTTCGGTACATCTGATCAAATTCGGTCCGCTGTAAAACGTACCGATGAGCCTTGTGATGATACCGATGAAGATGATAACAACGATGATGTTGATAAGAATCAACAGGCAAGCTTCTATATTGGTGAGTCAAGCCAGAATATTATTACAAAATCAACAACAGAAAAGAGACATGAATTTGCTTTTGATAATAAAGGATACGATGAACAGTCCGATGAAGAGAAGCGTGGTAATGAAGCGGTCGAGGTGAAAATCCATCACGCTGAGAGTAGTGATGAAAGTAGCTTGGAATATCGAAATGGCAAGCCCAGCTATGAAGTGACATTCGCTCAGCCTAAAGATGAAGAGGAAGTGCACGTTTATGAAATTGAAGATGACGAATTCGATGAAAATAAGGAAATGAAACCATATGTTGTGTCTATCGACATTCCCGAAACATCCGTCAAAATTGAATCAAAGACTATTGAAGAAGAAAAGACTGAAACGAAAATATTCCGTCAAGACTCTGAAACTAGAAATGATATTTTAGAGACGTCTTTTGAACAAGCCGAGCTAGAAAAAGCTCCAAAAGTGGCGGAGCTATCGCAACCCACTGTCCCGAAAACCAGTACAACGCAGCAAGATTATGAAGCACATCATGTTTATATTGAAGATCAAATAACCCATGTAGCGCAGGAAGCAATCCGACAAGAGATTCCTGTTCAATTGGCCGAGGTCCGTGAAAGTAATTTTGCTGTAACCAAAGAAGAAATTCATAAAGTTGAAGAGATAATTACATCGACCTATACAAAAGCCGATGAAAAAACCACGCACACAGAGAGTACAAGCAAGGAAGAGTCCATAATCGCACAAAAGGAACAGGAAGTACAACAAGATGTCGAGAAAAGTGAACCGAAAGTTAAATTTGAACCTAAACTAGAATTGAACTTGGACAAAAGTGAATTAGAAATGTCCGAAAAGAGTTTCGCAAAAGGTGTAACAAAGCGCGAGGACGTATCACAAGCTGCAGGCGAACCGAAAGTTGTCCTATCACCAGTCAAACCTTTCAAAGGTTTTACACTCTACCAAGAAGCTGAGGGATTCAAGAAATCCCTACTGATTGATCCCAGTCAAGTCGATCAATCCATGGTGGATCAAACCTTAGCTGAAGTAAAAGAATCCTTAGACGCTGTTCAGGATGAACTTATCGAAGTTGTGAAAGATGGAAAGCTCATCAAGCAATCGCCATCGGAATTTGAATTTAAACTTTTGCCGCACATAAAGTACACAACGGAACCGATCCAGGAATCGCATCAGGAGGATCCTGAAAAGCATGAAAAGCCTCAGCTGGAAGACTTGACGTCCATATCGTCAACGGATGAATCATCGAGTAAGGGAGAAGTCGTGCACAGACTTAAAAAGGAGCATAAAACCGACACTCTAAGTCGGTGGTCTGTTCCGGACCTGGATCATTCCAGCTCGGGAGGCGATAGTCACTATCAAAGCTTTGAAAAAACCGATAGCAGACCGTGTTCTTCAGATGTCGAAAACTTAATCACTTATGGTAATTCCTCAGAATATCAAACTGCATTGGATGCTTCTCTGCTTCCAGAATCGACAGAATACGTAAGTGCAGTCAGTACCTTCGACCATAGCGGCAAAACGATTAGCTCGCACGAGAGTATGAAGAGTCTTGATTCAGAAAGTTCGGCCAATCTAGGAAGCATTGAAATTTCTGAAATGTCAGAAACATTAGTGCCGTCAATCACCGATCCAGATATCGACAACGAAATAAACGATGAAGAAGACTTCGATGCGGACGACAACGAAATGAAACTGTCCAGTTTGGAGGATCAATTTTGTGGTGTCTTAATGGAAGATTATCAAAAGACTGATGACGGTATTCCTTCGCAAATGAAGCGATCGCAAGAGATGACCTTCCCGCCGGAACTGCAGCAAGAACCTGTGAGTGAATTATCGCGAGAAATGTCTGAACCGCAGCCACTTCCATTAAAATTTAGCACTAGTATGGAGGAAACTCGAACTTTTGAGGAGTGTAAATTTCCGTCGAGTCTCGAAGAAGGCAGTGTATTATCCGTGAGCCTATCAAGTGCATCCTGTGTTGATACCGTAGTTGAAAATGTTGATGATCTTGCCAGCTCACTGGGAGCTTCTTCATTAGCCGGATCCGAAATTCTGATTAGAGATGACTATACTGGAACCTCATTCGAGGAGCCGTCTAAATCAGAGAAAATTGATAGTATGATGATGACCTCCTCTTTAGGTAGGGATGACGAAACATACTATGCCAATACCCAAATTACAACAGTTACAGTATCGGCAGGAGGATCAGAATCAGTCATTGAATCGGAATCAAAACGTAAAGGACATAAGAGAAATGAAAGTACAGCCATTACAAATACAGACTTCCTAAAGGAAATTGCAAAAGTAGGTGGTGGTGGTGAAGCAGGTGGTGATGCAGGTAGTCTCGACTCACCGGTTGAAGAAGAGACTCCTATGGAAGGTAAAACCTATTTTGAAGAAAAGAAAGAAAGCGAATCAGAATCAGACTACGATGCTTATGAATCAGAATATTCCAGAGCATTTAAAACGCCTTCTACTCAAAAAAAATCGAAAGATAAACACGTTGAGACTTTTGATAAAGACCAAGATCCTGAAAAGCGACCATTCACACCATCGCAGTCAGTAAGTGAACCCATAATTGAAGATGCTACTGAAGAAATCGAGACTATCAAGACCGAAGAAAGTTCGCGACGACCATCGCAAAACATGTATGACTATTCGAAAATTCCGAACATAACAATCACCGAAGATTTGCAAAAGTATTGCGAAGATGATGACGAATTCCAGGACAATGTCCTATATAAGGTTAAGACTCAAGAAGAACTCGATAAAGCCGATGATACTCCTATTCATTATGCACAGGAACAGGTTTACTCAGTGACTGAAGATCAATACCAAGATCTTGTGGAAAGAGAATTTGAAACGAATTTAGCTGATATTACGACCAAATATAATCCTGAAGTCGAAGAGGATAAGGCCGACTCACCTGACTCTTTTGAAATGCTCGAGCAACCGGATATCTCCGATGAATTTGTTATTATCGAGGAAGTCGCCAAGGAAGCGGATGAATTCGACACCGAAGGTAAAAGTATTTCGATAAAGAATGTGAAATATGTGAAGAAGCACGACGAGGAAGTCGAACAAATTCTCGTTAAATCTGCTCCTGCCGCTCCAAATGAAGGCTCTGCTATGTATATGCGAGAAGATTTGAATTTCGAATTCGAAGAAAGTCCTCCAACCGATCAGGACAAGGATGGTGAAGCAGCCGACAGTGCAGCTGCCAGCAAGCGTTGGGTTGAAATGCAGCTATCAGACAACGCAGCACATCTACGCTATCCATACGAAATGGAACGCGGAATGCTGGAAGATATCAAAGAGGAAGATACCGACTTTGAAGTTGGAAGCAGTCGAATCAGCAGTTTCAAGGACTCCTTTTCCAGCACACCCGAATACGATGTTCTTGCCGGCCGGAAGTACTTCACGCGTGAACATGATGATGTTTCGACAAGCAGCTTGCAAGAGTTCGAAAGTCTGGAACAAGCCATTTCCCTAGAAAATAGACGCGCTCATCAGGGATCACAGGATTCATTGAGTAATGGTAGTTTTACGAGACGCTATATTGCTCGAAGTGCTGGTCAAGGTGACGATATTTCACTATCCAGTTTAAAAGAGTTTGAAGGTCTGGAGAATGCCTGTTTGGAGGCACATCTAATTGAGATCAAAGCAAAGGAAGAAGCTGCCTTACTATCGCGGTCAGATGAATCAAATAAATCGGGAAATGGTGGTGAACCGAAATCTACTTCAGGCATAGTAACAACGACTGTAACATCGACAACGACTGTTACTCAACGAGCTACTACCGATAGGATTCCAGCTAAAGCACAACAGGAAATTGAAGCGCTTCTCAAAGCCAAGCTCGATGAATGCGATGACGAAGCTTCAAATTTAATGGAAGTATCGACAGATAGTCTAGAGCTGGCGTTGAAAAAATCAAAATCACAAAATGGTAACGGTAGGGACGATTCACAGCTGGGCAGTTGTGATAGCTTAGAGATCAATAAGAGCGGTGATATTATGACAAGTAGTATTGACTCATTCGAGATTTCCAAGGACGCAACAGCACGATCATCTCGATCTGATGTTGACTCCTTGGAACAGCAAATCCTTCAAGATGTCCGACGAGACAGTATCGATTCAATCGAGCTGGAATATGCCCTGCAAGGGTCGAAAATAGAAAGGGATTCGCTCGAAGAAAAAGGGCAAACAACGATGACTACGACAACCATCGTTCACGGACCTGTACAAACTGTAACTAAAGTTACAACAACATCGATAACAACCAGCAGTGCTGGTGGTAGTGGCTCTGAAACTAATCAAATGATCAAGGACATTTCAAATGATTCCCTGAATTTAAATGCAACCGAATCGGAACTGCTCCTTAGCAGTACCGGTAGCTTGGATCGTACAAGTTCAACGGCTACGAATGCAACCTATCAAAATGAAACCGATTCACAAATGTCGGGCAGTATGACCAGTTGTGGTTCGAATACAATGATTGATACGCTTGAAAGTAATTATCCGGATTTTTATCCGGGTACTAGTTCAAGTACGACCACTACAACTTCAACGTCACAAATAACAGTCTATGACGAAAATACAATACAACAACTCCGTCAGCAACAACAGCTGTCCAAGGATGGTGCCGAAAAACGTTACGACTACTTTGAAATTTATGATAAAGACTATGAAAAATTTGACACTAATCAATCTGAAACAGGTAGGATTATAGAATTAAAACAAAACAAAACAAATCTCCTTATTTACGATTATACTCTCATTTTTATTTTCTATATCCAGCAAAATAGAGCTCAAAACGTTTGACAAAGAAATTTTTAATTTAATTAATAAATTTAACTAAAAAGAAATGGAACTGAGACTTCAAAATTTTTATTCAAATTCTATTACAGAAGTTTTTTTTTTTTTTTTAAAAATGATGCTCAAAATATTATTCGAAAAAAAAAGAAAACCTGCGATAACTGCAATGCTTGCAAACATTATTTTTATAAAATCAAAATTTAGCCGGAAATATTTAATTTGCAAAAAAAAGAAAAGAAGAAGCAAATAACAAGTTGTATTTTTAATGTTTGATGTTATACAGCCTTTTTTTATGTTGTCTGTAAACATTTATGTTTTTTTTATATGTTTCGCATGTTTTTCTTCCTAATTACTTGTTAATTTATTGCTCAATATTGAGTTCGTGTTTTACTTACGTATTTGTAATTCAACGAAAGAAAGAGAAAAAGTAAATTAGGTGCTCAAATAAACGTTTTGATTTTTTTATGCTATCTAAGAACTAAGCCAATACCATATGCAAACGCTATTTAGACAGATTAATACGTTATCAGGTACACACATGATAAGCTATCATCACACTAATATTTATTATAATAATAATTCATATAAGGAGTATTCCTTCGTGCGTAAATATTAAATTGGTTTTAGTTTCATAATAGATAAAAATTTTTACAGTGTTGATGAAGTACAGTGTTGGTAAATTGATTTAGGAGAAGGATAATGACGCTAAGATTATGATTGATAAAGCATACTAGTAAATGCACATATGTAGATCTCATTCACAGGACTCCTGGGATATTTGTGAAAACATCGAATGATGGTGTACTGATGGTAGACTATTCTTGAAGTGCTTGCGAGGTCCAATTTAGTCGTCCACACTCGCCTAATAATTAACTTGTAGTATTTTTGAGAGGACGATGCCGATGTAGTGCAGAATGGGATGGATACGAAGCAAAAATGTGTTTGCAAGGACAAGAATTTTTGGCTACTTTTAAATTGTTTTTATTTTCAAGAATTAGTGCCAAAGCTATCGGCCATTATTCTGAATTTAGCAATCACTGGAAGGGGGCAACTCAGTTAACGCGCTAAGCAGTCGTTCGAGATGAAGAGTATGTTTGCTAATAATCAATCAATCAATTTCCTGTTAAGACCCCCTATAGGGGAATAAGACAGAAACAGATCTCTTCCACAAGGCGTTATTCGGAATATCAGCCATTAGTTGTCGGCAGGACTTGTTTATTCCTCTAGCCTGCTACTCAACTGATCGCTTCCATGGTCGATCAACCTGATCAACCTAACCTGACGTCTCAACCTAACCTGAGGATTATAATACACAGCTGCTAAAGCGATGCTTCGTTCTGGCTTCCTCAAAGTGTTATTGATCCACTGCCACTTCGGAACCTCAATGCCTACTTCAGTCAGTCCAGTTGTACTCCAAAGTTCATCGTTGGAGATCATTTCTGGCCAAAATATCCTAAAATGCGTCGGAGGCATTGGTTCACTACAGTTTGCAGTTTCTTGGTAAGTCGAACGGTTACTTTCCATGTAGTACAACCATATAACAACGCGGATTTGACGCATGCGTCGAATGCAGCTTTGTGCGAAGGGAGATCTCTCTTAGCCTCCAGAAATGGGATAGGATGCCGAGAAGTCTCAATATCCTTTACGGCTTCGCTGTCTATGTGGCAATACGTTGACAATGCTTCCGAGGTATATCTATGTGGCAATATGTTGACAATGCTTCCGAGGTATCAAAAATCTTACAACTCTTCTACGTCTTGTTCTCTAAGAACAATCGGTTTGCTTGTGTTCAAACTCATGTGCATGTACTTGATTTTACACACATTTATTTTGAATCGTGCCTCTTTGTGTTTAAAATGCAACGAGCGAACATTTAACTCTAAGTTCGAATGGTTATCCGCAAGAAAACACACGTTATCAGCATAATCAATGTGACTTAAGATGTTAAATAGTCCCCTCTGAAAACCTTTACCTTCCCCACCTTCGAGTGCAGCTTTCGAGATATAATTTATTACCACCAGAAGCAGGAATGGTGATAATATGCAGCTTTGTCTGACACCCGATCGCGCAGAATAGCTCTCGAACGGCTCTCCTTATGTAAGGCGCGACGCCTTTCATCTATCTTTGATCTTATCTGGAATACCATGCTTTTTAATGCGGTAGTAAGTAGACATATACTACGCCAATCGTCACAATCCCGAAGGACGCTCTTCTTCGCGATTTTCTCAACGACGCCATCATTCCATTAGCTGGATATCTTTCTTCATTTAACACTTCAGTAAAGGAGTGGCAGGGGCATATCGGCTATTATTTCTAGGTCCGCTTTAAGAAGTTCGGCTTGTAGTCCTTCTATACCTGATGCTTTCCTTCTCTCCATTGACCGAAAGGCGGAAACTATTTCTTCCGTATCTGGGGGATCGTCCTTAGTAGAGGATTTTCGCAGTTGGATGTTAAACAATTGTTCTGTTTCTGGAATATCTTCTTCCAAAATATCAGTGAAGTATTCCTTCCGTCGCCGCAACTGATAATCTTACATATTAAAGAGAGTTCAATTGACATTTCTCACCAGGTGGTTGACGCTGAAATTCCTGTTCGTCAACTGTTTCATAATTTTAAATAGTGAACCCATATTTCCAAGGTAAGCTGCAGATTATTCCTTATTGGCCAGATATTCCATGGCCTTCCTCTTGTCGCATCTAATAGCCTTTTATAGCCTTGTATACGAGCATAGCGGTAGCTCCGTCTCAAGTTGAGAGTTCTTTGGATGACGTCAACTCAACGGTCGCGTTGCTTCCAGAGTTGTAAGAGCCAACCTGGGCGTTCATATCTCCTCAGATGACAATAATATCACCTCTTGGAACACGCTCAAAGGTGGCACTAAGTTAGTCATACAACTCCTCTTTGTCTCCAGGTGTAGCTGCATTATTTGGTGGGTATCATTGCAGAATTGTGACGTTTCTGACACTTGTCCTTAGCCTGACGACGATAATCCTATCCGAGATTGGCTCCCTGATGAGACTGTTTCTCCTTCTCGGTGCAAGGACAACTGTTAAGCCAATTTTGCTTCACACTCAGGACCAACATACAGAATGGTATTTCCGCTTGGGATTCGTTCTTCTCTTGATACTTCTACTTCTACTACAATGGCGCTACAACCCAAATCGGACCTTGGCCTCCTGACATGCAGGTTCCTTAACATTTTCATTACTTATTGTGGAAAGATTGTTAGCCCTTCGCACAACCCTCTTTCTACGAATTTTTCATTTTCGTAGAATGAGGTGACCAAGGTATATCCAAGCAGGCAATGTGCTGGCATTATATATTGCGTCGACCGGGATTTGAACTCACGACCTTCGCATTAGAAGACCAACACGCTACCCACTAGGCTACACCCTAGCTTCTTCTCTTGATACTGTGAACCTGAACTCGCTCAAATCCAAGATTATGATGTTGCAGTGCCCTATTTCACGACCGATCACTGATTGGTGGTGTATAGATCAAGTAACCCCATATCTTTTCGTACGTTACACAATCCAATTATAGTCCATTTTCGAATGTCAAAAGTTATTGCCGTAGAATCCGTCCGTATTCGATGCTCTGTATCCGTTTCTCATTTCAGTTAGATTTAAAGATTCGGGTGATAAGCCCATGATTTAGTGAGTGTCCATTTGCCATTTTTAGAGCAAGCATGACTAACTGTGGGTGTGCTGCTTTGCCCATAAAGATTTTTTTTTAATAAAAATGTACCTAAGATCAGAGTTGCATGAACCATCCAAAGTCTTATTTTATTGCAATTGCGTCAAATGACCACCTATATAAGTTAACCCCTTTCTTCTTCTTCTTCAATGGCGCTACAGCCCAAATCGGGCCTTGGCCTCCTGAACTTCAGGTTCCTTAACATTTTCATTATTTATTGCGGACGAGTTGTTAGCTCTTCGCACAACCCTCTATCTACGAATTTTTCATTTTCGTAGATTGAGGTAACCAAGGTATATTCAAGCAGGTAGTGTGCTTGGAATTATGCGTCGACCGGGATTCGAACTCACGACCTTCGCATTGAAAACCAAACACGCTACCCACTAGACTACACCCTAGCTTAGTTAGTTAACCCCTTTAGTTGAAGCGTAATCGTTTGTGCAAATTAGAAAGTTTCTGAGAATATTTACTTATTTCAAATATGACGATTGTTTTTGATATACCTACCATCCCAGTTGAACAGTTTCTCTTTTGTTGGAGAGACTAAGGTTTTTGGAAGAAAAGGATGAATATCTTTTCAATTTGAAATTTTATAAAAATACATCTTAACCATCTAACCCGTAAATATACCAGAGCTCAGCACCATCTTCGTTCCAAAGTGGAAATTAAAGAAATTTCAATCAATCAATCAAGTTCCTGTTAAGACCCCCTATAAGGGCATAGGACAGAAACAACTTTCTTCCACAATGCGTGATCGTGATCATTGGCCTTTAGCGATTGCCAGGACTTGTTTATTCCTCAACTGCTCGCTTCCACGTCGATCAACCCGACGTCTTCCTCGAGGATTATAATCCAGAGCCTGTTTTTCGAAGTTTTGCTCTGGTTTCCTCAAAGTGTGACCGATCTACTGCCACTTCCGGCTTTGAATCTCAGTTTGATCTACAATGGCGCTATAGCCCAAATCGGGCCTTGGCCTCCTGACATTCAGGTTCCTTAACATTTATTCATTATTTATTGTGGAAGGGTTGTTACACCTTCCCACAACCCTCAATCTACGAATTTTTCATTTTCGTAGATTGAGGTGACGAAGGTATACCCAAGAAGGCACTGTGCTGGAATTATGCGTCGACCGGGATTTGAATTCGCGACCTTCGCATTGCAAACCAACTCGCTACCCACTAGGCTACACCCTAGCTTTTTTTGGTTTGTTCAGTTGTACTCCAAAGTTCGTCGTTGGAGATCACTTCTGGCCAGAATATTCCTAAAATGCGTCGGAGGCATTGGTTCACGAAAGTTTACATTTTCTTGGTAAGTCGAACGGTCACTTTCCGCGTGGTCCATATAACCATATAGCAACACGGATCTGACGCAAGCGTCAAAAACTCGCAGCTTTGTGGGGGGCAGGGAGATCTCTCTTAACCTCCAGAAAGGGGGAAAGATACCGAAAGCCTGACGAGCTTTATTTAGCCGAGCCTCAATATCCTTTTCGGTTCCGCCGTCCATGCTGAGAGAACAAAAATCTTGCACCTCTTCCGCATCTTGAAATTTAAATGGTCAAAATAAATTACTGCCGGAACTTCCCCACCATTTTTCCTGTCTTCTCACAAAAAAGGCTGCTCTGAGAGTACTACGATCTTGCTCTTATAAGCTCGTAAAGTAAAATCTTTTTGAACGAAAACCCACAAAACATCACAAAACTGTAAAAACTAACATTAAAAAAATTTGAACTCATTAAAAATGTAATAATGCAAATAAGATTTAAATTTTACGCACAAAGAAATTGCTACACCATCAAATAGATGAGCGCTTGTAACCATTAAAACATTAATCATAATCGCTAATAAATCATCAATCTTTGTTGTTAACTTTATGCACAAATATAAATAAATTTTTTGTATGCTTAGCAGGTGAATGCAGCAAAGAACCTCAAAGACAGGATGAACAGGTAATTATTCTGAATTACTCTCAATATAGAACTTGTCTTCCTTTATAAAATATCTCAACCTATCGAATTAAATTCCTATTAAGATCCTCAAGAAGCAAATAGGACACAGAAAGAGTTCTCTTCCACACGGTGCGACCTTTGATTGTCGCCAGGACTTGTTTTTTTTTCTGGCCTCTTGCTCGCTTCCATGGTCCACCAACCCGACGTCTTTCTTGAGATTTATAATGCAGGGCTTGTTTGGAGATGTTTCGCTTCGGTTTCCTCAAAGTGCAACCGATTCACTGCCACTTCCTCCTTTAAATCGATTCTTTAAATATGTATTTTTGTCTGTCTATGTAAAATGTCTAGGAAGGACAAAAAATCCATTCAAGATTAATTTAAAAGGCAACTTACCAGATTTGCGAATCGTAGAAATAGAAAAACTTAAGCAATAAGTGGGGTGTACGATGCAGCCTTGTGGACGTTTATCTTTACTTTGCTCGTTAATTTTTATTGATTGTAACTTTGCCACGCAATTTGTAACGCTACTCGCTAGGCTCGGAGAAAAAATAAATTGTACAGATCACTCAAAAATATTAAATCATAATTTTCGTCCTTCTGCCCATGCGCTCTCTAACTCGAGAATGAAGTTCGAATTTTTGACTCTTTATTTTTGACAAAAAATTAAGGTCAAGTTCCAGAACGGCCCAATCGATCCGCTCTTTTTTTCCCACTACCATATAAAATGACACATATTCACTATGTTATAATCCGATTTTCTTGATCAAACAACTTTATCTCTTTGAAATTTTCATATATTCCTAGTTTTGCGATTCTACCATTACATAACAATTAAAAAAAAGTAATCAAATTCAAATCCAATTAAATTTTATAATTCCAGAAAAAGTAAGTAAGAAGGATTAAATTCTGCTCTACCATAATTCAACAACCGACTCATCATTATTAAAAATAAAAACGACGGTATAAAACTGAAAACAACACCGAGAAGCCTAAAGCGGACTATATATTAATGGACTGCTCAGTAATAGGAAATTAATCGATAACTAGACATTAAAATAATTGCTTCAGCTCAATTTCATCAACAACAACAAAACAAATATTAAAACTATCAATGATAATAATAAAAATACATCTTTCATTACATAATTGAATAAAGAAATTCATAATTTTTCTTTTATTGTATAACAATTTAACTATAATGATAAAAATTGTTTCAAACGGCTTTTAAGTTAAATTAAAAAAAAAAGCTAAAAAAAAAAATAAATCTTATAACAATTGGAGCTTATTTGCTTATAGTGTGTTACAAAAAAAATACATTTATATAAATTAACTGCTAATATTTATTATGTTTTATTTTTACAAATTTTATGCTTTTATATTTAAAAAAAAAAGAAACATTTTAAAATAAATAAAAAAAAACCTCAATAAGTCTTAAACTATACAAGTTTATACACAGTTGTAATAAATCTCTAATTGTTATTTCATTTTAAATAAAATTTCAGAAAAAAAAATCTTTTGAAAAATATTATAAAATAAAATTAATATTAGAAAACAAAATAAAACAAACATACTAAATTTAAGATAATAAAATAAAATAAAAAACCATGGCTAAATAAAGTCCACATAAAATAACCAATAGATGTTTTATATTACAAAAAAATATATATATATAATTTACAAGAAAATATAGAAAAAATGAGCAACAAAAAAATAACGCGTAAATCAATTTAATTATTTATTAATCCATGAAAATTTATGTCTTCAGTACAACATTATGTGAAAAATGAAAACTTTTACCGCTAAACTTTATAAATTGCATAATAATCTTGCATGAATTATTTAATTTGTAAGATACAAAAAATTAAAATAATAATTAAATCAAATAAGTACAATTTATTACAGTACAGTGAAAAAAACGGAGATAAAATTTATATGAAAAGATATTGTGCAATTTATTGAATGCAAACAGAGAGAAAGAAAGAAGCAAAAAAACTTAATTTAATGTACCATTGCGATTATTAATAAAGTGCTTAAAAAATTACATTTATTTCGTTTTTTATTCAAAATTTGCTTGTGTACTGGTCACAAGAGCCGTACTTTCTGGACGTTTAGTTCGATGTGCTGCCAAATTGAATTGAATCAGGATTATAAGGTAACTTGTTATTGCACCAGTGACCTAAAAAAGATTTTTTCATGGATTACTTCATAGTTTATGTAATTAAATTGCATTTCTGAATTTATCTAGTCTTTTGTTCAATTAATGTTAATTCGATTTCACATTTTTCCAAACCGATTCGATTAAAAGAACAACTCTCTGGATCAAATCAATCTCTTCCGAAATCGAACTCATTTTTTTTAAGCTTGAATAATCATATCGGATACAGCTACTGCGATCAATTCTGAAAGGATTTTCAAGCAACTATAACTAGTAATTACCGAATATAAAGTGGTCATGTCCAAATTGAAAAATCCACATGCTGTGAAATTCACAGTATGATTCAATAGTTTCAGCGAAAGATGATTAATCTAAAAAATATTAAATTTGATAAATATTATTTTTATCCTTCACTAATGCTAATTTTCCTCACAACTTCATAAAAATTATTTTCATCGACAGCATTTGCAATTTTATGATAGCAAACGCCAGTTTTACGTGCCTCCGTTTTTGTTTGCCAGCTTAAGAAAATCACATAAACACACTTCGAGGCCGTATAAATAATAAAAATTAAAGAAATTGTGGTACTCCGAGCCGATCGAAATGAAACCGGAATGTCCTGAAATTAATTTAATTTTAAATTCATTATTTATTATTTGTTTAAAATTTACCTGATTAACAATATTGCAATATAAGAAATAAAACTGTGCCGTAATACTCATAAAGCCATAAGCCATCAGGAAAAGCATTTGAAGGCTCCACATCCGATTCAGGATTTTTCCAAGCTCACAAATTTCATCGTGAATTTGGCAAAATCCATTGAGTCGAACTTCCATTTTTAGAGTATCGTTCAAATCGCTCTCCTTAAAATCATGATCATGTCCACCTTTCTTATCTTCGTTGTACACTTTCACTGGAATCGTATCTGAAAATTTAATAAATTTAAAAAATTAATCTTAATTAATTCAAAATTCTTAACTTACCATCCCACGGTATAACCGGTATAATTTTATTCGGCTTACGTCCTCCTGAAATATACTGAGGTGTCCGATTTTTTAAAAATATTTCCTTATGTAAATATCCCAGGTCCCAATTATTCGAATCGTTTAACATTTCCGAAATTTTATTCTTTTGAAAGTAAGTTGCTACACTTTGGTCCAGATACTTGTTCATGGCGATGAATCTTTCCTTTAAAGCGAAAAGCAATGACGCAAACCATGCTTTCTCAATCGTTGTTATTAGGATAGGAACGCCCGAAATAAAAGTTAATAGCGATAGTAATTCACTTGGATCGTGAAAGAAATAGAAATTTAAAATTATCAGCGTAAATTCACCGCAAAAAATTACAACAATTAAAGCACGAATTCGAAATAGTAACGAATCATTGCTGCAATGAATATTTTCTCTGGCCAGCCGTTCATCAACCTTTTCGAAACGTTCAAAAAATGCAATAAGTTTATTTTGATTCAAAATTCCAATTAGTAGATCGAAAATCATCATTGCCGGACCCATGTAGGTTATGAAAAATCCAATTGCCGTAGTTAGTGTACCTAGAAATTTTTAAAAATTTATTAATTACTCATGTTCAATGTGAACAGTTTAAGTGGATCATTAAACTGGTTTGGAAATCGAATTGGAATACTGGAGGGTGGTAAATCAAAATATTATTTCGATTCTCTTGGAAGGCGTTCGTACAAAATTTCAAGTTCGTAGCTTTTAATTAATATTTGATTTTACTTTATTATTCTAATTATAAAGTTTTGTGATCGACACAGAAAAAAAAATTTGCTACCCTGAAATTTTGTTTTTTTTTTTTGCATTTCATGACTAAAATCCGTTCCGCCTACGCCGTACATATGGACTCATATCTCCGAGACTGTTAAAGGTAGAATGTTTGTTTTTAAGTGGATTATTAATTGGGTCAGTGAGCTCCATTATCTAATATTATCTAATATTTTGGAAGTAACAGGTGGAAGGGGGAGGCGGGGGAAGGAAAGAGTCAAAAACTACACTTACTATTATCTCCACTATGAATGCAGGTAGGAAGCTGAAAATCAGCATAGATATAGAGAGGGTTGTGGGACAAACTCAATAAATAATTTAATTTTTTTTATCCATTGCTAAGAACAAATCATCAGCCGAATTTTTTTTTCAAATGATTAATATAATAATAATTCTTTATTTGCCATGATTACAATATTTGTTTTACAACGAAAAATCGTTCTGAGTTCAGTCAGAGACAATACAGCTGGTGAAAGTGAGTAATATATATATAATAATAAATTCTTTAAGGTAGTTTAGATAGGTATGTGTAGGAAAATGGCAGAAAACCTCTTTGATGAGCTTATTCTAACTTATAACTAAACTTAACCTACATTTAAAAACATAACAGGAGTACGATTGGGCATAAAGCCCAATCGTGCGATACTCTAGATGAAAGAGAAATTTTTGTATCTTAAGAAATTTTGTAGGGGAAGTGGTAGAGGGGGTGACGACATTGAACTAATTTTTTCACAAGGCAATAAGGTTGCTATCAAAATGTTTTATACAAAATTTAGGATTTAATAGGTACTGAGAAAATTAGTGTATTGGATGTAGTGAAGTAGTGCAGTTTGTATGGGAGGTGATAGAAGGAGGGGCGAGTTTCTTATGACTTTTCAGAAATAACTATAAATATCATGCTTTTGACATGTCTTAAATTGCAGATCAATAGTATTCATACTTTTCATGAAAATCGACTTTTTATAAAGTTGTGAAATTGTGTCATTTTGTATGGGAGGTGGTAGAAGGGGTAAAGCTAATCGCCTAATTTTTTTTTGATTTTAGTAATAATTCTAAATAAATATTTAGTGCATAATTTCAGCTCGGTCAATTTTATACGCACTGAGTAAATTGGCTTAGAGCATTTCATGAAAAAGTGCAGTTTGTATGGGAGGTGGTGGAAGGAAGGAGAGGACTCAAATAACTTTTTTACAGTAGATTTAGACCATCACAAAAGTAATATATTCCAAATTTCAGATCAATAGCATTTATATTTTTCGAGCAAATCTGCTTATTGTGAAATTACGAAATTTTGTTATTTTGTATGGGAGGGGGTAGAAGGGGTACAGCTAATCGTCTCATTTTTTTTGGTCTTAATAATAATTTTAAATAAATATTTTGTACACAATTTCAGCTTGATAACTATTATACGCACTGAGTAAATTGGTTTAGGGCATTTCATGAAAAAGCGCAGTTTGTATGGAAGGTGGTGGAAGGAGGGGGAAGACACAAATTATTTTTATAGAGTAGATTGGAATCATGATAAAAGTATTACATTCCAAATTTCAGATCAGTGTCATTTGTACTTTTCAAGGAAATCCGTTTATTGTCAGATTGCGAAATTGTGTCATTTTGTATGGGAGGGGGTAGAAGGGATGGAGCGATTTGGCTCGTTCACGAACTTGACCTTACTTTTTTATTAAAAACGATGTATACAAAATTTGAACTTTCTAGCTCAACGCGTTCTCAAGCTAGAGAGGACACGGACGGACAGACGGACAGACGGACAAACGGACAGACGGACAGACGGACAGACGGACGGACGGACGGACGGACGGACGGACATCCGGTTTTGAGATTTTTGAGTGATTATATGAACTTCTGTATCATTCATTTTTTTCTCCGAGCCTTATTTCTTGGCGTTACAAACTTTGTGGCAAACTTATAATACTCTCAGATTTCATCTAGAGTATAAAAAGGGAACAAAAAAGAAAGAAAGAAAAAAAGAAACTATAATATAAAAAACTTAAAATGCTATTTCATTTACTAATCTATTGTCAGTGAGCTCTAATCTATTGAAAAAATTTTCACATAATGCTTCCGCCTTAGTTTGAATTAAATCGACTTTAGTTAAAGAATGTAGTCCAATTGTGGATTAGTACCTTGGTAGATTATAAATCATTTTGAGGATCTTGTTCTGGGCAATTTGTAATTTTTTTACATGACTCTGAGCACAATCTTTCCAGACTATGGCTCCATATAGAAGCACAGATTGAAAAATCATTGTGAAGATTAGAAGCTTGTTTTCTAAGTTCAACTCCGATTTTCTATTAATAAATAGGTACATTACTTTGATAAGCGTGTTGACTTTTTTGACTGTTTCGGATATGTGTTCGCTGAAAGTGAGCTTCTTGTCGAAGTAGAAGCCCAGGTATTTTATATTGTGACTCCATGGTGCTTCTAATTCGTTTACTATGAGATAGTCAGCCGCTGGAGTGTATGGACTAGATCTGCATTTAGTAAAATAAATGGCTTGAGTTTTAGAGGTGTTTATTTTTATTTTCCACTTGTGCAAATAATTTATCACTTTATCTAAGGCGCAATTTAGCGTACTGCATATATCTGCAGCTAAGATACCTTTACAGTAAATTGCTGTATCATCGGCAAAGAGGGCTGACTCACAGTTTTCAAGATGGGGAAAGTCAGCAGTAAATATAAGATAGAGAATAGGACCAAGAACTGAACCTTGAGGTACTCCAGCATGAATTTCTCTGCTTGCTGATTGATAGTTTTTTACCGATACCTTGAAGGTTCTACCTTGAAGAAAACTTATAATCATATTTACAATATACTTTGGAAATTTATATTCAATAAATTTGTAAATCAGAGCATTGTGCCAGACTCTATCAAATGCGTTTTCTATGTCCAGAGACACTAGGGCTAATGACTGTTTTGAACTTAGACAATTGTGAACTGACTGCTTAATTCTCATAAGTTGATGTATCATCGAGTGGTTTTTTCTAAAGCCGAATTGTTCATCCGGCAGAATATTAGTGCTGGCAATGAAGCTAAGGATTCTCTCTTTTAAAATTCGTTCGAATACTTTCCCTAAATTGCTGAGAAGGCTGATTGGTCTGTAGCTGTTCCCAAGATTTGCAGGTTTTTTTGGTTTCAAGATGGGAACAATTTTTGCAGTTTTCCATGCTGAGGGAAAGTATTTTAACTTAAGACATCCATTAAAAATATGTGTAATAAGTATTATACCTTTACGGGACGTATTTTTCAAGCATTGATTTGAGATGTTATCAAAGCCAGTTGATTTTTTTGGTTGGATATGTCGAAGTATTCCTTTAACATTCTTAGGTTTAATAAGTTCAACTATCTCTGAGTCAGTTGAGTTGTGAAATTGTTTTAGGCAATTTTCCACTATCTCTTCGGTGTTTTTTTCTGAGAGGTTATTATTTACCCGGAAATTATCACTAAACATAACAGGGCTACGATTGCGCGTAATGCGCAATCTTACGATACTCTAGATGAAATAGAATTTTTTTGTGACCTCAAGAAATTTTGTATGTGGAGTGTTAGAAGGGATGATAGCATTGAACTAATTTTTTCCCCATGCTAAAGTAGCTATAAAAATGTTTCATTCAAAATGCTTACTCCAAAAATTGAATAGGAACTGAGAAAATTAGTGAGTTAGATTTAATGAAAATGTGCAGTTTGCATGGGAGGTGGTAGAAAGAGTGGGGGGATTTTAGTGATTTTTTCAGAAATAATTAGGAATATTATAAAATTGACATCCCTTAAATTTCAGACTAGTGCCATTCATACTTTTCAAGAAAATCAATTTTTTGTGAAGTTGTGAAACTGTGCCATATTGTATGGGAGGGGGTAGAAGCAGTGAAGCTAATCAAATATTTTTTTCTGATCTTAGTGATAATACTAATTAAGAATTTATTACAAAATATGAGCTCGATAAATGTTATATGTTCTGAGAAAATCGTCTTAAAGCATTTCACGAAAAAGTGATGTTTGTATGGGAGGGGGTGGAAGGAGAGGGAGGACTCCAATAATTTTTCTACTGTAGGTTTATATTATTATGAAAGTGATATATCCAAAAATTCAGATTAATAGCTTTTACACTTTTCGAGTAAATCCATTTATTGTCAAATTGCGAAATTGTGTCATTTTGTATGGGAGGGGGTAGAAGGGGTGAAGCTAATCATCTAATTTTTTTTGGCCTTACTAACAATTTTAAAGAAATACTTGGTGCAAGATTTCAGCTAGCTAAATTTTATACGCACTGAGTAAATTGGCTTAGAATAATTCATGAAAAGTACAGTTTGTATGGGAGGTGGTAGAAGGAGGGGTAGGACACGCATAATTTTTATACAGTAGATTGATATTATCATAATAGTAGTATATTCCAAATTTCAGGTTAATAGCTTATATGCTTTTCGAGCAAATCTCTTCATTGTCAAATTGCGCAATTGTGTCATTTTGTATGGGAGGGGGTAGAAGGGGTGGAGCGATTTGGCCCGTTCACGAACTTGACCTTACTTTTTTGTCAAAAACGACGTGTACAAAATTTGAACTATATAGCTCAACGCGTTCTCAAGCTAGAGAGCGCACGGACGGACGGACATCCGGTTTTGAGATTTTTGAGTGATAATATTAACTTATGTATCATTCATTTTTTTCTCCGAGCCTTATTTCTTGGCGTTACAAACCTTAGAGCGAGCTTATAATACTCTCAGATTCCATCTAGAGTATAAAAATATTAGATAAATGTTCAGACTTTTCTTCTCTTGTGACAAATAGCAAACTACCTTCTTTAAGGGGTAGCAGAGATACTTTTCGCGTTTTGATAACTTTGATTATATTCCAAAATGGTTTTGATCCTTTATTAAGTTCCGCTAATGTGCGATTCCAACTGTTGTTTCTGAAAATATTAATCATTTCATTTACGAGAGTATTTAGGCATTCCCAAGATGACTTGTGAGCGATGTTTCTAGTTCTCTGCCAGTTTCTCCTTGCGGTATTCCTTCGCTGAATCAAGAGTTTTATTTCAGCAGGTAGAGGTTTACCAATAGTTTTTTTTTTCTGAAATTTTAGGGGCGCATCGATCGACAGCAGAGAGTACAATTCCATTGAATTCATTAATTAAATAGTCAATGTCATCTGTGATTCTAATAGATTCTAAAGATAGGTTAGCGAGATCTATTTTAGAATTCATAACTTTTTGAAATAAGGTCCAGTTAGCTTTGTTAAAGTCGTAGAAAAAGGAGTGATTCTTTATTTGCTGTGAAGAATTCAGACTAAACAGTACTGGAAGATGATCTGAGAAAAGCTCATGAAGCACACTTAATTCAGTAAACATATTAGGATTAGAGCAGAGTACTATGTCCAATGTTGAAGCAAGCATTTTTTTGCAGCTGGGTATATATGTTGGCTCATTTGGATACAAAATAGAGATTGGATGAGATTGTAGTAGAGTATGAAGAATACCTCCCCAGTGATTTCTCCTAACACAACCCCATGCTTGGTGTCTGCAGTTGAGATCTCCACCTATTAAATAAACTGCCAACAAGTCGGGCGAAACTTTATTATTCTTGGGACAAGTTGCGGATGTGTGGAAAGTCAATATGCAGGTTAGAGTGGTTAGGGAAGGCTAAGTGAAAGGGAGTTCTTGGGCAGGGCTGTTGTCAATTTAACAATATTTCATTCATTTCTGCAAGTTTGGGTTCTTATGAGGGGAGGAGAAGGGGTAAGGGTGGGTGGATGTTAATAGCTTTTTAATTAATTGCTTGAATCGCGTCCAATATCCTCTGTATAGAATGTGTTTCATAGACGAAGTTGCATAGAATTTTCATAGGATTCGGTGCATTTTACATTCACGAAACCAAACATTTGTATGGGAAGGAGTAGAGAAGGTAGGGGAATCGTAAAATTTGTGACGCAATTTTATTCTCTTTCTCTTGTAGTGTGCTTGTACAAAATTTCAAGTTCGTAGCTTTTAATTTGTTGGTTATTAGTTGATTTAATGAAATTGGTCGAAATCATACTTTTGTATGGGAGGGGGTAGAAGGGCAAGTGTGATTTTGAAACTTTTAAAATAATTTCTTTGCAAATATTTTTATAAGTTCTTATGCAAAATTTCAAATGGATAGCTTTTAATAGTTAGGTGATAATTAATTTCTTAAAAATGGTCGAAAAAATAATTTTGTATGGGAGGGGGTAGAAGTTTTGAAGGTATTCGACCAGTTAATATTTTATACTTTTAGGAATTTTTTTTAAATGTATTTCCCAAATTTTCAAGTTTCTACCCTAAAATTACATCCAAAAATTTTCAGTTTTCGTGTTTTTTTCGTTGCACATGAAACAGCTTGTGCCCATTAGACCGGGGTGGTCGGTTCATAACAATTGTGGATCAAATTATTATTTTTTTTCTATGTATATCAAATAGATGTATTCACATGCAGAATTTAAAGTTTCTATCTTTGAGCAGAGTCCTAAAAAATTCACTCAAAATTTTCAACATTTTTGCTTACCACCTCCCTCCCTTTACACCCCCTAACTTAAAATTTTTATCAAAATTATAAATTATGTAGTTCTATAATCTGAGGAATTTTCAATTCGATATCTGTACTCAATTTTGAGATATAATGATTTCTAATTTTGAAAAGTGCACCATTTTTCAAATGCTCCCCATTTCACCCCACTACTATTATGACCAAATTTTATATTTTTTTTGTATTTCGCTAGTATAGTTTAGTATATGTTTTAAATTTCAATTACATAGCTTAAGAGATAGTTGAGATATTAATTCATAAGTGTTTTTCCTTGCACCCCCCCCCCCCCCCGACCCTTCCCCTTACAATAATAAGCCTATTTCTAAGCTGATTCTGGTGGATCTATATGCCATCTTAATTGTCCCAAAATATGAATTTTTTATGGTAAGTAGTTTCGAAGATATAACCATTTCAAAAAAAGATTCGGCCGACAATTTGTTTTTAGCCCCCCCTTTACGGACGCCAATGGATAAAAAAATTAAATTATTTTTGGAATATGTCCCACAGCTCTTTCTATACGTGTGCTGATTTTCATCTTTCTATCTGCATTCGTGGTGAATATATTAGTAAGTGTATATTTGGAGCTCACTTACCAAGTTAATAACCCACCCAAAAATCAACATTCTACCTTTAACGGTCTTGGAGGTACGAGTCCATATGTACGGCGTACGGCGGGACGGATTTTTTTTTTTGCTTTTTTAGGCTAATTTAGTCATGAAACGCGAAAAAACAAAATTTCAGGGTAGCAAATTTTTTTTTTTTCTGTGTCGATCACAATACTTTATTATTAAAATAATAAAGTAAAAGTTGTCTTTTATACTAAGTATTTTGCGTAAGTCGGATTTAAAATCAAAAGTCTTACTGTTGTTGTCACCACGTTTCCCACCGGGAAAGTATGCTGCAATTACTGTAATAGTTTTATGCTGAGCTAGATTCAGCTCGATATCTATTGTTTTTATCACTGTTGTATTAAGAGATGGAATTAACTTATGAGATATTCTCTTACGTATAGCTATTGCGACACCACCACATTTAGAATGGGTACGATCGAGTCTGTAAATTGAATAGTTACTATCCCTAAACGAACTAGCATTCTTTAACCAGGTTTCGCTAATTAAGGCAATGTCGATTTTCTCTCTTGACAATAGATCGAAGAATTCTAATTTTTTATTATAAATGCTTCTAGAGTTCCAGATTAAAAAATTATACACATTATAATTATTTGCCATTATAAATATATTTAATTGCTAGTTCCGTAATAACCTTGAACTGGTCATTTTTATTTGAACAAGTTGATAAATTACACACTACGTCGTCTAGAAGCGAATAGAGCTCATCCAGAGTAAACAGATTGGGATTACTGTTACCGTTGACCCATGCTGCACGTTTCGGCGGCAGTTGATGAAATGATTGAGTTGGCTCTCGTCGAGTGCTAGATAAATGCGGAAAGGTGTTCAAATTTAACAGGAAACCTTTATTTATTTTTTTGTTTTGCTATTGCTCTTGCGTGGTTTTGCGCCTGGTTGTCATACGTGCCTTGAGTTCTATGTAAGAAGCTCGATTTGGACAGATAGGGTCCGTAGCTTTGTGTGGACCCTGACAATTGATGCATTTCATCACTCCTTGTACACAATCCGCAGTCTTGTGCTGGGCAGAACAGTTTGCACAGAAGGCTCTGACGTTGCAATGCGCTGCTCCATGTCCATACATAAGACAGTTATAGCATTGGGTGACACTTTTCGGTTTTTTTCGCTGATACTCCCAGCGCACAATTGTATGAAAAAATGCTTTTATTTTTATAACGTCGGAGAGTTTAGTGCCATGCGCAAAGTGCACTGTGTATAATGCCGTAGAATTTGATGACCGCGGTTCTTTAAAGGACATCTTTCTGACGTTTTCAACGGCGAGGCCAAGCTGAGTTATTTCCGATTTGACAGCATCTTCTTCCATAGTATGGAGTCCATCTAGAACGATTTTAGTAGGTCTACTAGCCTTGTCGCCATGGGAGTAGAATTCCCAATTGTTATTTGATAGAACCGTAGTAACAGAGTCATAGGTCAACTTGGTACTATAGTTAACTTTAATGCCTACTGACATTAACTTGATCATGTAATCGCTAATATTAACTGATTTTAGCAGATTATGAATACTCTCACTAGTTTGTTTAAGAACGACGATTTGTTTAACTGGTTCTTTTCGATGTGTTACATTATTATTAAATGGTTTATTACCATCCTGTATTGTATCACTAGTGCCTTCATTTTGGCATTGCAATGGAAGATCACTGAAGAAGTTGCGACGCACTGCAACATGCTTTTTTGCCGTATGCTCCGGCCTAATCACTTTTCTGCTTTTACCCATTTGGGTCAAGATTTGGTCATTGCCAAGGTGTACACTATGCCTTTTACGAAATATTATGAGGAAAGAGGTGTAATCGATCTAATTTCGCGACGCCAATACCGTACAGATTTAGACACAATGTGAATAACGGCGAATCGCTCTGGCGCTTGAGCACTATAGGAGGTACTTGAAAAACAAAAACACGACCGGTCAGCTCAAAAGCAGAACAGCAACTGAGACGGTGTCTTAAAATGAATTTGATTTATTGAATACATTGCAGTAACGTTCAATTTTCTTTGCCCAGATAGTGCCGAATTTCCACTTTGAGGTTTTATTATCGTAGAACTGAACTTGAACCGATTGCCCAATTTCAAAATGTTTGATCTTACTTTCCCTTACCGTATTATTTTTTCTGTACGTTCCTCACTTAAGTCGCGTTTAGCTAAATCCTTCAAATGATTATATCTTCGAAATTACTTACCATAAAAAATCATATTTTGGGAGCATTAACGCGGCATACAGATCCACCAAAATCAGTTTAAAAGGAGGCTAATTATTATAAGGAGGAAGGTGAAAACATATATTAAGTTGCGAAATACAAAAAAAAAAACAAAATTTGGTCATAGCAGTAGTGCGTGCAAATGGGGAGTATTTCAAAAATGGCGCACTTTCCAAAATTTAAAACCGTTATATCTTAAAACTGAGTACATATATCAAATGGAAAATTCGTCAGATTAAAGAACTACACAGCTTTAAATTTTGGTAAAAATTTTAAGTTGGGAGGTGGTAAGCAAAGTGTCCAAAATTTTGAGGGATTTTTTTTTTTGGGATCTCATGTGCATTAAAGAAAAACACATAAATCTCAAAATTTTTGAATGAACTTTTAAGGTACAAACTTGAAAATTTGCGAAATGCATTTAAAAAAAAAATCCCTAAATATATAAATTATTAACTGGTCGAATGCCTTTAAAACTTCTACCCCCTCCCATACAAAATTATTTTTTCGACTATTTTTAAGAAATCAATTATCACCACCACACACTACAAAAGTAATTTAATTTTTTATCCATTGGTGTCCGAAAAGGGGGGGGGGCTAAAAACAAATTGTCGCCGAATTGTTTTTTCAAATGATTATATCTTCGAAATTACTTATCGTAAAAAATGCATATTTTGAGACCATTAACGTGGCATATAGTTCCACCGGAATCAGCTTCATCATCATCATCAATGGCGCGACAGCCCAAATCGGGCCTTGGCCTCCTGAAGTTGTCGCGTCCAATCGTCTCGATCCAAAGACCGCGTCCTCCAGCTGCTAATTTTTAAGATGGCTTTACTATCTTCATCAACCGAGTCTTCCCATCGCTTGCGTGGCTTGCCTACTGGCCGGTTACCACTCGCTTTGCATTTCAGAACACGTTTGGGGATTCTTCTATCTTCCATTCGCTCTACATGGCCAGCCCACTGCAGTTTACGTAGCTTGATTAAGCTTCTGGGTCGTCGTAGAGTTGATACAACTTATAGTTGTATCTTATTCGCCATTCCGTTCCTTCCTTCACAGGTCCCAAAATTCTTCGGAGGACCTTTCTTTCAAATGCGTTAACTGCTTTTTCGGAAGTTCACGTTAAAGTTCACGTCTCGCTGCCATAACAGAGCACAGGTTGCATAATAGTTTTATATATCCGCAGCTTATTGTTCCTGTGCACTTTCTTGGATTTCATTATAGGAAGTACCGAATAATACGTCTTATTTGCTAGTATTATCCGTCGTTTGATTTCGTCTGTTTCATTACCGTCCTTTGTTAGATTCGCCCCAAGATATATGAAATTGTCCACACTCTCCAAATTATATTCCGCAATTGTTATGTTTGTCTGATAGGCGCCCTCCTTCTTGTTTGCGTCATTATTTTTGTTTTGTTTTCGTTAATGCGCAACCCGACTTCTTTTGCGGCGGAGTCAAGATTGATAAATACCTCCTTAGCACTAGGGAAGGATCTTGCTAGGATTTTAATGTCATCAGCGTATGCTACTAGTTGGGCGGACTTGAATAGTATTGTCCCGTTGGTGTCGACTGGGATTTTTCGGACGACATACTCTAGTGCCAAGTTGAAAAGCATAGGGGCTAGACCATCTCCCAGCTTTAAACCACATTCCGTTCGAAAGCTGGTTGTGGAATCGGTTTGTATTCTCACTTGGGATTCAGTGTTCGTCATTGTGAGTCTTGTTAATCGAACTAATTTTGGGGGAATTCCAAACTCAAGCATGATTTGGTACAGTATGCTCCTGTCGATACTGTCGTATGCTTGTTTAAAATCTACGAATATTTGGTGCACGTCTGTGTTATATTCCCAGCATTTCTCAAGCACCTGTTTCACCGAGAATATCTGGTCTGTTGTAGATCGTTCGGTTCTGAACCCGCCTTGGTATTCGCTAATTATTTGAATAGTATAGGGCTTAAGACGACGTTCAATTATTTTTGTCAGTATTTTATAGGACGTACACAACAATAATATCCTCTGTAATTCTCACAGCAGAGTTTGTCTCCTTTCTTGTAAATTGGACATATAATGCTTTTTCGCCAATTTCATGTTGTGTAGTATTTCAGCGACACAATTTCCACCGTTTTTCAGAAGTTCAACTGATATTTCATCAATTCCCGGCGCTTTATTAGGTTTTTGGTAACATAGGGCTGCTTTGATTTCAGCAAGCGTGGGTAGTGTCGATGATGGTTCATCTTCGTCAGTTGAGGCTTCAATTGAAATGTTGTCTCTCGTGGTCGGTGCTACTGGGATGGGATTCAACAGATGTTCAAAGAAGCCCATCTCCTTTTGATTTCTTGTGCGTCGCTAATGATGTTGCCCTCCACGTCCTTGCAGAGTCTGGATTTCGGCTTATATCCTTTTTTTAGATCTTTTACTATTGCATATGCGTCCCGCGTTTTATTTTTTCTCATGTCGTCGCCCATTTTTTGTATCTTGTCATTATGGTACTTCCTTTGTTTTCATCTGCAGGTCTTTTTCGCATATCGCCTTATCTCGTCATATCTTTCTTTTTTGGCTCTTATTGGTTGTTCAGGAAAAATTTTGTAAGCCTCGTTCTTTCTATCTATTGCGTCGCGACATTCTTGGTCGAACCAATCATTATTTTTTCGCCGTGCTTGATATCCTAATACCTCTTCTGCGGAGGATTTGATGCCGTCTCGTATTTTCAGCAACGCATTCTCCACTGGCATATTTTGGATATTTTCGTATATTGGTGTCAGGTGTTTATTACATGCTAACATGTAAGCCTGCGCCACCGTTTCGTCGTTAAGCTTGTCGACATTGAATTTGCGAGCTCTACTCGTTTTCGAATATCCACGACAAGCTATTTTGCATCGATACTTAGCTCTGACTAGATAGTGATCAGAGTCACAATTCGCACCGCGGAGAGTTCGTACATCAAGTATGCTGGAAGCAGCCCTTTTCTCAATTATCGGAATCAGCTTAGAGAGTGGCTAATTATTGTAAGGGGGAGAGTCAGGGGTGGTGCAAAGAAAAACACTTAAAAATGTATATCTCAACTATCTCTTAAGCTATGTAATTGAAACTTGAAACATATATGTAGCTATGCTAGAAAAATACAAAAAAAAATATAACATAATGAAATAATAGTAGTGGGGGAAATGGGAAGCATTTAAGAAATGGTGCACTTTTCAAAATTACAAATCCTTATATCTCAAAAAATGGCACAGATATCAAATCGAAAATTTGTTAGATTGTAGAACTGCATAGTGGGTAATTTGACAAAAATTTTAAGTTGAGAAGTGTAAGGGGAGGGAGGTGATAAGCAAAAATGTCGAAAATTTTGAGTGAGTTTTTCAGGGCTCTGGTGAAAGATACAAAGTTTAAATTTTGCACGTGGATACATCTATTTGACATACATAGAAAAATAAAAATAACTTGATCCATAATTGTTATAAACTGACCCCCCCCCCCCGGTCTAACGTGCACAAGGTGTTTCATGTGCATTGAAAAAAACACTTAAACTGAAAATTTTTGAGTGAAATTTTAAGGTAGGAACTTGAAAATTTGCGAAATGCATTTTAAAAAAATCCCTAAATATACGAAATATTAATTGGTCGAAAACCTTTAAAACTTCTACTCCCTCCCATACTAAATTATTTTTTCGATCATTTTCAAGAAATCAATTAGCACCTAACTATTAAAAGCTATCAATTTGAAATTTTGCAAAAAAACTTTTAAAAATAGTTGAAATAAAATTTCGTCAAAAGTTTTGAGATTGCGCCTGTCCTTCTACCCCCTCCCATACAAAAGTATGATTTCCACCATTATTAAGAAATCAATTATCACCTAACTATTTAAAGCTATCAAATTGAAATTTCGCATAAAAACTTACAAAAATAGTTGAAATGAAATTACGTTAAAAGTTTTAAAATCGCGCCTGCTCTTCTACCCCCTCCCATACAAAACTATTATTTCGGCCAATTTCATTAAATCAACTAATAACCAACAAACTAAAAGCCATGAACTTGAAATTTTGTACAAGCACCTTACGAGAGAAACAGAATAAAACTGCATATCAAATTTTACGATTTCTCTACCTTCTCCATCCCCTCCCATACAAATGTTCGGTTTCGTGAATGTAAAATACACCGAATTTTATGAAAATTCTAACTTCGTCTATGAAACAAATTCTATACAGAGAATATTGGACGTGATTCAATCAATCAATTAAAAATCTATTAACATCCATCCACCCTTACTATTACCCCTCCTCCTACCCTCATAAAAACCAAAACTTACAGAAACGAATGAAATATTGTTAAATTGACAATAGCCCTGCCCAAGATCTCCCTTTTACTTAGTCTTCTCTAACCACTCTAACCTGCATATTGACTTTCCACGCATCCGCAACTTGTTCCAAGAATAATAAAATTTCGCCCGACTTGTTGGCAGTTTTTTTTTCTATGTCGATCGCAATACTTTATGATTAAAAAAAATAAAATGACCACTAAACTTTACAAATTTTAACGACAATAGCTTTCATAGCTTCCAAGAAAAATTATTGTACATAGAGAAATAAGTTTAGCTTATTGATGCCCCTTGCTAAATTCAGTTGTTGTGCTCTTCTATCCCTATATATGTTAAATGTAGTATCAAGACGATTCATTCAAAAGTAATTCATCCTGGAATATTTTTCTACAATAATGCGTACATTGAATAATTTGTCCATTTGGGCAATCATACATCGAACAATTTAATTCAAATCTGACGAATCAGTCATTGAACGAAGACTACATTTTGTCAAATTAATTTAGTCGTAAGAAAAGGATTCCAGCAAAAAACTTAAGCTCTGCAAATGTGAAAAATAGAAATTTCGAACAGATCCCTCAATTTTTTTCAAAATCCTAAATCGATAATTATAACACAGCCACCTACTTGCTTGAACATTATCGGATAACGAATATAATCTTGTCGTTAGATGATACAGCACACTATACACAACGATATTAACAATTGGCCATATATTCCCAATTAGCGATGGTCTTAAAACTTTATTATTGTAAAATTCCGAAAATGAGAAAGGTATAACACCGAATATTTTTGAAACATAGTACAAAGCACCGAACGTAGAAATCATATCGCTTTCGAAGTGTTTAATAGACCGACGATAAGGATAAACTAAAATTCGTCTCGCCTAAGCATAACTTTATATAACTGGAATTAATAGGGGTGCACTCCTGCACTCGTTAGAGGCTCTTGCTTTTAACTAATTAAATGTGAATTATTAATAAAGCAATGATCGATTGTTGCAATTAATGCGTGAAGTTAATTCATTATTATTTTGTTAATATTTTTTATGTTAATCGATTTCGTATTATCAAAATATAATGTGATAGCTTCTTTTTTGGTACCATTCATTCTTAATTATATTTGTCTCGGTTTTAGATTTTTCTGATGATTCCTTGATAACCTGGCAGGAACTGTAGTTATAATTGAAATATGTACTAATATTTAAAAATAGCAATAGGATGATAAATTAAGGTCAGGTAATAATAAAACTGGAATCAATAATCATTGAGCTAGAAAAAAACTAAAACAATATTTTTATTGTGGGTTTTTTGTGAAGAAGTTACTACTCTGTAGATTCAATGCTAATCAAGAAAAATTTTATATATTCCCATCGATACATAGCGTTGGTAAATTATTCATTGCATCTAAAAGAATTTTATAATACATTTTTATACTCTTGGTGAAATCTGAAAGTATTATAAGTTTGTAACGCTAAGGCTCGGAGAAAAAAAATGAATGATACAGAAGTACATGTTATCACTCAAAAATCTAAATACCGGATGTTCGTCCGTCCGTCCGTGTACTCTCTAGCTCAAGAAAGCATTGAAATAGAAAATTTAAATTTTGTACACGTCACTTTCGGCAAAAAGTAAGGTCAATTTCGTGAACAGGCCAAAACGCTTCACCTCTTCTTCCCCTCCCATACACAATGACTCAATTTCAGAATTTGACAATAAGCGGATTTTCTCGAAAAGTGTAAAAGCTATTGATCAGAAATTTAGAATAAATTATTCTTATAATGATTTCAATCTACAGTATAAAAAGTACTCAAGTCCTCCTACTCCTTACACCACCTCCCACACAAACTACACTTTCGCTTGAAAAAACCAATTTCTTAGTACGTATAAAACTTATCAAACTTAAATTGTGTAATATATATTTATTATAAGTAAGATCGAAAAAATTAAATTAGCTTCACTGCTTCTACCCCCTCCCATACAATATGACACAATTTCACAACTTTACAATAAGTCGATTTTCCTAAAAAGTATGAATGCTACTGATCTGCACTTTAAAACATCTCAAATGCATGACGTTTGCAGTTAATTCTGAAAAAAAATGAAGAACTCTCTGCTCCTTCTATCACCTCCCATACAAACTGCACAATTTCAATAAATCCAATGTATTTTCAAAGTGCCTATTAAATTTTTGAACCTTAAATTTTATATGAAACATTGTGGTTCCAATTCCGTCACCCCTTCTATCAAGTCCTGACAACACCTAAAGGCCGATGCTCAGGATCGCGCCTTACGGAAGAGAGCTATTTCTGTCCTATACCCCTATAAGGGGTCTTAACAGGAATTTGATTTGATGACCCCTTTTACCACTCCCCATTCGAAAATTCTGGATATCAAAAAATTGCTCTTTCATCCAGAGTATCGGATGAGTCCTGTTACGTTTTATAATTCTTTTCATATTTCATATTTATTCGTTAAACGTAAATAAGAATGAATCTTTAGCTTGTATAGTAAATAGAAAATTAACAAAATTTGATACTGGAGATAATAATAGAATATTGCAAGAGGAATAAATTAATTTAAAAATATTAATATTAAAGTTCAAAATTATTAACAAAAACGTAACAGAATTAGGATTTGATGTAATAGGCAGCGTCTATTTAAATCTAATACCATTGACACATAGCGGTCCTAATTATAATTTGGCTAATTCGTAATTTAGCTCGTCTTCATCGTTAGTAGATTGGTGACACACAGCACTTTGCTAATTAAGAAGAGCCACTCACTCATCTGTCATAATTTTAAAAAGTTGAATTGCATAGCCAATAGGCAATCAAATTTTGCAAGGAAGGCGACAAAAGAAGAAAAACGATCCTTTGTCCTGTTTTAGAATCGTTTGCGAGTCATTTTTCCTGGCTAGGCGTTTAAATCACGATTCCAAGATATTGTATAATTCAGAGCTGTCAGAAAATGACTTTTCTTCTCTCTTGTGACGACGAAGCTTTCATGAAAGCTCCAACTCTAGTATTACATTTTTCATCGTTATAGCCTAAATTATGAGAAAAATTAGAGGATTTAGCTAAATGAGATGATTTAGCTGAGAGCTTGACGAGATAATTTAGCTACTAAATGATCACTATTTTGGTAATTTCGCTAAATAAGCGTATGACACACAGCCGTTTAATGATAATTTAGGCCTTAATTATAATTTAGCTGCGCTATGTGTCAGTGGTATTAACCTTTAACCGCTATTTTCAGTTTTGCGATTAACCTTTCAAATCGTTTTTCTAAAAATTATGACAGCATGGCGTACACGACAGCCGCAAGTTTAAAATACCTAGAAGTAAGGTTAAGAAAATATTATAAACATAAAAATCGTTGAGTAACAAAACGAATCTCGAAGACATTGCGGCATCACAGACCGCACAACAGTGACTAAAGGGTTGTAAACAGTTGAAAATATCAAAAAATTTAAATCATTAAGGGCCGCCTTGTACTGAAAAAGAGTTTTCATTGAAGATGGGGAAATTTCGAATTGAAGACTTATGCGAATAGCTCAAAATAGTTGTAATAGTGATAAATTGGCTGGATCTGATCATCTGATTAGCTGGATGGCCATGAGCTAACTGGAAAAAATTCTCTACGAAAATTTCATGTACTTTTAAACAGTCATAAAATCTAATTGATTGCGTAATTTTTATTGTTTTTTTTTTCAGCTCACTAAAAATCAAACTTATACTAATAAAGAGTCGAACAAAAATCATTTAGCTATTTCAGAATGTAATATTATTAAGGTAAATGTATCAGTAATGGACCACTTAACTAATAATGCCAGACTATTAAAAATCATACTGTACTTATTCTGTATCCTTCTTAACAAATAACTTTCATTAAATTTGATTTTGCAATATACGTTCAATCAAATTCCTGTTAAGACCCCCTACAAGGGCATAGGACAGAAACAACTCTCTTCCACAAGGCGCGATCCCGAGCATCGGCTTTAAGCTGTTGCCAGGACTTGTTTATTCCTCTGGCCTCCTGCTCAACTGCTCGCTTCCATGTGTTACATGGTCGACCAACCCGACGTCTTCCTTGAGGGTTATAATCCAGAGCCTGTTTTGCGATGTTTCGCTCTGGTTTCCTCAAAGTATGACCGATCCACTGCAATATACGTTATATACCCTAAACGTAAGAAATATGGAGCCCGCTTATGTATCTATAATGGACTCAATTATTTATTTAGCCTACCGAATAAAGTCCTTACAGACCAGATGATACAAAATACAATTTAACATTAATTAAAAAAAAATTGATAAACTGTGAAAGTTTCAAATATTTTCATTTTGTTTTAAAAAAAGAAAAAGTTATTTATAACAAACTAAATATTTGAAATTTCATCTGTATTATTGTTTGTTAGTACTGCTGCCTATCGATAAAAGAAACTGCCAAGTCGGGCGAAACTTTATTATTCTTGGGACAAGTTGCGGATGCGTGGCAAGTCAATATGCAGGTTATAGTTATTAGGGCAGACTAAGTGAAAGAGGGTTCTTTGGCAGGGCAGTAGTCGTTCGTTTATTTGTGCAAGTTTGAGTTCTTATGAGGGGTGATAGTAAAGGTGGGTGGATGTTAATAGTTTTTTAATTGATTGCTTGAATCATGTCTAATATTCTCTGTACAGAATGTTAGTTTCATAGCCGAAGTTGCATAGAATTTTCATAAAATTCGGTGTATTTTACATTCATGAAACCGAACATTTGTATGGGAGGGGTAGAGAAGGTAGGGGAATCGTAAAATTTGATATGCAGTTTTATTTTGTTTCTCTTGTAAGGTGCTTGTATAAAATTTCAAGTTCGTAGCTTGTAGTTTGTTGGTTATTAGTTGATTTAATGAAATTGGTCGAAATCATAGTTTTGTATGGGAGGGGGGAGAAGGGCAAGCGCGATTTCAAAACTCTTAACGTAATTTCATTTCAACTATTTTTGTAAGCTTTTATGCAAAATTTCAAATTGATAGCTTTGAATAGTTAGGTGATAATTGATTTCTTGAAAATGGTCGAAAAAATAATTTTGTATGGGAGGGGGTATAAGTTTTAAAGGTTTTCGACCAATTAATATTTCGTATATTTAGGAATTTTTTTAAATGCATTTCGCAAATTTTCAAGCTTCCACCTTAAAATTTCACTCTAAAATTTTCAGTTTGTGTTTTTTCAATGCACATGAAACACCTTGTGCACGTTAGGCCGGGGGGAGAGGGAGAGATCGGTTTATAACAATTAGTGATTATTATTTTTCTATGTATATTAAATAGGTGTATCCACATGCAAAATTTAAACTTTGTATCTTTCACCAGGGCCCTAAAAAATTCACTCAAAATTTCCGATAGTTTTGCTTATCACCTCCCTCCCCTTACACCTCCCAACTTAACATTTTTATCAAAATTACCCACTATGCAGTTCTACAATCTGACAAATTTTCGATTTGATATCTGTACTCTTTTTTTAAGATATAAGGATTTGTAATTTTGAAAAGTGCGCCATTTTTTAAATGCTCTCCATTTTCCCCCACTACTATTATTTCAACATGTTATATTTTTTTTTTGTATTTTCCTGGTATAGCTTAATATATGTTTCAAGTTTGAATTACATAGCTTAAGAGATAGTTGAGATATTAATTTTTAAGTGTTTTTCTTTGCACCCCCTGACCCTTCCCCGTTACAATAGTTAGCCACTCACTAGTCTGATTCCGGTGAAACTATATACCACCTTAATGGTCCCAAAATATGATTTTTTTACGATAAATAATTTCGAAGATACAATCATTTGAAAAAAACAATTCAGCCGACAATTTATTTTTGGCCCCCCTTTTCGGACGCCAATGGATAAAAAAATTAAATTATTTTTAGAGTTTGTCCCACAACGCTCTCTATATCTCTGCTGATTTTCAACTTCCTATCTGCATTTGTGGTGGAGATATTAGCAAGTGTAAATTTTGACTTTTTTCCTCCCTCCGCCTCTCCCTTCCACGTAATACCTTCCAACATTTATAAAATAGAGCTCACTTGCCCAATCAACAATCCACCCAAAAATGAACATTCTACCTTTAACGGTCTCGGAGATATGAGCCCATATGTACGGCGTACGGCGGGACGGATTTTTGTTTTTTGCATTTTTACTTTATTATTTTAATAATAAAGTATTGTGATCGAATTAGAAAAAAAAAAAATTTGCTACCCTGAAATTGTGTTTTTTCGCGTTTCATGACTAAATTAGCCTAAAAATGCAAAAAAAAAAATCCGTCTGTCTGTACGCCGTCCGCTGGTGTGTACGCTCAGCGCACATTAACTCCCAAACCCTTCAAGATAGAAAGTTCATTTTTGGGGGGATTGTAGATAGTTGCGGATCTCAGGCGGATACCCATTTTGGGGGGTGTTCGGGTTCAGGGGGAGGCGGGGGGAGCGCTTAAGCCGAAAAATGCGAATTCAAATATCTCAATCATGGTAATAGCTAGGATGCTAAAACTCAACACACATATAGAGGGGTTTGTGGTACAACTTTTAAAAATAAGGAGGGTCAGGTGAGGTTCAAAGAAAAACACTTAAAAATCAATATCTCGGCTATTTATTAAGCTATATAATTGAATTTTAGAACCTATATTAAGCTATACTAGAGAAATACGAGAAAAATAGAACTTTTGGACAAAATAGTAGTGGGGGGAAATGGGGAGCATTTAAAAAATGATGCATTTTCCAAAATTTCAAACCGTTATAATTCAAAATTGAGTGCAGATATCAAATTCAAATTTTGTCAAATTGTAGAACTAGGTAGTTTTTAAATTTGGTAAAAATTTTACGCCGGGAGGTGTAAGGGGAAGGAGGTGGTAACCAAAAATGTCGAAAATGTTGAGTGATTTTTTAAGGGCTCTGGTGAAAGATACAAAATTTAAATTTTCCATGTGGATACATCTATTTGTTGTACATACAGAAAAAGTAATAAAAATTCCACAATTGTTATGCACCGACTCCCCTGGTCTACCGTGTACAAGGTGTTTCATGTGCAATGAAAAACCACATAAGCTGAAAATTTTTGAATGAAATTTGAAGGTAGAAACTTGAAAATATGCAAAATGCATTTAAAAAAAATCTTTAAAAGAATGAAATATTAATTGGTCGAATACCTTGAAAGCTTCTACCCCCTCTCATATAAAATTATTTTTTCGACCATTTTTAAGAAATTAATTATCACCTAATTAGTAAAAGCTATCAATTTGAAATTTGGCACAAAATCTTTTGAAAATAGTTGAAACGGAACTGCGTCAAAATTTTTGAGATCACACTTGCCGTTCTACCCCCTCCCATACAAAAATATGATTTCTACCAATTTCAGTAAAACAACTGCTAGCCAACAAATTAAAAGCTACGAACTTGAAATTTTGTGCGAGCACCTAACAAGAGAAAATAAAGAAAACTGCGTCAAAAATTTTGCGATTCCCTTACCTCTTCTACCCCCTCCCATACAAAATTATTTTTTCGACCATTTTTAAGAAATCAGTTATCAGCTAACCCGTAAAAGGTATCAATTTCAAATTTTGCACAAAAACTTATAAAAATAATTTAAATGATATTACTTTAAGAGTTTTGCAATCGCGCTTGCCCTTCTACCCCCTCCCGTACAAAAGTATTATTTCGACCTATTTCATTGAATCAACTAATAACCAACAAATTAAAGGCTACGAACTTGAAATTTCGTACGAGCACCTTACAAGAGAAAGGAAATAAAATGTTAACATCCACCCACTCTTACTATCACCACTCACCCCTCCCCTCATAAGAACTCAAATTTGCATAAATAAACGAACGAAATATTAATTATATGTACTGGAGCTTTTAAACGTTTCCGCAAAGTATTAAAATGACAATTGCCCTGCCCAAGAACCCCCTTTCACTTAGTCTTCCCAAACCACTCTAACCTGCATATTGACTTTCCACACATCCGCAACTTATCCCAAGAATAATAAAGTTACGCCTGACTTGTTGGCAGTTTATTTAGGATATTTTAGTCATGAAACGCGAAAAAAAAATTTCAGGGTTGCAAATTTTTTTTTTTTCTGTGTCGATCACAATACTTTATTATTAGAATAATAAAGTAAAATTGGCCATTATATTCCCGATTAGCGACGGTCTTACGACTTTTTTATTGTAAAATTTCGAAAATAAAAAATGCGTAACACCGAATATTTTCGAGACATAGTACCAAGCTCCAAATGTCGAAATCGTCTCTAGCTTTCGGGCTGCTTAAAGCAGAGGCATTGTCGATAAAATGAAATTCGTCTCCCGTATACGTAACAATTAATAGGGGTGCAGCTGTTAAAGATATTAACTAATTAAAAGTTAATTATTAATAAACCAATAATCGATTATTTTAATTCATACTTGAAATCAATTTTTTATTATTTTGTTAACACTTTTTACATTTATGTAAATCGATTTTGCATTGTTAACAAAACATTATGTCTAATTCACTTATAGCTTTTTCATGTTCATTCATTTTTCATTATGTTTGTCTCGGTTTCAGATATTTCTGATAATTTCTTGATGACCTGGAACTATGTTTATAATTGAGATATGTACAAGAGTAGCAATTGGACAAAAAATGAAGGTCAGATAAAAATAACAACACCATATTCAATAATAATAATGGCACATGACAAAATAACACGAGTGAACATTGCAAGCTCACAAAAGTCAGTTCTACTGTGTGGCTTTAAGCCATTTTTTGCTAGTTAACAGAAAATTATACAACAATTAAAGTTAAGCAAGGGGCATAGGACAGAAACAACTCTCTTTAACAAGGCGCGATCCTGAGCGTCGGCCTTAAGCTGTTGCCAGGACTTGTTTATTCCTCTGGCCTCCTGCTCAACTGCTCGGTTCCATGTGTTACATGGTCGACCAACCCGACGTCTTCCTTGAGGATTATAATCCAGAGCCTGCTTGGCGATGTTTCGCTCTGGTTTACTCAAATTATGACCGACCCACTGCCACTTCCGCCTTTGAATCTCAATACCTATATTAGTCTGGCCAGTTGTACTCCAAAGTTCGTCGTTGGAGATCACTTTTGGTCAGAATATTCCTAAAATGCGTCGGAGGTATTGGTTCACGAAAGCCTGTAGTTTCTTGGTAAGTCGAACGGTCACTTTCCACGTAGTACAACCATATAACAACACGGATTTGACGTATGCGTCAAAATCTCGCAGCTTCGTGCGAAGGGAGATCTCTCTTAACCTCCAGAAAGGGAAAAGGATACCGAAGGCCTGACGAGCTTTATTTAGCCGAGCCTCAACATCCTTTTCGGCTCCGCCGTCCATGCTGACAATGCTTCCGAGATAGCAAAAATCTTGCACCTCTTCCACATCCTCAATCAATCGGTGTGCTTGCGTTCGAATCCATGTGCATGCTCTTGGTTTTACGCACATTTATTTTCAGTCCCGCCTCTTTGCATTTAGAATGCAACGAGCGAACATTTGACTCTAAGTCCGAACGGTTATGTGCAAGTAAGCACACGCATAATCAATGTGACTTAAGATGTTAAATAGTCTCCATTGAAGGCCTTTACCTTCCCCACCTTCCAGTGCAGCTTTCAAGATGTCATTTATCACCACCAGAAACAGGGCTGGTGATAATATGCAGTCTTGTCTGACACCCGTTCGCACAGGAAAGCTCTCGGACAGATCTCCTCTATGCAAAAGGCGATACCTTGCATCTTCGTCGGATTCTTTAATCATAGGTATGATCTTATCTGGGATACTTCTCCTACTCAAAGCATTCCATATGTAATCTCGCTTAATGCTGCCGAAAGCCTTCACGAAGTCCACAAATATGAGATATGGTAGCGAACCCATTTCGGCTGACTGCTCCAATATTATCCGTAGGGTATTTGTGTGGTCGGTACAAGATGACCTCGTACGGAGTTCAGCCTGATAAACTTCGAAAGTACTCTCCACGACAACACTAATCCTATTGAGAATTAGCTTAGCTATGATTTTCGATCACTGCAGTAAGTAGACATATACCACGCCAAATGCCACAATCCCGAAGGTTGCCCTTCTTCGGAATTTTCACAATGACGCCCTTCTTTCCATCCAGTCGGATATCGGTCATTGATCACTGATTATTCTCGATCTTCAGCTATCTTCAATTCTACACATATTACTCATCGACTAGGCTTAACGGAAACAGCAAATAGCGGAAATAGTGGCCGAATAGGAAATGATCCCTAGAAACAGCACAGAAGCCGAATAGCAGACGAAAAGCGGCCGTATACAACAATATAAAAAGGGCGAGCGCTTGTGATGAAGAGTCAGTTTTCGGTTGGTAACTGAGTAGGAGATTCGGCAGGCGAGTGTAATCGAAGGCAGGGATGTTGAGTGGTCGGGGTGAGTAAAGGATCTGATCCTGTGATTGACAAGCGAGAGTAAATCCTGTGATGAACAAGCGGGGATAAGTCCAATGATCGAAAGGCAGAATTCATTAAGCGAGTACATGTAATCGACAGTGGCAACTGGCAAGCGAATATGTCGTTTGATCGACGGTGGAGATTAACAGTCAAATCGGAATTAGGAAAACGACAATTGGTTAATGAAAAAAGTGTTTGTGAGAGTTATTAAAAAGCGATAAAGTCTTGCGTTTATTTTAAATCAAAAGCGACTTAGTTTCATTTCTACTTGAAATTCACCCCTAGCGCACTTTTATGTTTTAAAAGGTCTACTTGTTCTACTAATAGATTAAACTTTACCGAAACTCTTCACAGCAACAACAAGAAAAAGAAACCTTTTAGTAAATATATAAATTCAATGAATTTATTTCTTATCTACAACAATTAAATTTAAAACAGTACGAATACGTTGCAAGGTCATATCTTTCCCTAAAAGTTCCATCATTTCGGCTACACCAGGACCCTCCTGCAACGAACAAAAAACATAGAATACAATCAAAATTAGTGCTCAACATCATCCCTATAAAAATACTCACATTAAGTCCACTTAAGATTGTTCGCAATGATTTCATAAGGACAGAAAATGTTAGTTTCTGTTGCGTAGCAAATTCTTTTAAGTAAAATTGCAGTGGTTGTTTTAAAAATTCTTCTTTCTCAAGACCCTGAATCAAATCGTACAGAACACCTGATGATTTATTTCTATGATTAATTTTCATAAAGTGCAAATTATAGTCTGATTTTACCTTCAGGAAGATCAATGTCTTTGATCTTGGGTAGCACCCACAGGAATGATAGCTTATTCCCAATTAGGTCTTGAAGCGTAGATAATCTAAAACCGGATACCTTTAGGATATTTTTTACGTGATCAACGTCCAGATCTAGATTTTCTTCGCTGGAAAATAATCAAGCATAATAATGACGCATATTGAGGAGAAAGCCAAAAAAAAAAATTGCTTACATCTCTGAATATTTTCCCTTAACTAATTTTATGACTTCGTCAACAAGTCTATCACAGTCTTTGGGATCATCCAACTGTCTGAGAATTTCCAAACGATTGCATTGATCAAGCAGTTCTGGATTTAATCGACTAGGATGTGAATTAATTTTGGATACATCAAACTATAAAAAAATGATTACTTATCATACTTTGGATCAAATAAAAACAAACCTGAGAGCATAATTCATTCATCGAATAAGATTTCGGCTTGCAGCACTGCTCTCGAACGAATCCGCCTCCTGCTAATGTCACGTAGTTAATTAACGCCTGAGGAAATATTCCCTTATCTCTAGAATAAATATTTTATAAAAATCGTCACAGCGAACATTGCTTGATTCTTACCGATAGTGACTTATATGAATATCACCCTGTCGCTTACTTAATTTTGTCCCATCGGGATTAACAAGAAGTGGAAGATGTCCAAATTGCGGTGATTTCCAGCCAAAAGCGCTATCAGTTCAAAAATTATTTAAAAATAAATTTAGAAAACAATCTCATAACATACTTATACATAAGTATATGTTTCGTTGTCGAAATTTGCCATTCTACACCACGAAAAACATGCGTAATATTCATAAGATGATCGTCAACAACATTGGCAAAGTGATACGTTGGAAAGCCATCGGTTTTCATGATTACCGGATCGCCTTCGTTTTCGGCAACATCGTAAGCAACTGGGCCGTAAATTAAATCATCGATTGGTTTCGTGTATGAACTTAATTTGAATCTTATGCAAAATTCATGATCATTTGTTATTTTTTCAGCAATTTGAACAGGTGTTAGGTGTCGACATTTATTATCGTACTTTGGTACTTGTCGGGTTCGTATTGCTTCCTTTCGTAACAATTCTAATCGACGTTCTGAACAGAAACAATAATATGCACTTCCATTCTCTAATAGCTTTTTAACTTCTCTCCTGGAATGAAAATAATTGAAGTTAGCCTTTTCAATGTGATTTTCTTTTACATATTGAGTATCATATATTGAGTCGCTGGATTTGAAGTAAAATATAAAAATAATGAACTTTATTATTAGAGATGGTATGCTATCTTACACACTTGTGATTTTTTCACCGCTATTTTAAAAGAGCAATCGCATATTGCGATTGAAAATTTAAAAGAGCTGCGATTAGAAATTAGAGCAAATGCATACTGCTTACGGTCTATCGGCAATAAAGTTGCCGCAATGATCATCGCTACAAATCCCAGAGTTTTTGTTCGCACTCGCACATTAATCGCGCAACTCACGTATTTCACGTAACCCCGACGGGATCGTAGCTCAGAATAAAGCTCGCCAAACAAACCGCCGCTTACTCATCACATGTACAAAACAAATAAAAAACATAACAGAATTAATATACCGGAAAATATGTCATCTCAAATTCTCGAATAGTGAATAGAAAATTTTGCATGGGAGGTGGTAGAAGTAGAGGGGGAGGTTTGTATTTTTCGTATATGACACCGAACATGGCATGCAAAATGTTTTTTGCTGATCTTAAAGTTTTTAGTTTTTATTATTTTTAAAGAAATTGGTCATATTTTTCCTGAAATTGGGGCATTTGTATGGGAGGTGGCAGAGGAAGTGGAGCGTTTAAGATGATTTCGAAACTGCTTATCATCATTATTATTACCGTGCTTAGATTCAATTTCAAAGTCGATAGCTCTCATATAATTAAAGGAGAAATGCTTTTCTTGAATTTATAATACAGATATTTGTATGGGAGGTGGTAGAAGGAGTGAAGCGGCGATGATAATTTTTTCTAACATTTATTTCAATTATTAAAAAAAAAATTAGGGCAAAATTTGAAGTTTGTACTTTTACTAGTTGGAATGGAAATCGATATAATGTATTTAACAAAAATTATGCATTTGTATGGGAGGGGGTAGAAGGAGTACACAGATGAAAACAATTTTTTTTCCCGTTATTGATATTTCTATTTTCATACTTTATACAAAATATCAAGTTGATAGGTTCAACGGTTTCGAAGAAAAATAATTTAATTTAAATTTCAAAATTTCGTGAAATTTGTATGGAAGGGGGTAGAAGGAGTGAGGTGAAGTTGATAATTATTTTTAAAGTAAATTGCAATTATAGTAAAATTAATTCTGACAAAATTTTGTCGTTTCAGCTTTACTAGTTTCGATGTAAATCAAAAATATGTATTTTTCAAAATTGTCAATTTGTATGGGAGGTGGTAGAAGGAGTAAGGGGATCGGGTCAATATTCCGTGATATTAATGACATCTATATCGTAATAATTTGACCTAAATTTCAAGTCGACAGCTTGAATAGTTTCATAGAAAAATCAATTTATTTTTATTTCGAAATTTCATGAAATTTGTATGGGAGGGGGTAGAAGGAGTTGGGGGATGTAGCCCATTCACGAACTTAAAGTTACTTTTTTGCTAAAAATGACACACAAAAATTTTTAGCACTATAGCTCAAAGCTTTCGAGAGTTATGCTGTAGACAGACGCACAGACAGACAGACAGACAGACAGACGGACAGACAGCACCTCGGAATCGAGGTTTTTGAGCGACAACAAATATTTCTGTACCCTTGGCGGCTCTGTGCGAGCGTTATTTCTTAGCGTTACAAACGGTAAGGCAAACACAATATACTCTCAGATTTCATCTAGAGTATAAAAACATCCGGTCATAGAAAACCGAACCAAAAGGGTATTTTTTTCACGCAATATTACTCACACGAGCAATTTCATTATGAAGAACGTATAGCTCTTATCAGATCCCACAACCCATGGAACCCAACAAATCTCAGTCGAACTTTACCTAGCTCCAGCGTTAAGCTCATCAATCGTGCAACGAAAGAGCTTTAATATGAACCTCGTTCATACGAAAGCTCTTTCGTTGCTCGATTGCCGCTTGGGACATCTGATATATTCCATTGTCTTCGTATCTGTTATATTGCTCGCGCTCAGCGATATCTGCGATGTATTCACTGCTCAGCTCAGTGATATCAAATGATATCAATCATATAAAATATCCCAAGCCAAATTGATAGTCTTTGGTGATATCTACGCCATTACACATTGCTCGTGCTCTCAGCGATATTGCTTTACACTGAGGAAGTATAGTAATGAATTAATAGGTCATACGTGAAGTGTGACTGCGATTAGTTTAGCGATATTTTGATCTGATCGGTGGATTTTATGATCCGATCGGTATGTTTTATGATCTGATCGATAGGTTCTGGGATCTGATCTGACAGGTGAGGTGGGACGTGCGAAGAGGTCAATGGTGCGCTTTGCTGGCGATTTTTTTCGGAGTTTGGATCTCGTCGGTGGTGGAACATGTGAGTTGCGGCTATTGCAATTTTTGTCGATTTATGTTGCAGTCCACTGTGTCGATAAGAGCTTTACGTTCTTCATTGGTGAAATTGCATGTGTGAGTAATATCGTGTGAGAAAAAGAAAACAAAAGACCCTTTTGGTTCGGTTTTCTATGACCGGGTGTTTTTTTAATTTGGTTTGTGTACATGCAATGCGATTGACATTTTTGCCATCCTGACTCGAATGCGTTCGATAGTTTTTTTCGTACTTTCGACAGTAAAAGAGAACCTTTTCATTCCGAGGGGGAAATGGGGGAAATGTTCACTATGCGTATTGAGCTGGTGGTACTGAGCATGAGATTGAATGTGCCTGATTGTTAGATGCAAGAAAATTGCTGTTTTATCTCTTTTTTTATTGAGTTGTATTATTTTGACCAAAAAAAAAAAAAAAGAACCTGGCCTGTTGCGTAGATCGCCTCCTCGTGGTGCAGACTGGGTAACGCTAAAAGATCTACGGATAGGGGGGAGAAAGTCGAACAGCTTGCTGTCGGCTCCGTATCCTATCAAGATAGGGGGGATCAAGCTGAAAGCTAGCTTTCAGCTCCGTAACCTATCTATGGTCTAAGGCGGATGTGGTAGGGGGGAACAAATCGCTCAGCTAGCTGTCGATTCCGTATCCTACCGCAGCATCGATAAAATTGGGATCTGGTCTGGTCATGTTTCAGGCAGATTTAAATTAAATTGATGGTTACTAGAGGATTCATCCCTATAGTGATTCGCAAGTGTACGTACTACCTATATGGTGACCTTTATAAAGTATGACGCTAGAGGAGTGCCAATGGATGAATGGTTAGTGGGCAACTAACCAATAATATGCGAACTCTGGATACCAGGCGCCCTCCAGTTTAAACAAGCCTTCCCCTGGTAATGCGGAGCTCTGCCGGAGGTGACTCTACTTTCTCGCGCTACTCGTGGGAACCATATGGAAAAACCTAAAGTAACCGAAAGGGCAGATGCATCCCCTAAAGCATCAAAAACAACGGCCGAAGTCGTAAATGAGGATGAAAAAACAAAAACCACCCCTCAACAAGAAATGTGTGAAATGACAGAAGAGACAATTCCTCCAAGCACACAAAAGATTAATAGACCACCACTTAAGGCGGAAAGGAAAACTCCTAGCAAGCCTCTAGTGGACGAGCAAATGTTATCAGCCGAACTGAAACAATTAACTCTAGCCGAAAAAATAAAAATGCTAAGCGGAGCAGCCCGGAAACGATACTCATACCATCGTAAGCAAGGGAAAACTGTGAGTGAAGCGTACGATCTTGCGTGCCAGCCGCTCGAAAAGACGCTATCACCAGCACAAATACAGGCGAGAAAGAGAGGCAGAACCTCTTCAACAACACCGCCATCTGTGGGAAGTGGATTCAAAAGACCCAAAACCACAATAAAAAGCGTAGTGCATGAACCTGCAGCAGAGGCTCAGCCCTCCACGTCAGGAACAAGCTATAGAGACGCAGTAAAAGGGATAAGGATCGGTATTATACATACCGAACATCCTCATAAAATCCTAACAGCAGAGCAACTTGCTACGACTCAGGAACTCATTCTGAACGAGATTCCCAAAGCGACAACCGAAGGGATAATTCCACAATCTGGTGGACTCAGCCTTAAGCCGGGTTGGATGCTGATCATATGCCTTGACGACAGCATCATGGTTAGAAAAGACAGCTGCAAGCATCAAGCCGGACGAGTCAACGAACATACGGGCAGTCCGAGAGGAGAATATCCCGCGATTAGAAATAATCACGGGGTATTTTCCTCACGAAAAGAAAACACCAGAGGAGATAACCACCCTCATTGATGCTCAAAACGCTGGTTTGTGCGCCTCCAACTGGAGAGTGTTGAGTAGAAAGGTAGAGGGCACAAACACCATTGTAACCTTTTCCATCGACGGCCAATCGATGGAAAGGCTTAAACAAAGGGGGCATAGAGTATGCTATAAATTCTCCAGCATCACTCTTCGCCCTAAGGCCAAGGAGTTCAAAAGCGGCGAGCCGCGGATGAACAAAGATGGCCCAAACTCTAAAGAAAATTAGAGTAATTCAAGCGAATCTCCATCGCGCAGCGGCGGCCATGGATATTCTAACATGGAGATTCGCAAAAGAGGAATATCACATAGCCCTAATACAAGAACCAAGAGCCGCTATGGGGAAAATATTTGATATTCCTAAAAAAATGGGTAAGTTGATCTTTGATAGAAGAAGTGACAGGCCTAGAGCTGCAATTCTGATATCATCAGAAATAAATTACCTAAATATACCTATGTTCATCCGTACAGATTTAGTAGCGGTATTGGTGAATATACCAAAGGTAGGAGGAAGCCAAAAGGTTATAATCGCCTCGGCCTACTTTCCAGGGGAGGAGCTAGAGGCTCCACCACAAGGAGTCATGGAGCTGGTAAGTTACAGCAAGGCAAACAACATACCAGTTATTCTTGGTTGCGACGTGAACGCCCATCACACGATCTGGGGTAGCAGCGATATAAACAAACGAGGTGAGTCACTCTTAGAATATATAACTGCTAACAACCTAGACGTAATTAATAAAGGTAATTCACCAACCTTTATAAACTCAATTAGGCAGGAAGTACTGGATCTAACCATTACTAGCCCCTGCCTGGTAGACAAGTGCGTGAATTGGCACGTATCAAAGGAAGCCTCACTATCAGATCATAGGCATATCTGTTTTGATGTTGAGACTTCAATTGAATATATCAGGGAATACAGAAATCCGAAACGCACCAATTGGAGTCTGTACCAATCAGTCCTAGAATATGAACTAGGAATCGCAGAAGAATCAATAAGTAGCCCAGACTGCATTGATAAAATGGCGAACAAAATCGTAAACAATATTATTAATGCTTACGAACAAAGTTGTCCTGTTCTACATAAAAAAAGGGCCAAACAAACACCTTGGTGGAACGAGGAACTTGCGAAAAAACGCAAGGAAACTAGGAAATTGTTCAACAGAGCAAAAACCTTCGGGAATTGGGACGAATATAGAGTGTCCCTAACCGAATACAACAAACTTCTCAAAAAATTGAAGAAAGAGTCGTGGAGTAGATTCTGTGAAGAAATAGACGATCTCCCAGCGGCCTCAAGACTTCAAAAGGTGTTATCAAAAGACACCCCGATAGATATCGGACTTCTAGAGAGACCTGACGGGTCCTCTACCAAAAGCAGTATGGAAACCCTTGAGGTGTTATTGGCAAGACACTTCCCAGGCTGCAGAATAATAAGCAGAAATGAAGATTTAGAAGCGGAGCAAAGGACATATTGTCAAACTCCGTCCAGCAAAAGTGCTGCTGGAAAAATCTTCACTCCGGAAAAGATAAGATGGGCGATTAACACCTTTAAGCCTTACAAATCAGCCGGAGTAGACAAAATATTCCCCGCTTTATTGCAAAAGGGGTTAGAGATCTTATTGCCAATAATGATAAGGATCTTTAAAGTCAGTTATAGTTGGGGATACATCCCCAAAATATGGAGGAAAGCAAGGGTGGTATTTATACCGAAGGCAGGCAATCGCCCTATTGATCAGCCCAAGTCATATCGTCCTATAAGCCTAACCTCCTTCTTCGTCAAAACGATGGAGAAATTAGTGGATGCACACTTAAGAACAGGGCCTAACAAGGTTCGTCTTAACAAAAATCAACATGCCTACCAAAAGGGCAAATCAACAGAGTCAGCTCTTCACGATTTGGTAAGACAAATCGAAAAGGCGAAAGACTATAAAGAAATTGCGCTTTGCGCATTCCTAGATATAGAGGGAGCATTTGATAATACTCCCCATGAAGCCATTATAGCGGCAGCTAGGAAAAAAGGGCTGGAAACGGCCACAATTAAATGGATACATGCCATGCTAAGAAGTCGAATGACTATCACGGAATTGGGTGATAGCTCACTGACTGCACAGACCTATAGAGGATGTCCCCAAGGTGGGGTACTATCTCCACTTCTATGGTCTATTGTAGTGGATGAACTCCTGGACCATCTAGCGGAACAGGGTTACGAGGTTATAGGATATACTGACGACCTCGTCATTATTATTAGAGATAAGTATGGTTCTATTATATCGGAAAGAACACAATCTGCCTTAGATATGATAATGAACTGGTGTCGGTCTAAAAACTTGAACATCAACCCAAGTAAGACTGAGTTGGTACCATTTACAAATAGAAGGAATATCCACATCACACCCCCTTCAATAAATGGAACAATTATACCCCTTTCAGAAGAGGTAAAATATCTAGGAGTTATATTGGATAGAAAACTCAACTGGAACAAACATATAGAATGGACTCATGCCAAAGCTCTAAAGGCATTTTGGGCCTGTAGAAGCTTATTTGGTAGGAAATGGGGACTTAAGCCCAAAATGATTTACTGGTGTTACAGAACAATCATTCTTCCAATAGTCACATACGGATCAACGGTATGGTGGACTAAAACGTTGCAAAGAAAAGCACAGCTCACGCTACAAAAAATCCAAAGGCTAGCTTGTCTTGGCATCACAGGTGCGATGAAAACCTGTCCCACAGCGGCAATGGAAATGTTCCTTAACATTCCTCCGATACATCTCCAAATAAAAAGGGAAGCTATCAAAGGAGTGTTACGCTTACAAAGGGAAAACAACTATAAACCAGGGGATTTTAGAGGCCACCTCAAAATCCTAAATAACCCAAAATGGGAGGCTCTAGCCTCCACTTTGTCGGACGAAATGCCGACAAAATATAACTTTGAAACCCCTTTCAAGGTTATTATTGGTGAACGCACGGACTGGCAATCCACATCACCTGAAATGACAGAGGGTTCAACTATCTGGTACACAGACGGTTCGTGCACCTCTGAGGGGACGGGAGCTGGAGTTAAGGGACCTAACTTCTCGGTTTCAAAATCACTCGGCAAAGAAGCCACAATCTTCCAGGCTGAACTAGTGGCAATCGAGCTATGCATCCAAGAAAACATAAGGAGAGCTCATCGCAACAAACCAATTTATATCCTCTCGGATAGTCAGGCAGCTCTAAAAGCCCTATCATCCAACAAACATGGATCGAAGCTAGTTTGGGACTGCCTTCAAGACCTAATAATCCTGGGAAAAAGGAATGACGTAACCTTAATGTGGGTGCCAGGACACGTAGGAATTGAGGGAAATGAGGAGGCAGATCGCTTAGCTAAAAACGGTGCGGAAGAAAACTTAATTGGCCCAGAACCTTTCTGCGGAAAACCAAAAGGATTTCTTAACTCCTCAATTAAAAAGTGGGTCTAAGAAGAACATATAATCCACTGGAATAGACTTCCTGGTTTATCAACCTCGAAAAAATTAATCCTACCACATAAAAACAAAGTGGAGGATATCCTGGGATTCAGCAAAAGGGACATCAATACTCTAATCGGGCTAATGACGGGGCATAGTGGAGTAAACCATCACCTCAAAAAAATGGGCTTAGCTGAAACCGACATATGTCGTCTCTGTCTCGAAGACTCGGAAACGACAATACATATCCTATGCCACTGCGAAGCAATGGCAAGGAGTAGACTCAAGATTCTTGGGAAGGGCATCCTTTCCACCGAGGAACTAGCCAACATGGCTCCCTCACTAATACTCAAATTAGCTAAAGCTACTGGGATATGGTAGGGAAATGGGGCAATCACCGTACAATAGGTCGGAAAGACCGCAGTGCACTCACGTAGTCCCCATACTATAAAAAAAAAAAAAATTATTTTGACCAACATGCAAATAAATAGATTGAATTTTTCGGATTTGATTTCATTTCAGTTTCTGTGCTCTTTCGTTATGTTCGAAGGAGAAATACTTTTTCTTGAATTTATAACACATATTTGTATGGGAGGAATAGAAAAAGTGAAGTGTTACTTTTTTCAGCATTTATTATTAAGGAACAAGTTCAGACAAAATCTGAATTTTCTGCTTTTTCTATTAAATGTAAATCGATATTGCCAAAATTATGCATTTGTATTGGAGGGGGTATACGAATCAAAATTTTTCAACGTTAATGATATTTGTATTATTATACTTTGCTCAAAATTTCAAGTCAATAGCTTTGACAGTTTCGAAGAAAATAATTTAACTGAAATTTCGAAAACTCGTGAAATTTGTATAGGAGGGGGTAGAAGGAAACGTCGCATTTCAGGTAGTGTTTTTATTACAATCGATTGATACCTTTTACGAGAAATCTGGTCTACCTGATAAGTAAACCAAAAGTCAGCTGACGCATTCGCGGTGGATGTGTGTATGAGAGGGTGAAAATTTCTTAATTCGTTTTTCTTGCAAGATGTTCGAACAAAATTACAAGTTCACAGCATTAAATTTGTTGATTATTAGTTGATTTATTGAAATTGGAAGAAATTACACTTTGTATGGGAGGGGGTACAAGAGAATTTAATAATTTTTGATGAAACTTTGTTTATAATACTTTTTGTACAAATTTTCAAGTTAATAGCTTCTAATGTGTTGGTGATAATTGATGTCCCGCGATGCTCAAATCTACAACTTTACTGCGCCAGCTGAGCACCGCAGCTATACACGCAGCTGATTGTTATATTTGTACTTTTAATTATGTGAACAATCATCTGGTAAAATTTCATGTTTTTGTATAACTTGATATGAGAAGCGAACGCATAGCCTCCCTCCATGATGCAGATGATTTTCTTTAACACACAATAGGGTCAATAATCTGTAAAAAGAAGTTTCAGCCGGCATACTATTACCTGAAATAAAATTTTTTCTACTTTCGTAGCCTCTCACACCAAACACTACATGCGCAGTTGACTTTCGGTTCAGTGATTTATTGTACCAAAATCTGTCGGCATACTATGGCTTTATCATTTGCAACGCTACATTCCGGACTATAACAATTATCGAGCTGAAATTGTGCATTATTAGTAAGACTGGAAAATTTTTGGACGATTAGCCTCACTCCTTCTACCCCCCCCCCCTCATGCATTACATCATTATGACATAATTTCACAACTTTATAAAAAATCGATTTTCTTGAAAAGTATGAATGCTACTGATCTGCAATTTAAAACAGGTCAATGGATATTTATAGCTATTTCTGATAAAGCCATTAATAACTTCTCGCTCCTTCTTCCACCTCCCATACAAATTTTTGAATTTTTGTATTGCAAATTCAGGAAAAGTATTTCTCCTTCGAACATATGATAGCTATCTACTTTAAAATTTTAACAAAATAATGTGATTAGAATGTTGATAAGCAGATTTAAAATCATCCAAAGCCTTTCACTTTCTCTACCACCTCCCATACAAATGCCATAAATTCAGATAAAAATTGTTAAATTTCCTCGAAAATTATGAAAGCTACAAACTTTAAATTCAGTATGAAACATTTTGCATACTAAGTTTGGTGTTATATACAAAAATTACAAACCTTCCCCTTTGCTTTCTGCTTTTACCACCTCCCATACAAAAGTTACTATTCACTATTCGAAAGAATTTGTTATAACAATTTTTTCCGGTACAATAAACTCTTTCCTATTCCATCTAGAGTATCAACTACGTTATGTTTTTTAAACGAGTTTCACAAAATTTCAAGTCTGCAGATTAAATTTTTTATCAAAAATTAGGTGCAGGATCCAAAGAAGCAATTAAATATCTAGAAGTTATGCTCGATAATAGATTAGAATTTAAAGTTCACGTGTAGTCCGCAAGCAAAAAGGTGTCAAAAATGCAGCCAGCGCTTTCCCGAATACCAACAAACATCGGTAGACCTGGATATGCCAGAAGGATTCTACTTTCCAGAGTAGTCAGCTTGGTCCTCCTACACGCTGCTCCGATTTAGGCGTTGCCGATAAAGGAAACAAGGATACATATTTTATCAACGTATAGGCTCTTCGCGATAAGAGTAATCAGCGGTTTCTGAACAATATCGAACGAAACAACCTGTGTCATAGCCGGAATGATCCCCATTGACGTTCTCGCGAATGAGATGCTAAGGGTCTACGAAAGAAGAGCCTCGATCCAACAAGAGGTAGCTGTTGCCAGAAAAATTAAAGAAGAAGAAAAGGCAATATCAATAGCTATGTGGCAAACCAGGTGGGACAACACTACAAAAGGCAAATCTAAGGCTAAGGCTAATCCCCGTAATTGAAGTCTGAACCAAGCGAGTGTACGGGGACTGCAACTATCACCCCACGCAGTTCCTATCAGATCACGGTGGCTACCGCAAATACCTACATAGGTTCGGAAACGATAACGCACCTCTTTGTCCAGATTCCCCAGACCAAGAAAAAGACTGCAGTCTCTTCGCAGAATGGAGAAATAATATGCCGCGTAAACCATTCATCATAGACTATAGGTTGGAATCAGAGGAAAACTGGATGGAAATTTGCACACTCGTAACGAATGTGCAAAAGGATCTTCGGAGAATCGAGAGAAAAAGGAGAACAGAAGCAACATAAGGAGCAGAGCATAAAATGCTAGCCAGCCCCGCAAAGTAATACCTAACGGCCGTCCCGCGGGGAGTTCAATTCTGTATGGGGGAATTTGGTTTAGTACGCAGGCACATATCGGCTGACAGTTCTCTGTCAGGATCAGATATGTGAATCGTGCATCCGAATGGCTATTGCTATCTAATGAAGATTCCACATCTCCCTAGCGTAACCAGAAAGAAAAAAAACCATCGTGCAGGTTAGGGAGTTCGAGTTTTAGCTTTCTATCTGCATTCGTAGCAGAGATATTCGCAAGTGTAGTTTTTCACTCTTTCCCTCCTCCCGTTGCCCCACCTGACACTCCACAAAATTTAGATAATAAAATGCACTGTAAGAAACGCTATGCACCTTGATTGGAATGTCAAGGTCTTCAAATAAAAACAAATACACTAGGCAGAAAAAGTCTGCGTACACACTCAACATATTGTTGCGAGCTAGAGGTTCGCCGATTTCAAGTAAAACACAATTCGTTTAAAACTAATAGATAATTTATTATTCGCAGTCTTTTTACTTAATTTTCACGTTAACTTAATTCGCCTTAAAACGCACTACCGATATTTCGCTTTCTATCGCTTTTACTACCGTCGCGTTCAGATGTCTCTGATTCACTAGAAATGACTAACTGCTGTCTGAAAGTTGGCGGATATTTATACTAAGTCTCCCAGACAGGTGTCGTTGTGTGTGTGTGTGTGTGTCGGCTATTCTACATTGCCTACATTATGGAGTTTACTGGAAGTTGCTGGAAACTTGTTTATAGCGTTTTACATGTTGATGGACTTTTCTCGATGTTTCTGGCAACATCCAAATTGCGTGATTGCAAGATCTATAACAATATCTATAAAAAACATCGTTTTAAGTAATTTATTGCTCCTTAGTGATCTCTGGGGTTATTGGATATCACTCCTAGATCAGGACTTCCTTGAGCATTACCTTCGACGTTATTGTGTGCGCTCGAATCCTTTGTTGCAAGTGATGCCACAAATGCTCTATTGGATTAAGGTCAGACGATTTGGGGCGGTGTACGAAGCTGATTTTGGGCATTATACAGCAACCAGAGTCTTACTAACTCCGCAGTGTGCTTAGGGTCGTTATCTTGTTGGAAGTAAAAGTTGTCGCTTAAGCCCAAATGTTCTGCACTTTTCTTCAAATTGCGCTAGCATAACACCGCCACCACCGTGCTTTACTGTAGGGTAGAGATTTTTTACGTCGAAGGCCGCGCCAGTTTTTCTCCATACAATCTTCCGACCTTTGATTCCAAAAATACAAAATTTACTTTCATACGAGAAAATAACTTGTTTCCAAAATTCTTTTGGATTATTTATGTGTTCCTTGGCAAACGCCAGCCACTTGAGTCTGTTTACTGTTGTTATAAATGGCTTTCTACGGGCAACGCGTCCGTGATACCCATATTTCCTAAGAATTGTACGAACACCATCATCAGAAATAGACTTGCGGTACTTTGCTTTGATGTCCTTTGCCATATCAGCTGCAGTTAATCTAGGATTAGCCTTCATCGTTCGGAGCAAACTCCGAGTTTGCTGAGGGCTCAACTTTGGAGGACGGCCAGATCTGGGTTTTGAAACCAAAACTCCTGTGTTGTTAAAGTTGTTTAAGACTCGTTGGACAAATAAATGACTTCTGCTGACTATTGCACCTATTTCACGATGTGACGTACCTTTTTTTCACAAACCCACGATAATTTTCCTATCCCCAAATTCAATTTCCTTTCCTTTATTAGACATCTCCAACTAACGTTTTTTAGCAATTATTTTTAACGCAAACCTTAGATAAAAACACGTTAATCAACTTTCCTACACAATTTTAAAATTTAACTGCAACTTCGAGACTTTGACTTCCTGCAGACTTTTTATTCCTGAAATTTCAGACTATTTTTCGTTTCCGAATTTTACCGCTGTTTTAGAGTACAGTAATTCTCATTTTTGTTTTGTTTTATGTTCATAATGAAGTAATGAAAAATAGGAAAAAAAATATTTCGGAATAAAATGTTAGAAACGATGTTTTTTATAGATATGTTGGATGTGTTGAGTGTGTACGCAGACTTTTTCTGCCTAGTGTAAATATGGGAACGATTTTTAAATTTTGTAACCGACTCTTAACTTGACGTTTAACTTAACGAACACTTGCAATGCTTTCTACATCTTAAGCTGGGCAGAACTGACGTAGCGGCCATCTTGAATGGCTCCAGTGGGTATGACGTCATAGATTTTTCCATTTCACAAGACCACCTGTATTATTTTTCTACAAACTTGTCGTAAAAACACGTTTTGCCGAAAACAAGAAAAGAGCATAATTGGTTCAAATTAAGCACGAAAATATTACGCAAGTGCACACTTTTTCATAATTTTTCAAATTCTACAGTTTTCTGTGTGAATAATAACCGGAGAACTCTGCACTAGAGTTACTCTATGAAAAAGAAAGAACAAGACATAATAGAGTTCGGCCAAGGTGATAACCAGCTTTTCCGTTAAATTTGAAAAAGCGCACTGCTATTTTCCAGCGGGCGATAAGTAAGCAAATGTGATTGCAATCCGTTCATTAGAACGTGAAACCTACCAAATTAAATTTTCACCACTTAAAAGTACTGTAAATTAAAGATATTCCCGAAATAAAACCACTAAAAAGTTACACCGACACGTTGCCCGCATACATATGAAAATAAAAAGCGCCCCATCTGACAAGGTGTCCAGACTCTTCTAACAGGTGCCTTGTTCTTTCTTTTTCATAGAGTGACTCTACTCTGCACAATATGAGTGACAGATTTTCTTCGGTGTGAGAAGCCGAGATTTAACTTTGATCGCACTTTTTTCAATTGAAAATCCACTGCACTAATATCAACGTGTCATAATTACATGCCGAGCACTATCAATAAAGTACCTTAGAAAGCTGAACTATCTTTAACACTGCATTTAAGAATAAACGCGATTCTTACGAAGCCCGCCGTGTCTGCTTCATACAAAAGCGCTCGAATTTGTGTGGAACTGTCATGTTTGTTATGACTCCAACGTGTTGTTGTTGGATTCAGTTACTCGGCTTTCTACTATAGAAGGCATTGCCTAACGAATACTTGACGCGAGACGGGACGAAGCGTAAACCCCGGAATACTAGTAAAAGCGTAACCCCCGGAATACTAGTAAAAGCCATGCGATAGAAGATGGCACTTACACATATGAAGCTATTAGCCGACCGCGGTCGACTGTCAGTTCATTCGCGTGCGGGATGATTTTCTTTAAGTTTGGTGTTTTCGATCGGGATTTTAGTAGTGTTTTCACCGATTTGTTTTTGTTTCTTCCTTAAATATAGAAAGATCGTACGTTTGCGTTAATTGTAAGCAGTGTCGGCCGAAATTCCCCGCAGTTATTTTTCGCGAAACAAGTTTTTTGGTGTTAAGTTTTATAGGTTAGGAATGTTGTAGTTTATTCACTACAAAAAAATCAAAATAAAGTTAAATTCCTAGTGTAGTGCAATTTTGTGAACGTGTTTTCGTAATGCTAGATCCACGCACTAGGGTCCAGTATTGGCCAAAATCGATATTCCCAAAGTGGGGATAATTTGGCCAAGAATCTTGGGCCAAAATTTCGTTTTGTTTAATCAATTGCTAATAATGATATTTACCTGATGAAATGATGAAAAATTGCACTATTTACAGCCATTCAGTGACGGTAAATAACGCGGTAAAAAACTCCAATTTTCGTCCCAAACACTTCTGGATAGAAAGATCTGTTTTAAAATCTGGTTAATACACTTCGCCACTAATTTAGGTATTGTTTACAATAATAATCACCTTTTAAATTGGTAAAAAACTGCGATATTTACCGCCACAAAGTTCAACTTCTCTGCACTGTCGACAATTTTCATACGGAATTGACGTTTAAGCAACCGACCGCCGGACGGCTGTCACACATACACAACTGCCTATCGCATGGCTTTTATATATATGCCGGGGGTTACGGACGAAGTCAATCTTTGACTAAGCATTGACAAGTGAGTATCTAATAAACGAGTTTTACTTTTTCCTAATAATCGTGTATTTTGTTGCCTCTCCCTTTCTCATAAATCTGATCGCTACATAAATATACGCATTACCAAAGAAAGAGGAACTACGCTCGACCTATAGGGAATTCGGGTGACTGCTTTATAAACAAGTGCACTCTAGCACGCGCGATCAACGAATTAGCAAAAAAGAGCAACAACTCGACTCGGCTGAGTCTTAACCAAAAAGCCAATGCCAGTAATTGGGCGATGATGAAATGCTTCATAGAAGCAATTAACAGTGCTCGACCGAGACGGAACAGTCGGTTGATTTTATACAAGGCAACAACAGTGCTCGACCGAGAGGAAACAGGCAAGCGACTTAATAGAAAACAACTAACAGCACTCGACCGTGACGGAACAGCGCTCGGTGGAAACGGAAAATATTCACACGGCAAGGGGAATGATTCGGTCGAAAAAAGCAAAATGAGTAGGTGAGCATTTTTGGTGAACAGGCAGTCCAGTTTTGGAGCCGTCAACAAGTCCTTCGAAGTTTAGAAAGCGAAAGGATGAACATTGTTAAGCGATAATTTGTAAGCGAAAGTTTCAAGTGAAAACTGGAGGGATAATTAAATAAAGTTTCGCGGTTAAATTAAAGTGTACCTATTAAACTTGTAGTTTTGTTTAGTTGCGCAAGGATATAGTATGTAGGTGATATGAGTCTTTCTGTACAGATGGCGTACAGACGGATTTCTTTTTGCATTTTTAGGCTAATTTAGTCATGAAACGCGAAAAAACAAAAATTCAGGATAGCAACTTTTTTCTTCAAGTCGATCACAATATTAGAATAATAAACTAAAATGAAGATTACCGAATTCTCCTTCTCACCAAACAAACCTTACCGATAAATATCCAATCGTTCACTTTGCGTATACGGCCCGTACTTCCCACCCACGTTGGGACCTTCATCGATTCCGATGCCAGCCCATTTTAAATCCTCAATGATTTTACTGGTGGCTCCTTTAACACGCCGCGTCTGATCCGTGTCCTCAATTCTAAGAATAAGCCGGCCATCATTTGCTTTGGCGAAAAGAAAATTATACAAAACTGTGCGCAAACCTCCGAGATGCAGAAAACCTACGAGAAATCAGTGATTATGAAAATTATCATCCTTACTTTTAAAAAAGGACGAAAAATCTTACCGGTCGGACTCGGAGCAAATCGCACTCGTACCAGTGAATTCTCGTGGGCTCGTCTAAAGGACTGAGCGAATTGCAGCCGTGGTACCGCCGCACTGACGGTCTCAGAAAGAAACCGCATTGTAAATATTTCAGAAAATCATTGAAATTTTAATATTAGCAAAAAAAAATTTGTAATGTAACACACTTCAAAAAAATCCGATTTCTAACCTCAGCAAAAAACAGCTGATTTAACTGTCAGTGGGACAACAAGATTTCCAGTCATGTTGCTGGAAATCGGGAAATTTCGTACGAGAGATTTCACTATTGCGAACTAAGAAGAAGCCGCTGTCATTTAATAAGCTACGATAGAAAAAAATAAACAAATAAAAAAACAAAGCCCACAAGAAAATATGACGCATTCCATTTTGCATTCGACGGATTAACTTCTTCCTGTCTTCTTCTTCTCAGGGAATAAGCAAACAAAATCAGTATCCTGTCAATTTTGCTGACAGTTGTTTGTTGTTTACGTGTTTTCGCGCGAAAATAAGTGACTTCGGATAAGTACTACCAAAGTTAGTGAAATGCTTTATTAGTGTTCTTAAGTAATTGGGAAATTGAAAGATTTCGGCCGATTGACTAAGCATTTTTCACCGGCGCCGAAAGTTAAATGTTTTTGTTTTTGTTAATCCGTCACGTGAAATATTCGCGTGTAAATATTTCCAATATTTTTGTATTCCCTTATCCTGGAAATCTAATTAATTGCCCTTGTTCCGTGGAAAATACCACCCTGAAACTATTTTGCTATTGTTTTCTTTTCTAACCTAAAAAAGCAAAAAAAACCGGCAGGATTTGTCGAACTTTTAAATGTTGTTTATTTCACATTTAATTATGAAACTCGAAAATATATGTCTAGCTTTACATAAAATTGCAAAATCATTTAATCAATATCAAAGAGTTCGAAATGAATTCTGTCGGATTTTTTTTTTTAATTTGAAAATATAAACAATAACAATTTCGTCATTTGCGAAATTTCTAGGATGTTTTAAATTTGGAATATTAAATCTATTAACGGAAAAATAACAACAAAAAAAAAAGTTTTAAATCTCACGGAAATCTTACAATATTCCTTTTCGTTTCTTACTGTTCAGGATTCATCATAAATGTTCAAAAACCTTTGTTCGTCACTTCAAATGCATGCCCTTTCATGTAATTACTTAACATTGCTTGAGAGAAATTTCGCTTGTTTATCGGCTTACGGCCAGAGTTCTTATTGTTCTTGAACGAATTAAGTATTCTGGCAGATCGTGTTTTTGAAAGTTCATTGAAAGAGAAACCTTCAATGTTTCAGGCGTATCACATTCTAATGACAACAATAGAGGAACTGATCGTTTAGCATTCGAGAACACAATCCTTCATCAAATGTCATTATTGACTAAACAAATTAAAACTTTCTTTGAAAGGCAAAACCATTTTGCCAGACAAAGTCGTTCATATTTTAGGAATCGTTCGCGATCACGAAGTAAATCTCGCGATAATACCGATTTATGTTATTATCATCAAAAGTTTGGTGTTAAAGCGACTAAATGTCGACAACCATGTTCCTTTAAGTCAACAAAAAACTAAGTAAATTGTCGGTAATGACGACAACCGACAATTTAACTACTTCAAGTCGTCTATTTATATTTGACAAATTATCGAATTTTAGTTTTCTTATCGATACCGGTGCTGACATTTCAGCCCTTCCAGTCACAGCGTTTGCTGATTTAACTTGTGACAACTCATTAGTATTAACAGCGGCTAATTCAATCAACATTAAAACTTATGGGTTCAAAGAAATTGAAATTTCCCTTCAGTTACGAAGAGTTTTTAGATGGAAATTCATTGTAGATATTCGTCAAAAATATCTCATTGACCCACTTTCGCGAATTATCTTTACAACCGGCACTTTAGTCAAGGGACCATCTTCTTCCCTAGCTGTTTTATCGACCTCAATTTTAAATACTAAAGTTGAGCAAATTTTATCAAAATATGAAAACGTTCGTCGATCTTTAAACTACAGTAACTTAAAATTGAGCACAGTACAACATTTTATCGTTACTGAAGATCGCCCCGTTTTTGCTAGACCACGTCGTCTAGATCCAATTAAGTTAAAAATTGCTCGAGCCGAGTTTGATCGAATGATTGAACGCGGTATTTGCAGACCATCTGATAGCCCATGGGCATCACCTCTGCATATGGTTAAAAAAAGTGATGGTACTTGGAGACCTTGTGGAGATTATCGAGCTCTTAATGCGATAACCACACCTGATACCTATCCAATCCCTCACATTCAAGGCTTTAGCCAACAATTAGAAGGATGTAAAGTTTTTTCAACTATTGATCTTGAAAAAGCGTATCACCAGACACCCATCCGAGAAGAGGACATCCCAAAAACAGCGATTACAACACCTTTTGGGTTATACGAATTTATGAGAATGACTTTTGGATTGCGTAATGCAGCGCAAACTTTCCAACGCTTTATCTTTTCCATTTTGAAGGATTTTGATTTCTGTTTCGTCTATATTGACGACATCCTAATCGCTTCAAAGTCAGAAAGTGAACATCTAAAACATATTGATATGTTATTCGAGCGACTAAACTCACATAACTTGATAACTAATCAAAATAAATGCTCATTCCTTAAATCATCGGTTGATTTCCTTGGTCATACGATTGACGAATTTGGATTCAAACCAATCGCTTCTCGAGTTGAAGCTATTTTAAATTATCCTCGACCAACTACAGTTAAAGATATTAGGCGTTTTCTTGGGATGCTCAACTTTTATCGACGTTTCATTCCACACGCTGCTGAAGCACAATCCACATTGGACAGCTTCACTAATGGCAGTAAAAAGAAAAATGACAAGACAGAACTTCAGTGATCGAAAACTTCTATCGAAGCCTTCAACAGTTGCAAAGAACAACTGGCTCATGCCACTACACTAGTTTTTCCATCGTCATTTTCAACATTATCTTTAGCAGTAGATGCATCGGACACTGCTATAGGAGCTGTACTTCAACAGCGAAATTCTGGAGACTGGAAAGCTTTAGCCTTTTTCTCCAAAAAACTATCCTCCGCTCAAAGGAAATATAGTGCTTACGACAGAGAGTTATTAGCGGCCTATGTATCAATAAAACATTTTAAATACATGCTTGAAGGCAGAAACTTTATCTTGTTTACTGACCATAAGCCGTTAATTTTCGCGTTAAAACAAAGTCCGGAAAAAGCTTCACCTCGACAACTAAGACATCTCGATTTTATCAGCCAATTTACATCGGATATTCGACATGTTTCTGGAAAAGACAACATAGTTGCTGATACGTTATCAAGAATCGAGATACTTAATCTTCCTACGACCATAGATTATGCAGAAATTGCTAATGCTCAAGCAACAGATTTTGAGTTAACCAAAGCCAAAAGTATACCCAGCCTTAACTTCATTCCTGTTTCAATTGAAAACACAACTAATCCCCTTTGGTGCGACTCATCTAGACAACAATTAAGGCCGTATATTCCTACAAATTTACGCTTCAACGTCTTTCGTAAAGTTCACGATTTGTCTCATCCAGGAATTAAGGCTACAGTAAAACTAATGAGGAGTAAATTTATTTGGCCCTCAATCAATAAAGACAGCCGTAACTGGACTAGAGAATGTATTGCTTGTCAAAAAGCCAAAGTTTCACGACATGTCAAAAGTCCGCTTGGCCACTTTGAACCAATTTCAAAAAAATTCAATACTATTCATATCGATCTGGTTGGTCCTCTTCCAATTTCAAACGGCTATAGATACTGTCTAACAGTCATTGATCGGTTCACTAGATGGCCAGAAGCATATCCAATTCATGATATATTTAACGAACAATCTATTCGGGTTCATCTGTTCAATCGGCTAGCCTGATACAGTATAGAGAGACGTCAATGGTGCTCCTCATCAGTAATTTTGTCGCTATTTTATTCGCAAGAAAGGCACAAATCGCGCTTGATTTGGAAGTGGATAAGGCATATGTATTATTAAAATAATTACCATACGAAATCCTTAAAGTGAATTTGAGAGATCCTACTCTCATTATTTATTAATGTTTGAGAAAAAAGGAAGATATGGTGTGGTATTGCGTAATTATTAAAATTTAAAAAAATGCGATTTTTTACGGGATGTAGCGGTTAACTGGGTATTGGATAGAATTGAAGTGATTAAGAGATTTTATGCCGAGAGATAGTGATATGTAGTCCAGCAGATTATACTACTTAGGAACTAATTATGGTATGTACACACTAGGCCAATGCAAACGAACACATGCGGTCGAATGGAAGCGACCGAATCTATGCGGTGTTCGTTAATAAATTTGCTTGCAGTCCACATTACAACGAACGAATGCCCCTGCACAGTGTGACAAAGCCGAATACGTGTGGTCAGCATTTTTCTTCGATATGCCGCCTTTCGAGCGAACGCGAGCGCAGGCCAACGAACACGTTTGGAAGCGATTATTGACCTTCGTTCAGACGTACACACTGAGCGAACGTATGCGTTCGCGTAGTGTGTACGCACTGACCACCTTCTAGACGTTCCGGAAATGAATGATTTGTTTTTTTTTCTTCACGTTCAGTTTGAAAAAGTGTGCCCTGTCGAAGTAAATTGCTACTGCCCCAACCAGTAGAAACATGAGAAATAAACATTTTCGCCAGCCTCGCTGTATATGATCGGACCCTCTCACATAGACTTTTCAAATCAAGCCTTCGATTATGTAACTTGATTTTCAGCGATCTTTTTTTTTTCGCTGGAGCTGAAGGCCAAGAATAAAATTGAGATCTGATATTTGCCCTACAAGATTTTTTTTATTTTATTGTAGGTAAGTAATGAGATATTTTCTTCATATGAGAGTTCAAAAATCATTGTGTCATTCCGCAAGAGAATCAAACTCATAAGGACTATTTAATGTTATCAACAAAACAGTGGATTGCATCGAAAATTGTGTTTGTGCATAGTTTAACCGTATCAACTCGGAGCCAAATGTCAAAGTTCAAGAGTTTTGTCACCTTGGAAGCATTGTCAACATAAACAGCGTCAGCTCCCCGGTATCCTTTCCTCTTTTTGAAAATTAGAAAAAATCTTTAACTCTTATATCAAATCAGAGCTTTGATATGGTTGTCAATTTGCTGCTAACACCTATTGGCATAGGACTGAAACAGTTCTCTTCCACAAGGTGCTATCCTGAGCATCTGCCTCCAGTTGTCACCAGGACTTCTTTATTCCTCTGGTCTCCTGCGCAACTCCTCGTTTATACGTACTACATAATCAGTAGCAGCCAGTTCAACTAAAAACATACCAACTTCGTCACTCGTTACGGTCGTTTTCACTCCGCTTCCTCTACCTTCCCAATCCAATTCCTCCCCTCCTCCATGACTGCGTTTGTACATTGCACATAACGGTCGAAATTACCTATAACACAGGTCATTCTGTAAAACTAACCAATCCGACTCTTCTTTCAGGATTACAATTCATAGCTTGTCTGGCGATTTTTTGCTCTGGCTTTCGCAAAGTGTGACCGATCAACTGCTACTTACGCTTTTTAATTATTTTCAAATGACCTTGGCCCTGTCCAATGCTACACTCCCTCTTTCAATATTATAATAATTTTCTCATAACGCTGTAATAATTTTTTTTCCTAACTTTCATCCACAGAACAAACAAAAAATGCGACAAGAACAACCAGAAAATGATTCGACGACCAAACCTCAGTCAAGCTTAAGTTGTATAAAACTACCGGAAAGAAAGAAATTTATCAGGAATCATCCACCAAAAGTTAAACAATTACAAACTACATTCAACTTGCTCGACTTCATCATCGACAAACAAAAAGAGCAAAAACCGTCGAAAAAATCCATCACTAATCTTCCGAAAAAACAGCACAAGCAATCATTTAGAAGCCCATTGAAAAACAAATCTTGCAGTCAATTGCGTCGAACAATTCTATTAAATAAGGATGTGAAAAGCTCTATCCAGCAGGAGGAGGTGAAAAATAGTGAAGAAGCATTAGAAACAAGCGTTGCTTCACTTAGCATTAGCAAAGCTCAGGACTCTGTACATTCAAGGCAATTTCGTAGGTGAGCAAAATACGTAGTGATTTCCTTATTTCCTCTTTTCTTATCCAAATCGCTGGGTTCACATGATAATGATATTAATATTTGCCAGAGGAAATAAAAGTGATAGAATCGAATTTTCAATGCCGCAGAGGCAACCGCTGATATGGCGCGCATATGCAGTCCCCACCATTGTTATGGAAGCTAAACAGAGATTGCTGAGAAAGAAGTAACCGATACCTTTGATTTAATACGTACCCGTTCACATCGAGTTGTTAAAATATTTGTAAACAATTCGGTGTCCATAGGAACAGAATTATAATAGGTACTTTATTGATAGTGCTCGGCATGTAATTATGACACGTTGATATTAGTGCAATGGATTTTTAATTGAAAAAATTGCGATCAAAGTTAAATCTCGGCTTCTCACACCGAAGAAAATCTGTCACTCATATTGTGCAGAGTTCTCCGGTTAATTTTCACACAGAAAATTGTAGAATTTTAGTTATTACGAAAAAGTGTGCACTCGCGTAATATTTTCGTGCTTAATTTGAACTAATTATGCTCTTTTTTTGTTTTCGGCAAAACGTGTTTTTACGACAAGTTTGTAGAAAAATAATACAGGTGGTCTTGTGAAATGGAAAAATCTAGGACGTCATACCCACTGGAGTCATTCAAGATGGCCGCTACGTCAGTTCTGCCCAGCTTGAGATGTAGAAAGCATTGAGCGCCAATGCTTTCTACATCTCAAAAGAGAGCATAATTAGTTCAAATTAAGCACGAAAATATTACGCGAGTGCACACTTTTTCGTAATAACTAAAATTCTACAATTTTCTGTGTGAAAATTAACCGGAGAACTCTACACAATATAAGGGACAGATTTTCTTCGGTGTGAGAAGCCGAGATTTAACTTTGATCGCACTTTTTTCGATTAAAAATCCATTGCACTAATATCAACGTATCATAATTACATGCCGAGCACTATCAATAAAGTACCTTAGAAAGCTGAACTGCCTTTAACACTGCATTTAAGAATAAACGCGATCCTTACGAAGCCCGCCGTGTCTGCTCCATACAAAAGCGCTCGAATTTGTATGGAACTGTCATGTTTGTTATGACTCCAACGTGTTGTTGTTGGATTCAGTTACTCGGCTTTCTACTATAGAAGGCATTGGGTTAGTTTGTCTTGGCAACTCGTAATGAATAGACTCACGCCGTAGCAACGTTTGCCGAAGGGCCGAAGAAAGCATTGCTATTGATCCACAAATTCATTTGAAAATTTTGTTTAGTGATGTAGGACACTTTTGGCGAAATGGTTATGTCATTAAGCAGAATTTGAGACATGATTACTAACTTTTTCGTGCCTCAATCGGAAGGCATTAATGTCGCAGATATGTGGTTTCAACCGGACGGCGCCACATGCCCCACAGCGCGCGATACAATTAATTTACTGAAAGAAACATTTGATTATCGATTAATTCAACGAAATGGACCTGCTAAATGGCCACCTCATTCGATTTGACGCCATTAAATTTTTTTCTCTGGGGATATGTCAACGCCGATAAACCAGAAACTATTTAGCACTTGGAAGACAACATACGACGCGTTATTCCCGAAATATAGCCTGATTTACTGCGAAGAGTGTGTGAAAATTGGACTTCCAAATTACGCCATGTATGCGCCAACTGCGGCGGCCACATGCCCGAAATCATATTCCAACGTTAATGCCATAAGATTATCTTTCAAATAAAGCCAATTTCATGGATATTAGAAACATTTTTCTGTGCTATATTTTAATTTAAAGTTCTCCGCCTCTAAAAAAACATCCTGTATTTTAATGTCAAATTCATTATTTAAATACACCTTCTAATAGCGTTTTCCACTGGTACTTTTACAATGCACTCTAACGCGATGTGAGTGGCGCCAATCCGCCTGGAGGAACCACGAAGTAAAACATCGTATAAACAGTGATTGAAAGTCAAAGAATCACATAACCCGTAAGGGTTAGTTTGATGAATTTTGCTCGTACCTGTTCGATTACAGGTAAGTACGCTAACGAAACCGTTTAGTAAAGCAAAAAGGTTAAAAAAAACGCGGAGAGGTTTTCTCTATTCCTATTTCGGTTCCGGAGACTTGCTATAACAATAAATAACCGGACAAAATAACGCGGAAAGGTTATATTGATACAAATGAAAAAACACGTAAAGGTTTCTTATCCATTTATTATAATTCTGGTCGAAGTTAAAACAATATCTGAACTTAATCTACAATTTTGTCTTTATATAGTAATTTTTATCTAAACAATAATTCCATTATGTCTAGGTGTGATTTGAAATGGATTACTTAGATCGCGAAGTGCGATCTCACATTTTAATATGTGTATACAATAACTTCTTAATTGCGAGGTGTTATATGATATTTAAGATTGAGGCATTAATTTCTTAATGGATCCATCTTAAATTGATACAGTGAATTTTATAATTGATTTTTGGAATCAATTCAGTAATTTCTTAATTGAGAAGTGTTATGTGACATTTTAGACTTAGATACATAAATAGGCAATTAGCTATGACTTGCATAGTCTCGCAAGGTAATTGCCTCATTTGTAGGTGTTCGACATTCGTTCTTTTTATGATCGAATGTGACTCCTCCCTCACTAGGATTAGACTCCAGGCTAATAGGTAAGTTATTTTGAAGCCGTTTTTTAAATTTTGTTTTACAATAGAAAAACATTACAATAATGACGCAAATAATTATTATTATTATGATCCAATTATGATCCAATATATTGATCCAATTTTGTTGTACAAAAAGATTTTTATTTCTAAATTCTTCGAGATTTTGTAATTGAAATTGTTCAATCTGTTTCTCTTGAATTTTTTTCAAGGTAAGTTTATTAATTTTAGTATAATTAAAAGTTTCGATAATATTGTGTAAAATCAAATGTGAATGGTATGGCGTTTTGAAATTGCTGTACGTTATGTTATTTATATTAATTTTGCACTGTTCGAATTTAACTACATTATTGCCATTCAATATTAATTCATTATTTATTTTTTTCAAATTACTATTATTAATTATTTTTATTTTATTTAAATTTTTAGTTATAAGAATTGCTTCAGTAAGCTGTTTAATCTCTTGTTTATCATTTTCTTCCAATTTACAATTTTGCATGAATTTATTTCTTACATTTTTTATACATTCGTCGTCTATCCATTTCAATTCTTGCTTTGTTTTAATTATAATACAATGTGTTGTTGTTTTCAAGCATTGTCTTAATATCAGTGATTAATTGTAATTTATTTTTATTGGGTACAGGTTCTAACATAAGTTTGTTATAAATCTCCGTACTATAACTAGGTATTCCTAAAACTATTATTATGTCAATATTTTTCAATACTACTGCTGACTTAATGTCTTGATACTTATCTATGGTAATATTAAATTGATTGATTTCTTCTTCTTGTAAAATGTATCTATTTAAATGATTTGAGTGAGAGTTTAGTAAAATTTCCTTGATTTTTTCTATTTCTTCATTTAGTACATGAATATTATGTAAAATATCTGTTTGCATTTTTTCTTGAAATTGCATTCTTTTTATTAATTCAAGTTCTGAGTTTAGTTTATTTATATGATCTGATAAGATTTGATTATCTGTATTAATTTTATTCTCTATATCTTTAATTTGTTGTTCAAATTCTTTGTTTACTCTAATAAGATTTTTTTCATTTTCAAATAATTTATTTTGATTCTTGTCAATAACTTGCAAATGGTCTGTTATACGTAATTCGTCCATCTGGTCCATATTACCGGTTATAAATTTTATAATTGAACCTAATATAGGAGCTAAGCTACGTTTTTTCTTAATTTTTGATAAGTCATGTATGTCTTTTGTAGTACATTCACGAAATATTCCATATTCTTTTTTACAATATTCCAATGTAAAAAATCTATTTCCTAAACTTAATTCATTTCTGATTTTACTTCTAAGTTCCAATATCTGAGGATAAATAGTATTGCGTTTTTTTAAAAGTACTTCATTGTTACATGTTTTTATACATTCCTCATAATCTGATAATATGTCTATTATTTGTTTTTCTTTAGCATATACTTTATTCCATTCATTTTTATTTTTATCGTTTAACCAAGCATCTAATTGTGTTTTTACCTCATAAATCCATCCAGTTAACTTTGGTTCTGTACGTTGTGTAACTAATTGTTCCTGGTTTGATATCTTTAACTCATGCTGCACTTGTAATAGTTTTGATACTTCTAATTTATGCTGTATACTTCTAGGTTTAGGTCGTATAGGGTTAAGCCTAAGGGTTTGTATTTCGTATTCTAAATGGTGCATGTCATATATAATGTTGTCAAATCTAGTTTCCACAAAGTTATTTTGCATTAATTGTACTGATTTACTTAGTTTATCGAATGCTTCCTCGTATAAAGATATATTAAATATATGATAAATGTAATTATATTCCTCTATGAGTTTTACTGCTTCTGTCCTAATTATAACGAAGCCATCGCCCGTATCAATGTTCGTTATTTCCATTTCCTGACAATTGAGTGTTTTGATCATCATTGTCATCAGTGTCAATTTCCATATTGTTTGATACATTTTGTTCCCTAGAAGAGACATATTGGTTTTTTAGTTTTTGGTATTTCTTTTTCCTTGTATGTTGTTGTTTATGGTATATTTGGGTATCTCTATGTTTTCTTAATTTTGCTTTAGGTTTTAATTTATGATCTTTTACTTTAATAATATCAGGATCCACTTCTTCATCTCTTCGAGTTCGATTTAATCTATTTATAATCCTCTCTTTAGTTTCTTTTAATTTCAATCTAACATTCTCTAAGTCTACCAATCTTTGGTGTACCTTACTTGGTTCTTCTCCAGTTGATGAGTGAACGGTCGTATTATAAATTAATAATATCTCAACTATAGGATCCATAAGTGTTAGTTCAGTTTCCTTTTTTTGTCTGATTAAATATATTCGAAGATGCTCATTTAAACTTCCATGAAACCTTTCAATATCTGAATTACCTGTATGGTAGTTAGGTATTGTAAAGTGAATTTTAATATTTTGGTCCTCAATCCATCTCTGAGCTTTTGGGGTTTTTATTGCACCCTCGTTATCAACTACCAAATTTTTTGGTAAACCCATAATCGTAAAAGTTGATTTCATTGCATTCATAATATCGTCCCAATTTTTTGATTTCAATTTTACCAGAGAGCTGTACTTACTAAATTTATCAATGCAACTCAAGTAAAAATTATCTCGATTATAAAACCAAATATCCATGTGAAACACTTGTAAAGGTTCTGTTGGTGTTTCCGTTAATTCAAAAGGGATTTTAACTGGTCTTCGCTCATATTTACCTTGTTCGCATATTTTACAATTATTAATAATCTTGGCAATTTCTTCCTGCAGTTTAGGATAATATATTCTATTCTTTAGAATACCATAAATTTTATTTATACCCAAATGATTCCTTCTTGTATGGGTCTCTAATATTTCCTTAATCAAATCTGTAAGTGATACATCTATTAATTTGTACTTTGCTCTTACAAACGTTACTCTCATGTTGTCTTGTTTCCATGTTAAATATACTTCCTGGAATATCTTAAAAAGTTCATCATCGTTAATCATTATACCAATAGTTCCACCTTTCGGGGTGTGATTTCTCAGGATATACTTAAAAAAAGTTCTATCCGGATTTTTACTTATGAATATTATTCGTTTTTTATTAAATTTCTTTTCTACTTTAGTTTCATTCTGGTTACCTTTCTTTACTTCTATCTGTATTTTATAATAATTTAAAGGACCTTCTGCAATCTCTATATACCTAGTATTATCCTCCTGAGCACTATGTACTGTATTTAATGATGTATTACTCTGACCCGTGGTATTATGGTTTACATCAATCCTTGATAATGCATCTGCCACAAAATTCTCTTTTCCTTTAATATAATCCACATTAAAATTATACTCTCCTAGCCTTATTTTCCATCGTTGTAATTTTTGGTTTGGTTCCTTTAAAGAACTCAACCATTTCAAAGGTTTATGATCTGAGTAGACTGTAAATTTTCTCCCATAAAGGTATGGCCTAAAGTATTTGGTGGCCCATACAATGGCGAGTAATTCCTTTTCGATAGTACTATATCGAGTTTCACTATTGTTCAAGGTTCTGCTTGCGAAACAAATAGGATGACCTAATTGTGATAAAACAGCGCCTAGAGCGTAATTCGAGGCGTCAGTAGTTAACACAAATTCCTTTGAAAAATCTGGATATTTCAGTATCGGTTCATTAATTAAATAATTTCGAAGCTTCTCAAATGAAGCCTTATAGTCCAAATCGTCTACATTAATAGTTTTATCTTTTTTTAAATTTAACGTCATAGGTTTAGCTATTTTTGCATAATCCTTAATAAATTTCCGGTAATATCCCGTCAATCCAAGGAATGATTTAATCTTTTTTTTTGTATTCGGAATTGGATACTTTAATATAGCTGCTATTTTATTTGGATTCGGTTTTACTCCATCGACCGTAACAACATGGCCTAAAAATTCTGTTTCACGTTTCATAAACTCCGTTTTGTCCAGCTGAATTTTCAAATTGAATTGTCTCAATTTCTCGAATATTTGTTTAATTGCAAGTATGTGTTCATCTAACGATGTACTAAATATTATTACATCATCCATGTAAACACAACAGATTTTTCCAATGTAGTCGCGTAAAATATCATTCATCAACCTTTGGAAGGTTGCTGGGGCATTTTTCAAACCAAAGGGCATACGCAGAAACTCGTAATGACCCTGGCCCGTCGAAAAGGCCGTTTTGTGAATGTCCTGCTCATGGATTTCGATTTGATGAAATCCCTTGGCAAGATCAATTGTAGTAAAATACATTGCTCTACCAAATTTATCGAAAAATTCGTCCTGGTTCGGCATAGGAAATCTATCGTCAATCGTTACTTCATTAAGCTTACGATAATCGACAACAAGTCTCCATTTCGGTTTTCCCGAAGCGTCCAATTTTTTTGGCACAACCCATAAGGGTGCCGAATAGGGTGACGAACTTTTTCGAATTATTTTTTGTTTTAACATCTCATCAATTTGAGACTCTACTTCCCTCTCATGAATCTGTGGATATCGATAAGTTTTTGCATATATAGGCTTATCAGTAGTTAATTTAAGCCTGTGTTTGATGTTGTGGGCGAATGTTAAATCGTCCCCTTCTCGGAAAAAGATATCTTTGTAACAATTTATTAAAGCCATTAGCTTAGGTTTTTCTTCATTATTCAAATGATCCAATCTAAGTTCTCGTTTCAAGTTTTCAGAATAACATATTTCAGTGTTCATGCTGTTTATTTCTGCTGGTATTTGCTTTTCATAACTGTCTTTATTTTCACAGTTGCTTTCCTCCGTCCTATCAAAGTATATTTTTAATCTCTGTTTATTTATTATGATCGTTCCTCCGTCATAATCAATGTTAGCTTTATTTGGTATTAAAATGTCATTCCCGACTAATCCATCAAAGTTATTACTGAAATTTACTATTAGAAATTCAGGTTCCTGTTTCAATTCCAAATTTTCGAATTGAGGAATCACTGCTTTTTCTCTACTATATATAATACCATTTATTGTATTTATTTGGACTTTGCTGATTTTTTTTAAGAATTGGGGTCTGCACAATTTTGGATTTAAGATACTATTAGTCGCACCTGTGTCGATCAAAAGTCGAACAAAACTCAATTGTGTTTTTACTATTATATATGGTAATTTTCTGTCGAGGCACATATATGAAAATTTTTCATTTGGTTTAACTGCCTCTGCATGATTATTTCTTACTTGTGCTGTAATGTCTACGTCCATTGGTTCTGTAGTATTAAATCTACTTGTAGTAGGTTTATTTTGGAAATTATTATTATTATTTCTGAAATTATTATTTCGTCTAAAATTACTAGAAAAGTTACTTCTGTAATTTTGTTGGTGCGTGTTCTGCCTATAGTTATTTTGATTATTATATTGCCTGTAGTTATTAGAGAAATTACTTCTGTAATTAGGGTTTTGTGTGTTCTGTCTAAAATTGTTTTGATTATTATATGGTCGCTCAAATCTCGGTTGATTTGAGGGTAATCGAGAGTCCTGTTTATTAAATGTGCCAGGCTTCGAGTTAGTTTTCTCATTATTGAGATTTTTATTGAAATAAAATTTATTTTGCGGAGTAAAATTTTTATTGAAATATGAATTTACATCGCAATATCCTCCTTCACTAAGGATATTATAAGCCTCATCCAATGTTCCAGGATGTCTGGCTATCAACACACTTTTCATGGGTTCAGGCATTTTATCCTTAAAAATTCTAAGTGCAACGTCAATATTAGCACTGATGTCATGAAGTCTACCTTCGCGTCTATTTTTGTTATTTAATTCATATAATGCCTCTTGCAAATTATTGAAAAACTCACTAACATTATTTTTATATACTATACTTCTCAATTCATCATACAATTGAGAACAAGTTTTTGGATTTGAGAAATGTCTCAGAAGAAGATTTTTAATGTCGATTTGTTTGGACATGAATACCAACAATCTCTCTAGCTTTACCAGTAAGTTTAGCTCGTATTGCATTGGCAATCACAACTTTTGAGGGTTCATCATAAGCTGACAAAACACCAGAAATATCATCCAATCTTTGAATGAATATATGTAAATTTCTGTCGCTACCATCGCAACAATCCAGCGATTGAATATATTTAAGTGGGTTTATTTGTAATGACAAAGTGACGGGTTCTGTTGCCATCTTGCTGGTTTCGTGTACCATCAATGAATTAAATTGAGCCAAAAGTGTCTCTAGAATCTCCTCCGTCACAGGTGGTAAGCTCATACGTAGTATAATTGATTTATTATTTTGAACTGCTTCTCAGGTTTCACGTTTAGTGTTATTTTTTTTTTTTTTGAATCCACTGCTACTTACTGCGTCAATTTTTCAATTGTTTTTATTGTTTTTATTAGAAATGATTACAGGAGGGCTTGGCGTCCCTCAGACGATCATTGCGTCTAAACTATCGTTTATTTTTTTTGTATTTAATTTTGTGTATTCACTTTTGTTTTTTTATGTGAACTATTAGTCACTAACTGCACTAATTTTTATTTTAATATACCGAACAGTTATTGTTATTATTTTAAGTTCACTAGATCTTATTTTTTTTTTAAGATCTTCTGCTCCAAACTTTTTATCTGAATTTAAGCGGATAATCGCGTATATTCGTTAAGGGATGTCTACCGTTTGTAGATATCCTACCGACTGCGCCAATCACATAACCCGTAAGGGTTAGTTTGATGAATTTTGCTCGTACCTGTTCGATTACAGGTAAGTACGCTAACGAAACCGTTTAGTAAAGCAAAAAGGTTAAAAAAAACGCGGAGAGGTTTTCTCTATTCCTATTTCGGTTCCGGAGACTTGCTATAACAATAAATAACCGGACAAAATAACGCGGAAAGGTTATATTGATACAAATGAAAAAACACGTAAAGGTTTCTTATCCATTTATTATAATTCTGGTCGAAGTTAAAACAATATCTGAACTTAATCTACAATTTTGTCTTTATATAGTAATTTTTATCTAAACAATAATTCCATTATGTCTAGGTGTGATTTGAAATGGATTACTTAGATCGCGAAGTGCGATCTCACATTTTAATATGTGTATACAATAACTTCTTAATTGCGAGGTGTTATATGATATTTAAGATTGAGGCATTAATTTCTTAATGGATCCATCTTAAATTGATACAGTGAATTTTATAATTGATTTTTGGAATCAATTCAGTAATTTCTTAATTGAGAAGTGTTATGTGACATTTTAGACTTAGATACATAAATAGGCAATTAGCTATGACTTGCATAGTCTCGCAAGGTAATTGCCTCATTTGTAGGTGTTCGACATTCGTTCTTTTTATGATCGAATGTGACTAAAGTTCACTCGCAATCTAGATCCTGAGTGAAACTTCAATCGCGAACTCGAAATATCGTATAATCAGTAAGTGAACTGACAGCCTACTATCCCAACACATGAATTCATTTTTCATCCCTATCCAGCGTGTGAAGTACCATTTTTATGCAATTTCCAACAAATTAATGAAATTTTGAAATTACAGAGCAAATTGCTGATGAAATTTGCTATCATTTCCATTTTGAGGGGTTGACGAATTGTCATTATACTTGCGATCTGAATTAGGAACTTTTACATTGCAAGTTTATCCTGCGTAAACATATCGTAATTCACAATCGCAATTGAAACTTCTTCGTGAAAACAGGATGGTCAGGCGTATGCGTTTATGGTCAATTGGGAGCAAACGCGGCACCCATCGCGCTTTTTCATACTCAACTGATTATGCAAAATCGAGTACACTGTCCGATCAGTCAATACCATATCGTGGATCACAGTTTAATTACACGTAAAACAGTTGACAAACTGGAAAGAACTTCTCGAACTGAACTCACCAATATGCGTGCAATCTCCACTCACATATGCGAACAATCTACGTGTGAAATATGGCTTAGTAATCAGCTGTTTAAAGTTTTGGGAGGTATAACCTTCAGCGAACCAATCAATATCGTTCATTTGAGAGGTAAGCATTTTTTATGCGAAAATTTTTTTTATCTATATGGGTAACATAGCCAGTTTTCGCACTCAGTCTTCTTTCGCTCTGTCGTGTTTTTTTTCTTCAAACATTTTTGGAGTGGTGACTTAAATAGGACGTCCAGAACGTTCGGCGTCACTCGTGCTTGTACGGCCGCATCGGAATTTAGTAAATTGATTGTGAGTCATTCCTATCGATGCTGCAGAGTCCTCATAGTATTTATCACGGCCTTCTTAGTTTGATTTATGTTTTTTTACGCAAAAAATTATGTTTGATTAGCATTATTTCGCGTTGATATATTTTTAGTTTCTTATTTATTTTAAATTTTTTGTTTTTGTCTCGAATTCTTTTCCCCTTTTTACATTGTTTTTAATTTATTCTCTGTTTATTTTCAACTCTTTTATTTTTAATTCAACTTCTCTTTTTTTCCTTATTTATACATTTATTTTCGTACACCTTTCTTTTTAATGACAACTTTTACGATCGACCAGGTCAACGTTCGAGGATTGAGCTCTGCTATACATTTACACCCAAACTTCAAAGCCAGAAATACTAGCACTTGTCGAGCGCAAGGTGTTACTAGGAAGTGAGCGGATTTATTCTGTTCCCGGTTATCATCTTATCCCAGCATTTTTTCGCCAGCGGGGGATCGCTCTCTATATCCGCGATGATGTGCCCTTCCAATTGGTTCCGCATTTGGGTTTCTGCTCCAATCCGGAATTTAATTATATCTGGATAAAACTTTTAATCCAAGGGCATATCTTCTATTTTTGTTCCGTTTATAGACGCTCGGCATTGAATGCAGCTAAAACAGCTGGAGAGCTAGATGGTTTATCTGAATCCATCCAGTCCATTTACATTGCACACTCTGACGCTGAAATCGTTATCGCGGTCGCTTTCAATGTTCACAACACTGCCTGATGTGATACTGAGCTCTTTGCCTCGTTAAACGGTCTCACACAGCTGGTAAATGAGCCTACTGGTTTACCAAAAATTGCAGGACTATTCTCCAATCTTTTGATTTATTTCTCGCCAGCCAACCTGAGAAATAATCGCTCTCTCTGTAATATCCCCATCGCCAATTGGAAATACTGATCACTTCTTGTTGCGTGCACAATTTCCTGTTACATCACTAAAACCGCTGTCAGTTAAGGCACCTCGCAGAACTGTTTGGCATTTTAAGAGAGCCAATTTGGGGGCGCTGAACGGGTTCTTCAATACCTTCCACTGGAAATCGTGCCTCGATTCTAATGACTGCGATGAAGCCTGTAAACTTATGTTGATCTGCATACCTTCCAGTCAAAAAAGAATCCGACCGTCGAAGGACTCTTGGCTCACAAATGAATGTCTCGCGGCAATCCCGGCTAAGAAACAATCGTTTCAAAATTTTCCAACTTCAGCTAACAGAGAGCTTTATAATGCATCAAGAAATACCTGCAAATCCATCCTTAAACGTGTTAAATTTGATCACGACCAAAAACTTCGGCGGAAGATCCTTCAGAGTCCAAAAGGCTCAAGATCTTTCTGGTCTTTTGTCAAAACGGTCAACAATAATTTCATCTCTTCATCAACACCACCACTCATTGATGGCGATCGTACCGTTATTGATCCGGTTGAGAGAGATAACCTATTGGCAGTAAGTTTCGCGAAAAACTCCACGCTACCACTTTCAAACATAACCCCTCTTATCGCACCACCATCAGGTTTCTCGCTGCCTTCGCTACATTTCCCCACGCTTCTCATATTCAGGATCCTGCAAAAGCTCAATGTTCCGGCATTCCCCCATTACCCTTAAAATGTGCTCCTCTTCTCTGTCTAAACCCTTTCACAATTTTTTTCACCTATCTTACTCTTCTGGGTGCTTTCCACGATTGTCGAAAGTCGCGAATGTTCAGCCAATTCCCAAGAAAGGAGACAAAGCAAACCCCGCTAACTACCGCCCGATAGCCATTACTTCAGTGCTCTCGAAAGTGATGGAAACTGTTGTCAATCGCAAAATCATTCACTTTGGTCTACCTAAACGAAGGCGCATGTTTTTTATATTACTGAATCACCGAAAACCTTTTCCAACATTCGCAACGATTCCGCACACAAAATTTGGTTGGAAACACAAAATTTGAGACAAACTCTTTGTTCCATTTTTTATCCATTGTAAAAATCGCCGTGGACTACTGAGGTGTACTCATTCAACTAGCTGCTGTAAACAAACTGATTAACAGACCGCGCTGATTTTCGGGATAATAATTAAGGGCAGTCCCACCTGCTTACCAAAAAAATATTTTTTTTTAAATATCATTTACCCGAATAATTTTATTTTGTAAAAATTTCTCAATAGCAGTTCAACTCCTCTACCATCCCATCGGATTAATCCTTTCCTATATGACTGTGTTTGTGCATTGCACATAAAAAATAAAAAGAACTGCATACAAGTCAAACTATTGTATACAAAAAAGATTCCTTTAATTCCAGCACGCGTATTTTATAAAAAAAAATCTTAATATTTCAGCTACTGCGATAACACAACATCGAAGCAACTCATTACCCTTGCGGAAAAGCTACTTCAGGACATTTTTAAATTTCAAGCACGAGCCTATGAACGGAATGCTATCAAAGCTCGAGCACATAAAAGATATGTGCTAGGATTTAAGGAAACCTTACGTCAACTTGCTATCAATAAAGTTAAATTAATTATAATGGCACCAGATTGCGAACCGTGTCATATTTCTGGTGGTCCGGATGAGATAATTGACAATATTAAAAGTGAATGTAAGGAAAAGGGTATCCCGTATGTATTCGCACTGAAAAGACGAAAATTGGGCTACGTCATGTTTAAGAAAGCAGCCGTAAGTTGTATATCTGTACTTAGTTATGATGGCGCTCAGGATACATTTCGGGAGCTGTTGAAATGTTTGGAGATCGAACGAAATAATTATATTGAATTAACTAGAGTTAAGTAAGTTATTAATATTGCGATAATTTTAGTTTGGTAAGTTTATAGACCGAAAGTCAGGGAAAATATAACTTAGGTAATCTGATAACGGTAGACCGAGAGGCAGGAAATATTTCACTTCCGTCATCTGATACTGATTGAAATTTTCTTAAGGGATAGTTAACTTAGTACTGATCATAAAAATTTCAAGTCTAGCAGCCGCAAAATGTTTTTTTTCGCAAATATCTTTTATTTGTAGAACTTTGAAGTGATAAAAATTTAATTTGGTAGGTTTCACGTACTAATGAATGAACAGTTTGCTATCACATTTGCTTATTTATCGCATGCTGGAAAATAGGTGGGCGCCTTTTCAAATTTAACGGAAAAACTGGTTATCACCTTGACCGAACTCTATTACTAGGAGTCTTGTTCTTTCTTCTCCATTGAGTAACTCTAAAGATAAGTGAAGGCATAAAAATGTCTCACTCAGTACAAGAAAAAAATCACACCACGAGAAAGCTCGCTCACTTCCCTCGCATCCAAGCGAACTCGATGCCGGTGCCAGCACGGGGAAACAAAGTTCAAAGCAAATGATAACGCAGTATGGCAATTTGGATTTCGACTTTGATAATTAACTGATCGGATATATGCGATCGTAAGGAAAGGGATTCTTGAGTGTAGTTGTGTTTAGCATTGAATTCATCTCCTGATTGTATTTGGAACGTTTTTGTTTCTTTAGTAAAGTCGGTACTGTGGCTTTGTTGTTGGGCTCATAAATCAATGAACTCTTGAACTCTTGCGATTTTCAGTTCGGAACGCGGCTCTCGGGGTGCAAGGACTGCCCCTCCGGAGATTATATTTCCGTGCAGCTGGCGCCACACGCCCGGTTAATGTTTAATCAAGCAGACGATGCCTTACATCGTTGGGAGCAGGACGAGAAGGACAGAAAAGTCGTGCCGTCGCAGCTTTTCCCTATATTACCGATAGGATTGGCGGTCGAATGGTGGCTTCCATGCAATCGGCTGGGGATGATCAACGAGGATGTACCTGTACGACCCGCGAGGCCTAGACAAAAATGTACGTTTGTGTCTTGCGAGAAAAGAACCACTTCCACTATTTCCCAAATATGTGGGTTTCAAGGGGCAAATACGTCGTAGCTTTCGTCGCAGCAGCAGTGGAGGATATATAACTAGAGGAAACTACAAAATTGTTTCTTTCACGGAAGTGCACGTGCCACTAGGCAAGTCCGTAGACACCTACCGCGACAATATACTCCGGCGGCTAGTTCGGGAGAAGCGGATAAGTGGCTTCAAAGAAGAGAGCATCAAATTTGTTGTTTACTTTGCTCCCGGTGAGTTCGAAAAAGTGCAAAGGCCTTATACATTCGTAGTATTGCAAACGCTTTTGCCCAAGGGATGAAAACAACAAACTTAGAACGTTCAAAAGCGTCGACGAGTACTTCCTGTACTGGTTTTCGTATCGCCTGGCGCAATTCCACAAATGGCACGAGTTGTTGGGCCAATTGATCGCAAAAGCGGATACGCTAAGCGGGCCGGCCCGCGAGACAATATTAGTAAAGCATAGGTTGTGTATGGCTTATGAATGAATGAAATTGTATATTGTACATTTTGGTTTCTTTCAGCAGATCTTTCTTTGAGAATGTATTAACAAATTATTTAATCCATTTATTAAAAAAAAGAACAATTGGTAACAATTATTATGACCAATAGAATTATAATTAAGACTAAATTTATATTTTTGAGCATCTTAAAATGTAACACCGGTCTTAAGTGTCGCAGCCATGCTGTCAGCCGAATCGCATAGCGAGAAAATAATGTTTCAGGTGTTTTGCCGTGTGACCCAGATATTGTTGACGTTTACATTTGAAGAATTCTTATGGGAACCTTTGGTGTTAACTCTTCCTCTATTGGGTTGAGTGTCCTCTTTTAACTAAAAAAATGAGATGTTGTAAAGGCTTCCATGATCTTGCCTTGGAGATTCATCAGCCTCCATGTGGGCCATTCTTATGGTGATGTCTGGTCCTTTAGGTCTTTTCAGGAATTTGTTTTTGAATTCGTTGATGTTCTTCTTGGTTTTGAGAAACCTGTTTTTTTTGGTGTTGTTCATGAAGATCTCTTTCATCATCTTTAAGGATAGTATCTCTTCGAGGTCGCTTTCCATCCATTTCCGTCTGCAGCAGTGGTGGCAAGAACTGGACGGTATTAACTTCCTTTGCTGAATATTTCTGGTTGTTTGATAATGATCGACTCGTTTTTGAATGATATAAGGTAAGTTACTTTCAAATTGCCTCGTCATCATTTGCTTTGAACTTTGTTTCCCTTCGTGCTGGCACCGGCATCGAATTCGCTTGGATGCAAGGGAAGTGAGCAAGCTTTTTCGTGGTGTGACTTTTTTCTTGTACTGATTGTCTTCACTTATCTCTGCTATTACTAGCTTAGCTGAGTCTTAAAACATTTTCAGTCGGTATCAGATGACGTAAGTACATATTTACTGGATCTTTGACTATTAGAATAATTTTGTTTTTTATTAAACTTAGATAGAGAATGGGGATTACGGGTAATTTGTTTTTGACGCGGACAACTATTTACAAGTTAAAAAGTATGTTCTGTATTTTATTCCTATTAGATATTCAGTTATACAGTGGTGGCCACGAATTTAGCACACACGATATCTGTAACTTTCAAGTGCAAATATTTTCTACTGTTTTATGCTTTTTAAGTCGACTTTTGTTTCTTGAGTGTTGTCTATGATGGGTTGATCATGTCCCGTTAATTAAGTCTGGTTTCTTTGTTCCCTTTCTTTTCTATTCTCACTTAATTGCAATCAGTACGTGATCAAGTTGGCCACGAATTTAGCAAACCTTTGAAATCTTATTAATTTTGGGCTTTTGTTTGTGTTAAATCAAATTAATTGGTAAGATTTGCGTTTTTTAATTTCATTTATAATTATTGGCCGAACTAATTGCAATGGAGCTATGCATCCAAGAAAATATAAGGAGAGCTCATCGCAATAAATCCATTTATATCCTATCGGATAGTCAGGCGGTTCTCAAAGCTCTAGCATCCAATAAACACGGATCGAAGATAGTATGGGAATGCCTTCAAAACCTAATCACCCTGGGGAAAAGGAATGATGTAGCCTTAATGTGGGTACCAGGACACATGGGAATTGAGGGAAATGAAGAGGCTGATCGCCTTGCAAAAAACGGCGCAGAAACAAATTTTATTGGTCCAGAGCCATTCTGCGGAAAACCAAAAGGGTACTTCAACCCCAACTGATGCCTTTGACACAAATGTCGGACTAAAACAGGGTGATGGGCTGGCCCCTCTGCTTTTTAACCTAGCTTTAGAATACGTCATCAGAAAGTTACCCGTTGACACAGGAGGTACGCTGCTTTATAAATCCAGCCAGATAGTGGGTTATGCGGACGATATCAACATATTATCACGCTCTTTCACATCCGCAAAAGAAATTCTACTAAGCCTCGATCAAGCAGCAAAAGAAGTTGGCTTGAAAATCAATGAAACAAAAACGAAAATAATGACACAAACAAGGAAAAGGACCCCCAATAGACAAAACATTACAATTGACGAATATAATTTGGAAAATGTGGACGAATTCATATATTTAGGCACAAAATTGACAAAGAGTGGAAATGAAACGAATGAAATAAAAAGACGAATCCAGCTCGCAAATAAAACGTATTATTCAGTCTTAGCTATTCTTAAGGCCAGCTGCGTACACAGGAAGACCAAACTCCAAGTTTACAAATCAATAGTAAGACCTGTGCTTTGCTACGGATGCGAAACATGGACCCTTACACAAGCATCCGCAAATATGTTGAACGCTTTCGAAAGACGGGTCCTGAGACGAATAATTGGAGCGAAACGTGATGGTGACCGATGGCGAATTAGATACAACAGTGAGCTGTATGATATATTCGACGAACCGGAGGTTTCCACTATCATCAGACTGCGGAAGCTGCAATGGGCTGGCCATGTACAAAGGATGGACGAAACTCGAATACCTAAAAAGGTATTCGAGGGAAAAACGGAGGGCCGGAGGCCAGTTGGAAAACCCAGGAAACGCTGGTCCGACTCTGTTGACGAAGACTGTGCATCGCTGCTCGGATTTAAAAATTGGAGGACGCGATCATTGGACCGAGATCGATGGAGACTTCGGTTACGGGAAGCCAAGGCCCGAAAGGGGCTGTAGTGCTGCGACGAGACGAGACTTCAACCCCATATTCAAAAAGTGGGTAGAAAAAGAACATAAAATCTACTGGAATAGACTTCCAGGCTTGTAAATTTCAAAAAAACTGATCCTACCACAAAAAAACAAAGTGGAGGATATTCTAAAATTCAGCAAGAAGGATATTAGTACCCTAATCGGCCTAATGGCGGGGCACAGTGGAGTAAACCACCACCTCAAAAATATGGGCTTAGCTGAAACCAACATTTGTCGCCTTTGTCTAGAGGACTCAGAAACGACAGTACACATCCTATGTCACTCTGAAGCAGTAGCTAGGAAAAGACACAGTCTTCTTGGAAAGGGTTTCCTTTCTACGGAGGAACTAGCCAATACGGCTCCCTTAAAGATTCTCAAATTAGCTAAAGCTATTGAGTTATAATAGGGTGAAGGGGCTATAAACGCACAATAGGCCAAGAAGGTCGCAGTGCTCTCACGCGTTCCCCTAATAGTAATAATGATAATAATAATTATTGTTTAAAAAATGTGTGTTTAGAAATGGCGAAAGGTACATGATGCACAGAGACTCAGCGGCACGTATTTCGGCAAATGAAGAGCAGTGGAAGTACCGTTACGCAAATTACTAGTGCTTTACGATGTTCCAGAAAGATGGTGTACAATGCATTGAGCCATATATGTAACAATATGGGAGCTCCAAAAATGTTAAACAGCGACCTAGAGCACGAAAAACAATTAAAGAGGACCGTCTGATTTATAGATCCTCAATCAAGAACCCTTTTAATAGCTCGACCATTATAAAAACAGATATTTCGTTGGAATTTGGCATTGACGTATCCTCAAGGACAATAAGACGACGGCTGAATTAAAAACAATTGCGTGGATGCATTGCACAGAACAAGCCACTTGTGTCAAAAAAAAATTTTAAAATCTCGAATTGCGTTTGCCCTTGAGCACTTGCGATAACCTTTGATTTTTTGGAAAAACGTGCTTTGGAGTGACGAATCAAAGTTTTGTCGGTTCTTATACGACGGTAAGCGGTACGTATGGCGTCCTTCAAACATGCAGCACCATCCAAAGTACACTTATAAGACTGTTAAGCACGGTGGTGGGAGTGTGATGGTGTGGACTGCGTTTTCTTGGTACGGCCTTTGCATTATACATAAAATTGATACAAGAATGGATCAGCATATTTACAAAAACATTATTGTAAACACAATGATGCCATTTGCTGATGATAACATGCCCCTTAAATGGCGCTTTATGCATGAAGGCGATCCAAAACACAGTTCGCACACTGTGAAGAATTTCTTGGAAGAGAACCGAATTGATATTCTGAAGTGGTCAATCCCATTGAGAATTTGTGGAATGATGTCGAGGAGCATATTCACGTAGTCAAACCAAAAAATATGACCGATTTTTGGATCGAAATTAAAAAAGCTTGGTACGCAATTCCGAGAGAACGTTGTATGACTCTGGTAGAGAGCCTACCGAGGAGATGCGCTGCTGTCATTAAAAATAAAGGATATCCGACAAAATACTAAATTCATACGTAGAAATTTGTTCTTTATTATTTTGTTTTTCGTTTATAATAAACAGTTTCTCATGTTGTGCCACAATAAAACTGAAATAGAAAAGAATGGGAAGAAAATTGCTAAATGAAAAAAATGGGACATAATCATCACATCGTGGGCAAAACTCTAGAATAAAAATTGAACTGAAAAGCATAAAACAGTAGAAAATAAATATTTGCTTTGCACTTGACAGTTACAGATACCGAGTGTGCTAAATTCGTGGCCACCAGTATACAAAACCCAACTATTGAGTTGAATTGCATAACGATTGCGCGTTTTATTTTTACATTGTAACCCAGTAGTTTTGGAGTCTGTCCAACCTTCGTTTTTCCACTTTCACATAAGTTTCACTCTGTTCCAGCGTTCCTTAAAGTATCAAATAAGAGTTTAAAAAAAAAGTCACTACTTTCGGCATCGTTTCTGGATGTTGGTGCATCCAAATCACACCTAGTTTAGCTCGACCGTATCCAAAAACATGTAGATATTTGTAATGGGGAACTAAAAGCCCTAATAGTTCCTCTGTTAAATGTGTCCGAAATACTCACCAAGCTGCACGCTCTCACGAGTAAAATATGAATCTCTTGTCATAAACAATAGTTAAATTTAAGGAATCCTTCACGGCTGTGGTGTTGTGTGCGTTACCCATCACTGTCGTCCCTAACTACCTAAATTTCAAGACGACATTCGATAAATAATCAAAAACTACAATAATAAATGTATATAGCATTTTCATCAAAGAATTTATTAAGAAATAATAAAAATAACAAAAAAAAAAATAATAATAATAAAACAGTTCCAATTAGTTAAATTCTAAGTAAATTGGTAGAATGCTTAAAATAGACGTGAAAACAAACATTGAAATCTCTTTTTACATGGTAGTTAACTTATTTTTTTTTTATTGAAGACTAAGCAAGTAGATAAACATTTAATTTTTTGGTTTATTTTTAAATACGTCGATATTGAAATTTAAACTAGCATTTAGATAATGAAATGAGATTTATATGTAACATTTAATGAAATAGTGAAGAAGAAAAAATAGACAAAAGCTATTTATTACTCCAAACAAGTGACGTTATTTTTGTTCTTTAATAATTCACACAAAAATTGCAATCTTCCTTTTACTACTCTCTAAAATAAAATATAAGAATAAAAGACATAACCTTGCAGATGCAATTTTTCTTTTTTTTAGAACATTATTAAGTTATTGCTCAATAAAGCTTCGAACAAGGTTGCGCCGTTTTAATTATATAAAAAATAAAAAAATTATAATCACATGAAATATTCTTATGAAGCAGAACTAAGGCTTCATATTTTTTTTACTTTTATTTTATTTATTAAATAAACATTTTTTAAATGATTTTTTTTTTCTGTAGCATATTTGCTTTTATGTTCTTAATTAAAAAAATATTTAACTGAAATCACGATCGGGTAATACGAGCGGTGCAATCAAACTCCAAGTGTATAATCCGAGACATAACCAACTTGAAATAATTTTAATCCACATGGAAGCTGCGTTTGCATTGATTGTTTCCAATGATGATGAATTTGGTCTGAAGTAGAAATAAAATAAATCCAATATTGTTTTGGTTTCGTAAATATTTTACAATTGATTTAACTTACTTGTACCAGTTGGTTAAGGTCATCATAACGTAGAGTGTAGCGGTAGCGAAAACAATATGAAAGAGTGACCACGAATAAGCTACACCGCTCTCTTCATTGTCCCATACTTTAGCGTCGCCTGTTGATGCCGGTTTCGATTCCTCATCTGATAAAGTTGCTGTTAATACTAAATTTAGTGGAAAAACATGTTGACGTAAAAACGTTAGTGTTTTTAAAATCCCTGCACTAATTTTCTTTTTTTTAATCACGTGACGAATTCAATCGTGAAATGAAATCTCCCCCTGATTAATGAATGGTTTCTATGACTGATTGAGAGAAAAAAAAGGCTTGCGAAAATTGAAATTAAAAATAGCGGATAAAGTTTATTAGGTCGCAATATTAGGCAGTTGGAAGGTTTAGGTTTAGGTTGTAGAACGGTGGTTTCGTAGAACCACAATGCAATGGCGCCATCTAGTTGGGGCCATTGTCGCAATATTAGGCTCACAGTTGGAAGGTTTAGGTTGTAGAACGGTGGTTTCGTAGAACCACAATGCACTGGCGTCATCTAGTTGGGGCCATTGTCACTCCTCTTGTTCTAGTCACTTGGTTCGATTTGGAAACCGTAGCAGGCTCGAATGTTTGAAGCCTCTAAGGTCGTCTAGTTCTGAGAAGAATCTAGAGCATAAACAAAGGAGACAACTGTCGGAGATTTGCGGACAGTGACAAAGATAATGTTCGATAGATTCTTCGTTTTTCTCGCAACCTCTGCAAAGGTTGTCGCTCGCGATCCGCAGCCTCAATACGTGCATCTTGAGCAAGCAATGACCTGTGGTCAGGCCAACAATAGTTCGGACGCTATAGCGACTACGTTGTAACAGCTGAGCTGCAATATTTTTTTTCGGTTCTTCCCAAAATGATTTGGCCGTTCTGCAGCTGTCCAGCTGCTCACAGTTGGAAAATGGGTCGGATATATCATTAACAATATTAAAACTATTGTAGAAATCGCAATGTGCGCTGAGCAACTGCAAGAGGCCACAATCAATGCATGTCACCAAAATTGTTCCATTAAAGCCAAATCAACGAATAGAAATGACCTTAAGTGAAACAAAAAACTTGCTGCCCTGCGGGTAAGAACCCACAGACTCCTCAACATGGCCAGGAATATAAAAATAAGATCCAAACAGCAATCTTGAAGGTTTTGTATCTAAAGCAGCAGAGGAGTGAAGCATATATGTACATATACTATATGTATAAAGGGTGGGCCATCTAGTGGTTTCTTTTGAAATCATAAATTATTTTGACACTGACAGTTTTTCCCGCTCTAAATATTGCCAGGAAGTTATTATCATACCTACGACGAACGAAATGAATCGGTTTACGCTAGATCAACGTTGCGGAATATTGAAAACTTATTTCCAAAGTGAGTACGAGAATAATAAACTTTTCTGAAGAGGCCGATTTCCATTTCGGCGGTTATGTGAACAAGTAAAATTGTCGCATCTGAGGCTTGGCAAATCCGCATGTAACCGTTGAGAAAACAGTGCATCCTCAGAGAGTGACAGTTTGGTGCGATTTGAGGAATGGTGACATCATTGGCACATTTTTTTCGAAAATGGTGTTGGAAACGTCGTTTCAGTCAACGGGGAGCGCTACAGATGCATGATAACCGACTTTTTATGACCAGAAATTGAGGACATGGGTTGGACAACCATAAATTGTAACATAATGGCGCGATATGCCAAATATCCCACCAAACAAGCGATTTGCGCCGTCTTGGTGATGTCTATAGGCCGGGTCGGAGCTGCAATTTGATGCCGTTAGACTTCGTTTTGTGGTTGCCGTAAAATATCGATATTATGCGGACGATCCACAAACCATTCAGGCTCTTAAAAGTTGAATATTGACCGAGCCATTCGTCGACAGAGGCCGAAGCCATTAACAACTTATGTTTTGACTGACAGAATGCGCTACTGCGAAGCCAACCGAGGTAGCCGCATGGATGATCTGTGATGGATGGCACTACAGCCCAAATCAGGCCTTGGTCTCCTGATTTTCAGGTTCCTTAACATTTTCATTACTTATTGTGGAAGGGTTGTTAGCTCTTCGCACACCCCTCTATCTGCGAATTTTTCATTTCCGTAGATTGAGGTAACCAAGGTATATCCAAGCAGGTAGTGTGCTGGAATTATACGTTGACGGGGATTTGAACTCACGAGCTTCGCATTGAAAACCAACGCGTTACCCATTAGGCTACACCCTAGATTGGATGAAGCCGTCTTCCATAAACAATGGGAACTTTTACTATCTTCTATAAAAAAAAAAAAAACTTTGCATTTTTAAAAAGAAACGTGTATTTGGCCCACTCTTTACATTCGTTTGTTGATGGATCACAGCCATGCTTAATAAAAGAAGAATGACATCACAAAGTTTTTCTTTGAGAACGGGTGCATATTATCACCAGCCCTGTTTTTGGGTAATAATTTGCATCTTGAAAGCTACACTGTAAGGTGATCTGTTAAGCATCTTAAACCATCTTGATTATTCTGATGACGTGTGTTTGCTTACGCATAATCGTTCGCACTTAGAGTCAAATGTCCGCTCGTTACAATCGAAATAAGTTGGCGTAAGACCAATTACTTGGACATGGGCCCGAGAAGAAGAATACCGGTTGCCCTCAACAGACAAGACGTGAAAGAGTTTGAAGGTTTCCGTTACCTCGGAAGAATGGTCATAAAGCTCGTCAAGCCCTGGGTGTCCTTTCCCCTTTTTGGAAGTTTAGAGAGGAATTCATGGTGTACTACATGGAAGGTGACCTACAAGCTTTCCAAGGAACTGTAAACCTTGAACCAACGAATCTTATTATATATAATCTGACCAGACGTACAACTGGACAGACTAAGATAGACATTGAGATTCACAGGCGAAATTGACAGAAAATCAGTCAAACTTTGAGGAAGCAAAACATATCCAAACAAGTTCTGGATTATAAACCCCACGAATTGACGTCTTCCTTTAGTTGGGCGAACATGAAGTGCGAAGGAACGAGCAATTGTAAGCCAGATGGATAATCAAGTTCCGGCAAAATCTAAGGGGCCGATGCGCAGGATGAGAGCCTAGTTGTACTTCTACCACTAGGCTTGAATGTAAACAAGACAAAATTGGCGTTTGAATCTATTTAGGTTCTAAAAATCCTAGCACAAAATAACCACATCACATTCCGTTTGCTGCCAGGATACTCTGAGGTGTTAGGCTATGAGAAGGCTGATGTTCCGGCGAAAAAATGAGACTCTAAGAAAATCATGACACTCCTTTCAGTACCTAGCTGGCTATCAGCTGGACAAAATTTGAATATGGTACGAAGTCTATGGACAAAGATATGCTGAGAAATTCCTGATTTACGCGTCATAGAAACTGACGTCCAGATTTCTTAGTCTTAGTCTTAGATCTGTGAAGTTTGCCTGGAAAAATTACACGCAGCAGACTTCATCATTTCGAGAAGCGCAGGTACTTCGCTCTCTTGCTAGCACGATACTACACTTTCTTGATCTAGCCGCTATTTTCAAATGTTGATTAACATATAATTTTTTTTTCTTAACATAACATAGGGGTTACCCTTTAAGGCATTGCACAGTTCTGTAAAGGAAGTGGATTAAAATTGTGTGTATTATGGAAATTCGGGTTAAGAGACGGAAATGACTGAATATTTATTGTTGAAGGGCTGGAAGTTATGCCCGTTTGGAAAAACGTTAGCCGGCAAAGCGTTTTAAAGTCTGGATGTTCGGGAAATAAATGAACGCCTACATTTCACTGTACGGGATAAAAGTTTAAGAGTATATCCGTTCGTATGTTTAGCTCGACGAGTATGTCGAGGAAACGTGTAAAGTGTTGGACTAAGCGCGCTTAGTTCCAAACCACATTTACCATGGGAGTAGCGATAGGAAATGCAGAGCACTCCGGCATTTTTGCGGTGCTCGAGGGTAACAATAGAAGCAGTAATGGTTTCATCTCCAATAAGTCGCATGATTTTATATTTGATCGAGAAACGCAAGGTGTGTTTTGGGTACCCCAGCCCAAACATGCGAATTGTACTCTAAGCGAGGCCTTGCAGATAGTAGCTAAGTCGGAAGGCGTATAGTATTTTTTGCATTTACGAAAAATTCCTAGGCGTTTCGAGACGTCAAGGGCAACTTCAAAAATGTGTTGAATCCCAATCGAGATGGTTATTGAACTTTGCGCCTAGATTATGTTAGGTTTGTGAAAGGGTTGGACGCCAACGTATGTAGACTACCACTGGGCCCATTGTACCCCTCCGCTTTTGTACCATATGAACCTACACATCATTTAGCCAGCCTGTTTTACCGGTGAAACTAATGAGCTTCACCGGTTCAAGGGACTGGAGATCATTCAGCTCGGTGAAGAAGTACTATCCGATAATTTGTCTCCGAATTGTTAGAATTCGGAGGCATGGGCAATGGCAGAGGAAATGCTCTCAAATGTTTCATCCTCCTCACTGCAACCTCTGCAAATGTCATCGGTTGTAAGGCGAAGCCTTCGAGCGTGCTTCCTTAGAAGACAGTTGCCAGTGACTATACCTATTAGTGTCCGTAGGGAGTTTCTATTGATTTCCCTCTATCAAAACCACCCCATAGCATCTTCGTGGTATTACACGAGTCGCTTTATAACTTTACGCCTAAAAGGATAAAATTTTCGGAAGAGCAAAGTTAAAGTTAAAGGCTACATTAGAAGACGATGCTGGAACATTACGTTTAAGGCAAAGATGACAGGTCTGTGTTTTAATGGCATTGAACTCTACTCTATCTCTCCTGCCCCATCCCAGGATTATGTTGAGATCTGAGTTCAGCGAGCGGAATAACTCCGTGCAATTGGAAGCAATAGAATGCTTGTTTGATTCCGCAGTAGAGTCAAATTAATAAGTGTTATCCAAAGTACTGTCATCCGCAACTATAGAGAGTAGAAGACAAAAGGTCGTTAATAAATACTAAAAAGTTGGCGATAATATAGAACCCTGAGAGCCACCGGAATTGATTAGGATGGAGCAAGAAGTAACGCCATCTAATACTACTCGTATAGTACGTTTGGACAAGAAACTCTCAATCCATTGAATGAGGGTAGCATCAAGACCAATGGGCGTGAGCTTAACTTCATGCCAAACTTTGTCAAAAGCTTTTGCAATGTCAAACGCATGAGCTCGTATTTGTGCAAGCAAGAGTTCCAACGTTCCGTCAGTTAGGCCAAGAGATCTACCTTCCAGACCGGAAACCGTACTGGCGATCGTGAATACTGTGTGTTTATCCTCGAGATAATGAACGACTTTGCGATGGAAAGCAATTCCCATCACTTTCAAGACCACTAAAGTGATGGCTATCGGGCGGTAGTTAGCGTGGTTGGTTTTGCTTCCTTTCTTCGGGTTTGACTGAACATTCGTAGCTTTCCACAATTGTGGAATGCACCCAGAAGCTTAAGATAGATGGAAAAGATTGCGAAACAGTTTAGCCAAAGAAGAGGAGGAATATTTTACCAAATATTGATGCATTCGAACGATTAAACCAATGTTAAACATTTTTATTTGATAAAACATTTAATGAAAAAATTAATGGTTCATTCTACATTGCATACTTTTTTTTAGTGTTAAAAAAATACCTGATGATAATCGGCAGTGAAATTGATACCACGAAATGTATGACTCCCATTAAACAGAAAATAATTCAAGCTTTGTAATAAATGAAAACTTAATAATGGTGCTCGAAAGAAGCTTATCCAAATATTTAAAACTAATAAATCATTTTAGTATTTCCCCGCTTTCGACATCTCTCATTTCCATTCAAACAAATGAGCTCAATAAATCTACTTCTGTAATTTCTGAATAACATTTTGAGATAAAAGTCCGAGTAAAACAAATGAAATCCCTAATTATCTTATCATGAAATTGACGAGCCTGATAACAAACTAATGTTCATACTTCTATGTTTAATTGCAAAGTATTAGTCACAACCAGCAAGCAATATTTAAAAAAAAAAAAACTAATAGGAAATTAATCACCAATAACGTTCTACGTTAAAAAAACCAACAAAAAAGAAATTAAGTTACCGTTTACGTAACAAAAACACTTACCTTGTCGCTCCGCATCCGGCATTGCTACTTGAGCCACTTTAGAAGCCGATCGCAGTGAACTATATAACACACAGAGCAGCCAAACAATTAAACCAATGATGCTTGTTGTATCGAAATTAATCTGAAAGCAATTTCAAAATTAATTTCTGTTTTACTTCGGATTATAAAAATTTCAAACCTTGTTCTTGATTGGATCATTAGTTCCAAAGAATCCTGGATTGCATGAAATATCTGCAAAAAAAAAATTGCTTTAAGTAGAGAATTTCCTAAATTTGAGAAAATTGCTTTACCTGGATTGTTGGCAATGGCCGACCAAGTCAAGTAGATGGTATACATAGTAACCATCGAACTTTGAAGCAGTCCAGATCGTGGTAAGTTCTCTTGAACGTTGGGTAAAATCGAAATAACACTGACAGCGAAACAAAGAATCAGATTAATCGAGATGAAGAATTTGTTAAGCGAACAATCGTCAGACTGAAAATTTTTAAAAACGCGTTTAGTTCAAATTTTCGTAAAATTTCAAATAAGAAGCCATACCTTAGTAAAGTACACAAACAACAAAGCAATACCGGCTATCGAAAGTGCATATTGCAGTGCAGTAACGGTTAATAGTGCAATATACCATCCACGAGATTCAGAATCTTCGTAATAACCTGAATTAAGAAGAAGAAGCATTAAATTAGTCTTAAGGAAACCATTCCTCAGGGCCCGTCGATGTTGCCATGTCCTTTTCTAGAGACTTTCTATTAAATTGTTTATTTTAAAAGCTGAGAGGTTCACATTCTGGTAGTCACACCTATTTTAGTACCAATTAACAACAATTTAAGAAAAAATTCACGTCGCAATTCGGAATATTAGAAATAACTAAATTCAGATCTACTCTTTGAAATTAAACGCGGACGTAACTTCCAAAAAGTCATAAGTTCAAGCACTAAAAAAGAACAAGGAACTACCGAAGAGCTTAAGACATAAATTAAAGGAAATATGTTTCACGGATTTCATACTATTCTGCATTATTCATCTAACAAATCAGTTTTATAAAGGATTCAGCACCAAAACGTCCCGATTAATAAATAAGAACAACGCGAAATCCGGAAATCTATAACAGTACTTACCAACCCATGTTTCGGCCCACGTATGAGCAAAATCAATGATCAGGACCAATTGAACGAGAATGAAAATTAATCCGCCAATCAGTCCGACCCACATCCAAGCTATACCAAAACTTCCTTCCGGTATAAATATTGCAGCAATCGCAATGCCTATACAAATTAAAAACTTCAGACCCCAGAAACCGTTTTGTACGGGCGCTCTTGGATCACGCGATGTCTTAACGCCTATCATAATCACAGCCATTAGCACAAAGAAACAGACCAGGGCGAAATTGATACGGTAGACTGCCATATAACCGATAGCCGAGGTACAATCTACGGTGTAACTTGACGGTACAACTTTCGCACTAGTCGATGTCGAATTAACACAAAACGGTAATTTTTTTAAAGTGTCCTGTAGTCCTGGTGCTAGGGTTATGGCACTGACAATAGCACCGAGCAACAGCATAAATGCATACATCAGACGTGATGATGTCGAATTCCGGCACGATGGGCACGCTTGACAGCATAGTGAGCATGCGGTACCAGTGCAGCAACAGGCCATCTGAAAAGGATAAAAATATATTTGTTAGTTAAAAATGTTAGTGCCTCGTTTTTCAAAATATGAATTAAAAACAATCCGAACAAAATATTAAAAACACCGAGAAGTTGACGGAAGATATATAAACTCTTAAAGTTCTTGGCAGATCGTTTCAGAAATCGACGAACTATCTGCCAAGAGCATCTTCAGCACACCTTCGTCGTCAACACCGTGGAAAAAAAAACCCTGCGCAATTTCGTAATATCAGATCGCATTCCTCTTTTTTATATCCAACTACGGCTACGCAAAGAACTACGTTTCGGAATTTAAATTTTCCAAAAAACTATAATATTAATATAAACCATAATTTCCCAAAGAAACATTTTCCCTCAGCGACAAATTATATAATCCCAATTGAGTTTTATGTATGGCATTACTAAATAATAATAAAGTCAGTCGAAGAACATGGAAGCTTTAATTCGTCCGGGTTTACTTACACGCGACAAGTAATTTTAATTTTTTGCCTCCCGGAAGGCTCGGATTAACAAACTGATTGTGTTTTTATAATATTTATAATCATGTAGTTCGAGTGAGCTAGGGTGTAGCCTAGTGGGTAGCGAGTTGGTCTATAATGCAAAGGTCGTGAGTTCAAATCTCGGTCGACGCATAATTCCAGCACACTATCTGCTTGGGTATACACTGGTGGTCAAAATAATAAAAACACCCTTAAGTTTCTTGTAAAACATCTATTTTTTCAGCTGGCAATGCTCTTCAAGTGACGTAATCAACTGCAATGAACCATTAGATTGGGAAGCCATTCTTGTTTTAAGTAGCAAACCTGTTCATATGTTTTATGCGGACATGTCAATTTGAATTTGATAGTCAAAGGACCACTTTTACAGTGGAAAAAATAATAAATACAGTGTTTTTAAATAAAAGTACTTTCGGGCTACTTTTTAATTTTTTTTCCAAATTTATTTTCTTTCGAGTAAGTTAAGTGAAAACTTTTCTAACAAGTTCAAATTATCTGATTTTGTAATAATTCTTTAGTTCAAACATGGACCGAAATAAACACTGTTCCGCAGAAAAGAGGATCGAAATGCAACGCCTAAGGGACGTCGGCTACTCTCTTCGACAGATTGCACAAATTTCTCACTGCTCTTTGGGAATGGTCCAGAATGCCATGAAGGAGAAGAATGATAAAGAAAATCGCGGCCGACCACGAAAAACCACTCCATCATTGGATCGAAAAATTGTGCGCGTCTCTAAAAGGAACCCTTTCGCGTCTTCGGTCGTGATTTTGCGACGCTAAAGTCCGTGCTAGAACAATTTGTAGAAGATTATTGGACGCAGACTTACCAGCCCGATCACCAAGAAAAGTACCTCTCCTAAATAAAAAAAAACATACGGAACTGACTAAATTTTGCAAGGGCCCATTTAGATTGGAGCGGAGAAGAAAGCACGAGAAAATGGCGAAATATTCTCTGGAGTGACGAGTGCAAGTTCAACATCTTCGGATCGGACGGAAATAAATATGTTAGGCGTCCTCCCAACAAACCATTTGATCCACAATATACCAAAAATACCGTTGAGCAAGGGGGAGGTAGCATTTTCTTGGTATGGTGTAGGCCCAATAAATTATTAGGCGCAATAAATTATTAAGTTGAAATTATAAAAAAAATAAAACTGAAAACTTCTCTTAAAAATAATTAAATTTTTCAATACAATTTCTCATACTGTATTTATTATTTTGTCCACTCTATAATTAGGATAATGAATCCATATCTTCACAGGTAAGACGCTTTTTTTTCCTACTAATATGTTCTACACATTTCAACCTATCGTTTCAATAGACTGGCTTAACTTACAAGGTATTGAAAGCTGAAAAATAGATGTTTTCCAAAAAACTCAGGCGTGTATTTATTATTTTGGCCACCAGTGTACATACCTTGGTCACCTTAATCTACGAAAATCAAAAATTCGTTGATAGAGGGTTGTGCGAAGGTCTAACAACCCTTCCACAATAAATAATGAATAAATGTTAAGGAACCTGAAGGTCGGGAGGCTGTAACGAAAGGCCTGTATAGCACGCTGAATGAAAAAAAAACTTGTATGCTTGTCATCCGTGCATGTTGGACACGACCTTACTGATACAGATCGATAGAACTTGGGGAGCCGACTCCCATTGATCCATCGAGTGTACCAGGTGTGATATGAATAAGCAGAGAAAAAAAAACCCAAACTGACAGTCGCACTGTCAGTTCAAGCCCCAAGGATAAGCTCGCAATCTGTTGGGTTTTAGAGCTTTAAGAAAGAGATATATGTTGAATAACCTTGTAACAAAAAAAAAAAACTCCAAAAAATTTTTCTTACGAAAGCGTAGGATGCAAATTCAAAAAAAATTATATTTAGTCTGTCAAATTTACTAATACATGGCTATGCCCGGCGTACACTTTAGGTGACGAGGCTATAGCTGCTTTTCGGCCCTAAATTAAACCGTTCAGATAATATTATATTTGATCCTTGAACCAAGCGAGGTGGTCTGCGGGTAGAGGGTACTTCCCTGTTGGTGTAATGAATAAACCCTGTTGGTGTAATGATAAACCCAATAATAGTCTACGATTTTTCTATCACAACGCCGGCGGGATTAGAGGGAAGGTAAGTAATCTTTTTGTTGACACTAAATCGTGTCACTTTAACGTCTTAATTATAACAGAAACCGGGCTTAATAACTCATTTAAAAATGAGGAAATACTGGACAACAACTGGACCATATACAGAAATGACAGGAATTACAGCGCTACCGGTCTAACAAAAGGAGGGGGCGTCCTTATTGCGGTTCACAATTCTCTATTTAGTGAGATTGTAAACACATCCCCATCATTATATTTTGAACATAAATTTATCAGAATCAAGCTGATCAATAAATATGTTTACATCGGTGTTGCTTACGTCCAGCCTGATTCTGAGATCCACAAATACCATGATATTTTGGATATCTTTCAAAGTGTCCATTGTACCCTAACGGAAAATGATAATATTTTCCTTCTTGGTGATTTTAATCGCCCAAGCATCACTTTCATTAATGATCATTTCGATAGCACCATCATACCCGGGAACCTTACGTCTGAAATAGACACCACTATTATTGACACGATGTATAATAATGATCTACATCAGGTAGTGAATTTTCCCAATCAAAACGGGAGATGGCTTGATATGGTCTTTACCAACGCATATGAGGAGGTGATTGTTGGTCCTGCTTCTGACGCCGAGAATCTTTTCTTTAATACCCAACATCACTCTGCCATCATAGTAGACCTTCCATGCGACCAAACCAATTTTACTCACTCTTACAATAATAATGTTGTATTTGACTTCCGCAATGCTGATTTCAAAAGCATTAATACTGAACTGTCTGCTATAGACTGGAATTCTCTGTTCGCATCTAATGATTTGGACAATGCTGTATCATTGTTTTATGATGTGGTCTTTAGGATTATCGATAACTATGTTCCGATAATCAAACAAAAGGCTAAAGTATCAGAACCATGGTTAGATAAGAATCTTAGATCGCTGCGTAATCGGAGAAACAAGCTATTTAAAAGACTGAAAAAAATGGACACGACCAGTCCGAGTCTTCAGAGAAAATATGACACACTTGCCTCAGAGTTCTCTTATAAATCCCGAGCAGCATATGAGTTGTATGTAAACAAAACCGGCGAAGATATCATAAGTGACCCTAAAAAGTTTTTCGACTTTGTGAATACAAAACGTAAAATTTCAGGTTATCCCGCAACCATGTCCAATGGGATCACGCACTCATCCTCACGTAGTGATATCTGCGATATGTTCGCTGACCATTTTCATGAAGTTTTCGGCCCGCAGTCGCTTTCAAACTAGAGCGAACCTGACAATTCGGCTCCTCCAATCCTTGATAATATTTCATTGTCCGCTGAGGAGGTGCTCGAAGCTCTCTTAACGATCGACATCAAAAAAGGACCTGGACCGGATCTTATTCCTCCTGTGTTTTTATCAAACTCTGCCGTTCAACTTTATATTCCTCTATGCTTACTATTCAACAAGTCATTATCATCGGGAATTTTTCCTTTAGCCTGGAAATCTTCACACCTCACGCCCATCCACAAGAATGGAGATAAACAAAAAGTTGAAAACTACAGAGGTATAGCAATTCTATCAGCTATACCGAAATTATTCGAAAAAATTATTTGTGAAAAGGTTACCAACATTGTCAATCCCATTCTTAATGACCAGCAGCACGGTTTTCGAAAAGGGCGCTCAACCATGACTAACCTCATGATTCTTGTATCAGATACACTCTGTACAATTGAAAATGGGCACCAAATCGACGCTGTATACACTGACTTCAGCAAGGCCTTTGACCGAGTAGATCATAATATTCTGATCTCAAAGTTAAAGAAAATCGGTATATCAGGCTCCTTACTTGACTGGCTTAAGTCCTATCTTAGCAACAGAACTCAGAATGTTAAGTTCCAAGGTTTTGTGTCTAAGGAAATAGTCGTGTCCTCCGGGGTACCCCAAGGAAGTCACTTGGGTCCTCTTTTATTCAATATTTTTATTTCAGATCTATCGGAAGTACTACAAAATGTTTCACATTTGATGTATGCTGATGATCTTAAAATATATCATGCCATAACTTCACCCGCAGATGCCGAATTCCTGCAATCGAAACTTCTAGCACTAGATGAGTGGTGCAACCGTAATAAATTACAGCTCAATATCGGTAAATGTCACGTGATAAGCTTCTCACACAAAGAATCCACGTATCTCCATAACTATGTCTTGAATGAAACTGATCTACATCGAGTAGAGCAAATTGAGGACCTCGGTTTACTACTTGACAATAAAATGTGCTTTAAATCTCACTATAACAGAATTATCACAAAGGCCAACCAGCTTCTTGGGTTCATTAAGAGAAGAGCTAAAGAGTTCAAAAATTTATGGGTCACAAAGTCATTATTCTGTTCGCTTGTCCGCCCTATTTTGGAATATGTTTGTCCTATTTGGGATCCCTATCACCAGTTATACAGCAACAGAATAGAGTCAATCCAGAAGCAATTCCTTCTTTTTGCTCTTAGAGACTTGTATGATCCCAGAGATTTTAAGAACCTTCCGCACTATGCAGATAGACTGCAACTGTTAAATCTTCTACCTCTTAGTTCTAGAAGAACTATGCTTACATCCTGTTTTACCTTAGATGTTTTGAATGGTGATATTAAAGTCAATCACTTTATAAATAAAATCAGACTCAATGACAATGTCAGGCTGACGAGACATTCTAAACTTCTTAAGGAATACCCACATTGTACAGAATACGGTCAGAATGAACCCATCAACAGGTGCTGTAGAACATTTAACAAATTCAGCTTACACTACACTCCTCCTACAAGTAAACCGACTTACAAACTGAGACTACGTTCTGTCTTATCTGATCACGTACACCCTGTTTGACTATCCTTCTACCAGTGCATATTCATTAAAATTGCTATATTGTTAAAGCAAATGATTTCAATAATACAAAATAATTTAATGAATTGGATTCTACTATGTTTAATTGCACTGTATTGAATTAGGATAATTTAGTTTAAGCTAATGTATATATTTGTACTGTATTGTATTAGGTTAAAAATAAATTATATTAGTTTAATATTTATATCTTGTTACGGTAAATAAATAAGTAATGACTGCGCCGCGAAGAGGAGAAGAAAAAAAATATAAACTGCACTTACCAGTGAGAAGGTTGGATAGAGCTTCTTCTCAAATTACAACCATCTAAGAAATTCCACCAAAGCTAATTGGCCTTCCTCAGATGGATCGTCGCCGTACCGTGCATTTTTCACTATCAAGATATTACCACACAAAAAAAATTCAACTACGATTTTTCTCCGATTTCATGTGCCACATGTATTTTTCACTTTTAAAACTCAAAAAAAAATTTAACTATGATTTTCTTGCTTCTAAATTTACAGACCGCATGCATTTTATTTTTGCTCTATACAGATATTACCGCAAAAAAAAATTCAACTACGATTTTTCTCTGCTTTCGTGAACCACATGCATTTTACACAAAAAAAATTAACTGTGATTTTCTTGCTTCTAAATTCACAGACTGCATGCAAAATTTTTTTTTTCTTTTCACTATACAGATTTTACCGCCACCAAAAAAAAATTTCTACTACGATTTTTCACTAAGTTCATGAACCGCGTACATTTTTTTTTCACTATTTAAAATTTGATTACGATTTTCCTAATGGATTCTGGACACGGGTCTCGTGTTCGAATGAAAAAAAAAATGTGTTGTTCGGCGCCAAGTCCGCACACTTCTCCTTTTTTTTTTCTTCCTGATACAAACCAAAAAAATTGAGCCGCTTCGAGATATAAGTCGGGTCTAATATTTCCCATAAAATAAATTCCAAAATCTAAGCACTATTAAATTTTTCAATCAACTCACTTACGACCTCACACTTTGAAAGCTACCGAAAACAAGAGACCGAACAAGCCACTTCACTTGCGAAGAAAATTTTCGCCTAACGGTCTTTTTAATTTAGGTTGCACGCGTCACTAGAGCAATTGCATGGAGTCACTTCCTGTCAGTGGCTCCATCCCGTGACCAGCATGACTACTGTAAAAGAGATGTAATTAGGCGGAGAAGGAGTGGAAAGAAGGTGATTTATGTTCGTGATATATGATGGGGGCCAGAAATTATATGTTGGGCGCGTAGAAAATGTGCGATGGTGAGATTAGAACAGCTGGTTCGGGTCAGAACTTGATAATGATCGCTTAAAAGCTTAACCGGTATTGTTTTATAGTATGGGCTTGTCGGTTCGTTCGGCTGGTTGACAAAAATGTCCGTTTCATTTGGCTCACCGACTAATGAACAGCATGAAATCCAGTCTGTTTATTTGGGTGTGATCTGGACGAACCTTTCCCATAAGCCCATCATCTCGCCGTTTCAAGGCCAAGGCCCGATTTGGGCTGTAGCGCCATTGTAGAAGTAGAAGGTAGAAGTTCGAGTGATCGTGTTTTTTTTTTAGGAAAATTCCGCCGAAGAAAACGAAAAAATTGTCATTTAAGAACCTCAAAAATGAGATTTTGAAATACAATTTTCCTCATTTTCCAGACGGAAAATCGTTAATAATAGTATCATCCGCGCTCTAAAATACTAAATCTATCGTTTTTACACATAATAAATTAATAAAATTAATTTTTGTGCATTTTAAAAAAATCCGCGATTCGCTACTTGTACCAAATGTTTGCTGGGGAAGGTCGTGAGTTCAAATCCTGATCGACGTATAGTTCCAGCACGCTACCTGTTTGGGTATACCTTGGCCAACCTCAATCTACGATGAAAAGTTCGTAGATCGAGATGCGCGAAGGGCCAATAGCCCCTCCACAATAAATAATGAAAAAATATTAAGGAACTTGAAGATTAGGAAGCCAAGGCCCGATTCGGGTTGTAGTGCCATTGTAGAATCAAGCACATCTATCATGCTTCACGAACTTTGACCAAAGCAGAGCAGAGCTACAGTCAAATTGAAAAAGAAGCTCTTGGGTTAATTTTCGCAGTAGTTAAATTTCATAAATTTATTTTCGGAAGGAAATTCTTCAAACCGATCATAAACGCTGTCTACACAGCGAATCGACTACAGAGGTGGGCATTAACACTCCTCATGTACAATTTTGACATCGAGTACGTATCTACAAAGAGTTTCGGATACGCAGACATATTGTCACGGTTGATAAATTCTCACATCAAACCGGATGAAGAATTCGTTATTGCATCAATTCAAGCGGATGACGATTTTCAATCCGTCCAAGACGGAATTTTTCATCATTTACCTGTAACAAACAATATGATCCAGCGAGCAACCAGAAGCTCAGTCATTCTTCAAACAGTCATCCAACACGTCAACGATGGCTGGCCCACTTCATCCAAGCAAATAGAAGAAACAGAAGTCAAACAATTTTTCCAACGACGAGAAGCATTGGCAATTACAAATAATTGTCTCATGTGCGGCGACCGTCTCGTCATACCGGAAAAATTTTAGAAACGTATCCTTCAACAGCTACATAAAGGACATCAGGGAATGCAGCGTATGAAATCAATTTCGCGAAGCTGTGTTCTGGCCTGGACTTGATCAACAAATCGAAGAGATGGTGCGGGATTGCAACTAGTGTGCAAGTGCAGCGAAATCACCAACGAAAACATTCCTGGAATCGTGGACCATACCTGATGGCCCTTGGCAACGTATTCACATTGATTAAGCTGGCCCAATTTATGGATATAATTTTTTTGTGATCATCGACGCATATTCAAAGTGGCCAGAAATCACGCAAACCCTAGCGACAACTTCAACTAAAACTATTAGAATGCTGGAAGAAGCTTTCGCCCGTTATGGTGTTCCTAAAACCATCGTATCGGACAACGGTACTCAATTAGTAGCAGCACAATTTCAAGATTTCTGCGAGTCTTACGGCATCAATCACATTCGTACCGCCCCATTCCATCCGCAGTCAAATGGGCAGGCGGAACGTTATGTTGACACGTTAAAGAGAGCATTGAAAAAAAATAAAAACGAAGGAGGAATAGAGGCAGCGTTACAAATATTTCTATCTACATATCGCTCGACGACAAACTCAACAGCGCCTATGCAGAAATCACCAGCTGAATTGATGTTTGGACGTCCTATGCGAACAACCTTTGATTTATTGAAACCCTTCAAATAAGTCGAAGCCGGTAATGATGATCGCAAGCAGAACCAGAATCAACAGTTCAACAGGCGGCATTCAGCAAGAAACCGTCAGTTTCGCGTTGGAGACTCGGTTGACGTCAAAGTGTTCCGCAACAACAAATATAGTTGGTGCACGGGAGCTATCATAGAACGAATCGGACAGGTAATGTACAAAGTTCAGCTACGCCACTCAACCCGAATTGTACGTTCGCATGCAAACCAAATGCGCTCGCGACCATTTCGAGACTCATCGACTTCATCTGATATCGGTTCAGAACTCTCGCTTGAGATGCTGCGAGCTCAAGAAACTACACATCCAATTTCGGATGTTCAGAGCGAGACTTTGTATGACGAAACATCGGCCGTGCAATCATCCAACAACCAATGTCATCATCCAGTTCCCCTGGTTCGAAGATCAGGCAGACGTCGTACCAGCTTAATTAAGGGGAGATGTTGGACACCTGGCAGCACCAGATTAGAAAATGAGAAAAATGGCAGAATGGCATCAGCGTGAAACGGGAGTGGATGCAGAAACACAACTTTTACATATTTTCTTAATATCGACAAATGTACTTTAAAATCGGAAAATAAAGAATATATATGTCAAACACAACAGGATCCACACGTCATCAATATGCAACGTATTCGAAGGGTTCTAGCGTTGCTGGCCAAACTGTTTCCTTGGCTTCCGTAGTATCAGTATGCTTCCATGAATGCCCACATCAGCATCCACATCTCGTCAGTATGCAGCGTATTCGAAGGGTGGTCATAGCGTGGCTGGCCAAGCTGTTTCCTGGCTGCCGCAGCAACAGTTTTCTACCATAAACGCCGCCGCTATAAGCAGCTATATCATGCAGGGAAGAACGCAAGGAGTTATGTCAACTTACGCCACTAATCTAGGCCAGGCCTGTAGCGATGTTAATAATTTTTAGATTATATTTCTTAAGAGTCGTGTTGCTTGATAGTGCAATACTAATTGCTTGGTAATTTGGTTTTCTCCTTCGACCTCCTCTCCATCTCCAGACCATAAGAAAATTTTCTTCAAATTTACGAGGTGTGACGACACGACCCAACTTCGACTGAGCTGGCCAGAGTTGGGTGGTCACGGACAATTGTCTCGTAAATTTTGGAGGATTTATAAATTAACCACCTTGTATGAGGTGGTTACAAGCAGTGGGATTTCCAAATAATTTTCGTTCATCTAACTGTTGACCCAAACCCGAACGCCCCCTCCTTTCGCAGGGATATGACCATGACTTCAACTTTGTTTCTCGAATCAATTTCAAGAAAAAAGATAAGAAATTTCCATCATTTTGTTGAAATACCGCAAAATTTCTTAGCGCGAATCACGTGAGGCCGCGTGAATGACTCTTTCGTCGGTTCCACACAGCCCCTTTCCTCTAGCGATTTTCCGCACAGCATATCGCATTACAAATCCAACCACTTTCGCGTCTTATTTCTGTTATTTTCCAACACAAGAAAAACATCAGCAAAGCCTGGCATTGAACTTTCTAATCAAATTATCGCCTCCGGAAAGGGGGACGATCAGGTTGAAGGGGCGCACCGTGAACCAAAGTTGCAAAAACAAATCGAGCAACGAAAATTTCAGCGTTAAATTTTCCCTGATTACGAGGCCTCTAATCGGCCAGACAAATATACCCGGAGGATTAACAAGACCGTGAAACAAAGAGGCTGTGGAGTGGAATAATCGCCAAGAATTCGCACGAAATAAACAAAAAAAAAAATTGAACGCAATTCCGCAGTGAGACTTTGGGTTTTTCTTACCTGTGCTGCCGAGCAGAGTCCTAGAACGGCTCCCATCTTTTAAGCACTGTTTCTTAAAACGTAAATTTTAGCACTAGTAATTAAAACACTTAACTCGGATTAGAGGAAAAGTTACCGAGAAAATCTTGTTGCAAACTTTTGTCGACTGAAGCACTAGAAAATTTAGCCAGACCTGAGTGTCTTCTTCTTGGCAGCGGTTATTGGTGTTTCGGGATCGAATTATCTTCTCGGTGCGATTAGTTTTGACACATTCCGATGGTTCGAATCTTTGCTGATTTGAATTTTCTTTTCCAGGGAGCTTTTCCTGGGAGCTTTTCGATGATTCAAATTTGACAACAAATGTCTGGAATTTTCCAACTTTCCAATTGCCAGCCGGAGAAATGCCAATTTCGAACAAACGTCATCGAAATCTCCCACAACTTTTTTTCCCGGGGAGGTTTTTCGTCAGTTGTAAATTTTATTCTGTTGAGCTTCGTTGGACTGCGCCGCGTTCCTCCGACTCGAAATTTAAAGTAGAAAAGATTCGCGCTTCTTTCCGTTCGTGCATTTTCGATTGAGCGTTTTCCCGTCAGGATGTCTTCGATTTTCAGTGAAATTGAGCAGGGCCCAGCTATCGAAGTTTTTGCATTGAACAAGGCTTGCGTGGAGGACACGTTTGTGAAGAAGGTCAACCTTGGAGTTGGAGGTGAGTTCGTTTAAATGAGTGAGGTTGTCATTAAGCCTTTTGGTTTTACATAAGTTTTCCAAGTCCTTCCGATTGCGCTCCATTCACGAAAGGTCAATGTGAAGGTCGTTGAGGTCGAGTGGCTTGCATCTGGGCCTGTGGAGCGCGCGTCATTCGAATACCAGTATCTTCTGGATTGCGTAACTATCACCGTTTTTTCTGTTATCGTTTGAGTTGATATCCGCGATCGATTTGATTTAGCTCCGAATGAAACAGCTGCAGTTTTCAAGAGAAAGAGATTTGTTCATAGTTGAGACCGTTGGGACTGAGTTTATGGTCCAATTTTGATTCTGTCGGCCGCCCGTCAATTGATTGGTCTGAATTCCGTTGAATTAATGGGCCTTGGGGTCGTAGCTTTCGATTCCAACAAGTTTTTGCAGTGTGGGAATCAGTCTATCTTGTGCCGCATGCAAATTACGCTAAAAGTTGCGTTATTATCGCGATATTATAGCGAAGATAAGGGAGCAAGTGCTGCTGAAGCGCAACAGCTTTGTTGTGCCCGGAGATAGTGGACAACGGCAACCCATTGAGTATTTTTAGCCACAAAAAAAAATTACTGCTTATCTAAAACGGTGGAGCTCAGTTATCGTTGAATTCTAGTCTGTTTCCTGGTTTTTGTGGGACTCTTTTCAGGAAATCTAAATCAAGAGTTCTCAAATGAAGGAACTGGTTTCTTAATTAGGCAACTCAGTACGAGGAAATGCTTGGATTGTCTTCAATTCTTCTAGATAAGAAATTCGTAGAGTGTAGGTGATTGCTCTCTAGATTATGGGGGGTAAAGGCCATCTAATTTTTTTGTTTTTCGATTATTTTTTTTTATTTTTATTTAATGCTTTTTTAAATACAATATTATACAATTTTATTTTATTTTAATTTAATAAGCACTACTCCCCTTTTTAAGGTTGTAACCTTGAGTTAGGGGTGAGGGGTGAATTCATACTATATTTATAGAAAATACTTAAAAACTAAATAATCGTTGCTATTTATAAATTTTATGCTGCAAAAATAAAAATATTAATGTAAATAAACAATATCAATGTAAATGAACAATAACCATTGGTTTAAATATAAAACATCAATAGAGTATAATAGTTATTTTCAATACTTCTTAATCAAAGGTTACCTAATTGTGATATACAGTGCCGGAAAAAAAGCTTGGAAACATGGTCTCTCAACCCACAATCATAGCTCTGAAAGAAAATTCCTTGTGCACACACCTATGAAACTTTGCATAGAATTGCTGTGCCGCATTTCTTATAAATCTTCAAAGCGAAATTTGTTTATAACAACGCTAAAAAAAATTGTGACGACAGTTTCGATTTTATCTGGTATTATCCGTGGAAAAAAGTATGGAAACACATATCTTTTTCATATAATTCGAGTTTATTTAAAGGAAATAACATGTTTTTCTTAGTATTTAGTGCTTCTCTCTTTTGCTTTTAGTACAGCCTTGCATCTCCTCTCCATTGAGTCCACCAACTTTTCGCAAAATGAAACCGGGATATTTTGCCATTCTCTAATGATTTCATCGTACAGTGCATTCCTATTAGAAATTTTTGTGTGTCGAATTTTACGCTTTACATGTTCCCATAGGTGTTCGATTGGATTCAGATCTGGGGATTGTGAAGGCCATTCCATAACACTCACTTTTTCCTGTTGGAACCAATCCTTAACTAAACGCGAAGAATGCTTCGGATCGTTATCTTGTTGGAAAATCCAACGTAACGGCATTTCTTCTTCAGCATATGGAAGCATATTGTTTTGCAATATTTCCAATTACCGATACCGATCCATTATCCCATCTATCCGAAAAATTGGGCCAACTCCAGAACGTGAAAAACATGCCCAAACAATTACCGATCCTCCGCCATGTTTAACTGTTGGTAATTGATACCTTGCATTGTACCTTTCACGTGGTCTTCTAACGTAATGTTTTCCATCGCTTCTAAATAGTTGAAATTTACATTCATCACTCCACAGAACTGTATTCCATTTGCTGGGAGTCCAAAGAATGTGTTCTTTTGCAAATGTTAGTCTTCTTGCAATATTGGCTTTTGATAAGAGTGACTTCTTCAGTGGAGATCTTCCAAAAAGGCCACTTTCCATCAATCTATTTCTAATTGTTCGATCTGTCACATCTGAAATACCTCTGTTCTTTAACTCGGCGTTGATCTCAGTGGCCGTTTGTCCTGGTTTTTGTTTAGACATCCTTTGAACTATGCGATCGGTGGTTGCTGTTGTTTTTCTAGGCCTCCCTGACGTTGGAGCACACTCGACTGTCCCTCGCTGATGAAAGTTTTTAATAATTTTCGAAATTGTTCCTCTTGGTATATCAAGTTTTTGTGAAATTTGAATTTGTTTTGTTCCGTTATTGTACATAGAAACGATTTTCTCCTTCAAATCCATTGAGTACAACTTACACTTCGGCATATTTAATTATGTTTCATAAAAAAACTTTAATTGGAGTTAAATTTAATTCAGTCGCACAACAAATAACTACTAATGACATTCAATTTCAAAGTAAACGGTTCTAATTAACTTTTTGACAACAAAAACCGTTTTGTTTCCATACTTTTTTCCGCAAGTATTACCAGACATATTCGAAACTGTTGTCACTTTTTTTTTTAGAGTTGCCATAATTAAATATCCCTTTAAAGATTAAAAAGAAATGGGATACAGCTATTCTATGCAAAGTTTCATAGGTGTAAGTACCAGGAATTCTGTTTCAGAGCTATGATTGTGGGTTGAGAGACCATGTTTCCAAACTTTTTTCCGGCACTGTATAATTTATAACATGTTTAATACAGAGTATAATAATTTTTATAAATGCTTAGCATAACGAAAATTCTTGTTATTATAATATAAATACCTCGAAAGATTTAGGTTTCCTAAGTGTAGTATAATTTCTTTAAATTTATTTTAAATTTCTTTAAATTTCGACTTCTCTTAATTTCACTTGGCAATTCATTAAATAATTTGATTCCCTTATAAGTATAATGTTTTTGGCCTATATTAGTTCGTAATGGAAAAAATAGTTCTCCTTCTGAGCCACCTCTTGTATTATTCTTATTAACTTCTATCAATCCGCTCTTATATTCCTTAAATATTTGGGTGGTGGCAATAATATCAAATATTTTATCTACACTAATAACATTTATTATTGAAAATAGATCAATGGATGGAAATCTTCGGGGTTTATGCAGAAGTATCTAAAGCAGTAATTTTTGAGCAACTAACAAAGGTCTTAAAATGGTGTAAGCCACAGATCCCCATGCAATTATACCATATTGTAATATGGAATTGATCAGCGCAAAGTAGAATATTCTCGTAACTTTTTTGGTAAGGAATGTGCGAACTTGCAAACAGATTGGTATCAATTTTTTTACTCTGGATGTAACACTGTGTATCTGAAAATCCCACTTTAAATGCTGATCGAATATTACACCTAAATATCTTGTGTGATTAACTTGTTTCACAGTTAAGCATTCACAGTTTGCTGTGCATTTATTGTTGTGAATTTTTAATTCTAATTCTAACGGTAATCCAGAATTTCTTGATGAAAAGGCAATAAAACAACTTTTTTTTATGTTTAATGTTAGAAAATTGTAGTCGAGCCATTCCTTTATATGCAGTAGACTGTAATTTGCTTTAATTTGTAATTCTTCCCAGTTAGTGTCTTCAACAAACAATACAGTATCGTCAGCAAAAGATAGCAATTTACACTCAAGTTGCTGATCATATAAATCATTTACATAAAGTAAAAATAGTATGCGGCCTAATACGGTCCCTTGTGGCACACCATAATCAAAAGTTAATGGATTACTGAATTCACGCTCGATTTTAACAATTTGTCTCCGATTTTCCAAATAGCTCTTCATCCATTGAATCCAACTTAATTTCATATTTAATTTATGCAATTTTACAATAATATCTTTATGCGGTATTGAATCGAATGCTTTCGCTAAATCCAAAAAAATAGCGCATGGTTTATTTCCTTTATCTATGGAATTGGAAATAAGTTCGCTTAACATAGCAATGGCATCATGCGTACTTTTCCCTGTCCTAAAACCAAACTGATTTTCATGAATTATATTGTATTGATCTACATCATCCATAATGATTTTTTTTGCAGCCTTCTCTATGATTTTACCTATATTTGAGATCAAGGAAATAGGCCGATAGTTACTAATAATTTTCTTATCTCCTGCTTTAAATACAGGGGAGATTATAGCTTGTTTATAAATGTCTGGAAATGTTGCAGTTTGAAAGCTTAGGTTGACTATATGAGTCAGAGGTTTTGCTATAAATATTCCTAACCAAAACATGTTACGTTGGCGAAGTACTAATTTTTTTGCTGCAATTTTGTGAAACTGTTTTTATTAAAATCGCGGCCAAACACAATTTAGTGGTAAATTAAGAGCGGAATACTTAGTTACGATGGCGCTATAGCCGAATCCCGTATACTCCACTAGGGATGGCAAAATTTGCTCTTTTCCAATCGCAGTGATCCACTGCGATTGCTCTTTTTCAATATCTGTGAAAAATAGCAGTGATTTTTTCCAATAGCAGTGATTTTTCTACCTCTATTATCCATGCTAGTGCGCAATTAAAAAAAAGGAGACAAAATAGGAATTTTCTGCAAAATTCTGCATCATAATCAGGCAGACCCAATCTCTCAGTACCACCAGCTCAGTGCGCATAGTGAACACTTCCCCCATTTCCTCCTGGGAATGAAAAGGTTTTCTTTTACTATCCAATGTACGATCGATCGCAATGGAGTCAGGATGGCAAAAATGTCAATCGCATTTCATATACACAAGCCAAATAAAAAAACACCCGGTCATCGATCGCATCGCATATATACAAGTCAAATAAAAAAAAATACCCGGTCATAGAAAACCAAACCAAAAGGGTCTACTGTTTACTTTTTTCACACATTACCTCACACAAGCAATTTCATCAGGAAGAACGTAAAGCTCTTATCGACATGGTGGACTGCAACATAAATCGGCGAAACTTGCGATAGCCGCAACATGTCCTACCAACCGACCAGATCGAAACTCAGAACAAAATCCGCCAAAAAAACTCTAGCAAAGCGCATCATTGACCACTTCAGACGTTCCACACCTCACCTATCAGATCAGGACCCACCGATCAAAATATCGCTAAACAAATTCCTTATCAAATCGCAATCGTTTCATTCATGCATTAGTCTAAAGCAACATCACTGAGAGCAGACACTGCTCGTGCTCTCACTGTCAATATCAATCACCAAATATAGGTTTGGGATAGCTTATATGATTGATAGTCTTTAATATCACAGAGCTGATATATCGCTGATCGCAAGCGATATAACAGCAACGAAAGAGCAATCGAGAGCAATCGGAATAACAACGTTCAAGCTCTTTCTTCGCGCGATTGATATTTAGCGGTGGGACTTGGGTAAAATTCGACTTCCTTGGGTTTCGGGATCTGATAAGAGCTTTACGTTGTTCATTTGTGTGTGAGGTAGTGTCGTGTAAAAAAAGAAAACAAAAGACCCTTTTGTTTTGGTTTTCTATGACCGGTTGTTTTTTATTTTGCTTGTATATATGCCATACGACCCATGACCGTTTTTTTTTTTCTGTTATTTGGCTTGTATGTATGTGATCGATGACCGGGTGTTTTTTTTATTTGGCTTGTGTATATGAAATGCTATTGACTTTTTTGCCATCCTGACTCGATTGCGCTCGATCGTTTTTTCGTACATTGGATAGTAAAAGAAAACCTTTTCATTCCCAGGGGGAAATAGGGGAAGTGTTCACTATGCTGAGCTATGAGATTAAGTCTTGCCTGATTGATAGATGTAGGAAAATTACGATTTGCTTAGCGATCGATGTGGAATGCGTGAGTTGCGGGACTAATATGGGATAGAGTTACTCTATGAAAAAGAAAGAACAAGACGTACTAGAGTTCGGTCAAGGTGATAACCAGCTTTTCCGTTATATTTGAAAAAGCGCACTGCTATTTTCCAGCGTGCGATAAGTAAGCAAATGTGATTACAATCCGTTCATTAGAACGTGAAACCTACCAAATTAAATTTTCACCACTTAAAAGTACTGCAAATTAAAGATATTCGCGAAATAAAACCACTAAAAAGTTACACCGACACGTTGTACGCATACATATGAAAATAAAAAGCGCCCCATCTGACAAGGTGTCCAGACTCTTCTACCAGGTGCCTTGTTCTTTCTTTTTCATAGAGTGACTCTAATATGCGAGTGCGAACAAAACTCGAATTTGTAGCGATGATCATTGCGGCAATTTTATTGGTGATAGAACGTAAGCAGTATGCATTTGCTCTGCTTTTCTAATCGCAGCTCTTTTAAATTTTGAATCGCAATATGCGATTGCTCTTTTCAAATAGCAGTGAAAAAATCGCAGGTATGTGAAATAGCATACCATCTCTATACTCCACCTCTATCTTTCTCGATTTAGTTGCGTCCTCCAGTTTGAATATCTTAGCAGTGATTTGCTGTCTGCTTCAGTAGAATCCTCCCAGCGCTTTCGTAGTTCTTCAACTGGCCCTTGTCCATTGCCTTTCTCCCATTATTGCGCATTTGGGAATTCTTCCGTCATCCATCCGCTACACATGACCAGTGCATTGTAGCTTCTTGAATTTTATGAGGATTAACACTTTTGGATTGTCGAAGATGGCATACAATTATTTATTATATTGTATTCTCCAGGTCGAGTCTTCCCTCGCAGATCCGAGAATTCTTCGGAGGACCTTTCTTTCAAAGGCTTTAAGTATTTTTTCGGAAGCCTAAGTTAATGTTTACCTTTCGCTGCCATAGCATATCACAGGCCTTATAATTGTTTTATTTATTTTTAGTTTAGTTTTTCTTTGCACGTTTTTGTTTTTAATTATTGGAAGAACCGAATAGTACGTCTTACTTGCTATCATCTTTTTTTTTTAATTTCGATGGGTTCGCTTCCATCCTTTGATAGGTTTGCTTCACGGTATGCAAGGTACAGTGGCGGACAAAAGTCTACGGCAGAACCTTATATTGAGGTTCTGGTTAATTCGAAGCTTTAATCAAAAATCCGTTGATGCACATTTTTTCAGTAACGTAAATATATTTACAACAAAAACAAAAACAAAAATTTTTCATAACAAACTTAAAGAGAAATTCATAAAAACATAAAAAATTGAATGGACAAAAGTCTACGGCAGTCAGTGCTGGCTGACTTATACACACAAAATTTCCAACTAAACGTATCGGAATTTTTAAAATTATTTTCTGGCTTAATACTTCGTTGGACCCCCTTTAGCATCAATTACTGCTTGCTGTCTTCGGGGCGTAGAGGCGAATAAATTACCAGTTTCTGCGGATGTAATTTTCTCTCATTATGTAATGAGTGCTTCCTTCAACAAATTTTTATTTTTTATGCAAAATTTCCGAATTTTCCGCTCCAGAAGCTCCCATACATGTTGGGTTTAAATCCGGGCCTTGGGGAGGCGTATTCAGCTGCCTGAAAGTGTAGTACAACGGCCAGTTCTTGACGAAAAGTGCTGTGTGCTTCGGATCATTGTCCTGTTGAAAAATCCAACTCCCTCCAAGGCACAACTTCTCAACTGATGGCCTTAAATATTGTTCCAACAGGTTCTTGTAAACATAGCGGTCCATAATAGTTTCAACAAAAACCAATCTGCCGACCCCAGATGCAGCTATGGCTCCCCAAACCATAACATTACCTCCACCGTGCTTGACAGTAGGAATCAAATTTTTGGTTTAGAGACCAAAAATTTGATTCCTACTGTATTATTTTTTCTCCATAATTTACTGCGACCATCATACCCGAACATGTTGTATTTCGACTCATCGGTAAAAAGGACTCGATTCCAAAAATCATTGTCCTTGTTGATATGGGCAAACTCTAGGTGCAGAAGTCGGTTTTTGATGGATATTAATGGTTTTTTACGTGGAGTTCTGCTTTGAAACCCATTAAAATTTTTTTTTTGTTTTTTACAGAATGACCTGTGTTATAGGCAATTTCGGCCTTTATGTGCGATGCACAAACACAGTCATGGAGGGAAGGAATGGGATTGGGAAGGTTGGGGAAGGGGAGTGATAACGACCGTAGCGAGTGGAGAAGCTGGTATATTGCTCAGTTGTACTGGCTGCTTAATGACAAATATTTGCAGATGTTATGGGGGACTGAATGATAGAAAGCGAACAGAAACCATCTACTGAGTATCTAGGCCTTCTTGAAGTGGAACTGTTTCACTTTTACACCGTTTCCCCATTTTATTACGAATAATTTTTTGCTCTCGAGATTGTTCTTGCATGGACATCCTTTTTCCTTACCGCAGCCACTTAATTCGCCAAATCTTGAGCACTTATTTTTGAATTTTTTTTTCACTTCTTTTAAAATTGAACTAATGTCTCTGCGCGTAAGCTTTTTCGGTCGGCCAGATCGCGGCTTATTTTCAATGGCACCACTGTTTTAAAAATTTTTGGTAATGTTATAAACAGACTTCGTTTTAGTTTCAGTAATTTCGCAATTTCCGGGCACGATTTATTGTCTTTTTTATACTGGACGACCAAATTTCGGACGTCACTAGAAATTTCTTTTCGCGATAACATTTGCGGTCCTTACAGTTCGAAACTAGCGATAAACCTATAATAGAGTTGCTGCTAGGTAGCTAGGGTGTAGCCTAGCGGGTAGTGTATTGGTCTTGTAATGCGAAAGTCGTGAGTTCAAATCCCGGTCGACGCAATATATAATTCCAGCACATTGCCTGCTTGGATATACCTTGGTCACCTCAATCTACGAAAATGCAAAACTCGTAGAAAGAGGGTTGTGCGAAGGGCTAACAACCCTTCCACAATAAGTAATGAAAAATGTTAAGGAACCTGAATGTCAGGAGGCCAAGGTCCGATTTGGGCTGTAGTGCCATTGTAGAAGTAGAAGAGTTGCAGCTGCACATGTACTGAATGGCAGTAAGAGCAAATAAACAAATTTCGAAGAAATACCGTTAGGTTTAGTTGGAAATTTTTTGTGTGTAACTCAGCCAACATTGACTGCCGTAGACTTTTGTCCATTTCATTTTTTATGTTTTTATGAATTTCTCTTTAAGTTTGTTATGGAAAGTTTTTGTTTTTTTTATAAATATATTTACGTTACTGAAAAAATGGGCATCAATGGATGCAATTATGATGAATTAACCAGAACTTCAATATAAGGTGCTGGCGTAGACTTTTGTCCGCCACTGTAAGTCTACGTTTTCTAGGTTATAGTATCCTACTGTAATATTTTGTCTGATTGGCATCCTTTTGCTAGTTTGTGTCATAAATTTTGTCTTATTTATTATTCGTTAATATGTAGTCCAACTTGCCTTGTACCGAGTCAAGGTTTACAGATACGTACCTCTTTAGCACTCTCCAGAGATCTCGCAAGTATCAGGTTGATTTAAAAGTTCTGTCGTGTCTTAAAGAAAAAACTTGAATCAGTTTTAAAATTGATTATTCATATCGGGATTACAAATTAAAACCCTACGTTTTCCAATAGATGGCGCCAGTAGTAAATACTGATCAACGATGGCGGATTAGAAATGTCACATGGTAAACTTAGGCATCTTTCAACAACTCTTCATCATTGGATTTGTGAAGTTTTATCGGCGTCATATACTTTTTTCTGTGCGAATATGTCGAAGATTGAGCCACATAACCGTCATTTGCGGAAATTTTTGCTTTTTGCCTTTAATTCAAAAAAATCTGCGGTTGAAGCGCGTCGAATGACTGTTGAAAATTATGGTGAGGGTGCTATTATTGAAAAAACGTGTCGTGAAAGGTTTCGAAGCTATAAAATTTGTGTTTTCGGCGTAGAAGACAAGGAGCGTCTCGGAGCGGTTAAAAAGTTTGAAGACGCAGGATTGGAGGCATTACTGGACGAAGATTCATGCCAAACGCAACAACGATTCAGATTTATTGAGCCTGACTCAATGAGCCATTTGACATCGTTTGAAAAGCTTGGGAATAATGCAAAAGCAAGGAGCAAGGGTTGAAGCCAATAAACGTCGAATGGCGTTTTTTCGCATGCGAACACCTGCTCCAACTGCAAAAAGGAAGGATTTCTTGCATCTCGTCTCCACGGGTAATGAGAAGTGGATCCATTACGATAATTCAAAGCAAAAAAAATCGTGGGGTTACCGCGGCCATGCATCAACCTCGACGGCCAAGCCATGGCTCAGAAATCCTGCTGTGCGTTTGGGACCAGCTTATAGCTAAGGTCGGAAACTGAATTTTGATTTCTTTTCGTGCATATTTCTTCCGATTTCTTAAGAGTAATGTGCCCATAACCGTTTATTTTCTTACTACAATCTTTCCTTTTCTCAGAGTTCACATCGCGAACAAAACTTTAAACTTTATTTTTCTTATTATATTTTTTTTTTTTTGTTCAACTTGTAAAATAGAATTTGAATTGTATAAAATAAAAATAAACCTTCCAGACTATCAATGACATCTGTGGACGGGAGCAGAAACCGCGTGTGCAACGATAAAATTAGAAACGAATCCGCTTTAAAGTTTCAAGGAAACAGAAAACGAAAAATCAGGAGTGGAGACTGGACTGCAAAAGTTCAAGCTTGTTAGATGTACAATTTAAATTGAAAAAAAACCCAAATGACAGTTAAGAACAAAGGAATGTAAAGCAAGGAGGATATATAATAAGGAGTGACTATGAGCTTTCTTTGCCGCGTAAGAAAATGGGAATGAAAGTATTTCCCTCCCTTACTGGCGAAATGCTCGACATTTTTCGAAATAAACGGTTCGCTATCTTTGTCTGGCACACTTAAAAATATTGCAACTAACTCTTTCTCACGTTAAATTGTCCGAAACAATTGTCAAATTTTCGAAAGAATTGTTACGCTATCCTTGTTTGGCATACTTAAAGCCAAAGTAACTGTCTCTGTCCCGTGTTAAATTGTCCGTTGCTAAAGTGCTTAGCTTAGGCATGAACCAAAAACTAATAAGAATTGAAAAAATAAAGATTTCTGAAATAAAACAGCAACTCCATTGTACTGAAAATTACTTTATTGTTGACTGAATATTAGGAACCAAGAGAGAATACAAATTATGGTATTTTTTTTGTAAAAGTTTGAAGCCAAGTTAAGTTTGGACACAATTTTCGAAAATTTCCGAATCAAAAACTATTCCCGCATGTGACAGCCTATCAGGCACTCCACTTTATATATCCTCCTTGGTGTAAAGTAAAATAACCAAGTATGCAAGTTGGCACGTTGACTTTGAAAAGTTTAATAAAGTGAAGTTTTGAAAGAGGAGAAGAAGGAGAACATCACCCGCTTAATTTTTCGTCACCGTGCGGATTCGTGGAACGTCGCTACGTCAATAAAAAAAAGGGGCTCCAAGGAAACCAGGGGTTTTTTTTTTTGGAAAAAAGGAATAAAATCCAATTTGAATTTTTATATAAAAACTGTTTTTTGTTGTTTTTACTCGCGAAAAATTTGAAAAAAAAATATTCTTCGTTTCGCGTTTTTTCGTGTTTTCATTCCTCTCAGAAATCCCGAAAAAAAGGAAAAATTATGCATGTAGAGTAGAGGAATCGCTCTGGGACTCCGCAAAATGATGGTGATCCAAGCATAGTCTCCATTATTATACTCTAGATGAAATCTGATAGTATATTGTGTTTGCCTTACCGTTTGTAACGCTAAGAAATAATGCTCGCACAGAGCCGCCAAGGGTACAGAAATATTTATTGTTGCTCAAAAACCTCGATTGTTGAGCAGGAGGCCAGAGGAATAAACAAGTTCTGGCAACAGCTTAAAGCCGATGCTCAGGATCGCGCCTTGTGGAAGAGAGTTGTTTCTGTCCTATGCCCCTATAGGGGGTCTTAATATGAATTTGATTGATTGATTTGAAAAACCTCGATTCCGAGTGACCGTCTGTCTGTCTGCATAACTCTCGAAAGCTTTGAGCTATAGTGCTAAACAATTTTGTGTGTCATTTTTAGCAAAAAAGTAACTTTAAGTTCGTGAATGGGCTACATCCCTCACTCCTTCTACCCCCTCCCATACAAATTTCATGAAATTTCGAAATATTAAGAAATTGATTTTTCTTTAAAACTATTTAAGCTATCGACTTTTTTTTTTATGTGTCACCGAGATGGGCAGCGAGTTCCATATTCGAACAGTCCGGTTTAAAAAAGAATCACGAAATTTGACAGTGCGACCGAAGGTGGGGTTGAGAGAATACTTATGAGCGCGCGAAGCAGCTCTAGTATTACGGGGTAAGGGCATACGTGAGGGCAAGAGATTAGAGATTTCGTCCGAACAATCTCCATTGTAGTAGCGATACAAAAGGGTTAGGGAGCTTACAGTTCGTCTATGCTCGAGTGAATCGAGCGAAGAAGTGATGTCAGAATCTCCTATAATTTTAATAGTCCGAGACTGGATACTATCCAGATAGGAGAGAGAAGTTTTTGCAGCTCCCGCCCATAGGTGGGAATTAAATTCAAGACGTGGTCTAATTTAGGCCTTATAAATTGTTAGTAACCCAGAAGGTGTGAAGGAGTTTTTACACCGTTTTAGGTAGCCCAAACATTTAGATACCTAATACCATTTGGATACCTAACATCTTAACACTTGAAGAAGAGGTTAATGGCTGGCCTTCGAAGGTGATTGGGCAAGGTTAGAGTAACGTTTGTGGGACACAAGACAGCACTGAGTTTTCAAAGCATTAAACTCAACTTGATTCTTATTGCCCCAACTAAGAATTTTAGCCAAGTCGTCATTCAATGACTGATCATGTACCTACGTTGTTCTACTAAGCTAGTACATCGGGCTAAGGACGCACTGTTGAAGTGATAGGAGAAGTCTAAAGTGCTGTCATCGGCGAAGCTATGTATAGGATTGAAAGTTGAAGATAGCAACTTGAAATTTTGGTCAAAGTATTATGATATCATTCATTAATATCACGGAATATTGACCCGATCCCCTTACCCTTTCTATCCCCTCCCATACAAATGGACAATTTTGAAAAATACATATTTTCGATTTTCATTGAAACTAGTAAAGCTGAAAAGACGAAATTTTGTCAGAATTAATTCTACTATAATTGCAATTTATTTTAAAAATAATTATCATCTTCAACTTACTCCTTCTACCCCCTCCCATACAAATTTCACGAAATTTAAATTAAATTATTTTTCTTCGTAACTGTTAAAGCTATTAACTTGATATTTTGTATGAAGTATACAAATAAAAATATTAATAATGTGAAAAAAATTTGTTTTGATCCGTACACTCCTTCTACCCCCTCCCATACAAATGCATAATTTTTGTTAAATGCATTTTATCGATTTCCATTCAAACTAGAAAAGATAAAAACTTCAAATTTTGCCAGAATTTGTTTCTTAATAATTGAAATAAGTGTTAGAAAAAATTATTAGCTCCGCTTCACTCCTTCTGACCCCCCATACAAATATATGTATTATAAATTCAAAAAAAGAATTTCTCCTTCAAGTGTATGACAGCTATCGACTTTGAAATTGAATCAAAGCATGGTGACAAGGATGACGATAAGCAGTTTCAAAATCATCTTAAACGCTCCACTTCCTCTGCCACCTCCCATACAAATGCCCCAATTTCAGAAAATTTATGACCAATTTCTTTAAAAATAATGAAAACTAAAAACTTTAAATTCAGCAAAAAACACGAAAAATACAAACCTCCCCCTCTACTTTTACCACCTCCCATGCAAAAGTCTCTATTCACTATTCGAAAGAATTTGATGACATATTTTCTGGTATATTAAAGTCATTTCCATCTCATCTAGAGTATCATATGATGGGGCTTTAAGCCCAGTCATAATTCTGTTATGTTTTTTATGTTCGGTTAGGTTTTCATGTGAAATCGTTTAACAGGTAGGTAATCGGTTGCGTGAATATATCTGTAGCGCGTTACGAGAGGTTAAATAATTCCTCGGCATTCCCACTCCCACTTTCCTAGCTAGCCGGCAAAAATAGCGCTTCTTGCCGAGGAATACACCGCTAGAATCTGTTGGCGAGGATAACGAACGGCCTCATAGCCGTTCCCAAGTCCTCCAGAATTCTTTCCGTTAAAAGCTCGGCGCGGTGTAGTATGAGCTCCTACAACCGGGAGATGGCTACAAAAACAACTTATGCGTTTGAGCCGAGCATTAAAGGAGAAGCGGCCGCAATACGAGGACAGACACGACAAAGTGATTTTGCTGCACGACAACGCCCGACCACATGCTGCTTACGTTCGAAAAACCTCCCTGCAAATAATGAAATGGGACCTCCTACCCTACCCGCCGTTTTCTCCAGACATCGCCCCTTCCAACTACAACCTATCCCGATCTTTAACGCATGGCCTGGCTGAGCAGCACTTCCATTCTTACGAAACGCCAAAAATTGGGTCAATTCGTGAATCGGCTCAAAAGAAGAGCAATTTTTTCAACGCGCAATCCCTATGCTGCCAGAAAGAAGGGAAAAAGTTGTGGCTAGCGATGAGCATTTCTTTAAATAATTAATATTTAACAATTTTTGCAAAATAAAGGCTTGAATTTTGAAAAAAAAAATAAAATTGTATTTTTCAATTTGTACTACCAATATATTGATTGGTAACCACTCGTTGCTATCTTTCACGCTACTAGCCGATCCCCTTTGCGTCAAAATCCTCATCCTTGGACCTAAAAGTGTCTTGACTTGTATTATCTTGGTGGAACACAATTCCTTTTCTATTCGTAATACTGATCGCTTTTTCTGGATAGCTGCATTGAATCTATCAAGCTTTGCTTACATTACTTGCTCGCATTGATGCTTTGTTCCTGTTTAAGTAGCTCGTACTCTGGAACTCTTCTATCCCACCACAAACAGAGTACCACATTCCGTTGATGAAGATCTGGTTTTGGAAAAGTTGTGGCGGATGTTCCAGGCTTGCAGTCAACTGTAATCCTCTTGAAATTATCGTTAAGGAACCACTTTTTATCTCCCTTAATCAGCTTGTCCTAAAACGGTTCCGGATTGTGTCTAATGAGGAGATAATAATAATAACGATGAGTTAAGTTTTTTTCATTTGAATTGTGTAGAACCCAAATACTCTGCTTCAAGGTAAATCCAAGATGTTGGATGTGTCTTTCAGCTGGCAACTGGTTGATGCCGAACACCTATGCAATTTCTCTAGTGGTTAGATGTGGACTCCTCTCCATCATGGGCCGCAAAATGTTATTATTGGCATTGAATGCCCATCCAGATCGAGGGTCTTCTTTTAGACTGAAATGCCCGGAATGAAATTTGACAAACCATCTCTCAGATCCAAACATTTGCTTTTCCACTTCCCAACATGTTACATAAGTTTTTACATGCAAGCAATGCGTTGCTTTCTTTCTGAAACTAATACCAAATACAATGAATTAAATGCACTTTATAAATAAAAATAAATGTGAGTAAAACCAAGTACATGCACATGGATTCGAACACAAGCACACCGATTGTTCTTAACGGACAAGATGTGGAAGATTTTTGTTATCTCGGAAGCATTGTCAGCATGGACGGCGGAGCTGAAGCTCGTCTGGCCTTCGGTATCCTTTCACTTTTCTGGAGGTTAAGAGAAATCTCCCTTCGCACGAAGCTGCGAGTTTTTGACGCATGCGTTAAATCCGTGTTGTTATATGATTGTACTACGTGGAAAGTGACCGTTCGACTTATCAAGAAACTGCAAACTCTCCTGAACCAATGCCTCCGACGCATTGTAGGAATATTCTGTCTAGAAGTGATCTCCATCAATGAATTTGAAATTCAAAGGTGGAAGTGGCAGTGGACTTGTTTATTCCTCTGGCCCCCTGCTCAACTGCTCGCTTCCATGTGCTACATGGTCGACCAACCCGACGTTTTCCTTGAGGATTATAATTCAGATCCTGTTTGGCGATGTTTCGCTCTAGTTTTCTCATAGTGTGACCGAACCACGACCTACTGGCTGTGAAGCAAGTACGCTGCCAGTTCATCTTGGAGGCCTCTGTCTGCTGTTCTTAGTGGTATTCCTCCCCCTTCCCCCACTATACTTTAGAAATGCTCTCCCTCTCTAGCGAAATCTCTCCGCAAACTTTTCTCTGGAAATTTGTGAACTTTTGGCCAATTCCCGAAAAAGGAAGCGTAGCAAATCCCGTTCACTACCGCTGGATTACCATTACTTCAGAGATCCCGAAAGTAATGGAATCTGCTGTCAATCATGAAATTAGCAATTTTTTAGAGGCATACCATCGACGATCGCCAATATAGATTTCGACCGGGTAGACCCATGGGAATCACTTATTCGAACGCTTTTAGTTCTGTTGCTATTGTTTTTTTTTTGGTTGTTTAAAAAAGAAAAACAATATCAGTACACTTTGCGAAAATTGTCAAATTTATAAATAATAATAAATTAAGCTATCTTGTTCAATTTTTGATAAAATAAAAAATCTGCATAAAAAATGGGCATGACCGAATGTGAAGTTCAAAAGCAAATTAACCACATGATAGCATTCATCGAACAGGAAGCAAGCGAGAAAATAGAAGAAATCGATGCCAAAGCCGAGGAAGAATTCAACATCGAAAAAGGACGAATCGTTCAGCAAGAACGTTTGAAAATCATGGAGAGCTATGCAAAAAAGGAAAAAACCGTTGATATGGAGAAGAAAATCCAACATATGAATATGATGAATCACGGACGAATTCAAATGCTGCACAGTCGACAGGAAGTGTTCGACGAGATGATTAATGAGGCACGATATCGAATTGGAGAGATGACCAAACGAAAACATAAATATACGAAAATCATGCGTAATTTAATTCTGGAAGGAATCTATCAGGCCATGGAACCGTCTGTATTGATTCGATCTCGTGAAAAAGATGTTCACATTGTAGAAGCGGTTTTGCCCGATGCTCTGCAGGAGTACACAACTCACACAGGGATGGAGATCGAAGCGACTATTGAACGGGCATTATTCTTGCCACCGTATTGTTCGGGGGGAGTCGAAGTTATTGGCCTAAATGGACGATTAAAAGTCAATAATATGCTTGACTCTCGACTGGATTTGATTTGTCAGAAATTGGCACCGCAAATTCGTGTTGCACTATTTGGCGAGAATCCTTCGCGGAAATGGACGATTTGATTAATTTCGATTTTTTGTTGAAATTTAAAAACAAATATTTTTATTAAATTTCGAGTTTTCTTTTCCTCTCTCATTTCATTGATACTGTAGCAGAGAGCTTATTCAGATAAAAAAGAGATAAATTACAAAAAAAGAACAAATAGGGATCCAACGGTGAGGACGTTTCCCCGGCCCGTTAATCGCGCACTCTTCTAAGTTTTTGGATTTAGTATCGTCCTTTCGATAAAATTCGACTAAGATACTCTTGCATCCACTGCGGAAATGTCTCCACTTTTTGCAATCATTTCCGAAGTTTTCCGAGGTAAAATTTGGGAAATACGGCTGCAAAAAATAAACACGTTTCGATTGTTCTAATTTTAATTTCGATATCAACTAAAATAGGTCGAACATTCTGTTTGGTTCGAGGATAAACTATTTTTTGTTAACCCCTTCTGTCCCCAAGCCGAACTTGCGAAAAAAAAATTTTTTTTATGGTCAATCTTACTATAGGTGCCTAAAATAGAAAAAAGGATAACAACCACTTTTATCAAACTTTTTGATAACAAAATAGCGGTAAGCAGTTGTTATTTTGACAGATAGAAACATAGAAAAGAGTATATACTGTAGAAGTCTATCTCCCTTGAAATCGAGACTAGCGCCACTTGAATCCAGATTTTGGACCCCTTGGTGGTGTTAGTGAGTTTTATTCACGTACACTTCTTCTTCTTATTTTACCAAACCTTAATGACATTTCACCTAGGGAGAAATGCCATCGAGAAACGTCAGAGAATTATCAATGAAGTAAACAGTGCGACTGTTTACAGCATTTTCAACTATTATTAAGCCTTCTACACGAAAATAAAGAAGAGCAACATTTCCGAGTGACCCGGGAGGTAGTTGCGACACTCGTTTTTTTTTAATGGAGTATCGCCGGTAGCCCTAATCCCCGAAAAATGATTGTATTACAGGCGCAACAATTTGTGCTGCAAAAGGATCACGCAACGCTATTTCAATCGCTCATTTCCGCACCACATTTCAAACACAAAAATTTAATTTTTTCCTACTTACGTTCGAGAAGTTCTACTCCAAATTAATCCGCACACGGTTCTTTACGACTTGTCGTGTTCAGCGGAGCGCTTAACATGCCTAAATGTCGCACAAAGAGATAAATCCACTCACTTTTTTGCGTGAGACTCCAAAGGCCGAATTTCCGCACTGTACTACCGTACCGCACCTCACACAAGACCCGAAGGCGGACGGAAAAACGAACGAAAGATAAATAGCAACCGAAAAAACAAAGGACGAAGAAAACACTGGAATTTCGGCACCACACAAAAATGAACTGCGAAAAATTTTCATGCATTTTTGTTTTTCGGGAGCTCTTGATGTTCGTTCTTTTGCACTTTCTGAAAATCACTGCACTCGTTTTTCACTTCTTGTTTACGGGAATCGCTTTCACGAAAGGAAAGGCGAGAAACCACCACGAATTGAGCGTGTGGAAAATTCTGGTCCGTCGCGAAAATAACCAAAATATTTGACAGTAAGAATTTCTACGAACCGAATTGACAATACTCTTCTGAAAATTCAAAAGCGCCATCTCTTGATGCTGGCGAAATCTTAAAGAACTCATCGAAATTGCGGTGCGCCATCTGGTGACACATGGTTAGAAAGAGAAAAATGACGATCTCTCGCTCACGCATTTTGGACCCCCGTCAATGTGTTAGTAGACGAAAGTTCACCAAGTGTTCTTATATGAAGTTGGCTCAGCATGGATAGAAATGAAAAATCAGGTTTGCCAACAGAAGAACAGGTAAAATACGTAGTTTAAAGCGTGGGTTGTATACAACCCATATGGACTGAAGAGGTTAAATACCATGATAGAACTGTGAGCACATTTTGAAAATTTGTAACGTTAGAAAATGACGGAGAAACAAACAATTCCAGATATACTAAGTCGATCACTTCGCACACAACTGCGATAACTTCAGATAAGCCTTAATATTGTTGCATGTTAGCCCTAACCATTCATCAAATATCCGCGGTCTTCCACTGTACTCGAAAGTAATGCGAAATGTCAGCTCTACTTGCTTATCATCAAATTAATGCGTGCGTACAAACAGTGTAAGAAACGCTATGCGAATGTTAAGGTCTTGAACCATAAAGAATATCTGCTAGGTTTAGGTTGTAGGAGGGTGGTTTCATAGAACTACAATGCACTGGGCCATCTAGTTGGGCCCATTGTACTCCCCATATTGATTGTAAGATGAAAGTCACTCCTCTTGTTCTAGCCACTTTGTTCGATTTGCGAACTGTTTCGAATATTGGACGCCTCTGAGGTCGTCTAGTTCTGAGAAGAATCTAGAACCTAAACAAAGGAGACGAATGTTGGAGATTTGCGAACAGTGACAAAGATAATGTTCGATAGAATCTTCGTCTTCCTCACAACCTCTGTTGCTCGTGATCCGCATCCTAAATGCGTGCAGCTTTAGCAAGCAATGAACTGTGGTCAGGACAACAATAGTTCGGACGCTATAGCGACTATGTCGTAACAGCTGAGCTGTAATATTTTTATTTGGTTCTTCCCAAAAGGATTTGGCCATTCTGTAGATGTCCAGCTGCCGCCACTCCGCCAAGAAACAATCCAGGATAGTTTGTTTGAAGCTAGTCTTCAGCACAGGTTGTGCTTCATTGACTGACTTCCTAGTGGAATTGATGTTTGCTGCTTCGTTTCCTAGCAGGTCGCTATGACCCGGTATCCAAATTAGAAAAACGGGCGCTAGGCGATTCAAATTGTGTCTACAAATGGACACTAGTTTGGACGCAGTCCTGTAGGATTGGAGTGCTAAATCCGTAGCCCTGCTGTCCGAGAAAATGTAAGAATTTCCGAGACAGTTCTGCATATCTAAATAAATTTTTGTGCACTCTTTAATAGCTAATACTTCCGCTTGGAACACTGTCGCGTGTTCTGGAAGATGAAAGGAGGTGTGGATATCGAGGTCGTGGGAATAAATCCCTGTACATGTCCCCTGATTAGTTTTAGATCCGTCCGTATAGAAATGAACATCGTTGCCCATTCGTTTCGTTCAGGAAACTCAATGTGAAACTTCTGTTTCTCAACCTGCGGTTGATTCATGCAATCATACTCGCAGTCTAAAAAAGAGTTTGCGTCTCTAATGACGTTTAAAATTTAAGTGCGTTTTGGGTCCGTATAAGTTTTTTTGTACCATCCTAGAATGTGGTTAGAGCCACTCAACCACAGTTCCATCATCCGAGTACCCTCTTAAGAGGTGTTGTTGGAGAGTGGCGATTGCCGCTCTACTGTGATGTAGATTATTCTGAACCACTCTGACTTTGCCGGCCTCTGAGGTTGGCCCCATTTGGTTTCGGTAGTTTGAAGTGGACCTTGTTGAGTCCACAATCTGCGAAACCTTTCGCTACAGACAACCTTTCCATGGAGCTTTGGTCGAATCCGATTACAATAAGTTGGCCCTTATCTTTTTGTTCTCTATGGAAAAGCTTCCATACCTCCGTGGAAGGATTGTTTTGCAGCTTAATGTCCAGCAATAGGAGTCCATGGTCTTCAATGATACCTGGGATCCATACAGACACTTTCGTCAGTTTAGGAGCCTCAGCACCTTCCACTACCTGTAGCTTAATATCCTTGAAGAGCTCGTTCATCTTGGGAACCGCCTCCTGAACGAAGACCGGAGTGTTTTGGTCAGCACAAGTTATCCTAAGATAACCTCGCTCAAAGTCGTACTTCAAAAAGCTTAGTTTAGCTGGTGGATTACCTAAGAGGTGTTCCTCAATGAAGAGTAGTTCTGAGGCCTCACCGACTCTTGTATTATGCCTAGCAAGTCGTTGGTGTTAATGACTGCGGCCTGGAGGGAACTCCTAGCGACGTCGCTATAGGTAGCCGATCTCGGGTGTTTCGTTTTTGCTGCAGGTATCGGCGTATTACTATCATCCGATCGGATGCGCTTATGTTTATGCTTCAGTGGTTCGAGCTTATTACCGGCGACGAACACGCGGATGATGAGGGTTCTTTGGCATTTTCAGAAGCGGTTCCCTGAATCGATCGTCCCGAAGCAAGCGGGAATAAAAGTGTTTGAATTACTTCAACCTTTTCCACTGACGGTTGCAAATTGGGAGTAGCAGCTGATTGGGGACCCGGAGTCAAGCTATGAGTCTTAATCCGTTGGGCTGCCCTTCTGAGCATGCTCCTCCTTTTCGTTGCCGACAGTTTCGGAACCACAGCGCTTTCCGTAGTAATTTTTGACGCTACTTTCAGCGGAGTGGTCGGAGTTTGCAAAGACTCTTTCGCAGGAGGCTTTACTACTCTGACCAGATTCACTTCGGAAGTGCTAGCGTTATTAATCAGAGAGGTTGCTGGGATACTGAGGCCTTTCGCCTCCACTCTGATTACTTCGGAACGCGGACTTACCGTGAAGCTTCTGTAGCTCGTGAATCGACCGTTCCAGAGGACAGTCGACTCAGAACTGCAGCCAATTTAGCCTCTACCGTATCGTCAACCTTGCTTTGGCAGCTTTTCTTTTTAGGTTGGTTTTAGCACGGCGACGGGCACTGTTGCTAATACCACCTTGAGAGGATAGATTTGCAGGATATTGCCAACGTCAAAGTATGAACAACATCTATACCCACCTCCACCATATTATTCGGTTCTGAGGCTGCATCCCCTAATGTCATTATAAAAGCGGGATCACTGAGCTATGACATGGAAGACTCAGTGCGCTTGGTGTTTGCCAATAGCACAGCACTACTAGAACCTGGTTGCACCGTTCTAGTAGCTCCCGAACTGCATTCGGACTCGGTGATTTTAGCACTTTTATCGGTGACTGAGGACCAATACGAAGGGACTCCATCTCATAGTTTTTTTTGCTGCTATATCCACTTCAACATGTTCATTCATTTAGGCTCACAACGAGGCGGTTACCAACGTGTGTCCGATGAGCACGTTGAGCAAGGTACAAATTTAATTCCTTGCTATTACCATACTAACTGCGGACAAGGGTCTTGCGACACACCACATCCACCACCTGAGGACACGCCTGATAGGTTCCCCAACCCACAGTGCTAAGATTCTATAACTGCAGGACGCGGTTACTGAACCGAAATGGACGGAGGGGAAACATACAGAAGGCCCAGGTCCGATCTGGGCTGTAGCGCCATCATTAGTAAGTAAATAATGTCTAGAAACCTGCTAAGAAATTATAATTGTATTTTTTTTCCAACCCTTTTTACACCTCATATATTTATTTCAAAAATATAAAAATTTGAGTAGAAGACCATAACTAAATTTTGAAGTAACTTTTGAAGTCTAATAGACTTAAACTTTGGAATGGATTTCTTATTTCTCATTAAAACATAACAGAATTATGATTGGGCTTAAAGCCCAACATATGATACTCTAGATGAGATGGAAATGACTTAAATATACCGGAAAATATGTCATCTCAAATTCTTTCGAATAGTGAGTAGAGACTTTGCATGGGAGGTGGTAGAAGTAGAGGGGGAGGTTTGTATTTATCGTATGTGACACCGAAAATGGCATGTAAAATGTTTCGTGCTGAATTTAGAATTTTTTGTTTTCATTATTTTTAAAGAAATTGGACATAGTTTTCCAGAAATTGTGGCATTTGTATGGGAGGTGGCAGAGGAAGTGGAACGTTTTAGATGATTTTGAAACTGCTTATCATCACCCTTATCACTATGCTTTGATTCAATTGCAAAGTTGACAGCTCTCATATATTCGAAGGAGAAATGCTTTTCTTGAATTTATAATACATATATTTATATGGGAGGGGGCAGAAGGAGGGAAGCTGAGCTGATAATTTTTTCCAGCATTTATTGCAACTATTAAAAAACAAATTCTGGCAAAATTTAAAGTTTGTAATTTTTCTAGTTTTAATGGAAACCGATATAATGCTTTTAACAAAAATTATGCATTTGTATGGGAGGGGGTAGAAGGAGTGTAAAGATGAAAACAATTTTTTTTCCTGTTATTTCTATTTTTATACTTTATGCGGAATATCAAGTTGATAGCTTTAACAGTTTCGAAGAAAAATAATTTAATTTAAATTTCAAAATTTCGTGAAATTCGTATGGGAGGGGGTAGAAGGAGTGAGGTGAAGTTGATAATTTTTTCAATGCTGATTGAAATTATAATAAAATTAATTCTGGAAAAAATTCGTTTTTATAACTTTACTAGTTTCGATGAAAATCGAAAAACTGCATTTTTCAAAATTATACATTTGTATGGGAGGGGGTAGAAGGAGTAATGGGATCGGATGAATATTCAGTCATATTAATTACATCTATATCATAATACTTTAACCCAATTTCAAATCGATAGCTTAAATAGTTTCAAAGAAAAATCAATTTCTGAAAATTTCGAAATTTCGTGAAATTTGTATGGGAGGGGGTAGAAGAAGTGGGGTATGTGGCCCGTTCACGAACTTAAAGTTTCTTTTTTGCTAAAAATGACACACAACAAATTTCAGCACGATAGCTCAAAGCGTTCGAGAGTTATGCTGTAGACAGACGGACAGACAGCAACTCGGAATCGAAGTTTTTGAGCGACAACAAACATTTCTGTACCCTTGGCGGCTCTGTGCGAGCATTATTTCTTAGCGTTACAAACGGTAAGGCAAACACAATATACTCTCAGATTTCATCTAGAGTATAAAAATCAGCATTTAGCATGAATTTTGTTCGAATGGTAAATTACAACGAATAAGAAATTTGGTGCACACAAGACGAATCCTGCATTGAAAAACATTTGTTCAAGAATCAATTCCTAAATTATCACCCTAACCCACCTTATGTTACCATCTCTTATTTACTTTACCTTACGAAAATGACGTTACGATCATTCAGAAGGATTTAAAAATTTTCACATTTCATTTCTCTTAATTCAGCTCAGTCACAATTTTGCCGTTTTTTTTCATCAGAATCAGCAACACTATTAAAATCATTGCATGCAGGTCGAATTGATTTTGTTGTTAATTGATCTTGAAGTTATCGTTCCAGATCTGCCAGTTTAAGTTGCATTCAGCTTTGTATCGTTCTACTTCTAGTTTAATATTTTCATAAGCGCATAAGCTCTAATTGAAGCTCCAAATTATCATTTTTTTCACGTAATAAATCAAGGATATTAATTTCAAGTCCATTCAAAGTTGCGTTGAAGGGCGCCAAATGAATAGATTATGATTAATCGGTAAGATATTAGATAAATGATAAGCCCACAAACATCTAGATCGCGTCATAGATAGATAAGATAAATGTTTAGGAAATTACACAAAAATTATAGTGTTCACTTTCATTTTAATTATCACACATAATTGCCACGTTTACAGGTGTTGTTTAATTGAATTTATCCATCTCAATCAAAGCTGTCTAATTCGATAGAGAGTCCGATTAATGAATGTACGAATTAGATTTCTCTTATCTGAATCTATAAGAGATCTATCAATCGATTGGTATCAAAGTTCATTTTGGTTGTGTTGAGATGGTATTAGGGATTTTTTTTAGGAATACAGGATCTAGAGGGATTGCCTTGTTTTGTAGAAATAAAGAAATTATTTTTGCCGTAAGATTATAGAGCACAGTAACTGGCAATGTTTCCATTTGCGCATTTCGAAGCATGGGCGAAAACAGGTTATAATATTCTTAGAACACACCATTAAAAAAAGTAATTCTGAATATTCCTTTAATCATTTTCTTTTTTTTCTGTAACTTTGCAATCTGATTGCTCATTTAGCTGAACTTTGCATTTAATAATGCCATTATCTTTGAACAATACAAGAATACGATAGATACCGCTAAAAAAAACCAAAATTATCTTGAAACTCAATACACGGTATTGTTTTTTTCTTGCAACAATCTACCTTAAACAGAAATATATCGCGAGTGATCTACTGCAGTCAATTAATTTAACAATCTTGTCACATTACTTCATAACTTTTGTCAATAAGAGCTTTCCATTGAAAGTGAATTGTTTGTTTAACCACTATCAGACCTAATTAAAGAAATAAAATAACGATTACAAAGTTTATTTAACAAATACTATAAAAAATGTTTTTTGTTACAAAATGGCAATTAAGAAGTTTTACAGGTGTTGCTTTATAGCATGCTAAATTAATAAAATGTTGTTATGTAGCTGTAAAATTCAAGTGAAAATTTTCTGTTGAATTTATTACTCAACTAAATTTAAGCGATAATCGCGTACAACGTTAAATCACGTGCCATTTCTTCCTTATCACATAAAATACTCAATCCGGTCAATATTATTTCCAGAGCGACCTTGTTGACACTACAAAATATTTTAATTTTATTCAATTTTAAGATGCAACCAATTATGACGTTAATATTGTTATGATGCTCTTACATAATCTGTGTTTAATTAATTGCTAAAATTGAAATTGATACGATGAGGTTTTAATCGGATTTATCATTTTTTTTCATTATGCGTTGTACTCGTATAGCTCCAATTTTTCAATATAACGAAAGTTTTTCAGATTATCCATCAATATATTTGTAAATATTTACTATTTTGAATTAATTCGAAATATTTGCTAAAAAATTTGATGATTTCTTTTACAGCCTACCGTACGGAACAAGGAAAACCATGGGTATTGCCGGTCGTACGCAAAACAGAAATTCAAATTGCTCAAAATGAGAGTATCAATCATGAATATCTACCGGTTTGTGGTAAGTTTGATTATTTGATTAGGATGAAATAACCTCCTCTCTTTTAATTCGTTTCGTTATTTTTAGGAGCCGAAACTTTTACAAAAGCAGCCTCAACATTATTGCTTGGCGAAAAATCTCCAGCATTAGCAGAAAATCGAGTAAATTGACGAAAAATTTCAATCAAAATCTAAGAAATATATTTTAAAAATTATTTTCATAGGCTTTTGGTGTACAAACTCTCTCAGGAACTGGTGCCTTGCGTTTAGGCGCTGAATTTTTAACACGTAAATTGGGTCGTTCCATTTTCTATTTTTCGGAACCAACATGGGGTAAATGCAATTTTTCGTAATATCCGTTTCTAGTTAATACTAATCAGATTTTCAATAGAGAATCATCTTAAGGTATTTATCGGTGCTGGATTTAAAACGGCAAAAACCTATAGATATTGGGATGCCGAAATTCGAGGAATAGATTTTAAAGGTAAAAACCGAAGAAAATCTTTTTTTTCCCGTGATAAATAATTTTGAAACTTTCGAATTATAGGTTTGATCGACGATTTGTCAACAGCTCCAGAAAATGCTGTCATCATATTGCATGCTTGTGCTCATAATCCAACTGGATGTGATCCAACTCAAGAGCAATGGAAGGAAATTGCTGATGTTATGGAAGTAAGTACATTTTATTTTTCAATTTTTTGTTTTGTTTCTATTAGCTTCTTTTGTTTTACAGAAACGAAAATTATTCCCGTTCTTCGATTCTGCATATCAAGGATTTGCTAGCGGTGATCCAAACAAAGATGCCTGGGCAGTCAGGTATTTTGTTGAACGCGGTTTTGAGCTATTATGTGCTCAGTCCTTTGCTAAGAATTTTGGCCTTTATTGTAAGTTTATTTGAATACGACCGGGAATTTTTATTTAATATTTATTTTTTAATTAATAGGTGAACGCGTTGGTAATCTTACGGTTGTTCAAAAAGAAACTGCAACAACTGTGCCCGTTCATTCTCAATTCACATTGTTGGTGCGAGCCATGTATTCGAATCCACCAGCCTTTGGAAGTCGTATCGTTGGAACAGTTTTAAATGATCCAGCATTGAGAGAAGAGTGGTAAATTAAATATAAATAATTTTAGGAATTTTTTTACGAAATTACTCTTACAGACTTAGGGTTTACACTTAAATGGTTAGCTTTTGCGATTAAAAAAAAAAAATTGGGGTAACACAAGAATTAAAATATAGCAACTAAATTTGGTTTCTCTAGAGTTGCTAAAAAATCATGAACAAAATAATTTGCGATAAGTGACAATGAAAACACGCGATGGTAGAACACTACTTCTGCTTGTTTCGCTTGTTTAAGTTCCTTAACATTCAGTTGCTATTGTGGAGGAATTGTTAGTCCCTAGTACAACCCTGTCTACGAATTATTAATTTTCGCTGATTAAGGTGGCGCCGATATAACCACGTGAGTCGTGAGGTCGTGAGTTGGAATCCCGATCGGCGTATAATTTCCGCAAATAAAAATTTAAGCATAAAAATTGTAATATTAAGGAAACAAAACTAAAGAAGAAGACAGGTATAGAAGAGCCTTAATTAAAAATGCGCTGTAAAAGCATTCAGCAAATCAACAACATTTTACTGTTTCACTGCTGTCTTTAGCATGAAATGTGTAATTAATTTTAAAAATTTTTAAATGCCGTAATAATAACTAAGGCGCCTCTACTTTTTAGGCTCAGCTCCACCACAGTTTGTAGGTCATAAAAATAAAAAGAACATGATATTAAATAATAAACATTTTTAAAATTGTGAAAAATTTCACAAAGAATGAAAAATCATCAATACAAAGTCTTCTAGTTCTCTCTTACCAATCTGATTCAAACTTAATATTCACGTGCGAATCGTGCAACAACAATTTTATCAGTTCGGTTTTCACTTTCCAAACTCTAGACGAAAACAAGAAATGCCCATTCGGACCGGTAATGATTACCACATCGATTCTGTAATGGGAAAAGGTAAGGTAAAAGGTACCCCTTACTTTGTGGATTATAGAACCGATTACTTTTTCATACTGATGTCCGCTTTTGTCAACGCTTACTTTTTGCATTACTAGAGACTCGGCCAACACCCTATACCTCGTGTTTCATGCGGTCAAAAAAAATGCCTACTGCCTGGAGTAAGAAATTTCTGCTGCCTGAAGTGCTAATCGAACCCACAACATATTGACTGTGAAGCGGGTACGGTGCCCTGCTTTAATGAATCATTAAAATTATAATTACCTGAGTTTAAGACACACTTATGCTTTGTTATGTGGTCATTACTTGCCGCATTCTGATGTAATCTGACACTACAGGCTTGAAAAGATCAAATGCCATTTAGTCGCATGCAGAAATTTCCGTAGAGTCATGACAATCTGCAATACCAGGTAATCGCCTACGAATTTCTTTGTTGAAATAATAAATCACACCTTGCGAATTGTCCGACAGGGTCACTTCTTCTTTTAAGCCGGCTATGTGTCAGTTTGTTTGATGGTGATAGGGATATGTGGAAAGAGAAACTTTTCAAGGTGTGCTCCGAGGTGCGATCCGTAAGTTTAGAAGTGGAGATGAAACTGTAAGCAATGGATATCCAACAATGGTACAGTTGAGGTGATTTTTTGAAATTTTGCGAGTTTGATTATTAATTTTTAATTCAATAGTTTGTTTTTGTTTATAATTTTCAATTTTTGTTAATGTATCAAAATTTGAAAACATAACCTTTCACGAAATCTGAGGAATTTCTAACTCAATTACCGATTTTATCATTTTAGAACCATTTGAAATTGATTCAAAACAAATGCTTTTGTAAAAAATAATGAAAGCGAAAAAAAGAAAATACTTTATAGCTGTTGTAGATGTATTTCTTGGAAAACTAAAAAAAAATTAACTAATCTAATTGTACGTTTTTCGGAGATAGACTTTCCAATTTTTTCATTCATTAAATATCGTGAGTATAATTGGAAAACTGCCGTTCCCCAATAGATAGCGCCAGCAGTAAATGCTGGTCAAAAATGGCAGATCAGAAACGTCACATCGTAAAATTAGGCATCTGTCCACAACTCATTAGATTTGTAAACTTTTATTGGCGTCACAGGTTTTTTTGTGCGTGAATATGTTGAAGTTTGAGCCAAATGAGCGTCTTGCGGGAAGCTTTGCCTTCAATTCAAAAAAAAATTGCTGTTGAAGCGCGTCGAATGATTGTAGAAACTTATGGTAAGGCTGCTATTAGTGAAAGAACGTGTCGCGGGTGATTTCGACGTTAAAGACAAGGAGTGTCCCGAACCGATGGAAAAGTTTAAACATGCAAAATTCGAATACTGAACGAAGATTTATGCCAAATGCAACAAGATCTTGCAGATTCATTGGGCGTGACCCATCCAGACGTTTCACATCTTGGGATTGATGCGAAAGCGAGGAAATTTGGTGCCATTCGAGTTGAAGCCAAGAAACGTCGAGCGGCGTTTTCACATACGAACAGCTGCTTCAACGGCAAATGCGATGAGAAGTGGATCGATTACGATAATCTAAAGCGAAAAACATGGCTCGAAAATCATGCTGTGTATTTGGTGGGACCACATCGGCGTATTGTATTATGAGGTACTGCGACCGGGTGGAACTATGACATCGTCGATTAAATCCTCCCAGCGTTGGGAGGTCTTGGTTCTCCGACTGGCCTTTTTCTGTCCGCATTTCCTTTTTGGACACGTTTGGGTATTCCGAGGATTCGTCGTAATACCTTCCTCTCGAAGGCACTAACCATTTTCTCTAATGCCTTTATTAAGGTTCACGTTTCACTGCCATAGCAGAGGTTTTATTATAGTATTATTTGTAGATTCGCAGCTTTGTTTTTCTATGCACGTCTTTACTTTTTGTTATTGAAAATACCGAAAAGTATGTTATGTCTTGTTATGCGTCTTTTGATTTCATGGCCGTCTTTGGAGAGATTGGCTCCTAGATGTAAGAAGTTGTCTGTTACCGTTAAATTTTTTTTTGATTGGAGTGTTTCTTCGTGATTGGAACATAACTTTCGTTTTGTTTTCGTTTATGTGTAGCCCTACTTCTTGTGCTGCCGTATCAAAATTAACGGAAACTTTCTTGGCGTCCAGTTGAGATCGATCCATTATGTTTATGTCATCTGCGTAAGCTACTGTCGGCGATGATTTAAATAGTATCGTCCCTCTGCTGTCAACTGTGATTTTTATTACGACATATTCCAAAGCCAGATTAGTTGCAAGGCCATCTCTTTGCTTCAGCCCAGAGAGTGTTTGGAAGCTTGTTGTCAGGTCGTTCTGAATCTTTACTTGGCATTTGTACTTTAGTCACCTCAATCTATGAAAATGAAAAATTCGAAGATAGAGGGTTGTGCGAAGGTTTAACAACCCTTCCACAATAAATAATGAAAAATGTTAAGGAACTTGAAAGTCAGGAGGCTAAGGCTCGATTTTGGGTGTAGTGCCATTGTGGAAGTACAAGACTTCTAGCACCTTTTTCACTGTGCATATTTGATCCATAGTTGATCGTCCGGCTCTGAATCCATTTTGGTATTCTCCAATTGTTTTCGTCATAGGGTTTAATTCGGGACTCTATAATCTTTGTCAAGATTTTGTAAGATGTACCCAGCATTGAAATCCCTCTATAGTTTTCGCAGAAGAGCTTGTTGCCCTTTTTGTAAATCGGGCATATAATGCTTTTGAGCCAATCATCAGGTAATGTATCATGTGTTTAGATTTGCGACACCATATCGTGAATTTTCCTAGCAATACAGTTGCCACCGCTCTTGAGACGTTCCGCTGGTATTTCGTCTATGCCCGGCGCCTTGTTTTTTTAAGTTTTACTTCTTGTGCTGCCGTATCAAAATTAACGGAAACTTTCTTGGCGTCCAGTTGAGATCGATCCATTATGTTTATGTCATCTGCGTAAGCTACTGTCGGCGATGATTTAAATAGTATCGTCCCTCTGCTGTCAACTGTGATTTTTATTACGACATATTCCAAAGCCAGATTAGTTGCAAGGCCATCTCTTTGCTTCAGCCCAGAGAGTGTTTGGAAGCTTGTTGTCAGGTCGTTCTGAATCTTTACTTGGCATTTGTACTTTAGTCACCTCAATCTATGAAAATGAAAAATTCGAAGATAGAGGGTTGTGCGAAGGTTTAACAACCCTTCCACAATAAATAATGAAAAATGTTAAGGAACTTGAAAGTCAGGAGGCTAAGGCTCGATTTTGGGTGTAGTGCCATTGTGGAAGTACAAGACTTCTAGCACCTTTTTCACTGTGCATATTTGATCCATAGTTGATCGTCCGGCTCTGAATCCATTTTGGTATTCTCCAATTGTTTTCGTCATAGGGTTTAATTCGGGACTCTATAATCTTTGTCAAGATTTTGTAAGATGTACCCAGCATTGAAATCCCTCTATAGTTTTCGCAGAAGAGCTTGTTGCCCTTTTTGTAAATCGGGCATATAATGCTTTTGAGCCAATCATCAGGTAATGTATCATGTGTTTAGATTTGCGACACCATATCGTGAATTTTCCTAGCAATACAGTTGCCACCGCTCTTGAGACGTTCCGCTGGTATTTCGTCTATGCCCGGCGCCTTGTTTTTTTAAGTTTTTAAGGGCACCTTTCACTTTTTCTAGTGTTGGGAGGCTCAACATGTTTTCATCATTAGCAGGTACCTCGGTCAGGTGGTTTTTTGCGGTAGTAGTCGATGATGAATTCGGACTAAGCAACTGTTGCCCCTATCTCGTTTATATCTCTTCCATGTCGCAAATTATGCCTCCTGTTGTTCTTGTTTTCCGTTGAAATCGAAACGAGGATTTGAACCGCTTTTTAACTAGAGTGCAAGCCGCTCTCGGGTTGTTGGATATAAAAACTTCATCCATTTTGCGTAGTTAATCATTGAGATACTTCCTTTTCTTGTTTCTACAAGATTTGTTCGCAAATCGTCTAAGCTCGTCTTTCTTTGCTCTCGTTGGTCATTCAGTAAATTATCTGTAAGCTAAATTCTTTTTGTCTATTGCATCTCGGCATTCATCATTGGTGGCCTATAACCTCCTCTGCGGTAGACTTAATACCACTCTTAATGGAGAACCGTAACTGCTCTATTGACATATCGTGATGGTTGAATATTTGGCCAAAATGTCTCTTTAAAGCTGATGTGTATGCAGCTGCGATGGGATAAACTCGTCCTTCAGCTCCTCGATGTCGAATTAAGGTATCGGTTAGTGTTCTGCAGATCCGCTGTTTGTTGTTCGACATCGGAATGGTTCCTTGACCCAAAAGTGGTCAAAATCGCAGTTAACACCTCTGAAGGTGCTTTTGAAGGCTTCCCTTTTGTCTATAAGAACGTAGTCCATCTAATTATTTGTCTTTCTATCGGCTGACGCCCAAGTTCTTTTGTGAATGCTCTGATGCGGGATGCAGCTTACTATATGTATTCTACTGCAGGCAGTCAACTAGACGTTGGCCGTTGTCGTGGAGACTTCCCTCCGTTTGTTCCTCTATGTGTCTCCTCCTTCCCAACCTTCGCGACGAAGTCGCCTAATATGATCTTGATGTCATTTGAGAGCAGGCATTAAATCATAAGTTATTTCAAGGTGACTATGAAACTCATCATTGGTTGCACCATCCTTGTCTTCCGTTTGGCCGTCATTAATGAGCCAGATGTTGAAAGCAGTTATCTTTATGCGAAGTGCACACAATTTTTCGTTGATGGTTTTGAAGTTGGTGATATGGTGTTTAAATGCTTTGCTCACGACAAAAGTTACTCCAAGCTAACCGCTTCCCGATGGTTTTCCACTTTTAAATAGTGTGTTCGACTTCAGGTCCGTTATTTCGCTACCAAGCCATTTATTTGCCTGGAGTGCGACAACAATCATGAACTTGTTCCAGGAGTGATTTTAGGGCTCCGAGTTTGAACAAGAATCGCACATTCCAGATTCCGAAAGAGTGTTAAATTTTTCGTTTACCGGGTCGTTTCCGTTGGTTCCATAACACGTTTTTTTTTTTGTGGGAAAATGTTGTTAGCCCCATAGCCCAATCCACAACCTGAAGGACCCGGTGTATGTAATTAATCGCACTAAAACGCCTGAACAATTTCAACTGACTTGGAAATGGTGGAGTTCTCTCAGCTATGCCTCGAGTCCAACTATATCCATTCTTAGCCTGAGTTTCAGGTACATATTGTTGTTGCATGTTAGCTCTAGTCAATTATTCGCGAACTTCGCCTGTACTCGTACTAATTACCGCCCAATAGCCATTACCTCAGTGCTTTCAAAAGTAATGAAAACTGCTGTCGCAAGATAGTCAACTTTCTCATCATGGTTGCCAATATAGATTTCGCACGGGTCGTTCTACAGTATCGTCTGCATTCGTTTAACGTCAAGTGCACTACCTTTGCGGTTTAACCTCACGGTTGTGTTTAGCAACGCGGATTGTTTAAGACGACAAGCATTAACGCCCTCGAAGGTGGCAGTCTGTGCCTACAGCAAGTTCGGCATTCATACTGCTGGATGCGAGACCTATCTAAATCTCTGCCAGTCTTTCGGTCATGGCACCAGGTTGAAGGAACGCAACCCTACGCCGACCTCCGAAGAATTCTGTCCGCGATATGGACAACCACGTGTACGTCAAGACGAACTCTACCATCGCCGGGGGTGGAAGCAACCTTTCATGAGCTCTTCACCTGTGTGGCACCAGATTACCTCCGGTCAGGCTTCGTAACCGAAGCTACCGCAGTTGAGTTACCTACAACTCGTGACTGGTCACACCCCTCAGGTTCTTGGGGATGGTTCTCCCCAAAAGCAGTTACTGGAATCGTCGTAGCTTTCTGGACCAGCACTTACTTCCCTGCGAAGGCTCCAGTCCGTGGAGTCGCCAGTCTCCAAATGTATTTGCATGATTCGGCAAAGTCCTCCTCATGCAACTACCCCCTTGCGGGGGGTCGTTCTACAGGCGATCTCCTGGTCTATCTTCCGAGCGTTGGAATTCCTGCATCCACAAATTTGGTGAAGGTGAAGTTCTTGCTCTTGACATCGCCAAAGTATTTGACAGAGTTTGACACAAATGTCTCTTAACCCTACTAAAGGCTTTTGGTTTTAACACTTCGTTTCTTCAATGGATTGAGAGTTTCCTCTCCGAGCGCTCTATTCGGGTCGTATTAGACGGAGTGACTTTTGCACCTTTTTCTTTTGACTCAGTTTTATCTCCCACTCTTTTTTTAGTCTTCATAAACGACCTTCTGTTATCTACTCCTAATCCGATTCACTGTTTCGCAGATGACAGCACTCTAGATAAAATCTGCCAATTTGACTTTCCTTTTCCTGCGGAAGCTTGTCCGACATCGGTGGCCTCATGTCGTAATGAATCGATTCAATCACTGAACTCTAAGTTTAAGCTCAGTTTAATCCTGGAATGGACCAGGAAAAACATTTGAATGCCTTAAAAACGCAGTCCTGTCATCTATTTCTTAAACATAACGTTCCAACATCGGTCGCTAATATGTCCTTAAATGCGTACAAATTTCACCTTCTGCAGACTTAACGTTATTAGCTGTAAAATTTAACAATCGCCTTGATTTGAATGGAACTAACACATTTACGAAGTCGCCGTTGATGCTTTGACAAGTCTAGGTATTCTGCGGAAGTGTAAGAAATACATTTCTGCCTCCGAACTAGCTACCATTTATAAGGCTTATATCCGCACAAATCTTGAGTATAACTCGCATGTTTGGGCTGGGGCCTCAAATCCGCACCTAGCATTGCTTGACCGTATTCAAAAACACGCATTCCGATTAATTGGGGATGACGCTATATCGGCCTCAATAGACTCCCTCGAGCATCGTCGAAATACGAGTACTATGCATTTACTATAGATATTTCAATGGTAGTTGCAGTAAGAAACTAAAAGCTCTAATACCCTCTCGCTTTAATGCCCTCCGAAATACTCGCCAAGCTGCCAGCTCACACGATTACATTGCGAAGTCCTTGCCTTGGAGAACAGTGAAATTTAGGCAGTCCTTCATTCCTCGGACGACAGTGATGTGGAATTCAATACCAGCCAATGTCTTTCCAACGGGATACAATCTCCAACAATTTAAGAGCAACGTTCATCGCCACTTCAAAATCTTTCCTCCTGTGTTTTCCTACTAATTTTTCTATATCCACTTGTTTCCCCGTACTCATGTCGACTTAACTGTGCATCGCGCATTAAAGGGTGAACCCTTAAGTTATTTTCGATGGCCGTAAAAAAAATCTTCCCCTGTACTCGAAAGTACTGTGAAAATTCATGTACGAATACCACAAAAAACGCTATGCGACTTTATCGGAATGTCAAGGACTTCAAACAAAAAGAGAATGTACGCGCGATCATCGAATTACCAAGAAAGAATCGAACAAGAACGAAATAATTTCGAACACGAGCAATGTTGAGAAGCAACAACAACTACGTGCAGGCACGAATTCGCAATTATGAACGTTCTCACACTATGTCGCTGTGAGTGGCAACAGTATTGGAAACGACCAGTGACGAACGACTGCGATCGGATAAATTCGGGTAACGACGAAATATTTAATAGAAAGCAACAACAACTACATATGTATATGGGCTCGTATGAACTAGAAAAGATCCGAGTAATGACGAAATGATTTATAGAAGCAATGAACACCGATTTAGATGACAAGGGGAATGATTTATTGGAAAGGAGATAGCCGACGGGTTCCTCTTCGTCTTCTACAATGGCGCTACAGCTAAAATCGTACCTTGGCCTCCTGACATTCAGGTTCCTTGACATTTTTTCATTACTTATTGTGGAAGGGTTGTTAGCCCTTCGCACAATCCTCTTTCTACGAATTTTTAATTTTCGTGGATTGAGGTGACCAAGGTATATCCAAGCAGGCAATGTGCTGGAATTATAAATTGCTCCGACCGGGATTTAAACTCACGACCTTCGCATTACAAGATCAACAACAACATTTAAAAAAAAATTGCGGTGAAATATTAAAAGTGGTGGTTTTATTTCTTTACTTGAAATCCAGCGACCCCTTGCGCACTCATCTACTATCCCAAAAGTATCATTTTGAAGAATAGATGTGTTTAAAAGTAAATTTTTACTTGTAACTTTTCATGGAATATTGATTTTGGTTTTTATGTCTCCCAACACTTTTTCATGTTGTAGACTAATTGATTTGAGTCCGAAAATAATTAGACCAGTAAAATAGTACTGGATTTAAGGCAAAGCATCAGCTAAAAGAAATTATTATACAAATTTAATTGATTCTTCATGAATCCAGACAATAATTTAAAATTATTTCACCTATCCGCTCCAAATCGAATTTCAAGGTTTTACAATAAATAAATCATTTACAAAGGCAGCAAGCCTATTACAGCTTGCCTTCTAAATCATACTTTACCTTAATCATTGATTAATACTACTGAAACATTGACTGATGGAAATGTTGCTCATTCATGCGAAAAAAAAACTCTGAACCATTTTAAATTCTTCAAATTTAATGTAAAATTCATCAACATCATGTTCCGATTTTAATACTATTATTGATTATCTTGTTGATTTTTTCCTTCATTCAATTGTCCGAATCGACAACAACATGTTCATTCAATTTTGGTTACGAAAACTATATGGCTCCATAGTTCGTTCCATGGCAAATCAGTTTGCCATGATCGGAATATGAAAAATATAATTTAAAAGATTTCTTCTCGAAGAATTCAAGTTGACTTCAATTAAGCAAATTATATTTCTCCATCCAGACTATTCGCATAATTGAAGTTCACTCATGTTTGCAGCCTTTTATGGTCGCAATTCTTCTCAAGTGGTACGAGTAATTTCTGTAAATATATTTCAATTAGTGTAATAGGATAACGTTGAATGGAAAAACTCTGTCTTTTTGCGTTCTCTAAAGTATCGTTCGAGTATACTTTCGAAATTGTTTCAATATCGTAGTACGACTACGAACCAACAATGCGACACCACTTTTATCTTCAAGCTTTATCCAAGATCCTTGCAACAAAAAAAAAAAATGGATTGAAATCTGCTTTGTATTATAAATTTATTGTATTTGTCCCTGAAACGAGCGCTCCTTAGAAAGTCAACATTTTATTCATTTTCATTCTTACATAATTGATTAAGAGCACTTTCGTTTCATTTTCTTAGGATGAATTGTATCAAAATAATGTCGTCGAGAATCATCAAAATGCGACAATCACTCTTCGATCACTTAACAAAACTAAACACTCCGGGAACATGGAAACACATTACAGAGCAGATTGGAATGTTTTCTTATACTGGTCTAAATGGTAAAATTGTTTTTTTTTTCTCTCTATTTTTCCGATACTCATTATTCATTTCAATTAAAATGTTGTTTATCTTTTTGTTTATTTTATTTTTTTTTTACAGAGGCTCAAGTTAAGATGCTGATTAACGAATACCATGTTTATTTGCTATCATCCGGCCGTATTAATATGTGTGGATTGAATGAGGATAATGTGGAATATGTTGCGAATGCAATTCATACTGCCGTTACGAAAATCGGTTCCGATCAAACTAATAAATTATAAAAAAAAAAGAATTCTTTAAGCTGGTTCTTATTGAAATTATGCGAAATATAAATATCTCTCTTTGCTTCCTATGTACAGAACAGAGATTAATAGTTGTTTATTGAAAATGAAACACAAAACTTTATCGACAATAGTTTAGAAAGAACCAAAATTTGCTTTTTTTTTGAAGATTTACACACGAAATATTTATATTTATACTGCGTTTAAAGAAATTTAATACTAACAAAATAAATAATTCCAATACTGTTGCATTTTTACATGTAACATAAATATTATGCTTTTATTAAAAAAAAAGAAAGAAAACAAACACTTGTTCAATTTACAAATAATTATAAAATTATTTATCTTAAAAGTAGCTTGACTTGTTTTTTTTTCGATTTGTATATTTTTTACGCTTTTTTTTTATCACGCATTAACATAATTATTTTCTCGCTAATTTTCATAAGCTTTTGTCTGTCTGTGTAATTTTATTTTTTTTGTCGAATTGTTGAAAAGTTCAAAATAGTGATAATTAAAATACAAAAGGTAATTTTGGTAAGTTATGCGTTTAACATGGTTTCATTTTCCAATTAGCATAAATTTGTAGAATGCTGTATGATCTTATATAATTAAAATAAGTTAAATAAAGAAGATGTTTATGAAAACATAATTTTTTTGTATCCACCGTGGATATTAGAGATATTAAGAGAACAATTTATATGCTATCTATCATTTTTCATAGTATCTGAGCAGTTCTTTAATTAATATTTTTCCGGAAAGACGAAATTATGCGAATTAAAAAGAAAATATAATAGAAAATATTCTGTTTGTGGCAGTTCCTAATTCTGGTAAAAATATTAATCGTTTTAGCAATGGTGATGAAGTCTAATTAGCATCTAAGTCAGAATTTAAAAGGGCGACTTCAATTTTGGCTTTAGACTTACTTGCAATAACTTTCATAATTTCTTCTTATTTATATAATTAATAAAAGAAAAAAAAATCTAGTTCAAAAATCTTCACCACAAACATGTTCTTTTACCGCTACATTAAATTCAAAATCTAGAAAATATAACGGAAAATAACAGATTTTATTTCTAAAAATTTACTAAACTCCCTTCCACCGTCTTATGTTCGCTGAAGTCTATTTCCTTCCGTTCCTATTCAACTTGATTATTTATATCAGCATGAGACAACTACGCTCATGATTCATGAACCGTGACCAGAAAAGAAAACATCATCAACCCTAAACTCTTGCATTGTAAGTTTTAAACGAATTGGCGAGGTTGATGACTGCAAAGACGGCCCGCTCGGTTCAGTAACACAGCTCAGCCAAGTCCAAGAACCAAATAACAATTTTTATTCATGGTTTATGGATAGTGAGGAATGAGAACGAACGAATCAAGACGCCTTTGAATGACGTGACTCGTACAGAGTTCAAAAAATGCTACTCGAAACATGCTAGTAAGCTACCGTCTTAGGTTCTAAACCGCGATATGTTATGTTCGTTCACTGTGACTTTCTTTAATGGATCAACTTCTCTGAAGATACCCACTAGAGTCCAGAGGTATCATATGGAAACATGTTGCTTCTTACCGCTTAATGTTTCTGGTTGAATCACCATACGCGCCATACACCACCATATCTCGATTCTTCAGACGGCAGATAGAGGAAGTGGTATTATACGAGTAGCTTGACTGCATCTCACAGTACGGAAACTCATTCATTCGTAAAACCATAGAGCGCTACATGGATGGGTGAATGTTTGAATTTAGGAGTGGTATTAAGACCGGTGGTAAGATACATTGAACAGGTGAAAATCTACAGGTAACGTGAGAGAGCTATTATTCTATCGTTGCCAGATTGAAATTTTATGATTATTGCGGAATGAAAAGTCAATGTTAGGTAATTTTGATTTGATTGAGATTTGATTGTGAAGAATTGTTTCTTGGAATTTTCAACGGAACTAATTATTTTCGAATTGAAACTAGAGGCTAGGGAATTAATGGAGAAGAGAAGTGCGTACGTAAGTACGGCTATTGCTAATCGAGAAAAGAACATTTAATTAATTGAAACTAAACTATTTTAATGAGAAATTTAAATTTTATTGTTGTAAAAAAAATCAAAATTAAAATTGACCTCAACTACGAACCACCTTCTCGAAAAAAATAGCCACAGAAGTGTTTAAACCACATCTTCCGGAGTACGATTGCGCGTAAAGCCCAATATTAAGATACTCTAAATGAAATAGAATTTTTTTTTTTCTTAAAAAATTTTGGGGTGTGGTAAAAGGGGCGACATCAATGAACTAATTTCTTTCATATCATGCTATAAAAATGTTTTACACAAAATTAAATAGGGACTGAGAAAATTTAGTGAAAGTTTCCAGTTTGTGTGGGAGGTGGTAGAAGGTGTGGGTGGTTTTCACTGATTTTTTTTTTTTAGAAATAACTGTGAACATTATAAAGTTGACATCCCTCAAATTTCAGACCAGTAACATTCATACTTTTCAAGTAAATCGATATTTTGTAAAGCTTTGAAATTTAGTCCCATTGTATGGAGGGGGATAGAATCAGTGAAGCTAATAGGTTAATTTCATTGAAAATTATGCGACTGGGCGGAAAATCTTCAAACCGGAGATCATTTTTATCATGTTTTTGACTTTGAGCTATAGGGCTGAAATTTCTTTGTGCAATTTTAGAAAAGGAGATACATAAAGTTTGTGGACGAGCTTGACCACTTCCACCACCTCCCATACAAATTTCAAGAAATGTATATTTCTGCGAAATTATAAAAGCTTTCTAGGGTGTAACCTGCTGGATAGCGTGTGAGTCTAAATTGCGAACGTTGAAAGTTCAAATCTCGGTCGACGCCTAATTTCAGCACATTACTTGCGTAAATGAAAATTCGTAAGTAGAGGGTTGCGCGAAGGGCTAAGAATCCATACTTATTGTCTGTCTGTTATTTGTATATAAATGGCTATAATTTAGCGTTTTGCTTTATTTAGGTAATAGCTAAGCACGTTTTTGAGATTTGTCTATGTCTGTCTGTAAGTCTGGATTTAACTAAAAAACGGCTGAACCGGTTGTAATGAATTTTACACAGTTTGTTTGGTATGCTTGGAGCCATAATCTGCTTTCATCAAAACTTTTTTTTTGTTTTGAAATGAAATTGTTGTGTTCTGATATGGTTGAAATAAAACGGAGCACGATTATTTAAATTTCCCTCCCTCTGTTTCCACTTCTCATACAAAATGTGACATTTAAAAATTTTTTTTTACCATTTTCTTGAAATGTGTCCAAACTATTCACCTAAAATTTGGTTTATGACACCTTAGCAATAATTGTGAAGGAGGAGGGGGAAAGGAAGAGAATCTAAATTCTCGCACGCCTTCTACCACCTCCCATACAAATGCTACAATTTCATCATGCGACAATATTTTTTTATTTAATGAAACTATTGTGTTGTGGTTGCAGTGAAACAAAAAAAAAATTATTGATGAGTGTCAATCCTAGTCGTACGTCGGAATATTCGCAATCTTCATCTGTATACTATTTTATACACACACATCATTGACAAGCGGCGATCATCAATTACTTGTGAACTCGAACAGAAACAGGCGAAAAGCAAACGAAAAACAGACGAAAAGCGGCCGTCAAGAACCATAGAAAAATGTGAGGCCTTGCGCCGAAGGAGTCAGTCTAAATTGTGATACGAAAGAGTGAAGATCGAGTCATCGCGTGGAAAGTCGCAATAGTCAATTGTGAGTTGATAATCGAGTAGGAGAGTCGGCAGGCGAGTGCAATCGACGAGTGTGCCGTTTGGTCGGCGGTCGGGGTAGAGTTCAGAAGCAAGCGACATTAAGCGAGGCGGAGCTCCGAAGCAAGCGACAGTAAGCTGTTAAGTCCTGTTATCGACAGGCGGAGTTCAACCAGCGACAGTAAGCGGGTATGTCCTGTGATCGACAGGCGGAGTTCAATAAGCGATTATGTCCTGTGATCGACGTGCAGAGTTCAGCAAGCGACAATAAGCGGGTAAGTTCTGTGATCAACAGGCGGAGTTCAACAAGCGTTACTGTCGCTTGTGAGGCCTGTGATCGGGAGGCGAAGATAGAAAAGCGACAATTGATGAACGAGTAGCGAACGAATAGCGAAAAAATACCGAAAAAATAGCGAACGAATGGCAAACGAATAGCAAACGAATAGCGAACGAATGGCGAACGAATGGCGAGCAGTTAGTGCGAATATTAAAGGCGCTATAGTGAAGGAAAAGATTAAAAATCATTAAAATAAAAGTTTACGTTATTTTTAAATTAAAGCGAACTTGGTTAATTTTTACAAGTTGTTCGTTGCTAGAAAAAAATCTTAAGCAATTACATCGTATTTTTTCAGTAACAAAATTGGTTAAATAATAGCAGATAATAGAGTTGGGTTCACTATTTAAAATCATGAAACAGTTGACTAACAGGAATTTCACAGCCAACCACCTGCTGAGAGATATCCACGGAAATCTCCTTAATATGAATAAACACCAGCTGCGGCGGTAGAAGGAATACTTCTCTGATATTTTAAACATCTTGTCAGAGGAAAATATTCCAGAAACAGAACAACTACCAAACATCTAACCGCAACATCCTTCTATTAGGGACGATCCCCCAAATAAGGAAGAGCTAGTTTCCGCCATTGGGTCAATGGCAGGAAGGAAAGCCCCAGGTGTAGACGGACTACTAATTGAACTTCTCAAAGCGGACCCGGAAATAACAGCCGATGTACTTCTCCCTTTATTGAGGTGTGAATGAAGGAAGATATCCGACTGAATGGAAGCAGGACGTTATTGTGTAAATTTCAAAGAAGGGCGATCTTCGGGATTGTGGCAATTGGCGTGGCATATGTCTACTTACTGCCGTATCGAAAATCATAGCTAAGGTAATTCTCAATGGGATTAGTGTTGTCGTGGAGAGCACTTTCGAAGTTTATCAGGCTAGACTCCGTACAAGGTCATATTGTACCGACTACACAAATATCCTACGGATAATATTGGAGCAGTCAGCCGAAATGGGTTCGCCACTACACCTTATATTTGTGGACTTCGAGAAGGCTTTCGGCAGCGTTAAGCTAGATTACATATGGAATGCTTTGAGTAGGAGAAGTATCCCAGATAAGATCATAGCTATGATTAAAGAATCTTACGAAGATGCAAGGTATCGAATCTTGCATAGGGGAGAGCTGTCCGAGAGCTTTCCTGTGCGAACGGGTGTCAGACAAGGCTGGATATTATCACCAGCCCTGTTTCTGGTGGTAATAAATGACATCTTGAAAGCTGCACTGGAAGTTGGGGTAGGTAAAGGTCTTCAATGGAGACTATTTAACATCTTAAGTCACCTTGATTATGCTGATGACGTGTGTTTGCTTGCACATACCCGTTCGGACTTAGAGTCAAATGTTCGCTCGTTGCATTCTAAATGCAAAGAGGCGGGACTGAAAATAAATGTGCGTCAAACCAAGTACATGCACATGGGTTCGATCGCAAGCACACCGATTGTTCTTCACGGACAGGATGTGGAAGAGGTGCAAGATTTTTGTTATCTCGAAAGTATTGTCAGCATGAACGAAACGGCGGATGTTGAGACTTGTATAAATATAGCTTGCCTGGCCTTCGGAATCCTTTCCCCGTTCTGGAGGTTAAGAGAGATCTCCCTTCGCAAGAAGCTGCGAGTTTTCGACACATGCGTCAAATCCGTGTTGTAATATGGTTGTACTACGTGGAAAGTGACCGTTCGACTTACCAAGAAACTACAGACTTTTGTGAACCAATGCCTCCGACGAATTTTAGTAATATTCTGGCCAGAAGTGATCTCTAGCGACGAACTTTGTATTATAACTGGCCAGACTAAAATTGGCGTTGATATTCGAAAGCGGAAGTGGCAGTTGATCGGTCATACAACAGAGCGAAAAATCGCCAAACAGGCTCTGGATTATAATTCTCAAGGAAGACGTCGAGTTGCTCGACCATGTAACACATGGAAGCGAGCAGGTGAGCTGGAGGCCAGAAGAATAAACAAGCAACAGCTTAAGGCCGATGCTCAGGATCGCACCTTGTGGAAGAGAGTTGTTTCTGTTCTATGCCCCTATAGGGGGTATTAACTGGGATTTGATTGATTGATGAACGAATTCCAAACCTCCCCCCTCTGCTTCTTCCACCTCCCATACAAAAGGCACTACTCTAATTCGGAAGAATTTGAAATAACATTATGTTTTATGGTGCATTAAACTCTTTCTAATTTCATCTAGAATATTGCATTATGCTCAACGATTTTTTGCTTTTTGCATTTTTAGGCTAATTTAGTCATGAAATGCGAAAAAAACAAAATTTCAGGGTAGCGATTTTTTTTTCTGTGCCACAATACTTTATTATTAGAACTATCAAACGCCCGCGAATTCGTCCGCATAAAAATCGCATTAATAAGCAATTTTTGAGAATTTAGTTAGTAATACATTATGTGGGATATATTGTATAATCTGCTTACTTTAATGGCTCTATTAACACAAAGTTTTGTATTTTGTTGGAATCAGAACCATAAATTATTAAGAATGATACCATGATACTCGCATTTGAAGGGGAGACACTCGTGATCAAATCAATCCCGTGATTTGAAATCATATACGTATTGAAGAGCATTGAGGACTTGTGAATAATTATAGCTTGAGTTAATTAAAAAAAAAGCCCAAATAAAATAACATTAAGCTTGAAAACGTAACAGGACTACGATTGTGCGTAGAGCCCAATCATACGATACTATATGTAGATGAATTTGAAATTTTTGTGATATTATGAAATTTTGTATGGGGAGTGGTTGCATTGAACTAATTTGTTTCACATCATGCTAGAGTAGCTATAAAAATGTTTTGTACCAAATTTAAGATTCAAAAATTGAGTAGGTATTGAGGAACTTAGTGCATTGAATTAATCAAATTGTGCAATTTTTATGGGAGGTGGTTGAAGGAAATGGGGGTTTTGGTGATATTTCGAGAAACAACTATAATCATCATGCAATTGATACATTTTAATTTTCAGGTCTGTATCATTCACGCTTTTCAAGAAAATCGAAATTTTATAAAGTCGTGGAATTGTGTCACATTGTATGGGAGGGGATAGAAGAAGTGAAGCTACTCGGTTAATTTTTTCCCGATATTAATAATGCTAATTAAGGATAGAGTACAAAAGCTCGATGAAAGTTATATGTACTGAGAAAATTAGTTTAGAATATTTCATGAAAAAGTGCAGTTTGTATGGGAGGTGGTTGAAGGGGTTGGGGGTTTTAAGTGACTTTTTGAGAAGCAACTATAATTAATTTTCAATTGACATATTTTAAATTTCAGAATAGTAACATTTACAGTTTTCAAGAAAATCGAATTTAAGTAAAGTCGTGGAAATGTGTCACATTGTACGGGAGGGGGTAGAAGGAGTGAAGCTAATCGGTTAATTTTTTTCCCGATATTAATAATAATGCAAATTAAGGATTAAGTACAACATTTTAGCTCGATGAAAGTTACACGTACTGAGAAAATTGGTGAATAGCATTTCATGAAAAAGTGCAGTTTGTATGGGAGGTGGTTGAAGGAGTAGGGAGATTCAAATAATTTGTATACAATAGATCACATTTCTGATAAAAACGATATGTTCTAAATTTCAAATGATTTGCTCCAATGGTTTTGAAGAAAATTTGATTATTATATATTTTTGAAAATGAGTAATTTTGTATGGGAGGATATGGAAGGCGTGGGGGTATTGGAATAAGACGACACGCAGATTACATCTCAGTGCACATCTAATAAACTGTGAAAGTTTCATTACAATCGGTTTAGCCGTTTTTGCGTGAAAACCGGAAAGACAAACAGACAGACAGAGACAATTTTTAAAAACGTGTGCTTCTGCTTAGTTATTGCTAAAATAAAGCAAAAAACTTATTTATAGCCATTTATAAACAAATAATAGACAGACATTACAATTATATTTATATGTATAGATATAGATAATAAAGTAAAATTACTTATTATTGCAATTTTTTCGCGGACGAAGTTGCGAGGGATCGCTAGTTAGAATAATAAAGTAAAATGAAAATTGGGAGTCCGATATGAGCAAAATTGACTCAAACAATATCTCATAATGCTTTACGGAAAACTGGATATGAGATTAAAATACAAGTGAAATCGTAAAATTACACAATGAGAGAATTTGTATCGTCAACCGATATCGATAATATCTTTTAAAGGGTTTTCTTAAATGAGATCACTGATCGTGAGAAAATCTCCGATCCCATTACAAAAATACTTTGAAATAATGACTTTGGAAAGAGGTGCGATATTGGCTCAATGAATAGCGAAAATACTCGAAGGTGAGAATGCGTGACATGCTTCGATTTATCTCGAAGCATTTGTATGTACCTCATACCTGTAGTACTTACTCCGTGTACCTGCTTCATTCTTCAAATTTCAATGTTTCTGGAGTGGCACTGCCAGCGGTTACCAGCGCGCGATGTTAATATACCCGCGATGATGGTTTACTTATTACTTTACAACATCACTACGAGTATACATATGCCTTAAGACTATCGAAGTCGTAGTCTCTCAATCGCGAGCAACATACAGCAGCAGTGTTATAGCCCACCTGAGTGTTTCATGTTTGCTCGGATCGGCTAATTGAGAAATGCACCACTGTCGCGTCTTGGTAGACCACCACCTGGTCAAAGAGGAAGGAAAAAAAAATGAATGGAAATTACAACAACAACAACACAAAAAATAAAAACGGTGAGAGAACGATGGGAGTTACCTCCACGAAAACGTTGAAAGTATGAAACTCTGAAATTCAGGTGAGGTATATGGTGGGCAGCACAGGTAAATTGCGCGCTCAAGACGATTTTCGAAGTCAGCTGTCGGGCCAGTGACGATCTGTTCTTAATACAACGCGCACTATCGCCTCCATAGCGTCGTGGTTTCGCCGATCGTGGTGGTATTACTTATCTTTCTGTGTAATTTTGACGCGATCTTTTAATCTTTTAGATCGCGCAATATCACCGTTTATATTTTATTTTAATTTTTATCCATGTTTTTATTTCTATACGAATTTACACTTATGTCGCAAATGTTATTAAGGTGCTGCTGTTTCCGATGCACGATAAATTCTTTTAATTCACCTTTTAATCCGTGATAATCGGCTTAGAAGTGAATCGTGTAAAAAGTGTTGTGAAATAGTAATCACTTTCAGTTTTAAGAAATTTACACGAAGAGAAGAATGTCGGAGACGTAAAAAAAAATATTAAAAAAATTATTTTACAAAAGTTCTGCATTGAGTGATTAATTGATCAAGTTACAAAAAAAAAAAAAAATTAAAAGAGTACCAAAAAAATATATTTAAGGTGTTTATGCAAGTTCGTGGATTAGAAAAAAAAGTGGTTGTGCTAAATTTGGTAACATCCTCGTCTTTTGTATGGATAATGATCTTAAGACATGGTTTGTATTTAATTTATTTTACTTATTTCTTATGTACATACCTATCTTGATTGCATGAATTTTTTTATGATCTGCTAGAAATTTCAACAGATCAATAGAATTTATAGTGGACTACTGTTCACTGGAATTGTGCTAATGATGATCGATAATTTTTTTTTTGTTTTTACTTAACCATAATTTCAATATTATTATTCAATCGTATGATCTTCTGATCGTTTCAAAATTTGCATTGTATTATATAAAATTTGAGGAAATTTTTTGTTTTCAAAGTCGTAGCCATTCTTAATATATTTTTTGATTATTCAAAATTTTTACTTGATATTTCTTGCTACTGATCGGTTAGAATATTTATTGATATAATTTTACATCAATAGTATTAAGTTCGCTCGCTGCATTTTTTTTTTGTCACGAAAAGATTGTTTAGATTTCAAATTGATCATTTCAATAGATGAATGGTTCTAGTTTATTGACAAGTGGTGAAGAAATTTAAAAAGATAAATATAAATCAATAAATACACGAAATATCCTGGGAAAGCCTTTATATGCATTCTTTTTGTCTAATAAATAATAAAAGCAGTAACAGTATTCGCCATATTTTTTGTACCTTGATTGGTTCAAGATGGGTTCATAAAAAAGATCAATTCGATAAAATTTGAATCGAAATTATTTGTTTATTCATATTAAGCAATCCAAGAAAGATGCAAAAAAAAAAACTTGATCATAGATCTAAATTAATAGATCGATCCGATAAAGATTAAATTGGTAAAAAAAAAGACATTATTTGTTTTGTATAATTTATTTTTTCATCTCTTATTCTAAAACTGTATTATATTAAATTCCAATGAACTCATTTTTAGGTGTTGAAAAAATGTGTGATTAAATGATGCGTTTAATACGACAGTTTGGTGAATATTATCACACTGCATTTTGGATTTGGGATCACTTTAATAAAGGACCGAAACGTCCCGATAAATGAGTTACAAAATTTTTAAATATCTAGGAATCTTTCCTAATAGATCATGTTAATTGTGAAGTTGGCTAGCAATTTTTCTTTTATGCAATACTGTGTAGACTTTTGAAAAGAGAGAATATTTCCAGGTGTCGCTCAAAATACACGTACTGCGTACTTTTTATTTGTCATAAAAAATCGAAATAAATAATATAAATAATAAAAAATCAACTCATACTCAAATGCACGGCATTTATGACTGTGAAAACAAATTTGGTATAGAATAAACTTTAATTCGTACCTTTTATTTTAGCACATCAAAAAAAAATTCTTAGCTAGGGTGTAGCCTAGTAGGTAGTGTGTTGATTTTGTAATGCAAAGGTCGTGAATTCAAATCCCGGTCGGCGCAATATATAATTCCGGCACATTGCCTGCTTGGATATACCTTGGTCACCTCAATCTAAGAAAATGAAAAATTCGTAGAAAGAGGGTTGTGCGAAGGGCTAACAGCCCTTCCGTAATAAGTAATGAAAAAAAAATGTTAAGGAACCTGAATATCAGGAGGCCAAGGTTCGATTTGGGCTATAACGCCATTGTAGAAGAAGGAGAAATAAAAATTCTTGGAGATTCTATGATCCACGATAATTCTTTATGTAAAAATTTTTGGCGCGCTTTTTATTTTTACATGTCAAGACAAACAAGAAATATAGAATGCAGTGTATGTTTTTCTTATTTTTCTTACGGCGCGATGCACAGTTAAGTCGACATGGGTACGGTTAAACAAGTGGATATAGGAAAATTAGTAGGAAAACACAGGAGGGGAAGTGGCGGTGAACGTTGTTCTTAAGTTGTTGGAGGTTGTATCCCGCAGGAAAGAGATTATCTCATAATGAATTCCACAACACTGTCGTCCGAGGGATGAAGGATTGCCTAAACTTCACTGTTCTCCACGGCAAGGGCTTCACAGTCCACTCGTGTGAGCGTGCAGCTTGGCGAGTATTTGGAGGGCATTGAGTATAGGTGATATAAGGGCTTTTAGTTCCTGGCTGCATTTACCATGGAAATGTCTATAGTAAATGCAGAGTACTTCGATATTTTGACGATACACTGCCATTGAGGCCGATATAGCTTCATCTCCAATTAACCGGAATGTGTGTTTCTGGATACGGTCAAGAAGAGCCAGATGTGATTTTGGGGCTCCAGCCCAAACATGCGAGTTGTACTCACGACGTGGTCAGATATAAGATAGATAGTTCGGAGGCAGAAAAGTATTTCTCATACTTCCGCAGAATACCTAGACGTTTCGAAGCATCAAAAGCGACTTCGTAAATGTGCTGGCTCCAAACTAGGCGATTATTATATTTTACACCTAGTAATGTAAAATCTGCAGAAGGTGGAATTTGTACACCATTTAAGGACATATTAGTGACCGACTTCGGAACGTTATGTTTAAGAGATAGATGACAGGACTGAGTTTTAAAGGCATTCCACTCTACAGTTTTTCCTGCCCCATTCCAATTAAACTGAGGTTAGAGTTCAGTGATTGAATCGTTTCATTACGAAATGAGGCCACCGATGTGGGACAAACCTCCGCAAGAGAGTCAAATTGGTAGATGTTATCTAGAGTGCTGTCATCTGCTAAATAGTGAATAGGATTGAGAGTAGACAACAGAAGGTCGTTTATGAAAAGAGAGTGTGAGATAAAACTGAGCCCTAAGGGACGCCGGAATCAATGGAAAAGTGTGCAGAAGTTACTTCGTCTAGTACGACTTGAATAGAGTGCTCGGAGAGAAAACTATTAATCCATTGAAGAAACGAAGTGTTAAAACCAAAGGCCTTTAGCTTGGCTAAGAGGCATTTGTGCCAAACGTTGTCAAACGCTTTGGCGATGTCAAGAGCAAGAACTTAACCTTCACCAAATTTGTGGATGGAGGGATTCCAACGCTCGGTAAGATAGATCAGGCGATCGCCTGTAGAACGACCCGAGCGAAATCCATATTGGCGATTATGAATGAGATGTTTATCCACAAGAAAGTTGACTATCCTGCGATTGATAGCAGTTTCCATTACCTTCGAAAGCACTGAATTAATGGCTATGGGGCGGTATAAATGTTAAAACTGTAAGAATTAACCTATCATAAAAAAATAATATTTTATACATTTTAAAAATGCTAACCTTTGTATAACATCGTATAATGTTGAAAATTAACACAACACACAATATATTTAAAGTGGAGCTAGAGTGTTCAAAAAATATTATTTATTCTTCAAGCATGTGATGTCGCTGTGTAGTTTCTAGAAAGTATTTCCAAAACGCTACAAAAAAGATATATTAGATTATACATTACCTCGATACAGACACCCAGATAATGTTTTTTTTTTTTGCATAATTGTCGAACCGTGGAGTTCCTGACAGTTCAACGAAATATGCTTTTTTGATAAAACTGCGGTCGTTTAAAAATGAAATTTTTACTAAAAGTTTGGATTAAGAAATATTAATTCAATGAAGAGTTTTGAATCGATTGCCAAAAGCTACTTCCATGTAAATATTTCAATGTTCTAAATATCCCAGTATTTCATGTTCTAATATCCCCTCCACGCCAGATTTGAAAATGCTATTTCGAGAAAAACATTTTCAAAGTTTTTGCTTATTGCCTAAATCCGGTTTGTGGCGCTCTGGAAGCTCTTTGGTAAAATGCTTCTCTTAAAACAATAATTCAGTTTTAGTTCAAAACAAATGAAATTATGGCTTACAGTTTCAAAATTATTAGGTTGTTGCAGATGAATTGGCGACTTTCGCGATGAAGTGAAGTTAGTTGTCTCAAACTGCCGCCAGGTAGCTCTGGTAGTAATGAATACTGAAGTATACATTTGGTCATGGAATCATTTCAGTTTTGGATTTCATTGAGGTCGGAGTGAAAAATAAAAAAAAATATGAAACCGAGTCAAAAACGGTTACTTTTTCTTTACGAGTTCAAACTTGGCCACAACCCAAGGGAGGCGACCAAAAATATCAACAGGGCATTTGGATCTGACACATTAAGCGAACGAACCACACAGCGATGGTTCGAAAAATGCCGATCAGGAGATATGACCCTTCAAAGTGAGTCATGAGGTCACCCAGGAGCATCGCTAGACAACGACGAGCTGCGTTTACTAGTGGAGTCTGACTCTTGCCAAATAGTAAGAACATTGCAGAGAAACTGGGCGTACACTATTCGATAGTTTCGCGGTACTTGCAATATCTTGGAAAAGTCAAAAAGCTTGATAAGTGGGTTCTGCATGAGCTTACTGAGCAAAACACGGCCTCCTGTATCAAGAATAACGGTTAAAAATTAAACAATTTGCAGACTCTTCCTCATCCAGCATATTCGTCAGACCTCTCGCCAACCGATTCCCACTCCTTTAAACATTTGCATCATTTTTTGGCGGAGAAACAATTTAATAATGAAGCAGCCATCAAAAATGCCTTCGTGGAATTTCTTCAGTCTAGAAAGTCGGACTTCCACGAAACTGGCATGGGAGAAGTCTATTGCATCTGCTGGTACCTATTTTGATTAATAAAATTAAGTTTTATAAGAGTTAAAGTTGTTTGAAATTTCCCTAGCAAAGTCGCCATTTCATTTGCAACAACCTAATATAATTTAAAGCAGACGAAAAATTTTCTTCGAACCTATCTATTGTAATCTCCCTTTGAAATAATGTAATAATTTACATTAAGTAGGACCTCGAGTTTGAAGCATATTGCTGAAATGAATTTTAGGTTTTGTTTCCATAAAATATTTTTTTTTAATTAATTTCAATATTTGTGTAGAACATTCGCACTGAAGCTGGTTTCATTTCCCAATTAACACCAACTTTGAAAAGTAAGAACAGTTTTGAAAGAAATTATTCGAAAATCGCAAAATCAATAATTCCAAATATCCTACTGTACTGTACAATTTTTTACTTTTGAAGAAAAGGGGACTTAAAAATAATGTCATGGCAGCACTTTGCATAATATTGGTAGTTATGCTGCGTTTATTCAGATAACATGATGTATAGAGATGTGTAATAGCTTAAAATTGTCAGTCTTTTTCTGTTTTGGTCAAGTATTGATATTTCTAATATCTAATTTTAGAGAGAAAAATATGAATTTCAATCCAATTATTGACACAAAATATGAATTGAATCTAAAAAAATATCTGCCAACAAGTCGGGCGCAACTTCATTATTCTAGGAATAAGTTGAAGTCAAAGTACTGGTTAGGGTGGATAGGGAAGATAAAGTGAATGGGCGTTCGAAGGCAGGGCTGTTGTCAATTGTTTAGCACTTAACGGCGATTAAGGTCAATATCTCCCCTGCAAACAATTTAGCGAGCGCTCGCAAATAACGATTTTAAAACGAACATGAAATGACAAAAAACAAATAAACTGCATCATGATCTTAAGCAAACCCAGCAAAAAGGGTCGCACAGTCAGAGTAAAAGAGGACGGAGTGGACAGACTTCCTATCTTGCCATAGACCAAAAAATTTTTCGCAAAAAAAATTCTACTTCTCAAATGAACAATTTGGATTGGTCCGCTCAAGGTTATACCATCCAAAAATTTAAACAGCTGATTACTAAGATATATTTTACACGTAGATTGTTTGCATGTGTGCCTGAAGATTGTACGTTGTTGTTATATAGCAGATTGAAATTATTATAAAAGTAATATATTCAAAATTTCAGATCAATAGCTTTCATGCTTTTTGAAAAAATTGCGAAATTGTGTCGTTTTGTATGGGAGACAGTAGAAGGTGTAAAGTTAATTGTCTAATTTTTTTTGGTCTTACTAATAATTCTAAATAAATATTTAGTGCACAATTCCAAATCGATAAATTGTATACGCACTGAGTAAATTGGTTTAGAGCATTTCATGAAAAAGTGCAGATTGTATGGGAGGTGGTGGAAGGAGGGGGAGGACACAAATGATTCTTACACAGTAGAATGGAATTATCATAAAAGCATTATATACCAATTTCAGATCAGTAGCATTTATACTTTTCGAAAAAAGTCGTTTAGTGTCGAATTGCGAAATTGTGTCATTTTGCATGGAAGGGGTGAAGCTAATGGTCTAATGTTTTTTGTCTTGCTAATAATTCTATATGAATATTTAGTGCTAAATTTATGCTCAATAAATTTTATACGCACTGAGTAAATTGGCTTAGAGAATTTCATGAAAAAGTGCAGTTTGTGTGGGAGGTGGTGGAAGGAGGAGGAGGACACGTATAATTTGTATACCATCGACTGAAATCATTATAAAAGTAACATATTCAAAATTTTAGACTAATGGCTTTTATAGTTTTTGAGCAAAGCCGTTTATTGTCAAATTGCGTAATAGTGTCATTTTGTATGGGAGGGGGTAGAAGGGGATGTGCGATTTTGCTCGATCATGAACTTGACCTTACTTTTTCGTCAAAAATAACGTGTACAAAATTTTAACTTTCTAGCTGAACGCGTTCTTAAGCTAGATTGTTCACAGGCAAACAGACATCCGGGTTTGAAATTTTTGGGTGATTATATGAACTTCTGTATCAATTATTTTTTTTCTGCGAGGCTTATTTCTTGGCGTTACAAGCTTTTGGGGCAAACTTATAATACTCTCAGATTTCGTCTAGAGTATAAAAATTTGCTACCCTGAAATTTTGTTTTTTTGCGTTTCATGACAAAATTAATCTAAATAAACTGCCAACAAGTCGGGCGAAACTTTATTATTCTTGGAACAAGTTGCGGATGAGTGGAAAGTCAATATGTAGGTTAGCGTGGTTAGGGAAGGTAAGGGAGTTCTTGTCAATTTAACAATATTTCATTCGTTTCTGCAAGTTTGGGTTTTTATGAGGGGAGGAGCAGGGGTGATAGTAAGGGTGGGTGGATGGTAATAGCTTTTTAATTAATTGCTTGAATCACGTCCAATATTCTCTGTATAGAATGTATTTCATAGACGAAGTTGCATAGAATTTCCATAAAATTTGTGCATTTTACATTCACGAAACCGAACATTTGTATGGGAGGGGGTAGAGAAGGTAGGGGAATCGTAAAATTATGATGATGATATGTAGTTTTATTTCGGTTCTCTTGTAAGGTGCTTGTACAAAATTTCAAGTTCGTAGCTTTTAATTTGTTGGTTATTAGTTGATTTAACGAAATTGGTCGAAATCATAGTTTTGTATGGAAGGGGGTACAAGAGCAAGCGCGATTTCAAAACTTTTGACGTAATTTCATTTCAATTATTTTTGTAAGCTTTTATGCAAAATTTCAAATTGATAGCTTTAAATAGTTAGGTGATAATTGATTTCTTGAAAATGGTCGAAAAAATAATTTTGTATGGGAGGGGGTAGAAGTTTTAAAGGTTTTCGACCAGTTACTATTCAAATATTGAGGGATTTTTTAAAATGTATTTCCGAAATTTTCAAGTTTCCAGCTTAAAATTTCACTCAAAAATTTTCAGTTTATCTGTTTTTTTTTCAATGCACATGAAACACCTTGTGCACGTTAGACCGGGGGGGTCGGTTTATAACAATTATGGATCAAGTTATTATTATTTTTCTATGTATATTAAATAGATGTATCCACATGCAAAATTTAAACTTTGTATCTTTCACCAGAGCCCTAAAAAAATCACTCAAAATTTTCGACATTTTTGCCTATCACCTCCCTCCCCTTACACTTCTCAACTTAAAATGTTTACCAAAATTAAAAACTACGTAGTTCTACAATCTGACAAATTTTCGATTTGATATCTATACTGTTTTTTTGACATATAAGGATTTGTAATTTTGAAAAGTGCGTCATTTTTGAAATGCTCCCCATTTCCTCCCACTACTATTATTTCAACATGTTATATTTTTTTTGTATTTTCCTAGTATAGCTTAATATACTTTTTAAGTTTCAATTATATAGCTTAGTAAATAGCCGAGATATTGATTTTTAAGTGTTTTTCTTTGCACCACCCCTGATCATCCCCCTTACTATAATTAGCCTCTCTCTAAGCTGATTCCGGTGGAACTATGTGCCACATCAATGGTCCCAAAATATAGATTTTTTACGAAAAATAATTTCGAAGATATAATTATTTGAAAAAACAATTCGGCCGACAATTTGTTTTTAGCCCCCCCTTTTCGGACGCCAATGGATAAAAAAATTAAATTATTTGTAAAGTTTGTCCCACAACCCTCTCTATATCTCTACTGATTTTCAACTTCCTATCTGCATTCGTGGTGGAGATATTAGCAAGTGTAGTTTTTGACTTTTTCCCTCCCCCCGCCTCCCCCTTCCACCTAACCCCTTCCAAAATTTAGAGAATAGAGCTCACTTACCCAATCAACAATCCACTTAAAAACGAACATTCTACCCTTAACGGTCTCGGAGATATGAGTCCATATGTACGGCGTACGGCGGGACAGATTGCATTTTTAGGCTAATTTAGTCATGAAACGCGAAAAAAAAAAATTTCAGGGTAGCAAATTTTTTTTTTCTTGTGTCGATCACAATACTTTATTATTAAAGTAAAATGCAAAGAAAAACATAAAAGAATTATGATTGGGCGTAAAGCCCAATCATATGATACTCTAGATGAAATGAGAAAGAGGTCAATGTACCGGAAAATATGTCACCTCCAATTCTTTTAAATAATTAATAGTGACTTTTGCATGGGAGGTGGTAGAAGGAGAGGAGGAAGGTTTGTAATTTTTGGATATGACACCTAATGTGGTATGCAAAATATTTCGTGCTGAATTTAAGGTTTGTATTGTATTGTATTTTTAATTGGACATAGTTTTCCTGAAATTGAGGCATTTGTATGGGAGGTGGCAGAGAAAGTGGAGCGTTTAAGATGATTTTGAAATTGCTTATCATCATCCTTATCTCCACGCTTTGATTCAATTTCAAATTCGATAGTTCTAATATATTCAAAGCAGAAATGCTTTTCTTGAATTTATAATACAGATATTTGTATGGGAGTACAATGGTAGAAGGAGTGAAGAGGAGCTGATAATTTTTTTAGCATTTATTGCAATTATTAAATAACAAATTCTGGCAAAATTTTAAGTTTATACTTTTTCTAGTCTTAATGGAAATCGATATAATGCACTTAACAAAAATTATACATTTGTATGGGAGGGGGTAGAAGGAGTGTACGGATCAAGACACATTTTTTTTTCCGTTATTGATATTTCTATTTTTATACTTTATGCAAAATATCAAGTTGATTGCTTTAACAATTTCGAAGAAAAATAATTTAATTTAAATTTCAAAATTTCGTGAAATTTGTATGGGAGGGGGTAGAAGGAGTGAGGTGAAGTTAATATTTTTTTCAATCCTGATTGGAATTATAATAAAATTATTTTTGGCAAAAATTCGTTTTTATAACTTTGCTAGTTTCAATGAAAATTGAAAAACTGCATTTTTCAAAATTATGCATTTGTATGGGAGGGGGTAGAAGAAGTGACGGGATCGGATCAATATTCCGTCATATTAATGAAATCTATATCATAATACTTTGACTCAAATTTCAAATCGATAGCTTAAATAGTTTCAAAGAAAAATCAATTTCTGAAAATTTCGGAATTTCGTGAAATTTGTATGGGAGGGAGTAGAAGGAGTGAGGGGATGTGGCCCATTCATGAACTTAAAGTTTCTTTTTTGCTCAAAATGACACATAACAAATTTCAGCACGATAGCTCAAAGCGTTCGAGAGTTATGCTGTAGACAGACGGACAGACAGCAACTCGGAATCGAAGTTTTTGAGCGACAACAAATATTTCTGTACCCTTGGCGGCTCTGTGCGAGCATTATTTCTTAGCGCTACAAACGGTAAGGCAAACACAATATACTCTCAGATTTCATCTAGAGTATAAAAATCCGTCTGTTTGTACGCCGACCTACAACATTTAAAGACCCATATCTTCAAAACCCTTATAGATAGAGAATTCGTTTTTGGGTGGATTGTAGATTGGGTGGGGAACTTTAATTGACTAAGTTATTGGGGGGGAGGTTTAGGTTGAAAATTGCGCTTATTAATATCTACCTTACAAATACAAATAGCAAGCAAAAATTTGACACTCGGGTACATTAATGTATGGAGGAAAAAGTGGAAATAAATTAATTTTTTTATCCAGTGGGGTACGAAATGGACTACTTAACACAAAAACTGCATATTTTACGACCCATTACGTCATGAATCAACCTATAGGAAGGCCAATACTTTTAAGGGGAGGAGGGGTCAGGGGGAGGTGGTGCAAAGAAAAACACTTAAATATTAATATCTGGACTATCTCTCAAGGTATTTAATTGAAACTTGGAACATATATTAAGCTGTACCAGGAAAAAATTAAAAAGTATAAGTTTTGGAATTTATTGTAGTGGGAAAATGAAGAGCATTTTAAAAATGGTACATTTTTCAAAATTTCAAACGGGTATATCTCAAAATTTAATGCAAATATCAATTTGAAATTTTGTAAGATTGAAGAGCTATATACCCTTGATAAAAATTTTAATTTGGGGGGTGTAAGAGGAGGGAGTTAGTTAGCCAAAATGTTGAAAATGTTTAATAATTTTTATTTTATATCTTAAAGCTCTGGTAAAAGATACAACATTTAAATTTTGCACGTCGATATTTCAGGAAAATAATAATTTGAGCCATAAGTGTAATCCACCGAAGAGGATCTTAACCTGGACGAGGTGTTTCAAGTGAAAAAGAAAAACACAAAAACTCTAAATTTTTGATTGAAATTTTAAGCAACAATCTTCAAGTCTTGGGAATCTTATTAATGATTTCGACCAATTTCAATAAATCCATTAATTACCAACAAATTAAAAGCTACAAACTTGCAATTTCGTACGAACACCTTTTAACAGAAATTTAATAAAACGGCATCATGAATTTTCCAATTCCCTCCGCTTCTCTACCCTCTCCCGTAAAAATGTCTGATTTCATACATATAAAAATTACAAAAGAAATTCTTGGCAACTCTGATTATTAATCTATCTTTCTGTACAGACAATTTTAATCGTGATTCAATTATTTTAAAATTTATCAACATCCACCCACCCTTTCTACCTTTCCCCGCATACAAAACCAAACTTGCACAAATAAGCGAAAGAAATGTTACGTATGTAAACTGGAGTATTGATCGTAATCACATTAAAGTTTTAAGTAATTAACAGCCCTGCTCTAGAATATCCATTCATTTAGTCTTCCGTACCCATCCTAACCTGTATATTGACTTCCCACGCACTCTCAACTTGTCTCAAGAATATAAAATTTGCGCCCGACTTGTTGGCAGATTTTTTACCTGATGATTCGTCTGGCTGAGTTCAGTACTGCAGTGAATTTCGTAGTGGCAATAAATATAACTTGCAAATTATTTCTGTATTTATGATAATTTTTTATAGTGATTGATTGATTACAGAGTATGTGCCCAAGGAGGATATATAAAAGGAGTACCTGATAGTCTGTCTCATGTGGGAATATTTTTTGATTCGGAAATTTTCGAAAATTGTGTCCAAGCTTAACTTGGCTTCAAACTTTTACAAAAAAAATACCATAATTTGTATTCTCTCTTAGTTGCTAGTATTCAGTCAGCAATAAACTAATTTTCAGTACAATGGAGTTTGCTGTTTCATTTCAGAAAATTTTATTTTTTCAATTTTTACTAGTTTTGGTTTGTGTTTAAGCTAAGCACTTTAGCAACGGACAATATAACGCGGGACAGAGATAGTTACTTTGGGTTTAAGTATGTCAAACAAGGATAGCGAAACAATTTTTTTTCGAAAATTTGACAACTGTTTCGAACAATTTATCGTGGGAAAGAGTTAGTTGCAATATTTTTAAGTGTGGCAGACAAAGATAGCGAAACGATTTTTTTCGAAAAAATTCGAGCATTTCGGTAGTAAGGGAGGGAAATACATTCATTCCCATTTTGCTTACAAGGCAAAGCATGCTCATAGTCACTCCTTTTTATATATCCTCCTTGGTATGCGCCATTCAAATTTTTTGATATTTTATCGGGAAAGAAGGAGGCTAAGCTCTAAGTTCGATGTGAATTTCTTAGTCTATATAAGAGCCTTCTGCCTACCTAGTTTTTAGTTCACTATATCATAAAATAAACTGGAACTATTGTGAGAGCGAAAAATTTTGAGATCCGGTTTTTGGCATGTTTTCACTATTTGAGGTCTCAAGAATCCAAAAAAGTAGGTTTTGCTTAGGCATTTGTCTGTGTGTCTCAACGATAGCTTGAGTTAACCTCAACAGAAAAGGATGTGAGTAGTCGCATAAGATGGGGCACATCGCTGGACAGTTTTGTTTTTCGATATGGTTGCCAATCGAAAGCGGAAGCTATGATCATTTAATTAAAAAAATATTTTAATATGTTTTTTACCTGGTCAAATAATGTTGTATTATAAAATTGTCGATCAATTTTCAATCAGTTTGTTAAAGTATAAGGAAAAACTGTTCTGCTTCATAAGGCACGATCCTGCGCATTTGTTTCTTGTTGTTGTAAGGACATGTTAATTTCTTTGACTCGATTTCATGGTAAATGGTCGACCAACCGTGCGTCTTCTTTAAGAATTACAATCCAGAGCTCATTCGGAGATGTTGTGCTCTGGTTTCCTCAAAGTGAGACCGATCCTCTGCCTTTCGCATTTGAATCTCAATGCTTATCTTACTCTATCCCGTTGCACTCTAAAATTCGTCGTTGAAGATGACATTTATTTTTTATTTATTAAATAAATAAAAAATAAATTAAACGATCTTTTTTCATGTAGTACAACCACATAACAAAACGGATTTGACGCCTGATCTTTCAACACGAATCCATGGACGATCAGTAGAATATTAAAACAGTTTTCTTTCTTATCTTTTCACTTTAATTATTATTCGATACCACTACTACCTTTTTGTACTTCCCTGCAATTTTCTAATGATCATGAAGTTATTTAGTACCACGAAACGGTTACAAAACGCACCCATTAACAACTTGTGAAATATTTTCCTTATGTAGCTTTGCTGATCATGATCAGTAATGTGCGATCTTTTAGTTGTTATGTTGTTAGCGTGGTATGATCGTTTAGTCTACCTGTTGATCATTTTATATTTTTAATGATTTATTTAGTATTTAGTAATAATAATCCATCTAGGTTGGAGTGTTTTCTTTAAGTATATTTTTCTCATTATTTATAGGATTTGATAGAAATTGGTATGAAAACAATAGTTCTCGTCATTGTAGTCGTTTAAAAAGTCGCTGAACTTTAAAAAGTCACGACTTAAAATAAACACTATACTCGTCAGCCAGGGTACCGAGTATGTGTAGCTGCAATAATTTTGTAGACGTTTTATAAGCATGTTCAGTAACGGTACGAATTAAAATCCAAGACTTTGAAATCTGTTAAGAGGTCTCCGAATATTGTGTAATATTACAAAACGTACAATACATGTCTACCATACATGTATTTCTTCTTCAACAAGTAACGACTTTAATGAGTGTAGAAATGCGTCTACGTCTCAGATCTGGGGAAAAGATGGAAACACAAGATGAGAATTTTATTCGGTGATCCGTTGTGAAGAATCTGAAGAAGCGGTTTTTATTTCATCATTTCGATTTGTTTCCTCATTAGACGGTTTACACATTCGAATGTTGATTAATAAAGATTTGTCTCTTTTACCGTACCTACAGATATAAAATACTTATTACGAGCAACTTTGTCCGAGTGCACGTTTCGTTCGATTGGTTGTTGTATAATCATCTTCAATCTAATCATCATCAGGGTTTTGATCCGCACTATTAAAAATGATCATCATAAAAAACGTGTTCCTTATGCCTAAAATGTTGACAGTCCATTTCCCTTTTGTTGTTTGTGAGTTTCTTTATACTCTAGATGAAATCTGAGAGTATATATATATATATTTTTTATGTGACACCGAAACTCGAGGGGTTGCCCTTTTAAATTGAAGCACAGCTTCGGTGAGGAGGTAAGGATATTGATTTTTAGGAATTAAGGAGATAGAGACGGAAGTGGCTATGAATATTTCTTTTGTTTGTTGAATGTTGTACTCGTGCGGGAATACTGAGATGGGCAGCGAGTTCCATATTCGAACAGTCTGATTTAAAAACGAATCACGAAATTTGACAGCGTTAATTTTATAAAAAGGGGAGATCACACCATCCAATACCACAAGCATTGAACGATTGGATAAAAAACTTTCAATCAAAAATAAGGTAGTTGCCCAAACCAATGGCTTTAAGTTTTATTAAAAGGGCGCTGTGTCATACTCTGTCAAAAGCCTTGCAAATATCAAGAGCGATAACATAAGATCCACCAAACTGGTGAATGCTCTTGTTTCAACGTTCAGTGAGTGTGGCTAAAAAGTCTCGTGTGGAACGTTTTTTACGGAATCCACATATTTTGTCGTCAATAATATCATTGATGTTGAGATATTCTATTACTATATCGTTGATGATTGTTTCCATGACCTTCGACAGAAAAGAGGTTATGCTATTGGGCGATAATTAGCGGGATTAATGCGATCATTGGTGGTGCTTGTCAAAAATCGACGAACAGTTGGTGGACATTAATATCATATTCCCAGCATTTTGCTAGTACCTGTTTTACTGAGAATAACTGGTCCGTTGTCGATCGTCCGGATCTGAAGCCACCTTGATATTCTCCAATGATGTTTTTAGCGTATTTGGTGAGTGTTTGTTCGATAATTATACTCTAAATGAAATTTGAGAGTATTATAAGTTTGCTCTACAGCTTGTAACGCTAAGAAATAAGGCTCGGAGAAAAAAATGAATGATACAGAAGTTAATATTATCACTCAAAAATCTCAAAACCGGATGTCCGTCCGTCAGTCTGTGCACTCTCTATCTTGAGAACGCGTTGAGCTAGATAGTTCAAATTTTGTACACGTCGTTTTAGACAAAAAAAGTAAGGTCAAGTTCGTGAGTGCTCCACCCCTTCTACCCCCTCCCATACAAAATGACACAATTGCGCAATTTGACAATTAAAGGAATTGCTTGAAAAGTATAACAGCTATTGATATTATGATAATGTTAATCTACCGTATAAAAATTATGCATGTCCTCCCCTCCTTCTACCACCTCCCATACAAACTGTACTTGTCATGAATTACTCTAAGCCAATTTACTCAATGCATATAAAATTTAGCGGGCTGAAATTGTGCACCAAATATTTATTTAAAATTGTTAGTAAGGCCAAAAAAAATTAGACGATTAGCTTCACCCCTCCCATACAAAATGACACAATTGCGCAATTTCGCAATTTGACAATAAATTAATTTACTCGAAAAGTATAAAAGCTATTAGCCTGAGTGCTGGGATATATTACTTTCATAATGATTTAAATCTACAGTAGAAAAATTATTTGCGTCCTCTCTCTCCTTCCACCCCCTCTCATACAAACTACACTTTTTCATGAATTGGTCTAATACGATTTTCTCAGAACATATAACATTTATAGAGCTCATATTTTTTAATAAATAAGAAAAAAATATTTGATTAGCTTCACTGCTTCTACCCTCTCCCATACAATATGACACAGTTTCACAACTTCACAAAAATTCGATTTTCTTGAAAAGTATGAATGGTACTAGTCTGAAATTTAAGGGATGTCAATTTTATAATATTCCTAGTTATTTCTGAAAAAATCATTAAAATCCCCCCACTCTTTCTACCACCTCCCATACAAACTGCACATTTTCACTAAATCTAACTCACTAATTTTCTCAGTTCCCATTCAATTTTTGGAGTAAGTATTTTGTATAAAACATTTTTATAGCTACTTTAGCATGATGGGGAAAAAATTAGTTCAATGCTATCACCCCTTCTACCACTCCCCATTCAAAATTTCTTGGGATGACAACAAATTCTATTTCATCTAAAGTATCGTAAGATTGCGCTTTATGCCCTGTTATGTTTTTTGTTAAAGTTTTATGACACGTACACAACAATTATAAACCTCTATAATTTTCACAACGCATACGGTCACCCTGTTTGTATACAGGACACATAATGCTTTTCCCCCAGTCGTTGGGTAATTTTTCAGTTGTCCAAATTTTAATAATTAATTTAAATATTCGACTGATGAGCTCTGTTCCACCTTCTTTCAAAAGAGATTCCATCAATTTTGGTCGCCTTGTTCGATCTTAAATTATGCAGGGCTGTTTCTACTTCATCATAGGTTGGAGCAATGGGCAGTTGATCTCCATCTGGATCTTCCGGAATTATAGAAGGTTCAGTCTGTGATTTCGTTCTATTTAACAATGTTCGGAAGTAACCCATCGTGCATTGATTTCGGTATCGTCGCTTGTGATGTTGCCTTCTTTGTCCCTACAGAGGGTAGTTTGCGGTTTTCAACCTTGTCTCATTTCTTTCACGGTATTAAATGCTGCGCGCGCGTCATTTTTCTTCAAGTTTTCGTCCAGTGGCAAAATTTTGTAATTGCTCATTTTGCATTGCTACCGTCTACAGATCTTCTTGGCGTCTTGCCAGAGCCACTGATAGATGTCCTCTATAGCTTGTGTTTGTCTTTCGAAAAACAGTCAATAGGCTTCGTTTTTCTTCGTGATCGCTTCTTGGCATTCCACATCGAACCAGCCATTTCATTTTCTCTGCTCTAAATGCCCTGAAGCGTCTTCAGCTGCGCGCTGAATACCATCCTAAATGTTACGCCACATTTGGTCGATACTTTTCTCAGACTTGGCCTGAGGTAATGCCTCAATATTTGCTTTGATTGTGGTCATATATTCCGCTTTTCTTGTGTCGTCCTTCAGTTTTTGCACATTGAGCTTAGGAGCCCAGCTCCTTTTAGTGTGACCCTTGTCAACTATGCGACAGCGGTATTTAGCTCGAACAAGAAAATGGTTCGAGTCACAGTTCGCTCCACGAAGTATCCTGGCATCTACAATGCTGGAAGCAGCCCTTTTTTCGATGAGATGAGATCAAATTGATTGAAGGTGTGCTCATCTGGTGATGCCCACGTCATTTTGTGAATATTTCTATGCGGCAAGCAGGTGGAGCTTATGAACACGTTCTTACTGCTAGCGAAGTCGTCTTTGGCTATCGTCGTTCGTTTCATTATGGATGCTATGCTCTTCTGTTACGCCCCTATTAAGTTCGTTGCCAATTTTACCTTTGAAGTCTTCTATTAGAATTTTAATATCATTGGAGGGCATCCCGCCAAAATGTTGTCAAGTCGGGTATAGAATTCGTCTTTAATGACATCATCCTTCTGCTCTGTAGGAGCATGGCAGTTGCACCAAAACTGAAGAATTTCGACTTGAAGCAAACTACGCAGATTCTATCGTTGATCGGTATAAATTTCCTTACGAGTTGTTTGAATGCATTATCTACCCGATTGGCAACACCGAATCCTCTGCTGCCTTGCCTTTTGCTGCTGGTAAAAACCGTGTGAGATCTGCAAGATCTGGAATCGGTAAATTCGCTTCCAAGTTATTTCGTTTCTTAGAGAGCAAGAATGCTGATGTTGTTATGAGACATCTCCTGAAGAAATTCCCGCAGTGCACCATTTCGATGGAGTGAACGGACATTCCAATATTCAAAAGATTTGTCCATTTTCCACTTTGTTGCCGTTCGATTCGTCCAATCCAAGGCTGTAATCTGTTTTGCTGGATACATTTTTTGTCGAGAAGAAGTTGTCAGCGTTTCGCGCAACCTCCAACCTGGAGGGCCAGTCTGGATGGGAGTTCCGATTAGATGCGTTCCCTTTTCCGTCCGTTGTTTTGAACAAAACACCCGGTGGTCACCGCGAGGGGGTGGAGATAGGATTCAGTAGCAGAGCTGTTGATGTTATTTGTAGTGATTTTGTGGGCTTTTCACAGAATTTATGCTACGTCATGTACAAGATCACGATTGCGCTCTGTGGCCCTTAATACCATTCGATAAATTTGAGCCTTACGCCAAATCATAATTCTGTTATGTTTAAACTCTAGGTAAAATCTTAAAATATTATAAGTTTGCCATAAAGTTTATAATGCTAAGAAATAAGGCTCGGAAAAAAACGATACAGAAGCTCATATAATCACTCAAAAATCTCAAAAGCAAATGTCTATCCGTCCATGCCCTCTCTAGCTCGAGAACGAGTTGAGCTACAAGCTTCAAATTTTGTACACGTTTTGATAAAAAAGTAAGGTCAACTTCGTGATTGGGCCAAACACATACACTACAAATCGATTTTCATAAAAAGCGTGAAAGCTATTGATCTGAAATTTAGAACACATTATTTTTATGATTGCACCAATTATTTTAATCGCCCTACTCCTTCTACTACCTTCCATACAAACTGCACATTTTGTTGAAATACTATAATCCAATTTACTTAGTTCGTATAAAATTTATCGAAATTGTGCACAAAATATTTATTTAAAATTATTAGTAAGATCAAAAGAAATAAACTATTTAGTTGCGCTCCTTTTGCCCCCTCCCACACAAAGTGACACGTTTTCGAAACTCTACATAAAATCGATTTTCTTGCAAAGTAAAATGTCAATTGCATAATCTTGTAACAGTTATCATTGAAAAGAAACACTGAAAACCGCCCGGTTCTTCTACCACCTCCCATAAAAACTGCACAATTTCATTCAATTTTATACACTAATTTTCTCAAAACTTTCTCAAATTTTTAAGCTTAAATTTTATGTAAAATATTCTGATAGCAACTCTATCGTAATGTGAAAAAATTAGTTCAATGCCGTCACCACTTCTACCACTCCCCGTACAAAATTTCTTAAAATCAACAAATATCTCTTATGATTGGGTTTTACTCCCAATCGTAGTCCTGTTGTGTTTTATATTTGACACTGAGATTTATTATGTGGTCATTTCATGGACTTATGATGATGACTATTATTGTTCAATGGGGATCGATATTTGATTTTTTATGTCTATACTAAAGGTTTTCAAAATGTTGTGAAAAAGTAGGTAAGATCTTTTGTGCTAAAGACGAAGATCGGCATGATAATAAAAATATTGATCAGTTCATTGACATTTATTATTTCTGTAATCAAAATTATTAATAAATACTCTTTTTTTCGTAAATCTTCTCCATATTCTTTGTGGGAAAATTTGATTTTATATTTTCATTTTAAATTGATCAAGAAAACCGCAGGCCTACTTGTGCGATCTAGAATTTTAAAATTTCTAGAGAGAATAAAAAATGATGATATCATGCTTTTTATCGTAGTAATTGCAAGACAAGAAATACATGTGGATTTACGAGTGAGAATGTAGGAATATTTCAGGTATGATCTTAAATCATTGTTTCACTAATTGATTGTAATTTATTGAAATTCGTTGAATTGAAGCCGTAATGGTACTGCCATTACAATTATTATTTTGTTGATTGAACGCAATGTTGATGACTTTGAGTTATTTATAGGTTCGGGTACATGCCCGGATCTTATTCTCAGGAAAAAATCATTTTATTTCGTTATTTCATTATGATTTTTTTTTCTGTTCAACTCAAGATGACGAACTTTCAGATTGAAATTCGAATTTATGATTCAGCAGTAACATAGATTTCTGCCATAAAATCGTAGAAGAAAACTGTTTTTTTAGAGCAGATTTAGTTTTAGCACTGAAATAATATTCTTGATGGTCATTTTTCCGTTCGTTTTTATTCATTTTATGTCACTAATTAAAAATAAATATCCAGTTAGATATTATGATGTCTAAAATTTATTTTCGATTAATAATTAAGTTAGTTATTAATATTTTTGTTGGACTTAGAGATATAATTTTGGGTTATTATAATTTATTGGTTGGGCATTTGAAGGTAAACGGCTTGGAAGAAAATCACATAAAATCTGATTAAATTTGATTGGCATTAATTCGTGATTTAAATGTATAGCTATTGTAATCAAAAGAGATCGTTAAGCTAACAATTTAATATCAAACATGTCATATTAATGGAGCTAAACGTTAAATCAAGCTTATTTTTGTTATATTGTAGTAATGCATTCAATGAGATATGACAGAAATTCTAAAATAAATTGCGTTTTAATGATATGACGCGTATTCTTTTGACACAGGACGCGAGTTAAAATACTTAAATTTGCCTTTCGATGTTACTAATGGCACTATCCAATACATAATTCAACTTACTTCTATTAAAATTGTGAGTTAATGTCTTGTGTCGTGTGTCTGGGGCATAATCATTTATTTAGCAAATTTCAAATATTCGTTTCCATATTTTAAACAAGGCTTGAGGTTTATTAAGTTTTTTTGGCTTGAGTTATAAATTTATATTGTTGTACACTCGATAGCTATGGATTTTATTTAGATGATATATGTAAGTATGTCAATATTTTTTTTTTTCGAGAAAATAGAATGAACTACCTTCTATTATTTAAGGAGCTTGTATCTTTTTGGGGTTTAATCGCCATGGTGCAACCATAAGTTTGCAACTTTCATACTACGGTTTATCAGCAGCATTTTCTAATCTGCATTGCCGCATTTGACGTACGAACAATTCACACGAGTAACTTACTTCGATCATACTTACTTGGCTCGAACAGCCCAGACCCAGACATTGACTTACACGAAACATTCTCATGCGCATAAATATGAAATATCCTAGGGTCAGCTTAAAATTCTTGTATTCAAAATTAATACCAGAGTTTTAAGCTTTAATCAACTTGAAAAAGGTTGTTGAAAGGAAAGATTTCCGAATTCTACACTGTTACGCTTTATTATTCGTGACGTTTCGGTCTCTGCTGAAACCTTTATCAAACTCGATCTCAGCAGAGAACGAAATGTCACGAAAAATAAAGCGTAACAGTGTAGAATCCGGAAATCTTTTCTTTCAATTCGAAATGCACTGTAAAAACATTCAGCAAACCATTGAAAAAGGTACTTTTGCCCACTCAAAAGTAATTTTTAATCCAAAGAGTAAGCAACGATGCACTTCTATTATGGAAGTTCTTAGCAGGACAGTAACTGCAAATCATTTTCAGTTGCTTAATCATTGCGTCTTGGAGAAGGGAGCCTCGCAAAACCTACTAAATTTTTCAACACTTAACTAACACTTAAAACTGCTAAAATATTTTATAAACTCAAAGATTATTCCGAAATATTTTACCTTTTGAGATTTAAAGAGATTAATATAAAATATTTCCTATCACATCTTCAACTTCGCACAGCATGATCTTACATAGTGCTGTTTCTAAATGTCAGACTTACCCGATAACAAAATCATTGCAATTTCAATAAAAAACATAACAGAATTATGATTGGGCTTAAAGCCCAATCATATGATACTCTAGATGAGATGGAAATGACTTTAATATATCGGACAATATGTCATCCCAAATTCTCTCGAATACTGAATAGAGACTTTTGCATGGGAGGTGGTGAAAGTAGAGGGGGAGTTTTGTATTTTTCGTATATGATACCGAACATGGCATGCAAAATGTTTTTTGCTGAATTTAAAGTTTTTAGTTTTCATTATTTTTAAAGAAATTATTCATAGTTTTCCTGAAATTGGGGCATTTGTATGGGAGGTGGCAGAGGAAGTGGAGCGTTTAAGATGATTTTGAAACTGCTTATCATCATCCTTATCACCATGGTTTGATTCAATTTCAAAGTCGATAGCTCTCATGTGTATACTTGAAGGAGAAATGCTTTTCTTGAATTTATAATACAGATATTTGTATGGGAGGTGGTAGAAGGAGTGAATCGGAGTTGATAATTTTTTCTACACTTATTTCAATTATTAAGAAACAAACTCTGGCAAAATTTGAAGTTTGTACTTTTTCTAGTTTGAATGAAATCGATAAAATGCATTTAACAAAAATTATGCATTTGTATGGGATGGGGTAGAAGGAGTGTACCGATCAAAATAATTTTTTTTTACATTATTACTATTTCTATTTGTATACTTTATACAAAATATGAAGTTGCCACCCTTAACAGTTTCGATGAAAAATAATTTAATTTAAATTTCAAAATTTCGTGAAATTTGTATGGGAGGGGGTAGAAGGAGTGAGGTGAAGTTGATAATTATTTTTAAAATAAATTGCAATTATAGTGGAATTAATTCTGCCAAAATTTCGTCTTTCCAGCTTTACTAGTTTCAACGAAAATCGAAAATATGTATTTTTCAAAATTGTCCATTTGTATGGGAGGTGGTAGAAGGAGTAAGGGGATCAGGTCAATATTTCGTGATATTAATGATATCTACATCGTAATACTTTGACTCAAATTTCAAGTCTATAGCTTAAATAGTTTCAAAGAAAAATCAATTTCTTAATATTTCGAAATTTGATGAAATTTGTATGGGAGGGGGTAGAAGGAGTGGGGGGATGTAGCCCATTCACGAACTTAAAGTTACTTTTTTGCTAAAAATGACACACAAAAATTTTTAGCTCTATAGCTCAAAGCTTTCGAGAGTTATGCTGTAGACAGACGCACAGACGGACAGACGGACAGACGGACAGACGGACAGACGGACAGACGGACAGACGGACAGACGGACAGACGGACAGACGGTCACTCGGAATCGAGGTTTTTGAGCGACAACAAATATTTCTGTACCCTTGGCGGCTCTGTGCGAGCGTTATTTCTTAGCGTTACAAACGGTAAGGCAAACACAATATACTCTCAGATTTCATCTAGAGTATAAACATAACAGAATTATGATTGGGCTTAGAGCCCAATCATATAATACTCTAGATGAGATGGAAATGACTTTAATATACCGGAAAATATGTCATCTCAAATTCTTTCGAATAGTGAATAGAGACTTTTGCATTGGAGGTGGTAGAAATAGAGGGGGAGGTTTGTATTTTTCGTATATGACACCGAACATAGCATGCAAAACGTTCTTTGCTGAATTTAAAGTTTTTAGTTTTCATTATTTTTAAAGAAATTGGTCATAGTTTTAATGAAATTGGGGCATTTGTATGGGAGGTGGCACAGGAAGGGGAGCGTTTAAGATGATTTTGAAACTGCTTATCATCCTCCTTATCACCATGCTTTGATTCAATTTCAAAGTCGATAGCTCTCAAATACTTGAAGGAGAAATGCTTTTCTTGAATTTATAATACAAATATTTGTATGGGAGGTAGTAGAAGGAGTGAAGCAGAGCTGATAATTTTTTCTAACACTTATTTCAATTATTAAGAAACAAATTTTGGCACAATTTGAAGTTTGTACTTTTTCTAGTTTGAGTGGAAATCGATAAAATGCATTTAACAAAAATTCTGCAATTGTATGGGAGGGGGTAGAAGGAGTGTACGGATCAAAACAAATTTTTTTTCATTATTAATATTTCTATTTGTATACTTTATACAAAATATCAAGTTCATAGCTTTGACATTTTCGAAGAAAAATAATTTAATTTAAATTTCAAAATTTCGTGATATTTGTATGGGAGGGGGTAGAAGGAGTGAGGTTAAGTTGATAATTATTTTTAAAATAAATTGCAATTATAGTAGAACTAATTGTGACAAAATTTTGTTTTTTTAGCTTTGGTAGTTTCAATGAAAATCGAAAATATGTATTTTTCAAAATTGTCCATTTGTATGGGAGGGGGTAGAAGGAGTAAGGGGATCGGGTCAATATTCCGTGTTAATAATGACATCTTTATCAAAAAACTTTGCCTTAAATTTCAAGTCGATAGCTTAAATAATTTCAAAGAAAAATCAATTTCTTAATATTTCGAAATTTCATGAAATTTGTATGGGAGTGGGGGGATGTAGCCCATTCACGAACTTAAAGTTACTTTTTTGCTAAAAATGACACACACAAATTTTTAGCACTATAGCTCAAAGCTTTCGAGAGTTATGCTGTAGACATACAGACAGACAGACAGACAGACAGACAGACAGACGGACAGACGGACAGACGGTCATTCGGAATCGAGGTTTTTGAGCGACAACAAATATTTCTGTACCCTTGGCGGCTCTGTGCGAGCGTTATTTCTTAGCGTTACAAACGGTAAGGCAAACACAATATACTCTCAGATTTCATCTAGAGTATAATCATAAAAAAATTTGATTTATAGCACTATCAAATTTCGATGCTGTTTAAGTAACCACGAAAAAAAAAATTATTTTTGAAAGACCAAAAATTACAAGCACAAACCTTAAAAACTTATAAAAAAACATAACAGAATTATGATTGGGCGTAACGCCCAATCATATGATACTCTAGATGAAATAGGAAATAGTTTATTGTACCGGAAAATATGTCATCTTAAATTCTTTCGAATAGTGAATTGTGACTTTTGTACGGGAGGTGGTAAAAGCAGAGGGGAAGGTTTGTAATTTTTGTATATGTATAACACCGAACGTAGTATACAAAGTGTTTCATGCTGAATTTAAAGTTTGTAGCTTTCATAATTTTCGAGGAAATTGAACAATTTTTGCCTGAATTTATGCATTTTTATGGGAGGTGGCAGAGAAAGTGGGGGGGTTTTGGATGATTTTGAATCTCCTTTTCAACATCCTAATCATATTGCTTTGTTACTCATATGCTCGAAGAAGAAATACTTTTCTTGAGTTTTCAATACAAAAATTTGTATGGGAGGTGGTAGAAGGAGTGAAGCGAAGTTAATATTTTTTTTAGCATTTATTGCAATTATTAAGGGACAAATTGTGGCAAAATGTTAAGCTTGTACTTTTTCTAGTTTCAATAAAAATCGATTAAATACATTTTATCAAAATTGTGCATTTGTATGGGACGGGGTAAAAGGAGTATTCGAATCAAAACCAAATTTTTTGGCATCAATGATACTTATAATTAAAAGAAAAGATTTCCGGATTCTACACTGTTACGCTTTATTATTCGTGACGTTTCGGTCTCAGCAGAGACCGAAACGTCACGAATAATAATATTTCTATCTAGTGCGCAAACCATTTTCGAGCAGGACAGAATTTTTTTTACAAAAGAACAAAGGAATTGATAGAAAATATGTTAAGGGCAAAAACGGGTTACATTTTATCAGAATAGAAATCACTATAAGTTACAAGAATTTCGTATCTAGTTTATTCTACTGAGTCGACCTTTGAAAAATTCTATTAACTGGGTTTTCAATGGTAAATAATATTCGAAATTGGTGAGAGTTTTTAAAGTCAATTATCACGAATCCGCCAGGTTCACGAAATTACAATGGAACTATGCTATGCCGAATTTCATGTTTATAGTTATTCGAGTAATCGGTGTAATAACTTCATAAATTTTTATTAAATTAATATTGAGTAAATTTCTAAAATTTTTGTAATTTATATGCAATTTCTAGGTCAAATATTTAGTACTTTCTTCGCATAGTTTGAAAGTATTTCACGAGAGCTGAATGTCCAATCCTAGATAAGTGCTCTACAATCCTAGTTTTATATAAGTGCTCGATAGTTCATATTTCGTAATATTCATCTATGGTGTCATTGTATTTATTGAAAATTTCACAAAAATGCTTATAATGTCGATAATCAATTGCATAAAATTAAAGTACATTTACCAATCTGCTTTATTAGTTTATGTAATCTTCGTATTTACTAAATTTCTTGTGAAATTCATTCAAAAAAATTAAAATTTACCTAAAATGTAACAATCGTAAGTATATGTATATAACGATAGATATATGTTTTCACTTTCGCAAATTATAGAAGATTTTTTATTGTGTTATTCATGTTCAATGTTTTTTTCTTTCAAGTATGATTACCATTTTCTACTTTAAGACGTTAAGATGATTATTTCGAATTTTATTCGTTATTAAATGCTATTTTGGAGTAAAAATTATGAAATGAAAGTTGAAATCAATGAAAAGAGCATTAAAATATTTTGTTTAAAGGGTCAATGTTTGAAAGTGAAATTTTATTTATGATTGAATTATTGTGTAGTTTTTTTAGTTGGAACTACTCATAGTTTCAACGAATTTTGAATGTACGAGATGAAGAGCATATTCATACATTCAATTATTTTAAAATTAATTATTCAATCCATTTTTTAATTTTTACTTTTTTATTTTAATAATAAAGTATTGTGATCGACACAGAAAAGAAATATTTCCTACCGTGGAATTTTGTTTTTCGCGTTTCATGATTAAATTAGCCTAAAAATGCATCCCTCCGTACGTCGGCAGAATGTTCGTTTTTGGTTGGATTGTTCATTGGATAAGTGAGCTCCATAATCTAAATTTTGGAGAGTGTCGGGTGGAAGGGGAGAAGAGGGGAGGGAAAGAGTTAAAAACTATACTGCTAATATCTCCACTACAAATAAAGGTAGGAAGCTGAAAATCAGCAGGGTTGTGGAACAAACTCTAAGAATAATTTTTATTCATAATATATTTATTTTTTATGGATGAATAGAAAAACAATAATGAATTTATGACAATTTTCTTAATATAGTTGGATGTAGTAAGGAAATGAACTTAACACTAATTCCCTAAAAAAAAAGTTAGTGGTAATTTCTATTCAATGATAGAGAGAATTAAGGGGTTGTTGGTGTATTTACATCTACTTAAAAATATTTCACTCAGATTTTTTATTGCTATATGTTCGGACTAAATCTATAACAGCCAGTTTGTGGAGGCGTCTTGTTGAAAAATACCAGGGTTTATTAAGTATTAATTTTAGGCATTTGTTTTGCGCTATTTGTATTTTTTTTGTTACGGGCGTGAGCGCATTCATTCCAACCAGGACTTACATATAAAAGACAGGGTCTCATCACAACTTTGTACATGAGTAGGTTGTTTTCCGTCGACAATTTTTACTTTCGGTTTATCAAGGGGTATAATAATCTAATGAGCAACAGAGTTTTCGAAACAACATTTGATACCTGATGATGGTAAGTTAGCTTTTTGTCTATCATAAGTGCATGCCCAGGTATTTTACGCAGTTGGACCATGTTATATATCTTCTCCGAAAATGTGGAATGTAGGGGGGGGGGGGAAGGTAGTTATTGATAGGCTCTTCTTTTCGTGAAAAAAATTGCTGCAGTCTTGGTTGTATTCATTTTTATTAACCAGGTCGTGAAGTAAGTGGTAATTTTACAAAGCTGATTCTGTAGGTTGTTGATGATTATAGCGGAGTCTTTGGATGATGTAAGAACTGCAGTGTCACCTGCAAACGTAGCCAATTCACAAATAGAGTCTTTTGAAAGATCGGAAGTGTATAAGTTGAAAAGTAGGGGACTTAGGCAAGATCCTTGGAGTACACCCGCGGGAATAGAGCGTCTTTCCTATTTAGTGGATTTTAGTTTTACTTGAAAAGATCGCTGCGAGAGAAAGGAACCGATCAGCCAAATTAAATATTCGGGAAACGAGTAGTTCATTAACTTGAATAGGAGTCCATTATGCCACACTCTGTCAAACGCTTTTTGAATGTTTAACGTGATCATGCTAACGAATGTTTTGTTCTAGAATGCCTTTTTGATGAACTTGTTGACTCTTAGAAGTTAATGACACGTGGATTGCTTTACTGGAAAACCAAATTGATAGTCAGGGAAAATACCATTTTTTTCGGTATGAAGTTGAAGACGGTACAGGATTATTTTCTCAAAAATTTTTGAAATTGAGGAGAGTAAACTAATTGGTCAGTAGTTACTGGGTGAAAAAAAAATGTATCCATTGGCGTCTGAAAAGGATGGGCTAAAAACAAATTGTCGGCCGATTTTTTTCTTTAAGTGATTATATCTTCGAAACTACTTACAATGTAAAACTTATATTTTGAAACCAAGTTCAAAACAGGTATTAAGTTGAAATTTTGTCAAAATCTAGAGCTATGTATATGACTAATTTTTTTAGGGCTTTGATAAAAGATAGAAAGTAAAATTTTGCAAGTGCCTACATCCAGTTGATATACACAAAGAAAAAATATTAATTTGAACCAAAACGTTTATACACCAAATGGGACACTAACTTGCACTAGGTTTTTCACGTGTATTGAAAAAAACACAAAAGCTCCAAATTTTTGAGTGAAATTTTAAGTTCGAAACTTGAAAATTTGTAAAATTGATTTAAAAAAAATGGTTAAAAATTTAAGATATTATCTAGTCGAATAGTACCGAAACTTCTACCCCCTCCCATACAAAAGAATTTTTTCCAGCATTTCTAAGAAATCAATTATCACCAAACCATTAAAAGCTATCGACTTTAAATTTTTCATATACTTCTTCTTCTTTGGAATTCCATTTGTCCTTCAACCCCCTCCCTTGCAAAAGTGTGATTTCGACCAATATCTATAAATTAACTTACAAACAACAAATTAAAAGCTATGAACTTGAAATTTTATACTTAAAAAGAAACTTAACAAAACTGGATATAAAATACACCGAGAATTTCATAGAATTTACTTCGTCTATGGAACTAACATTCTATACAGAGAAATTTGAGCGTGATTCAAGCACTCAATTAATGACATGTAACCATCCCTTTTATTCCCCCCTCTCCCCCATACAAACCCAAACTTGCGTATATAATGGAATATTGATCCTATTTACTGGAGCTATTGATAGTGATCGCAGTTAAGTGTTAAATAATTAACAACAGCCCCGCCCTAGAACCCCCATTCACATACTCTTCCATATCCACCCTTACCTGCATATTGACTTCCGACGTATAATTAACTTGTCCCAAGAATAATAAAGTTGCTCCCGACTTGTTGGCAGATTTTTTTCTTCTCTCTTTATTTAATTCTTTGCTTCAGAGCCCAAAAACCGGGTGGAAATTTGTTTTAGTTAGTGACTTCAGCCAGAGCTTTGACTCAGTTTCAATGTCAACCAGTCAAATTGCAGTATGAGAATCACCGTGTGAGCGCAGCGCATAGCGTAGTGAGTAGATGGCTGGCTCGTGAACGTGGGTCGTAGGTTGATTTTTTTGGCTTTACGGCCAGTGACGAAATGGTACACAAATAAAGACATTGTACTACCGAACAAAATACCAGATCCCATCAACTGCAAAAATAAAAAAATCGAACACAACATGAAGAAAATTTGCAAATATTGCAAAAATATTTATGATGAAAAGTTTTTATTTTTTGCAGATTTTCAATTTCACTTTATTATTCTAATAATAAAGTATTGTGATCGACACAGAAAAAAAAAAAAAATTTACTACCCTGAAATTTTGTTTTTTCGCGTTTCATGACTAAATCAGCTTAACAATGCAAAAAAAAATCCGTCCCGCTGTACGCCGTACGCAGTACATATGGACTTATATATCCGAGACCGTTTAAGGTATAATGTTCGTTTTTGGGTGGATTGTGGTGGATTGTAGTGGATTGGGTAAGTGAGCTCTATTTTCTAAATTTTGGAAGGGGTTAGGTGAAAGGGGGAGGCGGGGGAGGGAAAAGTCAAAAACTACACTTGCTAATATCTCCACCTAGAATGCAGATAGAAAGTTGAAAATTAGTAGAGATATAGAGAGGGTTGTGGGGCAAACTCTAAAAATTATTTAATTTTTTTATCCATTGGCGTCCGAAAAGGGGGGGAGGGGGACTAAAAATAAATTGTCGGCCGAATTGTTTTTTCAAATGATTATATGTATCTTCGAAATACTTATCGAAAAAAAATTATATTTTGGGACCATTAAGGTGGCTCATACTTACTTACTTACGATGGCGCTACAGCCCAAATCGGACTTTGGCCTCCTGAATGCTTTGCCTCCATCCATCTCGGTTCAGTGACCGCGTCCTCCAGTTTGAAAATCTTAGCAGTGATTTGCTGTCTGCGTCAATCGAATCCTCCCAGCGCTTTCGTGGTTTTCCGACCGGTCTTTGTCCGTTGACTTTCCCTTTTAGTGTGCGTTTGGGAATTCTTCCGTCATCCATCCGCTCCACATGACCAGCCCATTGTAATTTTTTAAATTTTATGAGGGTTGACACTTCTGGATTGTCGAAGATGGCATACAATTCTCTATTGTATCGTATTCTCCAGATTGAGTCTTCCCTCACAGGTCCGAGGATTCTTCTGAGGACCTTCCTTTCAAAGGCGTTAAGTCGTTTTTTGGACGCCTGAGTTAATGTCCACGTTTCGCTGCCATAGCATAGCACAGGTCTTATGATTGTTTTGTATAGCTTAAGTTTTGTTTTCCTGTGCACGTTCTTGTTTTTGATTATTGGAAGTACCGAATAATAAGTCTTGTTTGCCATCAGTATCCTTCTTTTAATTTCGATGGGTTCGCTTCCATCCTTCGATAGATTTGCCCCTAGATATATGAAGTTGTCTACGTTTTCTAGGTTATAGTCTCCTACTGTAATATTTTGTCTGATTGGCGTCTTTTTCCTAGTTTGCGTCATAATTTTTGTTTTGTTTTCATTAATGCGTAGTCCAACTTCCCTTGCTACCGAGTCAAGGTTTACAAATACTTCCTTAGCACTCTCCAGAGATCTTGCAAGGATATCTATGTCGTCGGCATATGCTACGAGTTGTGTGGATTTGAAGCATAGTGTTCCCTTGGTGTCAACGGGAAGTTTCCGAACAACATATTCGAGTGTTAAGTTGAAAAGCATTGGTGCGAGGCCGTCACCTTGTTTAAGGCCGTTGTCTGTTTTAAAACTGGAAGTCAGATCGTTTTCTACTCTGACTTGTGACAAAGACTCAGTCATTGTCATTCTTGTCAGTCGAACCAGTTTCGGTGGGACTCCAAACTCCAACATGATTTTATACAGTACGCGCCTGTCGATACTGTCGTATGCTTGTTTGAAGTCAACAAATATCTGGTGCACATCAATATTATATTCCCAGCACTTTTCCAGCACCTGTTTAACTGAGAATATCTGGTCCGTGGTTGAGCGTCCAGCTCTAAATCCGCCTTGGTATTCACCAATTACTTTATCAGCATAGGGCTTAATTCTCTTTTCTAGAATTTTCGTCAAAATCTTATAAGACGTACACAACAGAGATATTCCTCGGTAGTTTTCGCAGCAGAGTTTGTCACCTTTTTTATAAATTGGACATATGATGCTCTTGCGCCAATCTTCAGGAAGTATTTCCTGCGTCCATATGTCCGCGACTAATCTATGTAGGAGATGCGCTATGCAGGTGTCGCCGGCTTTCAGAAGTTCAGCTGGGATTTGATCAGTGCCCGGCGCTTTGTTGTTTGGGTGGTTCCTTAGGGCTGTTTTTACTTCTTCGAGTGTGGGAGGACTCAAAGCGGATCCTTCATCAGCTGTCACATCAGTTATACCTGCTATTATATCTGCTGCTGCTGTTCGTGTAGGTGATGGGCTCGGGTTAAGAAGGTGTTCAAAATATTGTGCCCATCTTAGTTTTATATCTTCCGCGTTACTTATAATGTTCCCTTCCGCATCCTTGCATAGGGTCGTTTTCGGTTTGTAACCTTCTTTCATCCTTTTGACAAGGGAATACGCGGCTCTTGTGTTGTGTAATTTAAATTGTTCGTCCATGTTTTTAATTTCGTCATTATTGTACTTCCGTTTTTTTTTGTCTGCATATTTTGTTTGCAAATCGTCTAAGATCCTTGTACTTGTCTTGTTTGGCTCGTGTCGGCCGTTCCGTTAATATTTTGTAAGCTTCATTTTTTCGTTCTAAGGCATCTTGGCATTCTTTGTCGAACCAATCATTTCTTTTGCGCCGGGGTTGTTGTCCTATCACCTCCTCTGCGACAGATGTAATGCCATCTTTGATTTTTTGCCACATTTCTTCTATTGGCATGCTGACAGTGGTATTCAGCATTGTCGTGAAGTGCCTCTCCAAGGCTAACGCATATTTCGCAACTATTTTCTCGTTTTTGAGTTTCCCTATGTCGAATTTAGGAACCAGTTGTATTTTTGAGTGTCCTCGGTTTGCGATTCGACATCGAAACTTGGTCTTTACCAAATAGTGGTCTGTGTCGCAATTAGCCCCTCGACATGTACGCACGTCGAGAATGCAGGAGGCCGTCCTTTTCTCTATTAGAACATGGTCTATTTGATTGAATGTTCTTCCGTCGGGTGAAGCCCACGTTCTCTTATGAATATCACGATGCGGGAAGCATGTCGAGCTTACAATAAGGTTTTTGCTGCTGGCGAAATCAGTCAGCCTCTGGCCGTTGTCGTTACTAATATCATGGAGACTATGCCTTCCAATTGTCCCTATGTATGCTTCTTCTTTGCCCACTTTCGCGTTAAAGTCACCTAATACTATTTTAATATCATTCGACGGAAGGGAGTCGAATGTTGATTCTAAGGTGCTGTAGAAATCGTCTTTAACTTCGTCGTCTTTGTCTTCCGTTGGGGCGTGGACATTAATAAGCCAAACATTAAAAAAACTTGTTTTGATGCGGATTGCACACAATCGTTCATTGACGGATTTGAAGTTGGTAACTTGGTGTTTAAACTTCTTGTCGACGATAAACGCAACTCCAAATTCCCGGCTTCCCGATGATTTCCCACTTTTGAAAATTGTGTGCGATCTTAAGTCATTAATCTCGTTACCTAATAATTTAGTTTCTTGGAGTGCAATTATGTTAGGTGGCTCATAGTTCCACCGAAATCAGCTTAGAGAGTGGCTAATTATTGTAAGAGGTAGGGCCAGGGGGGGGGGGGGGAGGGGTGCAAGGAAAAACGCTTCAAAATGAATATCTCAACTATTTCTTAGGCTATCTAATTGAAACTTAAAACACATACATATTAAACTATACGAAAAAAAAATATAACATGTTGAAATAAAAGTATTTATTTATTTATTTATTTGAGCTCTTGAACAAAAAGATTACAATTTCAATTAAACAAAAGCGGAAAACAAAAGAACAGCAAATTTAAACATTGAAGATATTAGTTTATAAATTAAATATGATAGATTTAATTCTATTTTTAAATAATGGAAAAGAAGAAGCTAAAGAACAAAATTGGAGTCGATCGTGGTTCCTTTGCATTCTTAGCATCGGAGAGTGATGGTATACATCTAGAGAGGCACGTGGAGGATTGAAGATGTCTGAATTCCTTGTTGAGACTATTCCTGATCTAAAGTTCAGGTCGTCACAAAGGTGGATATTGAGCAGGTAGTTGCACATCTTGTAGAGGAAGCAAGCATCGAGAAAGGTCCGCTTTAAACGCAGTGGCTGTAGGTGAAGTACTTCAAGTCTGCCATTGTAGTCGATATAAGGTTTCCTTAATCTGTAGAAAAGGGTTCGAGTGAATCTACGCTGAACAGATTCGATGGTTTGAACATGGCAAGAGTGGTGTGGGTTCCAGACGATGGAACAGTATTCCAAAATACTACGGACGAGTGTGGCAAATAAGAGAGCAGCCGTTCCTGGACGATTAAACTGGACGGTCGTGCGGAGGACGAAGCCAGCAAGTCTGTATGCCTTATTAGTAATCTCGGAGAAATGATTGACGAATTTAAGTTTACGATCAAAGACCACTCCTAGATCCTTTATTGTGGTTACTGCTGTAAGGGTGGATCCATTAATAGAGTAAGAGAGAACAGAGGAGGTAGTCTTATACGAGTACTCCATAGTAAAACACTTTTCAATGTTCAAAAAGATATCGTTGCTTGAACACCAACGAGAGACAGCCGACAAATCAGCCTGGAGAATCCTGTCATCAGAAACGGAGGAAATTTCCCGGAACAGTTTGAGGTCATCAGCGAATAAGAGACAGTTCGAAGAGAGTAAATAATAGAGGACCAAGGATCGATCCCTGAGGGACGCCAGAGTTGGCAAGAAACTCAGTAGAGGAGTGTCCGTTGAACGTAATTCGGAGACGACGGTCCGTAAGGTACGAACTGAACCAGTTCAGGAGAGAGCCAGAGACACCATACCTTTCAAGTTTTGAGATTAGAATTTTACAATTAACAGTATTGAAAGCTTTAAAAAAATCGGTATATATGACTTGGACAGTATTATGACGATCTAAGGATTGAGCAACGAAATTAGTGAATTCACATAAATTAGTAGAAGTAGATCTACCTTTCACAAATCCATGTTGGGCTGGTGATACCAAGTGATAAAGTTTTTTCCCACATTACATTATGAACTAATCTCTCAAACACCTTTCCAAAACAGTTCAGGGTGGAAATCGGGCGATAATTTAAGACATTTTCGTTATCTCCTTTCTTTAAAATGGGTACTATGTTAGCTAACTTCCAGCATGCAGGAAACGAGCCTTTTTCAAGAGACTTATTGAACAAAATAGATAATGGCACTGCGAGCTCCGAGGAGAGAGCTTTCACAAAAAGGTTCGGGATCCCATCCGGTCCGCCACCGATTTTCGAGTCTAGAGAATGGATGATTGATATAATGTCCCTCTCACTAATGGATATCTCAGAGATCGACTCCTGGGGTGGGATGAAGAAGTCATAAGACAGATCATTACTCGAGTGGCTAAACACAGAGGAAAAGTAATTGGCAAAAAGCTCACATATTTCTTGTGGAGAGGTAGTGGAAGTATCACCAAACTTAAGTTGTGAAGGAAAAAATTGCTTATTTCTACGCTTTCTAACATGCGACCAAAACGGTTTGGTCTCATTGCGCAACAGTGCCGCCTGAAGCTGAGAAATATATGCAGAGAAAGCATTCTTAATGTCCGATTTGACCCGCTTACGTTGAAGGGAATAGTTTTGGTAATCGGATAGAAGAGACGAACGTTTATACTTTTTATGCAAACGCGCTTTTTTACGAAGAGCGCAAATAATAGAATGGTTATACCATTCAGGGTAGTCACGACTAGAAATGACACGATAGGGAACATTCCGATGAATAATATCATCAAGGATGGAGTGTAGTTGCATCGATGATTCATTAGAGCTTTTGCTGCTAAAAAGTTCAAACCAGTTAATACTACCGAGGTCACAACTCATTTGCTCGTAGTTTCCCTTATAGAAATTGTATTTCTTATCCGTACAAATAAGAGATGGATTACATACCTCTATTTGCAGGTTGATCTGAAGGGGAGGATGAAAAGGGTCGGGTGGCACTAATCCGCTAAAGGTATCAACGTTGATCCGAGAAGCACTGACACTAGAAAGAATCAAGTCTAGGATCTTCCCTCGACGATTTGTGTAAGAATTTTGTTGATTAAGTGAACACAGTTTCATAAAGTGATCAACACACAAGTCTATGCTAGATACAGGCAATAAAGGGTGTGACCAGTCTGCTTTCCATTGTAAGTCGGGGAGGTTGAAGTCACCACAGATAAGGAATGTCGAGGTAGCGCCAGCTGAGTTGACGATATCAGAAAGGCTGTCAAAAAACTTTTCAATAATTTCCACTGCGCAGGAACAAGGAATATAGACACAGCATATATATAGGTATCGACCATACTATTACCCCGCCTCCTCCCCTCATAAAAACCCAAACTTGCAGAAACGAATGAAATAATGTTAAATTGACAACTGCCCTGCCCAAGAACTCCCATTCAGTTAGTCTTCCCTAACCACTCTAACCTGCATATTGACTTTCCACTCACCCGCAACTTGTCCCAAGAGTAATAAAGTTTCGCCCGACTTGTTGGCAGTTTATTTACTTACAAGGTGAGATTGAAAGAAAAGAAAGGCAGCCATGTATCGTATCAAAAACTCTCTATCAATTTTCAATCAGATCAAAAATAGGATTTTCATGAATTTTTTGTGTGTCGGTTCGGTCAACGATAATGCTCAAAAACTTTACAGATATGCCCGATGAAGAGCATAATTTTATGAGACAGCCTTTTTCGGAAGAAATTTATTGGAATTATCGTCGGGATATATTTACAAACAGACCGACTTCTCTTCTTCTCAAAAACTGAATATCGAAAGTTCCAAAGATTATAGATTATAATAGTACTCCTGTTATTAAATTTATTTTAGTCCTGCAATGAAATGATTTTTTTTTAGTAGAACGTTACAATAAAGAAAAGATTTCCAAACCATGTTACAATAATGTAGTAAAAAATAGCTATTTCATAAGCAAAGTTTTTAATGTGCCATCCTTCTTAGTTCTCATAATTTTACTTCCAACTTGAAAATCTATTGAAAAATCTCATTTTCGTTTTACCACAAAATTAATTAACACGCGGTTAATTTGCTTCTTCCACCGCAATGATTTATTTATTTATTTGGAACGTGCTTTAATTATCACCTTACCAGAGTGCTAATTAAAAAAGTGAAGAAAAATAAATATTACTTCATGCATTAATGAAAAAAAAAAATGTCAAAAATCAATTTGTATCGTGACATATTCGTTGTAATCCGAAAGTTCATTATCACTTTTTTTTGTCACGTCGTTTATTATTATTTAAGTTTTTATTTCAGGTTTATCGATTTTATTTTCAATTAGTTCTTTATGTTCGATATTTCCTGTTTTAAAGCCTTTTAAAAATATAATTAGCTCAGATCTTCAACTTATTTCCTATATTCAACAAAAATTTCATATTTTTAATGTAATAGGTTCGAACAAAATATCCAAATTCTTTATTATAATTGACTCAAACAATCCTTCATTTCCATAATATTTATATTTTCAGTAGAAGTGTAGCTATTAACATTGAAAGTAGTCAAACGTCAAATCAATTTGCTATTAAAAACATGAATGATACAATAGAAACGATTTGCATAATTATACCAATATCTATTCTAATTTCGGACATAATTAGATAATAAGTTTATCTCAAATAGCGAATTACTAAATTTATAACCATGGAAGCGTGGTTATACTGACACAAAAACCCACTAAATTATAAGTGGATAAATTGGTATCAATCAATTTTTTAGCTTTCGCTTATTGTATTATTGAAATATCGCAGCAATTAATACGAAATAGTTAGAAAACTGATATATTCAATTCATTGTAATATAGATGGGAAATTTGACATCGATAGATTTATTGGATTTTAAAATAATAATTTTCATTACCCCTATTACTCGATAAAATAGAAATAACGTCGACATTTCAAACAATTAGATTTTAAATAGCTTAGTTTTTGGGGATTTCATAATAAACGGTTTTTCATAAATGTAATTATGACTTGTATTCTTAAAAAAATCACACATTTATTCAAGAGGTCCAATTTGGCACAAAGCTTTACACAATAGAGAAAAGAAATCGTTTTTAACCAAATCTATTTTAAACTGATTTTCAGAACTTTTAAACAAAAGAAACTTTTCATTAGGAAATAATAAATTTTAAAATATATTGTCTTATTCAAATTCTTGATATTTATTTCAATAGAAATTAAGTTGATGATTGGAATAAGGCGTAAATTATGCGTATTATAGTTTAATCTGAAAGGCAATTTATTTAAAGTTAACTTTGTGATTGTGCAAAGAAAAAAAGATTGGAAAACGGTTAGAATTAAAAGAAATCATTAATTTGATTTTAATATTTCAATAATAAAGAAATTTTAGTGAAACTTAAAAAAATTTAAAAATGAAAAGAAATTTCTATAATATAAACCATAACGCCGCAAACTTTTATTTAATTTTCGGGTAACATCTGCGAATGTTAACATTTCATTGTATATTTTATAATAGGACTCCAGAAATTTTCATATTTTCACCGTATTACAAAATTCACTACAGTACACTGCGCTGAAGTGTTCTTGCAGTGGATTTCAAAATCCAATACACTTTACTACGCTCCACATTAATGAGGTATCACTACCTTAGAATAAGACTGCCACTACTAAAAAAATATGAAATTTTGGAAATCACATTTTAAAACTCACTGATCCTTGATGTTGTTTTTTTTTTGATATTTAGAAAACTGATACAGCAACAAAATTTTACACGGTTAATAACATTTTTTTTAGCAAGTTTTACTTAGCTTTCACCATCGTAACATCCTTTGAAGTCTTTAGGGGTTTCGACTTGTGACGGTTTTCTTAAATATTTTGAATAGAATTTGTGACAGTATTGCAAGAAAAGAAATACTATAAAAACACACAAAGAGACTGTATTTCTAATATTTTTTTAAGCATTTTCATAAAGGAAAAAGTTGGTGAAAAATAAAGATTATCGGGTAAAAATAAGATATATTCAAGTATGTATACAATTATTAAAAAACATAACAGCCCAATCATGCGATACTCTAGATGAAAGAAAATTTTTTTCATTTTAGGCAACTTTGAAAGGGGAGTGTTAAAAGGGGTCAAATCAACAAGCTAATTTTTCTCAGATCATACAAGAGTTGCTATCGAAATGTTTTCTACATCATTTAAGCTTCAAAAATTTAATAGGTACTGAAAAAATTAGTGTATTAGATTTAGTGAAATTGTGCAGTCTATATAGGAGGTGGTAGAAGGAGTGGGGAGTTCTTACTGATTTTTTGGAAAATAGCTACAAACATCAAATCGGAATTTTTTAAGCATTAATGCGTTAGCATTCATAATTTTTAAGAAAATGGACTTTTTACAAAGTTGTGAAATTGTGTCATATTGTATGGGAAGGGGTAGAAGGAGTGAAGCTAATCGTCTATTTTTTTTTGGTCTTACTAATAATTTTGAATGAATATTCTGTGCATAATTTCAGCTCGATAAATCTTATATGTACCGATTAAATTGCTTTATAGTATTTCATGAAAAAGTGCAGTTTGTATGGGAGATGGTGGAAGGAATGGGGGAACTCAAATATTTTTTTTTAAAAATAGGTTGAAATCATTATAAAAGTAATATATTCTAAGTTTCAGATCAATAGCTTTTATACTTTTTGAGAAAATCCGTTAATTATCAAATTCCGAAATTGTGTAATTTTGTATGGGAGGGGGTAGAAGGGATGCAGTGACTTAACCCGTTTACTTGTCCTTACAGCCTAGTAAGCCACTTTAACTCTGTGATTGCTTAGTACTTTTCAATAAATATCGAAAATCTTGCTCCATGTTTTTTATACTCTAGATGAAATCTGAGAGTATATTGTGTTTGCCTTATCGTTTGTAACGCTAAGAAATAATGCTCGCACAGAGCCGCTAAGGGTACAGAAATATTTGTTGTCGCTCAAAAACTTCGATTCCGAGTTGCTGTCTGTCCGTCTGTCGGTCTGTCTACAGCATAACTTTCGAACGCTTTAAGCTATCGTGCTGAAATTTGTTGTGTATCATTTTTAGCAAAAAAGAAATTTTAAGTTCGTGAACGGGCTATATCCCCCCACTCCTTCTACCCCCTCCCATACAAATTTCACGAAATTTTGAAATTTAAATTAAATTATTTTTCTTCGAAACTGTTAAAGCTATCAGCTTGATATTTTGAAAGTATAAAAATAGAAAAAGCACCTCCCATACAAAAGTTACTATTAATTATTTAAAGGTATTGGAGGTGACATATTTTCCGCTTATCATATGATTGGGCTTTACGCCCAATCATAATTCTTGTATGTTTTAAAATAGTTGTTGAGTGTTCTTTCGTCGTCCAAGTCATAAAAATCTGGTGCAGTCTCCACTTTCAGCGTGTTGGTGATTTTAGTCAATTCAAGAGACTTGTGTGTTACTTAGAGTTTTAGTTTAATTTGGTTTTGTATTTTACTTTTTGGATTTCTCTTAATATTAATCATGCAACAAAAAACCAAAAAAAAATTTTAATTGAACTAATAATTTTCTACCATTATCTACATTTTAGGTTTCCTTAAGCTTGAATTTTTATTATTTTCATACATTTTATTTTATATTACTTGTTCCATATTGTGTTAATGATTTAACTTAACTTTAATTAGATTCGAGTATATACTACTCTGTTGTACTTATAAAAGATTTATAATCTTGCTGTGCCCTATATGCCAAATAGTAATATCTATCTATGATCTCTCTATCTTTTACGATCCCCAACATAACCTGCATATTGCTCCCCAACTTGTCCTAACAATTATGAAGTTTCGTCCGACTTGTTACTGAATAATTCATACTCCAGTTAAAATCTTAGAGTAAGTTGTGTTTGCTCCGACGTTCTTATAGGCACTCCCTTCGACCACCTCCCAAATAAAGAAAAACACTAAAATATTAATATCGCAAATATCCCTCAGGCTATTTAATTGACATTTGGTACGTATATTAAGTTATACTAGCGAAATACGAAAACAATTTAAAATTTGGTGGGGGAAATGGGGAGCACTTTGAAAATGGTGCACTTTTCAAATTTTCAAATCGGTATATATGTATATATTAAAATCCAAGGCAACTATTTAGTTGAAATTTTGTCAGATTGTAGAACTATACGACTTATGATTTTGGTTCAATTTAACTTTATTATTCTAATAATAAAGTATTGTGATCGACACAAGAAAAAAAAAAGTTTGCTACCCTGAAATTTTTTTTTTTCGCGTTTCATGACTAAATTAGCCTAAAAATGCAAAAAAAAAAATCCGCCCCGCCGTACGCCGTACATATGGACTCATATCTCCGAGACCGTTGAAGGTAGAATGTTCGGTTTTGGGTGATTTATTGATTGGATAAGTGAGCTCTATTTTCTAAATTTTAGAGGGTGTTAGGTGGAAGGAGGAGGCGGAGGAGGAGGCGGGGGGAGGGAAAAAGTCTAAAACTACACTTGCTAATATCTCCACCACGAATGCAGATAGAAAGTTGAAAATTAGTAGAGATATAGAGAAGGTTATAGGACCAACTTTAAAAATATATTAATTTTTTATCCATTGGCGTCCGAAAAGGGGGGTCTAAAAACAAATTGTCGGCCGAATTGTTTTTTCAAATGATTATATCTTCGAAGTTACTTATTGTAAAAAATTCATATTTTGAGACCATTAAGGTGGCATATAGTTCCACCGGAATCAGTATAGAGAAAGGCTAATTATTGTAAGGGGAAGAGTCAAAGGGGGGTGCAAAGAAAAACATTTAAAAATTAATATCTCAAATATCTCTTAAGCTGTGTAATTGAAACTTGAAACGTATATAAAACTATACTAGGAAAATACAAAAAAAATATAACATGTTGAATTAATAGTAGTGGGGGGAAATGGGGAGCATTTCAAAATGAGCGCTTTTCAAAATTACTTATATCTCAAAAAACAGTAAAGATATCAAATCGAAAATTTGTCAGATTGTAGAACTACATAGTTATTAATTTTGGTAAGAAATTTAAGTTGGGAGGTGTAAGGGGAGGGAGGTGATAAGCAAAAATGTTGAAAATTTTGAGTGATTTTTTTAGGCCTCTGGTGAAAGTTTAAATTTTGCACGTGGTAGATGTATCCACGTGCAAAATTTAAACTTTGATGTACGTAGAAAAATAATAATAACTTGGTCCATAATTGTTATAAGCCGACACCCCCCCGGTCTAACGTGCACAAGGTGTTTCATGTACATTGAAAAAAACACATAAACTGAAAATTTTTGAGTGAAATTTTAAGGTAGAAATTTGAAAATTTGCGAAATGCATTTTAAAAAAATCCCTAAATACACGAAATATTAACTGGTCAAAAACCTTTAAAACTTCTACCCCCTCCCATACAAAATTATTTTTTCGATTTTTAAGAAATCAATTATCACCTAACTATTAAAAGCTATCAATTTCCAATTTTGCACAAAAACTTATAAAATTAATTTAAATGAAGTTACTTTAAAAGTTTTGAAATTGCGCTTGCCCTTCTACCCCCTCCCATACAAAACTATGATTTCGACCAATTTTATTAAATCAACTAATAACCAACAAACTAAAAGCTACGAACTTGAAATTCTTTACAAGCACCTTACAAGAGACGCGAAATAAAACTGCGTATCAAATTTTACGATTCCCCTATATTCTCTACCCCCTCCCATACAAATGTTCGGTTTCGTGAATGTAAAATACACCGAATTGTATGAAAATTCTATGCAACTTCGTCTATGAAACACATTCTATACAGAGAATATTGGACGTGATTCAAGCAATCAATTAGAAAGCTATTAACATCCAGCCACCCTTACTATTACTCCTCCTCCTCCCCTCATAAAAACCCAAACTTGCAGAAACGAATGAAATATTGTTAACAGTCCTGCACAAGAACTCCCTTTCACTTAGCCTTCCCTAACCACTGTAACCTTCATATTGATTTTCCACTCATCCGCAACTTGTCCCAAGAATAATAACGTTTCGCCCGACTTGTTGGCAGTTTATTTAATTTGGGAGGAGTTATGGAAGGGATGTGGTGAACCAAAAAGCCTAAAACTTTGAGTATTTTTTTAGGGCTGTGGTAAAAGATACAAAGTTCAAATTTTGCATGTGCATACATCTATTTGAAATACATAGAGAACAAATAATTTGAACTACTACAACTGTTATCCATCGTATGGGGTACCTAACCTGGACAAGGCTTTTCATGTAAAAAAAAAAAACGGAAAATTTTTGATTAATATTTAAAGCACCAAACTTGTAAGTCATTGAAGAATTCGTCTCTAAGTATATATAATCATGACTAAACACACTCTTAAGTGCCTGCTATCGAACGCTCGGAGCATCCGAAACAAAAAAACGGACTTATTTGATTTTGTTTTCAAGAGTGATTTTGATATTGTTATCCTCACTGAGACTTGGTTAATGGCAAATGATACTCTCTTTAATCTTAAATACCGCACTTATAGAAAAGATAGAATGAGTAGAGGAGGTGGAGGTGTTACCATTTTAATAAATAAAAATACTCAAGTAATTGATTGCATCTCTATCAAACTTACCGATACCAAAACATCGTTAACAGCAGTTTATTTTCCTGGTACTCGCTTAAACGATGCTGTACTTGAATTATTCGAGGAAGATTTTTAATTACTTACGAGAAATACGCCTAATCTTATTCTTTATGGTTACCTAAATGCCAAGCATATGCATTGGAACTGTCTCAAAGGGAACAAAACGGATAAGCTTTTATTCAATGAAATAACTAAGACCAATTTTGTCGTTCATCCCCCAACAGAGCCTACCTTTTATTCCAACTGAGGTCGCCCCTCTACTATTGATATTGTCATCAGTAATACATCTAATGTTAGCCAACCTCTCACATTACAACAGCTTTCATCATCCCAATTACCTGTTAAGTTCTGCATAAATGATCGCTTTCAGCTTGACATTCATTCCACCAAAGTCTCATGCATCAGCAAAACCAACTGTCTAAAGTTCGAAAGATTACTTAGCAACTCCATAGACCTCACTAACCTTAATATTGCACAAGTAACTACCAGTGATATAGACAGAACTGTTGAATTATTCACAATAAACATTCTTGAAATAGCCGATAGATGTACACATAAAATGGAAGTAAAAGGCACCTCTATTGCTTTGAACGAATTCACCATCACCATCATCATTCTTGTATCTGCAAAAAACGCTTGTAGAAGAAAGTGGCAAAGAACAGATATCAGATCATTGAAAACTCAAGCCAATAGACTATAGAAATTGATCAACGCTGAAATCACTTCGATAAGAAACGCAAGCTGGAATAATATTCTCTCCAACCTTAAAAAATCTTCCAGAAAGCTATGACAACTGAATAAATTTGGTTAAAGGAAAGGCGGCAATATAATTCACCTTCGCGATAACTTCAAGGACCTGTACCCAGTCTGCTGAACAATCAGAACTCATTGCTGACAAATTTCACTCAGCCCATTTTATCTCTTTCAATAAGTCTGCTGCCTTCACTGAGTAAAATTTTTGAGAAAATAATATTACAGAGAATTCACAACTACATCGATGCCAATCATATTATACCTGAACACCAATCCGGAATTCAATCGGGTCACTCAACGAATGGCCGGCTACTCAGAGTATTTTGTTTTTTAAAGATTTCTTAAGTTCTTAAGTTGGAACGGTCATTGAGAAGGCTTTCGACTCTGTCTGGCATAGCGGACTTTTTTACAACCTTATTATTTTGTCATTTCCTGACTATTCAATAAAAATCATTTAGGCTTTCCTCACGAATAGAGCCTTCCAGGAAAAAAACAAAGCTGCCTCGTCAACTTACCGTTCGATACCAGCAGGAGTCCCCCATGGCTCCTCGCTTAGTCCTATTTTATATAATATATACTCCTCGGACATTCCTAATAACACTAACTGCTCCTTGGCCGTATTTGTCGACGACACTGCGCTATACACCGCCTCTTCTGACTCACACATACGAGTAATCATCAGCAATCTGCATTCACAGCTTGATAATCCAAAAATATATTTTCTACTACTACTACTTCTACAATAGCGCTACAGCCCAAATCGGACCTTGGCCTCCTGATAATCAGGTTCCTTAAGATTTCTCATTACTAATTGTGGAAGGGTTGTTAGCCCTTCGTACAACCCTCTTTCTACGAATTTCTCATTTTCTTAGATTCGCTAAATATTTGAACATCTGGAAAATTAGGATCAATGGAAATAAAACACAAGCTACTTTTTTCACCAAGCGACGTACTAATAGATATCTCCCCCCCCCCCCCCTCCCGTATCAATGTTTTTGGTATTTCTACCGAGTGGTCAAATAAAGTCAAATACTTAAGTCTTTTCTTTGATGAAAAGCTTACCTTCCACGAACATATTTCCTATGCAACATATAAACTGAAGAAGGCGATCCGTATCTTATATCCTTTAATATCTAGGAAATCAAAGCTTTCCGTGGAAAATAAACTGCTGTTATTTAAATCAATCATGAGGCCTGTGTTATTATATAGCGCATCAATCTGGCAAAGTTGCGATGCTATCCACAAGAGAAAACTGCAAATAATTCAAAATAAATGCCTCAAAACATTCTCGATAAACCTTGACAGTTCTTTATACAAATATCTGGTTTCGTGCGTTTAAAATATACCGAATTTCATAGGAATTCTAAGCAACTTCGTTTATAGGTAAAACTAACTTTCTATATAGACAATTCTGAACGTGATTCAAGCAATCAATTAAAAGCTTATCAACATACTCCCATCCTTTCTACCCCCGCAATACAAGCCCAAACTTGTATAAATTATCGAATGAAATATTGGTATATAGGTATATGTATACCAGGTATATACCAGAGCTATTGATCGTAATCGCATTTAAGTATTGTATGATTGACAACAGCCTGCCCTAGAACTCCCATTCATTTAGTCTTTCGTATCCCTAACCTGTATATTGACTTTCCATACATCCTCAAGTTGTCCCAAGAATAATAAAGTTGCTCCCGACTCGTTGTTGACAGATTTTTTTCTAGAATTCGTTTTATAATAATTGCAATATATTTTTAAAAAAGCATCAACTTTAACTTACTCCTTCTACCCCTTCTCATATAAATTTCTCAAATTTTTAAAATTAATGGAATGCATTTTCCTTTCGATAACGTTACTTGAAAATTAGTACAGACCAAGGAGGTAAAAAAGTTAATTAGTAGTTTTAAATTCATCTTTCATTCCCAGAAAAGTTAATATAGGTATCGTACGTCCCGAAAATTATTGAGTCAACTAACTTGAAATTTAGCATGAAAAATATTCGTACCAAGTTCAATTCAATTTTCTCCAACTTCTTCTTGCATCTGCCATACAAATCGCAAGAATTCTTGAATTTTAGCTAGATTTTTTTTTTAATGTATCAAATTTTATTTCCATAACACTAGTGTTCAAAAACTGAAAATTTCTCGCAACCCTTCCACCTCCCACAGAAGTTCAATCAGTATTCTGACATTAATATTTCAAGTAGATTCAACTTTTTTTCCCATTTCATTTAGAGTATTACATGATTTGGCCTTACGCTCAATCTTTATTCTAGTTAGGTACGAGAACGTCTTGAAATTTATACGTTTTTTAAACGAACTTGTGCACATTACCGTCAAAATCATCGATTTTGTACGACAAATTCGCCTAATCGATATGTATTGTACGACATGATATTATAAATCAGTAATCTCATCAAAAATTCTTTAAAAATTTTAAATTTATTGACTGTAAAAGTACAAGCTCAGACAGATATTATTCCTATGCATTAAATCATCATTGGTCTTTTGTGAATGTCGCTAGCCAAATTAAATTTCGCCCTTTTGAATTTTCGATATGATATTCAAAATCTGCGATTTCGAAAACCCTAAATTGAATTATTTATGCCAAATCTAAATTTTTCGTCGGTTATAGTAACTATGTAATATTATATACATATATGTATATATATGTATTTAAAATCATCATCTCGGAGATTTATAAACTAATTTGCACATTTTACAGCATATTGACGTATTTCAAATTTTCGATTTAAGCTTTGAAATCAGCGATCCTAAAAACAAATATTCGTTCAACTTTTCAAAATTTTTTGCATAAATTTTCGGAAAATATTTCTGTTAAATCTGGTATGAACGATTTTATTTGTATAAATTTATATTTCAAATAAAAATATACTTGAAATAATAACAGAAACAAAACTGTCTGAAATTCGGTAGCGCTCTTAAGGTTTCAGTCTTATGAGTAGCAGCTATCAGGCAACTAAATTTCAACTTTGTACCCGACTTGAAAGTACTTTTATGAAATTTTTCGATGTTGAAAGTTATCTGTCGCTTTTATTTTATGTTTTTCTTTTTTTTTCTTTCTTTTATCGTTAAGCGAGCTCAAACCCAAAGAATACTTTGCAGACAGAGCTTAACCCAGTCAAAGCCCAGAGTACTCGCACAGTCACAAAAGTGTTTAAAATTCTAACCTCGTTACGTGAAAACATAAAATATGAAAATTCCATCACATAAATTCTTCGTTCAAAGTTGTCACAGAGCATTCAAAAAGCGACACACTCCTATAATATATATAGGTATGTAACATATATATGCTATGCTATATAAAATGGGGTATAAACTTAGCTCGATAGTACATCTAGATAGGGCTTGTGACACACGTACAGATAGTATAGGTATAGTATAATTGAATTCACTACTTCGTCTCCTGCTGTCTCAGGCTCACTTTGTATTCACCTTTGAACGGTCTGTGCCTCACCTCATCTCACCTGTGCCGCTGCTGGACTATGTGCACACGCGTTAGTTCTTAGAAGGCAAAAACTAATTGTCACCGCGAGCAATTAAATTCTTTCAGTTTCTTCTCGATAACTTTTGAGGTCACTACTACTGTCCTTTAACTGCGGCGTGGTTTCTTACCTGTTCATATGTGACATACGTACATAAATGTTTACGATGAATTAGGTGGTTGGGGCTGCGGAGTTGCTATCGCCTCAGGTAAGTTCGAATTGGGTTCAATCATCTTGTGTGGCAATTTCAAATGAAATCGAATGGCAAAGTAGAAAGCAATCATACATCTTTCCTTCAAGGAGATCTTTCAAGTGGCTCTGAATAGATTTAATTATTTTCAATTTTATAGGTTTCTAGGTCTTATATAACCCATAAGTGTCAATTTCAATGCATGATTCAAAAATCATTTATGAGCAACCTACGATATTCGTTTCAAGTCGTATTCATCGAACTCATTAACATATTCGATCGATTTGATACGAAATGCTGTAAGACGTTTTATTTTACGAATTTTCAAACGACATAAGAGCCAATAGGTGAATAAATTGAAGGCAATGTCGTCTCCAATCTAATTATAGGCACTTGCTCAACCTTTCTGGTAGAAAGACACGAGCGTTTTTTCTATTTCGTGTTCTATTGTTAAATCTCGTTGAGACGGTAATTTAAAAGAATTTGAAACACCTTTTTTTAGTTTCTGTAGTTAGTATGCATACGTTTTTATTGCGTAGGTTCGTTGAACAAAAGACAATTAAAATAGAAACTATAAAAATGGCTTCCATTGTCATAACTCGCATTCAACGTAATGTTAAGCATAGGCCTTATAGTATTTTAGCATTATTTTCCCTTTTTTCATTTACACCGGAACTAAAGGGGTACTATCCTCTTCAAGACACTGGTCTGTTGATTGAGGAGCGATGAGTTAGAGAGTTATTGGGGGGATACAGTTGGAGGTGATGAAAAATACAATATGTGCGTAATATGTTGGAGTGGGTTGAAAACATTCAGCTGGACAAGTGTTCTATTCAACTGTACAATTCAGAAATTAATGACGAAATTTTAGGGTGCGGCCAAAAGTAGGTTGAAGTTAATATACATATATGACTGATGGTCAGGATGCCAACCACCGATTTGGACTGTACTGTCATTGAATCAGAAGAAGATATCCCTTTTGTTTTCATTTTTTATTTGAACAAAATGAAGCAATTCTATTTACTCAACGTATAATTAGTATAATTTTTATCAATGAAGATCTTATTATTTCACACTATTGTGCTTTATTTCATTCGCTAATGGTCCCATTATCAAACTAATCCTACAGGTTTCAGCAGAAACCGAAACGCAACTTTTAATAAATCACAAACCAGTGTGAGATCTGTAAATCTTTCCACTAAATTCAAAATGGACTGTAATAACATTCTCCAAACCGAATAAAATGCTTTTAAACATGCATAAAACCATAACAGAACTTGTATGTAAGGCCCAATAATGCAATTCTTAAATTTTTTCACATCATGCTACTATTGCTATCAAAAAGCCATTTACAAAATTTGCGCTTCAAAACTTTGTTAATTCTTAGAAATAAGCGAAACTTTCTAGTTCAATGCGTTCTCGAAAAAAATAACTCAATTTCGCAATAATTGGACTTAAACATTTCTACTTAGCAATCGTCAATACAATGGTAGAACGCAGTGTAACAAAGACGAAGGGCGGAAAATAAATTTCCGAGTCCGGTGCCAAACGGCTCCTGTATAGTGTATTCGAGGATATCGACACAAACTTGATGTCATTGGAAAAGCCTCGAGCAGTTCTCCACAAATATCCAAATTTTTCCGGAAGTTTAGCACCGGCTTTGGAAAATCATTTTTCGTCCTTCGTCTTAGTTACACTGCGTTCTATCATTATATGTACTTCACATCTTTGTCGCTTTCCGCTTTTTTTTCTCTTTAAAGTATCTGAAAATTCAAATAATTTATTTCTAATTGATTAGAATGCCTTGAAAATAATATTCAAATTGCAAATTTGGAAATTGCTGTGATTTTTTTGAAGTTTTGTAAGCGAAGACATGAAGTTTCTAAAGCTTCAGCCCACTGGCAAGGCATGAAATAATAGCTAGGGTAAGCAACTACTTTTTAAAAATTTCGGTTTGTTACACTTCATAAATTAAGTAACATGTTTACCATTCAATATTACCGAAACCTCTTCCGTCAGCTGCTAGGAACATTTGTAATGTTGAGAGCACGCTGGAGGCTGAGAGTAAGTACCTATACTGTCCTTTATTTTAATATTTTTAATAATTTTTTATTTCAATAAATTTTTTGTATACATAGTAATTGTATTCAAAATTGGTAGGCTTCTAAAAAGCAATAATTCTAAAATCTAATAATTCAAGATTTGAAATCAAACACGATACACATTCATCCTAGTATTATATAGGAGCCTAAAGTATTTGATTTAAACTTTAATTAATGGACATTACAATCCTCTACCAACACATGGTCTTATATTGGCTTGGGTGATAACGGGCCAGATTTTCAAAAAATCTTATTGCGACACCTTTCTTCAATATTCCCTTAAACCTTCATTTGCCAAATATAAACTTTAAAAATGTTAAAAAGTTAACATAAGCTTTATTTTGTGATTATGCTTTTCATTTATATAATAAACAAAGTAAGGACGTACAAAAAAGGTGTCCCTCGATCTGCAAAAGCTTAAATAGGTAATATTGCTAGATTTACTCTTTCACATTTTCTTCCAGATCATTTTTCGATTAGTATGAAAATACCGTGACGCATCTCCTCTTTCTATAGTCAAATTTGATCGAGTCGAGCTGGAAAATTTTGCCATATACTGGCCGGAAGTCCCGTGTATGCATTTTACTTTATTATTATAATAATAAAGTATTGTGATCGACACAAGAAAAAAAAAAAAGTTTGCTACCCTGAAATTTTTTTTTTTCGCGTGTCATGACTAAATTAGCCTAAAAATGCAAAAAAAAAAAACCGTCTGTCTGTACGCCGTCCGCCGTACGCCGTACGCCGTACGCCGACGTGTACGCTCAGCGCACATTAACTCCCAAACCCTTCAAGATAGAAAGTTCATTTTTGGAGGGATTGTAGATAGTTGCGGATCTCAGGTGGATACCCATTTTGGGGGTTGTACAGGTTCAGGGGGAGGCGGGAGAGCGCTTAAACCGAAAAATACGAATTCAAATATCTCAACCATGGTAACAGCTAGGAAGCTAAAACTCAACATACATATAGAGGGGTTTGTGGGACAATTTTTAAAAATAATTCAATTTTTTTAACCATTGGGGTGCGAAAAGGGGGGGCTAAGAACCAATTGTCGGCCGAATTTTTTTTTCAAATGATTATATCTTCGAAATTACTTATCGTAAAAAAATCATATTTAGAGACCGTCAAGGTGGCATATAGTTTCATCGGAACCAGCTCAGAAAGCGGCTAATTATTGTAAGGGGGAGGGTCAGGGGGGGTGCAAAGAAAAACACTTAAAAATTAATATCTCAACTAAAAAAAAACGTATATTAAGCTATACTAGGCAAATACAAAAAAAATATAACATGTTGAAATAATAGTAGTGGGGGGAAATGGGAAACATTTCAAAAATGGCGCACTTTTCAAAATTACAAATCCTTATATCTCAAAAAATAGTACAGATATTAAATCAAAAATTTGTCAGATTGTAGAACTACATAATGGTTAATTTTGGTAAAAATTTTAAGTTGGGAGGTGTAAGGGGAGGGAGGTGATAAGCAAAAATGTCGAAAATTTTGAGTGATGTTTTTAGGGCTCTGGTGAAAGCTACAAAGTTAAAATGTTGTATGTATATACATATATTTAATGTACATAGAAAAATAATATTAACTTGATCCATATTTATTATAAACCGACCCCCCGGTCTAACGTGCACAAGGTGTTTCATGTGCATAGAAAAAAACACATAAACTGAAAATTTTTGAGTGAAATTTTAAGGTAGAAACTTGAAAATTTGCAAATGCATTTAAAAAAAATCTCTAAATATACGAAATATTAACTGGTCGAAAACCCTTAACAGTTCTACCCCCTCCCATACAAATTTATTTTTTCGACCATTTTCAAGAAATGAATTATCACCTAACTATTAAAAGCTATCAAATTCAAATTTTGCAAAACAACTTACAAAAATAATTAAAATGAAATTGCGTTAAAAGTTTTAAAATCGCGCTTGCCCTTCTACCACCTCCCATACAAAAGTATGATTTCGACCAATTTAATTAAATCAACTAATAACCAACAAATTAAAAGCTACGAACGTGAAATTTTGTACGAGCACCTTACAAGAGAAGCGAAATAAAACTACATATCAAATTTTACGATTCCCTTACCTCCTTTACCCCCTCCCATACAAATGTTCGGTTTCGTGAATGTAAAATACCCCGAATTTTATGAAAATTCTATGCAACTTCGTCTATGAAACACATTCTATACAGAGAATATTGGACGTGATTCAAGCAATTAATTAAAAAGCTATTAACATCCACCCACCCTTACTATTACCCCTCCTCCTCCCCTCATAAAAACCCAAACTTACAGGAACGAAAGAAATATTGTTAACAGTTCTGCCCAAGAACTCCCTTCCACTTAGCCTTCCCTAACCACTCTAACCTGCATATTGACTTTCCACTCATCCGCAACTTGTCCCAAGAATAATAAAGTTTCGCCCGACTTGTTGGCAGTTTATTTTAAATAGCATCTCAACGATTTTTGCCTGTTAATAGTTGTAAGCTTCCGTGGTTCAGCCAAAGCGTCAGAAAAAAAAAACTGTTTACGTAAAGTGAGTTTACAGTGACGGACGAAAATAATGCGCGCTTTTTTTCTAAAAATGTTTAAGTAATGCTAAAGATACGTTCCAATTTGAATTTAGATTTTCTAGACTCAATAGGAGGGAAGCAATTCCACTGCTTCAGACGTGTTCTAGTTCTATTCGCGTCCGCTTAACGAGCATTCGTCAAACGGAGTCAGTAGTGCTATTAAGAATGTTGTGGGATGCTTTCATCGTAAACTCAGAGGGTGATACTGGAGTTGCGAAAGTTGGGTTTCATAATCAACTTGCGGCTTCTTCTTCTTCAACGGCACTATGGCCTGAATCCGGTCCTGACCTTCTGGTCTTCTGGTTCCTTAACATTTTATTTGTTATTATGAAATGGTTATTAGCCTTTTACTCAACCCGCTATTTATGAATTTTCATGTTCGCAGATTGAGGGGACCCAGAGGGTATATTTGAGTAGGTAGTGTGGTAGAAGTATACGTCGACCGGGATTTGAACTTACCACCTCCGCATTGTAGACCAATAAGCTACGCATTAGGCTCCATTCAGGCGTGATTTCTTTATTCAATAGAAAAGTGATCGTGTGAATTTACCTTGTACGGATTTAACCGATGTAATACAATATTTATGTTGTGGATAGGATCAATCAATCATACCTTTCCTGTTAAGACCCGCTATAGGGGCATAGGACAAAAACAATTCTCTTCCACAAGACGCAATTCTGATCATCGGCCTTTAGTTGACCCGACATCTTTCTTGAGGATAAAAATTCAGAGCTTGTTTAGTGATATTTGGCTCTGGTTTCCTGAAAGTGTGACCGATCTATTGCCACTTTGGCCTTTGAGTTTCCTATTTTAGTCCGAACTTCTTCGTTGCAGATCACTTCTTGCCAAAATATCACTAAAATGCGTCGGAGGTATTGGTTTACTTTCTATTTAGTACGTATAATAACAAGCTTGTGTGCACCCAAATGGGTAGCGTGAACAATGCGTAGGTCGTGAGCTCAAATCCCGGGCGACGTATCACTCCAGCATACTCCCTACTTTGATATACCGTGGTTACCTCAATTTACGAAAATGAAAAGTTCATAGATAGAGGGTTGTGCGAAGGGCTAACAATCCTACCACAATAAGTAATGAAAATGTTAAGAATGCTGAAGGTCGGGTCTGTAGCATTAAAGAAGAAGATATAGCAACACTCATTTGACAAATGCGTCAAATACTTGCTGATTCGTGCGAAAGTTCTCCCTTAGCCTCCAGAAAGGTGAAACGATACCGAGGGCCTGACGAGCTTTATTTATACGAGCCTCAATGACATTTTCGGCTCCACCATTGACCAAGCTTCCGAGGTAATAAAAATCTTGCACCGCTTCCACATCTTGTCCGTTAAGAATAATCGGTGTGCTTGTGTCCCATGTGCATGTACTTGGTTTTACGCACATTTATTTTCAGCATTTAGAAAGCAATGAGCGAACAAACGATTATGTGCGAGCAAACACATGTCATCAATGAAATCAAGGTGACTTTAAATGTTAAAGAATCCCCACTGAAGACGTGCAGTGTTTATGATGTCATTTATTACCATCAGGGCTGGTAATAATATGCAGCCTTGTCTGATACCCGTTCGCACAGGGAAGCTCTTGGACAGCTCTCCTTGATGTAAGACCCAACACTTTGCATCTTCGTACGATTCCTTTATCATAGCTATGATCTTATCTGGAATACCTCTTCTACGCAAAGTATTCCATTATGTAATCTCGCCTGACGCTATCGAAAGCCTTCTTGAAGTCCACAGTGGCGAGCCCATTTCGGCGGACCGCTCCAATATTATCAAAACGTAAGCGCGTATTAGATAGTTAGATGAAATCAAGAGAGGTAAGTCGTTAAGAAATTAAAAGAATACAATTAAACCAAGGATGAACCCCTTTCAGTCTTATGATTGACGGTATCTAAAGCTTTGTAAGTCCATATTGATAGTATAAACTGGCTCCCGGCATTCTAACAACTGCCACAAATTTTCTGATTTAATTCCCCCCTAGGAAGATTAGGTAACCGAGGTTTTCGGAGGTTTAATTTTTTTTTTACCATTTAATAATGTTGGAGAAACAATTCCGTTTGGATCTTGGACTATAGTTTTCTACAGAATCTCTATACTATTTGTTTTTAAAAATTGCCACAACATAACTTTCAAAATTCTCGGAGTAAACCTTCATTTATATGTCTTGTGCATATTATAAATAGTTGTAAAGTGGAGAGAAGATAACGCTCGAGTTATGAACAGAATCAATATTCAAACTAGACAGTCAAATAAAGCTTTGCATTTATAGCAAAATTTCCATTTAATTTCACTACATCTTCATTCGCATAAGAATTCCTAAAAGGTTAACTTCAATCAACTTTCTATTGATAAAAATTTAGATCATAAAAACAATTCCTTGGAAACTTTACATCAACTTAGTAAAATAGGTAGCTCTACTATTTTTCCAACAGGTATTTCATTTCCGATCGATTCTGATTTTCCTTATATAAATTTCAAATGCCCCTCGGGGTGCATTATTCCAACAATTCTATAAAAATCTAAAGATATCTCATCGAGAAATCCTTGAGTTGTAATAGTATGTAAGTAGAAAATGTCGTATAATAGATAAAAATTTCCTTTTAAAAAAAAAAAAAAAAGAGAGAAGAAAAAGAAAAAATAGCCGTTTAGACTTTACTAGAGATAAAAGGTAGTAGATATAACAAAATGTATCTATAAGATGCATCTTTTCGTGATCTATGGTTAGGAAGCCACTAGAACTAAGTAAGTTGTTCGTGCTTATGGCGTTTTATGTCTGCCACGAAGACAAGAAAGTGCGCCAATTACATTGAAATTTATTTATTGTGTCTGTGAGTTGCATTTTAATGAGTTCTTCAATGGGTCTTGTTGCGACCACCGGCACCGCAAGTGTTATCATTTTATGCGAGTTGTTATAGTTTTTTTTTTTCTATCCCTATCTACATATACTCTTGTAATAGCTTTATGCCGTGCTTTTTCTCTTCTTAAGTTATACAACCCAATTTCAAGTAGCTTTTTTTATTACACCTAGCTAGTTAGAATCTATGTTTAAAAAAAGAGGAATTGGTTTTTGTTTGTGCAAAACTAAAGCAGTTTGTTTAACTGACAGTTTTGCTTTTATCTTTTAATTATGGAAATTACGATTCACTGAATAATAAATTTTGTTTATTTATAAAATGGTTTTTTCTATTTGATTGGTTCACGTGTGGTAAAGGAACGAGATTTCTATTTTATGGAAGAGCGTTTTTGCAGTATTTGGAATTTTCTTGGTTTTCTCTAATGGCACTACAGCTAAACCTCAAACCGGGCCTTGACCTCCAGACATTGAAGTTCCTTAGCATTCATTTGTTATTATTCAGCGGTTGTTAGCCCCTTGCACATATTTCAATGATAGAATTTTGATCAGCCTTAATAAATTAAATGGTCTGAAATGGCAACTTAACTTTACTCTCACGAAAAATCGTTGGCATTTATTTTCGAAATGTAATAATCATCTTTACAATAAAAAAAAAAAAAATTTTCCAAAAAGTCGGGCGCAACTTTATTATTCTTGAGACAAGTTGTGGGTAGAGAAGACTATATGAATGAGGGTACTAGGGCAGGGTTGTTGTTAATTATTTAACACTTAACTGCGATTATGATCAATAGGTCCAGTGTATTGGATCAATATTTCATTCGTTTATACATATGTATATGCAAGTTTGAGTTTGTAAGCAGGGTGGAGGGTGGGTTCGATTGAAGGGATGGTTATATGTCAATAATTTTTTAACTCATTGCTCGAATCGCGCTCAAAATTCGCTGTATAGAATATTAGTTTCATAGACGAAGTAAATTCTATCAAAATCTATTCTTAGAACCAAACATTTGTATGGTAGGGGATAGAGGAAGTGAGGTGGTGAGTTTCTTTTGAAATGTGTTCGTACAAAAATTCAAGTTCGTAGCTGTTAATTTGTTGTTTAATAGTTGAGTTATTGAAATTGGTCGAAATCATACTTTAGCATGGGAGGGAGTGGAAGCGCAAAAGGGATTTCAAAACTTTTGATGCATTTTTATTTGAAATATTTTTAGAAGTGTTTGTAAATTTCAATTTGATAGTTGTCAAATCATAGTTGATTAGATACTTTTTGCAATACTTTACTTAAGAGGACGAGAAAAAAGATCGCGAATGGTGGAAAAAATCTGTGCAAACCTTGCAACAAACTTGCGATTTTATCTAATAATATGGTGATAGTATGCAACGGACTGTGTAAAAAAGTGTTCCACAAGGTGTGCTCTGGTCTCAGCAAAAAAGAATTGGAATTAGAACTAGACGAAAATAAATTATGGTTCTGTCGTTCTTGCAAGGCCTAACGAGCAAAAAAGGGGGTCAACAATGGCGGGTCGACAGTGTAGACTCTGTTTGCGTAAGCGACCCTGAGGTCCAAGATAAGGAAATCATGAAGCCTATCAGCTTGAATATCCTAAATAAAAAATTTGATGATTTACTTTCAATCAAAATTAGAAAAGAAAATCGATTCTTTACAAGACGTTGTTGAGAATTATAAATGTATTGTGGAAGACCTGCTGCAGGAAAACATTAATATTAGAAATGAAAATGTCATATTGTTATCAACTCTTTACATTCTTGAATATAATATTGACAGTGATAAACAGAAGGATTTAAATCATGCAATCATCATTTCCGGCGTTCAATTCTAAAGAGAAGTTGCAAATTATCTGCAAAATTTTGGATCACCTGGATGTACCAACAGCTGATAATTTTTGTGTTGAAGCTCACCGTATAACAACGAGAAGTCTGGCTTACCACTACTAATATACATGAAGCTGAATGCCGACATAAACCGTGAGAAAATTTTGCGCAATAACAAAAATGTCAAACTAACAGCTGGAAAAATTATTTATTATTCCAATATATGTATATTAATGAATCACTCATATCACGGAACAATTATATTCACAAGCTAGCGCGAGAATGTAAACGTCACAACACAATTAAATTCGTTTGGGTGAAAAATGGAAAAGTGCAAATCAGGATTACCGAAAAATCGAAAGTTATACACATTAAACTTCCTACACAACTCAATGAAGTGCGATCGTAATGGTTTCACTTTTCCATTTCACCCATCTACATCTACCATGCCACTATAGCCCAAATCGGGCTTTGGCCTCTTGACTTTCAGGTTCTTTAACTTTTTTTTCATTATTTATTGTGGAAGGGTTGTTAGACCTTCGCACAACTTCGAATTTTTCATTTTCGTAGATCGAGGTGACCAAGGTATACCCAAAGCAGGCAGTATGCTGTAATTGTACGTCGACCGGGATTTGAACTCACGACCTTCGCATTGTACATTGTAGGCCACACCCTAGCTCCATTTCACCCAAAGACCACTGAAAACACATTCAAAACCTTAGAGTTCACGAAATTCACCCCACTAAAGTTGTTATACTTAACTATACGCACGAAGCATACAAAATAAAATTGATAACTTAAATTATATAAAAAGCACCTCAAAGACATTGGTCCACGTAATAATTATTGCCGAAACATGGCTTAGCTCAACCGCTACTAAATATTTTGGTATCAATAACTACTCGTGTTACTGTTCTTGAAAACCTAGTAGAATTGCAGGCGGCGTCATCATGTTCTAGTAATGCAAGTACATGATGACCTACAGCATTAGCTTTTACTAGAGTGTAACATTGACCACGCCAGTTATATTGCATTAAACATCACACTCGCACACAATCAACTCGATACTATCGGAATTTACCGAGAGCCCCTTAAAATTGTATCCATGGTCAATGAATTCATCACTGATTTTGATAATGTCCTAAAGGCTGCTCGCACACACACCATTATAGCCGGTAATTTCAATTTCGACTTAATAAATTACAAAGATACAAACGTTAAAAACTATAGGGATACAATGATACAATTAGCACCAATAATTTTTACTACTGCAACGGTCAATACATAACTAGGCCTGCCACCAATAAAAATATTGACCACGTGCTAACCAATGATATAACACGAATAAAATAAAATATCAATGCTTGTAAAGAGAAGATAGTTGACACCGACGCAATTGCGCGTTTTGTAAACAAAACAAACTATAAAAAACTGCTACACAGCATACATCTATTGCCAATCTCAATTTAATCAACTTCTGAAACTACAGCTATGGCATCTTCATTCACAAATGAGCTATATGTTCAAGACTGGCAATTTGGTCAAGATCAACAGCCGTTCGAAAAATCATGAAGTCTTACAATAAACCTGAGATAGATGAGGAGCTGACACAATGCCTTAACGCAAAAAATTATTGGTATAGAAAATTTGCGAAGGACAAAAATAACATCATCTTACAAAGATACTTTAACTTCTGGAGGTAACAAAATAACAATGCTCAAGAGAAATAAACGAACGCTCTATTTTGCAAGTAAATTCGAAAGAAATTCGGACCACCCCAAAGCTACCTAGTGTGACATTAAAGAAAGCGTTTATAAAAAAATGTCAACTTCTAAGTAATATGTCAGGCAAAGATTCCAAAACAAAGGCTGCTAACGACATTAACAATTATATAATTTCAACTGTTAAAAATCTAGCTATTTCGAATCCAACTACGTTTGTTCCTTTTTATGAACGCTGTTCTGTAACTCCCCTCTTCGAATTCGCGTTGACGGCGAAAGAAGAGATACTAAAAAATTCTCAATCTGTGGGACCTGATAATATATCGATCAGACTAATCAAAGACTGTAAAGAAATGCTATCACCACCTATCTCAACGATTCTTCATCTTTAGTCGAACAAGCAGTGCCAACCTGGAAGATTAACAAATCGGGTTCCATGAGCGATATATCTAATTATAGACTAATTAGCTTACTGTCAAATGTCGGAAAAATGTTCGAAGTAATCGTAAATCTCTCGCGATTAGAGTTCATGGGACTCCCTACAGTTGGTTTGAAAGCTATCTCCTTTCAAGATCTCATTACGTCATGGTCGACAATGTTAGCAGTGCTCCACTTCCAATTACTAGAGGCATTCCAGAAGGAAGTGTATTGGGTCCTGTTCTGTACAACATTTACACGAACTCAATCGCAAAACTTGATCTTAATAGTGCAATATCACTCTACGCAGACGACATAGCTCGAATATACACTTCAACTAGTATACCAGCACTCCATGATATTATAAACAAGGATCTCGACAAAATCATTATATGGATCAATGCGCATAAATTAATTGCTAATTCGAAGAAAACCAAGTATATTTTCTTCAATAAGCTATTAGAAATAAACATTGTTTTCAACGGACAAACTGTTAGTAGGGTTGTCAGCTTCAAGTATTTCGGGGTGCACATCGACGAACACATATCTTGGAACTCACACCTAGATGTTGTGAGAAGAAAATTGGAAAAATACGAGCTGATGTTCCCGAAAAAGTAAAAAAAGGTCATATTTTCATCTCTATTTTTAGGCCAATTAAATTATGGCATAACAATCTGGGGTTCTACCTTCAATTCTAAACTGCAATGTATCCAAAGAATCCAGAACCGAGCTATAAAAAACCTATACAATATCAACATCAGGGAGTGCACGAAAACGATTCACGAATTACACCAGTTCCTGAAAAACAATATTACTTAGAGGCTTATACTCAAATACATTAAATAAGCATCTTAAAATTAACAGCGACATAGCTTTCACCTACTACTTCGACGAATATCTATACAATATGGGCCGAGCTGACAAAATATATCCATCTGCCATCCGTACCTCGAAATACGGGTCCAATTCAGTACTAAACAAGGCAATCTCAATCTACAACGAGTCGCCGGATGATCTTCAAGAATCTAAAAACCAGTTTAAATCCAAATGAAAGCAATTTTCGTTATTACAATAATATTTGAATATTTAAAATCGTTCACTTCGTTAAATAATTTTATTAATTTATCTTAAATCTCTTATTCCACAACGTTATTAAGTTTTATGTTCTCTTATTCGTGCGGAATAAGAGAACATAAAACTCACTATTATTGAATTTTATTTATTTTCTTTCGTACTTTCTTTCTTATCCTTTTTCTCCGCTTTTGCCCCATTGAGTTGAAATTATTATTTTTTTTTTATTTTACGAACTAGTTGTTAATATTGTAAAAAAAAGTAAATAATTACTATCCTCACGAGTTTACCTCATGGATTAACTTGAATAAATTTACTCTACTTTAATGCTTTGGTGAATGTTTTCACAGTTTTCGAATTAAAAGAAATATTTCCGTATTCTACATTGTTACGCTTTATTATTCGTGACATTTCGGTCTCTGCGCAGAACTTTATCGAACTACTCAGTTTGATAAAGGTCTCAGCAGAGATCGAAACGTCACGAATAATAAAGCGTAATAGTGTAGAATCCGGAAATCTTTTCTTTTAATTACTTTACTTTATTTATTTTATCTAGCGATGGTAATCGATTACTATTTTAAACATAACAGAATTATGATTGGGCGTAAAGCGTAATCATATGATGCTCTCGATGAAAAGGGAAAGAGTTTAATGTACCGAAAATATGTCATATTAAATTCTTTGAAGTAGTGAATAGTCAGTTTTGTATGGGAGGTGGTAGAAGCAGAGGGGAAGGATTGTATTTTTGTTTATGATATCGATCATGATATGCAAAATGTTTTGTGCTGAATTTATAGTTTCTAGCTTTCATAGTTTACAAAGAAATTGGACATTGTTTTCCTGAAATTATTTATTTTTAATGGAAATTAAAATAATGTTTTTACCAAAATTATTCATTTGTATGGGAGGGCGTAGAAGGAGTATACGGATCAAAACAAAATTTCTTGACGTTAATGATAGTTAATGATATTTATATTTTTAAGCATCGCTCAAAATTTGAAGAGGGGTAGACAGACAGACGGTCTCTCGGAATCGAGAATTCTGAGCGACAACAAATATCTCCGTACTCTTGGCAGTTCTATGTAAACATTATTTCTTTGCGTTACAAACGGTAAGGCAAACACAGTATACTGTCAGATTTTATCTAGAGTATAAACATTTTCATTGATCTGATCGCGGATAGCTATTATCATGCAATTTCCCATTGGGAATAAGTTCGAAGGGATGAAGAGATTTTGATTCATTACTTTAATTAAACAATATTAGGAATAGTACTGATAATTTTTATCAAGGCTTCATTCAGTCGAATATACAATTGGACAGACGTTCTCTAAAACTCAACAACCATCACCACTTAATTCATTTTCTTTAAAAAAAAAAGTACAGTAAGACCTCTATATGTATAATAAGAAATCTAGTGGTTTGCAGGAAATGATATCTCATTAGCAAGCTCAATTTCCAGTAGGTATTGATTTTTTTTTTGTAAATCACGTTGAAACAACGATTTTCCACACTCAATTATAATTTCGTGCACTTACATCGATTTCAAAGTATTCCAAGCTCCGGAAGTTAGATTTCACATCAAATAATTCCAATTGAGAGGTTGTTATTCCATTTAAAAGCTTATTTAAGATACATGGGCTACCAACATGTCTCGCTAACAAGATAACTCATCTTTCAAACATTTGTTCACAAAAAAATTGACGAATCCAATGGTTTTACTGTAAAAAAAATGTGCAGCATATATCTATAGGTTATCGAGAAGGACGCAAAATTAACTCAGATTAAATCACCATTTACGACATTCACATTTTCTATACTTATTTGGTTTTTATACTGGCACTCAAATATGTTTCTTACACCAATTTAAAAAAAAAGCAATTTCATAAATTTCTTTGTAACGAATTAAATAGGCCGGAACAAATGCTTCGCTAAATTATGATTATTTTTTTTCTCCTCTTTGAAAATAATCGTTCGCATTACTCGGTAATTGTTAGCATACACCGCCGCCAGGTAAAAGGAAATACCTAAAAACCTGAATAGACATTACTGCATTGTTCCCGACACGAAAAATACCGTCTGACAAATTGTCGACCCAAATTCACATGTAATTTGCATCAAGTCGGGTAAAATACTCTCAAGTAGGTGCCAAGAGTCTAAGAAGATTCGAGAGTGCTATTAAAAAGGCAACACCTGTAAGCTTTTTAGATATGATCGTCCGTATTGGGTTTAATCGAAAGATAACGACGACGCCCCCGTAACAGGTGTCTCTGGAAGGTGATTAATTGCAAATTGTGGGGAAAAAAAATTAGTGCTGCGATGAGAATTGCACTAAACGACTTTGACTATCGTTAGTGACATTGTTAGTAGCCTGGGCTCATGTAATAATACTATCAAAACTCCCATCGTTAAGTTTGTCATAGCGATAGAATCGCTACTAGTTAGTTTTATATTCGAAGCTCAACAATGCTGTCATTAACGATTACCATTTCGCCAATTTCAAAACCATTGTGTTTCCGCTTTCTTCAGGTTCTTTCGGCAAGAAAGCCTGTTCACCGATTCAATTTTCGGTTATAAATCACCTATTAACGTCAAATGGCGTGATCCTAACTAATTATATCGAAAATTGAGATTAACACCTGCCGTTTTGATGGCAAAAAGTCGTCAAACATTTTCCCCGAGATATTTAACGTGATTTCGTTGAATTACATGAAAGGTCACGCGCTTCTAAGGTTTATTGGGAGCCATTTAACCCGTCAGTGCGGAATAGTTAGCAAGGGAAAGTAACAGGCTGATTGATAAATTTAGCCGATTAGAAGGAAGAAAGTGAGAGAGGAGTCAAAACTTTGAAGGAAAGTGGAACAGTGGTTTCAATATTGTTAAATGGGTGGTAATTAACAATTAAGATATTGGGACGGGATCATAAGTCTTTGTTTTATCAAGATTTATGGTTAGTTCTTACTTAGTTGAGCGGTGGGGGGTTTGGCTGACGTCAATACAAGACTCTTAACTTTTTCGAGAGTTTATCTGGTTATTATTCTACTGTTTTCATAGTAAAATGCTTAGAATGAATATTTTTCGGTATTAAATACATGCACATGGTCTGGAGCCCAAGTACGTCAATTGTCTTGATGGTAATGATGTGGAAGAGATGAAAGATTTCTGTTACCCTGGAAAACTATTCTTCCAAGGTCCAAGGCAGAACCGAAAAGCATTTTGGTGCTCGTATAAATAAAGTACTCTTTCCTTTTTGTATAAGAGAGATCTTCCGAACGAAACTGCTCGTATTTGACGTATGTGTATAATTGGATATATTGAGACTGATATTGAGATTTTAAGACGAAAGTTGCAGTGGATCGGCCACTCTGTGAGGAAGCAAAGAGCAAAGCACATCTAAGCCTGCTCTCCATTACAACCCTCGAGGAAATCGTCGGTTTGTATTATAGTATGCGAATAGTTGATAAGGAGACCAGAAGAATAATTAAGTCATGCAAACAACTAATGGATGATGCTAAGGATCGCGCCTTCTAGAAGAGAGAGAGAGAGAGAGAGAGAAAAAATCTTAGCAGAAAATCGCTGTACGTAAGCTTATTAAAGGGAGACTAAAGAGAGTCCAGCGACATTTATGAAGTTTTGTAAAATACATATCTGTGGTCCAAGCAAGAGCACAGAAAAGATCTGAAGCTATGAAGTTTTATACAGAACTTAAGATGTTTTGGCAGCTATTCCAATCATCACTCATCTCAAACAATGTTGGAATGAAGAGCAACTTTCCGAAACTTTGAGTGAAGGAAGAACAAGTTTGTCCAATTGTATTTGGATTCAGGGCATTTTTGAGCCAAAACTCTAGCCGTGTTTAACATAAAAAAAAAAAAAATTATGTACAATTCTTGAATTCCATGTGCATAGCAACTGCAAGGAAATTCGTGGAATGTGAAAATTGTGAAAAAATCTCGAAACTTGAAGACACTTCTTTTATTTTTGGAAATGCGTTGAACTAGAAAGCCAAATCGCTCCAGCCGTTCAACTCTCTCCCATACAAAATGGCGCAATTTCACAATTTTTTTATAAATTAACTAGCAGACCCGAACTGACTGAATGAATCTCTACAATACCGTATTATCCATCAGTCACCAATGATCTTTAAATGCTGTTCTGATCTTCTTTTTTACAAACAGCAGGACACGTGCTTTAAGATCGCGTCTAAAGTTGTTAGGAAAAAACACTTTATGGCTTATAGTCACACTTTTGACCGACTTAAATGGTTTGGGTGAAGATTGCTCAGTGGTTAATGCAATCAAGGATTCCGCGTTCAAATCGACTTCTCGACATGAAAAAAAATCAGTTGCTTATTTGTTACACACTTATGAGCTCTAAATCGTACTTTTTGCTCAACACAAAAAATATGCCTTAAAATTTCTTCTATTATAGCTGAAGCGGAGAGCTTACTTCAGCGGATATATAATGTTAAAACGTATATGAAATGTTAGTAAGTTCGAAGCATAAATTAAGGGGGTTCAATATTTGCCTTCTTCCACCCCGCCCCCGCCTATAAACAGGCTTTTTTTACGAACACGGAACTCGGGAATGGCTCAACCAATTTTTTTCCAATTTGGACAAATGATTCTTGACGATATTGTCTATGCCCTGACGGGAGGTTTTAGCTAAATAGTGCTTTGGGAATTATTAATAAGAGTTTAAATTTTTTAGTCATTTTTCGCAACTTTACCACAATATAACATTTTTACTTTTAATTTTTTTTTAAACCGTCAGGGCATAGATAATTTATCGTAGGACATCTGTACCAAATTTCTGTTCAATCGGGTGATATTTACCAGAGATCTGTGTTCCTAATAGGTGGAAAACGTGATTTTTCAGGAGAAGCGTTTGAAAGAACCGGAAAGAGGAATTATTCCTCTAATCGCTTCAAGCCCTTTAGATTAAAAATCTATACATAGTAATATAATTGTAGTGTCTGTCTGTAATTTGCTTATAAATGGCTATAAGTTAGTTTTTTGAGTTATTTTAGCACTAACTAAGCATAAAAACACATTTTTGAAATTTTCTGTCTGTCTGTCTGTCCGACCGCTTTTCACGCACAAACGGCTGAACCGATTGTAATGAAACTTCTAGAGTTTGTTAGGTGTCCATCGGAATGAAATCTGCACTTGGTTTCATTTCACTCCCCTCACGCCTTCTACCCCCTCCCATACAAAGTGACTCATTTTCAAAATATATATTAATCAAATTTTCTTGGAAACCATAAAAGCTATTAATTTGAACTTTGGAATATATTATTTCTATTATAAATACAGTCTTTTCGTTTACAAATTATTTGAGTTTCCTCACTCCTTTCACCACCTCCCATACAAACTACACTTTTTCATGAATTATTTTATACCAAATTTCTCAGTACGTGTAACTTCCATCGAGCTAAAATGTTGTATGAAATCCTTAATTAACATTATTATTAATATCGGGGAAAAATTAACCGATTAGCTTTACTCCTTCTACCCCCTCCCATACAATGTGACACAGTTCCACGACTTCGCAAGAATTTGATTTTCTTGAAAAGTCTGAAAGTTACTGATCTGAAATTTCAAATATATCAATTGCATGATGATTATAGTTGTTTTTCAAAAAATCACTAGAAACCCTTTTCTCCTTCGACCACCTCCCATATAAACCGCACCTTTCCTGAAATACTCTAAACGAATTTTCTCAGTACATTTAAATTTCATCGAGATAAAAATTTGGATTTAATCCTTAATTAGCATTATTAGTAATATTGGGAAAAAACTTAACCGAGTAGCTTCCCTCCTTCTTCCCCCTCCCATACAATGAGATACATTCCACGACTATGCAATAATTCGATTTTCTTGAAAAGTATGAATGATACAGATCTGAAATTTAAAGTATATCAATTGCATGATAGTTATAGTTGTTTCTCGAAAAATCACGAAAAACCCCCCTCTCCTTCTACCACCTCCCATACAAATTGCACAATTTCATTAAATTCAATGCACTAAGTTTCTCAGTACCTACTCAATTTTTGAAGCTTAAATTTGGTACAAAACCTATTTATAGCTACTCTAGCATGATGTGAAACAAATTAGTTCAATGCTGTCACCCCTTCTACCACTCCCTATACAAAATTTCTTAACACCGCAAAAATTTCGATTTCATCTCTACATAGTATCGTATGATTGGGCTTTACGCACAATCGTAGTCCTGTTATGTTTTTAAGCTTAATGTTATTTTATTTGTTTTTTTTTTTTTAAATAAAACCAGCTACAATTATTCAGATGTCTTTAACACTTTTCAACACGTATATGATCTCGAATCACGGGTTTGATTTGATCACGAGCCTGTCCCATAAAAATGGGAGTATCATGTTTTCATTCTTAATAATTTATGGTTCTGATTCCAACAACATACAAACCATTTTCTTCAAAGAGCCATTAAAGTAAGCAGATTATGTATCCCACATAATGTATTACTAACTACACTCTCAAAAATTGCTTATTATTGCTATTTTTACGCGGACGAAGTCGCGGGCGTTTGCTAGTTAAAAATAAAATACCTCTAATTGGAATTTTGAAACGGGACAAGTTGCAAAATGTGCTGAAAGAGTTGTAGAATTTTTTAAGCCAATAAAATTTTTTTCATGGTTTCCAAGTATTGAACCCCCGCATTTAAAATACTTTACAAGCGCTTGTTTTTTCCCGCTACGATAGTTGAAGAGTGAAACGTAAAGAAAAATATGAACTTAGTAAGACCCGCCCTTATATACTCTAACAGAGTAAATACATCCTATTCACCGAGAAAAGACTCTGAAAGTGAGGAAAACTGATTTAGTATTGTTAAATTTGAAATCTTATATATGAAAATCAAGACGCTCTTATTGGTTGGAGAAAATGCAAGTGGCGCAATTTTAAAATGGCGTCAATAAAAAATTGGAACAGATGAATAGAACGATTGTGATCATGCGAAACAAAGCAATCGTAATTCAGTGATGATTTTGCAGCACTTTATTTTCCATTGGGCTATTGTTTTTTTCTTTCATGATTTCTTGTATCTATTATGTAGAGAAAAAAACAGTACACACAGACTTTTAGGATAACATTGTGCCGAACGACGCGTGCCGTTATGGAGAATAGGGGCCCTAGTAATGTTTTTTTGTGAGTCAATAAAAACGCGAAGGCGTTATGTGTACGTATAACGATCGCACAACTGAAATGGAAACATTATAAGCTAACAACAAAGACAGAAATGTCCATTCTTTACGTCGATCACTGTGCTCACTATGTACATTTAAAAAGAACATTATAGCACTGAAAAAAATTGCATTTTGTCCAGCCCTTTTCCAAGCTTTTTTTACAGAATGACTTGTGTTATAGGCAATTTCGACCTTTATGCACAAACTCAGTCTTGGAGGGAAGGAATGTGATTGGAAAGGAGAGTGAGAACGGCTGTAACTAATGGTGTAGCTGGTATATTTTGCAGTTGTACTGCTACTGACAAATATTTGCAGATGGTATGGGTGTAGTGATAGCTATGAAATTAAAGATCGGTATGCGGTACCACTGAATGGTGTTGGTCTTTATACCTTTGTCTCGCTTCGGCTTGAACTTCTTGTTGGCTTGTCCTGATTACGGGAGCTGTTATCTATTTTCCTTTCACCTTGTCTTTCATCGTGTTGCCGTATTTCAGTGGAAATCCGGAACCGGAAGAAGTAGAGACTTGTAGCCCAAAAATGGCACACCTTGACGAAAATACTTTTCCAATGGTATTTAATTTGTTTATTTTGGATCATTGGCTTGGACTGTAGAGTGTTTACGAAAAAACGCTTATTCTTTTAAATATGGAAAATATTAATGCCTGTGCGATGAGGGCAGTAGAATACATCCACACCCAGTCCAGCTTGAACTAAAAATGGGAAATGGACAATTACTGTATCATTGGCTAATGATCCGTGATCTTACAATCTTACTGATACGAGAAACAGATACAGCGCATCGGATATGGTTGGATTCGACGGACGTACGAAAACGGACCATGATTGGCTTGTGGTACGTTCAAACATTGAATGACGGTGGAAGGGCTGGGGTCACTCGTTTAATACACTGCCAATCAGTGACCGACAGTGAAATAGAGCACTATAATATACAAATCTTAGGCTTGAGCGAGGTTAGGTGGACAGGATCAACAGTTGAACGAACCCCGAGCAGAAACACCATGCTGTACGTTTATCCTGAGAGTGGAGCCAAAAATGACATAGCGGTCATTCTAGTGAGGAACAGTCTTATCACCTAGGAACCAAACTCATTAAGGGTTATTGTCGTTAGGCTCAGAATAAGTGTCAGAAACGTCGCAGCTCTGCAGTTTAGTGCATAAACTAATGCCCTTGGTGACAAAGTTTTATGATCAACTGAGTGACACTTTTAAGCGTATTTCAAGAGGTAATATTCTTATCATCCCAAGAGATATGTACGCCCTCTGATAACACTGGACTAGAACAGATCATGGGGAAACATGGTGACCTTTGGGTCCACCTTGGATTAAGAGACCCGAAAACGCGGAATAATCTGTATTTTAGTACTCGGCAAATCGTCGTCCGACGGATATTTTTTGCCCCACAAGAATAAAATAACTCGAGTTTACCCTGATGGTGTCACTCAGATCCAAATTGGTCATAATTTGTCAATGGAGAAGATGTCTTCTTGATGTCCGAGAGAATTGAGTATCTCACTTGGTGAACGATCACTACTTGATCCCACTCCAGGCAGTAGGATTATTTAAGCACGAATTCTCAGTTGCTACTGGTAATGAAAAATTATTCGAAATAAGTTCGGCAAACGTTTTGAAAGTGAAATAGTTCCACTTCTAGCAAGAAACATTTTTAGAAGGTCTATAAACTCAGTTGATAGTTTTGGATAAACTAATAGACTCTAACAAAAAACGCGAGTATACCACTATTCTACGCGGATATGAAATGCGCACACTGGACGCCAATTGGGAGGCAACCAAAAACACATTTCTGACAAGTGGTGAAGTATCTGTGGGAAATGCGCAAAGCGGTGAAAAATCCTCGATGTCGCAAGACACATGAGACCAGGTTGGCGATCGGAAAAAGTCAAATTAACAATCGCCTCTCAACACGAAGACAGCCAAAGAACTCCCGTCTTGAGGCAGAGCTATCGCAATGCTTATATACAGCGTATGAAGGCTGATAGACGCGACAAGAGGAAGTCTATTGAGGATTTGGCTAATAAGGCGGAATCTGCGTCATACCTTAGGAAAATGGGTTCGCTATTTTAAACTGGGTGTAGCCTAGTGGGTAGCGTGTTGGTTTATAATGTGAAGGTCGTGAGTTCAAATCCCGGTCGACTCATAATTCCAGTACACTACTTGCTTGGGTATACCTTGGTTACCTCAATCTACGAAAATGAAAAATTCATAGATAGAGGGTTGTGCGAAAGGCTAACAACCCTTCCGCAATAAATAATGAAAATGTTAAGGAACCTGAAGGTCAGGAGGCCAAGGCCCGATTTGGGCTGTAGTGCCATTGAAGAAGAAGATTTTAAACTGTCAAACAGTTGACGAATCAGGTAAGAGATATCAACGAAAATCTCCTCAACATGAGTGAACACCAGTTGCGGCGATGGAAGGAATACTTGTCAGAAACAAAAAATTTCCAAACATTCAACCGAAACAATCCTCTATTGAAGTTGATCCCCCAGATAAGATAGACAGAGTTTCCGTTATTCGGTCAATGGCGGAAAAGTAGCCTCAGCTATAGGGGGACTACCTACCGAACTACTCAAAGCGGACGCGAAAATAACAGCCGATATACCCTCCCATTCTTTACTGAGGTGGAAGATGAGGATGATATGGTTAAATGGAAGAAGTGCGTCATTGTGAAAATCGCGGGTGATCTTCGGTATTGTGGCAATTGGCATGGTATATGTCTACTTTCTGCCGTATTAAAAATCATGGTTGACGTCGTTCTCAATAGGATTAGTGATGTGAGACTTTTCCTGTGCGAAAGGGTGTTAGAGAAGGCTGCATATTATCCCCAGCCTAGTTTTTTGTGGTTATAAATGACATCTTGAGAACTGCACTGGAAGGTGGGGAAGATAAAGTTCTTCAGGGGGGACTGTTTAACATCTTATGCCACCATGATTATGCTGATGACGAATGTATGCTAATCCTTAACCGTTCGGACTTCGGAGTCGAATGTTTGCTCATTGCAGTCTAAATGCAATGAGGCACGACTGAAAATAAATGTGTGTAAAACCAATTCCATGCAAATGGGTTCGATACAAGCACACCAATTGTTCTTAACGGAAAAGATGTGGAGAGTCGCAAGATTTTTTTTATCTAGAAGTATTGTCAGCATAGATGGCGGAGTATAAAGTATATTGAGGCTCGTTTAAATAAAGCTCGTCAGCCCTTCAGTATCTTTTCTCCTTTCTGAAGGTTAAGAGAGATCTACATTCCCACGAAACTGCGAGTATTTGTCGCATACCTTAAATTCGAGTTATTAAATGGTTGCTTTAAGTGGCAAGTGACCGTTCGACTTACCAAGAAACTGTAAACTTTCATAAACCAATGCCTCCGACACTTTTCAGGGATATTTTGGTCACATGGCCTCTATTCGCTTTCTGTCATTTAGTACATCATAATATCTGCAAACATTTGTTAGTAGCAGCCAGTACAATTCAAAAATATACCAGCTTTATCACTCGTTACAGTCGTTCTCACTCTACTTCCCATAACTTTTCAATCCCATTTCTTCTCTATATGACTGTGCTTGTGCATTGCACATAAAGACCGAAATTGCCTATAGCACAAGTCATTCCGTAAAAAAAGTGATCGCGAACCGACTAAAATAGGCATTGAGTTTCAAAATCGGAAGTGGTATTGGATCGGTCACAATTTGAGGAAACTAGAGAGAAACATAGTAAAACAATATATGAACTATAAACCTCAAGAAAAACGTCGGAAGCGAGTAGTTGAGCAGGAGACCAGAGGAATAAACAAGTCCTTGCGATAACTAAGGGCCGATGCTATGGATCTTGCGTTGTGGAAGAGAACTGTTTCTGTCCTATATTCCTGTAGAGGGTCTTAACAGGAAAATTGAATTTATTGATACATTTATTTCTCAAAGGAAAACTAAAATGAATCAGTCTCCTTCTATCACCTCCCTCACAATCTTCACAATTGCACGAAATACGATATAACGCAACAATTTATTCAGTACCTATGAAATTTATGATGCTGAAAAAATAAATCTGATCCCGCCAGCAATCACCTACCAAACAACCCGATCCCATTTCTCTACCACCTTCGACACAAAATTATCTCAAATTTGAATAAAGCTGGCTGTTTCATGTTTTTAAATTAAATAACAATATAAAAATTATATTAAATTTTTATTGAACTTTGAAAATATTTCTCTTATCTTAAGTTTATAATTTCACTATATTTATATCATATAAAATCTTATACGATTACTTCAAAATACAATCATGAGGCAATAAACTAATAACTTTGCATTACAACGCCTTAAAGTACGGTTACTAACCTTTAGCGAAACAACAAACGATAGAAATATCTTAAAGCCATCCATATCACATTTAAATATTGCAACAATAATCCACACAGATTTATTATGTAGGAGGATCCAATAACCGAACAATATTAATCTATGCTGATCCCCATTTCGCAAATCCCCATAACAGCATAAACTTGAAATATTCGCCGTAAAAGGTCAGACATCCTGACAAATGAGTTGCCATAATCGCAAACCAATAACGTCCGAATGACCAAAAAGATTTTTTTGAAAAATAAGTGCGTTTTTCGCAAGAAATAGGTGCGGCTGAATTTCAACGAGTTTTAGCGAGTGTCGTCAAGCTGGATCGTCTTTTTTCACACTGATTTATTGCAATTTCAACCAAATTTATAGTGAAAGTTTTTTTTATTATTTCTTTCATGAATGAAAGACATGAATATGACAGGGAATGAAAAAAAAAAGAATACTAAAAAGGAATCACTAAAGCAAATGTGATGGAATCAGAAATTTACGTAAACCCATCTAATGGTAAGTAGACATTTTCATAAAAGCGTAAATTTATTGCCATTGAATGTTAAAAGGAGGTGTGTAATCATGTAAGTTATGCCTTCATTCAGAAATGAGAAATAAATAAATAAACATTTCTTGTTATCGGTGTTATCCACGTGCCAAGACAGTGAATGAAAATCGTAAATCACAAATTTGTCTGTTTTTATGTCTTCAAGGGGAAAAAACGTGTACCATGGGAACGATTCTGAAAGAATCGCTTTTTAAGGCTTTTATTAGCATAACAGAAAATTTCTATAAAATTACAAAAATTTCGATTTTATGGATGAAAACATGAATTGATGGCGGTGTTGCATTGAATTGGTACTGGTTTTATGAGTTTGTGGTTGGACATATATTTTAATCGGATGTGATGATGAATACTGAATTGACTTTAATTCAAAGATCATTGTTAAATTTCGATTCAAGTAGGCTTACAGCTTTTGTGAATCGCTGTTCTACTTATCCGTGAGATATAAGTGTACAATAAATAACTAAGTTTTTACTGTCTTCCTGTACAGGCTTTAAAAGAGAAATTCCTTATCTTATCGAATCTCAATTTAGACCTATTTTTTGAGCTACGATATTTCCATCATATATATTGTATTTACCTAGGAAAAATTTTCTGCATTCACAAAATGAAAATTTATATTAAAAGCGTTGATTCACTAGTTGCATAAAATTTTGAAATTTTTATTCATAGTACGTAGTCAAATTTCAGATAATGCTAAATCATTGAACTCTACATGTCTTATTGGAATTCAATCTGTTTCTCGGTTGGCGTACACACGTTTTAATTAAATAAAAACAAGAAAAATATCCATATAACGGATAACAATTTTTGAACATTCTCATGCGTTTCTTCAAAACTTCCCAGAATTTTCGACCGATAAAATTGAATGTGATTTGTTTTAATCGAGCTCCTTATTTATTGTTATCTGTGCTTTATTATTTTCTTACGTGACATTTTATCATTAATTTTGTATTTTTTTAGCTTCGGATATCACCTATCGAATTTAAAATTTCAGAATCTTCTTAAGTAGTTTGCGAAAATTCTATACATATGAAAATGTTTGTGGCTTACATCGCTTTGAAATAAGTTTTATGTAATGGCAGAGTCCAATAAACCATGATTCAATCTGCTATGAATATTAAATATTTAGTTTTACTGAAAATTTTCGTAAAAATTATTGCAAAAAAAAAAATAATGTCGAGAATTAACTGAAACATAAAAGGACTACGATTGGGCGTGAAGCCCAAGCATGCGATACTCTAGATTAAAGAGAATGTTTTGAAACGATTTTCAGGAATTTTGTATGGGAAGTGGTAGAGGGAGTGACGGTATGAACTAATTTTTCACATCATGTTAGAGTTGCTATCAAAATGTCTTACACAAAATTTAGGATTCCAAACTTTAACAGGTACTGAGAAAATTAGTGTATTGGATTTAGTGAAATTGTGCAGTTTGTATGAGAGGCGGTAGAAGGAGGGGTGAGTCCTTAATGACTTTTTCAGAAATAATTATAAACATCATGCTTTTGACATATTTTAATTTGCAGATCAGTTGCATTTAAACTTTTCAGGAAAATCGACTTTTACTATATTATTCGAATAATAATTACTTTATTATTTTAATAATAAAGTATTGCGATCGACATAGACGAAAAAAATAATTTGCAACCATGAAATTTTTTTTTTTTCGCGTTTCATGACTAAAATAGCGTAAAAGTCCGTTCCGCCGTACACATGGACTCATATATCCGAGACCATTAAAGATAGAATATTTGTTTTTGGAAGTTTTTGGAGAGTGGCGGCGGGGGGAGGGAAAAAGTCAAATACTACACTTGCTAATATCTCCGCTACTAATGCAGATAAGAAGAAGATAATTAGCGTAGGTATAGAGAGGGTTGTGGAAAAAACTCTAAAAGTTATTTAATTTTTTATCCATTGGCGTTCGAAAAGGGAGGGGGCGGGGGGCTAAAAACAAATGATTAAGCAAAAGTAATTAAGTTAATTAAAACATATGATTATATCTTCGAAATTACTTATCACAACGAATTTATATTTTGGGACCATTAAGGAGGCACACGAGTTCACCAAAATCAGCTTAGAGGTTAATTATTTTGAAGAGGAGGGTCAAAGAGGGTGCAAAGAAAAACACTTAAAAATGAATATTTCAAATATATCTTAAGCTATGGGATTGAATTTTAAAACATATACATTGTGACAAAAAAGTACCGGGAATTTGTAAATAAATCGCAAAACATTTAATTAATTATCAATATTTATTTTGTCGCCTTGAAAGTAATTCGCATTAGATGCAGCACACATATGCCAGCATTTTTCTCCTTCCATAATTCCGGCCATTTGTTACGGAGCTGCTCACGCAAATGCTTCAATATGGCTAAATAGTACTCCTTATTGACCGTTTGTCCCTCCGAAATGAATTCTACACTTTATTATTCGTAACGTTTCGGTCTCTGCTGAGACCTTTATCAAACTGATCGACAATTACAAAAGACAATTATTATATAGAAAAGGTTAATTGTTAATTGAGTGTGGGAAGGGTAATTGAGGTTAAATTAGTTATTTAATTAGTATCAGGCAGTTTTCTGGGTACGTACCCACACTCAATTAACAATTGACCAATTAGTGTAATTTTAATTACAAATCCCCTGTATTTTATCACAATGCATTAAGATATGCTAGCAAAATATAAGAAAAATATAAAATTTGATCATTATAGTAGTGGGGGGGGGGGGGGGGGAAATGGGGGAGCATTTAAAGCATGGTTCACTTTTCAAAATTTTGAACCGTTATATCTCAAAATTCAAAACAGGTATTAAGTTGAAATTTTTGTCAAATTGTAGAGCTATATGATTTACAATTTTCATAAAAATTTTAAGATGGAAAGTGTAAACGGAGCGAGTTGGTTGGCCAAATTGTCGAAAATTTTCAGTAATTTTTTTAGTGCTCTGGTAAAAGATATAAAGATAAAATTTTGCACGTACATACTTCTAGTTCATATAAACAAAGAAAAAATATTAATTTGAGCCAAAGACCCCAACCTGCACTAGGTGTTTCACGTGTATTGAAAAAAAAGCACACACAAAAACTCAAAATTTTTGAGTGAAATTTTAAGCTACAAACTTGAATATTTATAAAAAAATGTTTAAAAGTTTAAGATATTAACTAATTGAATACCACCAAAACTTCTACCCCTTCCCATAAAAATTATTTTTTTGACCATTTTTAACAAATCAATTATCACCAAGCCATTAAAAGCTATCAACTTGAAATTTTTGACTAATTTCAATAAATTTTCGACTAATTTCAATAAATAATAATAATAAACAATAAATTAATAGCTACGAAATTGAAACTTTGCACGAACATCTTTCAAAAAATACTTGAGAAAACTGCATCACAAGTTATGCTATTCCCTCACCTCTCCTACCCCTTTCATTCAAATGGTTTTAAGGATATAAAATACACCGAGAATTTCATAGAATTTACTTCGTCTTGCAGATTGTTTGGGAGGTGGTGAGATTATCATAAATGTAATATATTCAAAATTTTAGACTAATGGCTTTTATAGTTTTTGAGCAAATCCGTTTATTGTCAAATTGCGTAATAGTGTCATTTTGTATGGGAGGGGGTAAAAGGGGTGGAGCGATTTGACCGGTTCACGAACTTGTCCTTACTTTTATGTGAAAAATGACGTGTACAAAATTTAAGCTTTCTAGATCAACGCGTTCTCAAGCTAGAGAGGACACTGACTGACGGACAAAAAATGGTGCACTTTTCAAAAATACAAATCCTTATATCTCCAAAAATAACATAGATAGCAAATCAAAAATTTGTCAGATTGTAGAACTACATAATAGTTAATTTTGGTAAAAATTTTAAGTTGGGAGGTGTAAGGGGAGGGAGGTAATAAGCAAAAATATCGAAAACTTTGAGTGATTTTTTTAGGGCTCTGGTGAAAGATACAAAGTTAAAATTTTGCATGTGAATACCTATATTTAATTCACATAGAAAAAAAATAATAACTTGATCCATATTTGTTACAAACCGACCCCCCCGGTCTAACGTGCACAAGGTGTTTCATGTGCATTGAAAAAAACACATAAGCTGAAAATTTTTGAGTGAAATTTTAAGGTTCAAACTTGAAAATTTGCGAAATGTATTTAAAAAAAATCCCTAAATATACGAAATATTAACTGGTCGAAAACCTATAACACTTCTACCCCCTCCCATACAAAATTATTTTTTCGACCATTTTCAAGAAATCAATTATCACCTAACTATTAAAAGCTATCAATTTGAAATTTTGCATAACAACTAACAAAAGTAATTAGAATGAAATTGCGTTAAAAGTTTTAAAATCGCGCTTGACCTTCTACCCCCTCCCATACAAAAGTATGATTTCGACTAATTTCATTAAATCAACTAATAACCAACAAATTAAAAGCTACGAACTTGAAATTTCGTACGAGCACCTTACAGTAAAAATGAAAGAAAATTGCATCACAAGTTTTACGATTCCCTTACCTCCTCTACCCCCTCCCATACAAAATCATTTTTTCGAGCATTTTTAAGAAATCAGTTATCAGCTAACTCTTAAAAGCTATCAATTACAAATTTGGCATAAAAACTTATAAAAATAATTCAAATGAAGTTGCTTTAAAAGTTTTGAAATCGCGCTTGCCCTTCTACCCCCTCCCATACAAAAGTATGATTTCGACTAATTTCATTAAATCAACTAATAACCAACAAACTAAAAGCTACGAACTTGCAATTCTATACAAGCACCTTGCAAGAGACGCGAAATAAAACTGCGTATCAAATTTTACGATTCCCCTATATTCTCTACCCCCTCCCATACAAATGTTCGGTTTCATGAATGTAAAATACACCGAATTTTATGAAAATTCTATGCAACTTCGTCTATGAAACACATTCTATACAGAGAATATTGGACGTGATTCAAGCAATTAATGAAAAAGCTATTAACATCCACCCACCCTTACTATTACCCCTACTCCTCCCCTCATAAAAACCAAACTTACAGAAACGAATGAAATATTGTTAACAGTCCTGCCCAAGAACTCCCTTTCACTTAGCCTTCCCTAACCACTCTAACATGCATATTGACTTTCCACTCATCCGCAACTTGTCCCAAGAATAATAAAGTTTCGCCCGACTTGTTGGCAGTTTATTGTATATCTGATATACATCATGACAATATTTAATCCAAGAAATATCTGCAAGTCTTCATTGGTTAACTTCCGTTCGGGCTTTGACTTTTCGTTAGCTACATATCTTTTACTTTCCTCTCTAATCAAGTCCATCAAGCTTTGCGGAAAAAAGAATTAAAAAAATCATATGCAGTGTCTCCTTCAATGAATATTTTCGCGCTGCCTTCAAACTTTGATACAGCTTCCATGTACTCATTCCCTTTACCGGGTCTCCAATTTTCTGACCTTTCTGGAACCAGTTTGGGTTTTGGGAGGCGCTTTTGTTTTTCTGAAAGTGCTGAAACTACAGCAGCTTTTTCCTTAAGTCTAGTTCTACGTGCATCTGAATTTTCAGTGCTTGAAGTACCTGGCTGAGGATCAGAAGTAACGTCAAATACTATGTCTTCAATATTTTCTGGAGACATCAATTCAATTCATTCAAATTCCTGTTAAGACCCCCTATAGGGGCATAGGACAGAAACAACTCTCTTCCACAAGGCGCGATCCTGAGCATCGGCTTTAAGCTGTTGCCAGGACTTGTTTCTGGAGACATACTTACTCCAAAAAGTGAACTGGATAGCTCCAACTCCTTTAACTCAGCTTCATTATAAAGGTACTGTGTAGAAAAATCAACCTCAACAATTTCCAACTCACGTAGAATATTCTGATCTTCTAAAGTTTTAGGGAAATAATCATAGTCATTGTTATTTGACAGATTTTCACAGTCAGAACCCAATGGAATATCTGATGTAAGAAGGAGCTCTAACTCCTTTCATCCTAAAACAAAATTACAACTATCTAAAGCTAAGGTAAGCTAAAGGTTAATTTTGAAAAATAAAAACATAATAGCATTTCCATTCTTTATGGTAAAGGTTATTTACCTATTTGACACTAGTGTATGGTGGCATCAATTGATGCCAGCCAAGTTTACATGCTATTTTATTAAAAAATATCATTAAACAGCATTTCTTCATTAGAATTTCCTTATATATAATACTCGTAAACTAGCAGGAAAAAATTTTTTTATTTACTATTTTATTTATTTTTAATTTGAAACAAAATCCACAAAATAACAAAATCACAGAACATAACAAAACTTTTACTTTTCATGGATAAATATGAATAACCTTCTTCTTTGGATGTTCTGACATCAGGTGGATGATTTTTCAACTACTGGTGAAACGATGCCACTATGTATCAAGAACGAGAGTTTTATCAGGATTTGATGTTTTAAATAATAAAAACGCATGTGGCATCATATGACGCCGACATGCATGAAGAGGTTAAAAGATCATCTTCGAGACCAAGTTTCTTCACTTTTTGGACGATTTTTGAGGAAGTGGCCTCAATCGGACGGCCCGAGTGTTTATCATCTTCAATTGACTCTCTGTCTTGTCTGAATAAACTATGCCACTTATAAATCATCGTTTTTCTAGGGCAAGAGTCCTCGTAAGCAGATGAAATTTTTTCTGAAATGATTTGTGGCGTTTCGCCTTGCTCGGTACGGGACTTTATTACGAAACTCAATTTTGTCCATAGTTAGCGTTTTTTTTCAATTGACTTGTTGATTTGGTGTTAACTAAAATGTTAGTGATTCGATTTCACAGAATGTATTTATACCTGTATGTGTTAAAATACCTACAGGTAAAAATATTTCCCCCCTCTCTTGTCCATCCACCATTCCGCAAAATTTTTGACCTCCACTCGTATGTACAATTTATGTTCATTTGACATCGCCCCGCGGACCGCAATGTTACTCCTTATGTTGGCCACCCTTGTTCTAGAGCTATTATATGCGCTACTTGTGAATATACATAGTTTTAGTAACGTTACTCGCGGATGCAAAGTTTTCGAGAAATATCGATTTAAAAATGGTTTGCTCTGAATGGTAGTCGCGAGAGGCGTGCTCCAGAAGTATGCAATCCAAATTTACTATACGACCTATCCAACTAGCTTGCTTGCGATCGGGATAGTGAGCTGATGTCTCGATGTCATTAAAATCTAACAAAAACAACGAATTTTTTGGCTCTAAATCTAAACTATAAGACCGGAACTAATAATACATTTTTAAATTTATAAACAAATCGTGATGAATATAATTTCATACGTTACAATTCAAAACTCATTCAAGCTTATTCGAAAAAAGTGCGTGGGCGATGGATTTGTTATACACAATACTTCTTAGTTAACTTACAACATTGTAACAAAACAAAAATGTTTTCCTAACGTCCATGAGGAAAAAACTATAACTATACCTACATCGTCCCAAACAAAACTTGGCGTCGTTGAAGAAAATATGTAAGCTGTGCCATAAGAATGATTGAAGAAGTTAATTAGTATTTGTATGGCGTACGTTATATTATTCTTCGAATGACGACCATGTGAACTTTATGGTTTATAGACAAAGGCCGGTACGAAATGACGTGGAGTCTCTCTCTGTTCGAAAAAGTGTAGTTGAGTGTGGAGTCGAGTGGATACGGTACGACGTTCCAAGGTATTACTCGCTGCCATTGTGATTTTTTTCCCTGTGCTTAGCTATTCAAGTCTCATTTCTTCGTTCATTGTTGGTGCCATAAGTCTGTCGGTTTTCCTGTAAAATTTGAAAATAAATACATATTTCGAAATTCGCTATTGCATTGATATTTTGAATTTAAGATGGAGGGATAAATGATCTTAATATTGAATGAGACAGTAAATTTATTGAGAATATGCAAACGCGATTAGATGAATGGAGTAGTTTTGAAATGTTGTCAGTTACTGAATATTTGTAGTAGAATTGATTTGAATTTATTACTCTTATTTTTATTTTTAATGGCAATATGAAACGTAACGAAGCTCAAGGGACCAGCAAGATTTCTTTTTACAGAATGAATTGTGTTACAGATAATTTCAGCCTTTATGTGCAATGCACAAAATGCAGTCATGGAGGGAGGGAATAAGATTGGAAAGGCAGGGGAGGGGGAATGAGAACGACCGTAATGTGTGTTGAAGCTGATATATTTTTCAGTAGTACTGGCTGCTACTGACAAATATTTACAGATGTTATGGGGGACTGAATGACAAAACGCGAACAGAAACCATCTTCAGATTATATACACCTTCCAGAAGTGGAACTGTTTCACTTTTACATCGTTTCATCATTTCATTTCGAATATTTTTTCATTGCCAGTAACAACTGAAAAATTCGTGCCTAAAAAATCCTTCTGCCTGGAGTGGGAATCGAACTCACTACCTATTGACTGCGAAGCAAACACGCTGTCCACCATGCCCAGAGTGCCTCAAGATTGGTTAGCAATAAATACTGTTCGTTACAGACGGTGGCATAAAAATACGCAAAAGGGTAGATCTACAAGCAATATCTTTTAAGTATTGGAATTCAAGAACAGTTAAAAAGTGAAATAATTTTTATTTTTCAAACTATTACTCAATTAAAAATGTTGACTTATAAGTAATGCATTTTCTTTTTCAATAGCACTACAGTCTAAATCGGTCTTTCGCCTCCTGACCTACTCGTTGAGGTGACCAAGATGACCGGGATTTGAACTACCGACCTTCGCATTGTAGCCCAATTTGCTACCCACGAGGCTACATCCCAACTATAAAATCGATAATACAGTTCAAATTCATCTTTTCGAAATTCATACTCTAGATGAAATCTAAGAGTATTAAAGTTTGCCACAAGTTTGAAACGCTAAGAAATAAGGCTTGGAGAAAAAATTGAATGATACAGGAGTTCATATTATCATTCAAAAATCTCAAGACCGGATGTCCATTCGTCCGTCCGTGTACTCTCTTGTTCGAGAATGCATTGAGCTAGAAAGATAAAATTTGCATTTGACAAAAAAGTAAGGACAAGTTCTTCAACGGGCCATATAGCGCCACCCCTTCTACCTCTCCCATACGAAATTATATCTTTTCAGAAATTAAAAGAAATCAGATTTTCTTACAAAATTTAAGAGATAATAGTTTGAAATTTACAGCATATTATTTTTATGATAATTACAATATACGGTATAATAATTATTTGTAGTCCTCCCACTCCTTCTACCACCTCATTCAATCAAATAAAATTATCAAGCAGAGACTGTGCACTAAAGATTTAATTAGTGTTGTAAGTAAGGACGAAAAAAATCAAATAATTAGTTTTTCTCCTTCTCATACAATATGACACAATTTCAAAACTTTACTTAAAGTCGATTTTCTCGAAAAGTAGAAATGCTATTAAAACGTAATTTAACATGTCAATTACCTTACGATTTTAGTTATTTCTGAAAAAATCGCAAAAACTCCAGTCATCTACCACCTCCCATACAACTGAATTTCACTAAATCCCGTACTCCAATTTTCTTGGTACCTATTAAAATCTTGAAAGAGCTAATTCGTATAGAACATTTTGTTCGCGGCTTTAGCATGTTGTGAAAAATGTCGCCCCTTCCACCACTCATCATGCTAAATTTTTTACGAACATTTCTATTTCACCTAGAATATTCCATAATTGAGCTCTATGTAGTCCTCTTATGTGTAAAAAGAAATATCAAGGAGCGATATAGAATATAGCGTTCTAAAGAGCAACCAAATACATTATCGGCATAAGGAGAAACATGCTCAAATCTTCGCAAACTATAGATATAACGAACAGTAGAGTTGACCGCTACATTTAGTTGATTCCTGCATATAGAATCAGCTCTACATAAAATTTCATGACCATTTATCAAAATTGATATAACTAAAGTGTTTACTAGGATAAGTTTGACATCTACTGGTACATACGGACGTGTGCTAAATAATGTTCGAAGAATCTCATAAACTTTTCCTAAATTGGATAAAATATGATCGCCTCACGTTAGGGTGCTATTAAAAAAAACTCCAAAATTCTTTATTTTTACCACATATTCGATAACAGAGTTGTCGAGGATAACAGCAGGGAAATACGACAAATCAACCCGCGTTTTGTATATTACGATACTCTTGGTCTTAGATGAGTTGAGTTGTAGAGAGCTCATTTGTGCCCGATTACTATTACGAGTCAAATCTTCGTTTAAACGACTGGTTGCATCTTCCACCAACCCGAACGGATAACTAAGCTGTAGTTGCGCATCGTCAGCGTACATATTGATATCGCAGTGTTTTATGAAGAACGGAAGATCATTAATATAAATAGCGAAAAACAAAGGACCAACAATACTTCCTTGCAGTATACCACATTTTGTTTGCAAAAAAGGTGAAAATTGCTAATTGACTGATCCGGCTTGTAGGCGACTAGTAAGGTATGATTTAATCAAAGCGGTTGAAGAAGTAGAAAACTGATAATAGCTTAGAAGATTGTAAGTACGGATATTGTGATCAACTTTATCAAACGCTTTGGAGAAATCCAACAAAGTAAGCGTGGTCACACGATCGTTGTCCACTCTGATATTGTCAGTGACATTAAGTAGTGCAGTGATACAACTATGGTGGGACTTGATTGTAAATCCGATAGTAGATTATATTCGCCGAAGTAGTATGCAATTTATAAGTTATTCAAAAACTTTAGAAATATAAGGCAAGATGGTAATCGGCCTGTACTCTTGTTGAGCTGAATTAAGAGGTTTCTTAGGAACAGGAATAATTTTATATTTTTTCCATGCATCAGGAAACAGTTGTAATCTCATCTCCTTGTGACATGTCATCCTCATCTCATCCTTGTTTCCGAATTATCACAATTAATGCTGGTGCAACCTCTCATAAAAGTGGCATCATGAGGATACTAAAGGGTGGTCCAACCATAATTCACGATGTTAATTGTGAGTCACACCTTAACGTCAAGTTTTTCGCCCAACTTAATTTGACATTTCTTTGTTTCAGTGTTTGACAAATTCAACCATAGAGAGGTACACAATTGAGCAGCGCGTTAAGGTTGTTGAAGCCTTTTACGAAAATGGGCGTTCAAATCAAAATGCATTTCGTGCACCTTGTGATTTTTTTGGTCAACATAATCGACCAAATGTGTCCACAATCGGGAGAATTGTGCGCAAATTTCAGCAAACCGAGTCTGTAGGAAATGTGAACATCTCACATCTCACGAATATCACTGATGCGAATTTTGAATAAAGATTTGATTTTACGCGCTTACAAGGTTCAATTGACTCAATAGCTGAAGCCTACTGACCATTTCAAGCGTCGGCAATACGCCGAATGTTTGGTTGAACAGACAGAAGTGAATGAGGACTTTACAAAGAAAATCATCTTCAGCGACGAGGCGCACTTTCACCTAAGTGGATTCGTTAACAAGCAGAATTGCCGCATTTGGGCAAATAAAAATCCACGAGTGATTGTTGAAAAGCCGATGCATCCACAAAGAGTGACTGTTTGGTGCGGTTTATGGGCTGGCGGCGTCATCGGGCCGTACTTCTTCGAAAATGAGGACGGCCAAGCAGTTACCGTGAATGGTGTTCGCTATCGCGAGATGATAACGGACTTCTTGGCCAGAAATTGAGGATATGGACCTAGACGATATGTGGTTCCAACAAGATGGTGCCACTTGCCACACAGCCAACGAAACAATGGCTCTTTTGCGCGAGAAATTCAATGGCCTTGTTATCTCACGTTGTGGCAATGTTAATTGGCCGCCACGATCATGTGATTTGACACCGTTGGACTTCTTTCTCTGAGGATATTTAAAAGAAAAAGTGAACGTCAATAAGCCAAAAATAATTCAACAGCTAAAGGATGAGATAATTCAGCACATTAACGACATTGAACCTCAATTATGTCTCAAAGTCATTGAAAATATGGACCATCGGATAGAAGTATGCCACCGTAGCCGTGGCGAGCATTTGGGCGATATTTTGTTTCACACATAATTGTCATAGATTCTTCTATCATAATAAAAAATATTAAGATAATTCTCTGAAAACTTTTTGTTTTATTTACAATAACATCGTGCGTTTTGGTTGGACCACCCTTTATCTCCGGTTTATACTCACGTGAAATTTATCGGAACCTCGACGCCTGTTGTAGAGGCCCTTCTTCGATTGATATTTCGTAGTTTGGATACCTTCCAAAAATTGAAACAGCTGATGACTGAGACACATTTTACAGGTATATTGTGTGCATGTGGGCATATAGATTGTACGTAATTTAGTAAGATTATTTCGAGAAGTTCTTTCCCTACTCTGTCATCTTTGTACTCCGGGCTGAAGTATCGAACTTGTATGCCACCCAAAAGCTTAATGGATAGTAGCTTGTCAAATTTCGAGTGCGCTAATCAATTGTGGAGAGAAAAGAGGATCTTTCTTTTGATTCTGGTTAATTCTTCTTCTTAAAAATGTCATATTGCCCAACACTAACACTGCAATTCTATCTTTGGATATCTTCCTACCATTTCCAAGTTTTGTCGGAAGTTATTGTTATTTACAGAAAATCCTATTTACATTAAATTATTATCTTATTATTGGTCAATCTATAGCAATACAATAGTCTTTAAAGGCAGTTTATATAGCTGCTGCTTCGCCAACAATTTTCCCGCTCGATCCAATCTTCGCTGCAAGCAAAGTCATCCTATGCATACCTGACGAAATCTACTGCTTTCTTTTTTAAAAAACTTAATATTATCTAAGCGCTGGTGATTGAACCATTTTAATAGTATTTTATCGATATTTTCGTGCACTGATTTCCGTTTTGTTTTCAATTTTACGCTTATTTCTTCGAATGCACTAAGGAATTTTAGAGTATTTTACCTCCTCGACGTTGCATTTTTTTTTGCCAAATCCCTCTGTGAAAGACCTGGATTCGCCTTTGCCTTCGCCTTCCGAACTACTACTACCTGCTTCACTATTTTCTTCCAGTTCTTGGGGCTCGATCAATATTTAGTTAAATGCGATTTGTTTATTTTATTGAAAATCAAAAATGTAAAGGGTAACAAATGAATATAAATTTATTGTAATTTGATTTCAAATAACAGTAGGCAATGCAATTAAAATTGGTGCACTTTGATCGGGTCCATCCCTTAGTATTGTAATTATAAAACACTGGCAGTAGCTGTGATTATTAAACTGACTGTGTCTGACCGAATTTAAACTCACGACACACCCATTTTAGAACAATAACCTACTTAATCTGCAACCAGGATCAAGGGTTCCGCCTGTAGAATTTTGCTACCTGATGCTGAAGTAATTTCAATTTCAAACATCTAAAACAATATGGACGTTAAATTCCCGAAAAATGAATTGATAAAATGTTATGCATTACGTGAGTGGGTAGTTCGCTCAAGGTGGAGCACACTAAATTCGGGATTTCACTGTAGAGATGGAAATAAATATTATTTTGGTGAACTGGTTTACTAGTTCTAGTGAACTAAAAATAATTGTTTTTAGGATATTAATTTAAGCACGTCTTTTCTCAGTCAGAGCACGCACAGAAGTGACGTGCCTATTTTTTTGCAATAGATCTTAATCTCTTTTACAAGAGTTCACAATTTCTCAGTTCGATCTTTGACCATTGACGGACGGACGGCCAGCGATCATTATGTTCCAGATCGGTAATCTGACACTTTGATCGACCTCGATCAAAACAGGCCGAAGGCCGTATTTAAAACACTGGCAGAGCACAAACAAAACTATTCGTCTGGTTACAGATATTCAAAGTACACAAATTTTTAAAACATATAAATTGGCTTCAAGCTCCTAAGATTACTTAAACACTGCGACAAAAGTTGCCTCTAAAAACGGTTACAATTACACTTATTCCTTCCTCAACTTTCGCATGTGTCGTGCTTCAATGAAACCACTATATAATAATTGTGTCAACTGACAATTTTCAATATCCAGTAAGCCATAACGAGCGTGTGTTAACACTGTATAAATAATATATGCCCCCTTGGAGTTGGTTACTAACTTCTTATTGATCCCGACAAAAGTGTTCTTTTTCAATTGCACTTCAGCCCAAATCGCGCTTTGGCCTCCTGCCCTTCAGGTTCCTTAACATTTATTTGTTATTATGAAAGGGCCCTTGGCCGTTCGCACAACCCTCTATCCACAAATTTTCAAGTTCACAGATTGAATTCACCCATGTAGGCAGTGTGGCAGAATTATACGTCGACCGGTATTTGAACTCCCGACCTTCGCATTTTATACACGCTACCCAATTTCTTTTCCACCTTATACCAGAACTTTACAATAATTAATCAAAGGCATCTTTTCTCAGTCATAGGACGCACAGAAGTGACGAGTTATTTACTATAGTTCGCAATCTCTTCTATAATAATTCACAATCTTTAAGTTCGACCTTTTCCCTCCCACGGATAGATGGCGAGCGACCGAAATGCTTGCAGTTCATTATTTTAGTGTGTTTAGTTCATTTAGTTCACTCATTCCAGGGCAGTTTGTAGCGCGTTAAGCTGTTCATAAATATAACTACATACGTGATGGTATCAAACAATTAATTGAATAAAAAAAAAATCATACAAATTAAATAAAAAAAAAAAGAAGTATTTTCTCTAGATTCAAATAAACTCATAGTTCGTTCGTGAACTATACGCATTCATTTGAACAAAAAGACGCCAGTCTGATTAATTCGATTCACTAACAATTTAATTCAATTCAAGCGTGTTGTAATTCGCTATTGAACTGAACGCCCAAATCACTCCGCGAGATAAGTTGTTAACGGTACATTCCGGTTAGTTCGTTTTTCAATTCAACGTATGAACCTTTAAACAAGATATAGGTCCTTCTCAACGAGTATGATCCGCGATAACACATTGGATTTCAGTTGCTGTAGTATCAGACCTCATTCGCAATGTGTTGTTAAAACATTGAACAACACGAATGTGTTGTGGTGCGGCTTTCTGTCATTCCTGCTTTTTGCAGTTAGTATTTGCATATTAGCACGAAATTATTAAATGTTAATTTTCCAGCATTGTAATTACATAATCGATAAATATATTTATAAAATGAACTCTGATTTTGTGAATGTGTAGAACGATGGGAGTTTGGTGGCATTTGAATTATCAACTGAATACCCAAATTGCTGTGATTTAGATTCAGTCAGCTCACTACCAGGTGATTTCGAATTAAGGCGGACTTGCAATCATGTTGATTATTTTATTTTGGTATTTTGAAAGTGAAAAACTTGGTGATGCTGTCGAAAATTCGAAATTATTTTAAAAAAAATCTTATGTTTGGAGAGAAAAGTAGTTTATGGCAATGTAACATAGTTGCTTAGTAAAACTGGTTAAAATGTAATTTAGTTTTCAACATTACTTTTACAAATTTCTATTATTGCAGAATGAATGTTAATATTGCAGAAATGCTAAGACAAATTTTGCTTTGTTTACACAGTGAATTTTTTTTTTATTATATTCAAGTAAAAGTTGATATGTTCTTGGACTTTAAAATATGTAGCTAATAAACTTATCCAAATTAAATTTATGGTCCGCCCTGACTACAAGCATTAGCAAGGATGTAGCCTAGTGGGTATCGTGTTGGTATTGTAATGTGAAGGTCGTGAGTTCAAATCCCGGTCGACGCAATATATAATTCCAGCACATTGCCGGCTTCGATATACCTTGGTCACCTCAATCTACGAAAATGAAAAATTCGTAGATAGAGGGTTGTGCGAAGGGCTAACAACTAACTTCCTCAATAAGTAATGAAAAATGTTAAGGAGCCTGAATGTCAGGAGGCCAAGGTCCGATTTAGGTTGTAGTGCCATTGTAGAAGAACCAGCATTAAAAAAAAATTTGAGGGCTATTTAATAGTTTCTAGCTCTGTTCATTGCACCAATTTCCAGTTAAAAATTACTATATCTCCAATGATATGCTTAGTTGTTAGTCACGGTCTCTTAAATGTGAGATTATTACGTTTAGTTCAAATTAGTGACTAGTTCAAATGAACTAGTTCGTTCGTGAACTATACATCTATTAAATTTTTTTGTTTTATTTTCAGATTGAAAAACGTAAAATTCAGATTTACATTACCTACTTTCAATCTGATTAAGATATGTCGTAGATCTAATAAAATAATTAGATAATTTTATAACTCATCTAAAATTATTAAAATTACTTAACTAGAAAATAGTTTCGAAAAATCATATTATTCTAGAGAAAAGTATAATTCCCATATGTTCTGTTCGCTATCTCATAAATTTAGTGAAATCAACCGTAGTGCCACCGGAATTTCTCCATTTTTTCCAAACACGTAAAAAATTCGCATCTTCTCTCAGATGGTCATCTTTAATGCTCGGACATGTCAGGTCAAAGGAAACTGTAACAAAATCTGACATATAGAAAGAAAACATCTGTTGCTTTACTTTTTTTTCTATACTCTTGATAAAATCTGTGCAAGTTTAATCCCAAATTTTTAACGTTTAATTTTTTATTTCTTAATCCAGTTATGTGGCCGATTTAATGTTGCTACTTTTTTAGTATTATGCATTTCTTTGAAAAAAAAACCGAAAATCTTCTGTCATTTATTTTAGGCTTAAATTGCTCGTAGCTTGTTAATTTTTACGAGTAACCATTATTTGATCATAATTATTGTTGCATTCGGCCTTTTTATTTTTATCTTTAGTGATATTCGGATTAAGTTTTCGTTTTTCGTTTTTTACGCTATTTTCTTTTCAAGCCGACTCGAACTTATTAAAGTGAGGGTGATATTGATCTTAATCCGACATCTTTCTTTGATGTTGTTTTTGTTATTTTTATCGTAACGATCAGTTCGCAGCTTTTAATTGGCCAAATCGCTAAGTATCGAATATCGATTCACCTGCTGTGTTTTGTGGTAGTTAATTGAAGTTAAATTCGATTTGGTCTTCCGCTCTTCGAGCCAAGTTGTAAGACAGTTAATTTGTGTAATTATTGCAGCTTGATGATGTCTAAAATTTAAGTTTAACGGCGTGTCCAACTGATTGTTAACTAACTGTTTGAAAATTTAATGCAAATAATGTTTCGGTATAATCGTATGTTTTTCATAATAATGTTAAGGCTTAAGTTTATAATTTTACCGGTATGATCGGAAATTGTATGTTTATCAAAAATAATATATTTCTTAGTTATTGAGATGTAGAATTTTGATGAGTTTCTTAGCTAACTTTAAACTAGAACTCAGTCATAATAATGAAAAAAAAAATAATAATAATAATTAAAGTCCATGCTCAATTCACCACCACTTCCAAGTAAATTTGAACAACGAAAATGGTTAAGTGGCACTTAAAAAGGTTATTTTGAAGTAGTCCTCCACATAGGGCTAATCATATATGGTAATATTGAAAACTTTGTCGTCTATTGAAGAGGGTGATGATGTCTTAAAACATTGACTTTAACTATTGTCCACTTCTTCAAAAGTTCTGACAGACAATTTGACAATTTTCTTTTTAAGTTGGACCTTTAATATTTAGGGCTTCAGGAGAAAGTTAATTGGCTGTGTGGTCAAACTTCCTGTCAAGAGAACTTCTGTACTTTATTTTAGAGCCAAGTATTATTTTCTTATGTCAATTTATAATATACCGGAAAGAATCAATTGGAATAATTTAAATCAGTCTTACACTTACATACGTGTGGGACTAGCTAGAAAATATTATAATTACGCAAGCATGAGGAACACATTTTTATGTATTTTTGAGCAATGCTTAAGATAAACACAAGCGTTTTCAAGAAAACTTATTATTTAAGTATTTTTTTCTTCAAAATGTTGGTAATCCTGTAAAATTTTAGAAGTGGTTTTGTTTTAATGGTAGTTAACGAAACGTGAATTGCATCAGATTTTTCGTAATAAAAAAAAACTTTTCCGTGAATTTAATGAAAAGCTTTTATAATTGCTTTTTATTCCAGTTTTTATGAAAATTCTCTCAAACCAACTTGTCATCTACAGTACATAATATTCCTCACAGGCACCGAGTGTAGATAAAGGCAATTTTGTGAACTTTTATTTCTTATTAAAAAGAACTTATTTTACGATTTTTGTCCGCGCGTAATTAACTTTGCGATAATTTCAGTAGAGAAAATGGTGTAGCCTAGAGGTTAACATGGTGGTCTGTAATACGAAGGTCGGGAGTTCAAATCATGGTCGACGCACATATAACTTCAAGACACTACTTGCGTAGTGTGCCAGGTTAATCTGAAATTGGTTGAAAGAGGATTGTACGAAGGGCCTAATAACCATTTCACAATAATAGAAATGTTAAGGGATCTGAAGGTCAGGAGACCAAAGCCCAATTCGAGCTGCCGTGCCATGAAGCAGAAGAAAAGAAAAAGGAAATCGTACCTATTGAAGGGATTATTTACTTCGGAATTGTGACAAATAGCGTGATATATGTCTTAATATTTCTAAATTAAAAATTATGTCTGTGGTAATTTTCAGTAGATTAGTAGATTAGTGTTTTTGTACAGAGAGGACTCTTAAAGCTTATCAGGATGAATTCTGTAAAGGATCGTGTTATGCAGACCATGCAAAAATCCAACAGAAAATATTGGAACAGTGCGTTAAAACAGATTCGACACATGATTATGATTATGTGAAACGCTTTGCGTAGAAGAGATATTCCAGATAAAGCCATAATTATAATTAAAGAATAAGATTTTAAGGAGAAAGTGGTAGTGAATCGGTCACACTTTGGCAAAATAAGGTGACATATTATTAAAAATGAGACGATTCTCATAACGGTTCGATTGACAATGTAAATTTTTATGCTAAATAAAATCTGAGATTATTATAAGTTTGTTATCCAGAAATAAGGCTCGGAGAAAAAAAAATGAATGACACAGAAGTTTTAACATTATCACTCAATCTCGTTGATTTAGGAATTCCAAATTTTATACACTTGATTTTTGATACAATAGTAAGGTGAACTTCGTGATCGGACCAAATCGCTCTACCCTCTTCCCCCCCCCCTACCATGGAAAATTACTCATTTTCAATAATTTACAATAACCAATTTACTGACTATTTATTTTAAGGACGATGCTAAAGCCTTATGCGAAAAATTTAATGAATTTAATGTCTCAACTGGCAAAAAGCTTGCACATAACATAGTAAAGCAATATATTGGTAAGCTATTAGCTCATGTTTATACTCTAGATGAAATCTGAGAGTAGATTGTGTTTGCCTTACCGTTTGTAACGCTAAGAAATAACGCTCGCACAGAGCCGCCAAGGGTACAGAAATATTTGTTGTCGCTCAAAAACCTCAATTCCGAGTGACCGTCTGTCTGTCTGTCTGTCTGTCCGTCTGTCCGTTTGTGCGTCTGTCTACAGCATAACTCTCGAGTGCTAAACATTTTTGTGTGTCATTTTTAGCAAAAAAGTAACCTTAAGTTTGTGAATGGGCTACATCCCCCCACTCCTTCTACCCCCTCCCATACAAATTTCATGAAATTTCGAAATATTAAGAAATTGATTTTTCTTAGAAACTATTGAAGCTATAGACTTGAAATATAGACCAAAGTATTACGATGTAGATGTCATTAATATCACGGAATATTGACCCGATCCCCTTACTCCTTCTACCCCCTCCCATACAAACGGACAATTTTGAAAAACACATATTTTCGATTTTCATTGAAACTAGCAAAGCTGAAAAAACGAAATTTTGTCAGGATTAATTTTACTATAATTACAATTTATTTTAAAAATAATTATCAACTTCACCTAACTCCTTCTACCCCCTCCCATACAAATTTCACGAAATTTTGAAATTTAAATTAAATTATTTTTCTTCGAAACTACTAAAGCTATCAGCTTGATATTTTGTACAAAGCATACAAATAGAAATATTAATAATACCAAAAAAACAAATTGTTTTGATCCGTACACTCCTTCTACTCCCTCCCATACAAATGCATAATTTTTGTCAAATGCATTTTATCGATTTCCATTCAAACTAGAAAAAGTACAAACTTCAAATTTTGCCAGAATTTGTTTCTTAATAAATAAAATAAGTACTAGAAAAAACTATCAGCCCTGCTTCACTCCTTCTACCCCCTTCCATACAAATATCTACATTATAAATTTAAGAAAAGCATTTTTCCTTCGAATATATGAGAGCTATCGACTTTGAAATTGAATCAAAGCATGGTGATAAGGGTGATGATAAGCAGTTTCTTCTTCACCGCTTCCGGGCTATTAACAATTTATAAGACCTATATTAGACAACATCTTGAATTTAATTCCCACCTGTGGGCGTGAGCTGCAAAAACTTCTCTCTCCTATCTGGATAGTATCCAGTCTCGGACCATTAAAATTATAGGGGATTCTGACATCACTTCATCGCTCGATTCACTCGAGCATAGACGAACTATAAGCTCCCTAACTCTTTTGTATCGCTACTACAATGGAGATTGCTCGGACGAAATCTTTAATCTCATGCCCCCATGCATGCCCTTACCCCGTAATACTAGAGCTGCTTCGCGCGCTCATAAGTATTCTCTCAACCCCACCTTCGGTCGCACTGTCAAATTTCGTGATTCGTTTTTAAACCGGACTGTTCGAATATGGAACTCACTGCCCATCTCGGTTTTCCCGCACGACTACAACATTCAACAAATCAAAAGAAATATTCATAGCCACTTCCGACTCTATCCCCTAAATTCCCAAAAACCAATATCCTTCCCTCCTCACCGGAGCTGTGCTTCAGTACAAAAGGGCAACCCCTCTAGTTCCGGTGCCACATAAAAAAAAAAAAAAGTTTCAAAATCATCTAAAACGTTCCACTTCCTCTGCCACCTCCCATACAAATGTTCCAATTTCAGGAAAACTATTACCAATTTCATTAAAAATAACAAAAACTAAAAACTTTATATTCAGCAATAAAGATTTTGCCTGCCATGTTCGGTGTCATATAAGAAAAATACAAACCTCCCCCTCTAATTCTACCACCTCCCATGCAAAAGTCTCTATTCACTATTCAAAAGAATTTGAGATGACATATTATCCGGTATATAAAAGTCATTTCCATCTCATCTAGAGTATCATATGATTGGGCTTTAAGCCCAATCATAATTCTGTTATGTTTTCAACCTATGTTTGACAAATGGATGTTTTCCTGATAGTTTGAAACAATCTCTAGTAATTCCTATATATAAATCTGGTGCAAAAAATATTATGTCTAATTACAGGCCTCTTACCAGTAATCTCAAAAATACTGGAAAAATTTATCAAAACACGATTGATAAATTCCACTGAGAAGCATAATATATTTGCAAAAAATCAATATGGTTTTCGTACTAACTTCAGTACAAATGATGCAATCTATAAACTATCGGAAACAATGTATAAATATCTTGAGGAAAGTCGGAAGACTATTGCAGTATTTTTAGATCTAGAGAAAGCTTTTGATACCGTGCATAATTCTACGCTCTTATATAAATTAGAATTGATGGGTCTTCGAGGAAAGCCCTTAGATCTCATACGTAGCTCTCTATCTAACCGAAAGCAAAGGGTTAAAATAGAAGGTACAGTCAGTTCTGCGAAAATCATTGAATTCGGTGTTCCTCAGGGTAGTGTTCTAGGCCCACTTTTATTCATGTTGTACATTAATGATATGTTCAACATTAATGATCCTGTTGATGAACTGATCGCTTTTACAGACGATACTGTAATGTGTGTGAGTGACTTCACATGGAACGAAGCCTATCAAAAAGCATCGGCTGCAGTTACTAAACTGAAAAGGGCTTGATGCAAATAGGTTGACAGTAAATATTGATAACTCACAATATATGCATTTTAGTGCACACAGAAAAGGAGTTCCATCAACTAATTTGAAGCTCACAATTCACTCCTATGATTGCGATTTGCACAACATCTGTTCCTGCAGTTCACAATTTCAAGTGGCCACATCTATAAAATACCTAGGAATAATTATAGACAGTAATCTGACATGGATAAATCAGGCAAATTCTGTTTCTCAAAAACTTCGAAATATTCTTGCTAGTATCCGTCAGTTAAAGAATATTATGGAGATTGGGACACCGAAATCAATATACCATGCTCTATTTGAAAGTGTTCTTCATATGGTATTTTGGCATGGGGTGGTGCGTGTAAAAATATCTTATCAGTATTGTCCAAAAAGCAGCTATTAAACAAATTCTTCGGAAGCCTACTAGATATCCGTCGCACCAAGCATTCTCAGAACTAAAAGTTATAGATCTGAATAGGCTATACAAAAAGGTAGTTCTTCTCCATGCACACAAAACACAAGCTTTTTCACTCTGCGATCATGGTCCGACCTACAACACAAGATTTCGTAAAGATTTAAAGAAACTAAATGCAAAGTGTAAACTGACAAAGACACACCAACATGCATCGTTTTTACTAACAAAGTACTGTAATGAACTTCCACTTGACATAAAATCTAGTATAAATAGTTCATTTTTAAAGTAAAATTAGAAAACTGGCTTCTCGCTTGAAATTCTCTAAGCTAAACTAATTAATATCATATAAATTTGCGCTCAAAAATGAAAGACAAACAGTGGTAAATTAACAAGTTGATCAGTATTCTTAGTTGTTAATTTAATTTGCATAATAAACATATTTTTTTCGTTTTCTATTTTTCATACTATTCATTTTAACTTACTTATTTTAATTATTACTTTTTTTTAAATTATTTTCTCACTTATTATTTTTTACTCACTCTACTTTAAGTTAAGTCGAAACAAAACGTTTAGCACAAGCCTGCTTTTAAAGCGTTAATAAATATGTACGAAACAATGTATTTAGTATTATACAGGGTGTTTGGTACTCCGTGCATAACCTTGTAAGGGGTTATTCCTGGATATATTTTGAGCAAAAAATTGTTCTACGGAGATGGTCAATTTTCAATATCCACGGAGATACAGGGTGATCAAGAAAAGTCCTTCGGACCTGTACCCTCACTCACTCAAAACGCTATATCTTGAAAACTAATAATCACAATTCAGAGTGTTATAGCTTGTTTTTTAGGGAATCAAATTACCTTTCATTTGCTGTAATAGTCCACATTGTAACTGTATCCAATTCTGAGATATTTGCTCCAGAACACAAATTTTTGACAGCTTGACCGTCAAAATTCTAAGATCAATGTAGTTTTTCTCTACAAAACGCATTATAAAAATGCCATTTTAATGTTATTTTTTTATGTGCCATATTATTGCCTACAAAAGATGCATACACATGCATTGCATAAGTTTTATAGTTTAGAAGAAATTATCATTCCAATAATGTAGCACTTTTGTCAAAAAAGCAAGAATAGGTTGATCAACACTCTCCGCTTGAACTAAAAGAACTTAAGAATGGTTTTATGGTTTATTTCAAATTTCCTTAATCACAATAAATGTTCAAAATGGCTCCCTTCATTTTGAATGCACGCTAAAGCTCGTTTTGCCAGTGTTCTCTTTGTGTTCATACTCCTCAACTGCTGCCTTACTTCTGTTGCTGCCGCATCGATTCTGGTGTTTAGATCCTGCAACGTTACTACTTCCGTTGCGTAGACAAGGTCCTTCATCCGTCCCCATACAAAGAAATCCATAATAGTTAAATCAAGAGATCTTGCAGGCCAGTGTATCGGTCCATTTCTACCGATCCAGCGATTGCTATAATTGGAATTTAACCAATCTCTGATTTGTCGGCCGTAATGAGCTGGAGTACCATCGTGTTGGTAAAACATGGAAGCCAATCGTTGCAGTGGCACATCATCCAATAACTCCAGTAGATCATTTGTCAAAAACTGCAAGTAATTGGAACTATTTAGGGTAGGCGGATGCCTAATAGGACCAATAAAATCGTTTCCAATCACACCTGGCCATAAATTGACACTGAATCTGTGCTGAAATGATGCCTCTCTTCTTGTATGTGGATTGCTCTCAGCCCATGTGTGTAAGTTGTGGAAGTTTGTGATACCGTCCCTGGTGAATTGGGACTCATCAGTCCAAAGAATTTTGTTCATAAAATTCTCGTCACTTAGTTGTCGTTCAAGGAGCCAATTGCAAAACTCCATCCTTTTGGGCAAATCAATGGGTACCAGCTCCTGCACTGGTAGGAATGCAACCGCTCTGCTTTGAGGACACTCCAAACTTTCCACGTAGAGACGTTTAACTGCAATGCCAAGCGTCGGACAGCGTCGTTGTGTTGAAACTCATTTTAATTTAATTCATTTCCTCGATAATTTAAATACTACTTAAAGGACATTCATCGATAATTTAAATAGTAATTAAAGGACACAAAGAATATTTCAGTTTAACAACATTTCAGGTAGTTTTTTTAGAACGAGGGTTGGTTTATGGCATATTTTATTTTTAAGCCATATGTATTTTCGCTTATTACCTGGAAAACGGGAAAACCTAAGTCATAAGTATGTATGCATCTTTTGTAGGCAATAATATGGCACATAAAACAACAACATTAAAATGACATTTTTATAATGCGTTTTTTTGAGAAAAACTACATTGATCACAGAATTTTGAGGGTCAAAGTATCAAAAATTTGTGGTCTGAAGCAAATAACTCAGGACTGGGTACAGGCACAATACGGACTATTACACCAAATGAAAGGTAATTTGATTCCCTAAAAAACAAGCTATAACACTTTGAAATGCGATTATTAGTTTTCAAGATATAGCGTTTTAAGTGAGTGAGGGTACAGGTCCGAAGGACTTTTCTTGATCACCCTGTATCTCCGTGGATATTGAAAATTGACCATTTCAATAGAACAATTTTTTGCTCAAAATATATCCAGGAATAACCCCTTACAAGGTTATGCACGGAGTACCAAACACCCTGTATAAAAGACAAATAAATTATTATTATTATTACTGAAAAAATCACTAAAATCCCCCACTGCTTTTGCAATCTACCAAATAAACTGCAGTATTTCACTAAATCTAATATACTTTTCTTCTCAGTACCTTTAAAGTTTTTGAATCTTAAATTCTGTATAAGTCATTTTTGCAGCTACTCAGCCATGATGTGAGAAAAGTTAGTTCAATGCTATCACCCATTCTACCACTCCCCATACAAATTGTTTAAGATCACAATAATTTCTATTTCATCTAGAGCAGTGGTAGGAGTGGTTAGGGAAGAGTAAGTGAAAGGTGGTTCTTGGGCAGGGCTGTTGTCAATTTAATACTTAATTGTGGATTAATGGCTGAATGAATAAATATTTCATTTATTTTTTGGATTTTTTTTTAAAAATGCATTTCTCAAATTTTCAAGTTTCTATCTTAAAGTTTTTGTGTTTTTTTTCATTGCAAATGAACACCTTGTGAACGTTAGACCAAAAAGGGGGGGGGCGGTGCATAACAATTGTGGAACAAATTATTATTTTTTATTCTATGTATATCAAATCGATGTATCCACATGCAAAGTTTAAATTTTGTAACTTTCACCAGAGCCCTAACAAAAATTACTCAAAATTTTCGACATTTTCGCTTACCACTTCCCTTCCTTTATATCCTCCAACTTTTACCAAAAATTATGTAGTTCTACAATCTGACGAAATTTCAATTTGATATCTGTATTCAGTTTTGAGATATAATGGTTTGTAATTTTCGAAAATGTTCCATTTTTAAAACGCTCCCCATTCACCCCTCAATTCCACTGCTTAAGAGATAGTCGAGGTGATTTTAAAGTGTTTTCTTTGCACACCCCTCCTCCTGACGCTCCTCCTTACAATAATAAGCCTTCTTCTAAGATGATTCTGTGTGCTACTTTATTATTAGAATAATAAATTCAACTTCTTTCTTTAAATAAAACTCTACTTAGCAAAACAAATATTTATTAATTTTATAATTTCCATTTTTCAGGAGTTCCCGCATACGTTCGTATTCAACATCGAACAAATGGATAGCTTATAGAATGTGAGTACTTAATCAATCATTAATTTTTATTGTACGATTTTTCAACATATCTTAAATTTGCTATCGGTGTTGATTCCTTTTTTTAAAATGAAATAATGAAATTAAGAAAGTATATTGCATTCGAATAGATTTGGAAAATACAAATAGATTATAATATGGGAAAATTTCTCTTATAATCGAATTCTGTAAATTAACTCGAAATTATTTTTTATAAGACAGAAAATTTGTAAAAAATAAAACTCGGTCTCATTATTGCAAAATTGATTTTTGAATTCAATCAATTGCTATTATTAATTTTATCAATACTTCCGGCTACAAAATAACTCTTTCAAATTAATTTTTATTTCAATAAAGAAAATTTCGTTCAACCGTATCAACTAGATTTTTCTTTTAATGCATAAAAAAAACAAGAACAGATCACTGAAAGTTTTTTGTCCCTTTGTTGCACTATTCAATTCCTTAGATCTGTCTTATTTCAAATATACAAGTCTGCTGCAGTATTTTAACGAGACTTATCTGAACAAGCTCTCAATTTACGATAAAGGCTAATTGTGCTAACCACACTTTGATCTAGTGTGTGCTTCGTCATCACGACATCAGACCGTATAAATTGTAAGTGCCGTGATCTTACAAGAAGGCCAATATTCGCCGGAATAGTATGCAACATGTAATTTAAATGATTGTATGTGTATATTTACACATCGCGATTAGTATGTGGCGAAGATGTTGTTGTTGTTTTTTTTCTCACTCCAAAAGATTTCTAAGTCGATTTAATGATCGGCTTAGCTATATAGTTGTTATCGCATTATGTTCCGCCTAACAATGTCGTACAGCAACAAAAAGGGAAATGTGCTGCTCATAGATTATCCCGCTGAAAAACCGAAATTAGATAATTTCGAAAAGTGATAATCAATTTTCAATCAAACATTAATTCCCGACAAAAGTCAGCACCTAAAGTAGGAAATGTTGGATTGGAGGAGGTAGAATCGAAAAAAAGAAGCCAATCAATTCGAGGAAATTATGAACTGAAAATCGTTATTATTCGTTTTTTTTTTATCCAAACTTTCTTTTCACATTTTGATAAACATTCTATTTGGCATTCCCTTTCAATAAACACTTAAAGAAAAAATTCCGAATATCCGGAATGGTCTCTAAAAACTTCGAAATTAGAAGCTTTAATTTCGGTTGTGGTAGTTTGAAAATGTTTTTAACGAAGCACTAAATTTCTATGAAATTTAGCCACAAGGACTTAATATAAACTTTAGTTAGTATCGAATTGTCACATCTTAAAATGTAAATTAAGCAACAGCTCGTTCTCTGCTCAATGTTGATAAGTTTAGGCCTCAATTTTCGGGGCTGTGGTGGTGTGGTGTGTACCACTCTAAGGCTTATTTTAATCCTATAGTTAGATAAGGTTTCTGATGTTTATGTTGTCGCTTAAACTTCGGTAATTCGAAAGTAAAGTACCTTTAACTAGAACTTAGTCTTTCGTCACTGTATACATAGATCTGAATGAAGAATCTGTATATATTCTCGGTAAATGTTGGCGTGAACTGTAAACTGTCTTTTGGACAAAATTATTTCGGTATTTATCGAGCAGAGATGTCCTGCGAAGACCATAAGAATAAGTACTCTTGTCAAAGCTGTTTTATCTATCCAATCTTAATCCTGGCTGGCTATGGATTTTGTTATTCGTAGGGATTACGAAATCCCTTATCTGCTGATAGATTACATTGAGCTATAAATAGGATTATTCGAAATAAAGAATAACTTGGGTTTCGGTTATTTATTGAATTGGTTGTTTTGTTGCGATGGACTCGATATTTTTGGAACATAAATCGATCTTTCTAATATAAGGTCATTTTGTAATGGCTACTTAGAATTTTTTTTATAAATAGAGATTATAATAAGAAATTTAACAGAATTTTGATTGGAAGTAAGACCCAATTATGCGATATTTTAGAATCTACATATCCGTTAGAAAATGTTGTCTTCTTGATTTCTTCCGGAGTCTCAATTGTAAGTGGAGGAAGTGGGCTAAATATATTATATTGGTAGCTGGACATTGGATTTTAGCTTTTATCATGTTGCTAGATCTTGAGAAAATTTGATCTTTGCATTTTTGAATTTGGTGTTGACAGTATAGATGAGAGGGTTTTCATAAATTTTTAGTTATTGAATATTGTTGCATATTAGTCGTTCATCAAATATCCACGGTCTTCCACTGTACTCAAAAGTAATGCGAAATACCAGCTCTACTTGCTTATTATCAACTTAATGTGCGCGTACGAACACTATAGGGAAGGCTATGCGACTTGATTGGAATGTTAAGGTCTTCAACCAAAAACAAGTATACGCGCGATCATTGAATCAACAAGAAAGAGCAATAGCTACGCTCGACTGATAGGGAACTTAGGCGACTGCTTTATGAACATATGTACTATAGAACCAACGATCATCGAGTTTTCCAGGCCCTTGCACCAGCAAACTAATTGTATGGATTCGACTAACAGGAAAACGGATCGAACGAGAACGAAATAATTAGACTCACCTGTGAGTTCTTTGCCTAGAAAGAAACGACAGCGATCGGGCGACAGAAGAATAACTCGGGCGAGAATAAAATTCCATCTAGGTTTCAATAAACAGTACTGAAAGAACACGTGCACTCTAGCATGCATAATCATCGAATGTCTCCATCAAAAATAACAGGGGTAATATAGAGAAGCGGCCGACTGCAATCGGGCGACACGGAAAGATTCGGACGATGAAATGCTTTATAGAAGCAATCAACAGCGCTTGGGCGAAAAGAAAAAGATTCACACGACAAGGGGAATGATTTGGCCGCAAAACGCAACATAAAAAGGCGAGCGTTTTTGGTGAACAGTCCATTAAGTTTGGAGCAATCGACAAGTCAGTCGATAATTAGAAAATGCAAGAAGACAATATTTGCAAGCCATACATTGTGAGCGAAAAAGTTTTAAGTGAAAAGCGGAAAGATAATTAAATAAAGTTTTGCGGTTAAATTAAAGTGAACTTTTCATATTATTGGTTTTATATCTTTACTTGAAATCCAGCCACCTTACGCACTTCAATATCATTGTATGGAAGCGGGATGTTGTAGAACGAATAGTGGAAATTTGATAACGACTACTTATGCAAAATTTCATGATTGTACTTTTTACGATTTTCAAGAAAATTTTGGTCTTTGTATATCAGTTAGAAGATAATGTTTGTGTTAGAAGATAATGTTTGAAACAGATAGCGGGGGTCGTAACAAAAGTCCATCTGCGGAGCCACACTTTTTTTAATAAGGCTATTCCGAGTCGGACGGCATCTCCTGCCGGCTGCTTAGGAGCATTGGTGTGGGACAAAAATTTGGGTCAAGCACCATCCTTGATAAGTGCTATAACTAACTGATGAAGAGGAGTAGGCATGAGTAGTGAGCTTTATATGTCGATGATACGCTACCACAGGGCTCCCATATGGCGAGTTTTACTTTTCACCCATCACTACCCATATATATGTATAACAAATAAGGAAAAGTTATTCTAAAAAAAGTAACTTCCTAAATATAGAAAAAAACAGGAGGGGGTAGAAGGAGTGGAGCTAATCGGTTAATTTTTCCCGATAATAATTATAATACTAATTAGGCATTCATCAGAAAATTTTAGATCGATCAAAGTTATACGAACTGAGAAAATTGGTTTAGAGTATTTCATGAAAAAGTGCAGTTTGTATGGGAGGTGGTAGAAGGAGTGGAGGGTTTTTGGTAATTTTTCTAGAAACAACTATAATCACCAGTTAGATTCACACTTTTCAAGAAAATCGAGTTTTTGCAAAGTCGTGGAATTGTGCCACATTGTATGGGAGGGGGTAGAAGGAGTAAAGCTAATCGGATAATTTTTCCCGATAATAATAACTATGCTAATTATGGAATTAGTACAAAATTTTAGCTCGATCAAAGCTATACGTACTGAGAAAATTGGTTTAGAATATTTCATGAAAAAGTGCAGTTTGTATAAGAGGTGGTGCAAGGAGTGGAGGGTTTTTAGTTATTTTTTGAGAAGCAACTACAATTATCATTGAATTGATATATTTTATATTTCAGAACAGTAACATTCACACTTTTCAAGAAAATCGAATTTTTGCAAAGTCGTGGGTTTGTGTCAGATTGTATGGGAGGGGGTAGAAGGAGTAAACCTAATTGGTTAGTTTTTTCCTGATATTAATAGCAATGCTAATTAAGGATTTAATATAAAATCTTAGCTCGATTAAAGTTATACGTACTGAGAAAATTGGAGTGTAGTATTTCATGAAAAAGTTTAGTTTGTATGGGAGGTGGTGGAAGGAGTTGGGGGATACAAACTATTTATATACTTGAAGATTGCATTTATAATAGAAATAATATATTTTAAATTTCAAATTAATAGCTTTAATAGTTTCCATGAAAATTTGATTATTATAAGTTTTTGAAAATGAGTCACTTTGTATGGGAGGGGGTAGAAGGCGTGAGGGGAGAAAAATAACACCTATAGCAGATCACTTCTAGAGGCAGATTTAATAATCTGTGAAAGTTTCATTGCAATCGGTGCAGCCGTTTTTGCGTGAAAGCCGGAAAGACAGACAAACAGACAGACAGAGAAATTTTTTAAAAACGTTTGATTTTGCTTAGCTATTGCTAAATTGAAGCAAAAAACTTATTTATAAACAAATAACAGACAGACACTACAATTATATTTATATAGATAAAAATAATGTATTCTAAATTTCAGATCAATTGCTTTTATATTTTTCGAGAAAATCTGTTGACTGTCAAATTCCAAAATTGTGTTATTTTGTATGGGAGGGGAGTAGAAGGGAAGGAGCAATCTGGCTCGTTCACGAGCTTGACCTTACTTTTTCATCACAAACGGCATGTTCAAAATTTGAACTTTCTAGCTCAACGTGCTCTCGAGCTAGAGAGTACACGGATGGACCGACAAATATCCGGTTTTAAGATTTTTGAGTGATAACATGAACTTCTGTATCATTAATTTTTTTCTCCGAGCCTTATATGTTAGCGCTACAAACTTTCTAGCAAACTTATAATACTCTCGAATTTCATCTATTATATAAACGTAACAGAACTGCGATTGGACGTAAGGCCCAATCATGCGATAAAAAGACATTTTTTGATTTCATGAAATTTTATATGAGGAGTGGTAGAAGAGGTGACAGCATTGAACTAATTTTTCTCACGTTATGACAGAGTAGCTATAAAAATATATTATACAAAATGTATGCACCGAAAATTGGTACTGAGAAAATTAGTTTATTTGATTTACTGTGATGATTGTGCAGTTTGCATGGTAGGTGGTAGAAGCAGTGGGGGTTTTTGATAATTTTTTGAAAAATAACTATAACCATCATGAAATTGATATATTTTAAATTTCAGATCAGTACCATTCATACTTTTCAATATTATTTACTTTATGTAAAGTTGGTAAATTTTATCATATTGTTTGGGAGGTGGTAGAAGGAGTACATCCTCTAATTTTTCTTATTAATAAATCTAAATAAATATTTAGTTCACAATTTCAGATTGATAAATTCATACGTACAGAGTAAATTGATTTATAGCATTTCAAGAAAATGCCCAATTTGTATGGGAGGTGGTGGAAATAGTGAGGTGATTCAAATAATTTTTATACCGTAGATTAAGATAATAATGGAAATATTTTATCCCAAATTTCAAATCAATAACTTTAAAACTTTTTGAGAAAACCTGTTTAATGTTAAATTCCGAAATTGAGTCTTTTTTTGTGTCAAAAACGACGTGTACAAAATTCTCTCAGATTTCATTTAAAGTATAAATAGAAATAAATCTGTCTGTCTGTATGCGTCGTACCCAGTACATGTACGCTCCAACCCCTTATGGATAGAAAATTAATTTTTTAGTGTTTTGTAGACTGGGTTGTGAAATTTCTTTGCCTAAATTTTGGGAGTGTGGGTGAAAGGCGGAGGCAGTGGGAAGACTTAGGTCGAAAACTACACTTGCTAATATTTCCACTTCGAATGCAGATAGAATGCTGAAATTCGACATGCGGGCATATTAATTTATGGAGAAAAAGTGAAAATAAGATATTTTTTTTATCGAGTACATAAAGAGGGGCTGGAAACCTACTGCCGGCTGATTTTTTTTTTTAATTATATATTCGATATTATTTAACGCAATTAGTTCATATTTTACAAAAAAATAAAAAAAAAAAAGTAGCTCATAGACAACCAAAAACAACTTATAAAGTGGCCAAACGTGGAACTTATATTAAGCTGTACCATCGAAGCATAAGAAAAATATAACATTTGGACATAACAATAGTGAGAGGGTAATGGAGAGTATTTAAAAAATGTTGCACTTTCCAAAATTTCAACCTGTTACATTTCAAAATTAAATTTAGATATTGAACTGAAATTTTGTCAAATTGTAGAGCTATATTATTTATAATTTTCCAACAAGGTGGTGTAAGGGGAGGGAGGTGTTGAGCCAAAGTATCGAAAACCTTAAGTAATTTTTTTAGAGCTCTGGTAACAGATACAAATTTGAGATTTCGGAAGTGCGCGTATTTATTTGAGATTCGTAAAAAGAAAAATATTATTTGAACTAGAATTTGTATGCACCGGAGGAAAGCCTTAGCCTGCACGAGGTATTTCATGTTAAATAAAAAAAAACACAAAAACTCAATATTTTTCAGCTAAGAACTTCAAAATTAACAAAATTCATTTTCAAAAAATAATATATAAAAGTTTAAGATATTGTAGTAACTGGTCGAATACCTTCAAAATGTCTACACCCTCCTACACAAAAGTATTGTTATATTCTAGATGAAATCTGAGAGTATGTTGCGTTTGCCTTACCGTTTGTAACGCTAAGAAATAATGCTCGCACAGAACCGCCAAGGGCACAGAAATATTAGTTGTCGCTCAAAAACCTCGATTACCCGTCTGTCTGTCTGTCCGTCTATCTACAACATAACTCTCGAATGCTTTAAGCTATCGTGCTGAAATCATGTGTCATTTTTAGCGAAAAAGTAACTTTAAGTTCGTGAATGGGCAATATACGCCCACTTCTTCTACCCAGTCCCATACAAATTTCATAAAATTTCGAAATTTTAAGAAATTGATTTTTCTTCGAAACTCTTAAGGTACCGACTTGAAATTTGGGTTACAGTATAGCAATATATAAATCATTAATATCACAAAATATTTATTCGATCCCCTCACTCTTTCTACCCCCTCCCATACAAATGCACAATTTTCAAAAACGTATTTTTCGATTTTCATTGAAGCTAGCGAAGCCAATTGAACAAATTTTTGCCAATATTAATTACACTTATTTAATTGCAACCAGTTTTAAAAAAATCATCAACTTCACCTCGTTCTACCTCCTCCCATTCAAATTTGACGAAATTTTTAAATTTAAATTAAATTAAATTTTCTTCGAAACTGTCGATAGCTGTCGACTTGCAGTTTTGTTGAAAGTCTTATAATAAAAATATCTTTGACGACGAAAAGTTTTGTTTTGATCCGCATACTCCTTCTACCACCTGCCAAACAAATGCATAATTTTGGTAAAAGCATTATATCGATTTCCATTAAAACTAGAAAAAGTACAAACATAAAATTTTGCCAGAATCTGTGTCTTAATAATTACAATAAATACTAAAAACAAAAATAATCAACTTCGCTGTACTCCATCTACCTTCTCCCATGCAAATATCTTTATTAAAAATTCAAGAAATGCATTTCTCCTTCGAACATACCAAAGCTATCGACTTTGAAATTCAAACAAAGCATGGTATAAAGATCTTGATAAGCAGTTCCAAAATCATATAAAATTCTTCACTTTCTCAGCCACCACCCATACAAATGCCCCAATTTGCGGAAAGTTATGTCCGATTTCTTGGAAAATAATAAAAACTACAAATTTTAAATTCAACACGAAACATTTTGCATGTCACATTCGGTGTGATATATATATCCCTCCACTGTTTTTACCATCTCCCATACAGAAGTCAGTAGAGACTATTCGAAAGAATTAGAGATGACATATTTTCCGGTACATTTGCTTTACGCCCAATAATAATTCTGTTATGTTTATCGATTATTTTTAGAAATAGTTATCCCCATTCTATTAAAAGTTATCTATTTGAAATTTTGTACAAACAATTTTAAAACTATTTAAAACGAAGTTGCTGCAAAAGTTTTGAAATCGTCCTTGCTCTTCTATCTCTTCCCATAAAAAAGTATTTTTTTTTACAATGTTATTACAGCCCAAATCGGGGCTTGGCCTCCTGACCTTCAGGTTCCTTAATATGTTTCATTATTTGTTGTGGAAGAGTGTTTAGAGCTTCGCATAACCCTCTATCTACGACTTTTTTTCATTTTCGTAGATTGCGGTGACCAAGGTATACCCAAGCAGGTAGTGTGCTGGAATAAGTCGACCGTGATTTGGATTCACGAACTTGCTTCTTAGAACAACACGCTAAACATTAGGCCACACTCTAGCTCATACAAAATTAAGATTTCGGCCGATTTAAATAAATCAACTAATCTATACATATCGATATAATTGTACTGTTTGTCTGTTATTTGTTTATAAATGACTATAAGTTAGTATTTTGCTTTATTTGGACAAAAACTAAGCAGAAACAAACATGTTTAAAATTCTTCTCTGTCGGCTGAACTGACGGCTGAAATGAAATTTTCACACTTTGTTCGGTATGCTTTGTGATGTAATCTGGGTTTGGTTTTATCTCAGTACCCCAATTCCTTCTACCTACTCCCATACAAAATGACTCATTTTCAAAAATATTTTTTAATCAAATTTTCTTGAAAACCGTTGGAGCGAACGATTTGAAATTCAGAATAAATTATTTTTTTCCTAAATGTGATCTATGGTATACAAATTGTTTAAATCCATCCACTTCTTCCATCACCTCCCATACAAACGGCACTTTTTCATGAAACACTATAAGCCAATTTTCTCATTACGTATAACATTTATCGAGCTCAAATTTTGCACTGATTCCTTACTTAGCATTGTAATAAATATCGGGGAAAAGTAAACCGATTAGCTTCTCCTCTTCTACCCTCTCTTCAGCGCCTCTTCTAGCACTCCCCATACAAAATTTATCATATTCACAAAAATGTATATCTCATCTAGAGTATCGTATGATTGGGCCTTACGCACAATCGTAGTCCTGTTATATTCTTGAGCTTAATGTTATTTAGCTTAGACTTTTCTTTAGAATTAACACCAGCTTCAACAATTTACATTTTCTTAACGCTCCTAAATACGTAAATAAGCAGATTATATATCGCACATAATGTATTGCTAACTACATTTTCAAAAATTGCTTATTATTATGATTTTTACGTGGATGAAGTCGCGGGGGATCGCTAGTAACCAATACATTAAAATCTACGAACTTGCAATTTTGTGCCCTAGATTCCTCTGTCACCTACACAGTTAGAAATTTTGGTGTAAATTTTATAGCAACATGATATGCCTATTTATATATATATAAATCCTTACAAATTATTTATAAAATTAATATTATCCATCTCGATCAATTTTATAATGATTGAATTTGAATTTATACTTTGCTTTATAGCACCATTTTATAACATTTTCGCATAAATTTTATTCGCAGAACTTATGAAAATATTCTATAAAAAAAAATGTATAAAATCAATAGGAAAAAATGTTCACTATTTATCATAGCTACTATTTAATCTATCCCTTAATTTAACAAGAGATCTTCATACCTCTTTAGTATAAATTTTATACTTTTGTAATCCGGATAAAATATATATATGTACAACATTACCTCTCAATCACAGTTTCATCAAAAACAACTTTAGCATTTCATAGAATTTATTTCGATATTAAAAAATAAAATATCTTATAATACAAAATAACATATTTAGACATATAAAAATGCTATAGAACTAAAATATTCATTTTGAAAGGAAAGATTTCCGGATTTCAACTCTGGTTTATTAAACGTGACGTTTCAGCCTCTGCTGCATTCATCAAACAGTTTGATAAAGTTCTTCAAACAGCAGGTCTCAGCAGAGACAGAGACGTCACGGTTAATAAAACCCAACAGTGTGAAATCCGGAAATTTTTTTCCAAAAGAAACTGTTTTATGGTTTTCAAATTTCGGTCCATTTGCCGACATTTGCAAGTTAAAACAGCATTTGAAATATGCGAGAACTTTTAAGCAATAGTAGTATTTTTACGATCCTACGTAGCGTCCTATGTTTAGGTTAGGAAAACGTACTGTCATTAACTCAATTTTTATGTAATTAGAATGATTGAATTTTATATTTTTTTAGACAAATTTTAAATTAGTGATACGTACTCAGTGTCAAATCATAGTTGAGATGTTGTCGCATTAAATAGTAACAACGTTTTAACTCATAACACAAGATTAGGTAAAAACCGATTTTGAAATGCAAATCATGTGCAATTGAATGATGTTTCGAGACTAGTCAAAATTCTCATTGAACTTAAGATAAAGGGTTATTTTTTTCTACCAGCAAAAGTGCAAAAAAAAAATTGTTTTATAAATTATTAATTAAAAATAAAACCAAAATTTTTGGAATGTTTTCGTAATGAGTGCGAGAAATTATAAAATAATTTTATTAATCATAAAATGATCTGTCTACATTTAACTATGTACCTATATATGACTAACAATACCTAACTGCTACAATGTATGGCGATTAGTTGATTGAATTCCGTACATACTTCTTCTTAGTATCACTATCCCGCCTAGTAAAGACTTGATTTCCTATATTATTATATTTGATTGATTTAAATAAATAAATAAACTGCCAACAAGTCGGGCGAAACTTTATTATTTTAGCGACAAAATGCGCATGCGTGGAAAGTCAATATGAAAGGTAGAGTTGTTAGGGAAGACTAAGTGCAAGGGGCTTCTTGGGTAGGGTAGTTCTCAATTTAACACTTTGCGGAAACGTTCAAAAGCTTCATATTTCATTCGTTTATTTATGCAAGTTTGAGTTTTCATGAAGGGAGGGGTGAGGGGTGATAGTAAGGGTGGGTGGATGTTAATAGTTTTTTGATTGATTGCTTCAACCAAGTCCAATATTCTCTGTATAGAATGTCAGTTTCATAGACGAAGTTCTGTAGAACTTTCATTGGATTCGGTGTATTTTAAATTCTCGAAACCAAACATTTGTATGGGAGGAGGTAGGGGAGGTAAGGGAATCGTAAGATTTGTGATGCAATTTTATTTCTTTTCTCTTGTGAGGTGCTTGTACAAAATTTCAAGTTTGTAGCTTTTAATTTGTTGGTTATTAGTTGATTTAATGAAATTGGTCGAAATCATACTTTTGAGTGGGAGGGGGTAGAAGGGCAAGTACGATTTCAAAACTTTTAACGTAATTTCATTTCAATTATTTTTGTAAGTTTTTATGCAAAATTTCAAATTGATAGCTTTTAATATATAGTTATGTGATAATTGATTTCTTAAAAATGGTCGAAAAACTAATTTTGTATGGGAGGGGGTAGAAGTTTTGAAGATATTCATCATCATTTAATATTTCAAACTTTTAGAGATTTTTTTAAATGCATTTCGCAAATTTTCAAGTTTCAAACTAAAAATTTCATTCAAAAATTTTCAGCTTATGTGTTTTTTTTTGTGCACGTTATGGGGGTCTAACGTGCATAACAATTTTGGAACAAATTATTACTTTTTTTCTATGTACATCAAATAGATGTGTCGACGTGCAAAATTTAAGCTTTGTGTCTTTTACTAGAGCCCTAAAAAAATCACTCAAAATTTTCAACATTTTTGCTTTCAATCTCCCTCCCCTTACACCCCCCAACTTAAATTTTACCAAAATTAAAGACTATATAGTTCTACAATCTGACAAATTTTTGATTTGATATCTGTACTCAATTTCGATATATACCGATTTGTAATTTTGGAAAGTGTGCCATTTTTGAAATGCTCTCCATTTTCCCCCCTTACTATTATGTCCACATGTTATATTTTTTTTTCATATTTCGCTAGTAAAGCTTAGTACACGTTTCAAGTTTCAGTTATTATAGCTTAAGAGACAGTCGAGATATTCATTTGGAAGTGTTTTTCTTTGCACCCTCCCTAATCCTCTCCCTTACAATAATTAGCTTCTATCTAAACTTATTCTAGTAGATCTATCAATCAATCAAATTCCTGTTAAGACCCCCTATAGGGGCATAGGACAGAAACAATTCTCTTCCACAAGGCGCGATCCTGAGCATCGGCCTTAAGCTGTTGCCAGGACTTGTTTATTCCCCTGGCTTCCTGCTCAACTGCTCGCTTCCATGTGTTACATGGTCCACCAACTCGACGTCTTCCTTGAGGATTATAGTCCAGAGCCTGTTTGGCGATGTTTCGCTCTGGTTTCCGCAAAGTATGACCGATCCACTGCCACTTCCGCCTTTGAATCTTAATACCTATTTTAGTCAGCCAGTTGTACTCCAAAGTTCGTCGTTGGAGATCACTTCTGGCCAGAATATTCCTAAAATACGTCAGAGGCATGTGTTCACGAAAGATCTATATGCCATCTTAATGGTCTCAAAATATCAATTTTTATGGTGATTAATTTCGAAGATATAATCATTTGAAAAAAAAAATTCGGCCGACAATTGGTTCTTATTCCCCCCTTTTTGCACCGCAATGGATAAAAAAATTAAATTATTTTTAAAAGTTGTCCCACAAACTCCTCTATAAGTACGTTGATTATTAGCTTCCTAGCTGTAACCATGATTGAGATATTTGAATTCGTTTTTTTCGGTTTAAGCGCTCGACTCCGTACGAGCTCTATCCCTTAGCGATACAAACCTCAAAGCAAACACGATATTTTCCAGATTTCATCTCGATTATAAAAACATTAATATCTTGTTACCATCTTCGGGGACAGATGTCAAAAATTAAAGGCCCCTTTCTCTGATGAATACAAGATTTAAGATGGCTATGGATATAATTCGGTTCACAGGTCATTTAACGGTAGGAAATGATACAGAATTTTTATAACGCGGGCTCCCGTTCCAGAAGCTTTCAAGAAAAGTTATTTCCTTTGAAATTTTCTTCAGAAATTTCATTCACAATTTACGGTTTATGTACATAATAAAATTGTATTTACGCTGTCATCGCACAGCGTGGAATCATTTTGGCTTCAAATCAAAGCGGTACTTTCGAAATGTAATTTCCGATCTTAAACTCTAAACTCATTTTCTTAAGTTATCGCCAGAAAGCATCGATTTTTGAATTCATGTCGGCAAGATGTCATTACCGCGTAAAAGCTACGAATCGGATGGATACCTAAGCATTCCCACGATTATCGAGTGATGATGATTGCCGAATATTTGAAACTATTTCGCGCCATCATCGCGAAATTTAAGCATTTTCGTCTATGCGAGTTACCGAGATTGATTCACATACCTTTTAGGACCACGATTTACAGGACCCACACAAAATGTAATTCGAGCAAATGTGGAGAAATGTGTAACCATCAAGGTCCTTCCGTAATGTTTTCGAGTCACAATCGATTTTCCGCAAAATTGCACAAGCATTTCGGGTATGAACGTACTACACAAAACACGTTGGCCCTTTTAACTGAGACACACTGAAACGAAGGGGTTTAATTAAATGAACAGGATATCCGGTTTGAGATCGGGTTACGCATGCATTAAATTGGTGTCCATTCGCCATATGTTTCAATCAAGCGACTATTGAATGATTGATCTATGTCTTGACTAGCGCGCATTCATGCCTATGCATTCTTGATTGCGAGATGGTGGTCGGTGGTGCATTGTGTTCCGCATTAAATGGCCTTGCGGAAGAGGCGGTTTTGTGTATATCCAGTACAGTATACCAGGATGCAGTTGAAAACCGATTTAGGAATTTCGATTTGCGTATAAATAAAGCAATCCTTCTGAGTTTCGAGCCCATTGTTCGAAACAAATGCACCGTCAAACTTTCGAGGAAAGTTGCTCGGGCTCCTTGTTTAAATAAATTCCACTCATTCGGAAGAATTCGTTCGGGAGTTGTTTCCTGATAATTTAATACTTGTACAATTTCTAGCTGAGTGACGTATTTGCATAATTCAGGCCAAGGACGAGATTTTAATTAATGCATTTATTCATTGGTTTAAGTTGAGACTTTTTTGGTGGCGATTGTTTAGTTGTTTCACAGATTGGTTTGCAGTAGATTGCACTGTATAATAAATACCTTTTGATTTGTTACGAAATTGTTGATAATATCGTTGAATAAATTACCTGTGTTGGTTTTTATCGGCGGAAAATATATTAAAGGAAAGATAAAGTCAAATATTATTTTGTTATAGATAAATAATTGTTTTCAATGTGCAAGTTTGAAAGCAAAAGATCGCACCCAACAAAGAAAATTGAACAGTGGTCTTAAATATGGGGCTTCGCGAATCATTGGCAGTCCGTAAAGTGATTAAAGGGAATTCGAAAGGTTATTCTACTGTTAGAAGTAACGCATAAAATTAAATCATATTCAGATTTCAAAATTAGTATTTTTACAATTCGTTATTAGTTCTTAAAGTTAAAATCACTTAAAAACCACCACAACAAAGAAATTTCGATCTACTCGCTACGTACTTTCCGTATCAAAAAATTTTTTATTTCGACCTCAGAATAGACTTGAAATCGAATTTCTTCAGTAGGAATATGCAATTTTGCTTACTTCTAATTGCAATGAAATGTGGGCAAAAAATGTTCATCATCACTCGACTCATTGTCCCACCTCCAATTGAATTGATTAATTAATTAATTAATTTGCAATTATGCAAACCGATTTCATAGATCTCTAAACAAATTTCTCTCCACCATTTCTCAAAGAACAACATGAATTTTAGCTTCTCTGAAATACAGTGGCCATGGGATTTATCTATATTACATTTCCGCTAGAAGAAAACAATCAATTTTTAGATTAGTTTGAATCCACCTAATCCAAGATAATCCAACTGATGATCATTCGTCTTAGTAACATCTTAAAACATCGCATAAAACCAAAACTACCACTATAGGCTCAAGTGTATTTCTCACATTGAAATCGGCCATGTTAATTCGGTTTTATTGTTTTTCATGAATGGCTCTAATGAGAAACAGAACCGCAAATCAAAGGCTGCGATAAAAGTATAAGAAAAACTCCTCAAAGTTATTACGCTCTTCTAAACGATAGATGTTAAGTCGCAGCTAAATAAGGGAGTTTTATTGCTCTCGTTGTCTATACATATCGGCAAGAAACTAACAAGTGTATCTATAGTAAAGAAGCTACTTGAAGGCAGGCAGGAAAAAAAGACGACAGGCAGTGGCGTTCAACGGTTGGCTGGGTCCAATTTGAAAGTATAAAACGAGACATTTTCCTGTCAAAGGACAGATATAAAAATTGATGGAGCAGTTAATGTTGTTCCGCCTAAGTATGACTAAAGATCTTCTCGGTCATTCGGTAGATTTCCGGGGTTGGAAATTCGATCCGGTTGAGTATCGCCATTTGAGCAAGATAATAATCCGAATTGGGCTGGAAGACTTGAAGGCGCCCGACTTAAGTGACGCTTGAAGACAAGTGTCACCGCTTCATATTTGTATGAGTATCGAACAATTCCACGGCCAATAATTTTTTTTGTCGTTTCGTTGGTCTCCATTGTGCAGACGAGAAGGTATTCCTATATAGATGATCCCGAAAGTGTCACGGAACAGGTGCGTCTTCAAACGTTTCTCCAGTGCCGTTGGAGTATGGAGTGCAACGATGAATGGGACTTTATTGCCATGCACTCCTTTCATCCCGCTATACCGTCCCGACCCACCCAAACTTTTCCCATTCATGTTCCGAAGTTGTTCCTCCTTTTCGACAAGTCTTCGACTTGTCGCTTAGTAGGTACAACATAGATGCCATCTCGACTTGTTCTTTGTGCTTCCCGTGTTCTTGTCTACCCGACCCTCGCAGTCTCGGCATTGTTCCTCGTTTTACGGCTTTAGCGAGCTTATCGTGGTCTAGCGGGTGTAGCTGCAGACGGAGTTGTGCACAGGTATAAAGCGCTAGTCAATGTCGCCATTTCAGGTATGTTCGCCAAAGTTCCCATGCTACTCACATATAGAGAGACGTGTTTCCGGTTTACGTTATGCCTTGTTCATAGCGTTCAGTTTGCTCGGGTGCCTTACTGTTCACGATTTTATAGGGGCGATACCTTTTCGAGTGGAAAAGGTGAGTAGAGGGTTTTTTTTTTCTTCCTCACCGCTCGAATTGGCTTCCATTGATGAGAAAGTATTGAGTTTCGTTTAACCTGTACGAAAAGAAAAGAAAAAAAGATACAACACTGTTACAGGATTGGATTTCTGTTTTGGTTGGATCGAGTTCATTGTGGTTTTGTGGACTAAAGTTGTGATTTGTTTAAGGTTGAGGTTAGATCAGTTCCATAAAAGTTTAAATTTCGTAATATGTTTAATGCGTTTTTTTGTTTTAATTCAAAATTGAAGCAAGGGGCTTTCTCTACAAAACGAATTTAAAAGGAGACATGCAATTTTAGGCGACCTGAAAAGATAATAATTTGACTAAAATCGGGAAATTTGCAGCAGTTTTCAAACCTGGAGATCAATTTCTCGCCTGATTTTTTTTGTTCAAATGCTAATTTTGCCGCACCAGAACTTTGTCCAGATTAGAGATACTCAAATCATACTAAAACTACTCCTACAATAGAATTTAACCAAGGTATGTTCAGCGATTTAACTGATATAAACAAAATCATGACAAGTTTGACGAAAATCACATCTATTTATCATTATTGACTGAATCTATTCGAAAGTTCGTAGTTCAAGGCTAGGTTTTTTCGTACCCATAGATTTGAAAATAGGCAAATTCAGGAAAATTACAAGTTTTTCCTGTTTTTTCTTTTCTTCACCATACATTGCCTCCTTTCGCGTCAAAACTGAAATTGAACTGCTAATATTGTTGGTAAAACTCTATTAGAGATGGTTGTGTGTTTATATGGAGAACATCTAGTTCGGAGAGCCTATTCGGTAGGAGGTAGATTTTTGAAAAGCCATACTATGCCATTTTTATGCCAAAGTGCCATCTTTTCCGGATCAATTTTGTAACTAATAATTTAAATTGTGGCAATGGTGATTTTGGAAAATTTTCATTCGAGTGAAAACATTTTCTGATTAAATTTTCAGAATTACAGTTTCGAAAATCCAAAATGTGTGCAATTCGTACGGGTGGTGGTAAAAGGTGAGAGGGAAATTTATTGAATGAATGTTTTCTTATTGTCACAGAAATTTGTAGTTAACATGTCTCGGAGCACTGTTATCTTTTTTCGCCATTTGTGTTGTAATTAGTCCAACAATTTCTGGTAAAAAATGCCATGGATTAAATTTTCTAAAGTCAAATATTTTAAGTCTTTTGTCACACAATTCTGTGGAAAAACAATATTTATACTCTAGATGAAATCTGAGAGTATTATAAGTTTGCTCTGAAGCTTGTAACGCCAAGAAATAAGGCTCGGAGAAAAAAATGAATGATACAGAAGATAATATTATAACTCAAAAATCTCAAAACCGGATGTCCGTCCGTCCGTCCATCCGTTCACTCTCTAGCTTGAGAACACGTTGAGCTAGAAAGCTAAAATTTTGTACACGTCGTTTTTGACAAAAAAGTAAGGTCAAGTTTGTGAACGGGCCAAATCGCTCCACCCCTTCTACCCCCTCCCATACAAAATGACACAATTGCGCAATTCGACAATAAACGGATTTGCTCAAAAACTATAAAAGTTATTGGCCTGAAATTTTGAATATGTTACTTTTATGATAGTATCAATCTACCGTAAAAAAATTATGCGTGTCCTATCCCTCCTTCTACCACCTCCCATACAAACTGTACTTGTCATGAATTACTCTAAGCCAATTTACTCAGTGCGTATAAAATTTAGCTGGCTGAAATTGTGCACCAAATATTTATTTAAAATTGTTAGTAAGGCCAAAAAAAGTAGACGATTAGCTTCACCCCTTCTACCCCCTCCCATACAAAATGACACAATTTCGCAATTTGATATTAAATGAATTTACTCGAAAAGTATAAAAGTTATTAATCTGAATTTTGGGATATATTACTTTCATAATGATTTCAATCTACAGTAGAAAAATTATTTGCGTCGTCCCTCTCCTTCCACCCCCTCCCATACAAACTACACTTTTTCATGAAATGCTCTAAGACGATTTTCTCAGAACATATAACATTTATTGAGCTCATATTTTGTAGTAAATACTTAATTAGTATTATCACTAAGATCAGAAAAAAATATTTGATTAGCTTCGCTGCTTCTACCCTCTCCCATATAATATGACACAGTTTCACAACTTTACAAAAAAACGGTTTTCTTGAAAAGTAGGAATGGCACTAGTCTGAAATTTAAGGTATATCATTTTACTTTATTATTCTAATAATAAAGTATTGTGATCGATACAAGAAAAAAAAAACTTTGCTACCCTGAAATATTTTTTTTTCGCGTTTCATGACTAAATTAGCCTAAAAATGCAAAAAAAAAAAATCCGTCTGTCTGTACGCCGTCCGCCGTACGCCGTCCGCCGTACGCCGTCCGCCGTACACCGTCCGCCGTACGCCGACGTGTACACTCAGCGCACATTAACTCCCAAACGCTTCCAGATAGAAAGGTCATTTTCGGAGGGATTATAGGTAGTTGCGGATCTCAGGCGGATACCCATTTTGGGGGGTGTACAAGTTCAGGGGGAGGCGGGGGGAGCGCTTAAACCGAAAAATACGAATTCAAATATCTCAACCATGGTTACAGCTAGGAAACTAAAAATCAACGTACATATAGAAGAGTTTGTAGGACAATTTTTAAAAATAATTTAATTTTTTTATCCATTGGGGTGCGAAAAGGGGGGGCTAAGAACCAATTGTCGGCCGAATTTTTTTTTCAAATGATTATATCTTCGAAATTACTTCCCAAAAAAAATTAATATTTTGAGACCATTAAGATGGCATACGGATGTGCTGGAATCAGTTTAGATAGAAGCTTATTATTGTAAGGGGAAGGGTCAGGGGGGGTGCAAAGAAAAACACTTAAAAATTAATATCTCGACTATCTCTTAAGCTATGTAATTGAAACTTAAAACGTGTACTAAGCTTTACTAGCAAAATATAAAAAAAATATAACATTTTGACAAAATAGTAGTGGGGGGAAATGGGGAGCATTTCAAAAATGGCGCACTTTTCAAAATTACAAATCCTTATATCTCAAAAAATAGTATAGATATCAAATTGAAAATTTGTCAGATTGTGAAACTATATAATGGTTAATTTTGATAAAAATTTTAAGTTGGGAGGTGTAAGGGGAGGGAGGTGATAAGCCAAAATGTCGAAAATTTTGAGTGATTTTTTTAAGGCTCTGGTGGAAGATACAAAGTTGAAATTTTGCATGTGAATACCTTTATTTAATGTACATACAAAAATAATAATAACTTGATCCATAATTGTTATAAACCAACCCCCCGGTCTAACGTGCACAAGGTGTTTCATGTGCATTGAAAAAAACACATAAACTGAAAATTTTTGAGTGAAATTTTAAGGTAAAAACTTGAAAATTTGCGAAATGCATTTAAAAAAAATCTGTAAATATACAAAATAATAACTGGTCAAAAATCTTTAAAACTTCTACCCCCTCCCATACAAAATTATTTTTTCGACCATTTTTAAGAAATCAATTATCACTTAAATATTAAAAGTTATCAATTTGAAATTTTGCATAAAAACTTACAAAAATAATTGAAATGAAATTACGCTAAAAGTTCTGAAATCGCGCTTGCCCTTCTACCCCCTCCCATACAAAAGTATGATTTCGACCAATTTCATTAAATCAACTAATAACCAACAAATTGATAGCTATGAACTTGAAATTTTGTGTAAGTGCTTAACAACTGAAAAGAAAGAAAATTGCATCACAAGTTTTACGATTCCCTTACCTCCTCTACCACCTCCCATACAAAATTATTTTTTCGAGCATTTTTAAGAAATCAGTTATCAGCTAACTCTTAAAGGCTATCAATTTCAAATTTTGCATAAAAACTTATAAAAATAATTCAAATGAAGTTGCTTTAAAAGTTTTGAAATCGCGCTTGCCCTTCTACCCCCTCCCATACAAAACTATGATTTCGACCAATTTCATTAAATCAACTAATAACCAACAAACTAAAAGCTACGAACTTGAAATTTTATACAAGCACCTTACAAGAGAACCGATATAAAACTACATATCAAATTTTACAATTCCCCTACCTTCTCTATCCCCTCCCATACAAATGTTCGGTTTCGTGAATGTAAAATATACCGAATTTTATGGAAATTCTATGCAACTTCGTCTATGAAATACATTCTATACAGAGAATATTGGAGGTGATCAAGCAATTAATTAAAAAGCTATTAACATCCACCCACACTTACTGTTACCCCTCCTCCTCCCCTCATAAAAACCCAAACTTGCAGAAACAAATGAAATATTATTAAATTGACAACAGCACTGCCCAAGAACTCCCTTTCACTTAGTCTTCCCTAACCACTCTAACCTGCATATTGACTTTCCACTCATCCGCAATTTGTCCCAAGAATAATAAAGTTTCGCCCGACTTGTTGGCAGTTTATTTATAATATTCCTAGTTATTTCTGAAAAAATCACTAGAATTCCCCACTCTTTCTACCACCTCCTATACAAACTGCACATTTTCACTAAATCTAACTCACTAATTTTCTCAGTTCGCATTCAATTTTTGGAGTAAGCATTATGTATAAAACATTTTCGTAGCTACTTTAGCATGGTGGGGAGAAAATTAGTTCAATGCTATCATCCCTTCTAACACTTCCCATACAAAATTTCTTGGGATCACAAAAAATTCTATTTCATCTAGAGTATCGTAGCTCTGTTATGTTTTTTTTAGGGCATTATTATCGGAATTTTGTGAAATTTGTTGTGGGCATTTATTATAAAAACTATGACAAGATCTGCGTCGAATGGTAATTTACCAAATAGCTACTTCGTGTGAATGTGTGTAAAGTTTTTTTTTTGGCTCTCTTTCAGAAGATTAAAAGAGATCAACCTTCGCTTGTAAATCATGCATTAAGTCCCTATTGGTGTGCGGTTGTAGCTACGTTTAGGTAAACATTTTGAGGAACGTGTAGAAACGAATGACTCACGTATCTAAAATTTTAACAATCATCATGCTAAAAATGTTGATAAGCAGTTTCGAAATTCTCCACTTCCTCTGTCACCTCCCATACAAATTCCCCAAACAAACAAACAGACAATGTCCAATTATTCAAGCTACAAAATTTAAATACAGTGCGAAACATTTTGAATAGCACGTTCGGTGTCTTACACAGAAATTATAAATCACCTCATCCTGCTTCTCTCACCTTCCATACAAAAGTCACTATTTATTTTCGAAAGAATTTAAGATGACATATTGTCCGGTAAATGAAACTTTTTCCATTTCATCTAGAGTATCCCATGATTGTTCTTTACGCCCAATCATAATTGAGGCGCTTAGATGCAAAGGGGTGTAAGTGACAAATTCCTGAAAATGGAGCACACAGTTTGTTAGATGAATACTAGTTTTAGTTGGTGGCCAAGGGGTATGATTGTCTGGGAATTCTTAAAGTGACACTATCGGTCGGAAAATGTACCATTGAATGAACAGCTGAATGTTTCGATTGACAAGGGGTACAAGTTTACTTGTATTTTTTATTTCAAATTTTCTGCACTTATACGCCTTGGCGTCTAGGCGCTTCAATTCTGTTGTATTTCATCTAGAGTATCACATGATTTTCTTTAAATGAGATGACCAAAAATTGTTTGTTTTTGAGAAAATCGTAAAATTTGCTCTTCTAATGTCCATTACATTTATTGGAGGTGAAAAAAAAAATTGTTCGTGATTTTTTAACAATTGGAATACCAATAACTTTATTACTTTCAAGCGTGATACCAATTTATAGAATTAGAAATTCGTAAGTATTGATTTTGAATTTTGTTTTTTTCTGTCGGTAGGTAGCAAATTTGAATTAAATTTTAGATGGTAACACTGATAATAATTATCGAAGGAATGGCGAAATAAGCTAAAATTTATCTACGAATGGGTTAATTGAAATTTGTAATTATATCAAAATCTCTAGTAGAAAACTGGCTGAAGATGCTGATGCTAAAAATAGGGAATACCTAGTCCTGCCATAAGTTCTGTCACATAATTTCTCACATTGGCAACAACTTTATTTTATGAGTGACATTTCAATATCGGCCAGTTTTATAAACGTCATAATGTTGTTGACAGTTGATGGTCATTTAAAGTGTGTTCGTTAACGTGTGAAGATGGAATGGGGTGTAATAGAAAACCGAACTGCAGTGATTGCACTACATAAGTGTGGAAAATCCGCGAGTGAAATTTTCAAGTTGTTGTGCCCGTTAAAAATAACGCAAAGATTTGTGTATCGTGCGATCCAGAGATATAACGCGATCCAGACTATTGAAGATCGACCTCGTTCTGGACGTCCGCGTGATGTACGTTCTTCTACTGCCATCAAAGCGGTCGAGAGTCGAATTCGTCGAAATCCGCTTCGTAAACAACGAATCATGGCTCGAGAGATGAACATATCCACCCGAAGTATGTCTCGCATCAAAAAATCTGACCTCGGGATGAGTGCCTTTCGACGATCAACGGGACATTTGCTGACTGAGCAGTTGAAGCAAATTAGGAGCACCAGATCGAAAGAGCTCCATCGGCGGTACGGCAACAACAAACATCGAGAAATTTTATTTACCGATGAAAAAATTTTTACGGTGGAGGAACATTTCAACCGCCAAAATGATAAGGTGTATGCCCACAGCTCCATAGAAGCCCGAGAAGTTGCCACTAGGGTACAGCGAGGACATCAACCAGCATCAGTCATGGTATGGTGGGGTGTCAGCTACGAAGGGGTCACCGAGCTTCATTTTTGCGAAAAAGGCGTAAAAACTGCAGCGAAAAATTATCAAACGGACATCCTGGAGGGATGTGTGAAGCCGCTGAACTCTACGCTATTCAACAATCGACATTGGGTTTTCCAGCAAGATTCTGCGCCAGCCCACAAAGCTCGAACCACACAAGCGTGGTTGGAAACCAATATTCCACAGTTTATAAGGGCGACGGAATGGCCTTCTGGGAGCCCAGATTTGAATCCCCTGGACTACAAACTGTGGGCGGAGTTAGAGTCCATGGTGTGCACGAGACGACACCCAAATATCGAGAGCCTTAAGCGATCTTTGACAGAAGCAGTAGCTAATTTTCCGCTAGAAACAGTGCGTACTGCTATCGATGACTGGCCCAACAGATTAAAGAGCTGTGTTAAGGCTAAAGGCGGCCACTTTGAATAATTTGTTGCTTATTTTACTTCCATTAGTATCCCAAAATAAAATATATTTTCCTTTGTCAAAAACTCTTTTTCATTTATACAAAAATTGCCCATATACGTGTGACAGAACTTATGGCACGACTAGGTAGATTAAAATGTATTGAGACTATCCTTCGAAATAATGATTTTAAATTTGGTACATAGTTGAGTAAAAAAGTTAATAAAATTTTGAAAAGTGGCAAAATTTTCGAATATTATAAATTGAATTGTAAATAATATAAAAACATCTCCTACTAAATAGTTGAACAGCCGTCAAAATTATTATTATTTGATGTTAATTATTCACCCAAGCACGATTAGAACAGAACTTCTCGTCATGGCAAAATCAAAAACTACTTCAAGAGGATTAAGATTGTTTTGCAGGAGACAAATCATTGTAATTCAGCCTTAATCATGCGATACTCTAGATGGAATTGAAATTTCAGTGACTTTAGAAGGAATGATTTTTCTGCCATTTGAATAATCTACTTATACAATATATTATTATTATTATTATTATAAGCTTTATTCGCCCAGTTATAATACAATATACATTAATATTTTACAAATCAAATGTTCAGTTCAGTTGTACAGTTACTATTATTAGTTCTACAATATTATTTCTATTATAAATCAATTATTATTTCATTACTTCAGTTATAATTATTAAGTATTTATGACTATTATATGATATAAAAAAAAATAAGAAAAAATAAGAAATAAAGTTTCAATTTTGAAATAATTTTTATGTTTGGGCATAAGCCTCCCCTAGTAAGTTCCTTAATTTTCTGTCTTGTGCTTTTGTGCGCTAGTTGGTTTCATGTTGTTGTATATCGTTTCCCCATCGCTTTGTCGCAGCGCCTCTCTTAGTTTGATCAGGTTTTTCGTTGGTTGTGACAGTTTGTCTTCTTTCCTATTTCGGGTTTCGTACAGAAATGTCTTCGCTGATATTTTGATGGATTTTTCGGTTTTATTGTGTTAGTGAGGGACACATTGTAACTTATGGCTTTTGCTTCGTCGATCATCTTTCCGAGCATATTATCGGTTGTTTTGCAGAATTTTTTTGTTTTGTGGTTAATCTTAATCGTAGCTCTTACTAATCGGTGGTCGAATTCAAAATTAAAATTATTGAGGACTTTTACGTTTTGAAGAATTTTTCTTTTACTCCTTCTTCCTGCGCCGAATTTTCCGATGATATCGTTTTCGTCTTGTTTGGATTTTCCAATTTTGCAGTTTAGGTCACCAATTACCAGCAGAGTTTCGCTCTTGAAATACCTCACTGCTTTATCCAGAGTTGCGTAGAATTTTTCTATTTCGTCGTCTGTTGAGCATAAATTTGTATAATGGATAGTTTTAAGGTTCCTGCTGTCAATTTCAGCCCAATTATTCGTTCGTTAAAGCTTTCGATGTCTGCAATGTTGTTTTTCCAACGGGAGTGGATTAAAAGTCCCACATCATAAAATCCTTTTGTTTCTCCTTTATATGCGAATATATTCCCCATTTTGTTTTTAATGATCTTTTTTCTAATCCGTCTGACTTTCGATAATCCAATGAAGTCCCAGTTAATTTTCTCTAGTGCATTTTCCAATTCGACCATCCTTTCAGACGTTCTAAGTGTTCGTTTATTAATAGTAGCTATATTCAGTATTGAATGCGTTGCGTTCAGTATTCTTATTTATTGAATTAATATTTATATTTGTTGATTTAATATTTATATATGTTGATTTCTGTCCGTTGCAAATAAGCAACTCAATTCGGGGGTTTTGGCCGTACTCTCTCGTGGTGGCCGGCCGTATTGAGAGATGTGAGTGATTATTTTTATATTGATAAGGTATTTTGCAAATGGTCTTTGCTATGTTTATTGAGTATGCCACTGATTGCTAGATCGACGGTTTTTGAGTGTGGTTGTTGTCATTTCTCGGTTGATTTTTTGTCTTCGTAAATTTACCTTGATAGGATGTGGCAAGCGTTGGTTTTCTCATGAATGGCATTAATGTACCGTCTGTATGAGGATTTGTTTTCGTTTTTTCAGCAATATGCATTGTGGAGTGCGAGGATCCGGATGGATTACTGTTTTGTGAGGAAATAGATAGTTCTCTTTTATTTATGTTTTGTTTGTGATCATTTTGAATTACGAGCTTATCATATTTAATTACAGCTAGGTTTCCTTCTGCAAGTGCCTTTTCTAATGCTGGTCGTAGCTCTTTACGTTTTTCTAAAACTTTCGGTGGATAGTCTTGTTTAATATAGCGTCCAGTTTCTTCAAGCTTAGCTTTGTTTTTCAGGGTCATAATTTTCTTTCCCATTGTGGTTAGACCGAAGGGAATTGGTCTTGGTTTATTATTTTTCCTTCCTATTCGTTTGGCGAATTCTAGTTCAAATTTATCCGTTGCTACTCCTAGTTGTTCTGATAAGATATATAAAATAGTTTCCTCTAATTCGAAATAGTTATTTTCTTCTTCTACAACTCCAAACAGAATTAGGTTTCTTTTCCTGATCTCTCTTTCTAGTGAATCAATTCGTTTTTCTTGAAGTTCGTTGATTCTGTTCAGATTTAAGACTCTGTTTTCAATTTCCCTAAATCTGACGTCAGTGTTTTGGTTCACGTCCTCTACTACTTTGGATAATTTGACGTCCAAATCCATTTTGAAGGATTCTAGTAGTCGCGCAATATCCTCGGCCATAATATTTTCTTTTCTTTTGGTGTTTTTTCTCTACATATACTGTATGACAGACAGGTTGTTGTCTTTGCTAAGTAGGAGAACAAGAGATTTCTTTAATTTTCAAAAAGAATAGCGATAGTACTAAAAAATGTGGGTTGGAGATGCACTAAATATCAGCTGATGTTGACTGACGTCTGTCGTGTTTCGCGCCAAAATAATCCAGAAATCCTTCTTTAAACGATCGGAATTGAAAAGATGATACAAAAATTTGCAGGTTGCGGAACGATTGCAGCGACTCTTTACGGATCAGAACTCCGCACAGTATATCAGACGACTAGTCGAGACAATTCGCGCCGCGGAAACAGATTACCAAAATTGTCACTCAGAGAATAGTGATAGTACTAAAAATGTGGGTTGGAGATGCACTGAATATCAGCTGATGTTGACTGATGTCTGTCGTATTTCGCGCCAAAATAATCCAGAAATCCTTCTTTAAACGATCGGAATTGAAAAGATGATACAAAAATTTGTAGGTTGCGGAACGATTACAGCGACTCTTTACGGATCAGAGCTTCGCACACTATATCAGACGACTAATTCAAGATAATTCGCGCCGCGGAAACAGATTACCAAAATTGTCACAATACAAAATTGTACAATATATACTTAAGTTTAACTAGAGCAGTATTGTCTTTAAAATGGTCTTAACGCTTTTCGCCAAATGACCTTTGCATGGGAGGTGGCAGAAGGGGTGAACGAATTTCAAAGATTTTAACAGAGTTAACTAAATTCAAATTTTAGATCAGGAAACTTCATGCTTACCAACAAAAAGGGACATTTTGTAATTGTGCCATTTTGTATGGGAGGTGATCGAACTTCGATTGTTAACATCTCGCTCCAGTCACTGAAGAATGGTTGGTATTAAATTTGAGCTTTAAAACTTTGATAAGTACTGAAAAAATTGGCTTATTGTAATTCGCGAAATGGTGCAGTTTGCATGGGAGGTGGTAGAAGGAGTAGATGAATTTGAAATACGTTAATAAAATTAAATACAGTCACTGAAAAAGTGTTAACTTTCAAATTTTAAAGCACTGGCTTTGATATTTTCCAAGAAAATCTCTCTATAAAAAGTTGTAAAATCCTATTTCTTCTCATATAACTATAATTGTAGCCAAAATACTGCACACAAAATTTGAGCTACATAAATTTTATAGATACTGAAAAAAATTGTGCATTGCATTTCTTGAAATTGTGTAGTTTGGATGGGAGGTAATGGAAGGAGTGAGGCGATTTATATTTGTGTTTCAGGAAAAATAAATTTATCATAAAAATTGCTTAAAATCTCAGAAGATTACCAATTATATTTTCCAAGAAAATTAACTTAGAAGAAAATTATGAAAATTTAGCATTTTATATGGAAGGGGTAAAGCGATTCTTCCCATTCACGAACTTTTCCTTACTTTTTCACCAAAAATAGTATTTACAAAATTTGAGCTTTCTAGCTAGATGCGTTCTCAAGCTAGAGAACGAACGGACAGACAGGCGGGCGAATGGAAGGACATCCGAGCAATAAAAAAATATCTCTGTACCCTTGGCGACTTTGTGCGAGTTATATTTTTTAGCGTTACAAAGTTTAGAGTATTAGCAGTTCGGTCCAAGAAATCTTTCTTTTATCTGAAGATTGTTCACATTTTTTTTTTGTAAATTATTGCATGCTTTTCTTATTCTTTTTCAAACCTTTCAAACTCTTAGTTAAATACCGTTAACCTTATACTAAAATGCCGGACAAGAAATTACAACGAACTTAATCCATTTTATATTTTGAAATGCCATACGTAACCGAACATGCAGTTCAGTTTCAACATTCAGTATTGTTTAAATTCACTCTTTCATAATCACTTCGAAGAAAAACTAAGTACACGAAGAGAAAATAATCTTCAGTAAGATTTCCGCTCTAGTTAATTTTCGGTAAAGTAGAGAAAATTTTCTATTCTATAGAAATCCGACTAAATACGGAAATTGCAACGACTGACAGATAAAAGATAGTCAATAAGATGGAGCAATAAATAGGTCGTCAAACTTCGGAATCTGAAAACATACTTATTCTTGCGTACTGTTTTTCATAGTGCTCATTGTGCATGAAAAATTAATTTAAAAAAACAAAAAAAAAATGATAATTAAAATATCATATTTATCGCTGTTTCGGTTAAGAAATTCCATAACTAATAACTATAATAAATTGCTTTTCACCGCACTTTTCACTTTTTTCCGATCTTAACCGACGTATTGGTACCTACTGCAGATTACTATCATAAATTTCATTCCCGAAATGATACATTCGAGCCCACCATGCTCGAATTCGCAGATTTCTCAAAATTTTTCATAAGTTACCGGTAGCGAAAACTTTCCAACTTTATGAAAAGCCGTTTCAAGTGAAATATGGCAGCTTATTTTCATCCCAGTAGGTACGTTATAAAATTAAGTAAAATAGTTAGCGTTCTGTTTATCATTTTAACCGCAAACATTCATGGCCCGAAACTGGACCTTAGTTAGAACCATGTGTAACAAAATTATGATACAATAAAAAAAAACCCCACATGTAAATTACCGACACTCTACAGACATTACAGAAAAATCGTTAAGCAATAATTTACTTATAATTATCCATTTGTGTGTAGATCTCTTTATTTATTTTTTCTGCTTAGCATGCCTCTATACAATGCGAGACGGGCACATAAAATGAATCTTAAATACAATCCATAAAATTGTAATGTCATATTAATTAGTCATAAATGTCTTGGTTTTTGCTGCCCAATGCGCGGTACTTGGCCATCTATAAGGATGGATTTTCTACGATTTAAAAACCTCTTTGCATAAAATATTATACGGTTTCACCTATACCATTTGTATGTTTACACTCGGTGCCTGGATTCGTTCCTTAAAACATTCGAATTGAGCTGTTACTTACATAGCTTCGGATTTTTGATTAAGAGCTCATTAGGTTCTACGAAACGGGTTACCATAAAAATTGATATCTTTTGAATATCTCATTTAAATTGCGGTATAAAAACGATATTACGACATGCTAAACTTTGGTCATAAATTTAATACTAGCGCATCTACCCATGCATAATGCTAAAAGTATGATGCTCGTAGATATATTCTAAAATCTATGGTTATCCTAATTATTTTGGACATATTAAATCTAATATAGTTATAAAATATTATTTAAATGGGAGTAGCTGTGTTGGTTTAGAGTTGCATTATACACTTTATACATTTTGCAAATAGAAATGGGTTCATACATACAAACATACATATAAACTTAGAAATTAACGATGGATGCAAATATTTAACTGAGAGCCTACCAAAATTGTATGGCTTGTGGAATGATTTGGAAATTGAAAAGTCAATAATTGTATTTGTGTATTGGTTCATTTAATGCAAAGAGTTTGCATTGGTAGTTAATTTTTCAAATTCGATTTGAATCATTTTTCGTAGTGATTATCAACATTTATAATATTCATTAATTATATTTAAGTTAATTAATTTTTTTACTCTAGATGAAATTTGAGAGCATTATAACTTTGCCACAAAGTTTGTAACGCTAAGAAATAAGGAACGGAGAAAAAATTAATGAATTAGAAGTTCATATTATCACTCAAAACTCTTAAAACCGGATGTTGGTCCGTCTGCATACTATTTAATTCAAGAACGCGTTGTGCTAGAAAGTTAAAATTTTGTAAACGTACAAAAAAACGATTTACATGAAAAGTATGAATATTACTGGTCCGAAATTCAATTGAAGTCATTTGCATAGTATTCCCAGTTATCTCTGAGAAAATCACGAAGAAGCCCCGCACTCCTTCTACCATCTTCCATACAAATGGCACAATTTCACTAAATCTAATGCACTTATTATCTCAGTACCTATTCCATTTTTGAAGCTTAAATTTTGTATAAAAAATGTCTATACTCTGTCGTGATGTGAAAAAATTAGTTCGCTCTCACCCCTTCTATCACTCCTCATATATAGTTACTTAGGATCACAAAAATTTCTATTTCATCTAGAGTATCGTAAGATTGGGCTTTTCGCAATGTTATGATTGTACTCTAGATGAAATCTGAGAGTATTATAAAATTGCCACAAAGTTTGTAATGCTAAGAAAAATGGCTAGGAGAAAAAAATGAACGATACAGAAATTCATATAATCACTCAAAAATCTGAAACCCGGATGCCCGTCCGTCTGTGTCCTCTCCAGCTTCAGAACGCGTTGAGCTTGAAAGTGCAAATTTTGTACACGAGGTCTTAGATAAAAAAATGAAGTACAAGTTCGTGAACGAGCTGAATCGCTTCACCACTTCTACCCCTCCCACATAAAATAACACAATTTCGGAATTTGACAATCAACCGATTTTCTCGAAAAATATAAAAGCTATTGATCTGAAATTTAGAATTTATTTTTTACACATATTTATACCTATTAATTGCTTGAATCCCTCGCTCTATCACCTCCCATACAAACTGTGCGTATAAAATTTATCGAGCTGAAATTGTGCACTTAATATTTATTTAGAGTTATTAGTAAGGCAAAAAAAATGAGACTATCAAGTTTACTCATTCTATCCCCTCCCATACAATCCGACACGATTTTACAACTTTACAAATAAACTGCTAACAAGTCTGGCGAAACTTTATTATTCTTGAGACAAGTTGCGGATAAGTGGAAAGTCAATATGCAGGTAAAGTGGTTAGGGAAGACTAAGTGAAAGGAAGTTCTTGGGCAGGGTTTATAACAGTTATGGAAAAATTTATTATTATTTTTATATGTAGGTATATCAAATAGATGTATCCACATGCAAAATTTAAACTTTGTATCTTTCACCGGAGTCCTAAAAAAAATTGTAAATTTGTAATTTTGAAAAGTGCGCTATTTTTGAAATGCTCCCCATTTCGCTCACTACTTTTATTTCAATATTTTATATTTTTGCCGTATTTACCTAGTATAGCTTAATATAAGTTTTAAGTTTCAACTAGATAGCTTAAGAGATAGTTGAGATATTAATTTTTAAGTGTTTTTATTTGCACCTTCCCCCCCTTCCCCCCTGACCCTCTCCCTTACAATAATTAGCCACTCTCTAAGCTGATTCCGGTGAAGCTATATGCCAGCTTAATGGTCTCAAAATATGAATTTTTTACGATAAGTAATTTCGAAGATAAAATCATTTGAAAAACAATTCGGTCGACAATTTGTTTTTAGCTCCCCCTTTTCGGACACCAATGGATAAAAAAATTAAATTATTTTTTAAGGTTGTCCCACAGCCCTCTCTACATCTCTACTGATTTTCAAATTTAAATATCACTATCAGGATTCCTTAATGCAAGGAATTGCCATAAATCGATTCCAAATTTAAAACATAACAGGGCTACGATTGCGCATAAAGCGCAATCTTACGATACTCTAGATGTCATCACAAGAAATTTTGGATGGGGAGTGTTAGAAGGGGTGATAGCATTGAAATAATTTTCTCCCCATCATGCTAAAGTAGCTATAAAAATGTTTTATACAAAATGCTTACTCCAAAAATTGAATAGAAGCTGAGAAAATTAGTCTTGTAGATTTAGTGAAAATGCGCATTTTGTATGGGAGGTGGTAGAAAGAGTGTGGGGGTTTTAGTGAGATTATAAAATTGACAACCCTTAAATTTCAGATTAGTACCATTCATACTTTTCAAGAAAATCGATTTTTTGTGAAGTTGTGAAACTGTTTCATATTGTATGGGAGGGGGTAGAAGCAGTGAAGCTAATCAAATATTTTTTTCTGATCTTAGTGATAATACTAATTAAGTATTTATTACAAAATGTGAGCTCTATAAATGTTATATGTTCTGAGAAAATCGTCTTAGAGCATTTCATGAAAAAGTGTAGTTTGTATGGGAGGGGGTGGAAGGAGAGGGAGGAGGCGTATTATTTTTCTACTGTAGATTTAAATCATTATGAAAGTAATATATCCCAAAACTCAGACTAATAGCTTTTATACTTTTCGAGTAAATTAATTTATTGATAAATTGCGAATTTGCGTCATTTTGTATGGGAGGGGGTAGAAGGAGTGAAGCTAATTGTCTATTTTTTTTTCGCCTTACTAACAATTTTAAATAAATAATTGGTGCACAATTTCAGCTTGCTAAATTTTATACGCACTGAGTAAATTGGCTTAGAGTAATTCATGACAAGCACAGTTTGTATGGGAGGTGGTAGAAGGAGGGGGAGGACATGCATAATTTTTATACAGTAGATTGATATTATCATGAAATTAATATATTCCAAATTTCAGGCTAATCGCTTTTATACTTTTTGAGCAAATCCTTTAATTGTCAAATTGCGCAATTGTGTCATTTTGTATGGGAGGGGGTAGAAGGGGTGGAGCGATTTGGCCCGTTCACGAACTTGACCTTACTTTTTTGTCAAAAACGACGTGTAAAAAATTTGAACAATCTAACTCAACGCGTTCTCAAGCTAGAGAGCGAACAGACGAACAGACGGACAGACGGACAGACGGACGGACGGACAGACGGACAGACGGACAGACGGACATCCGGTTTTGAGATTTTTGAGTGATAACATTAACTTCTGTATCATTCATTTTTTTCTCCAAGCCTTATTTCTTAGCGTTACAAACCTTAGAGCAAACTTATAATACTCTCAGATTTCATCTAGAGTATAAAAATAGAAAATTGATTTAACCTCTGGCTCATCATTTAGTGATGGGACGAAACAAACATTAACATCCCACACCAAATACAGAAAATAAAAACAAGAAATTAACAAATAATTTACATACATCGGTGTCAACTAGCGTTAAGTCTACGTCTTAAGCATTGCTTATCAATAGAGAAGTCGAAAACATCAGCATTCTTATTAACTTCTCTCGCGAGTCTCGAAATCGGTTCATTCATACCATAATTTGTCCGATGAAATCCATTCCGCAGCAATCTAGGGCACCTTGGCAAAAATTTACCAGTATCAAAGCACATCAAACCCAAAAGGGTGGAGGAATCAACTAACCCAGTAAGAAGGTTATGAGCAAAAATTACATCAGCTACTTCTCGTCGTTTCGAAAGCGATGACATATTTAGTAGCTGAAGTCGATCAGTATAAGGAGGAAGACGAACTCTGTCATTCCAATTAAGGTGACATACGGCTGTTCTTACAAATTTACGCTGAATCGATTCGATTCTGCCAATGTGCTCATTATAATAAGGAGACCAAACTTGAGAAGCATATTCAAGGTGAGATCTAACGAAGGTGTTATAGAGACTAAGTCTAACAAGCGAATTGTTAAATTCCTTGGATAAGCGAGTAGTAAAACCCAACATAGAATTACCTTTCTGTGCGATCTTATTAATATGCAAACCAAAATCAATTTTTTGGTCAAATGTAGCACCTAGGTCAATAATGGAGCTGACTCGATCCAAAATACAGCCATTAAGACTATAAATTATCACAAACGGAGAGATTTTTCTAGTAAATGACATAACATGACATTTATCCAAATTCAGTCTAAGACCATTATGGCGACACCAATTACTAAAATTAATCAAATCCGCATGAAGAAAATTGTCAGAGTTGGAATTGAGAGATTTAAAGATTTTAATGTCATCAGCATAAATAAGAACTTCCGAATATGCCAAGTTCTATCGCTTAGATATGATTTAATCCAATTGATAAACCAAGTAGGAAAACCCAACAAGTCCAATTTCAACAATATAATGGAGTGAGGTAATTTATCAAAAGCCTTACTCAAATCAGTATATATACAATCAACTTGCTTCCCCTCTTCAATAGCTAAAATGGATTTATTTGTAAACTCCATCAGGTTAGTGACAGTGGATCTACTCCTGACAAAACCATGTTGTTTACTCGAAATTAAGGATTTACAGTGAAATGACATGCTCTCATACATTATAGACTCAAAAAGTTTAGGAATAGCTGACAGTTTAGCTATTGGTCGATAGCTTACAATGGCCGATTGAGCTCCATTTTTGTGGGTCGGTATGATAAAGGATGCCTTCCACACAGCTGGGAAAATCCCAGTCTTAAGAGATCTCTGGAATAGTAGAGAGAGTGGTTCAGTGATAGAGAGACAGCAGTGTTTAAGAACAACTGCTGGAGCTCCGTCAGGACCAGGTGACGAAACATCCTTAAGGTGAGAGATGTGATTAACTACATCTTCATAAGAAATAGGTATAGTAGACAAAGTGGATGAAGCAGTATTTCTAATTCCATCAAAGTATGATAATGTCAGGGACAAAGTCACTACCACTAAAAGATCCACTGAAGAATGTGGCAAAAAAATTACAAATAGTAAATTGATCATTGCTATTACTACCAAGGAATTCAAAAGAAGCTGGATAACCATCAGACTTACGCTTAGAATTAACAAATTTCCAAAACTTCGAGGGATCTCTAATAATATTCGACTGCACTTTAAGCAAATATTCAGAATACAAGCGAGAAGATAAATCTTTAAATAAGTCATAATATTCTTCATACAAACGAAAATCAGTGTCGTTCTTCGTCCTAGTAAACCTATTCCAGGCAGCATTGTGAAAATTGCGAATTGCACGCAACTCACTAGTGTACCAGGGATAAGACAATGAGATATTTTTACGATATGTAAAAGGAACTGTAGCAACAAAAATTGATACAGGATATAATAAAAATCAACAACGGCACCCTCAAAATCGGGATTGTCAAAAATGTCATTAAAGTTGAAATTAGAGATAAGGTAGTCCAACTGCGAAAAATCTGCCTTAATAAAATCGAAAGATAGCTCTTTCTCAATAGGACTGAAAGAATGCTCCTCGTCAATTATAAGGAATATATTAATAGGAGGGTGCAAGACATCAATGGTCGAAATTGAGGTTACGCTCTCTTCCACGGAACAGGCACAGTAATCAGAATAAAAAACTAAGTCAAGCTGTATTCCATAGGAGTTCTTAACAAGGCTAAGTTGCTGGAGACCAAGTGCAAATATACTATCAACAAAAAAACATTCGAGAGAGGACGAAGCATCAGAAACTAAGAGAGTAGAATCATCGTCAGAGAATGACCAAGAAAGACCTGGAACATTAAAATCACCCAGTAAAATGAGTTCGTCAGAGATATTCATACTATTATGAACAAAAGTTATGCAATCAACTGTTTTTTCATATAAAGTACAAGGACTCGAAGGGGGAATATATGTCAAAAAAACATAAATATCCTTATTGCTAAACACGAGCTTAACACACAAGATCTCCAAACAATGATGGTTCGGTACAGGAACAACTACACAATTAATGCAGCTTCGGACTGCTAATAATAAACCACCACCTTTTAATCTAAGATCAGAAATATATCGATCTCTACGAAAAACTTGAAAGTCAGAACTAATGAGTTCACTGTCAGAAAAGCTACAGTTTAGTCCCGTTTCAGTTAGAGCAATAACATCATAGGAACAATTTTGTGTTGAAGCAAATAACATCTGGGTTTTAGTGCGCAGTCCATTTACGTTTTGGTAATAAAGGGACAGTTGTCTGAGTTTTTTGGACCAGTAGCGGGTGATCTATTACGACGAGAGATAAGTTCTTTAACAAATGCTCCAGACGGCCATGAATTTTTATCCAACAACAGATTAAAAAGATCAGTATTGGCCATAACTATTTTGAAGGAGGCAATAGAACTAGTGTCTTTACTAATTTTATCACATTTAACAGCTGAACCTGCTAAAATAATTTTTTTTTACAGCAAATAATTAATAACATCATCAGGGGATGTTTGGGGATCAAGTCGAGAAACAAATAGGACTTTCGGGCGAGGCACAATAGTTAGTAAATGTGTAGGTAAGGCAGAAGAAGACTTAGTGAGATTGTTATTTTATTGGAGGCGTTTGAGAAGTCGTAGAAACTTGGACAGACTTCAAGAGTATGGCATTTTTATTAGAGGGTGCTTTTGAGGAAGTTTGGCTATCTATAGAAAAGGTAGAATTGTTTACTCTAGTCTTTCTGCGAATAAGACGTGGACGAAGTGCTGGACTCTTGTTATTACAATTACTATCCACTTCGACTGAATTGCAATTATCATTTCCACCAACACAATTCAAACTATTAATAGAGTTAGTTGAGTCAGTACCAAAAGGAATACCCTTATTGCTGGGCATATTTCCACAGCTAGTCGAAGCATCCACCATTGTTGGATTGTCAGTACCAGTCGAAGAGTCAATTAATATGGGAATATTTTGCAGTGAATTAAAAAATTTGTCAAGATTGACAAACGCAGCAGATAAATTATCCAATTGCACCTTAATTCTAGCCATCTCAGCACCAATACCAGATAACTTGAATGATAGCGATGATAGTGAGAGATTCCTACAATCAACTTCCTATCTGCATTCATAGTGGAGATATTAGCAAGTATAGTTTTTGACTTTTTGCCTCCCCGCCTCTCCCGTCCACCCACCACCCCCCACAATTTAAAAAATAGAGCTGAATTACCCAATCAACAATCCACCCAAAAACGAACATTCTAGCTTTAACGGTCTCGGAGATATGAGTCCATACGGCGGAACAGATTTTTTTTTATTTTAGGCTAATTTAGTCATGAAACGCGAAAAAGCAAAATTTCAAGGTAGTAATTTTTTTTTTCTGTGTCGATCAGAATACTTTAAAGTAAAATTGTAAGGAAGTGTGGAAAAAGCATTGATTTATTATAATATTTGCCGACCCTTCTAGAATTTAAAGTCATAAATGCATTTTTATATTAATTTTAAATAAATAAGTTTTAAATACCTACTATAAATTAGTTTCCAATAAAAACACAGCATTGGGCTACTAAACCCTATGAAAAAAGTTAAAATCAATATTTTTCATAATCTGGTTAAATCTAGAATCAAATTTTTACGCCCACAGCAATGTTACAAACACAAATCTACGTTATATTTTATTATATTTTATCGAAATTAATCCAGATAAAATAGAAGCCAATAAATTATGCATAACTGTTGCAGAATTATTTTATATGAATGCGACTAAAACCGTAAAATTCTCATCAATTTCAAAAAGTTTCGTATTAAATGGCAATTTAGTGCGGTTTTAATCTTTAATTTACTCATATGTTACGAACGAATTGAACGTGTGAACGAAACCGTATACGGCATTGAGTCAATAAAATTTATTAAGGCCTTGTCAATTAATGTTGTTAACACTTACTATACTACCGATAGAAAAACACCTGGTTTGATACCGATAATTATGTTGATCTCCAAATTTCTTTTAGTGTTGACAAGCAAATCGGTTGACAACTCGGGTGTATAGAAAAAACTTAAATCCCAACACTAATTTCTCAGTAGATATTTATCAGCGTGTTTTAAAAAGTTTTTTTTTTCCTCCTTCTTCTTAATTAGGATTATGTTGCTTCATTTACATATCGCCCAGTATTCAAATTCTAGCTATGATGCAGGTTTAGATCAATCTAATTATGGAAATAAAGTTTTTTTTGAATGAGAAACCAACCTTCTCGTTTAGCTTTGATTGAAGGTTATGGGTTAGCAATATGTAAGGTGTCATTATTGGGCTATAGAAATTTGTATTTGAAAAATTCTTATAAATGGAAGTCTTAGAATATGAAATATAAAACGAATTAGTATATTAGTCAAAATTACTGATTATCGATTTATAAATCATAATCTTTCAGAAAATATTATTACCTTGGCTTGTGACATCATCGACAATCGTTAGAATAAAGAAAAAAACTTCCGTACCGGCCAAAAACAAGACTAAGTAAGCACTACAAGAAGGTTCGTTTCTTTCCCATCTTAATTCTAAGAAATCATCAAAAGCCTAAGTGCTCAGATAAAAACTATTCCCCAAACCGCAAAATATAACTCTCAGATAATTATGCTCGTTACTAAATATACACAATCGCATGTGATTCGAAACGATTATTGCTTGCGATTTATGGCATTTCCGATCCCATTTAAATCAAATTAAGACAAAACGAAATTCACCGAACCGAATAAATTGTGGCTATTCAAAACTAAAAAAAAACTGATTTGTAAACCTCTTCGAAGTGGTTGAAATAAAATGCGTAATAATACTTGACAAGTGTGGGGGAGTGTTTTCAACAAAGAATTTCGTCATTTCAAGATATAATGAAATTATCGCTTATGAATTGAAATTCCAGACAAGTCTACACCATTCTGAAAAAAAAAAAAAAAATTGTAAATATCGAAAATTATTCAAACTGAGATCGAAGATTAAAATAAGAGATAGATGTTGATCCAAGCCATTCTTGCAAGCTTTGCATATATGGATATATGGTATCCGCATAATTTACGACGACAACTACAGTCGTCGACCTCAGGAAATACCACAATTTGGGCCGGCTTTAGGTTCAGGAATTTGATCGTAACACTTTTATTGAGTATTTTATGACGTCAATTTGTAAGCTGAAAAAAGTTTTTTTTTTCGATTTCCTGTCCTAAGTATGTATGGCCAGCCGTTAAACATATTTTAACATTTTCTGTAAATTTGTTTAACTTGTCCATTACTACTGTAATTTATAAATTGATGGTTTTCTGAATTATTGTAATGTGAAAAGTTCACATATATAGGAGGCAGAGGCCTAACGGATTAAGGATTTTTTTAAATCGTCAACAACACTTTTGTTACAATGTACGATATTACACTGTTTTTTTTTACACTGTTGATTAAATGTGAGAGCATATTTTGTTTTCCGTAAAGTTTGTTGCTCGAAAACTTGAGTGGTCGTCTGTTCGTCTGTCTTCGATCCGCCTGTCTTCAATCCGCCTGTATGTCTATGAATTTTCTTTCGAAGGAGCTGAAAATTTTCCCTTCATACTTAGAGGAAAAAAAATAACTTTAAGTTCGTAAAATGGTCAAATTCTCCTATTCCTTGCATCTCCTCCTGAGCAATTTTTTTTTGATAATTTAAAATTTGAAAAAACTATTTTTTTTAACTACAAAAATTATCGTCAGTAAAATTTGGCAAAATTACATTGATTTGAAACAAAGGCGAAAGTTGTAGTGGATCGGTCACACTTTGAGGAAACCAGAGCAAAGCATTGCCAAACAGGCTCTGGATTATAATCCTCAAGGAAGGATTGGTCGACCATGTAGCACATGGAAGCGAGCAATTCAGCAGTAGGCCAAAGGAATAAACAAGTCCTGGCTACAGTTTAAGGCCGATGCTCAGGATGACGCCTTGTGGAAGGGAGTTCTTTCTGTCCTACGCCCCTGTAGGGGGTCTTAATAGGAATTTGATTGATTGATTGAACTAGTTAGCATGTTCAGTTTAATTATACTGCTGGTTAGTATAGATTTCTGCCACCATACCACTGCCACATTGGCCTTATGATCACTGTATAGGTCCTTAGGGCAATTTTATTTTTTATTCTTCAGGTTTCACATATAGTTTGCCTACATGTAAGTGTGACGAAAGCTGACAAAAGGAACCACCCCTTACCAGAGGTAAAAATTGAGTTTAATATCATTCGATAAAGGTCAAAGTTCTGAACAGAGCCCTGCCAAAAACTCTAAAATTGACAAAGTTATAGCGTTCTTAATTTTGAAGTACATAAAATGTAGTTTTAAGATTATTGAGGTTAAAGTTTGACTAAAATTTGTAGTTTTAAGATTATTGAGGTTAAAGTTTGACTTAAATATTTGGCAAGTTCTTAGACATTATGATTACCTAATTAAGTGCCCATGTGCACTTTACGGCCTTGTTTAGGAATTTTATGCTCTGCCCTAATTTTTGCTGCATTTCCAATACACCAAGTTCAACCATACCTTAATAACTAACCAGATAGAACTTACATTGGCAAATATTGGTCCAATTTTTTTCTTGGGCAGAGGCTTCCGTACTATATTTGGAATACACAACAGTTGTAATTCACCAAAATCTTTCTAACAAACACTCTAAGACATGCCTTTCAAAAGGCATATCCTAAAAAACCACCCAAAAAGGTTTCATCCATCATGGTGCTCAGCTCCCTGGACGAAATACATAAAAAGCTCATACGCTGTTTAACGCTACTAAGCGTAGTTGGCAAACACAAGCGTCGCTTGAATATAGGAGTTCCTTAAAGGTTTTTAAGATGGACCTGAGGAAATCCGAAAGGGAAAGCTGGAGAAAGCATCACGCAACTGAAGAAAGTTGCAGGACTTTTACCATAAACACTAAACATTAAAGTGGGCAATGACCTCGTGCGATCCTTCCGGATGAAATAATACCATCCATGATACAAAATGTGGAAGAGCTGGTTATTTCGTGGCTGACAATGATTTTCAAGGGTTGTTTCAAACTAAACTAAATGTTTCTAATGTGGAGGGAAGTTCGTGTGGTATTCATACCAAAAGCAGGTAATATCTTCGTAAGGAATACCGACTCATAAGTCTTATGTTCTGAAGTGGTGCTAGATCTATCAGAGATACCATAGACCCAGAGCACCGCTTGCTCATCACGCGGATATTAAAGGGAACGCATTTATTTATGAGGTGGTGATAAAGATCGAAAAATATCTTCAGTACATGGAGTACACCCTAGGTACTTTCTCAGATATAGAGGAAGCTTTCAACAATGTAAAGACAGATGCTATTGTGGAGTCGTTCTGCGCTGCCCAGGTAAATAAAGCGAGCAGTGCATGGATCGAAATATTACTGAGAAACAGATCTATTATTCTTGAAGACCGACTAGTAGAGGAATGCCACAAGGATGACTTTTGTAGGTACTGCCTCTGAATGGCATACTCAAGGATCTGAGGAGGTTAAATGTTGTGGCTTATGCCGATAACGCACTGTGTATTAGTATCAAGTAAGTACACAACACAATATCCGAACTCGCGGAAGGAGCTCTCAAAACAATACACGACTGGACAAAAAGCACCAAGCTTAACGTAAACCCACAAAAAAAGGAACTGAAGCTCTTCACTAGGAAAACCAAAACTCAAAAGCTTAGGTTAGTAAAAATAGAAAGCACGAAAGAGATTCTGTTTAACCATGCAAAGTATCTAGGAGAAATCTTAGATAGTAAGCTAACGTGCAATCAAAATATTGAGAAGCTATAAACTAATGCCAACATCGCGTTCTAGTCGTTTAAGAAGATAGAACGTGGCGTTTGAACTCGAATATAACACACTGGATGTAAACGGTAATAGTAAAGCCAAATCAGCTGTACGGCAGACTGACATGGTGAATAGAATAAAGTAACATACCGGAAAGATTGAAAAAAAATTAGATTGAGAATCACGGGGTTTCCCAAGACCATATCCTCAGATTTGCTGAATGAGTTACTCTCTTAACCGCCACTTGACCTGATTGCAGGAAGCGTGGCATCTTCTTCGACTCAAGGATTCCAAACATCTTGAAACGCGTTCGTATGAAAATAGTAGCATAACCCACGGATAAGTAAACCAAACTGGAAACCCTCCAGGTTCAATGAATTTATACACTGATGATTCTAAAATAGAAGGAGGGTGCAGCGGTGTATTCAGGTTGCCGAATAACCGCAGCATTTTTCAGGCGGAAATTCTATAAATCCAGAAAGCAGCCGAAATCTGCAACACGCCGTGGACCTGTAACGTAAAGATTATTGGCTATACCGATAGTCAGGCTGCATTGAAGGCATTGTAATACTGCACTATCAAATCTAAGACAATATTCAGTTCTCAGCACGCACTACAGAATCTTAATGCTAAAAGAAGTTCAAAATTTGCTGGGTTCCGGGCGACATGGGCATAATAATTAAAGAAGTAGCTGACGAGCAGACAAAAAGATGTGCTAACCTTGATCTAGAAGAAAATTTACCACCGCCCATACATATTGTCAAAGACTCTATAGACTTGCAGATGATAAATCTAGCCGAAGCCAGGTGTGAAAGAACCACAACCTATAAAACCATGAAGTCAATACGGAATGTGAGTGACGCGAAAAAGACAAAACTCTTGTTATCATTGGCCAGGAAACAATTTGCGATATGAGTAGGTATTGCCTTATTGGAGTACATGCATACAGAATGGGTTTGGTAACTTCTGATCTCTGCAGAAATTGCAAATAGCCAGGAGAAAGGGAAACAGTAGAGCACGTGTTGTGTGCCACCCGGCTCTTGCTAGAAAAAGGCTTGTAGCACATATGTACATACAGAATGTGTTTGGTAGAGTATGATTTCTGCAGATATTGCAATCAGCCAGGAGAGAGGGAGCTAGTGGGTCGCGTGTTGGTCTACAATGCGAAGGTCATGAGAGCAAATCCCGGTCGACGCAAAATTCCAGCACACTGCCTGCTTGGGTATACCTTGGTCACCTCATTCTACGAAAATGAAAAATTCGTAGATAGAGGGCTGTGCGAAGGTCTAACAACCCTTCCACAACAAATAATGGAAAATGTTAAGAAACCTGAAGGTCAGGAGGCCAAGGTCCGATTTGGGCTGTAGTACTATTGTAGAAGAAGAAGAAGAGTGGGAGACACTGGAGGACGTGTTGTGTTACTGCCCGGCTCTTGCTAGAAGAAGGCTTAAAACCCTCGGCACACCGTTCTCCCCCGACCACAACTAGGTCTCGAGCTACGGTGTTCGGAATCTGTTGAATTTCGCCGCAGCAACGGAAACCTTTAAGCGGAGCAAGGAACTCGCAACATTGTTTGTAGGTTACTCATTATCCTTAATTCATTTGGTAGACCTATAGGGTCTATGTGGGTTAAAGCCGACTCTTACCTGAGGGTAGAAGCTCGGAAAAATGTTTATAGTTAGCGTTTGGTGCAAAAAACACAAAACATGAAATTTTGACCTAATCTCATGTTTTGGCCTGTACAGAAAATTTTACCTTGGCCGGATAAGGTCCATTTTGTCAGCTTGCGTCACAAATTGAGCTGTAGTTGCTTTTTTTAAGAATTCGTTTTATAGAAGTCTTTGGTATAATATTACTATTAGGTATTTTACCTTTACCGAGAATTCAATTTCGACTAATTTTTTTTTGGTTTTTTTTTTTATTATTTCCGAAATGAAATAAAACAGAACATTTTTTGTATGACTTTTTTTTTTTTTGGGAGTTTAATTGCATGTTTTTCTTTCGTTAAAAATTCAAAAAGAATCGTTACATGAAACTTTCTTTAGCTGGATTTGAATATACATATGAACTCCTTTTATAAAATACATTTTAGCTCACTACTCTGCCCTTATTGAGTAAATATTATTCAAGTTAATAAAAAGGAATATAATTATGCATTCTTAACCACTTCTTACGAAAAATTGCCTTTTCATGATTTTGTTTGCAGCTGCATCGAATAAAACTAATTTTGAAGCGTGATCAACTTGAATTGTTTACATAAATATAATAATTTGAAATTTCACATTTATTTGACAATGATTAAAACAATTATTATTCCCTTTATAATATGTTATTTTTTTTCGTTTTTTTCAGATTTTTTAATCATGTGAAATTAAGTGTTGTGTTAAATGTATAAACAGAATAACTGATATAAAATTATAATCATAATTAGAGCGCTTTAAAATGAATACATCTACTGCAACTTTTACCAAAGATACTACAAGACGAAGTCTTCATAACGATATTGTTGATGGGAAACTCGATCTTATAAGGTAAATTAAAATCTTTTCATTGTGAGTTTATAAAAATATCATATAGCTAAAATATGTCTCTTACTATGCTTGAATTTTTATACTCTAGATGAAATCTAAGAGTATTATTGCGTTTGGTCTAACGTTTGGAATGCTAGAAAGTAATGCTTGCACAGAGTCGCCAAGGATACAAGAGTATTTGTTGATGCTCTTTAGCACTTTGAACATTACCTTTAAGTTCTTGAATGGGTGACATTGCTCCACTACGTCTACCCTCCCATGCAAATCTATGGATTTAAAAAAAAAATGTTTTTCTTTGAAACTACAAAATCAATAAACTTGAAAGATTGAGCCAAGTCTAACAATATAAATACCATTAAAAAAATATATTGTTATAGATCTGGCCACCACGCAATATGAACTTTTTCTACTTAAAAGAAAGTTCTCGAATAATCTTCTAGTGTCGTTATAGATCTGGCAATGATCTCTCTCAAATCTGCCAGAACTATATAGAATATTCTTCCAACATGTAGAGGGCCATAGTAAAAGCTTCTAGTAACTTCTCGAAGACACAACCAATGACACCCAACGCCATCTAGTAACTTCTAGAATAGTCCAGACCCAGCAGAAAAATATACACCAGAGAAGGTTCGAGAATTGGATAAATCAAGTATAAATAGCCAGAGCTCTACGACAAGGAGTTAAACACTCATCGACAGTTTTATGGAAAACACCTATCGGTGTAAGTAAGCGAAAGCGATAGATCGGCGGTGTTACCGTGTTGTGCGAATTAAGTTTGTAGAGCGAATTAAGTGAAGTGATCGGGAAATTGTGTAAAAGTGCAATAAATAAATTATCCTTATATCTTAAAACGAATTGTGTTTTACTTGAAATCGGCGAACCTCTAGCTCGCAACAATATTTAGATCCGCTAACATCTTCAACATTACATCAATTTCCATTAAGAAGCATTATAAATATTTCGCAAGAATTTGACTTTTAATAAATGAAATAAATGCTACCAACTTCATCTCACATCATCTACCCCATCCATACAAATTAAAAAAAAAACTATGACAGCTGCAAACATTAAGTTCAGCATGAAACGTACATTCAAAAATTATGAATCTCCCCCTTCCCTTCTACCACCACCCATACAAAATACACTATTCTAAAGAATTTGAGATGATATATATGCCGGTGGATTAAATTCTTTTCCATTTCATCTAGACTAGAATTATTGTATAGGAACTGTCTCTAATTAGAGTTTGGATATCAGGTTTCAATACAGAACGGGAAATTTTCAAATCAAAGATTATTCTAATCTTATTTTCGCGACATTTCAAGTCCGTTCGTATACAGTAACTCGTAATTTAGAGTATCGCAAAATTGGGTCTTACCCCTAATCATAATGTTATGATTATGGTTTTTCATATTGATTAAGGCCTTCATAAATTTTAACATTTATGGGATATTTTTTAAGAAATAGGCCTCCAAAGCTAACGTTATTATCGTTCTGACATACGATAATTATGGTACGTCTAATAAAAAAATGATTAGGTACGTCTACGTCTTTTAAAAGTTGTAGTCATTTGACTCCGCTCGAAAAGCCGCACCTGTAGCCTCTAGACTTTGACGGCACGTGCTTTGCTTGTCAGTCGGTTTAGATACATTTAAACTCCTACACAAGACCGTACCAATATAAAGCAGAAAATCTAAGCATTTGCTGTCTTAACGTGAAATTAATTGCATTATAGCTCAATTGACAATAAAGTTTGTTCTCGATTGACATGTGCCCGATTGTTGTTAAAATCGAGCTCTTTAGTGACATACTCCTAAAGCACAAAGACGAGTATACCGCCCAACAAAAACGTACTTCTTATCCAAGGCTTCGATCGAAAACATAAGAAACGTGGATCACGATCATAAATCCGTCTCTGGAAAGGCTCCTTGTATAAATAATCGGACAAGTGTCCGATAGAATAAATGTCTCTAATTAAATAATTATCATAGTTGTAATGAAATTTGCAATGGCATCAGCGTACGCCATCATTTTAAAGGCTTTAGTACCAGAATTAATCGCGTACTAAAACTCGTAACTGTTGCGTTAATTTTAATAGGAAATGACGACGTGACAAGACTGTCCAAGCCATTTAATGAGTCCGGTTCTTGTGCAAATGAACTTCGATAAAAATTTCTAATTACTACCATTTAGTCGCATATATTACAGCTTCTAGCACCTATCGGACTCGTTTCCTTGAATTACACTGACCTAAATTCAATTACATACTTGCCGCTAATAACTATATTTCCTTCACGCCTGAGTATTTTTCCTTGTTCGACGCAGTGAACTTCTGAAAATGGCCTTAAATTCATTCCAAAATGAGGTTGATGGCTGGGATTTCAAGGCGGATAACGATCGCCATATATACTTTTATAGATCCAATTCTTAATTCATTTCACCTCATTGCTATTGCACTACCAGGCTATACGCGGTTCCTTTCTTTAAAAAAAAATCTAGTTATCGTACTTCGAAAAAAGTCGGCCTAAATTAGGAACATTAAACAGAAGTTGACGAGATGGACGCAAATTACTTTCAAAGTCCCAAAACCCTGAGTTAAATTTTTATGAAATAGAAGGAAAATAGCTATCTCCTAAGAAATTTATTACAAGATATAGAAGGAGAATGGAGTTAGCACTTAAAACATGAAACAAATTAAGGGCGATGACAAATATGTTATCTACACTTATTGGTATACCACATAACTCATCGAATCGTTTATCACACCCAACTACGGTTCTTTTACGTTATTATCTGCCATAGAAAACCTTTTCAAGGATCAGATAACTCATTTTATCGTGTTTTCGAATAGAATTTCAAAACGTAAACATATACGATTGTCGTTGAATGTGCAAAACCTACAAGTCCGTGTACTGAAACGGAATTATAACGAAGAGCTAAACATTGGGGATCCTTTTTTTATGCAATGTTCGTGTATGGTATTTTCTTCACAATAGGCGTCATTATTCGCAACAACACGGACGACCAGATGATTTTTGGATCAGTTTGGCACGCAATTAGCATATTTGCCGATGTAAACAATTTTAATTGCGAATCACAAACAGAAACCTTTAATCGCTCACCCATCAGGCTTAGCTTAGTTAATGACGCAGATGTCTATCGGCAGTATATTTTCACACCAAATTGCCAATTTTTCAGGATTTACGGAACGCTCTTTTTTTCTCCCTCTGAATTGTGTATCTATCGCAATTCGGAGGGTAGATGGATGAATTGGTGAATGATGGGATCATATGGAATTATTCAATTATCTTTTTGTTTGAATAGGTAAATCCAGACGACCGTATTTTTAATTCATTTATCCAGAACTCTGTATAGAGGACTCTGTTATTGCAAAAAAATGTGGCGATAACTCTAGCTCTAGAGTTATTTAAAAAGTGACAGCTTCTTTTTAAAGTAAATCGGGTTGAATTAAATCAATTATTCAGGATTTGCTTGTAAATATTGAAAATTTGATGGTATATGTAGATTCGTTATGGTGTACGCTCATATTTTTCAAAAGGAATATAAATTTAATTTAAAGTACTAAATCAGACCCAACTTTAACGGGGTTAAAGTGAACTACTAGGTCAATTTCGTTCAGTGAGAATTAATCGGATATCGTACTTTTATAAATTTGGCTATTGATAGACTCTGAAACACAGAAAACTTTTTGACGTCATACAATTTTAATCAGGATTATACGTGTTCAATTTAATTCCTTATTGAGTTATCCGGTTTAAATAAAGATCGGTGATTCTAACTATCCATAGTAATGCAGTGTTTGCTGCTTTAATATGAGTCGTCCTTTATTAATGTTGTTTGTCATATTCAATTCAAATTTTTAGATTAGCGATTGTGCTCTTTATAATACGATTATTCGTTATATTCTTCAAAACAACTACTACTCCTAAGTAATTTATGACTCCTTATTCTTCAATTTATGCCTCCTACTGCTAAGCAATTCATGCACTTTGAACCTACTGTACTTGTTAATTGGTCTCTTGTTTATACTCTAGATGAAATCTGAGAGTATATTGTGTTTGCCTTACCGTTTGTAACGCTAAGAAATAACGCTCGCACAGAGCCGCCAAGGGTACAGAAATATTTGTTGTCGCTCAAAAATCTCGATTCCGAGTGACCGTCTGTCCGTCTGTCCGTCTGCCCGTCTGCCCGTCTGTGCGTCTGTCTACAGCATAACTCTCGAAAGCTTTGGCCTATAGTGCTAAAAATTTTTGTTTGTCATTTTTAGCAAAAAAGTAACTTTAAGTTCGTGAATGGGCTACATCCCCCTACACCTTCTATCCCCTCCCATACAAATTTCATGAAATTTCGAAATATTAAGAAATTGATTTTTCTTAGAAACTATTTAAGCTATTGACTTGAAATTTAGGTCAAAGTATTACGATATAGATGTCATTAATATCATGAAATATTGACCCGATCCCTTACTCCTTCTACTCCCTCCCATACAAATGGACAATTTTGAAAAACGCGTATTTTCGATTTTCATTGAAACTAGTAAAGCTGAAAAGACAAAATTTTGTCAGAATTAATTTTACTATAATTGCAATTTATTTTAAAAATAATTATCAACTTCACCTAACTCCTTCTACCCCCTCCCATACAAATTTCACGAAATTTTGAAATTTAAATTAAATTATTTTTCTTCGAAACTGTTAAAGCTATCAGCTTAATATTTTGTATAAAGCATACAAATAGAAATATTAATAATGCGAAAAAAATTTGTTTTGATCCGTACACTCCTTCTACCCCCTCCCATAAAAATGCATAATTTTTGTTAAATGCATTTTATCGATTTCCATTCAAACTAGAAAAAGTACAAACTCCAAATTTTGCCAGAATTTGTTTCTTAATAAATGAAATAAGTGGTAGAAATAAAATAAATAAAATATCAGCCCCCTTCACTCCTTCTACCCCCTCCCATACAAATTTCTGTATTATAAATTCAAGAAAAGCATACAAATTTCTGTATTATAAATTCAAGAAAAGCATTTCTCCTTCGAATATATTAGAACTGTCGACTTTGAAATTGAATCAAAGCATGGTGATAAGGGTGATGATAAGCAGTTTCAAAATCATCTAAAACGTTCCACTTCCTCTGCCACCTCCCATCCAAATGTCCCAATTTCAGGAAAACTATAACCAATTTCATTAAAAATAGTAAAAACTAAAAACTTTAAATTCAGCAAAAAACATTTTGCATGCCATGTTCGGTGTCATATAAGAAAAATACAAACCTCCCCCTCTACTTCTACCACCTCCCATGCAAAAGTCTCTATTCACTATTCGAAAGAATTTGAGATGACATATTTTCCGGTATATTAAAGTCATTTCCATCTCATCTAGAGTATCATATGATTGGGCTTTAAGCCCAATCATAATTCTGTTATGTTTTTTTTTGTAAATTTTCAATGTCACTTTTTCGACACAAACTTCATATAGGAATGATTTTCTGGCGTCAAAAGTAAATTTGCTAAGAGCTATTGTTTATGAAAAAATTTCCTAAAATAGAAAACACGGTCCAGAATAATTGCTTACTTCTGGTGACGTGAATCCCAAACGTGCGTTTTCGTTGAAGATAAGGAAATTTCGATTCAAAAAGTTTTGCGAATAGGTCAAAATAGTTCTAAAAGTGATGGCATTAAATTGGTGGTCATATTTCATTTCCAAATCCTACTAAATTTAATAAAAACTTAAAAACAAAAGATTTCCTTATCTTGCACAATTGCACGGCTTTGAACATTTTGAACTATCAAATTGTTTAACACCTCAAATTAATTTCAAAAAAATATAAAAAATTATTGTTTTCTGTGAAATTTTACGAAACAGTAATAATTATTATAAGAATACGAAATAACTGAACCCTTCGCTTTTTCCATCATTTCTTCAAAGATTCGTTAATTACTTTTTTTCTTAATTAAATTAAAATGTCGAAAATAGTCATCGTCTAACATGAGTTTTGTATCTAAAATAGAAATTTTATTCAATTCAATTCATGTTTATGTTTTCTATTCATTTAGAGCTTGATACTTAGAAGCCTTTCAAGGTTCGCTTATTTGCAATAGACTTTTCACTTATGTAACATCTAAATCCTAGCAATCTTGATTGCGAACAAAAAACTTGAAACAATTCAACAGCCAGATAAAACATGTGTTGAACAAAAAGCACTTTCATAGATCTTACAATGGCAACATCTTTCGTTTTTCAACTTCAACCTTGTGCTCATTATTATGCACGGCACTCTTATTCTTCGCGTATAGAGCTCATTGCGAATTCACTTTGCGCAACAAATAAACAAATTCTGAACCATATTTTTGCGATTAATGTTTTGTGACATGCAAAGCACATATGTATAAAATTAGTAAAAGTTGAAATCGTTCTGAAGATTTTGTAAGAAAATCAGAATATGTAATTAGTGTTGATGAGAAATATGAATCATCAGAAATAACATTCTTTTACCTTTTCATAACGTCACTTTAGGACTGTTTGGTGCATCTTAAAGGTGCCAATCAATGCTCACATGATGGACGAGTTAAAGAAAAAAAAAATGGAAATAAACTAATTTAAAGCAAAATTTTTCATTTGCAGCATTCTGTTCAGAATCTGCCAGCTATGCAAACATGCTAATAAATCACTTTCTGACATCCCGAATAAAGAGAGGAATTGTCTCCGTCTGAAAAAATCGCGAGAAAAGCAAATGCTATAAAAACATATTCGTGAATACGATTTATAAGTTTTCAACAATTCGAACAGACGATCCGAATTGGCTTTTGTTGAATTGGAATTTCCGGTTCTGCTCAAAGTCGAATATTTATATATTATATTATGCATTCTGTACGATTTATAATGGATTTTATGACACTCGAATCGTTTTACTTTGACACCGTGTAGAGCTCGTTGCATCCCAATAACTTACACTTCATGAATCCATCGAGTATGCTAATTTAAGTCAATATAATTCACGAAAAGTTTATGAATTTTCAATGGAAAAGCACATAATTATGGAGATAATCGTCGAGCTTAAAATAAGATTAAATGATTAAATTTCCGGTTTTATTTCGCCGTAAATAATAGCTGATTTGATCAAGATTTATGATGAAAACCATTGCCTAAAGTTTATTTCAAAATCATCATTAATAATAATTTATGAAATTCCTTTGAATTTCGAATTTATTATACTCGTATATAAAATACGTCACAAAAATCTGTATCTAATCGATGAAACAAAGTATCCGTAATGGATGAAACGTCACTTGAATAAACTATATAAGTAAATTGTTTAGAATCCTATATAAATTCTAACGCTATATTTTCTATGTACTCGCACTATACGTATCGTTTCAATAAACAATGTTGTATGCAAATATTCACAGATTTAATTCACTGTTTACATGCTTCCAAGTCACTTGAAACAAGTTAACAGGTGTAAGATGGCATCATGCTGGCAAACAAATTTCAGCACACTAGTTTTGTGCTTAGTCGAGTAGAAGAACAAGCTTTGGAGCACACTTTCATAGCAATTTTAGATGGTTCTTGACTCATGATGGATGCATTAATTATTTCGTACACTAACTAAGTTGACATCTCTCGAAAACATTTTGCATAGATTGGTAATAGTGTAATGGATTGATGTATTTATTATTAACTTTTGAAATTTGTTTAATCATATAGGATGGTTATTGCTTAAAATTTTCTTTGCGTTGAATTGTAACCCATTCTTACCGAAATAAAGAAGAGAAAAAAAAATATTCGATAAAAATACAATGGCAGCAAAGTACATAAGGACGGTATAAAAATTTTAAAATTTATGGAAATAAAAAAAAGAAATTTAAATTATAAACGAAAAATTGAAAAAAAAAAAATAAGTAATAAGAAAAATTACTACAGCGAAGTCCTATGAACAATACTTTGGTGAAGCCCTTGCTGCATCCCGAATCTAGATTTTTCGCCTTCCGCCTCGAACAGTTTCTTTTTTAAGATATATATTTTATTATTAATATTATTATTTTTTTACTTTTCGCCTTCCAAAGCAATTTACTTTATTATTTTAATAATAAAGTATTGTGATCGACTTGGGAAAAAAAAAAATTTGCTACCCTGAAATTTTGTTTTTTCGCGTTTCGTGACTAAATTAGCCTAAAAATGAAAAAAAAAAAATCCGTCTGTCTGTACGCCGTACGCCGTACGCCGTCCGCCGTACGCCGGTGTGTACGCTCAGAGCACATTAACTCCCAAACCCTTCGAGATAGAAAGCTCATTTTTGGAGGGATTGTAGGTAGTTGCGGATCTCAGGAGGACACTAATTTTTGGGGGTGTAAGCGTTCAGGGGGAGGCGGGGGGAGCACTTAAGCCGAAAACTAAGAATTCAAATATCTCAAACATGGTTACAGCTAGGAAGCTAAAAATCAATATACATATAAAAGGGTTTATGGGACAACTTTTAAAATTAATCTAATTTTTTTATCCATTGGGGTGCAAAAAGGGGGGGCTAAAAACCAATTGTCGGCCGAATTTTTTTTTCAAATGATTATATCTTCGAAATTACTTAGCATAAAAAATTTATAATTTTAGACCATCAAGGTGGCATACAGATTCACTGGAATCAGCTTACGTAGAGGCTAATTATTGTAAGGGGGAGAGTCAAGGGGGGTGCAAAGAAAAACACTTAAAAATCAATATCTCGACTATTTGTTGAGCTCTGCAATTGAAACTTAATACTTATATTAAGCTATACTAGAAAAATACGAAAAATATATAATATTTGGAGAAAATAGTAGTGGGGGAAAATGGGGAGCATTGAACTTTCCAAAATTTCAAACCATTATATCTCAAAATTGAGGGCAGATATCACATCAAAAATTTGTCAGATCATAGAACTATATAGTTTTCAATTTTGGTAAAAAATTTAAGTTGGGGGGTGTAAGGGGAGGGAGGTGGAAAGCACAAATGTTGAAAATTTTGAGTAATTTTTTTTGGGCTCTGGTAAAAGATACAGAGTTTAAATTTTGCAGGTCAATATATCAATTTATTGTACATACATAAAAAATAATATAAATTCTACAATTGTTATGCACCGACCCCCCTGGTCTAACGTGCACAAGGTGTTTCATGTGAAATGAAAAAACACATAAGCTGAAAATTTTTGAATGAAATTTTAAGGTAGAAACTTGAAAATTTGCGAAATGCATTTAAAAAAAATCCCTCAAAGAATGAATTATTAACTGGTAGAAAATTTTTAAAACTTCTACCCCCTCCCATACAAAATTATTTTTTCGACCATTTTCAAGAAATCAATTACCACCTAACTATTAAAAGCTATCAATTTGAAATTTTGCATAAGAACTTACAAAAATAATTGAAATGAAATTACGTTAAAAGTTTTGAAATCGCGCTTACCCTTCTACCCCCTCCCATACAAAAGTATGATTTCGACCAATTTCATTAAATCAACTAATAACAAACAATTTGCAAGCTGCGAACTTGAAATTTTGTACGAGCACCTTACAAATAAAAAGAAAGAAAATTGCATCACAAGTCTTACGATTCCCCCACCTCCTCTACCCCCTCCCATACAAAATTATTTTTTCGAGCATTTTTATGAAATAAGTTATCAGCTAACTCTTAAAAGTTATCAAATTCAAATTTTGCATTGAAACTTATAAAAATAATTCAAATGAAATTGCTTTGAAAATTTTCAAATCGCGCTTGCCCTTCTACCCCCTCCCATACAAAACTATGATTTCGACCAATTTCATAAATCAACTAATAACCAACAAACTAAAAGCTATGAACTTGAAATTTTATAAAAGCACCTTAAAAGAGAAGCGAAATAAAACTGCATATCAAAATTTACGATTCCCCTACCTACTCTACCCCCTCCCATACAAATGTTCGGTTTCGTGAATGTAAAATACACCGAATTTTATGAACTTCGTCTATGAGACACATTCTACACAGAGAATATTGGACGTGATTCAAGCAATTAATTAAAAAGCTATTAACATCCACCCACCCTTACTATTACCCCTACTCCTCCCCTCCATAAAAACCCAAACTTGTAGAAACGAATGAAATATTGTTAAATAGACAACAGCCCTGCTCAAGAACTCCCTTTCACTTAGTCTTCCCTAACCACTCTTACCTGCATATTGACTTTCCACACATCCGCAACATGTCCCAAGAATAATAAAGGTTCGCCCGACTTGTTGGCAGTTTATTTTTTTTTTATGTTCCGCTCTTTCTTAGGCACCAAAGCATTGAAAAATTGGAAAAAAAAAATTTGCTACTATGAATTTTTTCAATTTTTTTTTTTTTGGGTTTCATGACTAAATAATACTGAAATTACAAAATAAAATCTGTCTGTCTATAGGTCGTACGCCTAACGTGAGCGCTCAGCCCTCAATTGTCGCAAACCCTTGAAGATAAAAAGTTAATTTTTGGGTGGATTGTAGATGGGTGCTGATCTCAGGCGAACATCAATTTTAGGGTTTGTAGCGATTAAGGGAGAGGTGATATAAATGCTAGAACTGAAAACTAAGAATTCTAATATCTTAATTATGATTCTCGCTAGAAGGCTGAATAATTTAATTTGAAGACTAAAAGTACGCAGGTCCACCGTAGTTAGCTTAGAAGGAGGCTAAGACTTGTAATGGGAAGGGTCAGGAGGTGGTTCAAAGTAAAACAAGTAAAAATTAATATTGCTACTATTTCTTACGCTATACAACTAAAACTTGCATCATATCTTAAGCGGTACAAGCAAAATTTGCGAAAAATATAACATTTGGCCATTATAGTAGAGAGGATAAATAGGGAGTATTTCAAAAATGATGTTCTTTTCGAAATTTCAAACCGTTATATCACAAACTATAATACAGGTATTAAAGTGAAACTTTTTCAGATTGTGAAGCTATATGATCTATAATTTGGTAACATTTTTAAGTTGAAGGGCTTATAAGGAAGGCGGTAGTAACCCAAAATGTCGAAAAATTTCCCTAGTTATTTTAGGGCACTGGTAACAGAAACAAATTTCAAATTTTGCAAGTTCTTATTATCATTTGATATACATGAAAAAAATAGTAAAAATAATTTCAAGCAAAAACGTTATGCTCCGAAGCAGGACCCTAACGTGCACACAGGGTGTGTTAAGTGTTAAAAAATACACAAAAAGGCAAAATTTGATTGCTTAATGCAAGGATCTTGAAAATTCTGTGAATACTTTCAAAAAATTCTGTAAAAATTCAAGATATTAACTGGTCGAATACCTTAAAAACTTCTTACTTTTTCCGTACAAAAAGTTTTCTTCCGACAATTGTCAAGAAAATAATTGTCACTAATACATTAAAACCTGGACATTTTGTGCAAACATTTCTTCACTTTTCTCACTTGTAGAAAAATATTTAAAACGAGGTTGTATCAAAAGTTTTGAAAGCCTCCCTGCCCTTCTGCCCGTCCCATACAAAAACATGGCTTCGACCTATTTTGGTAAAACAACTAATAGCCAACAAGGTTTTGTACTAGTATGCTCTGAATTATTACGAACGAACATAGCAGCTCTCAGATGATTGTCCCAAAGCCTAGAATTACCATCAACAAATGCTCTTAAATAATGGGATCGTTCTAATGCTCTGTTCGACTATGTGTGATAGGCTGTAGTTTAAAGTTTCTTAACTCCCAGAAATTTATAAAGTATTTTGGATACTTGACTGGTAAAATGACTACCCTGGTAATCAAGGTTTTAGGGATTCGATATCGACTTATTATTTCGCCACAGAAAACTTTTGCCACTGTCGCGGTTTCACAAACAGAAATCGCTAACGCATCTATCATTCGAGAAAGACCCTCTTCGAAAGTAAGGATGTTCTTGTTTCCATTCACTGTCTCCTCCAGTAAACCTACAATATCTAAGTATACATTAATGTCACTGAGCTGTATCAGCATCATATACTTATTAACTACTAGTGATCCCCCATCCGCGTAAAAATCGCAATAATGAGTAATTTTTGAGAATTTGTTTGTATGGAACAGGCCTATGTTCACGGGGGTGATTTGAGATCATATACGTATCGAAAAAAAATTCTAAATAAAATAAAATTAAGCTCGAAAACATAACAGGACTAAGATTGTGAGTAAATCCCAATCATACGATACTCTAGATGAAATAGAAATTTTTGGGGAGTTGTAGAAGGGGTGACAGTATTGAACTAATTTGCTTCACATCATGCTAGAGTAGCTACAGAAATGAAAGGAAAGATTTCCGGATTCTACGGTCTCTGCTAGACCGAATCATCACGAATAATAAAGCGTAGAATCCGGAAATCTTTCCTTTCAATTCGAAATGCACTGTGAAAACATTCACCAAACCAGCTACAGAAATATTTTGTATCAAATTTAAGGTTCAAAAGGTGAATGAGTACTGAAAAAATTAGTATATTGGGTTTATTGAAATCGTCCAGTTTGTATGGGAGGTGGTAGAAGAAGTGGGGTTTTTAGTAATTTTTTGAGAAACAACTATAATTATCATGTAAATGATATATTTTGAATTGCAGATCAGTAACATTCATACTTTTCAAGAAAATCGAATTTTTGGAAAGCTATGAAATTTCGTGTACATTGTAAGATGGGGTAAAAGGAGAGTAGCTAATCGTTTTATTTTTCCCGGATATTAATAATAATCCTAATTTATTTAGTACAAAATTTGACCTCGATAAATGTTATACTTAGAAAATTAGTGTACATATAGTATTTCAGGAAAAAGTGCGGATCGTATGGGAGGTATTGGAAGGAGTGGGGAAATTCAAATATAAATTGTTTTTACACGCATCTCCCCATCCCAGAATATCATATTGAAGAACATTTTCAAATAGAGCATGGTCTATTGATTTCAGTGTCCAAATCTCCATAATATCCACTAACTGGGAAGAATATTTCAAAGTTTTTGAGAAAAAGAATTTACTTGCTTTCCCCATGTCAGATTACTGTTAATAATTGTTCCTACGTATTTTATAAATGTGGCAACTTCAAATTGCAAACTACAGGAGAAAATGTTGGCCAATGAATGGAGTGAACTGTGAGCTTCAAGTTGGTTGATGGAACTCCCTTACTGTTTTTACTAAAATGTATATATTTTGACTTATTAATATTTACTCTCAACGTATTTGCATCAAACCATCTTTTCAGTTTAGTAACTCCAGCCGATGCATTTTAGTAGGTTATGTCCCGTGTGAAGTCTCGCACACATTACAATGTCGTTTGTAATAGTGATCTGCTCATCAATATGATCATTGATGGTGAACATATCATTAATGTAGAATATAAATAACAGTGGGTCCAGAACACTGCCCTGAGGAACTCAGTACTCAATATTTTTCGCAGAACTGATCGAATCTTCTAACCCTTTCCTTTTGGTCAGACAGATAGCTACGTATGAGATATAGTTTTCGCAGCATGTTCATCGGACATATAATGCTTTTACGCAAATCCTCCTTAACCTGGTTTTTCCTAGCAACGTAGTCACCACCGTCCTTCAGGAGTTCCGCTGGTATGTTGACTATGCCCGTGGCCTTTTTTAAGCTTTCAAGGGCATCTTCTAGTTCTTCTGTTGTTGGGAGGCTCAAACTATTTTCATCGTCAGCAGGTGCTTCGATCAGGTGGTCATTTACGGTAGTAGTCGATCATGAATTCGGGCTAAGCAACTGTTGCAAATATTGCCTCTATCTCGTTTATATGTATCTCTTCCGTGTTGCTAATAATGCCTCCTGTTGTTCTCGTTTTCGGTTGAAATCAAAACGAGGATTCCAACCGCCTTTTAACTAGAGCGTAAGCCGCTCTCGTGTTATTGGAAATAAAATTTTCATACATTTTGCAAAGTTCATCATTGAGATACTTTCCTTTTTTTCCAGGTTTTATTCGCAAATCGTCTAAGCTTGTCAAATATGTCTTTCTTGGCTCTTGTTGATCGTTCAGTAAATTAATTGTTCGTAAGCTGTATTCTTTTCGTCTATTGCATTACTGCATCCATCATTGAACCATATTCTGGTGGCCTATCAACTCCTCTGCGACGGACTTAATACCATTTTTAACGGAGAGCTATAACTGCTCTATTGGCATTTCGTGGGGGTTGAATATTAGGCCAAAATGTCTCTCTAAAGCTGATGTGTAAGCGGCTGCGATGGACTTGTCCTTCAGCTTCTCGGTGTCGTATTTAAATGTCGGTAGGAGTTTTCCAGGTCCGTTGTTTGCTATTTCACATCGGAACGAGGACTTGACCGAAGAATAAGGGGTGTGGCAGTTTCCACCTCTAAAAGTTCTTATATCTAGGACTCTGAAGGCTGCCCTTTTCTCTATAAGAACGTCGTCCAGCTGATTATAAGGCGCTCCATTGGGTGATGCCCAAGGTATTTTGTAAATACTCCGATGCGAGGAGCATGTTGAGCTTACTATATGATGTTTTTACTGCAGGCGAAGTCAACTAGATATCTAATTATAGATTGCCTAAAGGAGTGTTATGAAATAACTATCCAGAAAACTTTAATCGCACTGTAAATAATGTTTTTTCTTTCCATTTCGAAACAATATCACTTAACACATTCTGCTTTAAGAAACATAATTCCGAGAACAATGTTATCATTCAATTTCCACAATTGGTATTTTATTCAAAATAGCTAAAACATGCAATTTTTGCTGTTGAAGCAATTTTCTGCGCGCAATACTTAAAGTCAAATGCTGGTTAACATACCTGCACAGAGCACATCAACCTCATTACATAGCAATCACGAAACAATGCCACTACAAATATGGCACTCTACCTTCGCATTACCTTGAATTGGCCCATTGCGCTATCAGCAATTTAAAAACATAATTGCGGATGGTATGGCGAAGGTAGCGCAACCATTCCACTAAAGCCGATCTATCGTACAAATACAAATTACACGAACATCAATGTACCATTTTGTGCTCGGTCTCTGCATTAAAAGGCGCACAGTGCTCACACCTATCACTTTATCCGCATATACAAAATGGTAACGTCGGATGCCACATTCGTAGGAACTTCCATACACACCACACATAATATGCTAATCCACTTGACACAGGTGTCTTCTACAATGTCTACTCATAAATTCACTTAATCCATTCTGAACCTCATAATGTGCTGCACATATATGAGCTTTTAAACCTCTTTTCATTCTCGTTTCAGTGATTCATAAGATATAAAAGCTAGCTTATAGGTTGCTCCTATCTGGGAGCGGTTGGATTCCCGAGTCGGGATATTCATTCATATTAAAGGCGATGCAATAAGAGTGAAAATTAACCTCACGACGACATTCAGACGAGGCTCATCCTTCGTCGTCTTGCATCCCCAAATCATCAAATTTGTTACGGGTTGGAATAACCGACATAACATACATGTTTTATGATATCATTCAAATATCGACCAAGAAGATTGCCATAAGACGTGAGAACAATTTACGCTCAACCTACAGCAGCGATAGCCACGTATATACTACGGATGGCAAGTTTTAGCTTCGGGGGTTTTTTTTTTTAGACATTTACTTATTATGTCGGTTTCAACTACATCTTCAGCATGAACCGTGTTTATGTAACACGCAACGTGCAGATATTATTTCAGAGGTAGTTTGGAATTTTCTTCGTATCTCGAGTGAAGCATTTACTTACCTGTCACATAAGTTGAAGATGCAATATATGATTGTACGAGGAGTTCAGGAGTTTTTGCGAGAAATAATGTCATTTCGTGCAGTGGTGTCTAAAGAAAATTGTGTAGAGCTAAAATGGTGGTTGGAAATCTATAGCTATAGCTATCATGTCAGTGCTATCGAAAGTGATGGAAATGGCTGTCAATTGCAAACTAGTCAGTTATAATACCTTGAGGATGATCATATTATGCATGATCGCGAACACGGGTTCCGTTCCGGACGTGCCACTGGAGATCTCCCAGAACAAATTCGACGAGGCTCAGGTACTGCCTCTTGGAATTACGAAATCCTTTGACAAAGTTTGGCACAAAGGTTTATTGGGTTTATTGGTAAAATTCGTAACCATACGTTGTAATACTACCCTTGTCAACTGGTTTGAGAGTCTCCTTTTTGACCGTTCGAGTCCTAAAAAATGGCGTGTTTAGATCGATTCTCGTGTCCTATAAGGCTCGGCTCTAATGTCATTAGTTATTTTTGGAAAAAAAACACAAAAAACCGCCAGTCCTTCTACCACCTCCCATACAAACTGCACAATTTCACTAAATGCAATCCAATAATTTAGTATTAAATTTTCAGTAAGACATTCTGATAGCAACTCTAGCATGATGTGAAAAGAAAATTGTTCAATGCTGTCACACCTTCCACCACTCCACATACAAATTTTTTTTGTTTAATGTAAATCCACTAAGTTGATTGATTTCTCTTGCGAGCAGCGAGGAATAAAAGCAAATTAAAACGCTTATTGGCGGTGTTTTAAAATATCTACAGTGGCGGACAAAAGTCTACAAGTCGATTGACTGTACGTAGACTTATGTCAAGTGATTTTCTTACGTTTTTATGAATATTTTCGATAGTGAAAAAAACTGCATCAATGGTTTTTTGATTAAAGCTTCCAATCACCCAGAAACTCAATATAAGGTGCTGTATGTAGACTTTTGTCCGCCACTGTATATTTATATTTTTTTTAGTTCAGGGGCGGAAAAGGCGTTTTCATTGAAGATGAAGTGGCCAGGAGCTGACTGGAAAAAATTGTCTATGAAAATTCGATCTATCTTTAAATGGTTTGGTGATTGTTTTCACAGTGCATTTTGAATTGAAAGAAAATATTTCCGGATTCTACACTATTACGCTTTATTATTCGTGACGTTTCTGTCTCTGCAGAGACCTTTATCTAACGATATTTTGTATGTGTGTAATTCAACTTAATGCATGCGCTTTTATTCAATACAGAATGCATGCGTTTAATGCACAAAAATTATGGATCGTGTGGTTTTCTGCAGAATGGCCCTATATTTAGAAAGTGGGTTGAACAAGAACATAAAATCTACTGGAATAGGCTTCCAGGCTTATCAATCTAAAAAAAAATTAATTCTACCACAAAAAAAAAATAAAATGGAGGATATTCTAAAATTTAGTAAGAGTTATATTAGTACTCTAATCGGCCTAATGACGGGGCACAGTGGAGTAAACCACTACCTCAAAAATATGGGCTTAGCTGAAACCGACATTTGTCGCCTTTGTCTCGAGAACTCAGAAACGACAGTACATATCCTACGTCACTGTAAAGCAGTATATGGGAAAAGGTTTTCTTTCTAGCGAGGAACTAGCCAACATGGCTTCCTTAAAGATACTTAGATTAGCCAATGCTATTGAGTTATGGTAGGGTAAAGGGGCAATAAACGCAAAATAGGCCGAGAAAGTCGCAGTGCTCTCATGTGTTCCCCAAATTATAAAAAAAACATCCACTACTGTTTCCATCTCTTATTCTAACGAAAATTCTTTTGATTTAGCTGTATTAATTAAATAATGAGTGATCCAATGTCTAATCATAATTAATTCAATAGTCCTTTCTGATGGTTATAATCATGAGATTTAATTTTTCTTTCCGAAAATTATGCAGTCATTAATAAATGGTGTTTCTCTTAGAGGCGGAGAACTTTAAGTTGGCAACATTGTTTTCTATGACAGCGGATTTAATAGTTTCTAGTTGTTTTGGAGTTAGTTTGGTTTGACAATTTATTATAAAGCAATTTTATTTGGAAATTTTGTTCAGTAGTGAAGCACACTTTTGGCTAAATGGCTATATCAATAAGAAGAATCACCGCATCTGGAGCAATGATAATCTACAAGCCATTATCAAAACGCCAATACATCCAGAAAAAGTCACCGTTTGGTGCGCTTTATGGGTCGGTGGAATGATTGGTTCATATGGCTTTAAAAATGATGATGGCCAGAACGTTACAGTCAACGGTGGGCGGTACAGAGACATGATTACTAACATTTTCGTACCTCAACTGAAAGGCATTAAAGTTGCAGATATGTGTTTTCAACAGGACGACACCGCATGCCAAATAGCCCGCGATACAATTAATTTACTGAAAGAAAAATTTGCTGATCGATTAATTTCACGAAATGGACCTGTTAACTGGCCATCTCGTTCGTGCGTTTTGACACCATTAAATTGTTTTCTCTAGGGATATGTAAAGCTCCATGTCTACACCGATAAAGCAGAAGCTATTGAGTACTTGGAAGACGCGTTATTGCCGAAATACAGCTTGATTTACTGCGAAGATTGTATGAAAATTGGACTTCCAGATTCCAGCCGCGGCAATAACATGCCCGAAATCATATTCAAGCATTAATGCCTTAAAATTATCTTTGAAATAAAGCTAATTTAATGGATATTAAAAATATTTGTCTGCATTTTATTTCAATTCAAAGTTATTTGCTTCTAAAAAAAACACCCTGTAGTTAAGTTCTTCAAAAAGTAAATTGTGTCCATTATCAAATCGAAGCTCGAAAAGCAACGCGAAGGTCGTGAGTTAAAATCCCAAAGCTAAATTTTAGCTCACTGCTTGGTATATCTAGGCCTACTCAGTTTGCGAAAATGAAATTGTTGTGCAAAGGGCTGACAACCCTTCCACAATAACAAATCACATAATAAGGAACTTGAAGATCTGGTTCCAAGTCGCGATTCGGGCTGCAGTGTCATTGAAAAAGAAGAATGGCATTAAAAGGAATCCTCATGACCGGTTGCTTTCTCAAATGGCACGTAGTGTAATTCAAATCATGATATATGTATGTAATTACAATGTATTTAATAACGAAATGGTTTTCACTCAACTCTCGGCTGCTTAATATACGTAAAAAAGGGTAATAATCAAATTATTCTCTAGTGACCATGTGTTTAAATTTGACTCAACCTTTGGAAATGGAATATATTAGATGCATTATTTGTTGTTCACATACTAAAAATACCCATATAAATAAATCCCCCCAAATAACATTCGCTTGAAGCTTTGACGTATGATAAATAAACCGCGTGCATTTTTTTTCATCTTCCAAAAATATACAGCCTAACAAATTTATAGGAAAAATTATGCCAGAAATTTAGCTTAACCGTCAGCTTAACCGGTCATAAATCCTTGCCGACCGTAAAAAGTCATTCTTGTTTTTATTGTGCAGAGAGACTCTGTAGAGAGCTTATATACTAAAGATGTATGTGTATATCATATAATATCTAAACGCAGAAAGTGCGAGATGTCTAGAATAAATTTGCACTTCTTGCCATATATACAAAAAGGAAAAATTTGATTGCTTAAATCCGTTTTCATTTTTTATGACCAAAAGCCACCCCCAAAGAAGATACAACTCTCCTGTATATAATAACGTAGTCTTCTTCACTTTAATTTTGAATTCAGTATGCAAACAAAAAAAAAAAACGAAAATATTTACGTGCGATAAACTTGACAATATATCGCACTTATGTGCCTTTTGAATGTTTGTGTACAATCAAATAAAGGAATAAAGCTTTTTATTTAAAATACAAACTCATGCCCAATCTGGAACCGGGTAGTGTTTATCCGTCGTTATACGAGTACTTAGTAGTCATTGCAGGGAACCGTTTCGTGAAGCACTTAACACTCGATAAGTTCTTCCTCAATCGATAAAACACCATGCTAAAGGTGCAAAATAATTGACCGAAGCGCATATGGAACCCCAGCGAAACGATGACACTCTCCAATGGACAGACAGTGTGGACAGTGGTCGTCTTAGGTAAATAAAAATAATTGCACAGGTGCTAACCTAAAGAATTTCAGCAATAAACACACACGCTCCAACTCCATTAGCCATTAGGTGGCGGTCTTCATTGCTTTGCACCTATGCCAAGTGTAAATATTGCCAATAATTACCGCACGTTCTCGGCATATGCCATAAGTATTTCGCACCTTCTTCATAGTGCAAGTGTGGGGAATAGGTGTGAAAGTCATTTATCATGGATTTTATGAGCTAATATTCGCGTGCATTTGACCATTTTACGGATTATTATTTACAGAAAACAAGTGATTTCGCAGAATAGCGTCGTGTCCATTACGCCGTATGACGTGTGTGAATTCAATAAGCGCCACTATTCACTAAATTTATGGACAATTTTAGTAATGAAGAGAACGAAGTGCCCTCGCTGAATTCGAAATTGGGACAGGAATGATTTTACTTTGTAAATTTTATTTGAAATTTATTCAGACGCTATGGGAATAATAAAATTATATTTGGTTTATTAATAAAAATTCAATTTGATTTTTTTTTTAATTTTAAATACGTATGTAAGTAAAACAAAAATTTTTTTTTCCACACAAATTTTTTATAAATTAATTTGTTTTTTTTTTTTTTTTTTTTGGGTAATTGATAACGAAATTAATGGACTGTACAAAATTATGATTGGTTGTGAACACAGGCCAGCAGGTTCACTTGTGCGGAGAACCACCTAGATTTTAATACTGCGCCTAACAACCAGAAAATTATTGCAAACATATTGAATTCATTCAAAAATAATTTTTCATATTTACAAACAAAAACCGAATGTTCGATAATTCATTCATTCTCCTTCAGATGATCGCATACTCGCATATCTTTAGCGAAAATTCATTCAAAGCTCATATAATAGTGAATTTCAGTGTAAATTTAATTGCGTGGACGCTTCATATCGGACGTCGGTGCCGCATACAGGTAGATAGACACGACGAATGGCATAGATTAGATTTGCTAACTCTTCGTTAGGCGTAACAATTAAAAACAAGGAGCGCGGTCCGCAATCTTAGACCGATTTCATTCAATTATAAAAGACTTATTATTGTTAGACTTTTTTTAATTGGTTATCTATTTAACTGAACTGCGGAATTTGAGTGAATATGATACCTCATTTGATAGCACCTATTAAATCAATTGTTATGATTGGTTTCCAGTTATTTCTTATTAATTGTTTGTACCACTTGAGTTTTCTGCAAAATTCAAAGCAAATTAATAAATATTCGTAGCATTTTGGGTGGTGTTAACTAAACATCTTTCCGAGAATTTCACCGAACACCCACTTTACGGCGACCACTGGTTGTGAAGACCAATTTTTGGAAATTCTATAGCCCAAATGAAATCTGGTATGCACTAGAAAAATATGTAATTGTATATGAAATTCTTCTAAATACTTAATATTGTGATTTGTACGGCAGATGGTAGAGCGAAGCGATGGTGTTTAATAATTCTATAATACTTTTTAAGTCTAAAACCATAATAATTCTATAATAATATAATTATAATTAAAAGCTATCAACTTAAACTTTTGTACAATCACTTTTAAAAATATTTAACATAAAGTTGCTTCGAAAGTTCTCAAATCCCTCTTAGAATTTACTTCGTTTGTGAAACTAATATGCTTTATAGAGAATTTTGAAAGCAATCAATTAAGAAATTACCCATCCCTTCCAATGCCCTCTCCTCCCCTCCCCCTCCCACCACCCTACCCATACAAACCTAAAACTTGCGTATTGATCGTAATCGCGGTTAAGTGTTAAATAATTAACAACCCCGGCCTAGAACCCTAATTCGCACCTCGTATCTACCCTAACCTGCATATTTACATCCCACGCGTCGTCAACTGTTCTCAAGAATAATAAAGTTGCGCCTGACTTGTTTGCAGATATTTTGATGTAATAAATGAGTTTTGTTATATTCTATATGCAGGCCTGAGCCAACCTTAATCAACGCCTTTATGCAGTGGGGATATCATATAGGGGAAAATGGCGTATGGTTCTGTTTACATTTGAAATAAAATTTTACTAATGTATGCATTTTCATTATTAACATTAAATTACACATTGACATAATAGTAGATTACATTATACATTAAATTTAAATTATACATTAAATTGAATTTTTAGTGCTTTGTTTTTGGCAAAATGATTTATAAGTGATTATATACCTAATTTTTGCAAAATATCACTCTCAATAGAAATAATTACAAAATAGAGCCTTAGTAATCGTAGGGAATTTTTGATTATTTTCAATTTTGAAAATGACCGCTCTGGTGTAGGTATTGAGACTGAAATTGTTAATGAAATTCGTAAAGTGATATAAATGTTAGGAAAGGAATTGGTTAAATTTTTGAAAACGATATAACTTAGAGTTTCAATAGGCGATGCAACTTTTTCTCCTAAACTTTGAAAAAAAAAAATGTAATTCATGCAAGAGTTCTAAACTATTTATGCCGCTTTGATTTTTATCAGTTAATGCTTCTTCCAGTTCTTGACATAAACTGAGCTGCTCTAGTTCAGAGTATTAATTAAAGTCAGAAATACAGAAATATACCATAAAAATTAAAAACTTCTGAATGAGAGGAGATCAAACCTTTCACTTAATGACGATATGGCGACATCTATAATTAAAAAAAAAAATGTACTATAAAGTTAATTTTTTCGTTTTGTATTAGCTGGTCTTAGTTTTCGTAAGAAAACTGTGTTTAGATTTTTCGACGTCCTAATGTTTCTTGACTTTTAAAAATCAACATATAAAGAAAATGCTAATACTTTTCTATCCATGAGCATATCATTGAAATCTTTATCAGATCTACATATATTCTTTCAAACAAAATTAAGTTTAATATTTTGTACCATAAAACCACGATTCATATAAAATTAAATTCAAATTCAAATTCATTTATTTCATCATTATATATCAGTTTGTATAACACAGAGTAACTTATTTTAGAGAACAGATTACAAGATCTTAGCAACTAGAGAGAATTTTGTAGACATTTGCTGATTAGAACTGTGGGTTTTATTATTATTATTAAACTGACCAAGGAAAAATTTTCAAAAAAAAAAAAACCTTGCGTGTATAACTTAATAACTACTTAAAACTAAATTTAAATTTAACTTAACCTAACTTATGATAAATCAAGAGATACTTGGCTGCACTTTATTGCAATTGATTGAGAAGAGTTGAAATGAGCGTGTTCTTGACCATTTGGGACCTGAGAGCAAAAGATGAGAATCTCTTATCAACTAATTTTTGTACAGTAGGCACATTGGCTATTTCGTGGAGGGCCTTGGTCGAAAAGTAAAAAGGTTTTTTGAGAATCATTTTCAGACACTTATTTTGTGAAACTTGTAATTTATTTTTATGGGCGTTTGCACACTGGTTCCAGACAGGTGAGCCATAAGATAGCCTAGGCTGCAGAACAAGCTTAAAAATTAGCATCTTGTTAGCCAGAGAAAGTTTCGATTTGCGGTTAATAAGTGGATAAAGCGAATAAATAGATTTGAAAACTTTGAAGCATACGTTTTCAATATGACTGCTGAAGGTCAGTTTTTTGTCCAACACGACACCAAGGTACGTAAGGGTGTCGGACCAAGTAATATTTTGACCAATAAAATTTATGTCGCGGTTTGGGAGATTGGATCGTTTTCTCTTCTTTGTAAAGAACATGGCCTGAGTTTTAGATGGGTTGATTTTAATTTTCCAGCGATGATAGTACTGATGCAACAGTTCTAAATATGTTTCCAGGCATAATAAAATTTTATCAGGGTCATTGTTACTTACATAAAGACATGTATCATCTGCAAAAATCGCTAGCTCGCATTTTGGATGAATTGGAATATCTGCAGTATAAATATTGTACAGCGTTGGACTTAGACAGGAGCCTTGTGGAGCGCCCGCAGGTATTGGTCGATGGATGGAGAAGCTTGAGTTTATTTTTACTGAGAAGGTCCTGTTCAGTAGAAAGGATTGACTTATTTTCGTTAGGTAAGAAGGAAAAGAGAATTTCAATAATTTGAAAAGAAGGCCTTCGTGCCAAACACTATCGAAGGCCTTCTCAATATCAAGCGTAACCATGCCTACAGATTTCTTATTGTGCAGAGATTTTCGAATATCTTTAGTGACTCTATATAGTTGGTGATTGGTCGAGTGTCCACGTCTGAATCCAAACTGGAAATTAGGGATCACTTCAGAGTTGTCAAGAAAATCTTCAATGCGACGCGCAATCACCCGTTCAAAAATTTTGCTGATTGCCGGAAGTAAACTAATAGGTCTGAAGTTTTTAGGATTACTTGTATCTTTACCGGATTTTGGAATGGGGACAACCACAGCATGTTTCCAGGAAGAGTGAAAGTAGCTGAGTTTAATACAAGCGTTTATTATCAAATTTAGTGCAATAATGCAGTTCTTGGGAAGTTTCTTAAGCAGAAGATTGGGGAGTTTGTCGCATCCTGGCGCTTTATTATTTTTCAATTTTTTTAAAATGGTGATAATTTCTCGAGGCTTGCATAGTGCCTTTGGTGGTAAGTCAAAACTTGGTGGAATATTCTTGAGAGAGTTATTAACAGAGTCATTGTTGATTTTGGTACCCATATGCTCAGAGGTGCGATGCGCGGAATAGAAATAGTCTGCTAACAATTCGGATTTTTCCGAGTCATTATATTTTTTTTTATTGTTTTTATCAAGAAGAGTGGGGATGGTGTTTGCCAGTCTTCGATTAAACAATTTATTTAATTTCCACACAGTTTGTGAGCCCCTTTCGAGATTGGATAGCATGGTGTTCCATTTGGAGTTACGCAGCTTGATTAATCTGTAGCGAATAATTTTCGTTAGGTAGTTGATTTGGGATTTAGAGTTTGGGTCTCTGCATCTTTGCCAGTGTCTACGAAGTGCGTTTCTTTCTCGAATTTTACTTTTGGTTTCCATATCTATTTCAATGTGAGTATGGCAATGTTTGCTTTTGCTTGGGGTACTATGTTCTACAGCTTTCCATAAATTGCTGATAATCTTTGAGAGTAAGCTATCCATTTGTTCGGAACAAGTAATGTCATCAAGGTTTAGGGAACCTATTGGGGTAAGCTTCTTTAGTACTTCGTGGTATCTGGACCAGTTAGTTTCTTTGAAACATAGCGCTTCATTCAAGCGATGTTGAGTGCTGATTTTTCCTTTAATAGAAAAGTATACCGGAAGGTGAGGCGAAGACAATGCGCAGGTGGTTATAGGCTGCGAAATATCTGCTCTTCCATTGCACGAGATCGAGAGTTGATTCTTTGCCTCTTGGTGGATAGCAGGTTGGTCCTGAAGGGGTGTGAATAAGGATGTTTCTTCTACATAAAAGGTTGAAGAGAATTTTGCCAGCTTTATTTGCTTTTACACAGTTCCACAGCCTGTGTCTGGAATTTAGGTCGCCGCATAAAATATACCCTTGTTGAGAACTAACAAGGTGCTCGAGGTCTTTTTCGAAAAGCTTATGTTTAATCGCGTTGAGCTTGGAACCAGGAAAATAGGCTGCAATAATCGTAGTATTAATTTCATCAACTTTAATTGCTATTGTTTGTATAATTTTCGTCATGAGAATGGGAAGTTGTGTGTGCTTTATAGATTTTTTAATACATATGGCTACTCCACCGCCTGTTCCTATTCTATCATTTCTATAAATATGGTAATTCGGATGGTATAATTTATCATTAGAGTGAAGCCAAGTTTCCTTAATAACAAATATGTCTGTATTTTGGGATACAATGAAGTCAAATGTTTCAATAAACTTATTGCGGATGCTCTGAGCATTCTAAAGAATAATCTGAATACTACTTAAGCTATCCATATAAAAATCTGGTTGCTAAATTAATTATGGCGTTAAATTGATCTTGCTTAGTCTTACATGTAGCGAGTCTACTGATTAGCTCCGTAGATATTTGTACTAGAACTTCAGGCGAGAATAAGTCGCCACTAGAGTTAGGTGCAAAATTTACCCCCTTCATTGCCGTGGGTATATTCCTGGCAACACTGCTAAAAGATGGTCTGTTTATTTCCTGAGATGTCATTGTATTTTTCGATGTTGTTCGCATTGCGGGAAAATTTCTGTCAAATGCACCAAAAGTGTTGGATTCAGATCGAGGGTGTTGTTTATTACTTTTACTGTTTTGTCGACTAGTACGTTCCTTGATAAGAATGTATTCTTTGCGTTTCTTGCAGCTACGATCGTTAGCGAGGTGTGCTAAGGTGCAATTCGCGCATTTAATTAAATCCGTTTGTCCTTCTTTGAGTGGGCAGTCTTTATGATTGGGTTTTTCGCTACAAATCATGCATTTCGTTGGCAAATGGCAGTGGGTAGATCCATGTCCAAACATTTGGCAATTACGACACTGAGTTATGTTATTTTTATTTTTGGCATGATAGCTCCAGTGAACGACAGTACGCATTATTGTTTTGAATTCACGTAGATCTTTGAGTTGCGTGCCTTTCTCAAGTAGAATTAGGTATTTTGGAGAGCAGTTACGTCGTTTCGAGACATCAGTGTTGAATTTCTTGATGTCAAGACATGGCAATTTGCAGTGTTCTTTAAGATGCTTCAAAAGCTCATCGCACGGCCTGTCATGGAGTCCGGAGAGAACAATTTTTGTTGGACATAAATCTGGTCGTTGGTGAGTGAAAAAGTTGACTTTTTTAGTTGTCAGATGGTCACTTAGTTTTCCAAAATCGTCTAATTTCTCCAGAAGCACTTTAATCCCAATAGACATGAGCTTAATTTTGTAGCTCGTAATATTCAAGGTGGACATTATAGCACTAATGGTTTCGCGCTTTAGGTCAGGAAAAGTAATAGGTGGAATTTTTACCTTGTTGTGTTGACTTGTTGATTGGTTGTCAGCTGCTGGTTTCTCGTCAAGCGTGCTTGCAAGAGGGTGAAATTTATTTTTGTAGTTCGGCATGTTATTGTTTTCATTACGTGGGAATTTAAGTTTATCCCTCAGGAGCATTTTCTCCGGGGAACCCTCCCGATTCCGCTTCGTTTTGCTTCTTGTAGCGATATAAAACCGGTTTCAAGTGACACTGTTTCAATTGAACAACTGGCGTAACGGTGCAAATTATGAAAATCACTGAAGTACTTGTGCACTGATCGAATGCACAAGTCGAACTGGGCATATAAAATTAAATTTTCGAATTATTTTCCCTGAAGATGTGACCTGAACTTTTGTGGTATTACCAAATTTGTTTTCGGCATAGAGGGCATCAAAAACTTCTCCTAATTGACTGATTTAAATGGAGTTATTGCATCTATCCGGCTCGACCACTTTGTATATATGACAAATGTTTCAATGTTAAATTTGATACATGCTTTTTCAAAACTGAAGCAGGAATAAAAATTATTAAGCTTTTGAAAAATTGTTATTCGCTGCGTCATTTACTACAAAGTTCAAACTGTGACTACAAAAGGGGGCACAAAAAATGCTCTGGGACTTGTATACAGTTTTTTTTGCACACCGCTATGTTTACCTCTCATGTTTGAACCATATCCTTGGCCGCTTGTAGTAACTTACAGTCTCAATGACTGTATTTTGGATCGTTCCATTATTGTCTTAGTTGTTGCAGTTGACTAAAAGATTGATTTTAGCTTGCATATAAATAAGATTGTGCAAAAGGGTCATTTTATGTTGGGCTTCACCACTCGCTTATCCAAGGAATTTAACAATTCCTTTGTTAGGTTGAGTCTGTATAACACTCTTGTTAGATCTCATCTTGAATATGCTTCTCAAGTTAGGTCTTCCTATTATGATGTGCATATTGGTAGAATTGAATCTATTTAGCGTAAATTTGTGAGTATAGCTGTATGTCACCTTAATTGGAATGACAGAGTCCGTCTTTCTCCTCTCCGACCGACTTCAGCTACTAAATATGACATCACTCTCGAGACGACGTGAAGTATGTAGCTGATGTAGTTTTTGCTCATCAACTTCTTACTGGGATTGTTGACTCCTTCTCACTTTTGGGTTTGATGCAGTTTGCTGTTGGTCAATTTTTACTGAGACATCCTAGATTGCTGCAGATTTGCTTTCAGCGGCCTAACTATGATATGAGTGAACTGATTTCGTGTGTTGCAAGAGAATTTAACAGGAGTGTTGATGTATTCGACTTCTCCATAGATAAGATATGTTTAAAACGTAGACTTAGCACTAGTTGACACCAATTTATTTCAATTTTTGTCAATTTATTGTGCTCTGTTTATTTATATTCTTGTTGATGTTTGTTTTGTTCCTTCACTAAATGATGAGCCAAAGGATAAATTGATTTCCATATGTTATACTTGGAGCCGATTTTATGGCAATTTCTTGCATTAAGAAATCCTGATAGCGGTAGTAAGTTACTGATATCTAAACTATTTTTCTCCCAAATATTTTATAAAAATGTTGATAGTCGTACCGGTCGTATCTGATGCAGAACAAAATACTGAAAACCTTTCTTTAAATCTCATTTCTGTATTTTCTATATATCGCATTTAAACTGATATCTATTCTTGAAGGCTTGCATCAGACGTACAACCAAGTAAAATAGATAAATACTTGTTTGACAAAATTTCTTTTATAGTATGCCCTAATAATATAATTGTTTCATTTTGAATTTCTTCAAAGTAATGAGACATATTTATTTTTAGATTGAGTTTTATTAATATGAACAGACATGATAAGGTCAAATCTTGCAATCATTTCTGTACACTTCAAAAAGTTACTATAATTTCTTTCAAATAATTTGTTACTGGAACCACAAAATGCTAAATTTTGTCCAGCTAAAAATTAAATGGCATAATAATAATTCTTTCAAAAACATCGCGCCAATGCTTAGATTCTCTTTTTAATAAATTTTGGAATTCCGATTCAATAGTTTTATCTTTTGTAAGAAATCGGATCAAAGGTGTAGATTTTGGAAATATATGTATTTTAATTTTTTTTTGTGAAAGTTTAAGTGTTTGCTTAAATTGTTCCAGTCACTATATCCAGAATTGCTCGAGTTTACGCTGATTAAATCATTAAAAATTTTGCCACGAAAAGAAAGAGAAACAGAATTTTATTCAATAGAACAGAGTAACCAATCCCTTTTAACCTTTTCACTGTTTGACAAAATCTGACAAAACTATAATTCAGAAAATGTTCGTCCATTTTTGTCTTTTGGATGGTTGAAATTGGAAGTCAATTTTTGATAATAACCAGGACCATTTTCTATTTTGTCTTGTACTTTGGATGGTAGTAATGGACTTCGCAGAAAACTAAGATCATGAGAGACTGACAAATACGCACCTAATCTCTCTGATGAGGTTGTAGATTTGAACACTATTTCGGATGTTTCTAACGGTTCGATTAAAGTAGATCATTGCAAATTTAGTAATTTTGAAGTTATTTGAATCTAAGTCTACATCTCGCTATTTGTTCATGCTAGACCCGGGGATCTCATATCTTACCGGCCCTAAGGTTGAGTTTGCACATATGGATGGAAAGCGGAAAATCACGTAGTTTCAACTTTAGGCTAACGTATACACATGTAGTTCTAGATATAACTGATTGGAACTTTTTTTGGTAATAGTAAATCTGAAGTGATATTAATTGCAATCCATTCAAAAGGGAATCCAAGTTAAAGTTTTAATAACATTTTCCGCTATTCTCCATGTTTAACATTGTAGATTGAAGTTGATTGATACTTTGGTAGCGAATACTTCTGTCGTTAGAAGACTTTGATATAAATGAGACAGCGCATATAGGGAACGGCTATAAAAAAAGTTTTCCTTCCAGTTCCTGAAAATGACGACGACCCTGCATAAATTTTTGCCCATTATCTAATGGCTATTCTCATCAAAATAATAAAGTTTCAAATTCTAAATAGATCGATTGAATATCATGAGAAACTTCGAATTTTGTAAAACTTCATTTTAATTCTTGCCTGAGGTTTAGTAAGAGTACACAAAGTCCCAAATTACCAGTTATCCCAGTTTGCAAACAAATAGTCATTTATGTTTACTTTCATTCGAATTTAGAACTTAGCTTTGAGAAAATTTAAGATTGTTTTATCATTTCGATGGCAGTGCAAAGATGATAAAAAAAACACCAACCTTCTACTTTTTTCGCAATTGAAAGTAATACTTTTCTCGATTCCACACTGCAGCTTGCATACACGGTAAAATATGAGACATGACTTTAATATCTAGTATGCAAATCGATAAATCTCATCTGTCAGATACGATAAAGAAATACGAAAAGAAAATATTTGCTCTAATAAAAGCACAAATAACCATAAATATGTTATCATAACTCAAGTAGGAGAAATATGGCGTCAATAAATACCGAAACCATTACTCGTGTAGTTCCGCACTCATAGATAACAATTAAGTCAGAGCGTGTGAAGTAAAATCTTTCATGACCATGTAATAATTTTTTGTTGGACAATGCTTTCGTAAATATTAACGCTATGCACGTTGCACACATGGCTCATATGCTTTCACCGAAATGTGTTACGAATGCCATTTATCAAGCCTTGGACAGTATTTCGTTTATATTTTTATGCCATTTCGTACATTTTTTTAGAAGTCTCCCGTTTCAACCGACAAACCCCCAACAACGCCAGGCAATGGGGAACATTTAATGAATCAAAAGTCGGAATTCTAATGGTAAAAACACACACTACAAAAATAATACGGCATGCATCATAAAATATGCTCTCAGTATTCTTTTGGCATCCTTTTTGCAGTTTTTTTCTCTCTGCACGGCAAATAACACTTTTGACCGTAGAAAATTTGCATTTCAAAACGCGAAATGGTCGTTTGGCCCTCTATAGTGCTGACATGAAGCTATCGTCGCGGTTTATTTTTACTCCTAAAAGATTTTTAATCTTGGGATGTGGAAATGATTATTTTATGGTTATACCTAGGCCGTTAATTATAATGAACTAGAATTTCAGAGCTAACGTCCTTGGTTTCAATTTACATTCGGTATAAGCATGTAAATTTAAAAGAGAATTTGCTAGTTTTATAGGCCTCAAGGAGTAATATGAATTTCCTAATAACTAGTTTGCTGATTGATTTGAAGCATTATGGTCAAATCGATTCATTCCATTAATACATTTTGTAATCACTTCGATATTAATATCAAACTATGTACCATCAGATCTTTAAGAACTCATGCTTCTAATGAAGACTCTTTTCAAATGTCAGTTGCTGCCAGTAGCTGGTATAAGAATTCGCTATATAAGAAATTTGTATACATATATGGATGGCGAATCATTTTGCTAACTGCATAATCTAAGATTTCTTCTTCAATGGCGCTACAGCCCAAATCGGACCTTGGCCTCCTGACCTTCAGGATCCTTAACATTTTCATTATTTATTGCGGAAGGGTTGTTAGCCCTTCGCACAACCCTCTATCTGCGAATTTTTTGATTTTCGTAGATTGAGGTAACCAAGGTATACCCAAGCAAGCAGTGTACTGGAAGTAGGCGTCGACCGGGATTTGAACTCACGGCCTTCGTATTCGCTATCCACTAGGCTACATCCTAGCTAAATCTAAATTTAGGATTTGCTAAATCAATATTATACAGCCTATTAGAAAGTTTTTCATTTTTTCATTTTACACACAGTGACTGCTTGGAAAAAAAATGCGATCTTATTTAAATACGAAAATATGCTTTAGCCTTGCTTTAATATTTTCTTATGCAAATCCGTCATAAAGTCGAAGTTTGATGAACAATAATCGAAACTACGCATTAGAACTGCAATACATAGGATCAAGCCCTGATAGAGCTGTAAGGTGGTCTCTATTAACTTTTTCATGTAAAATGTAATAGATATAGTGTAAAGAAAAATTTTGTTTTCTATTTAGTAAGGCAAAATAATATTAAAACTTCTTTCAAATAATAGAAAACAAATAAATAAAATAATGTTATTTAACATTAATAAGTGTAGCCGTGTTAGTTTAAACACTTCTTTTCGTTTGATTCAAAAAAAGATATATTGATATAACTAGAAAAAAAAACTTATATTTTCAAAAGTTCTTTAGTTAGTAAAAACTGAACTCTTCAGCAAAACTCAATATGAAAAAAATAACAAATATTAAAGGCAATAAGTCTATCTATCTATCTATTAGAAGAAAAAATGATATTATATAATAAGTAAGAAAATAAGAAAATTCAGTATTGCGAAGCTTTTTTTTAACAGATTTAAGAAGTCTGACTTATGTGGTAAGCCAGCGTTAATTTTAAATAATGACAAGAAATTTAGTTTCTCTTGAGTTATGATCGATCTGTTCTTTATCCTGATAAAACGGAAGCGGGTAAACTTAAAAATATTTTTAGCATCTACATATAATTGTAGTGTCTGTCTGTTATTTGTTTATAAATGGCTATAAATAAGTTTTTGCTTTATTTTAGCAATAACTAAGCAGAAACAAACGTTTTTTAAAAATTTTCTTTGTCTGTCTGTCTGTCTTTCCGGTTTTCACGCAAAAAAGGCTAAACCGATTGTAATGAAACTTTCACAGTTTATTAAATGTGCACCAAGATGTAATCTGCGTGTGGTCTTATTTCAATACCCCCACGCCTTCCACTCCCTCCCATACAAAATTACTCATTTTCAAAAATCAAATTTTTTTCAAAACCATTGGAGCAAATCATTTGAAATTTAGAACATACTATTTTTATCAGAAATGTGATTTATGGTATACAAATTATTTGAATCCCCCTACTCGTTCCACCACCTCCCATACAAACTGCACTTTTTCATGAAAGGCTATTCACCAATTTTCTCAGTAAGTGCAACTTTCATCGAGCTTAAGTGTTGTACTTTATCTTAATTTGCATTATTATTAATACCGGAAAAAAATTAACCGAGTAGCTTCACTCCTTCTACCCCCTCCCATACAATTTGACACAATTCCATGACTTTACAAATATTCGATTTTCTTGAAAAGCGTGAATGATGCAGATCTGAAATTTAAAATATATCAATTGCGTAATGATTATAGTTGTTTTGGGAAAAAATTAACCGATTAGCTTCATTCCTTCTACCACCTCCAATAGAATGTGACACAATTCCACGACTTTATTTAAATTCGATTTTCTTGAAAACTGTAAATGCTACTGATCTGAAATTTAAAATATGTCAATTGTAAATTAATTATAGTTGCTTCTCAAAAAGTCACTTAAAACTCCCTACTCCTTCCACCACCTCCCATACAAACTGAACTTTTTCATGAAATGCTATACACCAATTTTCTCAGTACGTGTAACTTTCATCGGGCTTAAATGTTGTACTTAATCCTTAATTTGCATAAGTATTAATATCGGGAAAAAATTAACCGATTAGCTTCATTCCTTCTACCACCTCCCATATAATGTGGCACAATTCCACGACTTTACTTAAATTCGATTTTCTTGAAAACTGTAAATGTTACTGATCTGAAATTTAAAATATGTCAATTGTAAATTAATTATAGTTGCTTTCCAAAAAGTCACTTAAAACCCCCTACTCCTTCCACCACCTCCCATACAAACTGCACTTTTTCATGATATATTCTAAACTAATTTTCTCAGTACATATAACTTTCATTGAGCTCAAATTTCGTACTCTATCCTAAATTAGCATTATTAATATCGGGAAAAAATTAACCGAGTAGCTTCACTCGTTCTACCCCCTCCCATACAATGGGACGGGATTCCACGTGTTTACAAAAATTAGATTTTCTTAAAAAGCGAGAATGATACAGACCTGAAATTAAAAATATATCAATTGCATGATGATTCTAGTTGTTTCTCGAAATATCACAAAAACCCCCCTTTCCTTCTACCTCGTCCCATACAAATTGCACAATTTCATTAAAGTCAATGCAATAAGTTTCTCAGTACTTACTCAATTTTTGAAGCTTAAATTTGGTACAAAACATTTTTATAGCTACTCTAGCATGATGTGAAACAAATTAGTTCAGTGCACCCACTTCTCATACAAAATTTCATAATATCACAAAAATTTCGATTTCATCTATGGTATCGTATGATTGGGCTTTACGCACAATCGTAGTTTTGTTAGGTTTTTAAGCTTAATGTTATTTTTTTAAACTTTTTTTTAATTAACACAAGCAATAATTAGTCACATGTCCTAAATGCTCTTCAATACGTATATGATCTCAAATCACGGAATTGATCACGAGCCTCTCCCATTTAAATGCGAGTATCATAACCATAAATTATTAAGAATGATACTTAATAATTTATGGTTATGATTCCAACAAAATACAAAATATTGTGTTCAAAGAGCCATTAAAGTAAGCGGATTATATATCCCATATAATGTATTACTAACTATATTCTCAAAAATTACTTATTATTGCGATTTTCATGCGGACGAAGTCGCGGGCGTTTGCTAGTCATTAATAAATTTGGGATAATATTATTAATTAAGCTGGATTCAAATATTTCTTTAAATTGATTCTGGAGTGGGACCTGAACCAAAATTTATCTAGCAGATTCTTTTCAATAAAATCAGTTTCCTTTTCATATTTATTTTGCATAGTTTGAGCAGCTACATTAATCTCATCTTCGTTTGATTCGTCAAATTTCCACAGAATTTTGAAAAATAATAGATTTCGCGTAATGGCACAAATTTTTTCTGATAAACCGGATTTTGTGGAGTCATTAATATCGAAGAAAACATTTCTTCTGTATCTGAGCCGTACACTGCACATATTGATTAATTCCATAAAACGAAATGTGGAGAAATGCGATGAAATAATGCACATTGTTTTTTAAAATTCCCTTCTTAATATAAATACAAATAAATATTGTAGAATGCATAAATACTGATGAAGCTTTCATCTAAGGCTTAGTAATGTTACAATTTTTATCTGATTGGGGGAGTTATCCGATTTGGCAAGTAAAAAAGTTAAGTTCACAGTAAACATTTTTAAGATTTTTATAATCTGAAAAGTAAGTTATTTTTTTTTTTTTCAGAATGACCTGTGTTATAGGCAATTTCGGCCTTTATGTGCAATGCACAAACACAGTCATGGAGGGAAGGAATGGGATTGCGAAGGTTGGGGAAGGGGAGTGAGAATGACCGTAGCGACTGGTGAAGCTGGTTTATTGCTCAGTTGTACTGGCTGCTTATTGACAAATATTTGCAGATGTTATGGGGGACTGAATGATAGAAAGCGAACAGAAACCATCTACTGAGTATCTAGGCCTTCTTGAAATGGAACTGTTTCACTTTTACACCGTTTCCCCATTTTATTGCGAATAATTTTTTATCACCAGTAGCAACTTAAAAATTTGCGCTTAAAAAAATCCCGTCTGGAGTGGGAATCGAACCCACGACCTATTGACTGAGAAGCAAGCACGCTGCTCACTACGCCACGGAAGCGTAGATTGAGATGAATTCTTCAGCAATATAAATAATGTCTTCTTCATCAGCTGTATCGCGTAGTTTCGTTTTGTTCTCAAGTTTTTATAGTAATCATGTTTAACAGAAGAAATGTCTCTCCTTTCTTCCCTTGTCACAATTGAGGCTTCCGTGGCGTAGTGGGCAGCGTGCTTGCTTCTCAGTCAATAGGTCGTGGGTCTTCACCTTTGCCAAACTATGAAAGAACGCCTCTAGTGTCCCATGGAGTAACTATAATCACTAATGCGTGACTTCAAGTCCGCATATAGGTTTCTCACCCATTGTGACTTTTTTATTTTTTCCAGAAATTTTGTCTATCCCTCTTTGTTTAGAAAAAACTCGTTCAGATGGTTGCATTTACGTTCGAACAAATTAACGGAAAGTCATAATTTCAGCTTTATTGAGAAATTTGTATTGCAAAACATTTTTAGAATTGCGAATTACCGAATGATTTGTTGACAGCTCCTTTCAAAACCTGTGATTTTCTCGAATCCGCGACCCCTTCCAGCGCAGGACCTGGGCTATAAGAGCTCCTTAGCCCCCTCTTTCAAGGCCTGCATAGGACACAGGCGAATAGCCGTATTCAGACGTTAAGGCCGATGCTCAAGATTGTAGAAGAGACTTGTTTCTGTCCTATGCCCCTATACGGCGTGTTAACAGGAATTTGATTGATTGATTGAACATTCACAATTTTCAAGGAAATCATTTTTTCTTATGTCAGGAAATTTTGTCTCATAGTATGGGAGGTGGAAGAAGTAGTGAAGCTAATCGGTTAATTTTTTCTAAATAAGTATTTAGTACTAGGGTATAGCCTAGTAGGTAGTGTGTTGGTCTTGTAATGCGAAGGTCGTGAGTTCAAATCCCGGTCGGCGCAATATATAATTCCGGCACAATGCCTGCTTGGATATACCTTGGTCACCTCAATCTAAGAAAATGAAAAACTCGTAGAAAGAGGGTTGTGCGAAGGGCTAACAACCCTTCCACAATAAGTAAAAAAAAATGTTAACCTGAATATCAGGAGGCCAAGTTCCGATTTGGGCTGTAGCGCCATTGTAGATATAGAAGTATTTAGTACAAAATTTCAGCTCGATAAATGTTACACGTACTGAGAATTGATTTAAAGTTTTTCGTGAAAAATTGAACTTTCTATGGGAGGTGGTGGAAACAGTGAGAGGATTCGAATAATTTTCATACCATAGATAACATTTAGAATTTAGAATGCAAAGAATATTTTCCAAATTCCAAATTATTAGCTCACATTGTTTCCAAGAAAATTTGATTACTGCAATTTTTTTTGAAATAGAGTCAATTTTACGGGAGGGGGTAGAAGGAGTGAAGCGATTTGGCCCGTTGACGAACTTGACCCTACTTTTTCATCAAAAATAATGTGTATACATTTTTAACTTTTCAAGCTAGAGAGCGCACGGACGGACAGAGAATTATCCGGTTTCTAAATTAAATTTTTGAGTGATAAGTTTTTGTGTCATTATTATTTTCTCCGAGCCTTATTCCTTAGCATTACAATTTTTAGAGCAATTTTATAATAATCTCAGATTTCATCTTAAGTACAGATTTATACCTGCGTTTTATAACCTTCCTTAATTATGCTACCTATAATTATTATAACTAATATACGAAATGTTCAAGTAATCATTTTCATTAGAAATTTTTTCTCTGCGTCAGATTTAGAATCTGATATGGCTGATATTTATTTTAAAGAGTCCACAAGAAATAAATTTTCCACAAATCCGTTGCAGATTACGAATTGCATAAATAGCTGCTTCCAATAGAGCCTCATAAATCCTAAAAAACTGCTAATTTCAATTAAAAAAAAAAATGCATTAGGAAAAGTCATGAATTTCAAAAATACAAAATTTTTATTCTTTTTTATTACTCCAAAGGCAATAAATTACTCTGCACAATTAATAAATTGCAATAAATTATGAAGACGTCGACATATATCGTAGAAAATTCATTAAATTCTTCCAAACATGCTTCATAAATTTCATTTCTATTCTAGATATTTGTCAAAAAATGCAGTTTTACTATTAACAATGCTAACGTGTTTTGAAAGTTATTCATCTGAAATTCTAAAATAACATAATAAATAACTGAAAAATGCTAAGCGCATTCTTAATTCATACTACTAAAATGCTGCACAACTACTATAGATAATCTTAAACTATTAGCCATCGGATAAAAAAAATTCTTAAGTAATAAAATATACGCTGCAAAATCAAATAAAATTTTATTATGAACGCCATAATAAATTATCGATGAAGGTTAATAGAAGCAGTAACTATCCAAGCAGGAAAGTGTTAAAATTGTATACCCCAAAGAGTTCATTCAAATTTATTGATACTTGGTCTTTAGTCGATTTGAACAGTCTTCATGATTAATGCATAATTCGTCTTAGTTGATAATCAAAAAAGAAAAGAATACGATTTCATGAAAACGATCGTTTTTGCATAATTCGAAATATATAGAAATTGAATTTTGATCGGTGAATAAAATTGATGTTGTTTTTAAGAATATCCCTTAACTCAATTTTTCTGCTAAATAGATATTATTGAAATTTGTTTAATTTTGTTAATAGTTTAAAGGAAAGATTTCCGAATTTAATTAATCGTGACGTTTCGGTTTGCGCTGAGATCTTTGTCACAAGCAGAATAATGTGATATTCTAAAAATTTTTCTTTCAATTCGAAATGCATTGTTTAATTATGCATTATGAATTATTTCCCAAAAGGAAAGGAGCGAAATTAGACTTATACCTCTGACCCTTAGCGCAGCTAAATTAAAATTAAGGCCTAAATTATCATTAAACGGCTAAGTGTTATACGCTAATTTCGCTAAATTACCAAAATAGTGATCATTTATCAGCTAAATACTCTCAGCTCATTTAGCTACATCCTCTTATATTTCTAATAACTTAGGCTATAATGATAAAGATTGTGCTAGAGCTGGAGCTTTGTTAAAAGTTTTTCGTGCAAGAGAGAAGAGGAAAAGCAATTTTCTGACAGCTCCGACTTATATGAAAACTTTGAAGCGTGATTTAAACGCCCAGTTATGAAAGATGATTTGCAAACGATTCCAAAACAGGACTAAGCATCATTTTTCTTCTTTTGTGGTCTTTCTTGCAAAATTTTATTGTCTATTGGCTATGCAATTCAACTTTTTAAAAATATGACTGATGAGTGAGTGGCTCTTCTTAATTAGCAAAGTGCTATGTGTCACCAGTCTACTAACGATGAAGACGAGCTAAATTATAATTAAGACCGCTATGTGTCAGTGGTATAATGCGATTTGATTTATTTGATACAAGAATAACAAAATTAACTATAAATTTGCTATATTCGAACGAGAAGCGATAAAACGACTGAAACGAAAGTAATTTGAATGACAATTGAGTTTATGCAAAAATGACCTAACTGGGTTTTATTACTTTATTATTTTAATAATAAAGTATTGTGATCGACTTGGGGAAAAAAAAATTTGCCACCCTGAAATTTTTTTTTTCGCGTTTCATGACTAAAATAGCCTAAAAATGCAAAAAAAAACAATCCGTCTGTCTGTACGCCGTCCGCCGTACGCCGTCCACCGTACGCCGAAGTGTACGCTCAACGCACATTAACTGCCAAAGCCTTCAAGATAGAAAGTTCATTTTTGGTGGGATTATAGGTAGTTGCGGATTTCAGGCGGATACCCATTTTGGGGGGGTGTACGGGCTCAGGGGAAGGCAGGGGGAGCGCTTAAACCGAAAAATACGAATTCAAATATCTCAACCATGGTTACAGCTAGAAAACTAAAAATCAACATTGAAACAATTTAATTTTTTTATCCATTGGGGTGCGAAAAGGGGGGGCTAAGAACCGATTGTCGGCCGAATTTTTTTTCAAATGATTATATCTTCTAAATTACTTATCGTAAAAAAATCGTATTTAGAGACCGTCAAGGTGGCATATAGTTTCATCGGAACCAGCTCAGAAAGCGGCTAATTATTTTAAGGGGGAGGGTCAGCGGGGGTGCAAAGAAAAACACTTAAAAATTAATAGCTCAACTATTTCTTAAGCTATGTAATTGAAACTTAAAACGTGTACTAAACTTTACTAGCAAAATATGAAAAAAATACAACATGTGGACATAATAGTAGTGGGGGGAAATGGAGAGCATTTCAAAAATGGCGCACATTCCAAAACTACAAATCACCAAATCAAGTCAACAATTTGTCATATTATAGAGCTATATAGTCTTTAATTTTGATAAAAAATTTAAGTTGGGGGGTGTAAGGGGAGGGAGGTGGAAAGCGAAAATGTTGAAAATTTTGAGTGATTTTTTTATGGCTCTCGTAAAAGATACAAAGTTTAAATTTTGCACGTCGACATATCAATTTAATGTACACAAAAACAAAATAATAATTTGTTCCAAAATTGTTATGCACCGAAGTGGAGGTCTAACGTGCACAAAGTGTTTCATGTGCAATGAAAAAAACACAGAAACTGAAAATTTTTGAATGAAATTTTTAGTTAGAAACTTGAAAATTTGCGAAATGCATTTAAAAAAAATCTATAAGAGTTTGAAATATTAACTGGTTGAATATCTTCAAGACTTCCACCCTCTCCCATACAAAATTATTTTTTCGACCATTCTTAAGAAATCAATTATCACCTAACTATTAAATGCTATCAATTTGAAATTTTGCACAAGAACTTTCAAAAATAGTTGAAATAAAATTACGTTAAAAGTTTTGAGATCGCACTTGCCCTTCTACCCCCTCCCACACAAAAGTATGATTTCGACCAATTTCATTAAATCAGCTATTAACTAAGAAATTAAAAGCTACAAACTTGAAATTTTGTACAAGCACCTTACAAAAGAAACGAAATAAAACTGCATCACAAATTTTACGATTCCTCTACCTCCTCTACCCCCTCCCATACAAATGTTTGGTTTCGTGAATTTAAAATACACCGAATCCAATGAAAATTCTATGCAACTTCGTCTATGAAACTGACATTCTATACAAAGAATATTGGATTTGGTTCAAGCAATCAATTAAAAAACTATTAACATCCACCCACCTTTACTATCACCCTCCCCCCTCCCTTCATGAAAACTCAAACTTGCATAAATAAAGGAATGAAATATTGAGCTTTTGAACGTTTCCGGAAAATGTTAAATTGAGAACTGCCCTGCTCAAGAAGCTCCTTTCACTTAGTCTTCCCTAACCACTCTAACCTGCATATTGACTTTCTACGCATGCGCATTTTGTCTCAAAAATAATAAAGTTTCGCCCGACTTGTTGGCAGTTTATTACGTACTTCACATCGAGATTTTATATAAATGAAAATATCCAGGGTTGGACCTGAGAAACTTAGTGTTTTTACTTTTATGAATTTATGAATTGATTTTATTTAATTGACCTTGAAATGTGTTGAATATTATGCGTTCGTTCTTACTCGTCCTTTTGTACCATCAATCCGCTTTTAGAAACCTCTCCATGCCATACATTTGGTGTATATCCATCTGTATATGGAAGTTTACGTAATTAAGTTAAAACGGTTTCAGTCATGCAATTAGTTAATATTAATAATACTAAACTCGCCGCTTTTGAGAATTTCTTATAAGGGATTTCTAAGTGCTCTAATTTATTAATCTAATAAATTTGAGCCAATACGTTTTTTTTATGCCATTTAACGAAAAATTTAGTGAACCCTCCATAATTTTACGGAACCAAACAAAAACAAAATCATTTTCTCTCTAAAAAAAGAAAATTAATTGTTCTTAAAGATTGGCATTAAGCAATTGATTTTCTGATATTCAAGTAAGAGTGATTAATGAAAAAAATCTTGCACCGAAGGACAAGTTTTCTAAACTTTCACTAAAATATTTGAGATCAAAGTCTATATTCTACTTAAATGGTTGGCTGAGTTATTCTCAAGTATGTAAGAAGGTAAAGAGTAGCCTAGGGGGCAACGTGTTAGTTTTCGATACGAGGGCCGGGAGTTCAAATCCCGCTCGATGTTTAATTTCGGCTCGCTACTAGCGTGGGTACATCTTAGTGACCTCAATCTGCGAAAATTAAAATTCGTATATGGAGGAATGTACGAAGGGCTATCAACCTTTGCACAATAACAAATAAATGTTAGTGAACCTGATGCTTAGGAGGACAAAACCATGATTAGGGCTGTAGTGCCATTGAAGAAGAAAAATATGTTAAATGTATTCTGATTAAACAAGGAAGTAGACCTAATTGATTCACAATTTTATTAAATATAGTAACTAATTTATTTTCTTTCCTTTCTCAACCGATTTGTTTTCTTTCAATATATTTTTTCGCTTTCCGAACCTCTTTGATCTGATCTCATACTTTTGATCACGTGGAAAAAGAACCCTGAAACGAATACGTTATATTTTTATAATGTCTATCGAAGGATATGTAATAGTGTAAATAACGTTTAATCAAGACATTCCTTGTCTAGTGAAATTTCTACCTTGCTTTAGCCCTAACCTAAAGGATTCTTTCCAACCTGAATGTTCCCAAGTTATTGGAATTCTTTCGTAAACTGTCATTATTGCTTCGAGAGCAAAAAAAAAAAAAAAGAACATATGGGAACATAGGACATAGAAATTTATTCTGTGGCTAAAATTAAAGATTTTCTTTGGTTTGACCCGAATACCTTATACAATACACCGACAACCTCTACCTTTATATGAGGCAAACAAAAAAAAATCCGATAAAAAGACGTAATATAAAGATCATAGAAATAGGGTTGTGATGGACACAAACGTATATCGTAAGGAATTTCTGTTTCGTTTCGAAATGAAGTCATGCGAGGTTAATATCTACTTATGTACGACTCATAAAAAAAAGAAACGCAAAAAATATAAATAGAATAAGGGTAAGGATAACGTTAAAAAAAAAGTCATGAGGTTTTTTTCGGATTTGTTTCTTATGAAACTTTCTTACCCCATCTAATACATAGAATTTGTTTTCAACCCCATGAAAATTTATTTGTGCATTTTAAATGGGCGAACATCGAGAATGTCGGTCACTTAATTTGATAAGAATTTCCTTGGTTGATGTTCTTTAATGTCGACCAGAGATTATATGGTCGACTTAAGGATTATTTTAGGAGAGGAGACTCGAACGAGATTATTAAATTCGAAAGATGTCATGTGGATAGATTGGAGTTTTTATGGGTGAGATTTTTATTTAATGAAAAATTACATTCAGAATGGAGAATTCAAGAAAGATTATTAAATTGTCAAGTGGTTTTTCACAACCTTCTGTAAAATATTAAACTAGTAGTTTAATGACGTGATTTTGATTGTGAAGATACTTTATATAAAATGGATTAAGTTGAATAGGGCAGTAAGAATTTGATACAAAATTCGCGGGTAAATGTTTTATTTTATTTTTATTTTTATTCTTCAATTTAATTAACACTTTTTTAACATTTTTTTTTTATTTTACATTGCATCCGCTCCGTGAATTTTTTTTCTCTGTATCCGTACCAGTATTTTTTTTGCCATTATTTTATTGTATGCAATATTTTCTGTAAAACAATATTTTTTTTTTTGTAAATATTTTTTCTTTAAGCAAAAACAAAAAATAATAATAACGACATCTACTCTTTCAATAAAACTCAAAAATTAAATAACAATTTGTGCTGACTTCCACCATTTTGCGCGAAACGAAAACTAGGAAAAACGGTGAAGTGGAGATATAAATTGCTACGCAAGCAAAGGTTGGTTTTTTGGGCTTTGAAAAACGGAAAAAAGGTAAAAAAAAAAACTTGATTTAGCCTAGTAGCTTAAGTGGAAGAAAATTAGATTTTTTGAATTAATTTCGATAAAGATTAACAATAAAGTGGGGAGTGAATATGCCCAACAATTGAAATACAATTAAACCTGGAATTAAAAAAAAACATAACAGGACTACGGCTGGACGTAAGGCAGAAATTGATTTTGAGAAATTTTGAAGAGGAAGTGGTAGAGGGGATGACAATATCGACCTGATTTTTCACATCACGCTAGAGTCGTTATCAAAATGTTTTATACAAAATTTCGGATTCAAAAATTTTATAGGTGCTGAGAAAATTAGTGTATTGAATTTAGTAAAATTGTGCAGTTTGTATGGGAGGTAGTATAAGGGGCGGGGAGTTTCTAGTGAGTTTCTCAGAAATAACTATAAAAATCATGCATTTGACACATTTTCAATCGCAGATCTGTAGCATTCAAACTTTTCAGAAAAATCGAATTTTTGAAAAGTTGTGAAATTGTGTCATATTGTATGGGAGAGGGTAGAAGGAGTGAAGCTAATCATCTATTTTCTTGGCCTTACTAATAGTTCTAAATAAATACTTTGTTCAACATTTCAGCTCGATAAATTTTATATGTACTGAGTAAATTGGCTTACAGTATTTCATGAAAAAGTGCAATTTATATGAGAGGTGGTAGAAGGAGTAAGGAGATTCAAATGATTTTATACCGTAGATTGATATTGGCATAAAAATAATACATTCCAAATTTCAGTTCAATAACATTTATTTTCGGGCAAATCGGTTTACTGTCAAATCTCGAAAATGCGTCATTTTGTATGGGAGGGGGTAGAAGGGGTGGAGCGATTTCGCCCGTTCACGAACTTGGCCTTAATTTTTTGTCAAAAACAACGTGTTCAAAATTTGAACGGTATAGCTCAACGTGTTCTCAAGCTAGAGAGCGAACGGACGGACGGACAGACGGAGATCTGGTTTTGAGTTTTTTGAGTGACTTAAGTTTTGTATCATTAATTTCTTATCTCCGAGCCTTATTTCTTAGCGTTAAAAACCTTAAAACAAATTTATAATACTCTGAGATTTCATCTACAGTATAGAAATGAAGTGCTAAGCCCTTTATCTGTAGCCTCGCTGAACACCATGTCTGGGATGCTTCTCGTCGTCCATGAACGCCCCTCTGCTCGTGCTGTACCGTCCTGGGGCCTTGTATAGCCTAGATGACTATATGTGAAGCCTGGTCCAAAATTATTAGCACCTGTATTTCCGACAGCACCCAGGTCGAATTTCCCACACCCACGCTCCTGAGCAGCCGGCAAGAAGTGCTGTCTCGACCTGGAGGACCTCATCACAAATCTGTATGAGGAATGCGTCCCCGGAGGCTCATTTCGTATCAAATTATGTTTAGTAATCTTGAAAAATTACACAATAGCTGACATTCAAATTAGTCACCCAAGTAATTTACTTCGATAATTTTCTCTAAATGTTCACTTCCCTACCTTGATTTACTCAAAACGTTTACATACATATACTCGTACATATCAGATATCTCCATAATCTGATATTTTTCGAGTCGAGCAACAAACAACCAATTAAATTTGTGGGCAGTCCATCTCTTTATACTCTCGATGAAATCTGAGAGTATTATAAGTTTGCTCTTAAGTTTGAAACGCTAAGAAATTAGGCTTGGAGGAAAAACTAAATGACATAAAAGTTAATATTATCACTCAAAAAACTCAAAACCGGATGTCCGTCCGTCCGTTCGCTCTCTCTGCGAGCATTATCGCAGAGAAATTAATGTCGTTGGTCCTAAATTTCATCTCAAAACCGGATGTCCGTCCGTAAGCTCTTCAATTCGAGAACGGTTCAGCTAGAAAGTTCAAATTTTGTACACGAGGTTTTTAACAAAAAAGTAAGGTCAACTTGGTAAGCGAAAAAACTAACTGATTAGCAATATGACACAAAAAATCCCTACATTCCCTTACAAGGATTATCTTCATTCAATATCAATATTTGAGGAGCTTGTAGCCACCATTTTTCGCATCCCACTGGATAAAAAAAAATTAATTTATTTATGTTGCTTTCCCCATAAACTAGTACATATACCCGAATGTCAAGTTTCAGCTTCGTATTTGCATTCGTTGTGTAGTAGTTGACTCTCCCCTTAATATTTTCGATTTGCATTCAAACTGAAAAAGCTCAAGAGACGATTTTTTGCCAGAATTTATTTTATTATAATTGAATTAAGGTTTTCAAAAAATTATCAACTTTGCCTTATTTCTTCTACTTCCTCCCATATAAATTTCAAGAAATTTTGAAATTTAAATTAAATTAATTGTCAAAGTTGTAGAATTGAAGTTTTGTGGAAAATATTATAATAAAAATATCACTGACGACGAAAAAGTTTGTTTTGTTCCGTATTCTCCTTCTATCCCCTCCCATATAAATGCATAATTTCGACTAAAGCATTATATCGATTTTCGTTAAAACTAAAGAAAGTACAAATTCAATGCTTTCCCTTATACAATAAATGCTACAAAAAAATTTTCAGATTCGCCTCACTCCTTCTAACCGCCCCCATATAAATATCTGTCTTAATAGTTCAAGAAAGGCATTTCTCCTTCGAACATATGATAGCTATCGATGAAATTGGAACAACGTATGGTGATAAGGATGATGATAAGCGATTTCAAAATCATCTTAAACGCTCCACTTCCTCTGCCACATCTCATACAAATACCTCAATTTCAGGAAAACTATGTCCAGTTTCTTTGAAAATTATGAAAACTACAAACTTTAAATTCAGCACGAAACATTTTGCATGCCACGTACGGTGTCATATCCAAAAATTTCAAAACTCCTCCCTCTGCTTCTACCATCTCCCATACAAAAATCATTGTTCACTATTCGAAAGAATTTGCGTTGTATATTTTCGGGTACATTAAAACTTTTCCTCATTTCGTCTAGAGTATCATGTGATTGGGCTTTATGTCCAACCATAATTCAGTTATGTTTTTTTATATTTTTAGGTTAATTTAGTCATGAAACTCGAAAAAACAAAATTTCAGGATTGCATTGTTTTTTTGTCGATCACTATACTTTGTTATTAGAATAATATGGACCCATATCTCCGAGATTCTTCGAGATAAGTTAATTTTTTTTTTAAATTGTAGGTTGAGTAAATGAGTTCCATTACCCAAATTTTGGGAGTGCCAGTTAGAATGGTGAAGGCGGGTGAGCAACCTACGATCCATCCAAAAATGGACTTCTATTTTTAAGGGTTCGACGTGTTTTTGCATTTTTCGGCGAAATTAGTTATGAAACGTGAAAAAACAAAATTTAAGGGTAGCAAATTTTTCCCCAATTCTATCACAATACTTTACTATTAGAATATAATTATCTTCAACAAGTCGCGATTTAAAGTGGTTATGGCAAATGAAAACTGACAACCCAATTGACTGATTATATCACGAGCCCCCTGAACCTAGCATTCTTTCTTTCGTTCAAAATTTGAGCTTTCTAGTTAGATAGCACACGAGCGGCTTTACTTTTTTTCGTTTGAATAACATTTTAGAAGATGGCTTTTTAAATGCTTAAAAGTATTTCTTTTTGCATCGAATTTTTTCATATTCCCATGGAATTATTAATCAATTATTTAATTTTCGGTTAAGATCTTGAATATATATTTTATTTATTTAATATAGGTAGACAATATCGGTCCTTAGTTTTAGCTAGGGCTTGTTTATTCCCTTGGGAACCTTTCGAACTGCTTGTTTACATGTGCTACGTGGTCAACCAACCTGCTGTCTTCTCGGAGGTGGCTTGTTTAGAAAAGTTTTGTTCTGGATTTTGCGGGATGTGATCGAACAACTGCCCCTTTCGGCCTTGTATTTCAATGCATATATTATTCTCTCCAGTTATTCTTTAAAGTTTGTCGCTAGACATGACGTCTGGCCGGAATATCCCTTAAATGAATCGGATGCATTCCTTCACGAAAGTTCGGTCATCTTTCATGTAGTTTAATCAAATAACAAAAATAAAAAAATCAATGGCTGTGTTAGGGGCGGGGGGGAGCAAAGGGGGCCACTGCCCTGGGTACTGCTTAGAGTGGGGCCGAGTTGAACCTATGCCCCGCGCGCCATTTTCCGTCCGCACGGCCCTTCATGCATCACATACTCACTACTGCACCTCTTTCAATCGTAACGTACGTAACTTTTCCTTAATGACATAACCATCTACGCTCATCTATGTAATCAATGGGTCAAGATATTATGTATACCTCTAATTATTCGTTACTTCATTATTTAATTCCATTTGCCAGACAATGATAAATTAGCTTCAATAAATTGTATTGCTTGAATTATTGCTTAATCAAAGTTAAACTACCTTAAAAATATACGCAATCTCAACGAAATTGACTCGTTGTCGACCGCATAGATCATCTATGGAGGCAATGAGGTGAAAGTGTCGAAACAATACCATAAGAACGTATCTCGTTTAGCAAACACAAACACAACCTTATTTATGAGAAGCAAAAAAAAGAATCGGTTTTATCTATTTTCCATGCATAAGGTTCTCCATAAAAGTCACCAAAGTGTAACAGATGGGGAAAAACAAGAAAAGTCCATCGCATCCACGAGATCGAGTGGAAAACTAGAAATGGGACGAAGCTTTATGCCTCTATACGCAAGAAAAAGCGGCGCCATAAAAAAGGGTTGTCCTGGGACGGTAACGGATGATCAGGTTTCCCTCATGAACAGAAAAAGATTTTCCGGTTCGAAATCCAGCAAAAATCTAAAACAAATGGTTTACATAACACCCGTAGGCTGCCCGGTAATGTTAATGTTGTCCGATGGTCCCGTGTTGCCGGTTGATGCACGAAGAACTATTTATCCGAAACATTTGCTTGGAAGCATACGATGAAGGAGGAGGATTTTTGAGCAGTGACTTTTGCAGAAAGCGTGCAATGCTAGCTCTACAGACCGACGGAGCTATATGTTATGTATGTAACAGTGTTACTGTTACTCAGGCAGAAATTCGATCTGGAGATTGCGTTGCATCACTGCTATTCCATTTGGGATCAGGAAAACTGGAAAACCTACTCTGTCAGTTTAGCCATTGTTTCGAGCCATGCTTTCTCTCCAACTTATTCCACATTTGCTGCAAGGCTCATCATAGTATAGTACCATCAGCCTTCCGTCCACAGATTAAACACATTACGCCAGCTCATCTAGCGTTTGACCTGCAATTAAGATAGCTAATCAGAGACTTGTTGTTTATTCCGACATGCCGAGATAAAAGATTCTTACCGAAAATGCAATATTACTATTGTGGCCCAGAATAGATACGTGGGTAGAGTGTTTCAACTGCGTAGATAGAAATGGTTTACGTAATAGATTGGATGTGGGTGGCCCAGAGTAACCATTCTCGCAGAAAACTAAGAAATTACAAACAAAACGTAATTTGCTTCGAACGCCGTAACGCACCAATTCAAACTCATGAGATTGTTTCGCTTCGATGTTTTGAATCATGGAGCTAGAACAAAAATGGTACATAGCCAGCAATGTACCTAAACTCGCTCAAATTGAGCTTAAAATTGCTTCGTTTCTATACCATGGTCATTGCTTAATGTTACGGTCGACGACATGTTCGTAGTCAACACCAATTAATCTTAATTGGTTTTTCTAATTCACTTTTTAATTATCATGATTAATTATTCCTCCAGTTCGCTACCAATGAATCGTAATCGTAGGTAAATGCTTAAAACTTATTCTCTTGTAATTATGCTGTGTTTTTTTTTTTGTTTTACATCGCGGTGCTTTGATAGTCTTTCGTTTGCTTCCATTGCAATTATGCGCTTTTAAGAAGAATAAAAAAAAATCCATTGAAATCTTAAGTCCTCCCCCTCCCTGCACTTCTTCAGAGATACAAGAATTTATTCACATACTCGAAGTGGATATTAAAAGATAAATGGAAATTATTCAGATCTCTGAGGCACATCATGTTCACATGAGGAACGTATTCTCGTATATAGTTAAGCAGAAATGCACCTGCACTTTGCAATCGTTACGATTATACGGTTCGATTTTAATATAATTGGACGTGATCTTTATTAACGATGATAGTGAAATTGATTTCATAAAGAACATTAAAATGTGTTTATTTTATGACGTTTATTAAAAGCAATTGATTTAAATAGCTGATTACGTTTATGATTGAAATTCGTATTTTACGGATTTTTGTTTTATTTTTTCTCATTATGAACACAATTTATTTTTTTTTTTCAATGATCTTGAAGTATAGGGATGCTTACGTGAAATTCAGAACATTTTTTATATTGAATGTGTTAGTTTTTAGATACCAAAGAAAGATCGGTCACGTCGGAAAGACCCGCATAGTTTTCTTTATTATTTTTATCTGAAACCGAAATTTATAAGTATTTAAAAAAAATTATATACTTTCATAATTTTTCTTTTACATACATATTTAGCAAGAAAAATTGTTACGTGACCGAAAAATTTTGAATGACAAAGTTGGATAATTTTTCATTCTTTAGTATGTTTTTTCGTTTTGTCGCATGGCTGTTCAGACAAATGATTTTTTGGTTATACAAGTTGTTTTTTTTTAGAGGCGGAGAACTTTAAATTATAATAAAATACAGAAAAATGTTTTGAATATCCATGCAATTAAATTTATTTGAAAGATAATTTTATAACATTATTGTTTGAATATAATTTTGGGCATGTGGCCACCGCGACTGGCGCGTATATGGCGTAATCTAGAAGTCCAATTTTCTTACTATGTATTTCAAGAATAACGCGTCGAATGTTGGCTTCCAAGTGCTCAATAGTTTCTGGATTATGGACTTTACATATATCCCCAAAGAAAAAATTTAATGGAATCAAATCGAACGAACGAGGTGGCCAGTTAACAGCTCCATTTCGTGAAATTAATCGATCATCAAATGTTTCTTTCAGTAAATTAATTTTATATGTATATAGCATGTGGTGCCGTGCTATTTAAACAACATGTCTGCGACATTAATGCCTTCTAGTTGAGATACGAAAAAGTTAATAATTATGTCTCTGTGCCGCTCACCGTTGACTACAACGTTCTGACCATCATCATTTTTGAAGACATACGAACCAATGATTCCACCGGCCTAAAAAGTGCACGGTGGCTTTTTCTGAATGTAATAGTGTTCCGGCAATGGCTTGTGGATTATCATCGCTCCAAATGTGGTTTATTCACATAACCGTTTAGCCGTGCTTCATCACTGAACAACATATTCACCATGTACGCGCCAGCCACGGCGGCCACAAGCCTGATATCATATTCAAACATTAATGATGTAAAATTATCTTTCAAATAAAGCCAATTTCATGGATACTAAAAACATTTTCTTGTGTTTTATTTCAATTTAAAGTTCTCCGCCTCTAAAAACACCCAGTATTTGACTCGGGTTCGCCGTATTTAGAATCTGATCCAAAAATTCCGAGTAAAAGTTGTAGAGCTACAATAATTAAAAAATTTTTGTTAAATTTACTTTGTGTCGTAATTGCATATTTTCGAAATTTTCAATTTTTGCAATTGGATGTTAGTGGTACACTATTTTTTTTTCAAATCAATTGGAATAATTCGAATTTTCATTCTCTAGATGAAATCTGAGAGTATTATAAGTTTGCTCTAAAGTTTGTAACGCTAAGAAATAAGGCTCGGAGAAAAAAATGAGTGATACAGAAGTTAATATTATCACTCAAAAATCTCAAAACTGGATGTCCGTCCGCCCGTCCGTCTGCGCGCTCTCTAGCTTGAGAACGCGTTGAGCTAGATAGTTCAAATTTTGTACACGTCGTTTTTGATAAAAAAGTAAGGTCAAGTTCGTGAATGGGCCAAATCACTCCACCCCTTCTACCTCCTCCTATACAAAATGACACAATTGCGTAATTTGACAATAAACGGATTTGCACGAAAAGTATAAAAGCTATTGGCCTGAAATGGAATTGGAATATGTTACTTTTATGATAATATAAATCTACTGTATAAAAATTATGCGTTTCCTCCCTCTCCTTCTACCACCTCCCATACAAAATGTACTTGTCATGAATTACTCTAAGCCAATTTACTCATTGCGTATAAAATGTAGCTGGTTGTAATTGTGCACCAAATATTTATTTAAAATTGTTAGTAAGACCAATAAAATTTAGACGATTAGCTTCATCCCTTCTGCCCCCTCCCATACAAAATGATACAATTGCGCAATTTGACACTAAACGGATTTTCTCGAAAAGTACAAAAGGTATTGAGCTGACATTTGGAAGAAGTTACTTTTATGATAATATCAATCTACCGTATAAAAATTATGCGTGTCCTCCTCCTCCTTCTACCACCTCCCATACAAACTGTACTTGTCATGAATTACTCAGTGCGTATAAAATTTAGCGGGCTGAAAAATTTTTATTTAAAATCGTTAGCAAGGCCAAAAAAAATTAGACGATTAGTTTCACCCCTTCTACCCCCTCCCATACAAAATGACACAATTTCGCAATTTGACAATAAATGGATTTACTCGAAAAGTATAAAAGCTATTAGTCTGAATTTTGGAGTATGTTACTTTTATGATAATATCAATCTATCAATCTATCTACCTATATAAAAAATTCTGCGTGTCCTCCCCCTCGTTCTACCCGCTCCCATTCAATATGACACAATTTCCCAACTTCACAAAAATTCGATTTTCTTGAAAAGTATGAATGGCACTAGTCTGAAATTTAAGGGATGAAAAAATCACTAAAATCCCCCCACTCTTTCTACCACCTCCCATACAAACTGCACATTTTAACTAAATCTAACACACTAATTTTCTCAGCTCCTATTCAATTTTTGGAGTAAGCATTTTGTATAAAACAGTTTTATAGCTACTTTATCATGATGGAGAAAAAATTAGTTCAATGCTATCATCCCTTCCTCATACAAAATTTTTTGGGATCACAAAAAATTCTATTTCATCTAGAGTATCATAAGATTACGCTTTACGCGCAATCGTAGCCCTGTTATGTTTTTTTCAAATTTGGATTAGAATAATTACGTTGACATAAAATCGAGATATCAGCAGAGCTGGGCTTCACTTGAACAGCAGCTTGTTGTAAAAGATAATCAAGAATACGAAGTTGTAATTTATATTGTAGATTATATTGGATAATGGCAGCATCGAGTTTTGAAGTACACATTATGTGGGAATGGACAAAATATATATGTGAATAATTCTGTAGCTACTGCGAATAAGTTTGTAAGTCGAATTTTGAGAAAAAAATTGTAGTTGAGTACATTAGGATGTCGAGGTCTCTGCGAATAAATATCTAACTAGTTAGACCAACAGGTAAAATTTGAGAGAAATTTGATTTATTGAATATCTTCTAAATGTTAAAGCAAAAATGAGTCAGTCGAGTTAAAACAGCTCCCCTGTAAAATCATTTAATTCGACTTTTATACTCATTCACAATTGCTACAAAATTATACATAATCGCATTAAATTTTCAGAGTTCATAAATTGTGGCAAAGATTTTTTCACTGTTCCACATGCCATATTTTAAATTCCAGAATTAAGTGTTAGAGCTAAATCAATTCATTTTTAAATCTATATAGTTCCAAATCTAAAATGTGAGAATATAAGAGGGCTTTAATATTACAAAAATGATTAAGGCCGGTGAGAAATTTGCTATTATAAATGGTGTTTCAAAACTGAAAATTTCTAGTTGCCCACGGAACAAATCAACTATTCAATGGGCTCTAATTTTAACACTTTTCAAAAAATTGCACTCAGACGTCCGAGATAGTAAGGGTTACTCGTACGAATCTTTTCAGTCAAATAATTTTTGGAACGTTATAATGATCGTTATTATATAAATGTTAAACACTTAATCTATCTAGGGGACGGATCAAGCTGCTATGCTTCCCGTGATTATGCCAGAAGAATCCTTAAAAAAGCGTGAATAATAAACATTGCCTTGTTCAAGGAGAGACTTCTTATAACTTCGAGAGTGGGTCACGTAAATTAAAAGTTATGAAAACTAAAATTAAAAAAAAAGATAACTACCACCTACTTTACTTCAAATCACAAAAGTTAAAAAAGCTAAAATTAAGGACGAGATGAACCTTTTCAAATTAGATTTTGTTGTAGACTGAGACAAGAATTAAGGTATTGAATTTCATAAGAAAGTTTTCGAAGAGCAAGAAGCAGTAGAAAGCCGGTCTCGTGTATCGTGCTATCACGACACAACTGGCTTTGAGTTGATGGACGTCAAAGAAGAATTATCGCAATAAAGAAAATTTTATTTGATTGCGTTGATGTTGATACCTTGGCATTAGGTATGTTAATATGCGTTTCATTTTTCCAATAAGAGTTTTTCCTTCAGGCATATCATGTATTTTATTATCCTTCATTATTGCTTATTTTTTAGCTTAATGCTAACAGTAGTAAAAAACATAACAGGACTACGATTGGGCATAAAGCCCAGTCATACGATAGTCTAGATGAAGAGGGTGAGTGGTAGAAATGGTGACAGCATTGAACTAAAATTTTCACCTCATGCGAAAGTTGCTATCAAAGTGAGAAAATTAGTGTATTGGGTTTAATGAAATTGCGCAGTTTCAATGCGAGGTGGTATAAGGAGTAAGGAGTAGTTAATGACTTTTTCAGAAATAACTATATACATCATTCAATTGACATATTTTAAAGTGCAGATCAGTAGCATTAATATTTTTCAAGAAAATCGATTTTTTGTAAAGTTGTGAAATTGTGTCATATTGTGTGGGAGCGGGTAGAATGGGTGAACATAATCGTTCAATTTTCGGTCTTACTAATAATTCTAAATAAATATTTTATGCACAATTTCAGCTCAATGAATTTTATGCCTACTGAGTTAATTGGTTTAAAATATTTCATTATATAAAGTTTCATCATATAAAAGTGCAGTTTGTCTGGGAGGTGGTGGAAGGAGTAAGAGGATTTGAATAATTTTTATACGTTATAAGTTGTACTTAGGGTGCTCCAGACCATATGTCTGAGTTGTACTCGAGACGGGGATGAATGTAGGCCTAGATTTGTACTGTTATCTGCAAGGCTATGAGTCGGAGTGTTGTTGAGGGAAGTCATTAATGAGGATTTAAAAGAGAGTGGGGGAAAGGACAGAGACTTGAGAGACGCCGTAGTCGTTCGGATGATACTCCTTCCATTACGACTTGTATCTCATTTTGAGTTACCATTAATTAATCACATCGTTTATTACGGTAAACGATTAATGTACATATTTATGATGATCTTCTTCATGTTCAACCATTCATAATTTTGAAGAGTTAATATTCGTGTTACTAGATGTACCCGAGTTGTCTTTTAGCAATCAGATATTAACTTTCGATTCGAGCGAGAAAGTTTCGTCATCAATGTCAAACGACAAAAGTACCCTCATATTTAATACCACTTGAATAAAAATAAACAGCATTTACTAACTACTTTCTATCTCCAGCAAAATAACTTATTTCTAAACTCCGCACGTAGTCCTATATTTTGAATTGAATCTTTCGATAAAATCTTCAGGGATCTATCTGTGTTTGCAGTGCAAAGGGTGTCAAGTCCAAATTTGTGAAAAATGGGCTATGTGCGCTCTCGGTTAAAAAATGTTTTCCTCTTCATGAGGGTGCAGTGGGCCAAGTCCTTCCTCTATTCTAGAAAGAGTAATTTACAAGTGGCTCTAGGGCTATGTTTTCAAAATCCAGGTGACTGTTGTGAAAAAGGTGTTTTTTTTTTTTTTTTTTTAACGCGGGGAAAAGCATCGAAAGCCTTGAAGTGCGGGACTTGAACCCGCTAAAAACCCCTCGCCTAACCCACTACCCCCCGGGACAACCGTTAAGTATTTCGTCAGGAGGAGGGAGGAGCTTAAAGCTCAAACGTCAATTTATTGTCACATAAGTCTTATGTCACCCAGTATATTTCACTTCCTATTTTATTCAACTACTTATTCCCTACGTAGTCTTTCGAGTCTCCTCAGCTCGGTGAGAACTTTCACGCACATCTGTGTCATCGCATTCCAGATTTCGCTGCTGCTCAGCATATGTGGAACTATGTTGTCGGGGTTAATATTTTCTCCAACGATGTCCTCAACTCTCCTTCTGTCCATTTCGTAGGCTGGACAGTGAAAGAATACATGCTCTGCATTTTCTATTGCATCTGTACAACTTGGACATGACGCGGAGGAATCATGGCCGTATTTGTGCAAATAGCTTCTATAACAGCCATGCCCTGACAGAAATTGGGTCATGTAGTAATCTACTTCGCCATGTTTCCGTCCGACCCACTTATCTACGTCTTTTATGAGTCTATATGTCCACCGGCCTTTGTTTACGGTGTTCCATTGCAGTTGCCAGGCATTGGTACTTATCCGTTGCTCTTCTTTTTTCTCTTCTGCTGTTAAGCATCGATTTATCGTATTCTTTTTGTGATACAATCGTTGTGCTTCAGCAGCTAGTATGTCTGGCGGCAGTAAACCAGCTATGACATTCGCGGCGTCATATGAAATTGTGCGAAATCCACTGCATACCCTTAACGCACTTACTCTATGGGGTTTTTTTAAAATATTCGCGTAAGATTTGTATCGCAGTGCTTCGCTCCATATCGGTGCAGCATACATTATGATACTTCGCGTCACTCTTGAAAGAAGTATCCTTCTGTTTTGGCTTGGTCCTCCAATGTTCGCCATTATTCTGCATAGGGCGGAGTTCACTCGTCCTGCTTTTGCGCTGGCTGTTTCGATGTTCGTCTTGAAGGATAATCTTGCATCAATCATAAAACCCAAGTATTTAATGGAGGGTTGGGATACGATTTCAAGTCCATCTATATTTAGCGTTATATGCTCTCTTTGTTTCCTGCTTGTAATAAGAACTACTTCTGTTTTTTGTGCCGCTAGCTCTAGATTAGAAGCTCTAAGCCAGTTCTTAATGTCAGAAATCACCTTGGTGCTTACGTTTTTGATACTCTGTAAGTCTTTTGCTACCACAGTGATTGCTATATCATCCGCGTAGCCAATTATTTGTACGCCTCCTGGTACTGGAAGTCGTAAGATGTCATCATATTGTATATTCCGTAACACGGGTCCTAGTACTGAGCCCTGTGGGACTCCGCATGTTATGCTATACTTCTTCACTCCTTCTTCGGTATCATATAGTAATACTCTATCTGCGAGATAGCTCCTGACCATTCGTACGAGGTATGGTGGAGTTTCCAATTTTAATAGAGCATTAATTATGTGAGGCCACGTCACCGAGTTGAATGCATTTTTGACGTCTAATGTAATTATAGCGCAGTATTCTTTAGAACCATTCTTCCATCTGCTGCCTTCAATGGCCTTTTCAGCAATGTCTATTACTTTTTTTATTGCGTCGACTGTAGAGCGCCCTTTGCGGAATCCATATTGATTCTCTGAAATATTTTCATTCTCTTGTAGATGTTGTTCTAATCTGTTCAGAATTAACCGTTCCAGGATTTTCCCCAGGGAGTCAAGCATGCACAGCGGCCTGTAAGAACTCGGCTCTCCGGTTGGTTTATTTGGTCTCGGGAGTAGAACCAAACGTTGACGTTTCCATATTTTGGGAAAAATACCATCCTTTAGACATTTCGTGTACATTTCTGCGTAGACGTCTGCATTGAGCTTTATAGCTAGTTTAAGCGCTCTATTTGGTATGCCATCTAATCCTGGCGATTTATTGTTCTCGAGCCGCTTAGCTGCTTGGAGTACCTCCTCCGCAGTTACCACCGCTGGCTCGTTATTCACTTCAGTGGGACTTTCTATTATTGCAGGAGCATTACTATGGGAGCGTTTCGGGAATAGTGATTCGACCACTTTCTCCATAAGTATAGGACACGTTGGTGCTTGTCCCCTTGGTCCCTTCAGTTTCGACATCACTACCCTATATGCTCCATCCCATAAGTTGCCGTTCATATTGCTACAAAGCTCTCTGAAACATTCTCGTTTACTTTGCCTAATTGCCTTTTTAAGGTCTGACCTGGCTTCTTTGTATATCTCGTTTAGAGTACTACTATTTACGGTTGTTCTTTTCCGCTGCAGCTGTCGTCTAGCTTTGTGACATGCAGTGCGTAGCCGAGCAATGTTATCGTTCCACCAGTAGTTTGGTTTCCGTACGTTGTGAGATTTTCTTCTCACCATTGCCGCGTCACAGGCTTTACTCAGTTCGCTTACTACACTTTGAGCATGATTTTCTATACCTTCTTGCGGATCATGTTCGGCATTCAGTACCATCTTGAAGATTTCTTCATCTAGTGTATTATCTTTCCATCCTTTTGTCTGCGCTTTCGCATGCTGGCGCTTTTGACGATTTCTTTTAGCAGGATCAATTGTCACTATTATTGCCTGATGGTCGCTATGCGTGTATGCATCACTTAACCGCCATTCTGTGTGCTGGATTAATGTTCTGCTCGCAAATGTAATGTCTATTATGGAACCTCTTCCGTTTTTTTCAAATGTGTTTTTGCGCCCGCTATTTAAAACGATGACATCAAGCGACGCAAAGGCTTTGAGTAGCATATTTCCTCTTCCATTCGTGCGTTTGCTTCCCCATTCTGTGGCCCATGCGTTGAAGTCACCAGCAATGATATTTGGGCTTGTTGACTTAACATCGATCGTGAGTCCATCGAGAATCCTTTCATACTCATCGTTGCCAACACTCGGTGGTATATAGCAGCTATATATATTTATTCCGCCAACCTTTCCTCTTACGTAGTACTGGTTATCAGTGTGTGGCTTATCTTGGAAAGTCTTGTCTCCACAGGCCCAGATTGCTGCCTTTTTTGTTCTGTCTGAAATCCATCCTAGATCTCCTAAGTTTCGATATTGTTCACTAATGATCGCTACGTCAAATTTCTCTTCGTATATTCTCTGCTTTAATATATCCTGAGCCGCTTCACAGTGATTAAGATTTATTACACCAAACTTTTAATTATATAAAAATCACGGAGTAATATTTACATTAATTTTTATTTATAATTATTGTTTATAACTTATTTATTATTTAAAATAACATTTCAACTATTTATTATTATATTATTATTTAAACAATGTGGAATTATTTTTTATAATAATTTTCAATTACATCATTATCTATTTTTATTTTTATATCTATTATTTTCAACGCGTCGCTTACTACTGATAATTACTAGTGCAAAAAGTATTTTTAATATAAACGATAGAAATTTTAAGTAGTAGGTCGATTTAATACTGAATAAACTAAGTGTCGATATCGCTACATCACTCCCCCTCCAGCATAGCGTCACTTTATTTTAAATGAAACCACTCTTGGTTTGTTATAATCAGAAGACACGGTATCATTACTGCTATATGCTGGTTTTAATCTGTCAATACTAATTGATTTATTTTTTCCATTTACGTCCACAATGAAAAATTTTTTTAATTTTCTGATTATTTTATATGGACCTTCATAAGGTTGAGCTAATGCTGTTTTGACTTTGTCTGTGCGAACAAAAACAGATTCTGTGTTCTCAAGAGAACTAGAGAGATAAACATTAGTTTTAATTGTACTCCTTGGTTGTGTTGGTTGAATATTTTGCATTTGAGTTTTTAACTGCTTTGCAAAATCGCTTGAAAGTGGTTCATCTGAATGTGTACTTGGTAATGCGAAATCTCCGGGAACGCGTAATGTTTCTCCGTAGACTAATTCTGCAGGACTACACTTTAAATCATCTTTAGATGTGGTACGAAGTCCTAGTAGAATTAATGGTAACTCATCACTCCAATTTATGGTGTTGTTGCGAGCCATTAATGACGCTTTTAAAGTACGATGAAATCGCTCTACCATACCATTTGCTTGTGGGTGGTATGCAGTCGTGCGAATACGGGTACAACCAAGAATTTTGTTTACTTCTGCAAAGAGCTTTGATTCGAATTGGCTGCCACGATCAGTGGTAATCAATTTAGGGATTCCAAATCGTGAAATATATTGATGAACGAATGTCTTAGCGACTGAAATTGTGCTCATATCTTTGAGAGGATATGCCTCCGGCCATCGGGTAAACCTGTCTATCACTGTGAGAATGTAGTTATTATTATTAGATGACGGAAGTGGTCCTACTAAATCAATATGAATGTGGTCAAATCTTTTAGTAGGCGTATTGAACTGTCCAAGTTCAGATTTGATATGCCTATGTACTTTTGATTTTTGACATGAAATACATGATCTTGACCACTGATTTACTTGTTTGTTGAGATTGGGCCAGAAGTACTGAGAACTTATTAATTTTCTAGTAGCACGAATACCTGGATGAGACAGATTGTGAATTGAATCGAAGATTTGTCGTCTCAATTCTTCTGGAATGTACAACCTAGTCTTATTTGTACTAATTTCGCACCATAGTTTATTATTCAATAATGGGTATTCTAGTAATTTCAATTTAAATTTCGAACTAGTATTCTCGGATTTAGTTAACAGAGTTTTAAGTTCTTCATCTTTTTCTTGTAATCGCATTACCTGATCGATATCTGAAGAAATCGATAGAGTGTCTACGTCTTTAAAAGACCGTGAAAGGGTATCTGCTACTACATTATTCTTCCCAGATATATGAATAATTTTATTTGTAAATTGGGAAATGAATTCCAATTGACGCGTCTGACGAGGACTACGTTCAGTTTTTGATGATAACGCTCTTGTGAGGGGTTTTTGATCCGTGTAAACACTGAAATCTCTGCCTTCCAAGAAATATCGAAAATGTTTAATTGACAAAAATATTGCTAATAATTCTCGGTCGAACGCGGAATATTTTTGTTCGGCCGAAGTTAACTTTTTGGAAAAGAAAGCTAATGGTTCTAATACTCCATTATTTATTTGTTGAAGTACCGCTCCTACAGCTATGTTTGAAGCATCTGTTGTAAGAGTAAGTTGTGAGCTGTCTATCGGATGAGATAGCAAAGTTGCTTCACAAAGTGCTTTTTTAATTTTCGAAAAAGATTCCGTACATATATCTGGCCACTCAACTATCTTTTTACTTTTAGATTGCAGTAATTTTGTCAAGTGTGCATGGATAGGTGCTAACATTTCTGCTAATTTTGGTAGAAATCGATGGTAATAATTCACCATGCCAATAAATTGTTGTATTTGTTTAATAGATGTCGGAATTGCTAAGTTGTTAATAGCTTCTACCCGATCTTTGGACGGTGAAATTCCATCTTTTGTGATATTATGACTTAAAAAGTCCAAAGAAGTGGAACCTAAAACACATTTGCTCGTCTTTATTCGTAAACCATAGTGTTTAAGACGTTGAAATACCATGTGTAGATGTTCACAATGTTCTTCTTTGGTTTTACTTGCAATAAGAATATCATCAATATAAACAAATACGAAATCGAGGCCTTTAACAATTTCATTCATAAAACGTTGAAATGATTGAGCTGCGTTTCGTAAACCGAACGGCATACGAACGAATTCGTACAATCCAAAAGGGGTTGTTATGGCTGTTTTGTATACATCTTCTGGCGCGACTGGAATGTGATGATACGCACGCACAAGGTCGATTTTCGAAAAAATTTTACAATTATGTAGTTGAAATGAAAAATTTTGTATGTGAGGTATTGGATACCTGTCTGGTATCGTTGCGGCATTGAGTTGCCGATAATCCCCACATGGTCGCCAATCTTCAGTGTTTTTCTTAGCTACCAAATGCAGAGGAGATGATACTGAAGAGGATGATGGACGACAAATTCCAAGATCTACCATATGTTGAAATTCCACTAAAGCAGCTTTGTGCTTTTTAGGGTCCAATCGACGTGGTTTGGAGAAAGGTAATTGACCTTGAGTCATAATATTATGAACTATGCTGTGCATAACAGGTTGATTGAAATCGGGAGTTTGTGTTAATGTTGGGTATTGTCCCAATATATTGCCAAACTCATTGTTGATTGTACTAAACTTAGGAGTAGGTGTGTCAACAAAAACAGAAATAGCATTTACAAACAATTTAGTTTTCGAATCAACGAGTTTTTTATTTTTTAAATCCACTAACAATTCATATTTGGATAAAAAATCGGCACCAAGTATAGGTCTATTGACAGATGCAATAGTAAATACATGCAGAAACCTCCTACGTACTCCTAAATTAATTTCTAAAAGTTTAGTTCCGTACGTTGTTATCGATGAATCATTAGCTGCGGATAGGACTAAATGCGAAGTCTTTTTATAACTTTTAAAAATGTTTACAGGAATTACTGATATATCAGCACCTGTATCAACTAAAAAATTTAAATTGTTTAAATAATCCTTAACAAAAAGGCGGCCAGAATAATAATTATTCCTACTAGTCGCCGCTTGAACTGTAGGATCCATTAAAAATTTAAGTTAGTTGATGGAGTTGGTGTACGATTCAAATTTTCGGAACAAGGAGCAACACATTTTGTGGCTTTATTTCCGAATTTGTGATGATACCAACATTTTCGCTCAACATTTTGAGTACGATTTCGACTGCTAGATCTACTTCGCTTGGGAAAACGTTGGTATTGTTTTTCTTTCGAGAGCAATTTCGAAACCATGGATTTTAAGGAATTAATTTCTTCTTTGAGGTCACTAATTGTAGGATCAGTTACTGATTGATTTTTGTTTTCAAAAGATGAAAAGTTTTGCGACTTTTTATTATCAATAATTGATAAATTTTGTTGTTTTGGTAAGACTTCCCAAAGCTTATCAGCCAATGAAGTCAAATCAGTTATGTCGTTATCACCTTGAGGAATTAACGATATATTAATTAAATGGGGTAACCTTCTAAGCCAAAGTCTTTTAACAAGACTACTCCCAATAGTACCTGATGTACCTGCCAATTGTTGTAAATATCTGAAAAATTCCGAGGGCTTTCTATCACCCATTTCTTCGTTCGAAAGAAGTTGTTCAATCCTAAGTTCTTCGCTTACTGAATGGCGTTCAATAAGGATTTTCTTTAATTGTGGATATAAATCGGATAAAGGTGGATTTTGAATAAAATCCAAAATTGACTCTACTATCTCCTGCGGCAATGAAGCAATAATATGATAATATTTAGTAGAATCACTTGTAATTCTACTCAATTTAAATTGTGCTTCCGCTTGCACAAACCAAGAGTTGGGAGAATTTACCCAAAACAATGGTAACCGCATTGTTGTTACCGACTCTAATCTATGATTTACTGGAAATGTAGCGCTATCGGAATGATTTCCAGTTTCAATTTCGATATTTTGATTTATTTCAGTCATTTTGCACTCGAATATTGATTTTTATTTTTCTTTGACAAATTTATTATGAGGATAATAAATTTCGCGTAAATTGTTTCAATAAGCCCAGTCAAAATAGATAATGATTAACAATACAATACTAACAATATATGTAGAAGAAATAACAGTAATAATAATAATCTAATTTACCAATACTTTGGAAAAATGTGCAAATCCATATTCAAGTTCTAGCTTGCTGTTGATGATTTTTTTTTTAAAGTTGATAATTATGTTGAAAAATTGCTTGTTGTAGTTGTTGATCCTCTGCCTAAATCGGTTGTTTCAGTTAAATGTGGGCCATCTGGTGGTACGAGCGTTTGCAATTGTAATGCATCGCTTCGATTCTTGAAATTGTTGAATGTTTTCTCAAATTTTCTTAAAGATGATCGAAATTCGAAATTCTTGAAATTGTTGAAAATTCCTTGAGATTCTTGAAATTGTTGAAAATTCTTTTTTGAATTACTCTGGCTTAAAGCCAGGTCGGGGTCACCAATTATTACACCAAACTTTTAATTATATAAAAATCACGGAGTAATATTTACATTAATTTTTATTTATAATTATTGTTTATAACTTATTTATTATTTAAAATAACATTTCAACTATTTATTATTATATTATTATTTAAACAATGTGGAATTATTTTTTATAATAATTTTCAATTACATCATTATCTATTTTTATTTTTATATCTATTATTTTCAACGCGTCGCTTACTACTGATAATTACTAGTGCAAAAAGTATTTTTAATATAAACGATAGAAATTTTAAGTAGTAGGTCGATTTAATACTGAATAAACTAAGTGTCGATATCGCTACAGATTAATCTGAACTATTTTCATGTTTTTTTACTTTTGCGTGCTTCTAGGTATGCGGGGCATATTCGACTGCTTGTAGGATGGTTAGAGTCGGCACCTCCGTTGCTTTTGCATAGCATGCAGCATGGTAGGCTATTGCAATCTCTCGCAAAATGGCCTGCTTCACCGCATTTCATGCATCTTGTACTGCGATCTTCGGTGCTTTTGCATGCTTTTGCTAAATGGCCGAAAGAAAGGCACCTGTAGCACCTCGTTACATTTACTGTTTCTCTAAATCGGCAGACGACCCATCCTACTTTAATTTTCCCCTTATTGATAAGTTTATTCGCGGTTTCTGTCGGCGCTCTAATCACAGCTGTCTGTGTTCCAGCATAAGCCTTCCTAACTGACTTGATCCAAGAAGGGTTGAAGGAACTTAACCCCTCTATCTGCATACGTATAGCATCTACGATATCCTCCTTTGTCGTAATTTCATCTAGATCTTTCAGTTCTAGTTGAGTTTCTTGCGTAAGAACTTTAATTTCTGCTTTTGCCGCCAGGACCTTTTCTATCTCCTTCTTGAACTCCTCTGAGTCTTCATTTCGTTGCTTGTTAAGTTCCAACAGCATTTGTCCTTTTGCTGTCTTCCTTATTTTTGACACATTTTCGCTATATTTATTCAATGCTTCGTGCCCTTTCACCAATCGTAGGATGTCACTGTATGAAATCTCTCCTGTTTTGGTGATGACTATTGCATCGGGTCTAACCGCTTTAGGTTTGGATTTCATACTTAGACGTTTATCTCGCCTATTTATCTTTTTTTTTTTTAAGACTTTCGTCCATCCTATTTCTTTAGGTTCGTTCTCTCTTAATTTTTCTGTTGGTACTTCATCCAGTCGTATGCTACGAGTATCTGCGGGAGCGCTTTCTTTTCTGTGCTTTTTTGTTGGGGTGGCTCGTTTCAGGTGCCCTTTATCTCCCTTTTTTTGTTGTCGATCATTATTGATGCACTCTAATGATGGCGAGGTTTGAGCACTTTTATCAGTCTTCCCTGCCTCTTGTCGACGAATGTCCTTTTGGGCGCTTTTATCAAACTTCCCTGTCTCCGTTTGACGACGTATGTCCCTTGTAGCGCGTTTGTGCATAGCCACGATTGCACTCACCGCGTCTCTCATAGGTTGGTGGATCGTTCGTCTTCCACCACCCATCATTTCGACTAACTCCTTGATTTTATCACCCAGCCTATCAAGAGCATCAAACTTACGGTCTTCCTCTTCACCAATTACTATCGCCGGGGAAATTCTTCCATCAGGACATGAAGGCAATGACTGCGTTGGTGCGACGTCGTCTTTGCTCATCAGTTTCTCCGGGGATCGAATTATTCGCGCACTTCTTGCAAATGGTGTTTTATCTTCTGGGTTGTTACATCTATTTGTTTCTTCGTTGCTAATATTATTGCTATTGTTATTACTATTATTACTATTACTATTATTATTGGTTAAACTCATGTCTGAAGGGTCCCCACTGAAAGTCGTTATCTCTATTCATATGTGTAGTCACTTTAAGATCCCATGGTTGTCTATGCAAGCAGTGAGGCCATGCAGGGGTTGACACAAACCTTTATGAGGAATTGCGTTCAGGGCCGGATCAGTGTTAGTCAGGAATGTTACATCTGAGCCTACACTACCAACTGAATGATGATGAACTTCGAGCGTACTTTCAGGCCTGCCAGGGTTTTAACGGGACGGAGGCAGCTGTGGTATTAGCCTGAAAGCCATTTCTGCAGGATGTCACTCCTGCTTACTGAGGTAACAGAATAACACAGTCACCAGCCCAAATGCTATCTTGTATATATTCATTTTCCAGTATGCCATAATTAAGATTTTACTGGTCTCCATCTTAATATCCCTCTTCCGTGTATACGCCAATCTCCTAATCGGATCTTTCGATCTTGGCCTGGATTATTGCTTCAGAGTATTCATGCGTGTCTGAGTTTTGACACTAGATTGCAAGTCTGAGCACACCGGGTTTTTCATCATGTTTACCCCTCTTACTTCCGGAGACGCTAGTCTGTTACAGCCATTCCGGTTACAATAATCCTCCCCTCCTCCTTTCTCAACCGGGCTTGGGACCGTCTATGGCGGAGTTGTAAATTTCTTAAATAAAAGGAAGCATTTTGACTTAACATGATTGTATTTTCAATTAAAATAGTTGTAGTTGTAACTCTACCATGATTTACATGGTAGAGTTTGACTTTTAAATATATTAGGGGTTGGAATTAATTCGTAGCGTTTTACAAAAGGTGGCGTTACTCAAGTATCCATATCACATACACAAAAGCAAATATTCTACATAAAGCTACTGTCATGGCGCATCTAGTCCACTGAACGACATTTCTTTATTGAGTTTATAACATTTTGTTGTGCGTCATCAAACATGTCAATGTTCGTGCCCGAAAATCTGTTTTGCGGGGTGTGTTGCTTCATTACTTCCACATGAAGAAAAGTGCAGCGGAAAGTCATCGCATTTTAGTAGACGTTTATGGTGAATATGCTCTAGCTGAGCAAACGTGGTCCGCTAGGTTCAAAAATGGAAATTTTGGCTTGGAAGACAAGGAGCGTTCCGGACAGCCGAAAAAGTTTGAAGATGAAGAATTGGTGACAATGCTCGATGAAGACCCGTGTCAAACGCTTGCACAGTTGTCAGAATCGCTTGGAGTTGACAATAATACCACTATAATAATATTTTCAGAATAAACCATAGATCTTAGCAAGAAGAACGCTACGAATTAATTCAAACCCCCAATATTAAGATGTCACTTAAACGTTTATTTGGATTTTATATGAAACATGATAAATTTTCGAAGACAATTTTTTTCTTTGTATAGAGTTGTAAAACCTGCCATATTTTCAATTAGGGTGCAAACCTGCCACCTTTAAATTCACAAGATCTAATTATTTATTTTAAGTCCTTGTATCAACTTTTGTTAGCCAACAAAGCATTTCTTAGAGAGATTTTTTCTTAAAGCATGAGGATATTTTTCCCAGAAGCTGAAATATCAGTTTGTCACAAGTTTATAGAAACACTTACACACTTATGTCTCATTCTGCATTTGTCCGACTCAAATATGTGAGTGAAGTATGCATTATGAAACTTTTTGGAGGTAATTCTAACTTGAACAAAAAAAAACCAATAACGAAAATCGCAAATCATACGATGTTGTAAATTTTGGAATGAGCAACTAAGATGTGGAATAATAATTTTTTCTCGGAAAGTTATTAGCAAAAAGCTTCCATGATAAATTTAACTGATTTTAACATGTTCTCAGCCTTAAATTATCTTTTGATATCATTTTATCTTGTGGTTTATTTATTAATTGCTTCCGCTTGTCATTAATATGCAATAGCGAGCCCGATTTATAATTGCCAATGATTTTTTCTTCGGGCGTCTTCCTGAGATATATTCGAGAAGAACATTTCTCTTTTATGAAAAAGTTTATTAGATTTATGATGCAAATAAAAATATCCAGATCTGATACCTAAAGATCTGAATGTAAACGGATAGTGCCGACTTCATATGAAATGAATTTTCTCACATAAATAAAATCTTTTTTTATTTATATAATATTTATTCCAAAATATTAAACAAAAATCAATCATTTTAAAATTTTGGGAGATACCCATTCTAATTAACTTAATCAAAACTGGAAGGTCATCGAAAGAACTCTGTCCGTCAGGTTATGACGAAGCTAATGAACTTTCAATTATTACGGTATTCCTCATTATTATATAGGAGATAATATTGTCAAAATTTCTATTTCATTTTACAATGGCACTACAGTCCAAACTTCTCTGCTTCCTTACTTTCAGGTTCCTTAACCTTTTCAATTCTTATTGTGAAGGGGTTATTAGCCCATCGCACTACACTCTATCTGAGAATTTTCAATTTCGTAGATTCAGGTAACTAAGTTATACTCAAGCAGCAATGCGTAGCTCACGACTTTTGCAATATAGGCCAACACGATACCCACTAGGCACATGCCAAAGATTTGTCAAAACTATAATTTTTGTCTCCGTAAAAGTGATCTCTTTCATGTCGTGTATAACAAAACTTCGCAGAACCTCAAAAATTATCAACAATAATAAATAAAACTACCTTATGAGAAAATAATAGCACCGAATAATATAACTGGATAGACGAAACTACTTACAAATAACGACTACGCTTAAAGCGCGATCATGCGTATTTTTCTTTTTCAAAATTGATTATAGTAACAAGAGATTCTACGTTATCAGCCCGATTTTTTTTGTATGCAACCTCCTATGTATAAAGTTTAACCATAAGGCCGCACAAAAAACATTTTAGTAAAATTTATTCTTAACAGTATTTTGTACTTTCAGAAAATCTATACCCACCTCATCAAAACAACTATGCTAAAAAATTCCATGCCAATATTAAATTCTTAGAAAGTTCTGAAAACGTGTCTTTTTTATGAGAGGGAGTGAAAGGAAGAATGTGATTTTCTTCCAAAAAAAAAATCTCTGTACAGAGTGTTCGTTTCATATAGACGATGCAAATTTTATGAAATTCGGTGAATTTTATACGTGCATTTGTATGGGAAGTGTAGAAGAGTTGGCGGAATTGAAAAATTCGTTATGCAATTTTATTTCATATCTTTCGAAAGGTGTGCGTACAAAATTTCAAGTTCGTAACTTTTCATTTCTGGTGTAGCCTAGTGGGGTCTACAATGCTAAGGTCGGAAGTTAAAATCCCGATCGGCGCATAATACCAACACGGTTATGTATACCTTGTTTTACGAAAATGAAAAATTCGTGGATAGAGGTTATATTGTACGAAGGACAAAAAATCATTCCACAATAAGTAATGAAAAGTGTTAAGGAACCTAAATATCAGAAGGCCAGGGCCCAATTTGGGCTATAGTGCCATTGTAGAAGAAGTAGAACTTTTCATTTGCTGCTTGATTTATTGAAATTGGTCGAAAGCTTTTGGATGGGAGGGAAGAGGTTTTCAAAAATATTTATTGCACTTTGATTCAAATGTTTTTAAAAATATTTGGCAACAATATCCATTCGATGGCTTTTAATGTGTTGTGATAAGTGGTTTATTAAAAAATATTCCAAATAGTACTTTTGGATGGGATTAGGGTGACCCTTATTTTTCAACTTTCTAAATGTTTTGCTCCCACCCCCTATCTTATTTCGATCAACAAAAAAATGATGCATGCATTAATTTAGTTACCTTAGGTAACCAATTTAACCCTAATTACTAAGTACAATTAAGCTCATTCTGTATCAAATCTTAATCTTTGTTAGTTGTTCCAGATTCATCACCAATTCATATTTCTTTTTATTAAATAGTTTTTAAAATTGCCATTATTCAATTTTATTACATAATATACACCTGGGTGGCGCTGTTAAAAATTTTTCAAAGAATCTCTGATACTTAGCTCCCGAAACTCTGTCTCTATCGTTATTTGATGACAATGTTCCAGCCACGGTTAAGGCCAATATGGTTCAAGTTTTACTGGAAGCAGACAAAGATGAAATAATAATAATAATAATAATTTATTCATTCATCAAAAAATTGATTACTACATTTATCCACAGTTATAATAATATAAATTAATAATACAATTAATTAATAATAATTAAACAGAATTAGGTACACAGAAATTTAAACTTTTTACAAAATCAAACATTAACAGCAAGAAAGCTGACTTTTCACTTGTGGGACACTTATGTGAAAATCCAATTGCGAGAAGAAGTTATTGAAATCTCTTAACATGAATGAAACTGGTTCATAAAACCCATAGTTTGTGCGATGCTGCGGAATTCTACAAAGCTCATAAGTTCGTAAAGGGCGATATGGAACATTGAAATTAATCAAAGACAACAATTTGTCAGAGTCAATTATACCTGTAATTACTTTAAAACCAAAAACAACTCTGGCATGTATCCGCCTTTTCTCAAGGGAATCCATAGACAGCAGATTTAAACGATCAACATATGGTGGTAACCTGAGTGGATCGGACCAGGGAAGGCCCTGAAGGACAACCGACGTTGAACTGCTTCGATCATATCTATGCGAATGGAATAAAATGGTGACCAGATAGGACTAGCATATTCTAGGATAGATCGGACAAATGCACAATACAACATTTTCGTTGTAAAGAAATCATTGAATTCTTTCGATTGTCTCCTAACAAAACCGAGGATAGCGTTCGCTTTACCGGCAATGTGATTCACGTGATCATCAAAGGTAAAATTACAGTTGAATAGTACGCCCAAATCACGTACTTTGTCAGAACGAAGTAAAGAGCATCCATCTACAACATAGTCAAAATTCATTGATATTCTCTTCTTAGAATACGAAACAGCAGTGCACTTATTAATGTTGAGATGTAAATTGTTAAGTAAGCACCAGTCATGAAAACGCGAGATATCACTTTGCAATAATAGACAATCATTGCTGCTGGAGATAATCTTAAAGATTTTCGCATCATCGGCATAGAGAAGAATGTTCGAGTTAGAGATAAACGAACTCACGTCATTAATAAAGAGAAGGAATAGAAGTGGACCCAGATAGCTACCTTGCGGAACGCCAGAAGTATTAAATATTTCAGAAGATAAGGCTCCACGGAAGTATACTTTCTGAATGCGATCATTAAGATACGACTTAATCCAAAGGACGAAAATATCAGGAAAACCAAGCAGGCGGAGTTTATGCACAAGAATGTTATGGTCAATTTTGTCAAAGGCTTTACTGAAGTCAGTGTATATACAATCGACCTGCTTCCCGTTTTCGATAGCAGAAAGACAGAAGTTCGAAAATTCCATAAGATTAGTTACAGTGGATCTGCCCTTGACAAAGCCATGCTGGAATGATCCAATAATCGACTTGGAATGGAAATACATTACATCGCACACAATAGATTCAAATAGCTTAGCAACACATGGAAGATTCGCTAAAGGCCTATAATTACTTACATTGTCTCTTTTACCAGGATAAACTACACTTTTTAATCACAGAAGAAGGAACACCATCTGGTCCTCTGGAGAAATTAATAGCAAGTTTATCAATGTATTTCAAAATAATGGAGTCGTCAATGAAAAGATCTTTAGGAACCAAGGACGAAGAAGGAAACTTTGACATGTGTTCAAAGTTGCCAACGGATGTTAGCGGCGTACTGCAATTGAAGGCGGTCCGGAAATGGTTGGAAAATAAGTTGCTAATTGTAGTAGGATCAGCACTGACTACATCATTAAAAAACATACTGGAAGGATAACCATCAGAGTTTTTCTTAGAGTTTACAAAATTCCAGAATTGTTTCGGTTTATCTTTAAAAGAGTTTTTAACAGTAAAAAGGTATTGGTTATATACAGCTCAAGACTGACTTATAAAACAATTACATAGGTTTATGTAGATCATGTAGTCCGCATCACTCTTTGAGAGCGAGTAAGTTTTCCAAGCTTTCGTTTTTCGATTTTTCAAATTAATTAAATCATCGTCAAACCAGGGAAGCCTCCTGGTAGGTTTCGAACAAAGAATAGGAAGAACAAAAAAGTCAAACAAAGAGGTACATTTTGCACTAAAACATTTTGCACTAAAACAATTTTTTTTCCTTTACAAACAACAAGTTTTTTTCTTCACACAATTTTCTATCAGCATCAATTTCCTCCACAAAGATCCTTCAACATAGAAGAATGATCGTGGTTGCAAAAGTAGAAATTCGATAAAACAGTTGTTGCGAAAGATGCTACAGGAAGAGGTGTCAACTAACTACTAACTAATTAAGGAATATAATAAAATTCTCATAAAAGATGAAAATTAGAAACAATTTGTCTTACAGATCGTTGCCGAAGTCCAGAAAAACTACCCAACTTCTACTAAGTTCTCTCTTAGTACAAGACAATTAACTTACAGAAATTGTTGTTATTAATAAATATACAATATTCTTAAATTTTTCATTTTATTTCAAGGATTTTTCCAACTTCAAGGCACTTTAGGGTCGCCTAGTAGTTGCCCAATTCAAGTGAACAGTGTACAGCCTGTTTTTCGTTGATTAAGGCAATATTAGGGGGCGAAAGTAGCCAAATCTTAACTTTCGGAACAAATCATATAGCTAAGGGCCATCCTAGCGGGGATAGATGATTTGATCTTCACTTCCTCATTTGACAATAAATATTTTAAACTTTTAAGTTTTTTTTAAATTTATTCTGCAAATTTTCAATCTTCTAATCCGTAATACTTCAAATAAACTTTTTTTTTTTTTTTTGGATTTTTTCCAAAACTCATTAAACATATTGTGCACGTAAGGGCCCCGCTTTAGAACAAAACAAATGTGGTTAAAATTTTCCTTATGTACACATTAAATGGAGTTATACTTCTACGGAATTTAAACTTTGTATCTCTTACTAGAGCACAAAAAAATGTAGTTAAAGTTTTTAACATTTTGGTTCACGACCTTCTTCCACTTACACCTCCAAATTAGAATTTTACCGCAAAGTACCAAAATTATAGATCAAATAGCTATACAATCTGACGAAATTTGAAATTATTATCTGCATTGGACTTAAAGATACAACGGTTTGAAATGAGCACCATTTTCGAATTGCTTTCGTTTACCCCATGGCAGTGGGGGGAAATGTCCAAATACAATATTTTTCTCATATTCCGCTAGTATCGCACAATACTTGTTCTAAGTTTCATCTACATAGTTTAGTATATCATCATGATATTAATTTTTAAGTACTTATCTCTGCCCGCTCTGACCCTCCCTTTACAAGTAATGGGCTCCTTCTAAATCGATTATGGTGGACTGAGTTTAATTAATTAAGGTAAATTGAACTATATTAGGTTATAGTAAATTAAATTAAATTAAGCAATTATTATGTAAATAATTATCTTATTATGATAAATAAATAAATTGAATTGCATATACGCCACCTAAATGGCCCTGAAATATAAACTTTGCGTGTTTAGTAATTCCTCAAGATTTAATCTACTGCAAAAAAAAAAAAAAAAATCGGTGGCAATTTGATTCTGGTCTTTTTCGGACGCCAATTAAATTTCTGATAAGACCCTCTAGGAAAGAAACAACTCTCTCCCACATGGCGCGATCCTGAGCATCGGCCTATAGCTGTTACCAAGACTTGTATATCCCTCTGGCCTCCTGCTCAACTGCTCGCTTTCATGTGCTACATGGTCGACCAACCCAACGTCTTCCTTGAGGATTATAATCCAGAGCCTGTTGGGCGATGTATCACTCTGGTTTCCTCAAAGTGTGGCCAAACCACTGCCACTTCCGCCTTTGAATCTCAATGCCAATTTTAATCTGTCCAGTTGTACTTTAAAGTTCGTCGTTGGCCAGAATATTGCTAAAATGCGTTGGAGGCATTAGTTCACGAAAGTTTCGGTCATTTTTCACGTAGTACAACAATACAACAACACGGATTTGACGCATGCGTCAAAAACTCGCAGCTTCGTGCGAAGGGAGAACTCTCTTAACCTCCAGAAAGGGGAAAGGATACCGAAAGCCTGACGAGCTTTATTTAGACGAGGCTCAATATGCTTCCGAGATAATAAAAATCTTGCACCTCTTCCACATGTTTTCCGTTGTGCAAGTTCAAAATATTCTTCAACTTCTACAATGACACAATAGCCCGAATCGAGCCTTGGTCTCCTGAACCATAAACATTTTATTTGTTATTGTAAAAGGATTGTTAGCCTTTCGCATAGAGGGTTACATACGAATTTTCACTTTCGCAGAATGAGGTAGCCCAGATATATGCATGTACATATGCAGGCAGTTTGCTAAAGTTATACGTCGACCGGAATTTGAACTAACGATCTTCGCATTGTAGACCAATATGCACTGGAACACCCCGACTTGTTGGCAGATATCTTCAGCGTCAACTGCGTTGGCACTATACACTACTACTTCTGTGGTTGTTCAAAGTAGTTTACAATTTTTTCCTTCTGTCCTTCACCGCTAACGGCAGGGTGTCCTAAAACCGCATCGGTATCTGATGCGAGTAAAACATGCTATACATTGTTTTGATTTTGTAACTTTGGAAACAGTATTTATTCTTAAAATATTATTTTAACGGGCCTTTAAAAGGATTATAAAATCTTTAAAATAATCTAATGAATATCATTTCAAGATCATCATAAAACACAAAAGCACCTACGACAAAAGCATATTTTATGCATAAGTATCCTCCTAGAAATCTTATAACACGCAAAGAACATATTCGAAAAAAGTATGTGAACAGCTCTAATATACCCTAATTATAATCCTAGTTTCCTAAAAGTTCGCAATTAATATTCAAACAGTCATTCATTTGGTATCAATTTTCGAAAGAAAATTCCAGGGAGCTTAGGTAGAATCCGGACAACATTTTCACCGAATTTCGATGCGAACATGATAATTCCTTCCAAACCTATAGCTGTCCTCAGTGGTGAGGACGTAGCTAGATGTTGTACTTTCTAATGATTGTGAAATCTCGATGCAAACTTTCTTTTATTTCGGGATACTGGATTCATATTAATGTTATACAACTCCAAGTCCATACATATATAAGTATGTACCAAAAAATGTATTGGAAACATTATTTACAACAACCATTCTTCTTAGTTAAAAGTAACGAAACAGCAACCAAAATCAATGACGTATCTCCCTGGTAAATTGTTAGGTGCAACTTAATTTTGCGTTCCTTTTTATTACAACAATCAGCGGATAACCACCTGATAGCAAACTACTTAAAAGTTGTCTGTAACTGGCGGTAATTAGTAGGTGCGGAAACAGTCTACCACTGAAAATGACTGAACTAGCTTCTCGTCTTTCCGAAAAAGGTATAAACTGAGCTCGTACACGTATAATTTGCCAGTTCGTCACTTCCTATCTCCCGGATTCCACGTAGCACAGCAACAAAACTACCACCACCATCACCACGAACTCTCGAACAGTAATTTAAATCCTTCCGATTAAATCTCTCTCCCTGTTATGGATAATAAAATATGGCGGTCTTTAGCTAGAATTGCGAATTGGTCGGACCCTTAGTCGAGGATAAATGAGCTGTCTTGGCAGTTGAAATGGTAATGACGGGTTGCGAGTAATTGAGCCAAGGGAAAGAACGAACTGAGCGCTGGCTGGTCGAAGCATTTAATTCGCTCGACATGTAGGTATATCCGATCCGATCCAGATCACCCGTTCAGTTCAGCCGCTCATTAGCCAACTTAGCCGTCTGTGGAGTTTACAGAATGAAAAATAAAGGCCGCGGCCGTATGCTATAAAAATTGCATTTATTGCAGAGCCAGCTCCGAATCGCCGGTTCGAATAATTTCGAGCTAAAAATCGTGCACTTAAATTTCATGTTCGCAACGAGCGACGATGGACCGGGGTAATTGTAATTAGGCAAGTGCGCGGAGTGGTGGGAGGTTACTACTTGGAAAGCCGGCACAATCTTCGGTTATTGTTGTGATCAAGAGTATTGGATAAATAAACGGCTTTGCAGCACCAGCCAACCACTCGAACGAACGAACCGAAACTGTGTCACGTTCAATGATTTATTCTTAGAATTCTAGTGCAGCAATCAAGAAGGTCGTTTCGGTAACGATTTTCTGTCACATCGAAATTTATTTATCTTAGTTCCCATAACCCATAGCTTCATTACAAGCGCTCCATCTCGACGTGCAACCAACAGTCCATTGTACGGAATTCTCAAATGTTGTCGAAGCGAAGGACAACATGCGTCAAGAGTGTATCTATTTGCAACGGATAACTGGTGTGTAGATATTTGTCTCCTGCTAGTGTACTGAACTAACGACCAGAGAGATAGTTGCCAGTTTACAAGGTCTGCCCATTGCTCATTAGTCGGCTACAAATTTACATTTTAGTCGTACATAAAGCTGTGTCTCCAGTGACCCAATTTAGTGGATGATGTACCTTGCTCCACCTCGGTCGGCCTTCACTATCTAGAGACTCTAGAATCGCATTAAGAACCACTCACTCTGTCGAATCCTTTGAGTAAATTTCCATTTCGTTTTTGTTTGCAGGACCGCAGCGACGACAAGCCATGAACCAAAGGACGAATATGATTCTTCGGAATCTTTGGAAACAGCGTCTGATGAGATCCCTGTGTGGATTCATGGCGAGCAACGTTGGATATCAGGTGTTAATGAGGAAACTACATGTGCTGATTTGGTTAATGTTTTACTAGCGGACGAAGGAATCAATCCCTGCAGCGATAATAACACCACTACCAGTAAGGGTTTCGTTATCACGGAACGTTGGAGACGAGTGGAGCAAATTCTACAGGATGAAACGAAAATTTTGCAAATTTGGGCAGCTTGGGGTCATGCGAAGCCCGAGGTGAGAAATTTTCTTATTTAAATAATACCATAAGTATGTTAGGTGTTTGGTTAGCGATTAAATGGGAAATTCGAAAATGAATTTGTCCCGAAATTGTTGAAGACAAGAGCGTATTTAAATTGCTTAATTCTGCTTTTTGTTTTCATAGTGTTTGGGTAAACGTAGAAATATCTGGAAATTAATCAGTAATGAGATTTGTATTTGCACGCTGCCGGTCCATCCTATTTTGTTTGACAATATTGTTACTCTATAAAATTCAGATTTGTAAATGTAAATTTTTTGCCACAGTTTCCACACTTGTCTGTGCTTATAGTTGCTCTAACGCGACATGTAACAAAAGTTTTTATTTTAACATTTTTATCCACATCGGTACATTTTTCTTGAAAATGATAACAGACATCAGTGTGATTTTTTTTGGTCGATAGGTAGCAGTACTAGCTAACAACAATATAAAGGAAATTTCAAATAGTTTCTTATAAATATATTTTTTTTTTCAAAACAAAATGAAAAAATTTGAATCTTTCACAGCTTATCAATGACTTAGTTTTGAATATATTTGAAATTCCGCATTTTGTATGGAAAACGGTCAAGTCAGTAACCTCCCTAAATATCTCAGCATATGTCCCAAATCAAGTTAGGTTTATAATATTTTTTCTAGAAATTTTGTCGAATTTGTCCAATTTTTTGCTGTAGGTTTAGTTTACTTTCGATTATAACTAGATAAAACAATTCCGTCCTAGAGTATATGAGTATACGCCGTATACCCTCTGCTCATTCCCTAGAAAATGCGTATACCCTCTGGTATTAGGGCTGTATACAGTGATATACACTGTTATATATGACGTGTACCCTGTGTTTTTTCATATATATATATACTCCATCATATGTATACTCCATCATATGTATACTCCATCATTCAATTGTGAAATATATCAAACGGATATCGAAGAAACGTCGCGAGTTTCCATGGTCATCTACTCATGACGCTTTGCACATGCATATCCCATTCTCATCCAGTTCTATTTTTTTTATATAGTATGTGCTTGTGTTGATTATTTTAGATCCTATGTATAATGCAAAGGTGGTGAGTTCAAATTTCGATCAACGTATAATTTCGAAACGCTGCCTGCTTGGGTATACCTTGATCACCTCAGTTTACGAAAATGAAAAATTCGTAGATAGACGTTTGTGCGAACGGCTAACAAACCTTCCACAATAAATAATGAAAAAATTGTTAAGGAACCTAATGGTCAGGATGTTAAGGCTCGATTTGACTGTTATGCCATTGTAGAAGAAGAATTTTTGTAAGATATGGTCGGTAGAATGACTTCAGGACTGTTTTCTTAATCAAATCCTGAAAATGTAGATTTTGTGAAAGATATTTCTACATTGGATCCAAGAAACATGAAACCACACAATGTCCATTTTGGGGAGACTAAAATGAAGGGGATGAAATCGAGGCAGTTGAAGGCCGGAGAGATCTTGCCGACAATTGTGAAATTATTCCAGAAAAATTAAAACCTTACTTGAGGACAATTTAAACGGTGCCATGCTAAACAGCTGAACAACGTAATAACTGATTTGTGATGTTCTTTATCAATATGAAATGTGTCAAAATTAATGTTTAAGTTTAAACGGACCACCAGTGGATTAGTTTCAACCAGAAAAATATATCCGATCGCGGCTAAGAGAGCAGCGATATTTAAAGGACACAAGAGAGACACGAGAGTATCTAATAAAAATGGAAAAAGCTGTACTCAGGAAAATCTATAGAAAATATTTATGTAAAATAAGTATTACATATTTTTTATTATTTATAAACTTATTTTCATTTCGGTTTTGTGTTTGAAATATTTTTTTTTTTTTAGGAAAAATCGTTATTTCTTCTTATTTTTCTTCAAAATAATATAAAAACCCAATATATTACATTTTACTTATTTTAAAGTCAGTAAAATACTTTAATTGCTATTGCAAACCCTTTGATTACCACGCGGACTCTCTTTTGCATTGGGGGCTCATATTTATAAGTGTATAATAAATTGTTACGTAGTATAATTAAATTGCAGTACAATATCATTGATGATTTTATGATTTTTGTAAATTTACCGACATCGGTCACCAGTAATCACTCTAGCCTTGCAACAGCAGGACTGCAGAACTAACGATTTCAGCCCTGGTTATATCTATTAGAGAAACGATTGAATATTGCACAAAAATTTTATGTTTTATTTCCCAGGGACCCAACCTATATTTTCGATTCAGTACACTGAAGTGCATAATCTCACACTTGCACTGGCTTTTTCTATTAGATACCTTTATTATTTTATTTATTATTATTTTTTTGCCAAATGTAGTGAGGAAAAATAAAGTTTGGTAAGGGAGGATTTACAATATTATAAATTGAAACTCCGAATTTCATAGAATTTTGTTCCCTAATGAAAGTTACATTCTATACAGCGAATTTTAAGCGTGATTATGGTAATCATTTGAAAAATTATTAACATCTACCCATCCCTTCCTTCACCACCAAATTCCCCTACTTCATACAAACCCCAAACTTGCATAAATAAAATTAAATATTGATTATGAATTGAAGCAATTGATCCTAATCTCAGTTAAGTGTTAAATAATTGCCAGCAGCCCTACCTAGAAACCCCATTCATTAAGTCTTCCCTGCCAACCGGGATATTAACTTCCCATGTATTCTCAACTTGTCCCAAAAATAATAAAGTTGCGCCCGACTCGTTGGCAGATATTTTTATGTTTTGTAAAAATAGGGAGTTCTTTGATGCTTTTGAGTTTTTAATAAATAATTCCTATAATAAAGCTATAAATTTATTAAGTTATATTAAACACCTATATTGCCGAAATTGTAGTGTCATCATGAATTTCTCTAGTTATTATGATCATCCAGAGCTCACATTTAATTCATATTACCAGCTCCTACTGTAAAATTGAAAATAAGAGTTCTACACTTAAAATTTTTTTAATATATTTTTTTTTGCGAGTTATGGCATCTTGTTCTACTATTTTCCGAAAGAAAAAGTTAATTGTGCCATATTGCATCCATAATTTTGCTCTGGTTCTGAAGAAAAACCCCAAAATTTTATGGTCAACATAATGTTTTATGTTTATGTTTTGCGTAAATAAATGTAGTAGAAAATTGAAAACTTTTATACGCAACCTGGCAAATATCGTGCTTTCACATATAGCAACGTTTGAATATATAAATTTGCATAGATAAAATTTTGTAAGCCTCAAAAACTCGAGTTGACGTGGGAAAATAGTAAAAACAAGCTTTATATTTTCTGAGACCTTACTCTAATTTATTCGCGTGATTGCAAAGGACTTTTCTAAACTTTATTTTGTGGGTGGTCCAGCGAAAAATGGCATCTGATTATACGTGCATTCTGTCAAGAGCCATTATGAGCAAATTCTTATAAAATTTTAGCCTTTAATCTTTGAATTAGTTGTAGACATTTCAAATTCGTAGGATTAAACATTGTGAACGGACTCTATTTCCATTTCTGATACAGAACATGTTTTTTATTTAACTTTTATCCGCTTGTTACTCTTTATTATTCCTGACATTTCGGTCTCTGCTGAGACCTTTATAAAACCGTTGATTCAAATTGAAAGGAAAGATTTCCGGATTCTACACTGTGCACTGTTACGCTTTATTATTCGTGACGTTTTGGTATTTGCTGAGAACTTTATTAATGGTTTGATAAAGGTCTCAGCAGAAACCGAGACTTCACGATTAATAAAACGTAAGAGTGTAAAATCCGCAAATCTTTCCTTTCAATTTTTTAATTGTAATGCAATGCCAGAGTTCATTCGTCCTAAATAATTCCAGTCATGCACTTTGAATGAAGAAAAACTCATAAAAATGATAAAAAATCGTAAGCGACAAACATGCCGCCTACGCAATCATAGTTGTAAGTCTCGCAGGCGCGAGCGAAAGAAGGGTGTGTGCCTCAACGATAATTCTAGTGAACCAAAACTGAAAAGCGTGAAAGTGGTCGCAAAAGATCAGGCACATCTTCGGTCAGACCTGTGTTGTTTTCGAGAATGATTACCAACCGGAGGAAGAAACTATGAGCATTTAACAAAAAAGAAAGACTTCAAATATTTTTGGCCTGATCAAAAAAATTTGTATGATAAAGTTGCTTAAATAATTTTTTGTTTCCGGTCGTGCCTTTTCGTTTTCAGGCAGATAAATCTGTTTTAGGGTATATTGATTCCCAGTTCGCCGTATTTTTAAAAGGATCAAAAACGTCCTGATTTTTTGAAGTATTTGAATAAAAAAAAAATTTTTTTATACATAATTTTTGTTCTATTATCGAAAAATATTCATATGAAGATTCTATGGGGTAGATTTGATGGAGGGAAATCAATAAAAATATTGAAACTCTACGGAAACCCCCTACGGACACTAGTAATCACGGCTCACTGTCTTCTTAGAAAACACGCTTAAAGATTTTGTCTTAAAATCAAGGACATTTACAGAGGCAGCAGTCGGAAGGAAGAGACTATAGAGTGCTTCCTCCAACATTGCCTATGCCTATGAATGATCTTCGGTCCCTTGAACCGATGAACCGAGCCCGCTCTACCGGTCTGAATGATACGTAGGTCGACATGGTAAAAACATGGAGGCGTACAATGAGCCACTAGGGGCCCACGTATATTGGTGTCCTACCACTCCGCGAACCTAACCTAACCTCTTTACTGACCACTATGGATCAGGGGCGCTGAGAGTGAATTGTCTACGCGTTTTCTATATTTAATTTATTTTAATTGTAAATTTTTATTTAAAAACTATACTTGCGATATAATAACTTATTTCTAGCCAACGATATTTTTGCTTTATTCCCAAAATACCAATCTCTTACTAGAACAATGACATTTTAATATCTTTCCATTCTATGTGTTACTAAAAGTATAGGTATGTATATTAAAGTCTGTAAAATCCAAAAATATCTTCTAAAATATCCAAAGTATATATGCGTAGACAGTGACGGCAAATTATCTTCCTGTAAACTGCACAGTAATTGCGATATCTGCAATTTATCAAGCGCAATTCTAATTTGAATTATAGACAATGCCGTTCGCGTTGCTGACTTTCACTAAAATTGCTTTTCAACAGCTGAAAATCAGTGCTCCGTAAGCAAGGTCTTTCGCGCGCAATACCATCTATCTCGTCGCTCCTATAAGGAGCTTGAAGGCAATATTGCTAGGAAAGTGGCCGTAATCTGTCTTTATAGTCACGTGCCTCATCCGATGAAATTATTATCTCTGTAAATTGCTCTTATTAAGTCCTTCTCGAAAATGTAATCTATCGTGGCAGTATTATAGTGATACTCACGCAGAAAATAAATACTGTTCGGATTCGATTTATAATAAAGGCATTAGAGGATTCGCGCGAATAAATCGTATAAAATTTTAAGTCATAGGTCATTGTAGTTAGAAGCAATGTTATTTAGGGAATCATTGAGTTCCGCATATTTACAGAATCATCATAGTCATTTTTTATATTTTCTATTTGTGTTGTTTTTGTTATGCTGAAATAGTACTAAATCACGGTTAGCATTAAAATTGGCCAAAGGCATGGACTCATAGAATTGTGCGAAGCCTCAAGTTATTGAACAGGTATTTACTTTGTAAAGAAGATGAAAACTTTTCAAAGGAAAAGGTCACTGAATTTGTATTTCCATTTATATATTTTGTAATATCGATTTACTCATAGTAACGAACAACATACCGAGAGCTAATAAAAGGCAATAAAATCTGTTAGGCCCGCAGGGACAATGTTCAAATTAAACGATTTTGAGCGATTATCGCTTTATATGTAAAAGGTACGGATAATAGCAAAATCGTTTCGAAAGCAAGAGCTGGTTTCTGTTTATTTCGTCATAAATTCAGCTTCATATTGGAATTCGGAAGATGGATGAACTATGAATTTTCCGAAATTTCATAAAATTTGTATGAGGGGGGTTAGAAAGGTGTAGGTGGGATGTGCTTCGTTTACGAACTTAAAGCTACTTGTTTGCTAAAACTAACGTAGAATAAATTTCAGATCGATAGGTCGAAGTGTGAGAGTTATGTTGTAGAATGACGGACTGACGGTCACTCGGAATAAAGGTTTTTTAGTGACAACAGATATTTCTGAACTTTTGTCGACTCTGTGCGACAATGCTGGTACAGAGCATCTTAGCATCAGTCCGTCGGTCAGTTCTGCGCTCTCAAGCTCGAGAGCGCATTGCGCTAGACACGTTAAATATTGTATTTGTGGTTTTTGATAAAATTGTAAGGCCATGTTCGTGAACAGGACTTAATGAAATCTTTATTAAAAATTTTATTAATAAATAATTTATAATTTTTTTTATAAAATTAGAGGCTCTATTAATAATAATAATTTATAAGGAAAGTAAATTATAATTTGAAAGGGCTAGTAATTATTGTAAATTATTTAAATAATATTTTTAAATAATATTTAAATTTCAAATATTACTTATTTAATAGAATATTTATATTTAATAATTTTTAAATATTTATAAATAAAAATTTTAACAAAAGTAAAAATTGGGGTATTTTTATTTAAATGTAATCTTTATTGAAAATTTTATTAATAAATAATTTATAAATTTTTTATAAAATTAGGGGCTTTATTAATAATAATACTAATTTAGAAGGAAAGTAAATTATAAATTGAAAGGGTTAGTAATTACATATTGTAAATTATTTAACCGCTCCACCCCTTCTACCCAATCCCATACAAATTAACACATTCTAAACAATTTGCAATAATCCGATTTTCTTGAAAACTATGATACATGAATACCTAGCAATTGTGTCAAAATTTGGAATAAATTATTTTCATGATGATTTCAATCTACGTTATAAAAATTATTCGAATCTTCCACTCCTAATACATTTTTTAGGGGTGTGAGATCATCGTAACGGGTCACCCTTTAAAGCTATGCATAGTTAAATTGAAATAGGAAGGAGCATAATGGACACTAAAGAAGTCGGTGGCCGTTACTCTAGAAGCATTGCGGGTTATACTCTTTAGGAAAACCAGCAACTGGTAAGGCCACAGCCTTGTAATTCGAAAAATGAAAGATAGCATATTTTTCACTGAACGGAAGGAAGAAGGTTTGACGGTATACTGGTGTGCGCGTTCAGAGAGTACGATGCAGGAAAGTGGAAAGAGGGGGAATTAGATCCAGGAGTTTCATACTGCATTTACCGTGGAAGTAGCGATAATAAATGCAAAATACATTTCTGCGGTGCTCTGGGGAGTCTATAGAATTCGTGATGGTTTCATCTCCAATCAGTCGAAACGCATATTTCTGGGCACGTTCGAGCAACGCGAGATATGTATGTTTTGGGTGCCCCACCCCAAATGTGTGAATTGTACTCTAAGCGAAGTCGAATGAATGCTTTATAGATGTAGTAAAACTCGGAAGGCGTAAAATATTTTTTACATTTCTGTAAAATACGTTTGGAGGCATCAAGAGTAGAGATGTTGAGCTCTTTTATATACCTGCATTTTTTTTCATTCTTTTAAAAGGGTAGTCGCATATTGTGATTGAAAATTGAAAAGAGCTGCGATTAGAAGAGCAGAGCTAATGCATACTGCTTATATTCTATCGACAATAAAACCGCTGCAATGATCATCGTTACAATTCTCAGGGTTTTTGTTCGCACATTAATCGCGTAATTCTTACGTCCCACCTCACCCCGACCAGATCGTAGCTCAGATCACAGCTTGCCAAAGAAATCGTCGCTTACCCACGAAAGCGCATCTCATTTCATTGACCACTTTGCACGTGCCACCGATCAGAACAAAGCTCGCTAAACAAATTGCAGTCGTACTTCACCGACCTGGTAAAAGTAGCTCTAAGTTCACTGATCTGCTCATAGCTCGCAAAGTCGTAAACCTGCTCATCACGATATCACTACGGTTGCAAATGAGCAGGTTTTTTGCATCCCTAATCAAGAGCTACTTCAAACATGTGTTGGCTCCAATTAAAGTGGTTATTAATCTTCATGCCTAGGAGAGTGAATCTTGTACGCCGCCAAAGTGCTTGCTTCACAGTCAATAGGTCGTGGGCTCGATTGCCACTCCAGGCAGTAGGATTTTTTTGCACGAATTATTCAGTTGCTACTGGCAATGAAAAAATATTCGAAATAAAATAGTAAAATGGGCAAACGATGTAAAAATGAAACAGGTCTATATACTCTTTAGATGGTTTTTGTCCGCTTTTTATTATGCAGTCCCCCATAACATTTGCATCTATTTGTCAGTAGCAACCAATACCACAGAAAAACATAACAGCTTTAAGCCCAATCATATAATACTCTAGATGAAATGGGAAAAAAGTTTAATGTACCCGGAAAATAGGTATGTTCTCAAATTTTTTCGAATAGTGAATAGAGACTTTTGCATGGGAGTTGATAGAAGTAGAGGGGGAGTTTATATTTTTCGTTTATGACACCGAGTATGGCATGCAAAATGTTTCGTGCTGAATTTGAAGTTTTTAGTTTTCATTGTTTTTAGAGAAATTGGACATAGTTTTAGTTTAGGGCATTTGTATGGGAAGTGGCAGAGGAATTGCAGCGTTTAAGATGATTTTTATACTGCATATCGTCATCCTTAGCACCATACTTTGATTCAATTCCAAAGTCGATAGCTTTCATATATTCAAAGGAGAAATGTTTTCTTGAATTTATAATGTCGATATTTGTATGGGAAGGGGTAGAAAGAGCGAAACGGAGCTGATAATTTTTCCTAGCGTTTATTCCAATTATTAAGAAACAAATTCTTGCAAAATTTTTAGTTTGTAATTTTTCTAGCTTTAATGGAAATCGATATAATGAATTTAACAAAAATTATGCATTTATATGGGAGGGTGTAGAAGGAGTAAACAGATTAAATTTTAAGTCGATAGCTCAAATAGCTTCAAAGGAAAATCGGTTTCTTAAAATTTTATAATTTCAAGAAATTTTTATGGGAGGGGGTAGAAGGAGTGGAGCGATATAGTCCGTTCAAGAACTTAAAGTTACTTTTTTGCTAAGAACACACACACAACAAATTTCAGCATAGTAGCTCAAAGCTTTCGAGAGTTATGTTGTAGACAGACTTACAGACGGACAGACACACAGACGGTCATTCAGAATCGAGGTTTCTGAGCGACAACAAATATTTCTGTACCTTTGGCGGCTCTGTGCGAGCATTATTTCTTAGCGTTACAAGCAGTAAGGCAAACATAATATACTCTCAGATTTCATCTAGAGTACAAATATAGCAGCTTCACTCATCGTTACGGTTGTTCTTACTCCTCTTCCCCTACCTTTCCAATACCATTCCTTTCCTCCATGACTTTGTTTGTACACTGCACATAAAGGCCGAAATTGCCTATAATAAAAGTCATTCTGCAAAAAAAAGAAGGATAGGTGACAGGACATTGTTGTTATTGCGTTAGACTCTACTTTGTTTTTCCTGCCTTATTCCAGGATCAACTTGAGGTCAGGGTTAACTCGCTGCTTTTGGATATTATAGAATGTCTGCGTTAGTACGCAAGAGAGTTAAATTCGTAGACATCATCAAGAGTTTTTTTATCTGCAAAACTGTGGATGAGATTGAGAGCTGAGGGCAGAAGTTCGTTGATCAAAATAAGGAATAGGGTAGGAGATAAGGCTGAACCTTGGTGGACGCCGGAATCAAATATATAAGAAGAAGATATATACCATCTAATACAACTCGTATATATAGAGCGCTTAGAAAGGAAACTTTTATTCCACTGGGCAAGGGAAGTGTTAAGGCCGATACTTGTTATCTCAATTAAAAGGGAATCATGCTAAACTCTGTCAAAAACCCTTGGCAATGTCTAAGGCATTGACTTTCGCCGTATTCATGGGTACAGGAATTTCAACGTTCGGTTAGGTAGACTAAGTAGATCTTCCCGTTCGGAATCTGTATTGGCGATCGTCGTTGGGTTGATTTTTCTCTAAACACCGAAAATTTTTTGCTTGGAGATTGGCTGAAAGTTCGCAACTTTCCACATTTGTAGAAAGCACTTAGAAGAGTAGGATAGATGTAAAAGGTTGCGCAGATGCGTGGTCAGAGAAGAAGAGGGTTATTGGGGGTGGGATACCATCAGGAACAGCAGACTTGTAGATTTTTAACTCTTGAAGAATACTGAATATAAGCCGTGTTCGAAAGTATAAAGGGAGCAGCGTTAAACCTGTAGGAGATGGGGTGAGTCCAGAAGGTGGTAGTGTCGAGTTCCTCACGAAATTTGCTGCCAATGGATTAGATTTATCTATATATGTTAGCAGGTTGCAGGTTTATCTGGGCTACTTGAATTGATGAAAATAAATAATTCGTTTGCATAGAGACGTGTTCTATGGCTGCAGGACTATCGTAACAGCAATTTTTTTTCAGTACAAAATGGTTGTAAAATGTCTACAATAATAAGAAAATAACACTTTTATTGATATTTGCCTTTGAAAGATTGTTCACCTAATATTCCACGTTTACATACATCATTTAATGACTAATTAGAGATACAAACGATTCAAACCAAACTCCTTTTAATTAATTAAAAAATTTTCAGGTAAAGCTGACATTACGTCAAATCGAACCCATGATGACAAACTGGACAAATTCTTCGAACGAACAGGACAGCGGTATGGGTAGTCCCAATGGTAGCACGAATAGCGCAATAATTCGCCGAAGACGTCACAGAGCATCAAAATCAACGACTGCCTGGGTCACGCAGGCTCAGACCATTCATCCAAAATCCCAAAAAGGAACCATCGAAAAGTTGATGAAGTTAATACTGGAGCAGGGCGAAACCATTCAGCATCAACTCGCCAAATTAAGGTATTAATCGATTGACTAATGCTCTCTACCGATGTTGTTAATCCTGAAAATTCATTTCGACATTTTCATATCCAGAGATCGAGAGCTGCAAATTGCGAAAATCGAAGAGGACCGGCATAAGTTGCGTGAACGGGAGCACGGAAAAAACTACCTCTTGGAGACGTACCTGAACGGATTGCACGAGGCCGAGGAGAAGGAAATCGTAACAGGTGGGTAAATCAAGATAATTTTCCAGTTTTCTTCGAATAATTTTCGGACAACTTATTTAATATAACCAACATGACTTGACAAACTCTCTTAGTGATTCGGCATTACATAAAAGTGGCGATACGAAATGCTATATATTGGTATTTTCTGTACGCGGCTTTTTATTAAACTTTTCCTTGTGTATCAGGTAGGTAGATGCAGACGATACATACATAGTATTTTAGTAGAGCTGCGTTTTCGTGATTTTCATGCATCGATACCCACGACAGAGCGCGAAAGCGTTATTTTCAATTTCCTACTATGAGCAAAATCAAAAGTGATCGTCAGAAAATCTTCGATCCGTGAGAAACAAAACTATGGAGCTCGACGAATGCCTTGGATTCATGGTAGATTACTCCACGTTATAAGATGTTACGCGAAAGATAAACAGAAATTTCAATTTTCAATGTTTTTGCTTGGTTGAATCCTTAAACTATTTGACGGTATGTATCATACTTTCAAATGTCGTTCGCGCGCTTTAAGAAAAAGTAGGAGATTGTGGTGGAACGATTTGAGATTTGATTGTCAAGATTCATGATTGAATCGTATACGCGATAAGATCTCCTGGGCTATGTTGTAATAGTTTTCCATTTTCCGGATTGATTTATTCGAACGGTGTAATAAAGATTAAGATGACTTTTCAATTGATTATGCAAGAAAAAAATTTGCGTTTCGTAGATCATTCATATGAAATAGATAGCAAGTTGTTTTCTAGAGTTGATTTTGAATAATAGCTTTAATTTTTATATCCAAATAAGGTTAATTGTACATCTTTAGGGCGGGAGCCTGGTGTATAACGTAAAAATATTAATAATTCTTGCAAACTTTTCATGGAATCTATACTTATAAATATAATTGTAGTGTCTGTCTGTTATTTGTTTAGAAATGGCTATAAGTTAGTTTTTTGCTTTATTTGAGAAACTCACGTTTCCGAAATTCTTCTCTGTCTGTCCAGCTTTCACGCAAAAACGGCTGAACCAGTTTATAAGGTATGATTCGAGATGTAATCTGCTTTTGGTTTTATTTCTCTCCCCTCACGCCTTCTACCTCCTCCCATACAAAGTGACTCATTTTCAATAATATGTAATAATAAAATTTTCTTAAAAGCTATAATAGCTATTAATTTGAAATTTAGAAGATATTATTTCTGTAACAAATGCAATCTTTAAGTATACAAATTATTTAAATCCCCCCACTCTTTCGCCCAGCTCCCATGCAAACTAAACTTTTTCATTAAATACTATACACCAATTTTCTCAGTACGTATAAATTCCATCGAGCTACAATTTTGTACCCAGTCCTTAATTAGCATTATTATTAATATCAGTAAAAAACTAACCGATTTTCTTCACTATTTCTACCCTCTTCCGTACAACGTGACACGATTCCACGACTTAACAAAAATTAAATTTTCTTGGAAAGTGTGAAAGTCACAGATCTAAAATTTAAAATACATCAATTGCATAATGATTGTAATTGTTTTTCGAAAAATCACTAAAAACCCCTCACTCCTTCCACCACCTTCCATACAATCTGCGTTTTTTCATGAAATACTCTAAACCAATTTTCTCAATACTTATAGCTTTCATCGATCTAAAATTTTGTATCGAACCCTTAATTAGCATTATTATTAATATCGAGAAAAATTAACTGATTAGCTTCACTCCTGCTACCCCCTCCCATACAATGTGACACAATTTCACAACTTTTCAAAAATTCTATTTTTTTCAAAAGTGTGAACGTTACTGAACTAAAATCTAAAATATGTCAGTTTTGTTTCTCGAAAAATCACCAAAAAAACTTTCCTCCTTATACAACCTCCCATACAAATTGTACAATTTCACTAAATCCAATGCACTAAGTTTCTCAGTACCTATTCAATTTGTGAAGCTTAAATTTGGTACAAAACATTTTTATTTTAGCATGATGTGAAACAAATTAGTTCAGCACTATCACTCCTTCTACCATTCTCCATACAAAATTCTTAACATCACAAAAATTTCATCTGTAGTATCGTATTATTACGTTTTACGCAGAGTCGTAGTCCTGTTATGGTTTTAAACTTAATGTTAATTTATTTGGGCTTTTTTTTAATTAGCACAAGCTACAGCTATTCACATGTCCTTAATGCTCTTCAATACGCATCGAACATAGTAAGGATGATACGAAAATTGACAATAATACTTTAGTTTGGTATCTGTTATAACGTTTGTCGAGTATTGTTTTGGGCGCAATTACCATTCACTATAGTTGAGGTAATCGAAATCAAAGTTTTAATAAATCACAACAGAAAAACTCTTCAATAGGATTTTTTGCAAATTTTCAACGCATCAGAAAATTAATTACATAAAGTATTTATACATTTACACAGCAGGTCAGCGTTGGTATTGTTGTCCTGTTCTTATTATTTTTCTGAAGAATTCATTAAGCCCCATTTTTGGAGACGCATGTGCGTATGGAATAGAAGGTGTACATAGGTTCTTTACTTCTTTCGTGTAGTTTACAGGATTTATTAAATAAAAACTTTCTGAAAAACAATGTAATTAAGTTCTCTTAGTTACAATAATAATAAAAAATATAAATCTATACATATTAATATCGTATAATTGAAGTGTCTGTTTGTTATTCGATAATAAATGCCAATAGGTTAGTTTTTTGCCATAAAAATAAATTTTTGAGATTTTTATCTGTCTGTTTGTCTATACATATGTATATAGAAAATGGAATGGGTAGAAAATTAGCTCAACTACACTTCCTGGTTTAAGATAGTTTATAGCTTTTAATGCAATTTTTGTATTGAATTTTCTAAAATTGTATTCGTGTATGGGTTTGTCATACAATTTCTAGATTTTAAATACCATTGTTATGAATTGAAATGAATATATATGCCAATTCGTAGATCGATAGCTTCAACATATACCACAGTGAAACCTGTTTGTGGAGTTCTTGGAGGGACCAACAAAATTTGGTTCATATTCAGAGGTGATTAAAATGTTCAAGTAAAGTGGCTAAGAGTCGAGAATTTCAGTAATTTGCTTGAGAGGTGCTAATTGCTAGGCTTTATAAATTTCAAGAAATTTATTACCCTCAGTAGTCACACGACATAGCACCTCAACACTTGAAAAAATAATGTATTACCGAGTTCATTTTTTCTGTGATTTAGGTTTTCCGTTCACGGAAATTGGTAATGGATGACACTCTAGAAAGTTCACTGTTTATTTTCACATTTGATTACTATGAAGATGAAATTTGAAAGTATAAGCTTGTAACGCTAAAAAAAAGGCTCAAAAAAGTTAATATTATCACTCGAAAGTTTCAAAAACGGATATTTAATAAAACAATAAGGTCACATTCGTGAACTGGCCAAGTTCATTCTTCACTTCTTCTACCTCTTCTAATACAAAATGATACATTTCCAAAACACAAATTTTATTTTTATTTCTCAGTAAAAAAAAATATGAAGCTCACATTTTTATAACAACTTTCAAAGGTTGTGAAAAAGGAAGTTCAATATAGCCACTTCTGCTATATTTCTACACAGTAAATTTTTTTAGCAGGATATCTTCAAAATTTAACTAGAGCGAAACTCTTAGCCTTTCTAGTTACAAATCTAGTTAGATTTGTTCAACTGAAAATCCAGTATATTCGTTTCACTGAATTTTCAGTTGATTATATTAATTTCTCGTATTCGTAACTAGATCACTGGATTTTCAGTTAATTTAACTGATTTTACGTATTTGTAAATATGTCTGAGTTTTAAACTTTAATAATTATTCAGTTAATATAATTGAATTATAATTATCCAAACTAAATGTCTGTTAGAAATCTATTGATTTATTTAAATTAAAATAAGTTTCTATTTTTCAAATTAAAACTCGGAGAGTTCTGCTTTCACAGTGAATTAAACCTACTTTGATCTTTTTAATTTTTCCACTACCCATCTGTCTTCTACTAGAATTTTTTATATAGTAATATGAAAATGAATATTTAAATAAAGGTCAAAGTTGTAGGAATATTTTAAGCAAATCAAAAAAAAATTCTTAGCAAAAAAAAAAAACAGATTTATTCAATTAAACACAAAGATTAAACACGAAAAGCTATGGCAAAATGTTATTATTATTTTATATTAAAAACATGAAAATTTTCAAAATGCATTTAAAAACATAACAGAATTATAATTGGGCTAAAAGCCCAATCATATGATACTCTAGATGAGATGAAATTACTTTAAAATACCGGAAAATATGTCATCTCAAATTCGTTCGAATAGTGTATAGAGACTTTTGTATGGGAGGTGGGAGAAGTAGAGGGGGGAGAGTTTGTATTTTTCGCATATGACACCGAACATGGTATGCAAATTGTTTTTTGCTGAATTTAAAGCTTTTAGTTTTCATTATTTTTAAAGAAATTAGTCATAGTTTTCCTGAAATTGTGGCATTTGTATGGGGGGTGACAGAGGAAGTTAAGCGTTTAAGATGATTTTGAAACTGCTTATCATCATCCTTATCATCATGCTTTGATTCAATTTCAAAGTCGATAGCTCTCATATGTATACTTGAAGGAGAAATGCTTTTCTTGAATTCATAATACAGATATTTGTATGGGAGGTGGTAGAAGGAGTGAAGTGGAGCTGATAATTTTTTCTAACACTTATTTCAATTATTAAGAAACAAACTCTGGCAAAATTTGAAGATTGTGCTTTTTCTAGTTTGAATGGAAATCAATAAAATGCATTTAACAAAAATTATGCATTTGTATGGGAGGGGGTAGAAGGAGTGTACGGATCAAAACAAATTTTTTTGAATTATTAATATTTCTATGTATATCCTTTATACAAAATATAAAGTTGATAGCTTCAACAGTTTCGAAGAAAAATAATGTAATTTAAATTTCGTGAAATTTGTATGGGAGGGGGTAGAAGGAGTGAGGTGAGGTTGATAATTATTTCTAAAATAAATTGCAATTTTAGTAGAATTAATTCCGACAAAATTTCGTCTTTTCAGCTTTACTAGTTTCAATGTAAATCGAAAATATGTATTTTTCAAAATTGTCCATTTGTGTGGGAGGGGGTGGAAGGAGTAAGGGGATCAGGTCAATATTCCATGATATTAATGACATCTATATCATAATACTTTGACCTAAATATCAATTCGATAGCTTAAATAGTTTCAAAGAAAAATCAATTTCTTAATATTTCGAAATTTTATGAAATTTGTATGGGAGGGGGTAGAAGAGTGGGGGGATGTAGCCCATTCACGAACTTAAAGTTACTTGTTTGCTAAAAATGACACACCAAAATTTTTAGCACTATAGCTCAACGTTTTCGAGAGTTATGCTGTAGACAGACGCACAGACGGACAGGCAGACAGACAGACAGACAGACAGACAGACAGACAGACAGACAGACAGACAGACAGACAGACAGACAGACAGACAGACAGACAGATAGACAGACAGACAGACGGTCACTCGGAATCGAGATTTTTGAGCGACAACAAATATTTCTGTGCGGCTCTGTGCGTGCGTTATTTCTTAGCGTTACAAATGGTAAGGCAAACACAATAAACTCTCAGATTTCATCTAGAGTATAAACACTATTTGTCTTATACAGCGCATTAAATGCTTCTAACGCATTATCGGCATCAGATAAGGGCTTTTCTACTCTATTTCAAATATAGGGTTGTTGCTCCTTTACCTTCAAAATTGCGTTCTCAACATCATTATCAAGCTAGCAAATAGAAAAGTATTATATAATAGTCGAATATGATATTTAATAAAGTTAACCTTTAAGTTCCTAAGAAATCCGTCCAACAGATATTCCGCAAATAAACCAAATCATTTCAAAACGGAATTGCACAAAAAAAAAAGCAATAAAATTACATAAAACTTTCACCTTTTAATAAAGTAACTGCGGTCTATAAGGAGATTTCGAGCCGACAGGCTAAAATAACCAAAGAATATGTGAAGTTTATCTGAAAACTTCTTTTTGCTCATTTCTAATGAAAAACAGTTGAAATTGACTGAGAGTCTAGTGAAATTTTAACTAAAATCAAGTGGATTTGACTATTATAGATATTCAATGAAATCAACTGCAAATCTAGTTATGTTTTCATTTGATATCAATCGATTGCTTTTCTAGTTAATAAAAACAGAAACTCAATAAAATTCAAATTGAAAGAATTTTCAGTCAAAAATAGTTGCATTCTAGTTTAGTTTTTAATTTGACTAGAAATTACTAGTTAGTATTACTAGAATATCAGTTCAATGAATAAAAAGAATCGGAATTTTACTTTTTATTCTGAACTAGATCAGTCTAGTTAAATTTAACTAGATTATTTTTTACTGTGATTTAAAAGTTGCAGTTTGATCATGCGCGGTACTAACAAAATTTGGATGTTAATAGTAATTTCTCAAAAATTCTTTAAGAACTCGCTCCTCCTTCTACCATCTCTCATTCAAACTGCACAATTTCAGTAAATCCAATACACCAATTTTCTCATAATTCATTCATAATATAATTTATTTCCCAAGATTTTTATAATATGGTGCTTACGCTAGATTGTTAATGTTAGAGATCAGGTATTGAATTAACCTTTGCAACTTATGGTTGAGTTTAGGATTAGTGGTTTGTAATTCATTTGCTTGATCTAGTTAATACTTTAAGGAAAGAGGGGAAAACTAAAAAACCTTTTGTAAATTTTAACTTAAAAGTAAAAGGAAACTACTAACTAACTTATGCTATCTTAACTTAAACTAAATGCTAAATACTATTCCATGATAGAATGAATCAGTGGGTTGATCGAGTTCTTGCAACTACTTAAAAAATTTGTTTCCAGTTTGTTGCACTGTGCTTGGACTAGGTCTATAACAGCCAGTTGGTGAAGGCGTCTAGTTGAGAAATACCAGGGTTTGTTCAGTACAAGCTTAAGGCATTTGTTTTGCGTTATTTGTAATTTGTTTTTGTGTGCTTGGGCGCATCCATTCCAAATAGGGCACTAATTTTCTCATTACCTATTAAATTTCTGAATCCTAAATTTTGTAGAAAATATTTTGATAGTAACTTTAGCGTGATGAGAAAAAATTAGTTCAATGTCGTGTACCACTTTCCCTACAAAATTTCTCGAAATCAAAAAAATTTCGTAGTCGTAGTCCTGTTTTCTTCATAAATTTGATGATGAGAAACATAAAAATGTGTTACAATATATCAGGAATATTTTAGATGCACACATTAAACCATATATTGCGATAACACATCGAAATATTAAACTTTTTGTGATGACAATATTTAACAGTGATGTCGAAATATTTCAACCTGTATTTTTTTAGAAATGATAGTTTTGCCGTTTTAGTTTTCCAGGTCACGATCAGAAAATATTTCGCAAAATCACAGGATATCCGACAGCGAATTCAAACATTATTGCCTACGTGATGACCTTTTAGATAGCGTGGCTGCTGTTGTGAAGCAATTTATTATTTTTATATTTTCATCGTAAAAATTTAGTTTTCCTGTTCAATTAGAAATTAGTATATTGGTGGAATAATTTTCATTTTTAAATTATTCACAAAAACGTGTCAAATCTTATTTTCATTCAAAGTAAATTTTAAGTAAAATGAAACAAATAAGATGGTAGTAAATTTTCAAAGAAGTTTTTATTTTTACTACGTAACGCCTTTACCAAATTACAAAAAAAAAAAAAAATAAAGACGATAAAAACCTGTACATTTCCTGAAAACTTTTTTAAAACCAATCTTTTCTTTTACAGTAAACAGCGATAGTGGCGTACAGACCGAAGGAGCAACTTCATCGCCCGAAATCGGTATACACGATGACGAAGGCTACCCCAGTACGAGATCCATTAAAAAGTATGCCACTTACACGGAAAAGCCATCGCATCGCGAAAAGAAACTTTTAAAGGATCATAATCACATCAAAGAGTACACCGCGATACTGAGCGAGAGCTGTGCGGACGTTACGAACGATATCGAGGACGATGCATCGGCAAAAATCGAATGGATGGAAAAGTTGGTCGTTATTAACAAGCACCTGCAACGTGAGGAAGAGCTCCTGGTCAGGTTAGGTGCGAAAATCAGAAAATACGAATCGGAAAATCCAGCACTAAGCGAACAGCAAATTCGAGAAGCATTGCAACGTGTCAACACCAGTATTGAAAGTAGAAATGACGAGATGAAAAGGCTCGAGGACGACCTTAATGTTTTCAATGAAAAGCTCGAGGAGAAAACGAGCCTGCTCGATGTTCTTAGTAAAGAACTGATTGCAATGGAAGAGACGGAGGATCCAGGTCCTGTCAATCTTAACAGTGAAAAATTAGTCGAAAACTTATACAATTTCAGCCAGTACATCTCCAAGCCAAATTACGATTTCAACGAAAACAACGAGAATCGAGATCAGAAATTGTTGGCTCGTCATACCCCGGATCACATCCTGAGTATGGAAAGCCTGCAACAAACCAGCCAGAGTACAAACGTTGGTATGTCCTTGTTTCTCGAACAGAAACTTCCGCCTCCATTACAGTATTCGGATAACGATCCGTCTCAGATAGCCGTCGTAAATCACAAAGCACAGGCCCCGATACTTAAGTGTCGAAACCAAAATCCTCTTTGCTCATCGCTCGATATCGTGACGTCGATGAATTTATTGCATAAACCTGACCAAATAAAGTTCAATAGTAATGTGTATTCGACGTCCGTCGGTATTCGGGGCGCTGGCAAACTTGGACCGAAGAAGTTGATTAGTGGAATCTGTACCGAATTCGAATCGAATTCGGATACGGGTTTGAGTTCGATGGGCGAAGATGCCATCCATATGGGCACTTTAGTTTAGTATGAACGATTTATTTTTGTTGAACAGAGTTGTATAGAAGTAATTAGTTAGTTAGTACTTAAATTGAACGGGACATATACTCTCAGAAAACCAAACATACTTAAGTAACTGGTTAATGTTTATAAACATCCAAACACACACATACACATAAAACACATACATATGCCTTTACACATCTATACATACATACATGTCTTATTTAATGTTTTTTTATTATTTAGTTTTTTTTATCTATTTTGAAGTTGTTCAGTTAAATGTTTTGTTTTTTATTACAATTTATAAGATTCACCATTCCCCCTACCACTTTTATCAACTAGTCAAGTTTTGTATTGGATCAGCAAACAGAAATAAAAATGCGTTTTTTTTATTATTACATTTATTATTATTATTATTTTATTTTTTACAGACTTTAAGCCTAAAACTACAACCACTCTTTTTTTGAGAAGTCAAAGCTTATGAAGATATAATTTTAGGATATCTTTCATTTCGCTAAGGTTATATCTGATTCAAAAACAACCAATGTCAATAATTTTGTATTTTGAGGTCAACGGTGTAGCAAACAATGTCATAATACAAACTAGACTTTGTTATGTTTTGATGTTTATAAATGTTTGTTACAAGAAGAACCAAATTTTACTTTGGTCTCTAGCTAAAATGACTTTAGTTGCTCTTGTATCAAGGTGCAGATATAAATTGATTTGGCTTCTCCAATGAGATTTTGAAAAATAGTATTCCGTTTAGTATTAATTTTTATGTTTGAACTGAAATAAATGCAGTGAAATTTCTCTAGGCTTAGCTTATTAGAAAAGGAGAACCGAAGCAGGCTCGAACGATTGACATTACTGAGGTCATTCAGTTCTTAGAAGAATCTAAAGCGTACAGAAAGGAGACGACTGTTGGAAATTTGCGGACAGTGACGAAGATAGTGTTCAATAGATTCATCATCTTCCTCGCAACCTCTGCAAATGCTGTCGCTTTCTCTAAAACGAACTTGTAAGGGAATCAAAAACTACTTCGTTATAAAGAAGTTTTAAGCAGTTGTCGTTGTAGAGAAACTTTTAAAATAATGTTTTAATAGGCAAGGGCTTAAAAAAAATTTTTACAATTTTTTTAAAGCAACGATTATAAATAAGGGAGTTACCCTTTAATGCATTTCACAGCTATGTCGGTATGGGAAGCGGATGAAATTTGGCAGTGTTATGGAAATTGTGGAGGAGAGAGACGTAAGCGGCGATAGACATTATTTTTGAAGTTTTGAAGGTTATACTTGATTGGAAATATGCTAGCAGGCAAAGCGTTCTAAAGTCTGGACGTTCGGAAGATTATAAGATAAAATGAATTTCATTAAATGGAAGCTCGTTAATAACAAGTTCCACTAAATTTTGTTTCATATACGTATTTTTTTTGTAGACTCTAATCTTTAGCCTTATTAGCCTAATGGTAAATTTAGTCGTGGTCATACCAAGACTTCCAAAAACACACCTGTAACATTTTCACTTTTGTACTAGATTTTCCTTATATGTTTTTATTTGATCAACCCAATCAATTTGTCAATCCTACATCATTGCCAATATTTACAAAGATTTGATGTTACCATTTAGCAAAATTTTATCTATTATTTCGAAGAGGGCGTATCTCGAGAAGCTTTAAATACGTTTACCAGAGTAAATATGTATTGTTATTCGTTTGACATATATGCTCAGCTTGATACTGCCAGAATTTAATATCATCCCCTTGGTACTTCGAAAAAAATTACATTTCTTTGAAAAATTGCAGAGTATGTACTTAATTTGATTTCTCATTTTGAATAATGTCTTTATAAATTGAAGGGTTAAATGGATAAAGGGGTTATTCGAATTTTTTTTTAATTTTTACTTTTTTGAAACTATGTTTTCAACTGAAAGCTGGCTGGCAACTCTTTCAACAGATATAGACAAAACCACAAAGTTTGATTCGGATCACTAACACACTGCAAAAGTGAATTTCAAACAACTTTGAAGGCGTTTATCTAAAAATTGTTAAAATGTTGAATAACCCCATCATCCACCTGATCCTTTTAGCTATGAAACCGCAGTGAATCCAAACAGATTGTTTACTTAAAGTATTAATATAAAATGGTGTAGGTCTATGACAGTGCCTTGTAGGATACTTCCACTCAAATTTCGGTGGCGAAAAATATTTCAAACAAACTGCTAGCAAGTCGGGCGCAACTTTATTATTCTTGGGTCAAGTCGAGGCTGCATGGAAAGTCAGTATTCAGATCAGAGTGATCAGGGAAGACTAAGTGGGACCCTTGGTTTTTTATATTCTATATGAAATCTGAGAGTGTATTGTGTTTGTAACGCTAAGAAATAATGCTCGCACAGAGGCGCCAATGATACAGACATATTTGTTGTCGTTCAAAAACCTCGACTCCGACTGATCGTCTGCCCGTCTGTCTGTTTGTCCGTCTATCTACAGCATAACTTTCGAAAGCCTTGACCTATCTAAAATTTGTCATATGCCATTTTTAGCAAAAAAGTAATCTTAAGTTCGTGAATGGGTCACATCACCCCCCTCCTTCTACCCCGCCTATACAAATTTAATGAAATTTCGAAATTTACAGAAATTGATTTTTATCCAAAACCATTTCAGCTATTGACTTGAAAATTAGGCCATAGTATAATAATACAAATTTCATTAACGTTAAAAAATATTGAAATAATCCCTTTACTTCTTCTACCCCCTTCCATACAAAAGCACAATTTTCAAAAATGCATTTATTCGGTTTTCATTGCAACTAGCAAAGCTAAAAGAACCAAGTTTTGTCATAATTAATTGTATTACAATTGCAACCAATTTTGGAAAAAATTATCAACTTCACCTCACTCTTTCTGCCCCCACCCTTACAAATTTCACAAAATTTCGGAATTTCAATTAAATTATTTTTCTTCAAAACCGCCGAAGCTATCAACTGTAAATTTTGCGAAAAGTATTCTATTACAAATGTCATTGATGTCGAAAAATTTGGTTTTGATTGGAATACTCCTTCTACCTCCTTTCATACAAATGCACAATTTTAGTAAATGCACTTAATCGATTTTCATTGAAACTTAAACTTTTGTCATGATTTATACCTTAATAATTGCAATAAATGGTAAGAAAATATGATCTTCGCTTCACTCTTTCTACCACCTCCTATACACATTTTGGTATTGGAAATTCAAGAAAAGTATTTTCCCTTCGAACATATGACAGCTATCGACTTTAAAATTATATTATAACAAAGATTAGGATCTTGATATGCAGATTCAAAATCATCCAAAACCTCCCACATTCTTTAATTTCATAATCATCTGTTTCACCTCTTTCTACCACCTCGCATACACATTTTGGTATTGGAAATTCAAGAAAAATTTTCCCTTCGAACATATGACAGCTTTCGACTTTAAAATTATATTACAACAAAGATTAGGATGTTGATAAGCAGATTCAAAATCATCCAAAACCTCCCACTCTTTCTTTAATTTCATAATCATCTGAAAAAAAAATTCGGCCGACAATTGCTTTTTAGCCCCCCCCCCCCCCCCGCTTTTTGTACCCCAATGGATAAAAAAATTAAATTATTTTTAAAATTGTCCCACAAACCCCTCTATATGAATGTTGATTTTCAGCTTCCTAGCTGGAACTATGGTTGAAATAATTGAATTCTTAATTGTCACTTTCAGCGCTCCCATCGCCTCGCTCTGAACCTTTCAAATCAATCAAATCAAATTCCCGCTATAGGGTCATAGGGCAGAAGCAACTCTCTTCTACAAGGCGCGATCCTGAGCATCAGCCTTTAGCTGTTACCAGGACTTGTTTATTCCTCTGGCCTCCTGCTCAACTGCTTGCTTCCATGTGCTACATCGTCGACCAACCCAACGTCTTCCTTGAGAATCCAGAATCCCTGAACCCTTACACCCCCTAAAATGGATGTCCGCGTGAGATCTGCATCTATCTACAATTCCTCCAAAAATGAACTTTCTACATATTTTTTAAAGGATTAATGTGCGCTGAGCGTTCGTCAGCGTATGGCGTACAGCGGACGGCGTACAGACAGATGGATTTGTTTTTTGCATTTTTAGGCTATTTTAGGCATGAAACGCGAAAAAAACAAAATTTCAGGGTAGCAATTTTCTTTTCAAGTCTATCACAATACTTTATTATTAAAATAATAAAGTAAAATTGATCAAATACTCACAGAATGCAGTTTTATGTGCTGAAATAGAGAGACTTAGCAGGATTGACAGATTCGGCAGAAAAATGCAATCCATACTTTATATCGCATTCGTACAACTTTATGATTTTGCTGATTGCATAATTTTCAAAATGCGATTCGAAAAAAAACTTTATCGTCTAAACCGGGGTTAATGAAACTCTTAATTGAATCAATATAGTCTTCAGCAAACAACTTAAAATTTTATTTGGAATAAGATTAAATTATTGTAAAAACTCGATTTAGATACCTACGAGTATGTACTTAATTTGATTTATTTAACTTTCTTTCCGTAGAAATTTACAAAAGCCTCTTATATACGTTCAACGGACTCGTATATATGTATGTTTATTTCATAACGTTGCATAAAAAATTAAATTAATGAACAAACTCCGTCTTTCTGATGACAAGGAATTTTCCCACGGTACTAAAACTTCCGTTTTGGCCAAGTCATGTGGGATACTTACGTGCTGGTGTGTATAGTGTAGACATCATCCGGGCTAAGGTCGTATTTCCCTTGACATGTTAGTCCTTCGCCGTTGTCGCTGAAAGCTTGGAAGCCAAGCCATCCAACCATCTTTTAATCTGAGCGTTTCGCTTTTACGTGAAGGAAACGTTTTCTCGGTTGGCTGATTCATGCTACTATGAGGCTCAAGTAATTTGCTTCCTTGACTGTCTTGTCTTAGACGTTGCTCAATGTGCTTTAGTGCTTCAGGAAGTTGTTTCAGCTTGAGACTTGGCTGGTCGGTATCTTACAAGGAGATTGCTATGGTATCGTTCCTGCAACGCACGGATAAATATATCGTCTTGGATGGTGACAATAAAAGGAGTAATAGGTTTAAAATATTTCATTCTACAATTAGCTTATGTATCATAATTAGTTTAATTTTGCACGCTCGATATGATGCATTCTTGGTAAGAAAACCTTTCTTCGATAAATCTAAGAAATTTTCCGTGTACACCCTAATTACATCAATTATGTAGCTTACATTCGCATTGAATTCCCTATCTTACGCGAAAGAAATGCCAGTTTTTCTCCGGATTCTCAATCGATTTCGTCTATTCAACCTTTATGTCAAAATTACGTGGAAAAATTCAGCTTTTCCTTATTTTCACACACCGAAAAAAAAAATTGGTTCCGAATAGGATAGAATAGAAAAGAAAAATTCTATTTGGCAAATGGATCTCCTTTTTGGATGAAAGCGGCCGCTTCTTTCTTTAGCCCTGCAAATTAATCATTTTGAATAATAGGATCGGAGAGACAGAATTTCTTTTTGTCCGGGCTTTAGTCTAGGAATTATGCTCAGACAATTGATTGAGGGCATCATTAATTGCAAATTTTCTTCGTTTTCGTTCGTTTGCTTGGGGTCAAGTATATAGTTAGTGTTCAGAAAAAATGCTTAGCATGAAAATATTTTCAAGTAGTACTAGTTTAGGTTAATTGGTGGCCATTCGTAATTAGTGCGAAAGACGATAAGAACAACGACATTGGAAGTGATGTTATTGTCGCTTTGAATAGATTGACTTGAATTTATTATTATACTGAAATTCTAATTCTTGAGTTGCTTTTTCCGATGAAGTTATTATCGATTAGCGTTGTTTTTAAGAAATTTTATTTTTGTAAAATGAAGCGAATGGTCGTTGTTGGGAATACTAAATAATGGTCAGATGTTGATTAATGTTTCTACTTGGAAAATTAAAATGTTATTTTTTTGGTTATAACTATTATGATATATTCGAATCTTTTTCGATGGCAGAACAGCTCAAATTGGACCTTCCCTCTATCAACTAGTTTTCATTTCCGAAGATTTAGTTGGCTCAGATATATTCACGACATCCGGATTGAAAACTAACATGTTATCCACTAGCCATCCGGGAACTCCCTGTCTATTCGATATTCGAATCTACTGTTGTGTGTTTTTCTAAAAACTTTCAAAATAAAACGTTTGCGGATAAAACTTTCGCGATATAAACAAAAGTACTCAAAGTGACTTTCGATAGTTTCCGGCATATTATAATAGTTAAGCTAGCTAAATAGCAGCAGTATTATAATGCGTCCGACATGAGCTTTTTTTCATGCGAATATTAAGCGCAAAAATTTTGTCACGTCTTAACGTACAGTTCAAATGTTTGCGATTTTTACAAAAGTGGTGTTAAACTGAAAATAGTTTGACATAAGATAGATGATATACCGAATTGTAGTTTGCACAATTAATATCTCTAAAATCTACTAAAACCCATTACACCTCATACAAAATAAAATGTCAAATAGCATACCAAAAGAAAATATCTGTCAACAAGTCGGGCGTAACTTTATTATTCTTGTGACAAGTTGAGAATGCGTTGGAAGTTAATATGCAGATTAGGGGGGTAGCGAATTGGTCCTAAGAGGATGGAGGAGGAGGAGGAGGGGGTCTCAGAGCTGAACTATTGTCAATTCTATAACACTTTAACAATCAATAGCTGTAATATGTCAATATTTCATTCGTATAGAAGTTTGGATTTGTATGGGGGATTGGGTGGGTTGAAAGAGGTGGATGGATAGCAATAATTGTATTGTTGATTGCTTAAACTACGTTTAAGATTCTCTGTTGGTTTTAAAGACGAAGTAAATTTTATGAAATTCGGAGCAGATTATTGAAGAAAATATGCATTTACATGGGAAGGGGTAGAAGAATGTAGGAAATCGTAAAATTTGCGATGCAGTTTTATTTAATTTCTTTTGAAAGGTATTGGTATAAAATTTCATGTTTCTAACTTTCAATTTGTTGGTTATTAATAAGTTGATTTATTGAAACTGGCCGAAATTATTCTTTTTTTTTTAGGACCTATGCACATAGTTTTTGGATATTCACTGGATCATAGGCTTATCACCTAACTGATACTAGAAATGAGCAAAAACACCATTTTGTACGTTGATCATGAGTATGAGGCCAAAAAGGGCGTAGCGGTCGTCCTTACACCTGAAGCAAGAAACAATCTAATCTGCTGGTAATCTCGGATAGGATTATCGTCGCCAGGCTCCAGACAAGTGTCAGAAACGTTATAAGTCAGCAGTGCTAAATAGCAACAAGATGTGACAACGTTTGGTGGCAGAGAGGAGGCTTATGACCAACTAAGTGCCGCCTTCGAGAGTGTACCAAGAGGTGATATTATTATCATCTCAGGACGCCCAGGTTGGCACTGACAACATGAGACTAGAACACGTCATGGGAAAGCACGATGGGTCGACGCGTCATGACCTTAGATTGTGAGAAGAAGACCGAACTTCGAGATTGTGGCACTTGGCGTGGTGTCTACTTACTGCCGTATCGAAAATAATGGCTATGTGAATTCTTAATAGGATTAGTGAAGTCGTAGATAGCACTCTCGAGGTTTATCAGGCTGGATTCCATGAAGAGTCGTTTTATGCAGACCATAAATATACCCTACTGATAATATTGGAGCAGTTGCCGAAATGGGTCATGTTTGACAGTTTGTGTGGGAGATGGTAGAAGGAGCGGAAGGTTTTTAGAAACGACTACAATGATCATGTAGTTGATATAATTTAAATTTCAGATCAGAAACATTCATACTTACTTACTTTCAAGAAAATCGAATTTTGGAAAAATTATGAAACTGTGTCACATTCTATGGAAGGGAGTAGAAGAAGGGAAGGTAATGTGTTATTTTTTTTTTATATTAATGCTATTGTTAATCCAGGTTTCAGTACAATACATGAGCTTGATAAATGTTATACGTACTCAGAAAATTGGTTTACAGTGTTTCATGAAAAAGTGTAATTTGCATGGGAGGTGGTGCAAGGAGTGGAAGAATTCAAATAATTTGCATGACATTCATATTAGAAATTTTTTATTCTAAATTTGAAGGTATTAGCTCCTATAGTTTCCAAAAAAATTGTATTATTATATATTTTTTGAAAAGTATTTATTTTGGAGGTGATAGAAGACGTGCAGGGGTTGAAATAAAACTAAAAAAAGATTACGTCTCCAAGTATACCTAATAAACTATAAAAGTTGCAGTGCAATCGATTCAGCCGTTTTTGAGTTAAATCCGGCCAGAAAGACAGACAGGCAAAAATTTCAAAAACGTGTTTTTATGCTTAGTTTTCCAAATAAAGCAAGGCCCTAACTTATAGCCATTTATATATAAAAAACAGACTTATACTACAATTATATTTAAATGTATAGATTCAAGAAAAACATTTCTCTTTCCAACATATAAAATTGGAACGAAGCATGGTGATAGTACGCATTTAGACTGCTGATCGCAAGCGACAGCCTTTGCAAAGGTTGGGAGGAAGTCGAAAAATTTATTTAGCATTATCTTTGTCACTGTCCGCAAATCTCAAACTGCCGTGTCCTTTGTTTAGGCTCTAGATTCTTCTCAGAAATAGATAACTTTAGAGGCGTCAAATATTTGCATCGATTCGTAAACCCAACCTAGTGGCTAGCACAAGTGGAGTGACATCCATCTCATAATCAATAGGGTAAGTACAATGAACCCAACTTGATGCATCAGTGCATTGTGGTTCTTTGAAACCACCCTCCAATAACCTTTTTTCACTTCCCGTACCACCTCCTATACAAATTCCCCAATTGCAGAAACAATGTGCAATTTTCTTGAAAGTTATGAAAACTACAAACTACAAATTCAGCACGGAATATTTTGCATACCACATTCGGTATCATATTTAAATAAACTGCCAACAAGTCGGGCGAAACTTTATTATTCTTGGAACAAGTTGCGGATGACTGGAAAGTCAATATGCAGGTTAGAGTGGTTAGGGAAGGCTAAGTGAAAGGGAGTTCTTGGGCAGGACTGTTAGCAATATTTCATTCGTTTCTGTAAGTTTGGTTTTTATGAGGGGAGGAGTAGGGGTAATAGTAAGGGTGGGTGGATGTTAATAGCTTTTTAATTAATTGCTTGAATCACGTCCAATATTCTTTGTATAGAATGTGTTTCATAGACGAAGTTGCATAGAAATTTCATAAAATTCGGTGTATTTTACATTCATGAAACCGAACATTTGTATGGGAGTGGGTAGAGAATATAGGGGCATCGTAAAATTTGATACGCAGTTTTATTTCGCGTCTCTTGTAAGTTGCTTGTATAGAATTTCAAGTTCGTAGCTTTTAGTTTGTTGGTTATTAGTTGATTTAATGAAATTGGTCGAAATCATAGTTTTGTATGGGAGGGGGTAGAAGCGCAAGCGCGATTTCAAAACTTTTAAAGCAACTTCATTTGAATTATTTTTGTTAGTTGTCATGCAAAATTTCAAATTGATAGCTTTTGATAGTTAGGTGATAATTGATTTCTTGAAAATGGTCGAAAAAATAATTTTGTATGGGAGGGGGTAGACGTGTTAAAGGTTTTCGACCAGTTAATATTTCGTATATTTAGAGATTTGTTTTAAATGCATTTCGCAAATTTTCTAATTGCTACCTTAAAATTTCACTCAAAAATTTTCAGTTTATGTGTTTTTTTCAATGCACATCAAACACCTTGTGCACGTTAGACCGGGGGGGTCGGCTTATAACAAATATGGATCAAGTTATTATTATTTTTCTATGTGGATTAAATATAGGTATTCACATGCAAAATTTTAACTTTGTATCTTTTACCAGAGCCCTAAAAAAATCATTCAAATTTTTCGATATTTTTGCTTATTACCTTCTTCCCCTTACACCTTTCAACTTAAAATTTTTACCAAAACTAATTATTATGTAGTTCTACAATCTGACAAATTTTTGTTTTGATATCTGTACTATTTTTGGAGATATAAGGATTTGTAATTTTGAAAAGTGCGCCATTTTTGAAATGCTCCCCATTTTCCGCCACTACTATTATTTCAACAATAATTAGCCGCTTTCTAAGCTGGTTCCGATGAAACTATATGCCACCTTAACGGTCTCTAAATATGATTTTGTTACGACAAGTAATTTCGAAGATATACTCATTTGAAAAAAAAATTCGGCCGACAATTGGTTCTAAGCCAACCCTTTTCGCACCCCAATGGATAAAAAAATTAAATTATTTTTAAAAGTTGTCCCACAAACCCCTCTATATTAATGTTGAGTTTTAGCTTCCTAGCTGTTACGATGGTTGAGATATTTGAATTCGTATTTTTCGGTTTAAGCGCTCCCCCCGCCTCCCCCTGAACCCGTATACCCCCGAAAATGGGTGTCCGCCTGAGATCCGCAACTATCTACAATCCCCCCAAAAATGAACTATCTATCTTGAAGGGCTTGGGAGTTAATGTGCGCTGAGCGCACACGTCGGCGTACGGCGGACGGCGTACAGACAGACGGATTTTTTTTTTTGCATTTTTAGGCTAATTTAGTCATGAAACGCGAAAAAAAAAAATTTCAGGGTAGCAAACTTTTATTTTTTTTTTGTGTCGATCACAATACTTTATTATTATAATAATAAAGTAAAATTACAGGCCTTCCCCCCTTTGGTGCTAATATCTCTTCACTATTCGACAGAATTTGTGATAAAATTTTATTCCGAACATTAAATTCTTTCCCATTTCATTGACAGATTGGGTTTTGCGCTCAGTCATAATTCTGTTAGGTCCTTTAAATACTTTTTTTGTGAATTTTCAAGTTCCTAGCTTAAAATTTCCATAAAATATTTTGTGTTTTTGCGTTTTTTTTTCAATACATATCTTGTGAAGCTTAAGGTCCTACATCGGTAGATAATAATTTTGACCAAATTATGATTTTATCATTATGTAACATACATATATCGAATGGATGTATGCACATGTAAAATTTTAAAATTTACACTTTGTATCTTTTATCAAAAGCTGAAAAAATTTCTCAATGTTTTGATCATTTTTGATCATAATCCCCGAACACCTCCAAACTTAAAAACTTTACGTAATTTTTTTATCATATAGCTTCACAATCTGACGATATTCCAACTTAATATATGTATTGGTTTTTGAAGTGCCGTTGATTGAAAGCACCAAATTTTGCCCCCTCCCCCTAGTGTTATTATCAAATTTGGTATTCTGCTAATTTATATGGTGATAGTCGAGATATTAATGTTTACATGTTTTTCTTTGCATCTCCCTTACACTCCACTTGCAAGTATGTGTTCCCTTCAAAGCTGATTCTGATGCAATCGCAAGTTTAGATAACTAAAATGGTCCTAGAATATGAACTTTTTGTGTTCAGCAATTTCAAAGATATAATCATTTAAAAAAAAAATGTTTGAAGCCCTCCATTTTTATACTCTAGATGAAATCTGAGAGTATATTGTGTTTGCCTTACCGTTTGTAACGCTAAGAAATAACGCTCGCACAGAGCCGCCAAGGGTACAGAAATATTTGTTGTCGCTCAAAAACCTCGATTCCGAGTGACCGTCTGTCCGTCTGTCTGCCTGTCCGTCTGTGCGTCTGTCTACAGCATAACTCTCGAAAGCTTTGAGCTATAGAGCTAAAAATTTTTGTGTGTCATTTTTAGCAAAAAAGTAACTTTAAGTTCGTGAATGGGCTACATCCCCCCACTCCTTCTACCCCCTCCCATACAAATTTCATGAAATTTCGAAATATAAAGAAATTGATTTTTCTTTGAAGCTATTTAAGCTATCGACTTGAAATTTAAGTCAAAGTATTACTATGTAGATGTCATTAATACCACGGAATATTGACCCGATCCCCTTACTCCTTCTACCACCTCCCATACAAATGGACAATTTTGAAAAATACATATTTCCGATTTTCGTTGAAACTAGTAAAGCTGGAAAGACGAAATTTTTGGCAGAACTAATTCTACTATAATTGCAATTTATTTTAAAAATAATTATCAATTTGACATCACTCCTTTTACCCCCTCCCATACAAAATTTACGAAATTTTGAAAGTTAAATTAAATTATTTTTCTTCGAAACTGTTAATGGTAGCAACTTGATATTTTGTATAAAGTATACAAATAGAAATAATATTAATGCAAAAAAAAAATTATTTTGATCGGTACACTCCTTCTACCCCCTCCCATACAAATGCATAATTTTTGTTAAATGCATTTTATCGATTTTCATTCAAACTAGAAAAAGTACAAACTTCAAATTTTGCCAGAATTTGTTTCTTAATAATTAAAATAAGTGTAGAAAAACTTATCAGGTCCGCTTTACTCCTTCTACCACCCCCCATACAAATATCTGTATTATAAATTCAAGAAAAGCATTTCTCCTTCATGTATACATATGAGAGCTATCGACTTTGAAATTGAATCAAACCATGGTGATAAGGATGATGATAAGCAGTTTCAAAATCATCTTAAACGCTCCACTTCCTCTGCCACCTCCCATACAAATGCCCCAATTTCAGGAAAACTATGAATAATTTCTTTAAAAATAATGAAAACTAAAAACTTTAAATTCAGCAAAAAACATTTTGCATGCCATGTTCGGTATCATATACGATTAATACAAAACTCCCCTTCTACTTTCACCATCTCCCATGCAAAAGTCTCTATTCAGTATTCGAGAGAATTTAAGATGACATATTTTCTGATATATTAAAGTCATTTCCATCTCATCTAGAGTATCATATGATTGGGCTTTAAGCCCAATCATAATTCTGTTATATTTTTTACAAAAATTTATTTATTTTTGCGTTTTTCCCCACAAATCCACATTCCGAAAAGTTGAATTTCAGCTTTTTGTACGCATTCGTATTATGGAGATGTGAAGTGAAGTTTTCATTTTTAATCCTCTCCTCCTTCTACCAAACACTTCCAAAATCGATGTATTGAAACTTCAATACACAATCCACCCAATAGTGAAACCTGTAAGGGTTTTAGAGATACGAGTCATTCGAATTTGAAAAGCGTGCTCGTATGGCTTAAGGCGTAGAGGCATATTTTTTTTTTTTTAAGCTGACTTAGTTATGAAATGCAAAAAAAAAATTCAACGTTGCAAATTTTGTTCTTCTGTGTCGATCACGATATTTTATTATTAGAATAATAAATTAAAATCACACTAGTAATAAATAGCTCGTACGTATTTCTGTACATATTATGCTTAATAGCTATTTAGGGCAAATAAATTCACATATTGCCTTCCGTATAACATTAAATCGTTAATGACTAAGTATCAATGAGAACATTTTGCGCGACCAGTAGAATGTCGTGTAAATTATGTCTTCGATATTACAAATTATTTCGCAATACAGAGCTCTGCAATGGAAATGCTATAAATCTATACAGCTAGTCGTATTTCTCAGCTCAATATAATTGGGAGCTGAAGCGTTAGTGTAATTTCGTGCATTTTTTCCATAATATGCGATGTATTAATTTTTTTCATTGCTGCTCGCTAGGTAACATACCTGAAGCTATCTATCTGCATGTATTTTGTGTTGTTAAACACAATTTAAGATCTCGTCAGATACGTCAAACAAGATTCTGGTCTACGAAGATAAAGTGCTCTTCTAGAGTTTTGATTCAGGCGAGTCGACTGTTTCAGGTGCAACGTCTAAAGTGGCAATAAATCTTCTTGTTTCGATATGCACGTTTCGCATATTAGCTCCGTCGATAGTTTTGGACTCTTAGGAGCAATTTACTTTATTTTTTTGCATTCAACATCAAACTTGCAACTTTTTGCCATTTTTCAAAAGACCGCTAGAAAAGTTGTTTCATAACCATTTTCCATTTTTATTCAATGGCGTGTGTGTATCTTGTTTCCTGCGATGTCTCATATAAATGTGAGAAGCATTTTTATTCGCTATCGCCCATGGACATCATTTTTATGTTACATAGCTTTTAGCTTTGCACTGCAGACTATCATAGAATAATATTGGGACACGAACGGATGCTCTTTTTTTGCTTTAATGGCCTTACATTTCTTTTGATGACCGCCATAATGCTTAACTACGCGACTATTTTCGTTCGGAAATGAAATGAAAATATAACTCCGAGGACATCAGTTTAGCGTCGAAATGTTCGGCATTTTAGAAAACCTATATTTGATTTTTATGTACCGAATGTTTTTAATGGAAAATACTACTTAATATCAGTTTTCATGATAGCGGAAATAAGTATAAGCAATTAGATTTGATTTGTAGTTTTTATGAAAAGTATTCTGTTTTTCGACAATTTTAGTCCAGTAGCAAAATGTTCTTAATTGTTAAAATCTCTGATTCATTTGAGAAAAAAAAAAACTTTCTTCGGGGAACGAAAGTATAAAATATTTATGTGTATTTAATGTAATTAAGAAATGAAACTTTAACTTTTAAGTTGCAGGAACACCCCTAAGAACTATCCTTGGAGACCAAATCTCGGTTTTGAAATATATATACATACCCCGAAAAGTGTTGATTAGGGCAAAAAATGTTAAGGTGATAATTAAAAAGCAAAAAACCCTAAAGGAAAAAGGTCACACCTTTCTGCATATGTATCTATATAAATATAATTGTAGTGTCTGTCTGTTATTTGTTTAGAAATGGCTATAAGTTAGTTTTTTACTATATTTTAGCAATAACTAACCAAAACCACGCGTTTTTAAAATTCGTCTCTGTCTGTCTGTCTGTCCGGCTTTCAGGCAAAAACGGCTAAACCGATTGTAACGAAAATTTCACAGTTTATTAGGTATGCTCTGGGATGTAATCTGCTTTCGATTTTATGTCACTCTCCTCACGCCTTCTACCCCCTCTCAAACAAAGTGACACATTTTCAAAAATATGTAATAATCGATTTTTTTCTCGAAACTATAAGAGCTATTAAATTGAAACTTAGAATATATTATTACCATTACAAATGCAATCTTTTGATAGGTTTTTAAATTTCCCCACTCTTTCCACCACCTCCCATACAAACTGGACTTTTTCATAAAATACTATACATCAATTTTCTCCGTACGTGTAACTTTTATCGAGCTAAAATGTTGTACTAAATCTTGAATTAGCATTATTATCATTATCGGGAAAAAATTAACCGATTAGCTTCACTCCTTCTACCCCCTCCCATACAATGGGACACAATTCCGCATCTTTTCAAAAATTCGATTTTCCTCAAGAGTTCGAACGTTACTGATCTAATATTTAAAATATATCAATTTAATTATGATTATAGTTGTTTTTCAAAAAGTCCCCAAGAACCCCCCACTTCTTCTACCACATCCCATGCAAATTGCACAATTTCATTAAAACCAATGCACTAAGTTTCTCAATACCTATTCAATTTTTCAAGCTTAAATTTGTTATACAAAACATTTTTATAGCAACTCTTGCATGATGTGAAATAAATAAGTTCAGTACTGTCACCCTTTCTACCACTCCCCATACAAAATTTCTTAAGATCACAAAAATTTCGATTTCATCTATAGTATCGTATGATTGGGTCTTACGCACAATCGTAGTCCTGTTATGATTTTAAGCTTAACGTTATTTTGTTTGGTCTTTTTATACTCTAGATGAAATCTGAAATCAAAAACCTCGATTCGGAGAGACCGTCTGTCTGTCTGTCCGTCTAAGCGTCTGTCTATAGCATAACTTTCGATAGCTTTGAGTTATGGTGCTAAAAATGTGTGTGTGTCATTTTTAGGAAAAAAGTAACCTTAAGATCGTGAATGGGCTACATCCCCCCACTCCTTCTACCCCCTCCCACACAAATTTCATGAAATTTCGAAATATTAAGAAATTGATTTTTCTTTGAAACTATTTAAGCTATCGACTTGAAATTTAGGTCAAAGTATTATGATATAGATGTCATTATTATCACGTAATATTTACCCGATCTGCTTACTCCTTCTACCCCCTCCCATACAAATGGTCAATTTTGAAAAATACATATTTTCGATTTTCATTGAAACTAGTAAAGCTGAAAAGACGAAATTTTGTCAGAATTAATTCTACTATAATTGCAATTTATTTTAAAAATAGTTATCGACTTCACTTTACTCCTTTTACCCCCTCCCATACAAATTTTACGAAATTTTGAAATTTAAATTAAATTATTTTTCTTCGAAAATGTCAAAGCTATCAACTTGATATTTTGTATAAAGTATACAAATAGAAATATTAATAATGCGAAAAAAAATTTGTTTTGATCCGTACACTCCTTCTACCCCCTCCCATACAAATGCAGAATTTTTGTTAAATGCATTTTATCGATTTCCACTCAAACTAGAAAAAGTACAAACTTCAAATTTTGCCAAAATTTGTTTCTTAATAAGTGAAATAAGTATTAGAAAAAATTATCAGCTGCGCTTCACTCCTTCTGCCACCTCCCATACAAATATCTGTATTATAAATTCAAGAAAAGCATTTCTCCTTCAAGTATATGAGAGCTATCGACTTTGAAATTGAATCAAAGCATGGTGATAAGAATGATAAGCAGTTTCAAAATCATCCACTTCCTCTGCCATCTCCCATAAAAAATCCCCAATTTCAGGAAAACTATGACCAATTTCCATAAAAATAATGAAAACTAAAAACTTTAAATTCAGCAAAAAACATTTTGCATGCCATGTTCGGTGTCATATACGAAAAATACGAACCTCCCCTTATACTTCTACTACCTCCCATGCAAAAGTCTCTATTCACTATTCGAAAGAATTTGAGATAACATATTTCCCGGTATATTAAAGTCATTTCCATCTCATCTAGAGTATCATATGATTGGGCTTTAAGCCCAATCATAATTCTGTTATGTTTATACTCTAGATGAAATCTGAGAGTATATTGTGTTTGCCTTACCGTTTGTAAAGCTAAGAAATAATGCTCGCACAGAGCCGCCAAGGGTACAGAAATATTTGTTGTCGCTCAAAAATTTCGATTCCGAGTTGCTGTCTGTAGCATAACTCTCGAACGCTTTGAGCTATCGTGCTGAAATTTTTTGTGTGTCATTTTTAGCTAAAAAGAAACTTTAAATTCGTGAACGGTTTACATCCCCTCACTCCTTCTACCCCCTCCCATACAAATTTCACGAAATTCCGAAATTTCCAGAAATTGATTTTCCTTTGCAACTATTTAAGCTATCAATTTGAAATTTAGGCCGAAGTATTATGATATAGATATCATTAATATGGCAGAATATTGATCTGATCCTGTCACTCCTTCTACCCCCTCCCATACAAATGCACAATTTTGAAAAATGCAATTTTTCGATTTTCATTGAAACTAGCAAAGCTATAAAAACGAATTTTTGCCAGAATTAATTTTAATATAATTGCAATAAGTATTGAAAAAATTGTCAACTTCACCTCACTCCTTCTGTCCCCTCCCATACAAATTTCACGAAATTTTGAAATTTAAATTAAATTATTTTTCTTCGAAACTGTTAGAGCTATCAACTTGATATTTTGCTTAAAGTATAAAAATAGAAATATCAATAACGAGATAACAATGTGTTTTGATCAGTACACTCCTTCTACCCCCTCCCATACAAATGCATAATTTTTGTCAAGTGCATTATATCGATTTGCATTAAAACTAGAAAAAGTATAAACTTAGAATTTTGCCAGAATTTGTCTTTTAATAATTTCAATAAATGCTAAAAAACTATCAGCTCCTCTTCACTCCTTCTACCCCCTCCCATACAAATATCTGTATTTGAAATTCAAGAAAAGCATTTCTCCATCGAATATATTAGAACTATCAAATTTGAAATTGAGCTAAAGCGTGGTGCTAAGGATGATATGATAAGCAATTTCAAAATCATCTTAGACGCTCCACTTCCCCTGCCACCTCTCCCATACAAATGCCTCAATTTCAGGAAAACTATGTCCAATTGAAAATAATGAAAGCTGCAAACCTTAAATTCAGCACGAAATATTTTGCATACCACATTAGGTGTCATATCCAAAAATTACAAACCTTCCTCCTCTCCTTCTACCACCTCCCATAGAAAAGTCACTATTAATTATTTAAAAGAATTGGAGGTGACATATTTTCCGGTACATTGAACTCTTTCTCATTTCATCTAGAGTATCATATGATTGGGCTTTTCATAATTCTTTTATGTTTATACTCTATATGAAATCTGAGAGTATTATAAGTTTGCCACAAAGTTTGTAACGCCAAGAAATAAGGCTCGGAGAAAAAAATGAATGATACAGAAGTTCATATAATCACTCAAAAATCTCAAAACCGGATGTCCGTCCGTCCGTCTGTCTGTCTGTCCGTCCGTCCGTCCGTCTCCTCTGTAGCTTGAGAACGCGTTGAGCTAGAAAGTTCAAATTTTGTATACGTCGTTTTTAACAAAAAAGTAAGGTCAAGTTCGTGAACGAGCCAAATCGCTCCACCCCTTCTACCCGCTCCCATACAAAATGACACAATTTTGCAATCTGACAATAAACGGATTTCCTTGAAAAGTACAAATGACATTGATCTGAAATTTGGAATGTAATACTTTTATGATGATTCCAATCTACTCTTTAAAAACAATTTGTGTATTCCCCCTCCTTCCACCACCTCCCATACAAACTGCACTTTTTCATGAAATGCTCTATACCAATTTACTCAGTGCGTATAATAGTTATCAAGCTGAAATTGTGTAAAAAATATTTATTTAAAATTATCATTAAGACCAAAAATAATGAGACGATTAGCTGTACCCCTTCTACCTCCTCCCATACAAAATCACACAATTTCGTAATTTCAGAATAAACAGATTTGCTCGAAAAATATAAATGCTATTGATCTGAAATTTGGAATATATTACTTTTATGATGATATAAATCTACTGTACAAAAGTTATTTGAGTCCTCCTCTTCCTTCCACCACCTCCCATACAAACTGCACTTTTTCATGAAATGCTCTAAGCCAATTTACTCAGTGCGTATAAAATTGACCGACCTGAAATTGTGCACTAAATATTTATTTAGAATTACTAGTAAAATCAAAAAAAAATTAGGCGATTAGCTTTACCCCTTCTACCCCTCCCATACAAAATGACACAATTTCACAACTTTATAAAAAGTCGATTTTCATGAAAAGTATGAATACTACTGATCTGCAATTTAAGACATGTCAAAAGCATGATATTTATAGTTATTTCTGAAAAGTCATTAAAAACTCGCCCCTCCTTCTATCACCTCCCATACAAACTGCGCTACTTCACTACATCCAATACACTAATTTTCTCAGTACCTATTAAATTTTTAAATCCTAAATTTTGTATAAAACATTTTGATGGCAAACTTACCGTCATGTGAAAAAATTAGTTCAATGTCGTCACCCCCTCTACCACTTCCCCTACAAAATTTCTTAAGATACAAAAATTTCTCTTTCATCTAGAGTATCGCACGATTGGGCTTTATGCCCAATCGTACTCCTGTTATGTTTTTTTAATTAACATAAGCTACAACTATTCACAGGTCCTTAACGCTCTTCCACATTTATCTCAAATAACGGGATTGATTTGATCACGAGCCTGTCCCATACGAATGCGAGTATCGTGGTTTCATTTTTAATAATTTATGGTTCTGATTCCAACAAAATACAAACCCTTGTGTTTAAAGAATCATTAAACTAAACAGATTTAATATCTCACATAATCTATGTACATATTACTAACTACATTTTCGAAAATTTATTTTGCGATTCTTCCGCGGACAAAGTCGCGGGCGATCGCTAATTTCCAATATTTTACTAGAAATATTTGTTTAATTGTTTAGATGAAATCTATCCTATACGCAAACGATAATATTTGATGAGTGCTACTGTAAACAATGAATCCCTTCCAACCGAAAATGTGGCCACCAAAACATAATCATTTTCAAGGGGAAGAATGCAGCTAAGCGTTTATTTTTATAATTTTCAATAGATAGTAAAATCCTTTTGGGACCTTTTCACTTAAATGTTCCATCTTTTCGTTAGTAAATACACCAATACCGTGCTTTACAGTCTAGATATGTTCCGAAAAAGTTGACCGCAAAACGAAAAGCCGTATAGCGAATCAATTATTTAGATATAAACCCACATTTAATAGGATTTGTTTCAATTTGTTATAAAATACATTTCTTTAATTTAATTTAAAACTGCTTACATAAAAAATAGAAATATCTAACAAGTGTAATATTAAACAAAAATTAAAATAAAAAAAAATCATATGCACTTAATGTTTGAAAACGGTTCGAATCTGAACACGAACATGAGAATTTAGTAAGCTGTAACATTATGTTGTCATCTCTCCGTTGCTGCGAATTGCCCCAATTTAAAAAATTCTCTCCAACGTTGTTTGCCTTAACTTCTTTTTGCAGCCTTTTATAAAAGGTACTGGTTGAGTTAATTCCTCAAAAAGCTTTAGCGCTGCGCTACACGTCGAGATCATTTTGAAGGGTGTTTTTTCCGTGTTCGAAATAAGAAAGCGTATTTGACAAGTTCCAGATTCTACACTGTTACGCTTTATTATTCGTAACGTTTCCATCGCTGCTGAGACCTTTATCAAACTGAACGACAATTACAGAAACTATTATTTTATACAGAATGGGATTAATTGGGTGTGGGGATGGTAAGTTGGTTACATTAGTTGATTAAGGGTAGTAAAATAAAATTATTTAATGATATCAGGGTACGAATTTTTGATAAAGGTCTCAGCAGAGACCGAAACGTCACGAATAATAAAGCGTAACAGTGTAGAATCCGCAAATCTTTTCTTTCAGCTCGAAATGCACTGTGAAAACATTCACCAAACAAACTCGTTGATGTTAGATGTTGGTGTACAGCTGGCTCTGGCTCCTCATCTAGTGCTCGTTCTGTTTCCAATTGGATCAGTTCGTCGTTCGTAAGGAGTTCTCTGTCAGCATCTGTGAATCTAGCATATATTGTAAATTTTCCAAAATTGTATCTATGATCGAAGATTCACTATATGTTTCATCTATAAGTTTCCGAAAAATTCTCTGTAAATAATATGCCTTAAAAGTGCTTATTGCATTCTGATCCATTGGCTGGATTAGAGCTGTTATGTTTTTGGGAAGATGCTCAGTCTCCACATATTCAGATAATTTAGATAAATAAACTGGATGTTCTGGAGTATTAAGCAAAATCAGAAAGCCTTATAGCTAGAAATAGTTTTTCAATTGTGGACAAAAGAAGTTTTTCAACCAGGGTTCGAAGAGAATCTTAGTAATATGTATAAGCTTTCTTGTTGGATTTCCAAACGACGAGCAATGATTTCTTGTTCAGCTCTTTAGTAGATCTTCTATTTTCGGATAGCTATATTAAAAGTGTTTTCAGCATAAAACCCCCTTAGCATTAGCATAAATATGCAAAGTTAATCATTCTAGACACATTGTAACCAGATATAGACTTAACATTATTTGAAATTTCAGTTCTTTCAGGCATTCCCTTCCAACAGAGTCCTGTCTCGTCTACAATGAAAACTTGTCCAGGTTGGTATCCACCTATTTCAATAATTCCTTTTAAAATGTAGGGATATTCTTTAGCTGCTTCATCATCATCACTAGCTGCTTCACCAACCAACCAATCTTGGCTTTTTGAAATGTTACATCCTGCACAAATTAAAAAAAAAATCTTAAAATTTCCTAAAATATTTAGTTCATTACCATCATTTTGATTTGCCGTATAACGAAATACTTAGGGCCGTTAATAGAAAAAGTTCCATAATTGAAAAAGGCCATTATATCGAAAAGCCATATCAAGAGCGTGTGGCGAGGTATTGTTGAATAACAAAATTATTAATTTTTATTATTAATTTAAATAAGAAACGTTCTAAGACTTAGCTATTTGTGTTTGCTCAAAATGTGGTTTGCTTTATTTATACCTTAACTAAGCATCGAAGCATGTTTTTAAAATTCGTCTCTGTCTGTCTGTATGTTCGGACTTAACTCTGATTTGACGTATCGAATCGATTCTAATAAAACGTTCACAGTACGGGGTGATAATAGCCCTTGTTACGGCAATGGTAATATGTGTTCAAATTTAATACAGAATCAAGTAAGATTATTATATTGCATTTTTATAATTTAGGTAAAATCTGAGAGTATTATAAGTTTGTAACGCTAAGAAATAACGCTCGGAGAAAAAACAAAAAGGTGCACAAGTTCATAATATCACTCAAAAATCTCAAAACCGAATGTCCGTCCGTTCGTCCGTCCGTCTGTCCATCCGTCCGTATCCTCTCTAGCTCGAAAACGCGTTTCGCTATAAATTTAAAATTTTGTACACATCGTTTTCGACAAAAAAAAAGTAAGGTCTAGTTCGTGAACGGTCGAAATCGCTCCACCCCTTCTACCCTCCCCCCTCTCCCCCAAATGCAATAATTTTGGAAGTTAAAAATAAACTGATTATGTTAAAAATCATAGATTTGAAATTTAGATTATTTAATTTCTTCGATGAAATTAATCCACAGTATGTTCTACCAGTTTAATAAGTTCTCCCACCTCACATTCAAATTGCACTTTCTGTTGAAATACTACAACCCAGTTTACTCAGTACGTATATAATTTATCGAGCTTAATTTATGCACGAAATATTTATTAAAAATTATTAGTAAGACCAAAAAAATTAGATGATTGGCTGCATTTTTCTACACCCACCCATACAATTATTACCATAATCCCGCTCGGAAGCCATAATTCTTGATAACTCCTTGCACTAAGGAGTGGGACTTAGAAAAATTCAAAATTTGCCTTAAACCTGACGAAAGGTCGTTCGTCCACTCCGGACTGTTTAATTCCAAAAAAAGAGACTGTTACTATCCTTTACACTTTCGCGAATGTTCATTCCGGGAAAATTGTCCGTTGATTTTCAACCGATTTAATTAAATCGGTCATCACTCTCATAAGAGTTCGATCGAGTTTAGCCCGGTCATCATCAGCAATATAAAGTCTATGATTTAAGTATCGGCATTAACTTTTATTATTATTATTATTACTATTAGGGGAACGCGTGAGAGCACTGCGACCTTTATGGCCTATTGTGCGTTTATAGCCCCTTCACCCTATTATAATTCAATAGCTTTAGCTAATTTAAGAATCTTTACGGGAGCCGTATTGGCTAGTTCCTCCGTAGAAAGGAAACCCTTTCCAAGATGACTGTATCTTTTCCTAGCTACTGCTTCACAGTGACATAGGATGTGTACTGTCGTTTCTGAGTTCTCGAGACAAAGGCGACAAATGTCGGTTTCAGCTAAGCCCATATTTTTGAGGTGGTGGTTTACTCCACAGGCCGATTAGAGTACTAATATCCTTCTTGCTGAATTTTAGAATATCCTCCACTTTGTTTTTTTGTGGTAGGATCAGTTTTTTTGAAATTGACAAGCCTGGAAGTCTATTCCAGTAGATTTTATGTTCTTGTTCTACCCACTTTTTGAGAATGGGGTTGGAGTACCCTCTTGGTTTTCCGCAGAATGGCTCTGGACCAATAAAATTTGTTTCTGCGCCGTTTTTTACAAGGCGATCAGCCTCTTCATTTCCCTCAATTCCCATTTGTCCTGTTACCCACATTAAGGTTACATCATTCCTTTTCCCCAGGATGATTAGGTTTTGAAGGCATTCCCATACTATCTTCGATCCGTGTTTATTGGATGCTAGAGCTTTGAGAACCGCCTGACTATCCGATAGATATAAATGGATCTATTGCGATGAGCTTTCCTTATATTTTCTTGGATGCATAGCTCCATTGCAATTAGTTCGGCCTGGAAGATTGTGACTTCTTTACCAAGTGGTTTTGACACCGAGAAGTTAGGACCTTTGACTCCTGCTCCTGTCCCCTCAGAGGTGCGAGAGACATCTGTATACCAGATGGTTGATCCCTCTATTATTTCAGGTAGTATGGATTGCCAGTCCTTGCGTTCTCTGATTATAACTTTGAAGGGGGTTTCAAAGTTGAATTTTGTCGGCATCGCGTCCGATAGTGTAGAAGTTATAACCTCTATTTTTGGGTCTTTTAGGATTTTGAGGTGACCTCTAAAATCCCCTGATTTATAATTGTTTTTCTACTGTATGGGTAACACTCCTTTGATAGCTACCTTTTTTATTTGGATATGTATCGGAGGGATATTAAGGAAAATTTCCATTGTCGCTGTCGGACAGGTTTTCATTGCTCCTGTGATACAAAGGCAAGCTAGCCTTTGTATTTTTTGTAGCGTAAGCTGTGCTTTCCGTTGTAAAATTTTAGTCCACCATATCGTTGATCCGTATGTGACTATTGGGAGAATGACTGTTCTGTAACACCAGTAAATCATTTTGGGCTTTAATACCCATTTTCTGCCGAATAAGCTTTTGCAGGCCCAAAATGCCTTTAGTGCTTTGGCATGAGTCCATTCTATATGTTTGTTCCAGTTGAGTTTACTATCCAGTATAACACCTAGATATATTACCTTATCTGAAAAGGGTATTGATGTTCCATTTATTGAAGAAGGTACAATGTAGTTTTTTTTCTAAAAGTCTATGATTCAAGTATCGGCATTAACTTTTATTATTAATTGGTTATTGCCGTCTCCGAGCCGCGCTATTCGCTCTCCTCTCGCCACGAAACTTGCAACAGTTCTCATCAAAAACTAAACAGGTCAATTAATCAATCAATGCAAAGAAACAGGTAAGTGTTATTATTTTTATATATATTTTTTTTTCTATTTCGACGAATAATTTAATATCTTCGATCATGCCCGGATCTAAAATACGTGTTGTGTTCGCGCCATCATTTTCCCGTTCTTTTCGCGTGAATAAGAACCCGTCGTAAAGTGTTCCGCGTGTTTCTGTTGGCTACCGCGGCCAACATTTACCGCGGTTTGGCAATCGACGTGCCAGCCAGGACGATGCAGCTCGTGCACGACGAGGTCGGGTCTTCGACTTTTGATTCGCGTGTTATGTGTGTGTGGTGAGACTGTGTCGTAACTGCCGGGTGTTCGTCTGCAAGCGAAAATCCGTGTAAGTTTTGCACTCGTTGCTGTTCGTGATATGTTCGTCGTTTTCCTTTAGTGATTGTCCAGTGATGACCGGATTTTCGTTCGCAAAGCATTTATCCTTATAGTCATACATACGCGCACTCAGGGGTTAATTTTGTTTTTTTTAACAATTAATCTTTATCCGAAGTCCTAGTTCCCTTGCTTTTCCCGTTCTGATGTACTAATATACGCGTTTAGTGTATTTTTATGCGCGAACTAATCGGTACCAGGAATGTTGAAGACTGTTACGGAAGGTGCGGCCTAATTGTAATTGAGGTAAATGTTAATTCAAATTTCAAACCTTCCTACAGGTGTTAATTCATTCTTCTTTCAGGCATTTTTAACTACGTTACGGTTGAACCGTAACACAATACGACACAATTTCACAACTTTACTAAATTCGGTTTTCTTAAAAAGTATGAATACTACTGATATGCACTTTAGAACATGCTAGTCGAATGATTTTTAAAGTTTTTTCTGTCATTAAGAACTCCGCACTCCTTGCATTAGTACATACGATTTAGATCTAATACACTAATTTTCTCAGTACTTATTTCATTTTTGAAGCTTATAATAATATTTGCATAGCATCTGTAGCATGATGTGAAAAATTAGTTTAATGCCGTCACCTCTTCTTCCAATCCCCATAAAAAATTTCTTAAAATCTCACCTCTCTCATTTAGAGTGGGTCTTACGCCTAATCGTAGTCCTGCTATCTTTTATTAAATTTTCTCCAAAGAATTACCAAAAGCTCCTCTCTCTGATGAACATCGGCTTGTAAAGCGAATCTATAGGTATAATACCCAGCAACCTACATATCTCATAATATTGAATTATTATCTAAACAAAATATGTAAAATTGAAAAAATAATTATCGCTAGAATGTTGCAAAGGAAAAACTCACATAAAGTGAAAGTAAATAATCATAAACCAGTCGCCATTCAATCCACCGATAGGTGTAATTGAAACAAAACGCCCCTTTTATCTCAATAGCAGCCACAGTAAATCATAATTTATGTAGGGTGTCACACGTGAGCCAGATTCCGACAGGTTGCCCGTTGCCGCGATCTTTAATCCATAATTTGAATATTTAATATAAAATTGCACTAAGCGCGTTGTCTCTTGTGCTTTAGCGTTTAAGCGCTCGAAGTCCTCTCGCCGTGCATATATACAAGCGAACTATAATTAAGTGTCATTAAAAAACTTGCCAACAAAATTATGAACAAGAGCATAAACGCCATCTGATAGGTGATATTGATGAGTTGCCACACTGAATTCGAACGAGGATGATTGAGTTATAGCGTGTATTGGTTGCAGCGTAATTGAGTTTTAATGCAAGTTATCTGGAGCACGTATAAGCCATTTCGAGTCGCCTGGCGTAAGTGTCAAGCAAACACTTTCGGGTAACACTTTTACACCTGCTGCATGAATTTATTAAATATAAGTTAATTAAGCAATCAAAACTGGAATATCTTATTTTGATTGAAAATCAAAATAATCTATTGCGATAATATCGAACTAATTAACTGTGGGAGTTTACGTGTGAGTAATTTTGCGCAATTAAGCCAGGATTCAGTACAAGGTAAATGCTTGTTGCTAGTCATATAGTAAATTACTTAATCAAATGAATTATAGATAAGCACTTAATTAGTGGCTTAATGTTTTTTTTTTATTATTAATTTTAAAAAATATTATGGTTGTACAGCATTAAAGTGGTTTTAAACATCAACAATTTTTCATCATAATTTGAAAGCAGTCCTGTTATGGAGCTGCTAAACTTGATTTATAAACTACTAAATTAATGTAATTTCAATATTTATCAATTCTTATTAGTTTTTTTTTTAAATAATAGCAAATATGAGTTAAATGTTATTAAAAATTCTTAGATAAATTGTGAAATATTGTAAATTAATAAATTATAAAGTATATGAATGTCTGAAGTGTGTAAAACATTATTGAATAAATAAAAACCGAATTCACGATTTTTAAAACATACTTACTTTTAAAGATATTCGTGAAAATACCAAAAAATAATATTAAAACGCATAGTAAAACATAACAGAATTATGATTGGGCGTAAAGCCTAATCTTATGATAGTCTACATAAAATGGGAAAGAGTATAATGTACCGGAAAATATGTCATCTCTAATTCTTTTGAATAGTATATAGTGACTGCTGTATGGGAGGTGGTACGAGCAGAAGGGTAGGTTTGTAATTTTTGTACATGACACCGAACGTGGTATGCAAAATGTTTCGTATTGAAGTCAAAATTTGTAGTTTTTATTATTTTCACAGAAATTTGACATAGCTTTCCTGAAATTGGAGCATTTGTATGGGAGGTGGCAGAGCAAGTGGAGGATTTTGTATGATTTTATAAATGCATACCAACATGCATTATTATGCATTGCTGAATTGATTTTTTAGTCGATTTTTATACTCTAGATGGAATTCAATCTATGAAAATTAAAAATTCGTAGATAGAGGGTAGTGCGGGAGGTCTAACAAACCTCCCACAATAAATAAGGAAAAAATGTTAAGGAAGGAGACCAAGGCGCGATTCGGGATGTAGTGCCATTGCAGAAGTCGAAGTAGAAATTTTCTTGGAAACTATAAAAGCTAACAATTTGAAATTTAGAAAATATTATTTTTATCATAAATGTGATGTGCGATATAACATTTTTTTTGAATCCTTTCTCTACCTCCCATATAAACTGCACTCTTTCATTAATACTATAAATCAATTTTTACAAAACGTCTAACATTTGGCAAGCTCAAATTTTGTACTAAATATTTAATTAACATTAATATTAAGATCGGAAAAAATTAATTGATTAGCATCTTTGATTCTACCCCATCTAGTACAATATGACTCAATTTCTCAACTTCAGAAAAAATCGATTTTCTTGAAAAACATGAATGTAACTAGTCTGAAATTTGAGAAATGTCAATTCTACTATATTCGTAGTTATTTCTGAAAAAATCACTCAGTACCCCAAATTTTTTCTACCACCTCCCATACAAACTGCACAATTTCACTAAATTTAGTACACTAATTTTCTCAAAACAAATAACATTTTTGGATTTTAAATTTTGTATAAAACAATTCTATAGCAACTCTATCACGACGTTAAAAAATTAGTTCAATATCGTTACCCCTTCAATCTCATACAAAAAGACTAATTTTCAATCATTTACAATAATAAAATTTCCTTGGAAACTATAAAGGATAACAATTTGAAATTTATAAGATATTATTTTTATCATAAGTCTGATGTATGCTATACAAATTTTTTGGATCCCCCAGCTCCTACCACCTTCCATACAAACTGCACAATTTCACTGAATCTAATGCACTGATTTTCTCAGTACATTTTTATAGCCACTTAATTATGATTTGTGAAAATTTAGTTCAATGCTGTCACCTCTTCTATCACTCGCCATGCAACATTTTTTATGATTACAAAATTTCCATTTCATCTGGAGTATCGTACGATTGCGCTTTATGCTCAATTCTAGTCAATAAATCAATCAGATTCCTGTTAAGACCCCCTATAGGGGCATATGCCAGAAACAATTCTCGTCCACAAGGTGCGATTCTGAGCATCGACCTTAAGCTGCTGCCAGGATTTGTTTATTCCTTTGGCCTTTTCTATGTGCTACATGGTCGACCAACCCGACGTCTTCCTTGAGGATTATAATTCAGAGCCTGTTTGGCGATGTTTCGCTCTGATTTCCTTAAAGCATAACCGATCCATTGCCACTTCCCCCTTTAAATCTCAATACCTATTTTAGTCTGGCCAGTTGTAGTCAAAAGTTCGTAGTTGGAGATCACTTCTGGCGAGAATATTCCTAAAATGCGTCGGAGGCATTGGTTCACGAAAGTCTGTAGTTTCTTGGTAAGTTGAACGGTCATTTTCCACGTAGTACAACAATATAACAACAGAGATGTGACACATGCGTCAAAAACTCGCAGCTTCGTGCGAAGGGGAGATCCCTTCAGAAATTGGAAAGGCTACATAAGGCCTGACAAGCTTTATTTAGGTGAGCTTCAATATCCTTTTAAGCTCCGCCGTCCATGCTGACAGTGCTGACAATGCTTCCGAGATAACAAAAATCTCGCACCTTTTCAACATCTTGTCCGTTAAGAATAATCGGTATGCTTGTGTTCGAACCCATGTGCATGTACTTGGTTTTACGTAAATTTATTTTCAGTCCCGCCTCTTTGCATTTAGAATGCAACGAGCGAACATTTGACTCTAAGTCAGACTCTAAGTTAAATAGTCTCCATTAAAGACCTTTACCTTCCCCACCTTCCAATGCAGCTTTCAAGATGTCATTTATTACCTCTTGCGATACGGCAGTAAGTAGACATATACCACCAATTGCCACAATACCGAAGGTCACCCTTCTTCGGAATTTTCACAATGGTGGAAACTATCTCTTCCTTATCGGTTGGGTGTTTGGTAGTTGTTCTGTTTCTGGAATATCTTCCTCTGACAAGATGTTTAAAATATCAAAGAAGTATTCCATCTATCGCCGCAACTGGTGTTCACTCATATTAAGGAGAGTTCCGTTGACATCTCTCACCAGGTGGTTGGCTGTGAAATTCCTGTTCGTCAACTGTAAATAGTGAACCCATATCCCCGAGGTAAGCCGCAGATTCTGCCTTGTTTGCCAGATCTTCAACGGCGTTTCTCTTGTCGCGTCTACCAGCCTTTTTATGCTGTTTATGAGCATCGCGGTAGTTCTGCCTCAGGTCGGGCGTTCGCTGGTTGACATCGGGTTGAGAGATAATTGCCAATTTGACTTTGCCCATGTATCTTGCGACATCCAGGGTTTCTCACCGTTTTGCACATATCCCACATATTCTTCAGCACTAGTTAGAAAAATTGTGGTCTCCCAATTAGCGTTCAGTGTGCGTATTTCATATTCGCCCAATGTGGATAACTTTTCGCGTAGAATGGTGGTGTACTCGCGGTTTTTGTAGGGATCTCTGAGTTTATCTACATTAAGCTTGCGCTTCATTTCAAGAATTTGTGGTCGTCGAATAGCTGCTATATACAATCTCCAGCATGCAATTTTTAACAGAGCGTGATGTGTTATCTACTACATCACGCTCTGTTAAAAATTCCGCTCATCTAGTAGAGATTCTTCAGAAAGTCAAATTGGAACCAACGGATATTTTAGTCAGCCTAGACGTGGAATCACTGTTCACCAACATCTCTATTAAGGACACCTTAAGTATCATCAGGAAACTCATCCCGGACAACAGGTATAACCTAATAGAATTTTGTTTAAATAATACTTTCTTTTCAGCTCAAGGGAAACTCTTCAAGCAAACGGAAGGAGCGGCTATAGGATCTCCAATTTCACTGGTGGTAGCGGAAATTTTCATAGAGAAATTCGAAAAGAACGCACTGGACTCAGCTCCATTAACACCGAAATTGTATCTGCGGTATGTGGATCACACTTCCATCATTTGGCAATATGGGAAAGAAGAGCTCGACAAATTTTTAGCACACCTGAACTCACACCACGAGAAAATTAAGTTCACCATGGAAACTGAAAGCAATGGGAAACTGCTATTCTTGGATGTACTCGTAGAAAGGAATGATACGTCGCTAAGCTTCGGGGTATATAGGAAATCAACTCACACCAACAGATATCTCCACGCTCATTCACATCACCACCCAAGCCAGAAAACAGGCGTACTGAAGACCCTAATACACAGAGCTCGACGTATAACTGAAGGAAATCCGGGCAGTCTATGAAAGGAAAAAGAACAGTTGAATCGGGCATTCACAGCGAATGGATACAAAGCGAGCGAAATTAACTAGGCGTTGAAACTGAAGCATCCAAGGACAACAGAACGAGAAGAAACTGAAGAAGGAAATGCAGTCAAACGATAGGTAAAACTACCTTACATTCAGGGCACGACGGATAAGATAGGCAAAATCCTTTGGAGATCCAATATCAAGACAACATTCACTACCACGACTACTATCCGAGGAATTTTAGGAAATCAGAATGATAAAAAATCATTGGAGACTGAAGGAGTATACAAAGTACCGTGCGGCTCATGCGATAAAGTATACAGTGTATACACTACTATAAACCAATTTACTCAGTACGTATGACATTCATTGAACTAAAATTTTGAGCTAAATCTTTAATTATCATTATAATTAATATTGGAGAAAAGTAAACCGACTAGCTTCTCCCCTTTTATCCCTCTCACACAATATCAAAAATTCGATTTTCTTGAAAAGTAGGAATATTACTGATTCGCAATTTAAAATATATCAATTACATGATAATTGTAGCTGTTCCTAAAAAAATATTAATGACCCCCTACTCCTTCTACCACATCCCGTATAAACTGCTAAATTTCACTAATTTCAATACACTAATTTTCTCAGAACCTATTCTATTTTCGAACCTTAAGTTCGGTTCAAAATATTTTTATAACTAGTCCAGCATGATGTGAAGGAAATTAATTCAATGCTATCACCCCTTCTACCACTCCACATATAAAATTTCTTAAGATCACAAAAATTTATATTTCATCTTGAGTATCGTACGATGGACTTTAATTCGCAATCGTAGTCCTGTTGTGTTTTTAATTTTAATTTTATTTTGTTTAAACTTTTTCTTTAGAATTAAAACAAGCTTGAACATTTCCTTAACGCTCGTCAATACGTATATGATCTCAAATCACCCCCGTGAGCACGGGCCTGTCCCATATAAATACGAGTACCAAGATTTCATTCTTACCAATTAATGGTTCTGATTCTAACAAAATACAAAGCATTGTGCTGAAAGACCCATTAGTCTAAGCAGGTTATGTATCCCACATAATGTATTATTGACTACGTTCTCAAAAATTACTTGTTATTGCGATTTTTACGCGGACGAAGTCGCGGTGGATAGCTAGTATGGTACATAAATTAAATTCAATGCTTATAAAATTTGTAAATTATTGAATTTACTTGCTCATCAGTAAGGGTTAATTAAAAAAAAATAAATGCTAGAATGTTTTACAGATAGCTCAATTTTGAATTTCTTAAGAAGTCGTGACAGAAAAATGACAGATAACACAGAACCACTTCTGGAAGTATAATTCTTCTGGGTTCGATTTAAAGGATTAAACTTTCTTTCTAAGAACTTTTTTTTCGAGAGTCCAAAAAATCTTGATTAATTTCCAATATGAAAATATCAACAAAAGTTCTAAGCTGAACAAAGTTGCTTTCCAGAAATATGCAAACTTTAAATATTGTGTATTTATTGTTGGGATTTTGATGAAGGATGTCGTTTTACTTCGAGATACTCAAGAGAGGTAGCACCGAAATCAAATTATTTGGTTCCGTGTAGAACTTTATTAAAATAATATGAAATATATATGACATCCGTAGAGCTGTGTATCGATGTGGTCTTTATCGGTAATGGAAACCTCGAGAAAATACTTAAAAGCAAGTCCTTCAACCGTATATAATTGATGAGTGCTTTAGCACATCCTCTTGTGGCCAATACCATGATGACGATGCCGCACCATTATCTAATTTGCCTACTAGCTTATGTCTTGATGACTTACGAGTACATTGTACCGAAAATTTAACTAACTCCACCCCCTAATTTGATTGTAAGGATTGCTCAACTCACCGTTCTTAAAATTCTTTGGCGAAAACTTTTAAACTGAGATAAGAGGAACTTGCTAAGTACTTCAGTGATCTTGGGAATGAATTTTCACAGAAGGGGTTTAAATTTCGTACTTTCAAAAGTTTTAATGGTTCGAAAAGGTATACGGTAAAATAACAAGGCAGCTTTGTGAAAGCCTACGGTTGTTCTTTTGTGGACTTAAGAACCGAAGCAGCTGATTTACGGAGATTTCTATTTGACGGAACTTGTAAAGGACAATTATAAAGATATTACTATTTCTCAGATTTTCCGCAAATAAAATAAATGAAGGATGACAAAATTCGTAGTTTTAGAAAAGACAGATTATGCCACTCACTAAATTTTGAGCTAATTTGATATTTATGACTATGCCAACTACAGAAGTATTTTGATAACTGATAGCTGGCAAATATCCTTTCTTTTCAAAATTTGATTTAAGATGTAGCTCTGCACTAGTATATCAGTCTTAAATCGAATTTTCAAATGAAGAAGAATAAAGGCTCAACCGTAATACAAAAATCAATAAAACCACTTATAAAGGACTGTATTTCCATTTATCATTCATATCATGATAAGAATTTTAACCGGAATGAAACGTAGTCCTTTTCTTTCTTCTTAGTATTGGTTCAATTGGTATATTGATAACCCACTTTGCCACGAAGCTATATGTATACGCCTAACGATGACTTCTAGCTCATGCCTTTACACATTCACTTGATAAATTCCATCTGATCAGAAGACGAAAAAAATCCTCATAGCATTTTTCGATTTTTTCTTTGAGGAAGATAAGATATGAAACTCGCGGATGGAATACCAAATAAATTCATTTTGAACGTGTCTGGAATATTCAGGTGTAACCAGGTGAAGTATACGAGTCTATCAATATTTTTTTCTTTTTTGCAGGTAAATATTTAGGATCATACGATTTTCAGCTGATTGATGCCTCATTTGTTCACTAAAATAGGGTATCCAGATAGTGGTGAACTAGATTATGAGTAAATATCAATTGCTAATGTCTACTCTATTCAATTTCACCTTTAATTACTGCGGTTTGTAATATCTTCTTCTTATCTTTCCTCGAAGCTAATGTAAATATTCATCTATCATATCATTTGATTGTCACTTAAAACGAATACTATATTTTGTAAATCGACTTGAAAATAATTGCTAACCGAAAAGAGCAGGAACCATTTTTTTTTGTACAGAAAGTTTCTTATGCATATTTAATTTCAATTCGGACCGACCCTTAGCTGGAAAGAGCAGCTGTATTAATTTACAACTTTTAATTAAGTTTGGCCTCATTGACTCACTTCGGAAAAGTTACTTTTTATTTCTTTTTCTACGTTCTGTTTCGTATTTCACTTGGGAAAATTGGTTGGGAAGAAGAAAAAAGAAATGAAATAAAACAAGAAAAAACCGAGAAATTTATCTTGTTGACTTTTCGGGGTTCATTGTTGTAGTTTTTGAGTCAATTTTCCATTTCATCTACACTAAGAGTTTCATTTATTAATGAAATAGTATATTTTGAACATTTAATCCTATTGAACTATAAGCTATAAGCTTTCAATCAGCGAGTTTTTATTAATTATTATATTTTTGTCGCCAGTATTTAATATACTTGTGGTTTATGTTGTAAACATAGGAAAATTATGATTGGGCGTAAGGCCAGTTCATGTGATACTTTAGATAAAATGTAAAAGAGTTTAGTGCACTGAAATATATTGTATATCACTTACAATTCTTTAGAATATTGAATAGTGACTTTTGTTTGAGAGGTGGTAGATGGAGTGAGATTTGTAATATGCTTGATGGCAGACGTGCCCTTTATTTTCGCTTAATTTTATTTTAATTTATTTATTTAAATATAAGTTTTTTTTAAATCTTTTGTAATATTAAGTATTGATCGAGTTTTGTATAAATGCTCTTGTGCGCTCTTAAATCAGTTATAAATAAATTTTAATATGTGCGCGCTTCATCAATGTATTATTGTTGTCCGTGGTAAGGCCTAGTAATGTAAGGGTATAGCACTTTATAGCCCGAGGTGGCATAGTTGAAGATGTTTTTGTTTGTTTTGCAGGTTGTCCATTGTTTGCTTTTGCATTTTCATTTTTATTAAATTGTAACAATATTTCGGCAACATAACCCCGAATTCGATGAATTTGCGAAATTTAAAGAAATTGATTTTTCTCACTTTCGGCTCTATCCACCTTAACCTCATCCCAAATTCATTTTCCGACATAACTGTGCATTGCATAAAAGGGTGACCCTCGAAGTTATTCTCGGTTCAGTAAGAAACAAAAAGGGTTTTGAACAATTTTGATAGAGCTTATCAGCATTCCTATGACTATGCTGTTTTTGAAGTGAGTAGCTCTAACATGTTTAGAGGGAAAATTATTTTCTTTCTAGCCAAAATATTTTTTAAAAATGTTTTTAAACAAACAATATGCTAAGAATTAAACATCGGGGAAAATAATGGCTAAGACATTAAAAGAAAGTTTCCATCATCCTTACCACAAATCTTGTATAAAATATTATAATTTTCTTAAAGCAAACCAAACTAATTTTATGAAAATTAATTACGTTACTCATCTGGAGTATCGCAATACGGAGTTTACCCGTACCCAAAATCATAGTTGTGTTGTGTTTTGCTCCTTATTTAGAGTTTTTACTTTTTTGTAGAGAAATGGTGATAATATCGCGAGTAGTTGAAACGTTATTTGTTGCTATTCTGAAATTTCACAAACCTAACTCAATTAATAATTTGGATGTTTTGCAGACTCATAGTTTTATGGGTTGTTGGGAAAAAAGTTATAAACTTTCATCCAGTTAAATTTAACTTTCTCATTATCAAAACAAACACTCTGCAAATAACGCTAAGAATACGTACATATTTAAAATATATTCAATTTGAAATAATTTAATTTTAAAATATTTCAATTTTGTTTTACTCCTTTAAATAAAATAACAATGGGAACTCGATAAATGTCACATGCTGTTAGACCCTTTAATTTAAAAAAGCGATACGACGACGGAAATTCAAGAGGCAGACTCTAACGTCAACGACAAACGAAAACAATTTCGTTAAAGTGAAAAGAAAGGAAATTGTGTATTCCGTACTTTCACTCAAATCCCAGAATCCCTGCTGTGCAATAACTTTTTTGTTCGTTCCCTGGCGATGCATTTTTTAACGAAACGTACATAGAGGAGATGATAACAAAAACAAGTCCTTTGGCTGGCCTGAAGAAAATGCATCCTTTTGGTTTTCGGGGTGAAAATTATGCACAAGCTTTTTTCTGTGTTTTCTTTTCAAAATTAATTTTTTTTTCTTTGCCTAGAGTCATGAATGTTCTGCATAAAGTTCCCAAACGACAAAGTATCGCAACAAAGTAAAATGAGGATTAAGTAAATAGTGTTTGGCAGAGCTGGTTTGATCATATAGCTACTTAGTAATGTGTTGGTGTTTTGTTTGTACATTTGGTTAATTAGTATACCTCTTGATTCAAACTGGTACTACAAGTTTTAGTTTCATTCCACTGGAAGTGACTTTGAGGTTTTATCAAAGATGTTATTTATGAATGAGCTTTGATGCACTCTTTGTTCAAAAAGCGTACTATAACATTAAACAAACTTCAAGCTGTTCAGTTACATTTTCGATTACCTTTCTGGTTGTTAATCTATTTACATTTTTGCAATTCAATTCACCTAAGTTTAGTAAAGTATTTTAAAACCATTTCGATTTGTTGTTTTACTTTATTATTATAATAATGAAGTCTTGTGATCGACACAAGAAAAAAAAAAATTTGCTACCCAGAAATTTTTTTTTTCGCGTTTCATTACTAAATTAGCCTAAAAATGCAAAAAAAAAAATCCGTCTCCGCCGTACGCCGTACATATGGACTCATATCTCCGAAACTGTTAAAGGTAGAATGATCGTTCTAGGGTGGATTGTTGATTGGGTAAATGAGCTCTATTTTCTAAATTTTGGGGGGTGTAAGGTAGAAGGGGGAGGCGGGGGGAGGGAAAAAGTCAAAACTACACTTGCTAATATCTCCACCACGAATGCAGATAGACAGTTGAAAATCAGTAGACATATAGAGAGGGTTGTGGGACAATTTTAAAAATAATTAATTTTTTTTATCCATTGGCGTCCAAAAAGGGGGGGGGGCTAAGAACAAATTGTCGACCGAATTATTTTTTCAAATGATTATATCTTCGAAATTACTTATCGTAAAAACTTCATATTTTGGGACCATCAAGGTGACATACACCTTCATAGGAATCAGCTCAGAGAATGGCTAATTATAGTAAGACGGAGGGTCAGGGGGTGTAAAGAAAAACACTTAAAAATGAATAATAAATGAATATCGCAACTATCTCTTAAGCTATGCAATTAAAACTTGAATCGTGTATTAAGCTATATTAGAGAAATACAAAAAAAAATATACAATGTTGAAATAATAGTAGTGGGGGAAATGATTTAAAAAATAGCGCACTTTTCAAAATTAGAAATCCTTAAATCTCAAAAAAGAGTACAGATATCAAATCGAAAATTTGTCAGATTGTAGAACCACATAATGGTTAAATTTGGTTAACAATTTTAAGTTGGGGGGTGTAAGCGGAGGGAGGTGATAAGCAAAAATATCGAAAATTTTGAGTGATTTTTTTAGGGCTCTGGTGAAAGATACAAAGTTTAAATTTTGCATGTGGATACGTCCATTTGATGTACATAGAAAAATAATAATAACTTGACTCATAATTGTTATAAACCGACCCCCCCGGTCTAACGTGCGCAAGGTGTTTCATGTGCGTTGAAAAAAACACATAAACTGAAAATTTTTGATTGAAATTTTAAGGTAAAAACTTGAAAGTTTGCGAAATGCATTTAAAAAAAATCTCTAAATATACGAATTATTAACTGGTCGAAAACCTTTAACACCCTACCCCTCCCATACAAAATTATTTTTTCGACCATTTTCAAGAAATCAATTATCACCTAACTATTAAAAGCTATCAATTTGAAATTTTGCATAACAACATACAAAAATAATTAAAATGAAATTACGTTAAAAGTTTTAAAATCGCGCTTGCTCTTCTACCCCCTCCCATACAAAAGTGTGATTTCGACCAATTTCATTAAATCAACTAATAACCAACAAATTAAAAGCTACGAACTTGAAATTTTGTACGAGCATCTATCAACAAAAATGAAAGAAAATTGCATCACAAGTTTTACGATTCCCTTATCTCCTCTACCCCCTACCCCTTAAAAAATTATTTTTTCGAGCATTTTTAAGAAATCAGTTATCAGCTAACTCTTAAAAGCTATCAATGTCAAATTTTGCATAAAAACTTATAAAAACAATTCAAATGAAGTTGTTTTAAAAGTTTTGAAATCGCGCTTACCCTTCTACCCCCTCCCATACAAAAGTATGATTTCGACTAATTTCATTAAATCAACTAATAACCAACAAATTAAAAGCTATGAACTTGAAATTTCGTACGAGCATCTAACAACAAAAATGAAAGAAAATTGCGTCACAAGTTTGACGATTCCCCTACCTCCTCTACCCCCTCCCATACAAAATTATTTTTTCGAGCATTTTTAAGAAAGCTGATAACTGCTAACTCTTAAAAGCTATCAATTTCAATTTTGGCATAAAAACTTATAAAAATAATTCAAATGAAGCTGCTTTAAAAGTTTTGAAATCGCGCTTGCGCTTCTACCCCCTCCCATACAAAACTATGATTTCGACCAATTTTATTAAATCAACTAATAACCAACAAACTAAAAGCTACGAACTTGAAATCTTATACAAGCACCTTACAAGAGAAGCGAAATAAAACTGCATATCAAATTTTACGATTCTCTTATATTTTCTACCCCCTCCCATACAAATGTTCGGTTTCGTGAATGTAAAATACACCGAATTTTATGAAAATTCTATGCAACTTCGTCTATGAAACACATTATATACAGAGAAAATTGGACGTGATTCAAGCAATTAATTAAAAAGCTATTAACATCCACCCACCCTTACTATTACCCCTACTCCTCCCCTCATAAAAACCAAACTTACAGAAACGAATGAAATATTGTTAACAGTCCTGCCCAAGAACTCCCTTTCACTTAGCCTTCCCTAACCACTTTAACCTGCATATTGACTTTCCACTCATCCGCAACTTGTCCCAAGAATAATAAAGTTTCGCCCGACTCGTTGGCAGTTTATTTAGATTCATTTTAACGAAATCTGTATAAGGCTTTAAAAGAATATCATGATAAGACATTTATAAAACTGAATACCAATGAATCTAGATCACTAAAAATGCAAATACTCGCATATAAATTTAATAATTTTATCAAACAAAAAAATGATTAATTAGCCTTGTGGCAATAGCACTGAACTGTATCGTTTCGTAATTTTACAAATGGTTTTCCAACACATTTGCAAAATTCTAATTAGCATTAATTTCCAAATTCTAAGCGTGAAAAACAGTAAATTAGGATCAAAGTTCATATCGATAATTTTCGGAATGGAATTTTACAAATCACGACAAAAACAACGAACACCCAGTACATACCTCCTAATCTGTAGTTTAGCGTTGTGTTAACAGCGATAAATTGGGCACGATTATAGCATAAGCTCCGTAGCACAGTGCATGGTATTCATTAAGGCCTGCCTGAAATATCAACCCATATCCTGTTGTAATTATGGCGAAGGGATTTTATGCGGTCAAAGTTGCGAAGTCCTCTTTGGAAAATTGACCCCAATTATTATTATTTCGCTTAAACCCAGCCCAATTTATTTTCCAGTTAATCCAGAATATGTCGTTATAATGTTGGTTCATGACTACTTTGTTTGTGGTCACGCTTTTCACAGGACATGCATAGGGATATTCGAAGCCAGCTCGTGCCAACGCATAAACGCGCTCCGTTTAGACTGATTTCGTTGTCTACGAAGTCTCTAATTTAGAGTCAATTCGAATTTAATGTCCTCTTTGTTAGTTTAAAATCTATTTATTTGGCCTAGTTCAATTCGAGATTTGTTAGCTTATTTTCCGCCTTGATTTATTTCATGTGCGTAGTAAATTTAAATATTTATAGGTAATAGTTTAGGGAATGTATAGTAATTTCGATCGCATAATAATTGCCTGTAATTTTCATGTTAGTGCGCTTCATTTAGAAAACATTGAGGGGTAAAACTGAAATTAGGAAAATGGGAACATGAAATTATATTGCTTACTGAGTGGTGGATTATAATTTTCTCTGCTTCGCCGAAAAACTCAAATTTAACTTTAATAACCCAGCAACCAAAACTATGTACGTTGATCTCGGGCCAAACTCTAGGATACGTGAAACGTGTTTACATATTTTTTACGCAGAAAAAAGTATGTGAATTTAATATAGATATCTAAACAGGGATTTTACGTACGGACCAACAAAGAGCGGGTATATGGAAACTACATACACTGAGATATGTGGAAACAACGAAAATATATGGAAACTACGTACACCGCACCGAGATTTAAGAAAATTCTCTGTAAATCAACATGGTATGGTATTGAAGTTATTGACTAGTTCTAATCTATCCAATTCCTCGTCTACCTGATCGAAGGATTTACTAATTTTCAGTGCATTCTCGTGATCTATCGGGGCATCTTTTCTAATTTGAAAGTCCGCAACCGTTTGCTTCAAATCGAACCATTTGGATGTATTGATTTTGGATGGTAATGGTAGAGAATAAATGTATTTAAATTCGTAGGGACGCAAATGTGCATCTCTTTCGGGATCCACGGTTATTACCCAAGATCCTAGAGTAAGTGTGCACGAACTGTTTAGGCGTAGAATCGCAGTGCCCCGTATTTATATGTTCATTCCTTCCTAATTAAGCAGATTATATTTTATTTGAAATATACTTTCGGGAAATATTCTTCTGATTGAAAATAAACTGCCCGGAAGTCGAGCATAACTTTATTGTTCTTGGTACAAGTTGGGAATGCGTGGGAAGTCAGGTTAGAGTGGATAGGGAACACTAAGTGAATGGGGCCAGGATGTTGTCAATTGTTTAACACTCCAGTACGTAGTATGAATTTTTAAGTCGATTATTTATGCAAGTTCGGTTTGTATGGGAAGGGAGGGATGCTCATAATTTTTTAATTCATTACTTGAATCACGTTGGGAATTCTCTGTATAGAATGTTAGTTTCATAGACGAAGTAAGTTCAATGAAATCCGATATATTTTATAATTTTGAAACCAAGCATTTGAATCGAAGGGTTTAGAGGATATGGAGATCTGAGAGTATTATTAGTATGCCATCAAGTTTGTATTGCTAAGAAATAAGGATCGGAGGAAAAAATTAACGACACAGACGTTATAATTATCACTCAAAAATCTCCCGGATGTCCGTCCGTCCATTTGTTAGTTTGCCGTCTAGTTCTCGCGCTATAAATTTCAATTTTTTTACATGTCGTTTTTGAAGAAAAAGTATTGTCAAGTTCGTGAACTGGCCAAACTGCTCCACCTCTTCTACCCCCTCCTACACAAAATGACTTATTTTCAATCATTAGCAATAACTAAACTTTCTTGAAAATCTTAAGAGCTAATAAATTAAAATTTAGAAGGTATTTTTTTTTATCATAAATGCGATATATGTTAAAAAAAATTATTCAAATCTCCTTACTCCTTCCACAACCTCCCATAAAATCTGCACTTTTTCATGTAATACTAAGAACCACTGAACAGCCGACGGCTTACCAAAAAAAAAAAAAATAATAAAATAAAAAATAAAAAAAATTGAATATTTGGCTTCAGCTGTAGTGCAAAATAAATTTGAATGTTTCTCGGCGCTTAGTGATTTTCTTGCAGAATCTGAAGTGGATTTGACTATGGCAATCCGCGATAGTATAAAACTCGTCCGTTCAGTTTACTGAAATCGCTGACTGATTACTTTCAGAACTTAAGGAACCAAGATAATTCCTGGATGCAATATGCTTTCAAAATAAAAAAAATACCAACAGGATTTCTGACCTTAGATTTTGAAAGTGAAATGAGTTCGAATAATCAATTAGAAGCCAAGCTTAGAATAGTTCCATTAACAATATTCTAGTCAGATATATGTTTACGATGAATATCCAAGTTTAGCAAAATAGGCTATTTGAATTATATTAGTTTGTCGCTACCACTTACTTGTGTTAAGCCGGTTTTTCCAAGTATGCTGCGACGAAAACAAAATATCGAATGCGAGCTCGAAACCAATCATCGAACATAACGCCAAATTTTATGCGGATCAGGGAATCGAGAAACCACAAACATCCTTCTCATCAAAGTTCTTATTTCAATTTTATATACGATAAATACCTAACTATATATTTTGTTTTTATTGCCATTATTATTTATTTCAATGATGAATGGTTTTTTTTTATTAAACTTTTGTTTTATTTTATTACATTATAAAAAATACTTGTTTCATTTAATATGAGCGGGTTATTGTTATTGTATATTGTTAAAAAAAAATAAAGGTTCCATCATCTTGGAAAAACTTCTGATGGTTCCACGAACAAAATAATTTAGTAGTTTTACGCTCAATCATAATTTTGGTATGTTTTTAAATGAATTTCGCAAATTTTCAAGTTTCTAGCTTAAGAATTCATTCAAAAATTTTGAGCTTTTGCTTTTCTTCAATTCAGATGAAAAACCTCGTGAAGGTTAGGGCCGCCCAACAGTGGATAGCAAATTAAATGCAAATGCTTCAAATTATTATTTTTTCTTTATGTATATCAAATGGATGTATACACGAGCAAAATTTGGACTTTTTATCTTTTACCAGAGCCCTAAAAAATTTAAGAAAATTTTAGACATTTTGGCCCACCACCTTCCTTCTCTTATACACCGCAACTTAAAAATTTTACCAAAATTAAAGGTCATAGATTTCTATAACCTGACAAAATTTGAATTTAATACATGTATTGAATTTTGAGATATAATGGTTTGAAATTTTGAAACGTGCAACATTTTTGAAATACTCCCCATTTCCATCCACTACTATGTATGTTGTCCAAATGTTATATTTTTCTCATATTTCGCAAAAAGAGTTTATTATATATACCAAGTTTTAATTACATTGTTTGAGAAAAGGTCACGATATTAATTTTGAAGTGTTTTCTTTGCACCCCCTTCCCTTGATCCTTCCTCCTACAATAATTCACCTCCGTCTAAGTTGATTGTGGTGAAACTACATGCCACCTAGAAGTAGACATGCCACCTTATTGGTCTTAAAATACAATTTTTTTGGTAACTAATTCCGAAGAAATGAACATTTAAATAAACAATTCGGCCATCAAACTGTTCTTAGCCCCCTGCCCCTTTTTTGAACCACAAAGGATAAAAAAAAATAAATTATTTTTATAGTTTGCTCCACAAACTCCTCTACATGCGTATCGATTTTCAGCTTTCTAGCTATAACCACAGAGATATTGGAATCAATATTTTTCGGAGCTAGCGCTTATCCCGTCTTCCTTTTGATTACAACCCCCCCCCCTCCCCAAAATTAGACTCCGCCTAAGATTAGCATCTATCTATAATCCACCCAAAAGTGATTTTTCTATCTTCAAGAGTTCGGGAGTTAATGTGCGCTGAGCGTACATGGCGTATAGACAGACGAATTTTTTTTTTGCATATTTAGGCTTATTTAGTCAAGAAAAGGCAATGGCATATCAGAAACGTCCCATGATAAACTTAAACATCTGCCAACAACACCTCATCATTGGATTTGTGAAGTTTTATCGAAAATCATGCTGTGTATTTGGAGGGACTAGCTCGGCGTGGTGTATTATGAGCTGCTGCATCCAGGTGAAACCATCACTGGAGATCACGACAAAGAACAGTTAATGTGTGTGAGCCGAGCATTTAAGGAGAAACGGCCGCAATACGAGGAGAAACACAACAAAGTGGTTTTGCACCACGAAAACGCTTGGCCACATGTTGCTCACGTTGTGGAAACCTACCTGGAAACACTGCAATGGGACATCCTACCCCACTCGCTATATTTTGAAGACTTTGCACCTTCGTACTTATTCTGATCGATGACGCATGGCCTGGCTGAGCAGCACTTCCATTCTTACGAAAATGCCGAAAATTGGGTCTATTCGTGGATCGACCAGCTAAGCGAACACAGTTCTTCCACTAAAAACTAAACTGAAAATATTTGAATTTTCTTTTCTTTTCTAAAATTTACTATTATCGTAAAATTAGCTCTTACTTACTGGGCGCTGAGACAAAAAGGGCCAAATGAAAATTTCGAACGATTTTTTGGAGACGAGAGCCGCCTGTCTAAAAACTCATAACGCATATTATGGCATATACCGTCATCATAACATACGAAACTTTATCGAGGTGAATGATAATACTTTGGATGATGATTCGCACATCGTCGTATTTCAAGGCGTTAAAAGTATTAGTTTAATAAATTGAAGATTCGGACTGCTGTAAAATTGGGGAAAATATACTTTAAGGTACTTAGACAATTTAATATATTAGGTTAAAAGGAGATTTCCAGATTTAACACTATTTGCTTTATTTTGTGTGACGTTTCGGTTTCTGCTGATACCTTTATCAAACTGCTCTCAGCATTTAATTCAAAATGCACCAAACCAATATCAGGCTATTGAATTTCATTTTGATTTGAATCATCAGGTACTTAAATTTATAAAAACAGATGAATCGAAAACAACGCGATATTTTCTGATTCGAATAATACAACTCAATTCAACTCAATTTTATATCGAGTCATGACAGCAGAATAAGTATACAGTACACTTCAGGTCAATTTGTATTCAATTTAGAGACATCAATAACGATGCAGACAGACACAAAATCTGATCTCATTTCAAATTCTGAAAACGTAAGGGTCCTTTCGAATAGGTCTGACGAAAAATCGTTTTCATTCACATGTACAATTTTATACTAGAGACAACAGTAAAATCAATAGCACATTTCATTTCAACCCACAATCAAAGCACTTATAACATTACCTAGCTTTCACTTCATCGTCTCATAAGTTCACTAGAAGAAATTCCTGTTTTTGTACTCTAAACTTTAAGGACTTGTGAATCGGGCAAAATAAATATTGTCCAGAGTTCCAAGTTGGCATTTAAATCATGTTTTGTGTTCATGATGGGTACAGAACATTTCCAGACTATAAAACAAACTAAAGCACAAAAAAAGTAAATAAGAAAATAAAAGGACGAAATGCACTTTGCTTTCACTTCTACTAAGTCTTCACTATTCTCCAGTCCAGAACACCAGACGAATTTTAGATTAGCATTAAAGCTTGTGTTATTTCCAGCATCGGAAAGCTAATCCTGCGAATAACTAATGGCGAACTCTGTAAAGTGCTTGGAATCATAATTTATTACGGAATACTTCTAGTTATACTTTATTATTTATATGGCAATGTAGGGAATTTTGAAAGCTTTCTGAAAATAATGTTAAACTTTTTACTTCCAGTAAACTCTCGTAATTGATCAATTCATCACCGGAACTATTTCGTTTTTTTCTTTCAGAGTAGAGATTTAAATTTTTCGCTGTAATGAGCGTACTATAAATTAAATGATTTGATTTTATCATTTTTGAGACTCAAGATTATCAAAATTTGTCTTCATTGTTTGTAATTTACGAAATTATGATTGTGTGAAATGGTTTAATAAATGTTTGTAAAACAATAAAAAACCAACATGTACTTTTTTCGTATCTTCTTCTTCTAAAAGCATTTTACTAATATATGTACATACTATGTTATACACGAACCATCTCTGCCAAATTTTCATCATTTTTATAGTGAATTTTAATAATTTCACTGAGTTGTTGAAGCGTGTATCGTTCCATTAATGGCGTAGTTTCTACTTGCTAAATGTCAAAAAATGACAGCTTCAAAAGTGACAGCTACCGAAATAGCGGGCTATTCAAAATAACACCTCTTATTGGATAACCCTGTAGAATTTTATTCTGGAAGTAATTGGATAAGTATTTAGGTCTACAACGTGAAGGTTGGAATTTCAAATCCCAGTTTATTAATAGCTGCACCACAATGCACGCAAATGTTACAGACGGAAGAACTATGCGAAGTTCGAAAAACGCATCTACAGAAAATAATTCACAAGCACTCTGCATGCACCCACGATTTTCCTTCCTTCAAAAAATATTGCAGCATAAATTCTGCAAAATAACTTAGCCTGCACTTGCGATTTTTGATCCAGTTTGTTAAAAATGCCCCCAAAAAAGTCACATTTCGTACGCGGGATTTTTCTGCTATGCAACTGAGTTGACCTGCTAGGGCTGAGCACATTTGTTAACAATTTCCAAAATGTAAAAAGTTTGATCTGATGATTATAAGAAGTAAATTGAACTATTTTCAGATTAAATTTATTTGGGATGTATTAACAAGGGGTGTAGAACTTGTTTCCAAGACCCAATTAACGAACGTACGGCGTTGCTGGTGCACTGTAGTTCTTGAGTAAATTCGATCTTGAATGCATGCAGAGCCAAATCTTTATCCAATATTCGCTGCAATGTGGACGTGAAGAAGTCGAGTTCTTGATCACGGAGACGAATGGAAGTGCTTGGGTCGTTTCTACCACTGTCCTTCACTGCGGCGATATTTTCGGTCGATCGTTTCGGGCGAAATCGTTTCCGTGTCTTCACATTTTGCACTGAGCGTGTCTTTTGGAATTTTTGAGTAGTTTCAAAATGCACATGATTGAGATCGAACTTTGCTCGAATTTGCGCATTTTCTTAATAAAATTCAACAACTGTGAAGCATTCCAGGCATAAGATAGTATCGACAGGAGCGTACTGTACCAAATCAGGCTTGGCTTTGGAATTCCCCCAAAACTAGTCCAACTAACAAGACTCACAATGACGAACACAGAATCCCAAGTGAGAATACAAATTGATTCCACAACCAGCTTTCAAACGGAATGTGGTTTAAAGCAGGGAGATGGTCCAGCCCCTATGCTTTTCAACTTGGCACTAGAGTATGTCGTCCGAAAAATCCCGGTCGACACCAACGGGACACTACTATTCAAGTCTACCCAACTAGTAGAATACGCTGACGACATTAACATCCTAGCAAGATCCTTCCCTAGTGCTAAGGAGGTATTTGTTAATCTTGAATCCGCCGCAGAAGAAGTCGGACTGCGCACTTACGAAAACAAAACAAAATTAATAACGCAAACAAGAAGGAGAACGCCTATCAGACAAAACGTTACAATTGCGGAATTTAATTTGGAGAGTGTGGACAACATCATATATCTTGGCGCTAATCTAGCAAAGGACGGCAATGAAACAGACGAAATCAAACGACGGATAATACTAACGAATAAGACGTATTATTCGGTACTTACAATAATAAAATTCAAGAAAGTGCACAGTAACAATAAGCTGCGGAATTATAAAACTATTATATGACCTGTACTCTGTTATGGCAGCGAGATGTGGACATTAATGCGAACTTCCGAAAAAGCAGTTAACGCATTTCAAAGAAAGGTCCTCCAAAGAACTTGACAAATTTCAACACGATAGGTCAAAGCTTTCGAAAGTTATGTTGTAGACAGATGTACAGACGGACAGGCGGACAGACAGACAGACAAACGGACAGACGGACAGACGGTCAGACGGTCACTCGGAATCGAGGTTCTTGAGCGACAACAAATATTTCTGAGCCCTTGGCGACTCTGTGCGATCATTATTTCTTAGCGTTACAAACGGTAAGGCAAACACAATACATATACTCTCAGATTTCATCTAAAGTATAATTAACAGCTGGAGGGTGCGGTCTTTGGATCGAGATGATTGGAGGCGACGAGTTCAGGAGGCCATGGCCCAATTTGGGCTGTCGCGCCATTTATTATGATGATGAAGTTTTCCATGGTTAGTTCCTTGCGCTTATAGATGACGAATGTCAACATTTGACGACTGTCAAGCGACTATCTGTCAAATAATAGATCTTTTCAACCCTACATCTCTTGCTTAAACTACCTTATGGAATGGACGATTTTAAAACGAAAAATAAGTTAATTAATTTCCATTCAGAATCGAATTAGAATTGTGAAATAAAAACATAACAGGGCTACGATTGCGCATAAACCGCATTCTTACGATACTCTAGATGAAATAGAATTTTTTGTCATCCCAAGAAATTTTGGATGGGGAATGGTAGAAGGTGTGATAGTATTGTACTAATTTTTTCCCCATCATGCTAAAGTAGCTACAGAAATGTTCTAAACAAAATGCTTACTCCAAAAATTGAATGGGGACTGAAAAAATTAGTGAGTTAGATTTAGTGAAAATGTCCAGTTTGTATGGGAGGTGATGAAAATAGGGGGTGGGGGATTTTAGTGATTTTTTCAGAAATAACTAGGAATATTATAAAATTGACATCCCTTAAATTTCAGACTAGTGACAAGACAATTTCATTAAATTCAATGCGCTAAGTTTCTCAGTACCTACTCAATTTCTGAAGCTTAAATTTGGTACAAAACATTTTTATAGCTACTTTAGCATGATGTGAAACAAATTAGTTCAGCGCTGTCACCCTTTCTACCAGTCCCCATACAAAATTTCTTAGCACCGCAAAAATTTCGATTTCATCTATACATAGAATTGTATGATTGGGCTTTACACACAATCGTAGTCCTGTTATGTTTTTAAGCTTAATGTTATTTTATTTCTTTTTTTTTAATTAACACCAGCTACAATTATTCACATGTCCTTAACGCTCTTCAACAAGTATATGATCTCGAATCACGGGTTTGATTTGATCACGAGCCTGTCCCATACAAATGCGTGTATCATGCTTTCATTCTTAATAATTTATGGTTCTGATTCCAACAAAGTACAAACCATTTTCTTCAAAGAGCCAATAAAGAAAGCAGATTATATATCCCACATAATGTATTACTAGCTACACTTTCAAAAATTGCTCTTTATTACTATTTTTACGCGGACGAAGGCGCAGGCGTTTGCTAGTATTAAATAAAATTAAGATTTTTCTAAAACTTTCATGAGAAAAATTCTAGTTTGACAGATCATATTGTTCGAGACTTATTAAGTAGACAGACAGATGGGCACTCGGATTCGAAATTTCGAGTGATAATAAATATTTTTGTACCATTGGCCATTCAGTATGAACCTTATTTCTTAGCTGTACAAACGTAAAAGCAAACACAATATATCCTTAAATTTCATCAAAGAAAAAGGTCGTTAAGATCTGTCCTTAAGATTTTCAGTCTTCGAGGCTTTAACATATTCACTTTCTAAATCTACGATATTCTTAGATTCAAATTTAATTTACAGTTAAATTAAAACTTTCTACATTACTTTCTTGCTCTAAGCTAATACTTTAAACTTTCAGATGTCAGACTATACTTGAGCGCAGCATTCTATCAATCATAAGCGGCTCTTCGCCGTCATCTCTTCAGAAAGCCATTAGTCTTTAACTTCATAAACACAGGGCAATAAAGAGCTTCAGGAAAATTAAATGGCGATGGAAAACGGAATATTACTTTGCCATCACGTTGAAACTCATATCCTTCGGAATAACCTGATGACATGTAAATGGGTTTCCGTTTTTCCCCGAAACTGGGAGAGAGCCGGGCGCGAAAATGAACGATCAATCTATCAGCAGCGATTATGTCGTCAAGGCTTTTATTAAATTCCTCCTTTCTTTGGGTGATGTTGTTGCTGTTGTTCTGCTATCGATTCGGAGTCGAGAGAAGGTCCTTGATAGAATCTGAGACCGTTTCAGTCCGTCGTGTGTTTAGCCGTGGATATGAAGCAGGGTAGTATCCTTAGAGTAAATTATTGCCGTGAATGTGAGCTGGAAGAAAACGAAAAATGATTGTGTTAGGGATATTTTTCATCCTCTGTTTTCTTTAAGCATCGGAACGCATCACACAGGAGATGAAGTAGCAGGGATATTGTTTTATGGTGATGATAATATCATCGAAAATATGAGATTTTATCTTTTCGGCTATCTTTTGTTAATATGCAAAGCGGATTATGTTCGGCGTAACATTATGAATATTTAAGCTTTATTGTCTCTCTATGTTAATTTTTATTCATTTAATTTGGGCTCGGGTTGCATGAATATGGTATTAACGAAATTTCAGGAATTTATCAGTTTAGCTAAAATTTCTCTTTCATACCCATTTCCAATGATCCAGAGAAAAATATATTTATATGGTACACTTGATGATTTTATATGTATGATATTTCCTCTATAGAGGATGAGATGCACCCAATAGAATTAAAGTATTGTAGAAGATCAATCAATCAAATTCCTGTTAAGACCCCCTATAGGGGCATAGGACAGAAACAACTCTCTTCCACAAGGCGCGATCCTGCGCATCGGCTTTAAGCTGTTGCCAGGACTTGTTTATTCCTCTGGCCTCCTGCTCAACTGCTCGCTTCCATGTGTTACATGGTCGACCAACCCGACGTCTTCCTTGAGGGTTATAATCCAGAGCCTGTTTTGCGATGTTTTGCTCTGGTTTCCTCAAAGTATGACCGATCCACTGCCACTTTCGCCGTTGAATCTCAATACCTATTTTAGTCTGGCGAGTTGTACTCCAAAGTTCGTCGTTGGAGATCACTTCTGGCCAGAATATTCCTAAAATGCGTCGGAGGCATTGGTTTACGAAAGTCTGTAGTTTCTTGGTAAGTCGAACGGTCACTTTCCACGTAGTACAACCATATAACAACACGGATTTGACGCATGCGTCAAAAACTCGCAGCTTCGTGCGAAGGGAGATCTCTCTTAACCTCCAGAAAGGGGAAAGGATACCGAAGGCCTGACGAGCTTTATTTAGCCGAGCCTCAACATCCTTTTCGGCTCCGCCGTCCATGCTGACAGTGCTTCCGAGATAGCAAAAATCTTGCACCTCTTCTACATCCTGTCCATTAAGAACAATCGGTGTGCTTGCGTTCGAACCCATGTGCATGTACTTGGTTTTACGCACATTTACTTTCAGTCCCGCCTCTTTGCATTTAGAATGCAACGAGCGAACATTTGACTCTAAGTCCGAACGGTTATGTGCAAGCAAACACACGTCATCAGCATAATCAAGGTGACTTAAGATGTTAAATAGTCTCCATTGAAGACCTTTACCTTCCCCACTTTCCAGTGCAGCTTTCAAGATGTCATTTATTACCACCAGAAACAGGGCTGGTGATAATATGCAGCCTTGTCTGACACCCGTTCGCACAGGAAAGCTCTCGGACAGCTCTCCTCTATGCAAGACGCGACACCTTGCATCTTCGTAGGATTCTTTAATCATAGCTATGACCTTATCTGGGATACCTCTCCTACGCAAAGCATTCCATATGTAATCTCGCTTAACGCTGTCGAAAGCCTTCTCGAAGTCCACAAACATGAGATGTAGTGGCGAACCCATTTCGGCTGACTGCTCTAATATTATCCGTAGGGTATTTGTGTGGTCGGTACAAGACGACCCTTTACGGAATCCAGCCTGATAAACTTCGAGAGTGCTCTCGACGACATCACTAATCCTATTGAGAATTACCTTAGCCATAATTTTTGATACGGCAGTAAGTAGACATATACCACGCCAATTGCCACAATCCCGAAGGTCGCCCTTCTTCGGAATTTTCACAATGACGCCCTCCTTCCATTCAGTCGGATATCTTCCCTCATTCCACACCTTAGTGAAGAGTGGGAGGAGTATATCGGCTGTTATTTCCGGGTCCGCTTTGAGGAGTTCGGTTGGTAGTCCGTCTATACCTGGAGCTTTCCTTCCCACCATTGACCGAATGGCGGAAACTATCTCTTCCTTATCTGGGGGATCGTCCCTAATAGAGGATTGTTGTGGTTGGATGTTTGGAAGTTGTTCTGTTTCCGGAATATCTTCATCTGACAATGTTTAAAATATCAGAGAAGTATTCCTTCCATCGTCGCAACTGGTGTTCACTCATATTAAGGAGAAGATACGTACATAATATTATATGAATTTTAGAAATAAAGATTACAGTAAATATTTTTATTTAATAACTACTCGGTTCCTGCAACAAAAGTAACGATGTTACCATGATACATTATTTCAAATCGCTTTTCTTCAAAACAAAAAAGTGATGCTGAAACTTCAACTTTTCCAGTTAAATACTGCTATACCTACCAGGTTTAAGATAAGATATTAAAGTTATTAAGTAGTTATCAAAATTATGTAAACGTTTGTTTGTCCACTGAACAGCAATTCGCTCTTGTACTAAATGTATGTACTGTTGCTCTTGCACATTGTTTCAACAAAAACTTCTTGTTCGAATCTTCAATTCGAGAGGACTTATATTTATTACTACGCTCTGCTGCCATATTTTGAAGTAATAACCCAACAAAAGTAAAAAATAAAAATAAGAAACCGTCATCCTCCGCTATATTAATATTCTACTACTTTCATATCATTCTGGGCATGCTTTAAGTTCCTTAAATGTGTCATTAATTTCAAATCCTTACGATTATTCGCTATAGAGAAATGAGCTATGATTGATACTAAGCTCTCAGCTGCATATTATATATTCAATTTTCATAGATTCTTGCAATAAATAGTTTCTTTGCAAAACCATGTTATCATAACAATTTATCACATAAAATCATCTTCAATTTTATAATTAAACTTTTCATTTAAATTCAGGTAAATATTATCTGCCCTGAATACACACATTTAAACAAAATCAAATAGAAACGTTTTGCTTTTTCATCCTAAAATGGAGAGATAGAGAGAAGAAGTTAGGTATCCTGTTTTTTTAGCCATCAAATACCGCACGACCATAGAACTTCTAAAATGAATTTGGGTCCCTGGATAACCACAAACATGAATTGAAAAAGTTCTCCTTTTTTTGCTCTTTCTCTCATTTCGGTGACCTCTCAAGTTCAACAAAATATACGCAAACATACAGGCAGACAGACAGAGAGTGGGAGAGAGAAAAAGAAGAAATTTACTCAGTGGATATGGGTTTCCACGTCAATGTATTTACGTATACGTAAAATCACGTATTCAGGCAACCGTACATTTAGTTCACAGAAAGATTTGGTTTACTTAAAAATTTCATTTCATTCAAAATAAAGCGCCTCCAGGATTAGAAGGATATTGAACAATCCGGGTATCATCAAACCTTACTCAAGACACATGGTAAGAATATCTTCTTTGTCTTTAAAAGTGATTTAATGCCATGGTAATATAAAGGTAATGCTAGTTGAATTGGATATGGTTAAGAGAGTATTTCCGATAATGTGTCGTAGCAGAATGAACTCTCTTACTTGTTCAAAACACTTTCGGATGGAAGGATCTTGTACGAAATATTTTGCATAAAAATTAGTTTCGTGGATTGGGCAGTTTTTATAATGTTTGTCTGTTTGTTTGTGAAAATATTTCGCAAAATCTGCCGAACATCTTTTGATGCTCTTTTCTCTATAAGATAGTTTACTGTTCTAATCCACAATTGAAGTACGAGGTTCCCCCAGTCCTCGCGTATGTCGATAGATTTTCAAATGCCAAAAGAACGTTTTTGTATCCTTAATCTAGCAGATCCGAGAATAATGTAAGGTAAATTTGAAGAAAAGCAAAGAATAAGCTACATTTTTATACTCTGGATGAAATCTGAGAGTATATTGTGTCTGCCTTACCGTTTGTAATGCTATGAAATAATGCTCGCACAGAGCCGCCAAGGGTACAGAAATATTTGTTGTTGCTCAAAAAACCCGAATTTGAGTGACCGTCTGTCTGTCCGTCTGTCTGTTCGTCAGTTTATGCGTCTGTCTACAACAAAAGCTTGAACCTATCGCGCCGAATTTGTAATTCGTCATATTTAGGTGAACGGACCACATCCCCCACTCCTTCTAACCCCTCCCATACAATTTTCATGAGATTTCGAAATTAAAAGAAATTGATTTTTCTCCGAAATCATTTCAGCTATTGACTTAAAAAATAAGTCATAGTATAATGATATGAAAATCATTAACGTCAACAAATATTGATCTGCTTCTCTCACTCTTTCTACAAATGCACAATTTCCAAAAATGCATTTATTTGGTATTCATTGCAACTAGCAAAGCTAAAAGAACCGAGTCTTGGCATAATTAATTTTATTACAATTGCAACTAATTTTGAAAAAAATTATCTACTTCACCTCACTCCTTCTACCCCCTCCCATACAAATTTCGCAAAATTTCGGAATTTCAATTAAATTATTTTAAATTTTACTATTATAAATATCATTAATGTCAAAAAATATGGTTTTAATTCGAATACTCCATCTACCCCCTCCCATATAAATGTTCAATTTTGGTAAAAGTATTTAATCAATTTTCATTGAAACTAGAAAAGGTACAAACTTACAATTTTACCAGAATTAGTCCCTTAATAGTTGCAATAAATGCTAAAAAAATATGAACTTCGCTTCAATCCTTCTACCACCTCCCATACAAATCTTTGCATTTGCTCCTTCGAACATATGAGCTACCGACTTTAAAATTCTAGCAAAGCAATGTGATTAGGATGTTGATAAGAAGATTCAAAATCATCCAAGACCCTCATACATTCTCTGCCACCTCCCATACAAATGTCACAAATTCAGACAAAAATTGTTCAATTTCTTTCAAAATTATGAAAAATACAAACTTTAAATTCAGCATGAATCATTTTGTACACTATGTTCGGTATACAAAAATTACAAAGCTCCCCCTCTGCTTTTACCACCTCCCATACAGAAGTCAATACACTTTTCGAAAGAATGCGAGATGATATATTTGCCGGAACAATAAACTATTCCTATTTCATCTAGAGTATTATGATATCATATGTGAGCCGTAAATCGATTAACTCCACTTTTGAAATATTTTAAATTTAGGTGTCAAAGCACTTAGTCATAGCTTTTTATATGTTTAATAAATTAGATGAAAGCTACATCTGTATATATGCATTCTACAATACAATATTTATTTGAATTTATATTGTGAAGGGAATTTGAAAAAACAATGAACATTATTTCATCGCATTTCTTCACACTTCGTTTTATGGAGTTAAACGATTTGTGCAGTGAACGGCTCATATGATTGAGAGAATCATAATTCTGCTGTGTTTTTTTTATGTTTGTCTGGAGTTGTGGGTACCAAGTGAGACTCCGTTCCATACTTGCTAGTAATTACTTTTACCAATGAATTTAAAACTTACTGGTTTTCGAATAATCCAATGCACCTTGACGCCTAGCTGAGGGGTGTTTGAGCAAGAGGTATAGGGTTGGAAAGGCCTATTATTTGATAGTTGGTCGCTTAATAGTTGTCAAATGTTGACATTAGACATCTACAAACGCGGGAAATTTACCATAGAACGCAGTCGTTTAATCCTATTACGGAAATTTGTGTTCAGTTGCAGTTACGATTTACAAAATTCGAGGAAATTTTGATCACAATCATGTGCCTTCTCAGGCGCGTGTGCACAGCCTACTCAAAATATTCCAAGAAACTGGCTCAGTGCAAGATATGAAAATACTGAAACTTCTTCACCCCGGTCGTTAGACCGAAAATATCGCTGCATTGAAGGAATGTGTTGAAAACGCCCCAAACACTCTGCAACGAATATTGACGAAAGATTTGACTTTGCATGCGTACAAGGTCTAATTGCAAGATATAAGGGCACTGAAACTGCTTCGCTCTCGTGGTTCGACCGAAAATATTGCCGCAGTGAAGAAAAGTGTTCAAAACGACCAAAACACCTCCATTCTCGAAAACTCGACCTTTCCACGTCCACTCTGTAATGAATATTAACTTGGCTCTGCATGCGTACAAGGTCCATTCGACTCAAGAACTGCAGTTGGCGGACCACCAGCAGTGCCGTACGCCTCTGTTTGGGTTTTGGAAATAAATCCTTCATATCTTATTGATAAATGACTGGCGATATTTTTTCATTTCTGAAACTAAATGTAGCCTTGCAAAATAACATTACTCAAATATTAACGCAAAATTGACAAATTACAATAGACTAATCGGGGACTATATACCTTTTTAAAATGCTGTGAGTGAGAGTGTGTCGCTAATTATGCTCTAGATAAAATCTGAGAGTATTAAAAGTTTGGTTCTAAGTATGTAACGTTAAGAAATAAGGCTGACAGAAGAAAATTAATGGCACAAAAGTTAATATTTTCACTCAACAATCGCAAAACCAATTATGCGCTCCCTAGCTTGAGAACGCGTTGAGCTTTAAAATCCATATTATGCTCGCGCCAATTTTAACAAAAAATTAAGGTCGTGTTCGTGAATGGGCCACATCACTCTACCTCTTCTACCACCTCCCATACAAAATTACTCAATTTCGTTTTGGCAATAAAGTATTAAAGCCTTTGATCTGAAATTTGGAACATACATATAATTATACTCTAGATGGTATCTAAGAGTGATGTCGCATGTTAGCCCTAGTCTCCTGTATTCTGTACTTGCTTATCATCAAATTAATGTGCGATTGGATTAGAATGTCAAAGTTTTCACCCAAGAAAACGCGCGATCATCAGCCATAAAGAACATCTGAATTGCATTCTTCTCATCATACTTGAAAATAACCTTGGGCGTCCCATTAACTACCAAACTACACAACACCCGACCGACAGGAAAAAGAACCGAACAAGAAAGAAATAGTTCCTAATATCGATTGGAATGTTCAACAACACCAACGGGCAAAAGGCTCGGAGTTGACCAGTGACGAACGGCAGCGATCGGGTGGGCTCGGATAATGACGAAGTGCTTGATGGAGAACAATACAAACATCACAGATTATGAAGAGAAGCGGCCGACTGCGATCGGGATTAATTAAATGCTGTATGAAAAACAACAATAGCAACACGTATGGGCTCATATGAGCGAGAAAGGATTCGGGTAACGATGAAAAGTAATGAACAGCAATTTATATGACAGTGGCAATGAAGAAAGCCAACTGTGGCCGATGGCAAACGAATGGCGAACGTGATACGAACGAATAGAAGGCGATATAAATAGAACAAGCTTTTGTGAAACTAGGGAGTTGAGTTAGACTCAGAAGCGAAAGAGTCTGGTTTGGACCCATCGACGAGTGAGTCGTATGGAGAGTCGGAAGCAAAAGATTTAGAACCGATAAATTGTGAGTGAGTGTAAAGCGAATTTAAAACATAACAGGACTACGATTGCGCGTAAAGCCCAATCATACGATACTCCAGATGAATTAGAAATTTTCATGATATTAAGAAATGTTCTATGGGTAGTGGTAGAAGGAGTGACAGCACTGAATTATTTTTTTCATATCATGCTAGAGCATATCTAAAAAGGTTTTTTTATTGCAAAATTTAAGATTCAAAAATTGAAAAAGAAATGAAAAATTTAGTGTATTAGATTTAGTGAAAAAGTGCAGGAGATAATAAATGGTTTTTAGTGATTTTTTCAGTAATAACTACGACAATAATGCGATTGAAATCTCTCAAATTTGATATCATGAATATTAATAATTTTCAAGATTCGATTTTTTTACAAAGATGTGATATTGTGACATATTATATGGTAGTGGATAGAAGAAGTGAAGCTAATCAGTATTTTTTAAATCTTAATAATAATGCCAACTAAGAATTAAATACAAAATTTGAGCACGATAGATGTTAATCGTATTGAAAAAAATTGGTTCATAGTAATTCATGAAAAAGTGCAGTTTATAGGGGAGGTGGTGGAAGATGTGGGGGGATTTGGATAATTTTTTTTTTACCATAGATCACATTTATGATAAAAGTAATATGTTTCAAATTCCAAATTATTAGCTTTTTCCAAGTTTCCAAGAAAATTTTTGAAAATTTTAGGCCGATCACGAACTTGACCTTACTTTTTTTTAAAAACGATGTGCACAAAATTTGAACTTTCTAGCTCAAGCTAGAGAGAAATTTAGATGATTAGCTACAATATGACATTGTTTCACGCCTTCACAAAAGGTAGATTTTTTGGAAAGTGTGAATGCTACATGCCAAAACATTTCAAAAACATAATGCTTATAGTTATTTTTGAAAAAGTCGTTAAAAACTTTCCACTTCTTCTACCACCTCCCATACAAACTACACAATGTCACTAAATCCAATACACTAATGCTCTCAGTACCTATTAAATTACTGAATCTTAGTTTTTGTATAAAACGTTTTGGTAGTAACTCTAGCATAATATCAAAACATTAGTTCAATGCTGTCACTCCTTCTATCATTCCTGAAACAAAATTTTTTAAGTTCTCAAAAATTTTTCTTTCATGTAGAAAATCGCATGATTGGACTTTACGCCTAATCGTAGTCCTGATATGTTTTTATTTTATTTTAGTTTTATTTTTTGAATAAATAATGTGATCAAATTCAGTGAAAAGAAAGAACCGTACCAAGTATTTTTAGTAACCTCTCTTCCATAGCTTTGGAAAATCAAAACAACTTTTTGAATTTTCTTAGCTTTATTTTATTTTTACGGAAGCAAAATAAATTACATTGTCTAAAGAATAGAACTACTTCCACAGTAATCAAACAATTACACTTGATTAAGTTCATGTTTTACCAAACCAAACTGTAAGTAGTAGTATACTTACATATCACCCACTTAACATAACCACCACACATAATTTTCTCGCTTGCAATACGACGACTTCATCGTACTTTGTGTTGTGCAATTAAGAACAAGTTGCATTAAAATTCGAAACAAATTGCTTTCGCCAGGAAATTGTTAACCATAAAACTCCTCCAGGAACAATGGAAATTTGAGCGCTATTGCTTCCTGTAAAATGCGCTGCATAATAAACGCGAAAAGCCACAGTGCACGTCGTAACCCATCCGAGGTCTGCGAAAGACGAAGTATAATATGGTCCTAGTTAGGAATGAGAAACCGCACACCTTCGACTTAAGTTTTATTGGAGATCCTATTCGAGGAATTTTAAGTGGATTCGGATAGCGCCGCATTACCGATCTGATCTATAGTCCTGAAAACTTCGTCCTTTGACGGCGTTTCTGGTTTATGACTCGTCATTTCAACAAGCTTACCACGAACGCAGTAGCGGAAAGAGATGGATTTATTCTGCGAACACTGACGCTATCCAATTTAATGCTGTTGAGACTTCGACAACAACAAATGCGATTTTAAATCCCGAAGCATGCATTGGAGTGGGCTGAACATTTTTTTTTTGAGTTTGTTGGTGGTGTCTTTGTCTTCGAAAAGCTTTGAATCGCTTAGGTAGGGTAGCATTTTGATGGTGCTGGGGTGAAAAAAATATCCAGCTTCGAATTTTGTAAAATCACGTAGGCAGTCTTGTATATATGTGGGGGTGTAATAAAGCACGAAACGACAGCATCTGCATTCTAAATTTGTCGGTATTAACCGACCTTATGAATCGTTAAAACCGAAGGGAAATGTCGGCTGGCGGTGGCAGCAGTTGGGTCCTATGGTTTTCGGGGCGAGTTCTTGTTGCGGACCGCTGACATGCTGCTGTAATGGCATCTCGATTGCTTTGTAATGAAGTTGGATCCGGCGACGAATTGATTAGGTTTGCTCCTCGCTGCTTCATGTTCGACGACTAGGTTAATACTTTGCTTTTTGTGCGCTGCCTGCTTTTTTCCCCGACATTATTCGATGACTTTTGTTCTTTCCGGCTGCGAACATCCTTGCTGCCTTGGATAACAAAATGAGATTTCGCTTTTTGTACAGCTTTTACGAAACTCTCATTTGTATGGATTCCGCATGACATTAGTGATTTAGCATTTAACTCAAGTAGACAAGCTGTTGGATCTTAATGTTCATGATAGGAAGGATGACTTTATAAAGCTAATGGCAACGGTACACGCAGATATTTCTCTTTTCTTTTCGGGAATTTTTGGAGGCAAATTCCTCTGCAGAGTGAATTTGCATTTTATTAATTTCGCAGGATTTTTTTTGCAGTATCTGTTGTTGAGATAAAATTCAGCAGTTACAATACATTATGTCGAATATTTTGTTTTTTATGTAAATGTGTGATAAAAGTTTAAAAGGAAATAAATTTGAATTTAAATAGATTTTGAAATATTAAGGGCAGATGGTCTTTTTTTTGTCCTAGAAGTAGTTTTCAAGCAATTTCAACAATTAGTGGAAGTTTCTACAAATCGATTTGAATTCAAACATTTTTATATATTTATATCTGAGAGTACATATGTATATTGCGTTTGTAACGTTAAGAAATAATGCTCGCACAGATTTGCCAAAGACAATATACCTATCGAAAGCCTTGAGCTATTTCGCCGAAAATCTTTTTTTAATCGTTTTTAGCTAATAAGAAACTTAAAGTTCGTGAACTGACCACATTATCCCACTAATTTTAATAAATTTAAAATTTCAAGAAATTTATTTTTCTTTCAAACTTATCGACTTGATAATTAAACTAAAGTCTAACGAAGCTTACTGTTAGCTTCAAAAAAATTTGTACAAATAAATAATTTTGAAAATTGCATTATAACTATTGTTATTAAAACTGAAAAAGTTATAAACATGAATTTTGAATAATTTAAATAAATGGCGAACAAAATGTAAACTTTGCGCTACATCCCAGACTAATTTCACGAAATTTTAAGAGAATTATATTTCTCCAAAAATATCAAAGATAATTGTATCAAAGTATAACAATAGGAGTATCATCAAAGTCGGAAAAATCTATTCCGAACAGCTCGCTTCTTCTATCCCATCGAATGAAAATGTACAATTTTTTACAAATACACCGTATCGATTTTCATCGCAACCAGAAAAAGTAGAATCTTTGAATTTTGCCAGAACTTATCATTTCAGAATTGCAGTAATTAAAAAAAAAACCTATCAACTTCACCACATTCCTTCTACCACCTCCCATAGAAATTTTTTTTTACAAATTTTAGAGAGCTACGCGTGTCGACTTTGAAATTGGAGCAAATAATGGGGATTAGAATAAGCAACTTCAAAATCTTACAAGCCTTCCACTACTTCTGCCAACTCCTATACAAATATCGTAACTTTAAAACAATAACTTATCTTTTTCAATTATAAAAATATTAAATTCAACATGAAACATTTACATACCAAGTTCTGTGTGATATGCATATGCATATCATTTCGAAGACTTATTTTTGTATAAACGTTGAAGGCACAGTGTCCTTTCAAAGTGACCGTTATATTTTTGAGTACAAACCTAGTAAGGAACTAACAATACTTTTTCGTATCTTTGAGCAGGAACAACATTTATCTACAAAGGTTGAGGCTCACCAAAATTACTTATGTTCTTCGTATCTTTGTCTGCCATAATAAATGCTGGGCGCAATTTCAAAGATAGGTTTGAGTCCTTCTCAAGAGAATCCTGTCTTTGAAATTTCTCTACTTTCTTGTTACACAATGTTTCGATGATAAATACCCAGAGTAGAAAAATTTTATTTCGACACTCTAGCACATTTGCATTCCAAAATTCCCGAATATGTCAATTGTATAAATAATACAAGAGGCTGATGCCAAGGCTTGGCTATCGGAACAATTAGACTTTCTGTAAATTTCTTTCAATTACATTATAATTTTATTAATAAAGTAGTGTGATCGACTTGGAAAAAAAAATATGCTACTCTGAAATTTGAATTTTTCGCGTTTCATGACTAAAATAGCCTAAAAATGAAAAAAAAATCCGTCTGTCTGCACGCCGTCCGCCGAACACCGATGTGCACGCTTAGCGCACATTTACTTCCAAACCCTTCAAGATTGAAAGTTCATTTTTGGGGAAATTGTGGATGGATGCAGATCTCAAGCAGACACCTGTTTTGGGTGGTGTACGGGTTAATTAAAAAAAATTAAGAATTCGAATATCTAAATCATGGTTTTAGCTAGAAAGCTGAAAATCAACATACATATAGAAGGGCTTATGGGACAAACTTTAAAAATAATTTAATTTTTGTAACCTCTGAGGTCCAAAAAGGGGGGCTAAAAACTAATTGTTGTAGGGGGGAGGGCCAGAAGAAAGTGTGCAAAGAAAAACACTTAAAAATCAATATCTCGGCTATTTATTAAGCTATGTAATTGAAACTTATAGTATATATTAAGCTATACTAGCGAAATACGAAAAAAATATAACATTTGGACATAATATTAGTGGAGGAAAGAGCATTTCAATAATGGTGCACTTTCCAAAATTTCGAAGCGTTATGTGTCGAAACTGAGTACAGATATCAAACCAAAATTTTTTCAAATTGTGGAACTACATAGTTTTTAATTTTATTAAATTTTATGTCGGGAGGTGTAAGGAGAGGGAGGCGGTAAGCAAAAATGTTGAAAACTTTGAGTGATTTTTTAGGGCTCTGGTGAAAGATACAAAGTTTAAATTTTCCACATGGACACATCTACTAAAAATAATAAAAATTCCGCAATTGTTATGCACCGACCTCCCTGGTCTAACGTGCAAGCGGTGTTTCATGTGCAATGAAAAAAAACATGCAAACTGAAAATTTGTAAGGGGGTTACTGACTTGAATATGAGCTAATTATTATTCTTCATTCAATTTAACACAAAATAAAACAAACCGCAGATTTTTCCAATGAGTAAAAGTGGTCAAAAAATTAATTCAAAGCTAGGAAGGTAGGTGTAAATCGTACTACCAGTCTGTTAGTTTTTTTGCTCTCCTGGAAAGTTTTTATTTCGACATTTTTATCCACATCGGTACATTTTTCTCGAAAATTATAACAGTAATCAGCATGATTTTTTTTTTGGTCGATAGGTAACAGTACTAGCTAATGACTGTACAGAGGAAATTTCAAATAGTTGTATAGAAATATATAAATTTTTTTTTAAAAAACTATAGGAAAAAATTTGAAACTTTCACAGCTTATCAATAACATAATTTTGAATATTTTTAAAATTCTTCTGATACATATCATTCACTTCTTCAAAGTAATAAGTGTACAAAAAATTATTAAAATCAGTCAAACCGTTCCCGAGAAAATGGTACCTCATTTTGTATGGAAAACGGTTAAGTCAGTTACCCACTTAAATGAAATTTTAAGGTAGAAACTTAAAAATTTGCGAAAAATTCTCTAAAAGAATGAAATATTAACTGGTCGAATACCTCCAAAACTTTTACCCCTTCCTGAACAAAATTATTTTTTCGACCATTTTTAAGAAATCATCATCACCTTACTGTGAAAAGCTGTCAATTTGAAATTTTGCAAAAAACTTTTGAAAATAGTAGAAACGAAACTGCGTCAAAAGTTTTGAGATCGCGACTGCCCTTCTACTCCCTCCCATACAAAAGTATCATTTCGACCTATTTCATTGAATCAACTAATAACCAACAAATTAAAAGCTACGAACTTGAAATTTTGTACGAGCACATTACAAGAGAAACGAAATAAAACTGCATCACAAATTCTTCATTACCCTTACCTCCTCTACCCCTTCCCATACAAACCATTGGTTTCGTGAATGTAAAATACACCGAATTTTATGAAAATTCTGTGCAACTTCGTCTATGAAACTGACATTCTACACAGAGAATATTGGACGTATTTAAAGCAATCAATTGAACAATTGTAATTAATAACCATCATTGAGAACATGAAAGAGGGCACTAGTCCAGGTTTTGATGGAATAAATTGTAAATGTCTAAAATTTATAAAACAATTTATAGCAAAACCTCTGACTCATATAGTCAACCTAAGCTTTCAAACTGCAACATTTCCAGACATTTATAAACAAGCTATAATCTCCCCTGTATTTAAAGCAGGAGATAAGAAAATTATTAGTAACTATCGGCCTATTTCCTTGATCTCAAATATAGTTAAAATCAATGAGAAGGCTGCAAAAAAAATCATTATGGATGATGTAGATCAATACAATATAATTCATGAAAATCAGTTTGGTTTTAGGACAGGGAAAAGTACGCATGATGCCATTGCTATGCTAAGCGAACTTATTTCCGATTCCATAGATAAAGGAAATAAACCATGCGCTATTTTTTTGGATTTAGCGAAAGCATTCGATTCAATACCGCATAAAGATATTATTGTAAAATTGCATAAATTAAATATGAAATTAAGTTGGATTCAATGGATGAAGAGCTATTTGGTAAATCGGAGACAAATTGTTAAAATCGAGCGTGAATTCAGTAATCCATTAACTTTTGATTATGGTGTGCCACAAGGGACCGTATTAGGCCGCATACTATTTTTACTTTATGTAAATGATTTATATGATCAGAAACTTGAGTGTAAATTGCTATCTTTTGCTGACGATACTGTATTGTTTGTTGAAGACACTAACTGGGAAGGATTCAAATTAAAGCAAGTTACAGTCTACTGCATATAAAGGAATGGCTCGACTGCAATTTTCTAACATTAAGCATAAAAAAAAGTTGTTTTAGTGCCTTTTCATCAAGAAATTCTGGATTACCGTTAGAATTAGAATCAAGGAGGATATATAAAAGGAGTACCTGATAGTCTGTCTCATGCGGGAATATTTTTTGATTCGGAAATTTTCGAAAATTGTGTCCAAGCTTAACTTGGCTTCAAACTTTTACAAAAAAAATACAATAATTTGTATTCTTTCTTGGTTGCTAATATTCAGTCAGCAATAAAGTAATTTTCAATACAATGGTGTTTGCTATTTCATTTCAGAAATTTTTATTTTTTCAATTTTTATTAGTTTTGGTTTGTGTTTAAGCTAAGTACTTTAGCAACGGACAATTTAACGCGGGACAGAGACTTACTTTGGGTTTAAGTATGTCAAATAAGGATAGCGAAACAATTTTTTCGAAAATTTGACAACTGTTTCGAACAATTTATCGTGGGAAAGAGTTAGTTGCAATATTTTTAAGTGTGGCAGACAAAGATAGCGAAACGATTTTTTTCGAAAAATTTCGAGCATTTCGGTAGTAAGGGAGGGAAATACATTCATTCCCATTGCGCTTACAAGGCAAAGCATGCTCATAGTCACTCCTTTTTATATATCCTCCTTGATTAGAATTAAAAATTCATAACAACAAATGCACAGCCAACTGTAAATGCTTAACTGTGAAACAAGTTAATCACACAAGATATTTAGGTGTAATATTCGATCAGCAATTAAAGTGGGATTTTCAGATACACAGTGTTGATCCAGATTAAAAAAATTGATACCAATCTGTTTGCAAGTTCGCACATTCCTTACCAAAATAGTTACGAGAATATTCTACTTTGCGCTGATCAATTCCATATTACAATATGGTATAATTGCATGGGGATCTGTGGCTTACACCATTTTAAGACCTTTGCTAGTTGCTCAAAAATTACTACTCAAGATACTTCTGCATAAGCCCCGAAGATTTCCATCCATTGATCTATTTTCAATAATAAATGTTATTAGTGTAGATAAAATATTTGATATTATTGCCACCACCCAAATATTTAAGGAATATAAGAGCGGATTGATAGAAGTTAATAAGAATAATACAAGAGGTGGCTCAGAAGGAGAACTATTTTTTCTATTACGAACGACTAATATAGGCCAAAAACATTATACTTATAAGGGAATCAAATTATTTAATGAATTGCCAAGTGAAATTAAGAGAAGTCGAAATTTAAAGAAATTTAAAATAAATTTAAAGAAATTATACTACACTTAGGAAACCTAAATCTTTCGAGGTATTTACATTATAATAACAAGAATTTTCGTTATGCTAAGCATTTATAAAAATTATTATACTCTGTATTAAACATGTTATAAATTATATATCACAATTATGTAACCTTTGATTAAGAAGTATTGAAAATAACTATTATACTCTATTGATGTTTTATATTTAAACCAATGGTTATTGTTCATTTACATTGATATTGTTTATTTACATTAATATTTTTATTTTTGCAGCACTAAATTTGTAAATAGCAACGATTATTTAGTTTTTAAGTATTTTCTATAAATATAGTATGAATTCACCCCTCACCCCTAACTCAAGGTTACAACCTTACAAGGGGTGCTAATTAAGTTAAAATAAAATAAAATTGTATAATATTGTATTTAAAAAAGCATTAAATAAATAAATAAAAAATAAAAAAAATAATTATTAACATCCACCCACCCTTAATATCATCCCTCCCCCAAACTTGCATAAGCGAATGAAATATTGATTGCATATACTGGAGCTATTGATCGTATTCACAATTTGTTAACAGTCTTGCCCTAAATGAGGATCTACTTTGGAAAGGGGGCTACTTTTATTATTCCTTAACAACTTTAACCTGCATTTCGACTTTCTATGCATCCTAAACTTTTCCAAAAATAATAAAGTTTATTCAGTTTTATTTTAAGGTCCAATTAAAACCGGAAATGAATTTCTTCAGCACCAATTCGTTTTCAGTCATCTTTTGAAATACGCAGTTTTATTTAAATTGAAAATACTTCCAAATTATCGGAATGAAATTCAATACTTCCTTTGATTATTATAAGTATCTATGACTGATTGAAATTTATACCGAAGCAATAAATCAGTATGTATGGATAACAATATCACTTCAATGGAATTCACAGATTCACATATCTGTTGAATAATATACGAGTGATATCTACAATAGAAAAGCTTACAAAAGTCATGTCTTCCATTCAGTGTATTTCTTTCGCGGTATCTTCCACTTATGTAAAATTCAGTACAGAAAAATATTTTATTGGAATTTTTTGCAGCGCGAAACTCCCATGAATTTGAATAAAACGGAGCAGTGGCTAGATTAATAAGGGTAATTTTTGTAATCGCGAAAATATTCCACCTCAGTTTTTTGACGAATTTTCACTGTCTCTTTGGATATGTGAATTCTGACGATAGCTTAACAAATGACTGGGAGTGGACTCCTATCCACTCACCTCTGTAAGAACTATAGTAAAACTTCTTCTATTAGCCTCTACTTACTCTGCATATTCGCTTTTTACACATTGCCACGTTGATAATAAAGTTGAGTCCCACTTACGGATAATTTTATTGCCAACAGAAAGTCATGCGGTATGGATGGGTGAGTCGTCTCGTCTTTGTAAGTTATAACATCTCTCTACTGGCATTCGAAATAGTAATTATCTCTTTGAAAACTTTTTAATTATATTGCTTATTTTATTTTTAATCTTCCGTGAAACTGTTAAATTATACTACTGCACGAGTAAATCGAGTATTGCGTTATATTAATTAAAAATAAATAATTAATTGAAATTAAACATATTTCAAATAGCATTTTTAATTCGTTCATTGCTCGGGCATATTTATTTTGAACGGGCCATTTATTTTGCAATGTTGATAAACAAAAAGTCGACCCGTCGGTGGAGTTTAAAAATTAATCGAAACTAATTGAAACAAATAATAAAACAAGCAAATTAATAAATGAAAATACATAAATCAAGATACGAACAAATAAATAGGAACGCTATCAAACAATTCAATACAGAATACTGATTGTTTTTATTCTGGTTCGTTTCGTCCAGCGTTAGACAAGCCGTCAAGAAAAATAGGAAAATACTTGATATATCAGCAAATAGAGCCACCAAAAAATTTAAGCAGTGAGTGCGAAAACAAATAAATTCTGAGTTTGGTGCCTCCAATCGTCTCGATCCAAAAATCGCGTCCCCAGCTGCTAGTTATACTCTAAATGAAATCTGAGAGTATTACATATAAGTTTGTCACAAAGTTTGTAACGCTAAGAAATAAGGCTCGGAAAAAAATGAATGATACAGTAGTTCATATAATCACTCAAAAATTTCAAAAACGGATGTTCGTCCTTCCGTCCGTATTCTCACTAGCTTGAGAACGCGTTGATCTAAAAAGTTTAAATTTTGTACACGTCGTTTTTGACAAGAAAGTATGGTCAAGTTCGTGAAAGGGCCAAATCGCTCCACCTTTTCTACTCCCTCAAAAAGTCGCAGTTTCACAATTTGACAATAACCTGTTAAATTTTTGAATAACAAATTTTGTATAAAACATTTTGATAGCTACTCTAGCGTGTTGTGAAAAAATTAGTTCAACGTCGTCACCCTCTCTACCACATCCCCTACAAAATTTCATAAAATTGAAAAAAAAACTCTCTTTCATTTAGAGTATCGCACGATTGGGGCTTACGCTCAATCGCAGTCCTGTTATGGTATTTAAGATGGATTTGCAGCCTTCATCATCCAAGTCCTATCGCTTGCGTGGTTTACTCACCAGCCAGTTACCACTAATTTTGCAGTTAAGAGCACGTTTGGGATTCTACTATCTTCCATTCGCTCTGCATAGCCAGCCAACTGCAGTTTATTTAGCTTGGTAATCGTTGAAGATTTTGACTCGTCGTACCATAGAGTTGAAACAACTCGTGGTTGTATCTTATTCACCATTCCGTTCCTTCCTTCACAGGTTCCAAAATTCTTCGGAGGACCTTTCTTTCGAAAGCGTTAATTGTTTTTTCGGAAGTTCGAGCTAATGTCCACGTCTCGCTGCCATAACGGAACACAGGTCGTATATTAGTTTTATATGTATATTCGCAGCTTATTGATCCTGTGCTCTTTCTTGGATTTCGATATTGGGAGTATCGAATAATACGTCTTATTTGCTAGTATTATCCGTCGTTTGATTTCCTCTGTTTAATTATCGTCCTTTGCTAGATTAGCGCCAAGATAAGTGAAGTTGTCCACACTCCATAAATTATTTTCCGCAAGTGGAAGTGTCTAATTGGCATCATTAATTATACTCTAGATGAAATCTGAGAGTATTATAAGTTTGCTCTAAGGTTTGTAACGCTAAGAAATAAGGCTTGGAGAAAAAAATGAATGATACAGAAGTTAATGTTATCACTCAAAAATCTCAAAACCGGATGTCCGTCTGTCCGTCTGTCCGTCCGTCTGTTCGCTCTCTAGCTTGAGAACGCGTTGAGCTAGATTGTTCAAATTTTTTACACGTCGTTTTTGACAAAAAAGTAAGGTCAAGTTCGTGAACGGGCCAAATCGCTCCACCCCTTCTACCCCCTCCCATACAAAATGACACAATTGCGCAATTTGACAATTAAAGGATTTGCTCAAAAAGTATAAAAGCTATTGGCCTGAAATTTGGAATATATTACTTTTATGATAATATCAATCTACCGTATAAAAATTATGCGTGTCCTCCCCCTCCTTCTACCACCTCTCATACAAACTGTACTTGTCATGAATTACTCTAAGCCAATTTACTCAGTGCGTATAAAATTTAGCGGGCTGAAATTGTGCACCAAATATTTATTTAAAATTGTTAGTAAGGCAAAAAAAAATTAGATGATTAGCTTCACTTCTTCTACCCCCTCCCATACAAAATGACGCAAATTCGCATTTTAACAATAAATTAATTTACTCGAAAAGTATAAAAGCTATTAATCTGAGTTTTGGGATATATTACTTTCATAATGGTTTAAATCTACAGTAGAAAAACAATTTGCGTCCTCCCCCTCCTTCCACCCCCTCCCACACAAACTACACTTTTTCATGAAATGCTCTAAGACGATTTGCTCAGAACATATAAAATTTATTGAGCTCACATTTTGTAATAAATACTTAATTAGTATTATCACTAAGATCAGAAAAAAAATATTTGATTAGCTTCACTGGTTCTACCCCCTCCCATACAATATGACACAGTTTCATAACTTCACAAAAAATCGATTTTCTTGAAAAGTATGAATGGTACTAATCTTTGTTGTTGTCAATTTTATAATATTCCTAGTTATTTCTGAAAAAATCACTAAAATCCCCCCACTCTTTCTACCACCTCCCATACAAACTGCACATTTTCACTAAATCTAACTCACTAATTTTCTCAGTTCCCATTCAATTTTTGGAGTAAGCATTTTGTATAAAACATTCTTATAGCTACTTTAGCATGATGGGGAAAAAATTATTTCAATGCTATCACTCTTCCAAACACTCCCCATCCAAAATTTCTTGGGATGACATCTAGAGTATCGTAAGATTGCGCTTTACGCGCAATCGTAGCCCTGTTATGTTTTTTTTTTGCTTTCATTAATGCGCAACCCGACTTTTTCTTGCGACGGAGTTAAGATTGACAGATACCTCCTTAAGACTAGGGAAGGATCTTGCTAGGATGCTTATCTCGTCAGCGTATGCTACTAGTTGGATGGACTTACGTAGTAGTGTCTCATTGGTGTCAGCTGGGATTTTTCGAACGACATCCTCTAGTGCCAAGTTGAAAAGCATGTGGGCTTGACCATCACCCTGCTTTAAACCGAATTTCGTTCGAAATCTGGTTGTGGAATCGGTTTGAATTGTCGCCTGCGATTCGGTGTTTGTCATTGTGAGTCTCGTTAGTCGGACTAGTTTTAGAGGAACTTCAAAATCAAGCATGATTTGGTACAGTATCCTCCTTTCGATACTGTCGTATGCTTGTTTAAAGTTACAAGAATTTGGTGCACGTCTGTGTTATATTCCCAGCATTGCTCAAGCACCTGTTTTATTGAGAACATCTGGTCTGTTGTAGAACGTCCGGCTCCGAATTCACTTTGGTATTGGACAATTATTTTATTAGTATAGCGCTTAGACGATGTTCAATTATGTTTGTCAATATTTTATGGGAAGTACACAACAATGATATTCCGCTGTAGTTCTCACAACAGAGATGGTCTCCTTTCTTTTAAATAGGTCATATGTCCAAATTTATATTATATCATACTGTGCAGTATTTCAGAGACGCAGTTTCCACCAACTTTTCCCTAGTTTTAACCGGTATTTCGTCAATTCTCAGCGCTTTATTTAGGTTTTGTTCGCATAGGGCTGTTTTGATCTCGTCAAGCATGGGTAGTGTCGCTGATGATTCTTCTTCGTCAGTTGAGATGTTGTCTGTCATAATAAGTGCTAATGGAGAAGGATTCAGAAGATGTTTGAAGTAGGAGTCCCATCCCCCCTATCTAGAGGGCCAGTCCTACTTATTTATTGCACCCGGGTAGAAAAAGGTGAGATTTTTCAGCAAAATATGGCATGCAATTCTCAGAGCTGTGCTGCGAGTCCAACTATGTAATAGTTTTTTCCTACTTCCCGAGACGCACTGGTGTTGCTGGCCATTCAGGTTAACTCTGTACTCCCTCCTCCTTTCTCAACCGGGCTTGGAACCGGCTATGGAGGGGTGTTTTTTATTCTCGAATCGAAATAAAGAGAACAAAATTAACCAATCAAATGTATTTTATTTATGGCAGAAAAACAAATTTTGAGTAAGGCACATATAGTGTGCAGTGCAGTTGCTAAAATGTTAAAATGGCAGAACCTAATGAATCATATAAAAACAGAAGTAATACATTTTTTTAAGTTTTAAAAATTCTTTTCAAAATTCATAAAATTGTAAAAAAAAATTGCTTATAGATTAATTTTAAGCTAGAATTGTCTTCTAACACTCGAAATAAACACAATTAATGTAATTTTTAGGGTTTGTCTCACAAACTGATACCACACACAATACCCATATTGGAAATGGAACTCGTTATATATTTCTAGATTGTGGAAAAAAAATTGTTTATTCGCCTATAATGTCGTTGTGGGATTTCCACAAAGTTCCTGAAAACTTGTAAAATGATTGTTTTACAACACCGCTAAAAACTAAACCGACACAATACAAAATTGAAAATAAAAATACCTTCGAAAGCCCCACGGCGATTTTTTAAATGGATAAAAATATAGATCTATAAGTTTGACATGCAAACCAGTCAACAATCATCGAAATGGAGGATAAAAAGGACATAAAACAAAAATCGCCGTGATCTACTGAAGTGTACCCATTCAATCAGCTGCTGAAAACAAACTGATTAACAGACCGCCCTAATTTTGGGGATAATAATTAAGGGTCCTACTTGCTTACCAAAAAAAAATTTCAAATATCATTCCCCAGAGTAATTTTATTTACAAAATATCGGTACTTTATCGTCACAATGTATAACGCATTTAATTTTTTAATTTACTTAAAATGTAAATTACTTTATTATTCTATTAATAAAGTATTGTGATCGACACACAAAAAAAAAATTTGCTACCCCGAAATTTTTTTTTCGTGTTTCATGACTAAATTAGCCTAAAAATGAAACAAACAAAAAATCCGTCCCGCCGTCCGCCGTACGCCGTCCACCGTACATCGTACATATGGACTGATATCTCCGAGACCATTAAAGGTAGAATGTTCATTTTTGGGTGGATTGTTGACTGGGTAAGTGAGCACTATTTTCTAAATTTTGAGGGCTGTTTGGTGGAAGGGGGGAGAGGGAAAGAGTTAAAAACTACACGTGCTAATATCTCCACCACGAATGCAGATAAGAAGTTGAAAATCAGCAGAGATATGAAGAGGATTGTGGGACAAACTTTAAAAACAATTTAATTTTTTTACCCATTGGCGTCCGAAAAGGGGGGAGTAAAAACAAATTGTTGGTCAAATTTTTTTTCCAAATGATTATACCTTCGAAATTACTTACCGTAAAAAATTCATATTTTGATACCATGAAGATGGTATATAGTTCCACTAGAATCAGCTTAGAGAGTGGCTAATTATTGTAAAGCGGAGGATCAGTGAGAGTGCAAAGAAAAACATTTAAAAATTAATATCTCAACTATCTCTTAAGTTATGTAATTGAAACTTTCAACATATATTAAGCTATACATGGAAAATACGAAAAAAATATAACAACTGCAAATAATAGTAGTGGGGCCAAATGAGGAGCTTTTGAAAAATGGTGCACTTTTCAAAATTACAAATCCTTATATCTCAAAACTGAGTATAGATATCAAATCGAAAATTTGTCAACTTGTAGAACCAAATTGTCGTTAATTTTGAAAAATTTTAAGTTGGGAGTTGTAAGGGGAGGGAGGTGATAAGCAAAAATATCGAAAATTTTCAGTGATTTTTTAGGGCTGTTGTGAAAGATACAAAGTTTTAATTTTGCATGCGGATACATCTATTTGATGTACATAGAAAAAAATAATAATTTGTTACGCAATTGTTATAAACCGACTCCCTCGGTCTAACGTGCACAAGGTGTTTCATGTGCATTAAAAAAAAAACATAAACTGAAAATTTTTGAGTGAAATTTTGAGGTGGAAACTTGAAAATTCGCGAAATGCAATTAAAAATAATCCTTTATTACACGAAATATTAACTAGTCGCAAACCTTTAAAACTTGTACCCTCTCCCATACAAAATTATTTTTTAAACCATTTCCAAGAAATCAATTATCACCTAACTATTAAAAGCTATCAATTTGAAATTTTGCACAAAAGCTTTGAAAAATAGTTGAAGTAAAATTGCGTCAAAAGTTTTGAGATTGCCCTTCCATCCTCTCACATACAAAAGTATGATTTCGACCAATTTCATTAAATCAACTAATAACCAACAAATTAAAAGCTACGACCTTGAAATTTTGTACAAGCACCTTACAAGAGAAATGAAATTAAACTGCATCACAAATTTTATGGTCCCTTACCCCCTCTATCTCATACAAATATTCGGTTCTATGCACCGAATTTCTGAAAATTCTATGCAACTTCTTTTTTTTTTTTTTACAGAATGACCTGTGTTATAGGCGATTTCGGCCTTTATGTGCAATGCACAAACACAGTCATGGAGGGAAGGAATGGGATTGGGAAGGTTTGGGAAGGGGAGTGAGAACGACCGTAGCGAGTGGAGAAGCTGGTATATTGCTCAGTTGTACTGGCTGCTTACTAACAAATATTTGCAGATGTTATGGGGGACTGAATGGTAGAAAGCGAACAGAAACCATCTACTGAGTATCTAGGCCTTCTTGAAGTGGAACTGTTTCAATTTTACACCGTTTCTCCATTTTATTGCGAATAATTTTTTATCACCAGTAGCAACTGAAAAAATTTGCGCTTAAAAAAATCCCGTCTGGAGTGGGAATCGAACCCACGACCTATTGACTGAGAAGCAAGCACGCTGCCCACTACGCCACGGAAGCCTCGTCTACGAAATTGACATTCTATATAGAGAATATTGGACGTGATTCAAGCAATCAACTAAAAAGCTATTAACATCCACCCACGCTTATTATTACCCTACCCTTCCCCTCATAAAACTCAAACTTGCAGAAACGAATGAAATATTGTTAAATTGACAACAGCCCTGCCCAAGAACTTCATTTCATTTAGTCTTCCCTAAGCACTTTAACCTGCATATTGACTTTCCACTCATCTTCAATTTGTTTAAAAAATAATAAAGTTTCGACTTGTTGGCAGTTTATTTTTAATTTCCCTCCAGGAATTTTGTAACTCTTTGTTATACACTTATTTATACATCGAGTTGAATTTATTATAAATTGAGTTCACAGAATTGAGCAGTTTTCATCATCGTTCAGCGAAAATAACGATGTAATATAATATACATTTTTTTTATTATTATTTAATGCTTTTTTTATATATACATTATTATACAATTTTATTTTAATTTAATTAGCACCCCTTGTAAGGTTGTAACCTTGAGTTAGGGGTGAGGGGCCAATTCACACTTCTATATTTATAGAAAACACTAAAGACTAAATAATCATTGCCATTTACAAATTTTGCACTGGAAAAATAAAAATATCAATGCAAATAAAAAATAGTTATTGGCTTAGATATAAAACATGATTAGAGTATAACTGTTAATTTCAATAATTTATAACGTGTTTTATACGGAATATAATAATTTTTACAAATGGTTAGCATACAGATGGAGTCTTAAACAGACACAAAGATATTGTATGATATTATATCATAGTTTAACCTTGAAGTTCCTGTCGGCTCACCAAAGAGTGCTTTTTTGGAGAAATTGCATTCGTTTAGAAATTTAGTTCGCACCGAAAATTTGAATCAAAAATGATAATTAAATAAAAATTTTTCAATCGATCAACAAAAGCTACTCCATACATTTCAATGTTTTAAATATCCTTCCGATGTTAGTAAAGTTTTAGGTTATTGCTTGAATCTGCTTTGAGGAGTCCTTCGGTAATATGCTTCTGTTGACGACAATTTCAAATTTCGGTCAAAAACATACGAATTCATGCTTTAATGATTCAAAACTCTAATTTAAAACAAGCGCAAAGTTTTGTTTGGACCATCCTACGTCTAGAACCCCCATCCCCTTACTTTCTTTTATCTGCAACCACGCCAACCTACATATTGACTTCCTACGCATCCCTAACTTATCCCAAGAATAATAAAGTTGCGCCTGATTTGTGGGCCGATAGTTTTCTTCAGAAGTTCAAGATTTGGGTGTTTTCAACTATAGGTATTTCATAGCAATTGCAATTGAAGAATGTCACTCCTTCGAGTACTGAGAACCGCATATTGTCACTACTTTCGCCGACAATACTAGTATTCTCGTACCTTGCCTTTAGATCGAAATATGTATTAAGATTATTAACTTTCAGTTCAATTATACCTATAGATACGATTCACAGCAATACAAATTATCATAATTAAAGTTCATATTCCAGTGAAAATTAAATATTAACTCCAAATTAGTTGCTCTGAATAAATAAATTAATTAATTTAAGAATATTAGTTCAAAGAGAATAGAATACTTGGAAACTTTATAATACTCTAATCAGAACGAGTAATCAACACTGAAAAAAAAACATGCTCATTAATGCATTTCTTCAACATTGACAATTTACTTTTTACCGATATGCATAACACAGCTCCTTTTCTTCCTTAGTTATGAGACGAATATTTACATGCATATAAACGACGAAGATAGGTCGTCATATTTGATATACCAGAATCAAGTAGCTTTATAATGCCCTCTGTCATGAAATAAACTTTATAAGAGGAAAATTTTCAGTCTGACAATTTCCAGCGAGTTCACTTGATTGGAGGGTATCGCTCATGATGAAAGAAACCGCGAAGTCGCTCGTGACTACTAGGAAAATAAAACTCATCGAAATAAAAAGAGTTACATTTTAACATTGAAAATAAAATATAAGTATAAGTATACAACAATAAAATGGAAATTTTTTCTGTGCAAATATGATTTCCTATTGAAAATTGAGATTGATTTATTAAATTTATGAACTCCAGGTAAGCGGACATAAATACCGTACAACAAAAACGTTGAAATACTGAACTTAATTTCGTAAAACATCTTCAATTTTCATAAATTGTTTAAGAGAGAAGTACAAAGAACGTTTCGTAGAAAAATTAGTAAACTGTTAAAAAATTACAAACTTTACTCTACTCTTTCTGTCACCTCCCATACAAATTTCAAAAAGTCGATATGCAGGTTAAAGTGGTTAGGGAAGACTAAGTGAAAGGGGGTTCCAGAGCAGGGCTGTTGTCAATTTAACACTTAATTGCAAATACAAAAGTACATATAATCAATATTTCATTACTTTATTTATGCAAGTTTGGGATGTTATGGGAGGAGAGGGGCGGGGTGATACTAAGGGTGGGTGGATATTAATGATTTTTTAATTGATTTCTTGAATCACGTCCAATATTCTCTGTGTAGAATGTCAGTTTCATAGACGAAGTTGTACAGAATTTTCATAAAATTCGGTGTATTTTACATTCACGAAACCAATGATTTGTATGGGAGGGGGAAGAGGAGGTCAGAGAATCTTATAAGATGCTCGTACGAACTTTCAAGTTCGTAGCTTTTAATTTGTTGGTTATTAGTTGATTTATTGAAATGGGTCAAAACCATACTGTTGTATGGGACGGGGTGGAATGACAGGCGCGATATCAAAACTTTTGGCGCAATTTTGTTTCAACTATTTTTTAAACGTTTTGTGCTAAATTTCAAATTGTTAGCTTTTAACAGTTAGGTGATAATTGATTGCTTAAAAATCGTCGAAAAATTAATTTTGTATGGGAGGGGGTAGAAGTTTTGAAGATATTCGACCAGTTAATATATCATATTTTTATAATTTTTTTTAAATACATATTCCAAGTTTTCAAATTTCTTGCTTAAAATTTCATTTAAAAATTTTCTGGTTTTGTGTCTTTTCATTGCACATTCCCCCCGTCGATGCATAACAATTGTGGAAGAAATTATTATTTTTTCTCTTTATACATATATTAAATAGATGTATCCACAGGAAAAATTTAAACTTTGTATCTTTCACTAGAGCCCTAAAAATATAATTCAAAATTTTTAGATCTGTATGCTACTTTAATGGTCCTAAACTATGATTTTTTTATGGTTTGCAATTTCGAAGAAATTATCATTAAAAAAACAATTCGGCGGACAATTGTTTCTTGTCCCCTCTTCCCCTCTCTTTTTTGAACTTCAATGGATAAAAAAATTAAATTAGTTTTGAAGTTTGTTTGACAAACCCTCTTCATTTTTAGTTTCCTAGCTAGAACCGTTAAGATATTAAAAGTTCAAATATCTCAACCATGGCTCTATTTTTTTTATTTTCGATTTTAGCGCTCCACCTTCTTCCCCTTAACCCTTACATCCACCAAAATGGGTGTCCGCCTGAGATCTGCAATCGTTAACAATTCACCCAAAAATGAACTTTTTATCTTGAAGGATTTGGGAGTTAATGTGTGTTTTTAGGCTATTTAAGTTATGAAAACAAAATTTCTCTCAGTCGATCACAATACTTTATTATTAAAATAATAAAGTAAAATTGGCCTGACGAAACTTTCTGCGTATATTAGGAGTATAAACGTTGTTAAAGTCTACATCGGCCAAATCGAAGCACATAGGTTACTCATAGGATCAGCATGAAATCAGTTTTGATATGTTTTGAAAATCGTTATTATGACGACGGAATACGTGAAGAATGTAGCCTGATTTGGTTTGTAGAACTTTTAAAGAAGATGAGTAACAAATGATAGAGTCAAAAAAATAATCCTATTTACTCCAAAGTTTAACGATGATTATAATTACTGGCTAGACCATCCTATCTACTGTCTAATTGTTTCAAAAATCCGAAATAAATACTGAATACCGAACATAAAATTCAATTTTTCATATCTACAGACCTATTATATTACCATAATCTCTGTCGCCATACCAATATGTACTCAGTTAATATTCCAGCTATATAGTTTTCTCTTCTTCATTTTCCACTTTATTAAACTCTGAATTCCATCTTCGATTCTTTGTATAAATATTTTCCGAAATCATGCTAAATGTGCAACTGCATACTGCAGAATAAACAGATAGATATCATACTGATCCTTCTGTGTCATCTGCAATTGTTGGAAAATTTACTGATTTCGCCAACAATGAAACGTGTGCCAAGAAGTCCTAAAATCCGTACACATTCGGATTCCGTATTCGAGAAGAATATATTGAATATAAATTCTATTCGATTCAATTGCATAATTCATGGTTTAAATCGAGAGATTGAGACGTATTGTCAACTCAATATTGCGGCATATCCTGCAGTAGAGATACGCAACTGGAATGAGATGATTTCAAGAATTTATTCGACTTCATTTGATTTTAATATGGGACATCGAATGAAAAATTGTCTTCGAGCTATGTTTGCCCATCAGGAAAATAGCAGTAAGAACCAGCAAGAATAAAATTCATGTCTATAATGAGAGTCATGTGCGGAGATAGCCTATGAAAATAAAGGTATCCCTTGGGCATTTTCTCGGGACGAAATTATTTGTGGAACAGTAAAAAAAAACTTTTCTCTCGTCTTTATGAGATGTTAGGGTGTAGGTGTAAATAGCAAGAAAGCAGTCCTCAAGGGATTCCGTCAAAAACGACAGCACAAACTGAATTGCAAATAATAAATGTGGTTCTTAGGGACCTTTAAATTCCATTACTGTTGTTTGTATTTATTAAATTTCCTGTATAAAAGAATGAATTTCTAGTAGTGTTTATTTTCGCTTTTGATAAATTCGAATTAACTCGGTATATATATTAGATATTAAATTTATATGTAGAAAGTTCTTGTTTAGCTTTAAGTTACTTTCGTCGGACTGAACAATTGTCTGACCTTTATTTACAGAATCAATTAAAACAACCAAGGAGAAGTTTCAATTGAGTTTCGTTCTGTTTGATGACCACAAATAGCCGACCCGTTTCGTAATTTTTTTCTTCGGTAAACTGAAAGCTAGCAAAAGTTTTCGGTATGAAGATATGAAATTGACCTGGATGTTGAGTAACGTGCATATATGGCACGAATTGAACTATTTCATTTCTTAGAAACACGGTCAAAGAAAGTCGGGCATACAGTAAAAGAAATCAGCTTTAAAGTATAGAAAAGCTGCGCTATTAAGCGTAAACAATCCCAACCGAACAGATTTACTCAAGTTGCTCGATTGAGAAGGTCGTGTCCAGACGTTGAAGATTGTTGAAAGAAAATGGAAAAAATGTCCTGAAAACTCGTGCAATGTTCATGTGAGAATATTTACACAATACCGATTTAATCTTCGATTGCCCGAAAAATGTTTGGCAAGAAGAATATTGGATGGGACAGATAATTCTGACAGTAAATAAAAATGAAATTGGAAAAATACAATATTAGTATTTGTGTTTCATGAATTTGAATACGTCTGTTTGCTCTCGGTTCTCGTTTGTCCGAAATAGAACTTAAGGTTTATTTTGAATTGTACAAAAATTATTAGGTTTTTCCGTTTTCTACAGGATTGCCTTGAAATACAAAACACTTCCATGCAACTGTGGAAAATTCTCACGTCTAAAATCACCTCAGCGCTAATGTACTTCGAGTTTTAGTAGAACTAATTTGGTTTTTTTTTTTTTTTTTGTTAATAATGTGAACGTTTTATTTTTCCACTAGTTATTCTATATTTTATTTTAAGAAATAAGTATAATAAAGTTCCTTTACACGAAATCGCATATTTGTGTGAAATGTAGTGTTTTATGAACAAACGATCTTGCCGAATCCGTTGGAAACTTTAACTTTTTTCTACGAATATCCTTAAATCAAAGCCTTGGGAACGGAATCGGCTTAATCGCAATATGATTGGTAGATTGGTTTTGAAGTTATTCACACATTCGTTCAGCAAATTTTGTATAATTTTTTTTTATCTTGTGAGTGTTCATATTTTTTCAGATAAATGCAAAATAAACCTTTACACGGAAGGAACTGATTATAAAGCTTACCAAATTTCAAAGTTTTTATTAAGAATATTACATTCTTAAATAGTTTTTTATTTCTGGAAAAGATTGATTTTGATTTTAACTTCTTTGCACTATGGTATTTCTTCATGTAGTGAGACGAAAGAAATAAAATAATAATAATGGAAACTAGATTTTTTGACCAGCAGATTTTTTGAGGAACATCGAATTTGTATAGTGAATTTTTTCGGATCGCTCTTTTCAGCCAATTTATCACTACTTCCACTATTTACCTCATTTTCAACGAAAACGCCTTTACGGTATATAAGGTTCCTTAAGCCAAAAATTTTTTTTTTTCAATGATTTGTCGAAACTTAAAAGATTTGTAGTGCCTACTTTACTATCACTACTTTACTTTTTATAAATTAAGTAAATCGTAGAAACTTACTTTAATAGCGCTACTTTACTTTTGATAAATGAATAGATCGCACAAAATATAAAAATAATCATATTAGTTTTTTATGAAAAAATTGTAAAAAAACAAGTCAGTTGAAAAACGATTTTTATAAAAGCAAGTTGTAAAAAGTTTTTGTTGGATAAGCGCATTAAATATTATTTCTTAAAATAAATAATTGCATATAACTAATTGTTGTTAAAATAATTATTAAAATAAATAATTATAAAAATTATGAATAATTTTTATAATATTTATATCAAGTGGTTGAAGTTTATTAATAACCCACACTAAAAATGGTGACCCCGACGAAGGCACACGCCCTTTGAAGAAACAATTCATCAACAATTTGGTGACTATCAACAACAGAAGCAACAGGCATCACGCCTCAATTTTCAAAATTTTCAAATGATTTCGATTCAATTCAATCAAGATCAAACAGCGCACGATTCGAGACGTTGCTGAATTTTACGGATTTTTAAACGGAATCCGCATGAAGACGTCGCTGATTTTTGCAGATCTTTCAAGAAACAAACAATCAACTTCAAGCTTAATTAGAAGCATTTAAACGTAATTTAACAGCAACAACAGCAACAACAACATCAACAGCAAGAGTAACAACAATAGCAACAGCAGCAGCAGAAGCGACAGCAACAGCAACAGCAGCAACAACGTCAACAGCAAGAGTAGCAACAACAGCAACAGCAGCAGCAGCAGCTACATCAACAGTCAAAGCGCAACAATAACAACCGCAGCAAAATTCAGAATACGTAATTGCTCAGAATAAGAAAATACATAAATCAAGTAAATTTTAATCTAATATTTATATTTTACTTCATATATATATTTCACTTTCACTTTGTAAATTTTAAATTTTGTGGCGATTTATTGATTTTGATATTAAGTTGCGTCATGTCGTATGAAACTTTACCTCCTTCATCTCGGGATGAATCGTTGATAGCTAATCCTTTTTTGGGGTTAGGCGATTCAAATAATATTGCGACCGTCGCAATTCAAAAGGTCTGTTTGTGGAGACGAAATCCGACTGCTTGGTTTCAAGCTCTCGAGGTACAATTCCGGTCAGTTAACATTTCGTCAGAAGCAACGAAATTTAGCTATGCACTGAGTATGTTGACTCAGGAAGAATGTGATAAGGTGTTGGACATTATTGAGAATTTATCCTCTACCACACCTTATTCGGATTTGAAATTGGCTGTTATTTCTAGATTTGGTGAATCGGAAGATCACAAACTTCAGAAATTAATTAACGGTCTTGATCTTGGAGACGATAAACCATCTCATCTTTTAAGTAAGATGAAGGCGTTAGCTGGGTCTTCTGTTGGAGAACCTCTTTTAAAGAAGCTTTGGCTTCAAAAATTACCACCTAATGCACAATCGATTTTAGCAGTAGCGAATGTTTCACTCGACGAATTAAGCATTCTTGCAGATCGAGTTATTGAAACTAATCCTAATTTCAATTGGGACGTCATCAGATGTCCCTGTTAACGAAACAGATTGAATTATTGACTCTGAAACAAAACCAATTTTATAGAAGGAATCGATCACGTTCTAGAAGTAATTCACGTTCTTTTAGTAACTATCGCGATAATTCAATACCAAATTCGAATTTCTGTTACTATCATAAAAAATTTGGAACTAATGCAACTAAATGTCGCAAACCTTGTTCGTTCAACAATCCAAAAAACTGAAAAAGTTGTCTGAAGTGGCGATGTTCGACAACAAACCATCATCATCAAGTCGCCTATTCATTTTAGACAATTTATCCAAGTTTAGTTTTTTAATTGATACTGGAGCTGACATCTCTGTTCTTCCGGTTAATCCAAAGGAAAACAGGGTTTGTGATAAATCTATCGTACTCACAGCCGCCAATTCTTCTAACATCAAAACTTTCGGATTTAAATTTTTAGATATCTCTCTCCAATTAAGAAGAGTATTTAATTGGAAATTTATTATAGCCGATGTTGAAAAACCCATCTTGGTGCAGATTTTCTTAAACATTTCGGTTTAATCGTGGATATCCGACGTAAATGTATTATCGATCCACTATCACAAATTAGTTCAGTAACTGGTTCCTTGGTTAATGGACCATCTTCAAATCTCGCTGTTTTGTCAACTACACCTTTAAATCCAAAAGTTGAGTTGTTATTATCTAAATTCGAAGGATTACGACGCACCTTAAATTATAGTTTCATAGAGTCGAGCACAGTGCGACACTTTATCGTTACTAAAGGTCGTCCAATCTTTGCCAGACCTCGTCGTCTAGATCCGGTAAAGCTTAGAGCAGCTAAGGCCGAATTCAATCTAATGATTGAACGTGGTATCTGTAGACCCTCCGACAGTCCATGGGCATCACCGCTTCACATGGTGAAGAAGAAGGATGGTAGTTGGAGGCCTTGTGGTGATTATAGATCTTTAAACGCTATCACTACTCCTGACACTTATCCTATTCCTCATATTCAGGACTTCTGTCAACAGTTGGAAGGATGTACATTTTTTCAACTGTTGACTTAGAGAGAGCTTATCATCAAATTCCCATTAATGAGGATGATATTCCGAAAACAGCCATTACGACACCTTTCGGACTTTACGAGTTTGTGCGGATGACTTTTGGTCTTCGCAATGCAGCACAAACTTTTCAAAGATTCATTTTCTCAATTTTAAATGATTTTGATTTTTGTTTTGTCTATATCGATGACATTTTGGTAGCTTCTAAATCAGAAAGTGATCATTTCAATCATTTAGAGAAATTGTTTAAACGACTTAACTCTCATAATTTGGTAATTAACCAAACTAAATGCTCGTTCTTTAAATCTTCGGTCGATTTCCTCGGTCATTCGATTGACAAAAATGGAATCAAACCAATCGCTTCACGAGTCGAAGCTATATTAGCTTATACACGTCCATCTACAGTAAAAGATATGCGACGATTTTTAGGAATGATTAATTTTTATCGCCGATTTATTCCTCACGCTGCCGAAGCACAGTCAATTCTTGACAGCTTCACTATTGGTAGCAAGAAAAAGAATGATAAAACAGAATTGGTTTGGTCGGTTACATCAATTGAAGCGTTTGAGCGTTGCAAAAAGCAACTCGCTCAAGCTACAACTTTAACTTTTCCCTCCACTTTTTCATCTCTTTCATTAGCAGTGGACGCTTCAGATACAGCTTTAGGAGCCGTTCTTCAACAACGATATGGAAATGACTGGCAACCACTAGCCTTTTTCTCGAAGAAACTTTCTTCACCTCAAAAGAATTATAGTGCATATGATCGAGAGCTTCTAGCGGCTTATATTGCCATTAAACATTTTAAATTTATGCTTGAAGGCAGAGATTTTATTTTGTTTACGGATCATAAGCCGTTAATTTTCGCTCTTAAACAAAACCCTGAAAAAGCTTCGCCACGTCAGCTCAGACATTTGGATTTCATCAGTCAATTTACATCAGATATTCGTCATGTTTCTGGTCAAAACAATGTTGTCGCTGATGCTTTATCGAGAATTGAAGCATTAAACCTTCCGACAACTATTGACTACTGCGAAATTGCTGATACTCAACTAATTGATTCTGAATTAAATAAAGCTAAAAATTTACCCAGTTTAAAAATCATTCCGGTTATTATTGAAGGTACCATCAATCCTCTTTGGTGTGACAATTCCTTGCATAAACTTAGACCTTACATTCCTTTAAATTTACGAACTCGCGTTTTTCGTACTGTTCACGATTTATCGCATCCAGGAATTAAGGCTACCGTTAAACTTATGCGACAAAGATTCATTTGGCCCTCAATCAATAAAGATTGTCGTAAATGGACTAAGGAATGTTTTGCATGTCAAAAAGCAAAAATCTCTCGACACGTCACAAGTCCTTTAGGAGATTTCAAACCAGTTTCGAGCAAATTTGAAACAATTCATATTGATCTGGTTGGTCCTTTGCCAACTTCGAACGGTTTCAGATACTGCCTTACAGTTTTGGATCGTTTCACCAGATGGCCCGAAGCTTATCCCCTTACAGATATTCGCGCAGAAACTGTTGCATCTACTTTATTCAAAGAATATATTCCACGTTACGGAACGCCAGTTTCTATTATTACGGATCAAGGTCCTCAATTCGAATCTCGATTATTTCACGAATTAGGAAAATTGATAGGATTTAAACGCTGCAGAACTACTGCATACAATCCTAAAGCAAACGGCATGTTAGAAAGATGGCACAGAGTTTTTAAAGAAACTTTGAAATGCAAAACAAACGAAAGTTGGTCAGATGCACTTCCTTTTACACTTCTCGGTTTACGAACAGTAATTCGAGATGATGCCAACGCGACCCCCGCCGAATTACTTTACGGTCAGAATATTAGACTTCCTTACGATTTTGTTCAACACAAGAACAAATCGAATACAATGTCTGGAAGTGATTTTGTTGAAATTCTTCGTGATCGGATCAACAAATCAAGCCTTCGCCCTCCATCAAGACATAGTTTGGAAACTCCTTTTGTTTTTGAAGATCTCAAAACATGTACCCATGTTTTTCTGAGAACAGACAAGGTTCGCACCTCTCTTCAAACTCCATATGAAGGCCCTTTTGAAGTCATTCAGAGAAACAACAAGTTTTTCGTTATTAAGATCAAAGACAAACCGACTTCAGTATCAATTGATCGTCTTAAGCCTTGCTTCATTAGTTCTTCCGAAGCAACAAACTCGTCAAGAGTTAAAAAGAAAGTTTCCTTTGTCAATTAAATACAAAATGCGTACCACAGACATTCCTTTCCTTTTTTGTTTATTCTTTAATGTATATAATATCGAAAAGATCAAAGATCTTCTCTAGGAAGGGGGTATGTAGTGCCTACTTTACTATCACTACTTTACTTTTTATAAATTAAGTAAATCGTAGAAACTTACTTTAATAGCGCTACTTTACTTTTGATAAATGAATAGATCGCACAAAATATAAAAATAATCATATTAGTTTTTTATGAAAAAATTGTAAAAAAACAAGTCAGTTGAAAAACGAATTTTATAAAAGCAAGTTGTAAAAAGTTTTTGTTGGATAAGCGCATTAAATATTATTTCTTAAAATAAATAATTGCATATAACTAATTGTTGTTAAAATAATTATTAAAATAAATAATTATAAAAATTATGAATAATTTTTATAATATTTATATCAAGTGGTTGAAGTTTATTAATAACCCACACTAAAGATTCATATGTATATTCCAGAATGATTGCAATTTTGTTAAAAAAGAAATAAAAAAAAACACATCTTTCCGAGAAAGGACTCAGTTTCTCACGTACTATTTTGCTAGGAACGCTTCTGAAATAAACTTTACGCAGTTCATTAGTATTCGTTATGCAAACGGAACATGAGTTTCTTAGACAAATTTTCCATTAAGTCTAACAACTCCTGTGCTAACTCTGAAAGACAGTTTATAATTGAATTTCTTTCAGTTCATCTCCTTGAAATGAATATTTAATAGGACTCTCACGTCTAACAATTAGTTTCGTTCTGAGGCCCATTGTATCCGCATTTCTCTACGGTTCGAAATAAGCTTTTGTTATTGAAACTATTGTCCTGAGACATGTGACCTGTTTCCTACATTTCATTCAACCTGAAGACATTTTTTCTTTTATTTCTAAAAACATTTCCACCGACAATAAATTCTTTTTTGAAATAAAAAATTAATAATATATCTCACCTAAAAATGTGCACGTTTTTATTCATGGAATAAACCACAGATTTTTTGGGGTTGTTTGCTTTCGGGGGCCGTTTTGTCCGTGCCAGTCTCTACAACTCCAATTTAGCTATACGCATAATAAATAAACATTTTGGAAAGGGCCACTTACTGAGACATTTCGAAACTGGTTTATCCATACGATCCGGGCGGGAAATTTAAAACAATGATAATTTAATTTTAATGCAACAGAAAGGTCTGGTACAGTTAAACTCGGCCGGGCAGGTCTGAGGAAGAATTCTAGGCGGGGCAGTTTCAAAAGTCAATTCTGTTTCGTGGCCTCGTTTTGTGTCGAAATTAAATTATTCAAAGACCAATTATTCGTACATGTTCGGAATTTTCAACAAGTTGTTCTTGTGGGATCAACATTTCGAAATTTTCGCTTCGCCGTGAACCGAATAAGTTTCTAAGCCAGGGATTTCAGTTGTTTCATGTTTAACAGAAAACTTCCTATCTAAGAAATTCGTCTTGGGTTATTCATAAGTTTGCGGTACAGTTTGTATACGTGATATCAAAGCTTCACTATTCTTTTAAATCAAAACATGGAATTTCGTCAATTTGTCAGTCTGTCGGATTCGGAGGAATTATCCTATGATATTTGATAGTTGGACTTACATTAGCATTTATTTGAGGAATTTTGAGTGATGGTTTGTTAAAATAAATCTGACGAATAGTGGAGCACATAACTTTCGCAGTGTTTAAAATTGTAATTGGCTTTCATAAATCTATGATACAACTGTAGCTTTCTCATACGAGATTTTTGTTGTGATATATTGCTAACTTCTAGTTTAGCTGTTTTGTCCTAAATCCTGTTTTGTTGAGATTTTTCATTTCTAAACTTTTCGTAAAAGTTATATTTTGTATCTGATACGTTAGTATAGTATTCAATCAATCCATTTCCTTTAGTTGTCTCCAAGACTTGTCTATTCCCCTGGTCTTCTGCTTAATTGGTCGCTTGTTGTTGTTTGACGAACCCGACGTTATAATCCAGAGCTTGTTTGGCGGTGTTTCGCTCTGGTTTCCTCAAAGTATGACTTCCGCCATTGAATCTCAAAACCTATTTTGATCTGTCCAGTTGTACTCCAAAGTTTGCCGCTGAAGATCAGGCGTTGGTTTACGAAAGTTTGCAGTTTATTAGTAAGTCGAAGCATCGCTTTCCATGCAGTACAACTACATAAAAACACGGATTTGACGCATACGTTAAATATTCGCAGCTTCGTGCGAAGAAAGATCTCTCTTATCCTGCAGAAAGAGGAAAGGATACGGAAGGCCTGAAGAGCTTTATTTACACAAACATCAATATTCTTTTTGGCTCTGCCGTGCAGGCGATCAATACTGCCGAGGTAACAAAAATCTTGCACCTCTTCCACATCTACATCGTGTTCGAATCCATTTGCGTCAACTTGATTTAACGCACATTTGACTTCAGTCCTACTTCTTTGCGTTAGGAATGCAACGAGCAAACATTTGAGTCTAAGTCCGAAAAGTTATGTGCAAGCATACACACATCATCAATTTTTAAGATGACTTTGCCATCTTAATCAATAGAGTCTTCCCATCGCTTGCGTGGTTTGTTTACCGATCTGTTACACTTGCTTTTTCTTTAAGAACACGTTTGGGGATTGTTATATCTTCCAATCACACTACATGTCCTGCTCCCTGCAGTTTACGTAGGTTAATGAACGTTAAAACTTTTGGCTCGTCGTAGAGTTGATTCAACTCGTAGTTGTATCTAATTCGCCATTCCGTTCCTTCCTTCACAGGTCTTAAAATTCTTCGGAGGACCTTTCCTTCGAATGCGTTAACTGTGTTTTTTTTCTGTTTTGAGTTCGCGATAATGTTCACGTCTCGCTGCCATAACAGAATACAGGTCATATATTAGTTGTGCATTTTCGCAGCTTATTGTCCCTCTGCACTTTCTTGGATTCCATTAGTGGAAGTGTAGCTAGGGTATAGCCTAGTAGGTAGTGTGTTGGTCTTGTAATGCGAAGGTCGTGAGTTCAAATCCCGGTCGGCGCAATATATAATTCCGGCACATTTCCTACTTGGATATACCTTGGTCACCTCAATCTAAGAAAATGAAAAATTCGTAGAAAGAGGGTTGTGCGAAGTGCTAACAACCCTTCCACAATAAGTAATGAAAAATGTTAAGGAACCTGAATATCAGGAGGCCAAGGTCTGATTTGGGCTGTAGCGCCATTGAAGAAGAAGATTAGTGGAAGTGTCGAATAATACGTTTCATTTGCTTGTAGATTGATTTCGTCCGTTGCCATCCTTTGCTAGATTAGCCCCAAGATATATAAAGTTGTCCACTTTCTTCAAATTGTATTCCGCAATTGTAATGTTTTGTCCGATTCGCGTTCTCCTTCAAGTTTGAGTCACTACTTTTGTTTTCATCATCATCATCAATGGCGCGATAACCCAAATCGGGCCCTGGCCTCCTGAAGCCGTTGCCTCCCATCGTCTCGATCCAAAGACCGTGTCCTACAGCTGCTAATTTTTAATATGGTTTTGCTGTCTTCATCAACCGAGTCTTCCCATCGCTTGCGTGGTTTGCCTACTGGCCGGTTACCACTCGCTTTGCCTCTAAGAACCCATTTAGGGATTCTTCTATCTTCCATTCGCTCTACATGACCAGCCCACTGCATTTTACGTAGCTTGATGAACGTTGCAGCTTTTGGCTCGTCGTAGAGTTGATACAACTCACGGTTGTATCTTATTCGCCATTCCGTTCCTTCCTTCAGTCCCAAAATTCTTCGGAGGACCTTTCTTTCGAATGCGTTAACTGCTTTTTCGGAAGTTTGCGTTAATGTCTACGTCTCGCTGCCATAACAGAGAACAGGTCGAATAATAGTTTTATAAACCCGCAGCTTATTGTTCCTGTGCACTTTCTTGGATTTCATTATTGGAAGTATCGAATAATACGTCTTATTTGCTAATATTATCCGTCGTTTGATTTCGTCTGTTTCATTGCCGTCCTTTGTTAGATTAGCCCCAAGATATATGAAGTTGTCCACACTCTCCAAATTCCGCAATTGTTATGTTTTGTGTGATAGACGCTCTCCTTCTTGTTTGCGTCATTACTTTTGTTTTGCTTTCGTTAATGGGCAACCCGACTTCTTTTGCGGCGGAGCCAGAATTGACAAATACCTCCTTAGCACTAGGGAAGGATCTTGCTAGAATGTTAATGTTGTCAGCGTATGCTACTAGTTGCGATAACTTGAATAGTAGTGTCCCGTTGGTGTCGACTGGGATTTTTCGGACGACATACTCTAGTGCCAAGTTGAATAATATAATGCTTTTTCGCCAGTCGTCGGGTATGATTTCCTCTGCTCAAATTTTGAATATCATATTGTGCAGTATTTCAGAGACACAGTTTCCACCGTTTTTCTGAAGTTCAACTGGTATTTCGTCTATTCCCGGCGCTTTGTTTTGTTTTTGGTCACATAGGGCTGCTTTGATTTCAGAAATAGTGGGTGGTGTCAATGATGGTTCTTCTTCATCAGTTGAGGTATCAATTGAAATGTTGTCTGTCGTGATAGATGCTAATGGGGTTGGATTGAAAAGATGTTCAAAGTAGGAAGTCCATCTCCTTTTGATTTCTTGTGCGTCGCTGATGACGTTGCCCTCTGCATATTTCCAGAGACTGGATTTTGGCTTTTATCCCTTTTTTATGTCTTTTACTATAACGTGTGTGTCCCGCGTTTTATATTGTTTCATATCGTCGTGCATTTTCTGCATCTTGCCATTATAGTACTTTCTTTGTTATCACGTGCAGGACTTTTTCGCATATCGCCTAATCTCGTCATATCTATTTTTTGGGTCGTATTGCTCGTTCATTAATTTCGTATAATATTTGTTGTTTTAATTTATGATAAAGCTAATCGTAACTACCAGCTAAGATGTAGCCTAAAGAGTAGCGTGTAGAAAGTGAAGGTCGTGAGTTCAAATCCCGGTCGACATATTACTCCAGCGCACTGCAAGCTTGGATATACCTTGGTTACCTCTATCTACCAAAATGAAAAAACTAAATAATTACATTGAAATCTACTAAAATGTTTAAGGAAGAAATAGAATACAAAAGTGAACGTTAAGGACACCTTTGTACGGAAATCCAAATATTGACACATATGTACGATACATATACGTATATTTCAGTTAGAGTAGTAGTTTTTTCGGGTTTTTAACACGGTGTTATTATATTTAAGGGACATCATTACTGATGTTTTTCTTTTTTCATACTTTTTTTTGAAATTAAGTTAAAATCTGCATTTATTGCGAGTCACGGGAATTTTAATAATAAGTAATAACGTTTTGAATTTTAAATTATTTCATTCTGTAATTCGAAATTTTCGAAATGAATCCATTTGTAGCTGAGTGTCAAATCACTACTAGTACTTTTGCAGCGAATTTCACTTTACATCAATAATAGCTACCATTAGTATTCACCCGACTCACCAAAGTGCATATTTCAACATTAAAATCGTAAATTTTTGCAAAAAGTGCAAGAGAAGAAAAAAATCGGTCTTATAGTATTTTTTCTAAGTACCCGAACACAATCTAGGGGGTCACATTATAATGCAATTTGCACAGTCATTCCAGAAAAGGCAGAAAAAAGTAGTTGGAGGTTAAATGGGATTAAAAAGGAGGAAAAGCTTAACCCAGGGAAGTATAGTATATAATAACGTACTTAGTTATGATGACGCTACAGCCCAAATCGGCCTTTGGCTTCGTGAATACTTTGTCTCCGTCCATCTAGGTTCAGTTACCGCCCCCACCAGTTAGAAAATCTTAGCAATTATGTGCTGTCTGAGTCAATCGAATCCTCTCAGCGCTTCCGTGGTTTTCCGACTGGTCTTTGTCCGTTGACATTCCCTTTTAGTGTGCGTTTGGGAATTCTTCCGTCATCCATCCGTCCAACATAACCAGTCCATTGTAACTTCTTAAATTTTATGAGGGTTGACACTTCTGGATTGTCGAAAATGGCATACAATTGTCTATTGTATCGTATTCTCTAGATCGAGTCTTCCCTCACAGGTCCAAGAATTCTTCTCAGGACTTTTCTTTCAAAGACGTTAAGCAGTTTTTTGGACGCCACGTTTTGCTGCCATAGCATAGCACAGGTCTTATGATGGTTTTGCATAGCTTAAGTTTTGTTTTCCTGTGTGCGTTCTAGGCTGTAGCCTAGTAGGTAGCGTGTTGGTCTTGTAATGCGAAGGTCGTGAGTTCAAATCCCGATCGATTCAATGTATAATTCCAGCACATTGCTTGCTTGGATATACTTTGGTCACCTTAATCTATGAAAATTAAAAAATTCGTAGAAAGAGGGTTGTGCGGAGGGCTAACAACTCGTCAACAATAAGTAATGAAAAAATGCTAAGGAACCTGAATGTCAGGAGGCCAAGGTCCGATTTGGGTTGTAGTGCCATTGGAGAAGAAGTGTACGTTCTTGTTTTTAATTATTAGAAGTACCGAATAATACGTCTTGTTTGCAATCATTATCCTTCATTTTGTTTCGATGCTTTCGCTTCCATATTTCGATAAGTTTGCACCTAGATATACAGAGCTGTCTACGTTTTCGAGGTTGTAGTATCCTACTGTAATATTTTATCTGATTGGTGTCTTTTTCCCAGTTTGCGTCATAATGTTTGTTTTTTTTTCTTTAATTCGTAGTCCAACTTCCCTTGCTGTCGAGAAAAGGCTTATACATACTTCCTTAGCACTCTCCAGAGATCTTGCAAGGATATCTATGTCATCGGCATATGCTTCGAGTTGTGTGGATTTGAAGCACAGTGTTTCCTTGGTATCAACGGGAAGTTTCTAAACGACATACATATTCGATTGTCAAGTTGAAAAGCATTGGTGCTAGGCCGTCACCTTGTTTAAGGCCGTTGTCAGTTGTAAAGCTGAAAGTAAGATCATTTTCTACTCTGCTTGTGTCATTCTTGTAAGCCAAACCATTTTCGGTGGGACTCCATACTCCAACATAATCTTAAGCAACACGCATCTGTCGATACTGTCGAATGCTTGTTTCGAGTAAACACTTTTCCAGTACCTGTTTAACTGAATATCTGGTCCGTGGTTGATCGTCCAGCTCTAAATTCGCCTTGGTATTCACCAATTACTTTGTCAGCATAGGGCTTAATTCTCTTTTCCAGAATTTTCGTCACAATCCTATAAGACAACGAAGATATTCCTCGGTAATTTTCGCAGCAGAGTTTGTCACCTTTTTTATAAATTGGACATATGATGCTCTTGTGCCAATCTTCAGTAAGTGTTTATTAAACAAAAAAATTGCTACCCTGAAATTTTACTTTCCGCGGTTCATGACTAAATTAGCCTAAAAATGCAAAAAAAAATCCGTCTGTCTGTGCAACGTATGCGTACACTCAGAGAACAGTATCTCCCAAGCATCTCGAGATAGAAGGTTTATTTTTGGGTAGATTTTATATGGGTGTTGATCTTAGGCTGTCTTCAATTTTGGGGGGTGTACGGGCTAAAAGTGAGCTGAGGGAGCGCTAGAACCAAAACGTACTAATTCGAATATCTCAACCACGGTTCTAGCTAGAAAGCTGAAATTCGATACGCATATAGAAAAGTTTGTGGGACAAACTTTGAAAATAATTCAATTTTTCATTGGGGTCCGAAAGGAGGGCCCAAGAACCATTTGTTTAACGATTTTTTTTTAAATGATTATATGTATCTTTGGAATTACTTATCATAAAAAATTAATATTTTAGGGTAAATTAGGTGGCAACCGCCATTATCAACTTAGCGCGTGGCCAAAAATTATAAGGGGGAGGGTAGGTGGTGCAAAGAAAACACTTAAAAATTAATATCTCGACTATCTCTTATGCTATGTAATTAAAAACAAAATGTGTTCTAAAACTATACTAGTGGAATATAAGAAAAAGATATCATTTGAACATTTTAGTAGTAGAGGTTAAGGACGAGCATTGCAACAATAGTCCACATTTGAAAATTTCGAACCTTTTTATCTCAAAATATCTCCAAATCAAATGCAGGTATTAAGTTTAAATTGTGTCAGATTGCAGAGTTTCATATCCTATAATATTGGTAATAGGAATTTTGAATAATTGTTTTAAGGCTCTGGTAAAAGATATAAAGTTTAAAAATGAGCGGTGCATATATCTGTTTGTTATGTATAAAGAAAAGATTATGTTTAAAGAAACGAAGCACAAAATCTCAAAATTTTTGATTAAAATACAAACTTGAGAATTTGTTGAATTCAAGTTTGAGATGTTAACTGGTCAAATACCTTCAAAACTTCTACCACCTCGCACCCAATAGTTTTTTATTTTGACGAAATAAATTATCACCAATCCATTAAAAGCAATCAACTTTAAGTTTTGTACAAACACTTCTAAAAATTTTTAAAACAAAGTTGCATCACAAGTTTTGATATTTTTCTTGCCCTTATACCCCCTCCCATACAAAAATATGATTTCGACCAATTTCAATAAATCAAATAATAACCAACAAATTAAAAGCTACGAATTTGATATTTTGTACGGACACCTTTCAAGAGAAAAGAAATAAAACTGCATCAATAATTTTACGCATTCCTCAACGCCCCTACCCCCTCTCATACAAATTTTCACCTTGTTTAAAATATGAACACTGAATTTCACAGAATTTACTTCGTCTACGAAACTTACATTCTATATAGGGAATTCTTAACATGATTCAAGCAATCAAGCATAAATAATCGAATGAAAAATTGATACTTCGTACTAGAGCTATTGATCGTAGTCGCAGTTAAGTGCTAAATAACTAACAACAGACCTGCTCCTCATTCACTTAGTTTTCCCTATCCATCCTAATCTGCATACTGACTTCCCACAAATCCTCAACTTGTCCCAAGAATAATCAAGTTACGCCCGACATGTTGGCAGTTTATTTCCTACAGCATGCAAATTTTTAAACGTTAGTATTGTTCTTATTGAAATAATAGGACTCAACTGGGAGTTCCGCTCTGCATCTTATTGCACAAATTCGTTAAAATACATTTTAATATAGTCCTGAAATATGAAAATACTTGTCAAAGGTCCTTTTCACACAGCATTAACTATTGAAGACAATTTTGAAAGGATTCAACTGAACCGTTTCTGCAGCAATGAATTCTTCTATAGGCAATATTTAAGTGTATATACGTATGTACTGTCTACTCGTGTGCTTGCTCGAAATGAAAACCTTGAGATACGAATAAAACGACGTAAGGCATAAGATGGAGTTCTACTTCCGCCAATTGGCTTCCATTCAGAGCTTTTGAAATGTTTCGTTCGTCACGGTAAGACGTTTTCGTACAATTTCTTGGCGAAAAGTTTGTGCCACCAGAGTGAGGCATTGTGTCGAAAACGGAAGTGCATACATGAATTAAGTTTGGAAACAAGTTTTCTAGTGTAGAAGGAGAGCGAACGAGCTTAGGTACCTAACACTTTTATGAGACAGGGGTCGAGAGCACCATGCTACAGAAATACACTTGAAACTTTCTGCTCGACTGGAGACTGCTTCCTTTTCAGATGGGGCATATTCTGAACAATGGACGCCAAAATGCATTAATGCGATAACATTTTGTACAGCTGTTTCGAAATAGGATACAGGTCCGACACATTTAGTTCTTTGAAATTATGTTTTATTTCATGCAATAGTGTTCGAATTTACTGGCTACCTACATGTGGTATGAGATTTGATAGATTAGGGATGTATGGTTTTTGTTCTAGGATTTGGCCTTCTAAATTATTATGATGCGTTTGAAGTGTATGTATTGGATTACGTCAAAATTAAGTAGTTTTCACAAGTTTTTAGCTTGTTAATTTAGTGGTTTTATTGAAAAATGTCAACCCTTTAATTTAATAATTTAAAAATTATTTAATCTTTTAACAACTATTTATTATTTGGCAATAATTATTTATATACTACTATTTATTTTTTATATTTAACTAAAATTATTTATATACTCTGTAAAATAGTGTTGGGTGGGTATGGTGGAGTTCTAGGAACCCTATAAAATAGTATTGGGTGGGTATGGTGGAGTTCGAGGAAAGCTATAAAATAGTTTTGTGTGAGTATGATGGAAAAAAATGTTCAGTATTAATGTCTGTATGATACGAAACCAGTGCACCACACACCCCTCAGAAGATATCACATGATTTCCTCGAAACTAGGAACTATTTAACTTTTAAAATATTCGTTTTTCCCAGATGTTACTCCTTAATTAATTTGTTAGTGACTGTTTCGGCGCGAATATCATTAAGAGGATATACTTCTGGCCATCTGGTGAAACGATCAATAACTGCTAACAGTAACGGAAACTTTTTGATATTGGTAATGGACCTACAAAATCAATATGGACAGTGTTAAATTTTTCCGATATTGACTCGAATTCGCTAAGAGGACTTTTAACATGCCGAGAAAATTTTGCTTTCTGGCATGCACTACACTCTTTAGTCCAGTTCCGACAATTCTTGATGATTGATGACCAGATAAATTTATGCCGCATAACTTTTGTCGTAGCTTTTATCCCTGGGTGAGATAATTCATGTACCGTACAAAAAGCACGCTTACGTAAGGGTACGGTTTTAATCTTTTTGGAGAGAAATCACACCAAAGAGAATTTGTTGTATCTTCGAGATTAACTGGCTATAATTTCAAGCCAGGGATAGCTTTGACATTAACTAATTCACTATCGGAAAGCTGTGTGTCAACTATTTCAGAAAATTCAATCGTCGTTGGTAAGAGCAATTCAACAATTCTAGACAACACATCAGTAACTACATTTTCTCGACATGAAATATAACGAATGTCGGATGTAAATAGACTAATATAGTCAAGATGTTTAAGCTGACGTGTTGATACCTTGTTCAAATTTTGTTGTAAAGGGAAAGTTAGAGGTTTATTGTCTGTAAACAAAATGAGATTCCTGCCTTCCAGCATGAATCTTAAAAGTTTAATTGTTACATACATAAGTTGCTAATAGTTCTCAATCGTATGCACTGTATTTCTTCTGAGCTGAAGAAAGCTGTCTTGAAACGAAGGCAAAAGGCTGCCAGCAAATTGTTGCTGTAAAAAAGCCCTAGAGCAGTATCAGACGCATCTACTGTTAAAGATAACGTGGAGACCATAGAAGGGGATGCTAGAGCAGCTGTCTGAGGTAGTTGACTTTTACAGCATTCGAAGTTCATTTCAATTTGATCCTGTTATTTTACTTTATTATTATAATAATAAAGTATTGTGATCGACACAAGAAAAATAAAAAATTTGATACCCTGAAATTTTTTTTTTTCGCGTTTCATGACTAAATTAGCCTAAAAATGCAAAAAAAAAAAATCCGTCTCCGAGACCGTTAAAGGTAGAATGTTCGTTCTTGGGTGGATTGTTGACTGGGTAAATGAGCTCTATTATCTAAATTTTGGGGGGTGTAAGGTGGAAGGCGGAGGCGGGGGAGGGAAAAAGTCAATAACTACACTTGCCAATACCTCCACCACGAATGCAGATAGGAAGTTGAAAATCAGTAGACAAATAGAGAGGGTTGTGTGACAAACTTTAAAAATAATTAAATTTTTTTATCCATTGGTGTCCGAAAAGGGGGGGGGCTAAAAACAAATTGTCGGCCGAATTGTTTTTTCAAATGATTATATCTTCAAAATTACTTATCGTAAAAAACTCATATTTTGGGACCATCAAGGTGGCATATAGTTTCATTGGAATCAACTTAGAGAGTGGCTAATTATTGTTAGAGAGAGGGTCAGGGGGGGGGTGTAAAGAAAACATTTAAAAATGAATATCTCAACTATCTCTTAAGCTATATGATTGAAACTTAAAACGTGTATTAAGCTATACTAGAAAAATACAAAAAATATAACATGTTGAAATAATAGTGGTGTTGGGAAATGGGGAGCATTTCAAAAATGGCGCACTTTTCAAAATTACAAATCCTTATATCTCAAAAAAGAGTACAGATATCAAATCGAAAATTTGTCAGATTGTAGAACTACATAATGGTTAATTTTGGTAAGAATTTTAAGTTGGGTGGTGTAAGGGGAGGGAGGTGATAAGCAAAAATGTCGAAAATTTTGATTTATTTTTTAGGGCTCTGGTGAAAGATACAAAGTTTAAATTTTGCATGTGGATACGTCTATTTGAAAAAAACACATAAACTGAAAATTTTTGAGTGAAATTTTAAGGTAGAAACTTGAAAATTTGCGAAATGCATTTAAAAAAAATCCCTAAATATAAGAAATATTAACTGGTCGAAAACCTTTAAAACTTCTACCCCATCCCATACAAAATTATTTTTTCGACCTTTTTCAAGAAATCAATTATCACCTAATTATTAAAAGCTATCAATTTGAAATTTTGCTTAAAAGCTTACAAAAATAATTAAAACGAAATTACGTTAAAATTTTTAAAATCGCGCTTTTCCCCATACAAAAGAATAATTTGACCAATTTCATTAAATCAACTAATAACCAACAAATTAAAAGCTACGAACTTGAAATTTTGTACGAGCATCTTACAATAAAAAAGAAAGAAAATTGCATCGCAAGTCTTACGATTCCTTTACCTCCTCTACCCCCTCCCATACAAAATTATTTTTTCGAGCATTTTTAAGAAATCAGTTATCAGGTAACTCTTAAAAGCTATCAATTTCAAATTTGGCATAAAAACTTATAAAAATAATTCAAATGAAGTTGCTTTAAAAGTTTTGAAATCGCGCTTGCCCTTCTACCCCCTCCCATACAAAACTATGATTTCGACCAATTTCATTAAATCAACTAATAACCAACAAACTAAAAGCTACGAACTTAAAATTTTATACAAGCACCTTACAAGAGAAGCGAAATAAAACTCATCAAATTTTACGATTCCCCTATATTCTCTACCCCCTTCCATACAAATGTTCGGTTTCGTGAATGTAAAATACACCGAATTTTATGAAAATTCTATGCAACTTCGTCTATGAAACACATTCTAAACAGAGAATATTGGACGTGATTCAAGCAATTAATTAAAAAGCTATTAACATCCACCCATCCTTACTATTACCCCTCCTCCTTTCCTCATAAAAACCCAAACTTGCAGAAACGAATAAAATATTGTTAAATTGACAACAGTCCTGCCCAAGAACTCCCTTTCACTTAGCCTTCCCTAACCACTCTAACCTGCATATTGACTTTCCACTCATCCGCAACTTATCCCAAGAATAATAAAGTTTCGCCCGACTTGTTGGCAGTTTATTTTTCTTTACTGCCCATTGTAAAGCGATCTAGAATGTTTTGTGCTTGGGCTGCATGAGGAGTTAAACGTCGGCAGAATTTAATCATCCCGAGCAAACGAAGTCTTTCTTTATCGTTTGATGGTTGAGGATAATTGACAATAGCTTCGACACTGTAAGCAATTGTTCGAATTCCACTAGCGTTAATTGAATATCTTAAAAATTCGACCTTATATTGGAAAAACACACTTTTGGTTTGATTTATTATCAAACCTTATTCGTTAAATCGTTTGAATATTGTTGCTAAATGCTACAGAAGTTGACTTTCTGACTTTGAGGCTATCAGGATTTCGTCAACATAGACGAAATAAAAATCGAGTTCTCTCAAAATCGTGAAAATAAAGCGTTGAAATGTTTGCGCTACGTTTCGAAGTCCGAAAGTCATTCTTACGAACTCAAACAAGCCAAAAGGTTTTGTGATGCCCATGCGCTATCGGATGGTCTGCAAATACCGCGATGAACTATAATGTTAAACTCCGTTTTTAATTTACCTGGATCAAGTCGACGAGTCTTGACGAAAATTGAACGTCAACAATAAAATGTCGAACTTTCTGTGTTTCGGTGAAATCATAATCCATAGGACGTCTTAAGTTCTCACTAGTCCGAAACAGTTTTTCAACTCTTGAATCCATTGCTGGCAGATTTACGGCTACCAAATCTGACGATGGTCATGGAACAAGATTACGTGTTGTTATGCAAATTTTTGTCAGAGGATTAATAACGCATTTCCGTTTAATGTCAACGATAAGACCGAAATAGTTCAAAAAATCTGCACCGACTATTGGCTTCTTTACATCAGCGACGATAAATTTCCACTCAAAAATTCTTCGCAGCTGAAGAGAGACCTGCAATATTTTTGTACCATAATTCTTAATTTTTGTTCCGTTTGCGGCTAATAAAATTAATTTACTATCGCAAACTTTGTGTTATTGATGGGAGAACTGACAATTCAGCTCTAGTGTCTATCAAAAAACTTAATTTGGATGTTGGATCTGGAATAAATAGGTGACACGAAATCAAATTTTTGTCAGTTGTCGCCGGGACTGACAATCGATTCAGTTTTTTGACCCACAAGTGCAGGGCTTATGACACTAAGTCGCTCTCTCACCAAACCAATCATGGTAAAAGCAGAAACCATTTTTGTTACGTGATGATGAACACGACGACCTATGCGAGTTATTCTGTGAACGGGTTCGATTTCGATTGCTTCTATGTTGCATAGCCGTCGAAAACTTTGCACCTTGATCAGCTAGTAACGACATTTGCCTTCGCAAATTCTTTAAGCTAACTTGTTCGTGTATCTTAAATACACCATTACAAATTGCTGCTATGTTTGAATTGGACTCTGTTTCAATAATTTTTTCAGCAAGGACACTCGATTTTTCAAGAGTCACGTCTGCCACTGCTGAAATTTTATAATTGTCGCCTACTGAGTCAAACTGAATCTCAAGTGCTTTAAGCCAAGCTGCCGAATTTCTAGTCCAAAAGCAAATTTTTTGGACGTCACCTGCCCACAATACTTATTATTAGAAAAATAAAGTAAAATTATCGAATCGTTGCAATTTCTATTCAATTTCGTTTATTTCAATGAATTTTCTGTAACTGAAAATGTTAATTTTAGTAACAATTGATAACTCTTTGATTGTAATTTGTATGCAATGGTTTATGAAAGTTGATAAGAGAAATCATGAAAAAGCATTTGTAGAACATATACGTCGACCGAATGCTTCTTCTTCTTCAACTTACCGAACCTCTAAAAATGACAGATCAGCATAAGACTTTCAAAATCCTATAATTTCATGCCCCTATACATTATCAACGATTACCCTCATATCACTTACGAAATACGCAAAACTTTTAACTCTTCTGCAAAAAAATTTAAACCAACTTTTTTTTAAATCCCTTTCATTTTCCTAAAGTTAATAAATTTAACCATGAAGGTATCCTTTCGACATAACCATGTACATTCAGATAAAAAGAAACGACCATAAATTTTTCGCCAATCGACTCGGTATTCTTTCGACCGCAAATATCTTGTACATCCTCACCACGTATATCTTAGGGATGTGACCAAGAAAAAAAAAAGAAGAAAACTTCTCTCCATAAATTAAGGATAATGACTTCAGTTATTTAAAACGTGTCTCTGGTAAGACCTGAACTTAATGAGCTTCTAATATAACAAAATTATCTCGTCCTTTAGTTAAATGTTCAACAGAATTTATTAAGTAATTTTCGTGAATAAGTATTCTTAAATGGTTCGCTCTTTAAGCGAATTGAAGTGCAAATTAGCAAAGTTAAATTTAATTTTTTATGATTACAAAACATGTTACTCTTTATGCTTTTTTGGTAAATTACATAACACTACTATAATAAATTACACAAGTACCAACAACTTGGTAATTAGCTTGAATAAATAATAGAAATGATGGTTAATATTAAAATTGAGTTGAGTGAAAGTTTTTTTTTTCGATATTTCCTAATTTATAATATCGATTATTTTTTAAATTGTCCATAAGAAATAAGTTGTGAGGTTTTTTTTTCCGGAACTTTTCAAATATTATAAACGTCAAGGAGATCGCAAGTTTTATAAATTTCACAAACTATCAAGCAATCATTCTTTCACTCAAAAACTCATTTCTTTTTTCTTTGAAAACTTTAGTATACATGTTGTGCATAACGAAGTGACATAGAAAATTTACGACAAACCATTTGATTGTGTATGGCATGATTTTGCTTTTAGAAGACTGAAAAGTATCAAGCAGGAAGAAATGTTGGGGATCGTAAAAAAAATGGCCGCCGCACTTTCTACCAAGACAAGATATCGACAATAAAATATGAAATTCACTTTTTATAGTTTTATGGCGAAGAATATCGGGAAAATTTTTTTAGCTGGGAAGTATTGGATGGCTTATTTGTATGACTTTTAGGATGATTTATTGAATATGGATTGAGTGGAAAGCTGAGACAACAATGATGATAAGTAGAAGAAAAGGTTATATTTTTTACAATCTTTATGCATAAACATAAAATATATTTCAGTTTCCTCTAAGAGATAAAATGACGAAAAATAATTTAATTAAAATTGGAATTGAAATTAAAATAATAATATTTTTTAAGCTATTTATATGGAACGAATTCTTTCGTAATCGATTCCAATATACTTTTTTCGCATTTACTTTTATACACTTCACAATTTTTATTAGTACCCTTTTCTTCTGCTTCATAGTATTCATCCGGTAGTCCTTCAGCCATGGATGTAGTAGGTCTGAAATAACATAACATACAATATATTTATTATACGCGAAATTTATAAGCTGCAAGAATTTACGAGAATAAAATATGAAGGATGGAACCCCAAACACCATTATGCTCTCCAATTGATAAAAAATTAGTTTCACATATATGTCGTAATAAACAATTTTTGCCATTATGTCCAGCACTAAAAAAAAACCTAATTAATAAATCGAGCTCTCAAAAAATCAGTAGTTTCTTCCTTACTAGCTGAATTTATCTTCCATCATCTTATAAAAGTTCAATCGATTCACAAGGAAATCTCGTTTTGGCCTCCTACCTTTCTTCTTGTTTTTCTTCTTATTTCGTTTACTACACGTATTTCCGGAATTTATATCACAATTGATGCTTCGTCCATATAATAGTCCAAACTTGAATTAAATAAAAAAAATACCTGCATAACGTACTGATTTAAAATATTTTAAAATATTACTCGATCAAAAGCTCCTGGAAAATAATTTGAAAACTGCGTTGGCAAACCGTAATTCGCTGCAAAATTATACGAATAAAAAATATGTCTATTTGGTAAGTCAACAGGAATAGCTACTGCAACTACCATCTATAAATATGTTATATAAAATTTTTGATTTAATTTAAACTTTAAGAAAAAAATATTATAATTCACCGCTTGACCAGCTTTATTAAGAAATAACAAACTTCTAGATTCACGATTTTGTATTACAGATATAATTGCAATCGAGTTTCGTAAAAATATACAAATAATAATTAAATTCCGACCATAATACTTCTGCATGATTAGATTTCAATAATGTTTCTAGACTAATCCAAAATTTATGAAGAACTGAATGTGGATCAAAAACTGCGAAAAATTGCATTCTGGTTGTTTATAAGTATCGTTAATGAAAAGAATAAATAATTTTAAGAACAAATAAATTCATGACTTCTAATTAGCTTATCATAATTTGGACAGTGCAGTATTGAGTGCAAATTTGTGTCGAAATCAGTCTAGAAAAATATGTAAGAATTAATTAAGTTCATTTTTAAGCTGATTCACAAAGACATAAAATCATTAGCTATATTTCTGTTGGAGGAAAGTTCAAAATTTGAAGCTAAGTTCGAATCCAACATTAGTTTGTGCGAGAGATTTCGAAAAGTTTTCATTCATCTGTAAAGTTTTCAAAAATAAGATTGGTGATATTTGTAATTGGTAAATATTACAATGAAATAATAAAATTTTAAGCTTTACATTTTGATGAGAAACAAGGAGAGCATGAATTGTGTAAATGTTTAACGAATAGATATTCATGGAAGAGATTCTGTGGCGAAATCGATAACGTCAACGGTACCATCCTAGCGGTATCGTTGACGTTTCGATTTCGATTTCCAAGACGACCCTATTCAAATACCCATACATGCCTGAATTATTGAATAAAGGCGATGGTTCATGGACGGGGTCTAGCAGCGAGTCACTTGAACCTTTAACGCAAACGCATTTCCCCGGATGCTTTGAGCCCCCGCCACAAAGTTCATATATCGATCGTATTCTAGCCAACTCAGAACTAGTAGATACAGTCGCGATGCCAAAAACTTAGGAATTGCGTTCAGTTCTTTCAAACCTTACAAGTCACCAGGACAGGCGAAGTCTATCCCGCAATGATCCGGAATGCGGATGAAACAATAATTCAATACCTGTGAAAGAAAAGATTTCCGGATTCTACACTGTTACGCTTTATTATTCGTGACGTTTCGGTCTCTGCTGAGACCTTTATCAAACTGTCTCAGCAGAGACCGAAACGTCACGAATAATAAAGCATAACAGTGTAGAATCCGGAAATCTTTTCTTTCATTTCGAAATGCACTGTGAAAACATTCACCAAACGTTTAGAGAATTCAATACCTGTTTGACATATATAAAGCATGCATTAGTCTTTGCCACATACCGAAGCTCTGTCAAGAGGTTAAGGTGGTTTTCATACCTGAACTAGGCAAAGCCTCCCACAACATCCCGAAGGCATTCCGATCCATCAGCCCGGCTTCGTTCCTTCTTGAAGGCCTGGAAATACTGGTGGACAGCTACCTACGTGCCAATCTGAACCTCTCAGTCAGATGCCCCCACCAATACGCCTATCTGAAAGGTAGGTCCACTGACACCGTCTTGCAAGTGACAGTAGCCGCCGTTGAGCAAGCTTTCCGTCATAAAGTGGTTGCTCTTGGTGCCTTTATAGAAACCGTGGAATCTCTCCTGACTGCATGGATAGCTAAGCGTTTTCGCTCACAAGAAATCGTTGCACGGCTGTGTGACGAGACAACAAAAGGCTCTGTTCACAAAGGAACGCCACAGGTTGGCATAATATCACCTTTCCTGTGGGTCCCAACAGTAAATGAACCCCTTTCCATTTGAAATCTGGATGGCTACCCCACAATAGAATATGCAGACGATCTTGTCATCGTGCTAAGTGGTAAGTTTAAACAAGTTCTAGGGGACCTTATCCAGTTCGCCTTACAACTGTTAGACAGCTGAGCACTAGATAAAGGACTTACCATTAACCCTCAAAAAACAGATCCGGTACCCTTCTCCAGAAGATGAAGACCATGTTTTCAATCCACCAAACATTCGGGGTATCACTATGGTCCTCTCAAATCAAGTTTAATATTTAGGTCTTATTCATGATAGTAAATTATCCTGGAAAGCCAACATTCAAGAACGAGCAAAAAAGACTACCGTAGCCTTCTTCGCTTGCAAAAAGACATTTGGTTTGAGATGGAGTCTTAAGCCGCATCCACTGGATGCATACCAGTATTGGCTAATTCTGGTGGAACTGTGTGCCACCTTAATGGTCCCAAAATATGAATTTTTTATAGTAAGTAATTTTACTTTGAAAAAAAAAAAAATTGCTTCCCCGAAATTTTGTTTTTTCGCGTAGCCTAAAAATGGAAAAAATCCGTCTGTCTGTACGCCGTTGTGTACGCTCAGCGCACATTAACTCACAAATCCTTTAATATAGAAATTTGATTTTTGGGGTATTGTAGATAGTTGCGAATTTCAGGTGGACACCCATGTTGGGATGTAAGGGTACAAGGGGAGGCGAGGGGAGCGCTAAAACCGAAATTCAAATATCTCAACCACGATTCCAGCTAGGAAGCTAAAAATTAATATACATATAAGGGGGTTTGTGAGACAATTCTAAAAATAATTTAATTTTTTTTATCCATTGGGGTCCAAAAAGGAGACACGGGGGGGGGGGGACAAATTTTCTGCCTTTTTTTTTTTTCAAATGATTATATCTTCGAAATTACTTACCATAAAAAATTTATATATTGGAACCATAAAGCGGCATGTATATCCACTAGAATCAGCTTAGAGAGAGGCTAATTATTGTAAGGGGGATGCTCAGGGGGAGGGGAGCAAAGAAATACATTAAAATCAATATCTCGTCTATTTATTAAGCTATGTAATTAAAACTTGGAACATATATTAAGATACTAGCGAAACACGCGAAAAATATAACATTTTGACATAATTATAGTGAGTGAGAAAATGGGGAGCATTTCAATAATAGTGCACTTTCCAAAACTTCAAACCGTTATATCTCAAAACTGAGTGCAGATGTCAAATTTTAAAACTTTATCAAATTGTAGAACTACATAGTTTTTAATTTTACCAAAAAATGAACGTCCGGAAGTGTAAGGGGCGGGAGGTGGTGAGCGAAAATTTGGAAAATTTTGATTGATTTTTTAGGGCTCTGGTGAAAGATAAAAAGTTTAAATTTTCCATGTGGATACATCTATTTGATACACATACAGAAAAAATAATAAAAATTCCACAATTTTTAGGTACCGACCCCCCTGGTCTAACGTGCTTCATGTGTTTCATGTGAAATGATAAAAAAACACAAAAACTGAAATTTTTTGAATGAAATTTTAAGATAGAAACTTGAAAATTTAGAAAATGCATTTCAAAAAAATCCTTTGAAGAATGAAATATTAACTGGTCGAATACCTTCAAAACTTCTACCCCCTCCCATACAAAATTATTTTTTCGGCTTTTTTTAAGAAATCAATTATCACCTAACTATGAAAAGCTTTCAATTTGAAAATTTTCACAAAAACTTTCAAAAATAATTGAAACGATATTACGTCAAAAGTCTTGCCCTTCTAATCCCTCCCAAATAAAAGTATGATTTAGACCAATTTAAATAACTAACTAAATTAAAAGCTACGAACTTGAAATTTTGTGCGAGCACCTTACAAGAGAAATGAAATAAAACCTCCTTTACCCTCTCCAATACAAATGATTGATTTCGTGAATCAAATTTTATTAAAATTCTATGCGACTTCGTCTATGAAACTGACATTCTACACATTCGCAATTAAGTGTTAAATTAACGGCGGAACAGATTTGGTTTTTTGAATTTTTAAGCTAATTTAGTCATGAAACGCGAAAAAACAAAATTTCAGGGCAGCACATTTTTATATTCTAGATGAAATCTGAGAGTATATTGTGTTTGCCTTAGCGTTTGTAACGCTAAGAAATAACGCTCGCACAGAGCCGCCAAGGGTACAGAAATATTTGTTGTCGTTCAAAAATCTCGATTCCGAGTGACCCTCTGTCCGTCTATCTGCGTCATTTTTAGCAAAAAAGTAACTTTAAGTTCGTGAATGGGCTACATCCCGCTACTTCCCCATACAAATTTCATGAAATTTTGAAATATTAGGAAATTGATTTTTCTTTGAAACTATTTAAGCTATTAACTTGAAATTTAGGCCAATATATTACCATATCTCCATCTCTACATCTACAATGGCGCTACAGCTCAAATCGGACCTTGGCCTCCCGATATTCAGGTTCCTTAACATTTTTCATTACTTATTGTGGAAGGGCTGTTAGCCCTTCGCACAACCCTCTACGAATTTTTCATATTCTTAGATTGAGGTGACCAAGGTATATCCAAGCAGGAATTATATATTGCGCCGACCGGGATTTGAACTCACGACCATCGCATTACAAGACCAACACACAACCTACTAGGCTATACCCTAGCTTTATTACCATATAGATGTCATTAATATCACGGAATATTGATCCGATCCACTCACTCCTTCTACCCCCTCCCATACAAATGGACAATTTTTAAAAATACATATTTTCGATTTTCCTTGAATCTAGTAAAGCTAAAAAGACGAAGTTTTGCCAGAATTAATTCTACTATAATTGCAATTAGTTTTAAAAAGAACTATCAACTTCACCTCACTTCTTCTACCCCCTCCCATACAAATTTCACGAAATTTTGATATTGAAATTAAATTATTTTTCTTCGAAACTATTAAAGCTATCAACTCGATATTTTGTATAAAGTATAAGAATAAAAATGTCAATAACGTGAAAAAAAAATTGTATAGATCCTTACACTCCTTCTACCCTCTCCCATACAATTGCATAATTTTTGTTAAATGCATTATATCGATTTCAATTAAAACTAGAAATATTACAAACATAAAATTTCACCAGAATTGTTTTTTAATAATTCCAATAAATGCTAGAAAAAATTATGAGCTCCGCTTCACTCCTTCTACCCCCTCCCATATATATATCTGTATTATAAATTCAAGAAAAGCATTTCTCCTTCGAATATATGAGAGCTATTGACTTTGAAATTGAATCAGAGCATGGTGATAATTGTGATGATAAGCAGTTTCAAAATCATCTTAAACGCTCCACTTCCTCTGCCACCTCCCATACAAATGCCCCAATTTCAGAAAAACTATGTCCAATTTCTTTAAAAGTAATGAAAACTAAAAAGTTTTGCATGCCATGTTCGTTGTCATATGCGAAAAATACAAACCTCCCCCTCTACTTCTAGCACTTCCCATGCAAAAGTCTCTATTCACTATTCGAAAGAATTTCATCTAGAGTATCATATGATTGGGCTTTACTGGGGATTCTGTTATGTTTTTTTTCTGTGTTGATCAAATACTTTATTATTAGAATAATAAAGTAAGATTTAAATCATTCAAACTGGACTTAACTTATCCCAAGAATAATAAAATTGCGCCTTACCTGTTTATCAGATATTTTTGTATTAGCCAGGACTTTTTTCTTCTTCTAATTTTTCGCAAAATCGTGGCAAGAGCAAAATAATTTTAAATTTAAACAATATAATCTCTCTGTATTTTGAAAGATGTAGGAATTTTTTTATTTATCATTTGATTAAAAATTTAAACAGAAAATGTATAATTTTTTAATTATTCTTTCCAATTCAAGTTGTTTTATTAGAGAAACGTATCCGTTGACATTAAATCCAGTATGCTTTCCTTACATTTACTCTCAAATTCTTCACAATACTTTTTAACACCGGATTCCTCTGCTTCATAGTACTCATCTGGTAGATCTTCAGCCCTAGATGATGTAGGCCTGCAAAATTTTTTTTTAATATCTATTTTCAATTTAAATTCTAAATCCATAAAAACCACATTACGAGAATAAAATATGAAAAACGGAGCCCAAAACGCCATTATGCTCTCCAATTGACAGGGCGTTCGTTTCACATATGACACGAAGCAAACAATCTTTACCATTGTATCCTGAGCTAAATAACAAGCAGATTTATTATTGAAATAGTCAAAAGACTTTATAATTCAATCATTACTGGGTGAACTTATCTTCCAGCATTTTATAAAACAACTTCCGATTCAATTGAAAATCTCTTTTCGGTCTCTTATGTTTGTTTTTGTTTATCTTCTTTTTATGCTTGGTACAAGTACTATTTGAATCACAATTGAAACTTCTTTCATCCAAGATTCCGAGCTAGAAATAATTTAATTTAAAAAACATAACTGGACTACGATTAGGCGTAATGCCCAATCGTGCGATACTCTAGATGAAAGAGAAAGTTTTTGATTTAAAGAAATTTTGTAGGGGAAGTGAAAGAGGGAGTGAGAATATTGAACTAATTTTTTCACATCACGCTAGATTTGCTATCAAAATGTTTTACACAAAATTTAGGATTCAAAAATTTATCAGGCACTGAAATAATTTGTGTATTAGATTTAGTGAAATTGTGCAGTTTGTATGGGAGGTGGTAGAAGGAGGGGAAAGTTCTTAATGACTTCTTCGGAAATAACTATAAACATCATGCTTTTGACATGTTTTAAATTGCAGATCAGTAGCATTCAAACTTTTCAAGAAAATCGAAATTGTAAAGTTATGCAATTGTGTCAGATTGTGTGGGAGGGGGTAGAAGCTAATTGTCTCATATTTTTTTTGGTCTAGCTAAAAATTCTAAATAAATATTTAGTGCATAGTTCTAGCTCAATCAATTTTATGCGCACTGAGTAAATTGGCTTAGAGCATTTCATGAAAAAGTGCAGTTTTTATGGTAGGTGGTGGAAGGAAGGGGAAGACACAACTAATTTTTATACACTAGATTGAAATCAGCATAAAATTAATGTATTCCAAATTTCGGATCAATATCTTTTATACTTTCTAAGCAAATTCGTTTATTGTCAAATTGCGAAATTGTGTCATTTCGTATGTGAGGGATAGAAGGGGTGGAGTGATTTGGCCCGTTCTCGAACTTGACCGTACTTTTTTGCTAAGAACGACGTGTACGAAATTTTGGACTTTCTTGCTCAACTCGTTCTCAAGTTAGAGAAGAGATGGACGGATGAACGGATGGACGAACAGACGGACGGGCGGACATCCGGTTTTAAGATATTTGAAGAATCATATGAACTTCTGTATCTTTAATTTTTTCTTCGAGCCTTATTTCTTAGCGATACAAACTTTGTGGCAAACTTATTATACTCTCAGATTTCATCTAGAGTATTATAATATAATATATTGAAACCTTGGAACTGGTAAAAATATTAAAAATAAGTACTTACTCGGTCAAGAACGCCTGGAAAGTAGTCTTTACTTTCAACTGGCATATTGTAATTCGCTTCGAAATTATACGAATAAAATATATTTCTATTTGGCAAATTAACAGGTATAGCTACTGCAATCAATATCTATAAAATATTCATTATTTAAATGCTTAAAATTAAAAACAAAACAATAATTTTATTTACTCCAAGGGTCGAATCACTTGGGAATAATATGGCTCTAGGGTCTCTATGCTGATTTTCTGATGCGGTTATTATTAATTTTTTGAAAAATATGAAATAAATTATGGAATTTCGAAGAAAATTTCCCATAATTGAATTCTGATATCACCAAACTAATCGTAAACTTCCAAGCAACTAAATTTAGGTCTATATTAAAACGAATTTGAAATGCAGTTGCTCTTAGGCCCTTAATGTTAACCGAATGAACAAATAAAGTTCTTTTTTTCTAATTAGCTTATCGTTGTTTTATGAATACTCTTTCGATATTAAGATTGCATGTAAATTCAATTGAAACCTATTCAAAAGTAAATAATTTAGGTTGTTACATACACGATTTCAAGTTATTAGCTTACTCGCTATGGACTCTCGCGTAATCTGCAGCAAATTTAAGGTCTCAGCTGTGAAATACTCGTGTTATTATACGTAGAATGACTGTATTGAGAATTCTAAGCCAATATATTATTAAATTCATTATGCTTGGGTTTAATATACATATTTATAGATAGTTGTGTGTATTTATTTCGGTTATAACATTATTACAAAATTTGTGAGTTTTCAATTGTAAGATCCAGAAAAAATATCACGAAAACAAAATTGTATTCAACCAGAATCCGTAAAATGGAAAATCTGGATTCGATATTTATATTCGTAATTTTTTTTTTGTTCTCTTATTTTCTGAAATTCAGTTTTTCTGTCAGTTGGAGCAGTATTCTTGAATTTCTGGCCACAATTTTATTAGTTCCGCTCCCAGGTCAGTTAAGAAAAGAAAAAGCTTCTGTCCTCTTATGGACAGAAAATACGGTTTTTTTTTTCATTATTTTTCTTTCCTAATTTGGTTTTTAGTTGAACATAATTAGTTCAACTTTCATTTTACAAACTTAATTTGAACAATTGATCAATTAGAAAATTGTTTAATTTACTTTTTATATCCTTTTAAAATGAAAGTTTGGTTCATTTGGCCAATCAGAGTACGTCATTGGAAAATTCAAAAAATGACTTGGCCACTTTTCGATCAAGAACTGAAACCAATGTTTAGAGATATTAAATAAATGCAAGGCAAAAACAGGGCATCACTTCTTTGCGAACTTGACCTAACCTTTCTTCATTTCCCTTTTATAACATATTGTTATAAATCTGACAACCTCGACGTCCCCAGCAACACCGAGAAAAGTCCAGCAACATTTAAAAAGCTATACACATGTTTCCAGACACTTCTACCGAGCTCCACAATGTAGGCAATCATTCTAGACACACACACACAACGACACCTGTCTGGGAGACTTAGTATAAATACCCGCAAACTTTCAGACAACGAGTTAGTTAGATTTTGGCGACACCTATCGGTGGAAGAACGCGAATCGGTACAAGTGATAGATTGGCAGTGCTCCTGAGTTGTACGAATTAAGTTTTAGAGCGAATTTAGTGAAGTGATCAAGAAATAAAGAAAAGTGCGATTAAATAAAATTATTCATTATTTTTAAACGAATTGTGTTTTCCTTTGAAATCAGCGATCCCCTAGCTCGCAACAATTGGTGTCAGAAGTGGGATTTCAAGGATAAATTCGGGTTAAAAATCGCGAGTGAAATTAAAAATTCTCGGAACGGATAATTTTGTGAGAGCGGAAAAGTGAAACTAAAATTCTCGGACAGTGAGAATTTGGTGAAACCGAATATTCTCGAGTGCTCTAGTGAACAGTGACTTTAATTAGCGAAGTAAAATCGCGGAACTGAAATTCTCGAACGGACAGTGAGAATTTTGTGAAATCGAATATTCTCGAGTGCTCTAGTGAACAGTGACTTTAATTAGCGAAGTAAAATCGCGGAACTAAAATTCTCGAACGGACAGTGAGAATTTTGTGAAATCGAATAATCTCGAGTGATTTAGTGAGCAGTGACGTAAATTTAAGTGAATTCGAATCGCGGAAAAACTGGAAATAATCGGTAGTGAAAATGCCGCGTTATTTAAAAGACTTAAAAGTAACGGAGCTGAAGGAAGAGCTCAGTAGACGCGAGTTACCTACAACAGGGAGCAAGTCTGAACTTGTCAGCCGTATGATCGAAACACTTGAGGCTGAGGGTGAGAATGCAGATAGTTTTGAGTTCCAAATCGAAGAAGCTAGTAAAGAGGAGTGCTCTGGTACATCGGATGCCTTAACACAGTTAATGCAGCAAATGATGAACAAATTAGATCAACAATCAGCTGTGACAACGGACATGAATCGGAAATTAGAACAACAATCGGTGGACATTAAACAACAATCTGCGGACATTAAACAACAATCAGCGGACATTAATCAGAAACTAGAGAAATTAGACCAGACTTCAAAGGACCTTAACCAAAAATTGGAGCTGCAAAATGATAAAATAGACATCATGGGTAAGACAATAGAAGAAAATGTAGAGAAGAAACTTCGAATCTTCGAAGAGCAAATTACGGAAAGGATATCCGGGATTGTACAAGAAGTCGAACGCCTAAAAAAAGACTTGGATAACGTGAAAGCGGTCGGAGTCATGAAAGCAGAGCACGTTACGCATAAGGGTTTCAAAGCTCCAATCTTCGATGGACAGACACCGTGGGCTATTTATAAGACCCAATTTGAGGCTGCCGCCAGAAACAACCATTGGAATGATCTCGAACGAGGAACGGCTCTTATATTGGCGTTAAGAGGTCCACCAGCGGAGGTCCTTCAAACGATTCCGCAGGAGCAACAACAAGATTTTTCAACGTTAGTCCAGACATTGGATCTTCATTACGGCAGTGACCGCATGAAAGAGATCTACAAAATAGAGCTGTACAACCGAACTCAAAAGAATGGCGAAACACTTCAAGAGCTGGCACGCGATATTGAACGACTCACATTATTATCGCTGCCCAATGCGCAAACAGAGCAACGCAACGATACAGCTGTTTTCGCATTTAACAATGCTGTACAGGACAGAGAGCTGCAACAGGCGTTGAAATTGGCAGGTAAGAAAACGATTGGCGAAGCCTTAGTATATGGGCTGACGTTCGAAGCTGCCAAGCAAAGCTCGCGGAGTAACTTTCGAGTTCGAGAAATAGTAGAAGAGTGTGTGTGTCGGAAAGCAGAGCACACCAAGCGGAGCGAAAGGTTTGGTGCCCCCTGATGCTGGAATTGTGGACAGGCAGGACACTTGAGACTCGACTGCCGTAAACTCAGAAAAGCGACCCACCATTGTTCCGGCTGCGCGGCTAAACAACGCGAAGGTAGAGATCGTGAATGTAGATCTTGGTCAAGAACTAGTCGTCAGAGTTCAAATCTTACACACGGTTGTGACAAAAGACGCCAGAGTAGATCAAAAACCCCGAGTCGGCAACAAGAACAATACATCGGGAAAGATCATGGAAGCAGAGTTAGGCATTCGAATAGGGATCACGAGCGAACGGGTAGAAGTCGTGACGGCCAAGTACTTCATGCGAATAATCGTGACAAGACCAAACATGGGAAGCGATATGATCGAGAAGATTGCGAAAGGAAGAATGCGGAACGAGAAAAGGGAAGTAAACGTGCCGCTAAGGAGGAGAATGAGCGCGAAAAGGAAACGGAGAAAGAACGCGAACGTGAGAAGGAAAAAGAAGCCGGAAAAACCATTCGGAGGTTAACGATCGAACCAGAGGATGAATGGAATCAGCGAAAACCTCGTACAAAAATGAAAGTGGTACATCTCGACCGACTAACAAAGTACCATGGTGCCATTGCGGAAATGAACGACTCTGTTCGGGACGAACAGGGACTAAGGAGAGGGTAATGTTATAAATCTGACAACCTTGACGTCCCCAGCAACACCGAGAAAAGTCCAGCAACATTTAAAAAGCTATACACATGTTTCCAGACACTTCTACCGAGCTCCACAATGTAGGCAATCATTCTAGACACACACACACAACGACACCTGTCTGGGAGACTTAGTATAAATACCCGCCAACTTTCAGACAACGAGTTAGTTAGATTTTGGCGACACCTATCGGTGGAAGAACGCGAATCGGTACAAGTGATAGATTGGCAGTGCTCCTGAGTTGTACGAATTAAGTTTTAGAGCGAATTTAGTGAAGTGATCAAGAAATAAAGAAAAGTGCGATTAAATAAAATTATTCATTATTTTTAAACGAATTGTGTTTTCCTTTGAAATCAGCGATCCCCTAGCTCGCAACAATATACTAGTAATATGCGCTTAAAATAAAGAAACTTCTAGTCGCATATACAAAAAATCCTGGCAAAAGAGTGACCAAGATTTTCTGATGTTCAAAACTGGTTTATGCATAAATTTCGAGCATTATTCACCACACTTGTACCATGTTAACCAATTTCTTGCTACCAAAATTAACATCTTTGTTGTGACAATAATTTAACACTTCTCTCATTTCACCTATTTGTGGTGGGAAGAAATGAAAAATCTGTAAAACTGCACAAGAAGATGGGCTAAATAAATTTTAATTCATCTTGATGTTTGCTCGTAATCGATTGGACTAAGACACCTATGTTCACTGTCCTGAACGCGAAAAATGTGAAAGAGTTGGTTTTCGTTTCTTCGAAATCAACAGGTTATCAATCGGTTCAAGGAGACCCAAGATGTTGATCGAGCCCCAAGAACTAGAAGAAAATCACGAACAAGTGATATGGAAATAGAGAAGAAGGTAGATCAGAAAGTGAAGGCAAATCCAGGTCTTTCACAGAGGGATTCGGCCAAAAAAGTGGAACATCAAAGAGTTTATTTATTTGTTTTTTTGAATTCAATAGTACAATTAGAACTAGATTTCATTTATGTGCACAATAACAAAATTTTAATTTAATGAAAAACATAACAGGGCTACGATTGCGCGTAAAGCGCAATCTTACGATACTCTAGATGAAATAGAATTTTTTGTGATCCCAAGAAATTTTGTGTGGGAAGTGTTAGAAGGGATGATAGCATTGAACTAATTTTTCCCCATCATGCTAAAGTAGCTACACAAATGTTTTATACAAAATGCTTACTCGAAAAATTGAATGGGAACTAAGAAAATTAGTGTGTTAGATTTAGTGAAAATGTGCAGTTTGTATGGGAGGTGGTAGAAAGAGTGGGGGAAATTTAGTGATTTTTTCAGAAATAACTAAGAATATCATAAAATTGACATCTCTTAAATTTCAGACTAGTGCCATTCATACTTTTCAAGAAAATCGATTTTTTGTAAAGTTATGAAACTGTATCATATTGTATGGGAGGGGGTAGAAGCAGTGAAGCTAATCAAATATTTTTTTCTGATCATAGTGATAATACTAATAAAGTATTTATTACAAAATATAAGCTCAATAAATGTTATATGTTCTGGGAAAATCGGCTTAGAGCATTTCATGAAAAAGTGTAGATTGTATGGGAGGGGGTGGAAGGAGAGGGAGGACGCAAATAATTTTTCTATTGTACATTTAAATTATTATGAAAGTAATATATCCCAAAATTCAGATTATTAGCTTTTATACTTTTCGAGTAAATCCATTTAATATCAAATTGCGAAATTGTGTCATTTTGTATGGGAGGGGGTAGAAGGGGTGAGGCTAATCGTCTAATTTTTTGTGGTCTTACTAACAATTTTAAATAAATGTTTGGTGCACAATTTCAGCCCGCTTAATTTTATACGCACTGAGTAAATTGGCTTACAATAATTCATGACAAGTACAGTTTGTATGGGAGGTGATAGAAGGAGGGGGAGGACATGCATAATTTTCTTAGAGTACACAGGAACAATAAACTGGGGATTTATAAAACTATTATACGGCCTGTGCTCTGTTATGGCAGCGAGACGTGGACATTAACGCGAACATCCGAAAAAGCAGTTAACGCATTCGAAAGAGAAGTCCTCCGAAGAATTTTGTGACCTGTGAAGGAAGGAACGGAATGGCGAATAAGATACAATCATGAGTTGTATCAACTCTACGACGAGCCAGAAGCTTCAACGTACATCAAGCTACGTAAACTGCAGTGGGCTGGCCATGTAGAGCGAATGGAAGACAGAAGAATCCCCAAACGTGCTCTTAAAGGCAAAGCGAGTGGTAACCGGCCAGTAGGCAAACCACGCAAGCGATGGGAAGACTCGGTTGATGAAGACAGCAAAGCCATTTTAAAAATTAGCAGCTGGAGGACGCGGTCTTTGGATCGAGACGATTGGAGGCGACGACTTCAGGATGCCAGGGGCCCGATTTGGGCTGTCGCGCCATTGATGATGATGAATTGATCAAGTGGATTTTAAAAGTAAAATTAAGAAAATAAATAAACCATAAGTGAACTTAATTTTTTTTGTGTTCTTAATTTTATTGACGTATGTATAAATAATAATAATAAAAACAAATTTACTCAAATTAAACTATTTTTAATCAGCAAAAAACAAAATAAATCAGGTTAGTCTAAAATATGATCAAAAATTTGAGGTACTGTATAGATAAACAGTTACATTCCTCAAAACATTTAGTAAATCATTAATAAACATGCAAAATAACCGAGGCCCAAAGACCGTGCCCTGAGGAACAACACACAACACCGAAATAACAGATGACGCCATGTCTTCAATCTTAGCTCTTTAGCTATTGCTAAATGAACAAGCTGAAGTTGAAAAAATTTAATTACGCTTCAATTTCCCAAGTAATAAGTCAAAGTTTACACTACCAAAAGCTTTTGAAAAATCCATTAAAGTCAGAAAGTTAATGTGATTTATGTCAAGGCTGCAACTTATGCTACTACTTTATTATTATAATAATAAAGTATTGTGATCGACACAAAAAAAAAAAAGTTTGCTACCCTGAAATTTTTTTTTTTCGCGTTTCATGACTAAATTAGCCTAAAAATGCAAAAAAAAAAATCCGTCTGTCTGTACGCCGTCCGCCGTCCGCCGTCCGCCGTACGCCGACGTGTACGCTCAGCGCACATTAACTCTCAAACCCTTCAAGATAGAAAGTTCATTTTTGGAGGGATTGTAGATAGTTGCGGATCTCAGGCGGATACCCATTTTGGGAGGTGTACGGGTTCAGGGGGAGGCGGGGAGAGCGCTTAAACCGAAAAATACGAATTCAAATATCTCAACCATGGTAACAGCTAGGAAGCTAAAACTCAACATACATATAGAGGGGTTTGTGGGACAACTTTTAAAAATAATTTAATTTTTTTATCCATTGGGGTGCGAAAAAGGGGGGCTAAGAACCAATTGTCGGACGAATTTTTTTTTCAAATGATTATATCTTCGAAATTACTTATCGTAAAAAAATCATATTTAGAGACCGTCAAGGTGGCATATAGTTCCATCGGAACCAGCTCAGAAAGCGGCTAATTGTAAGGGGGAGGGTCAGGGGGGGTGCAAAGAAAAACACTTAAAAATTAATATCTCAACTATCTTTTAAGCTATGTAATTGAAACTTAAAACGTATATTAAGCTATACTAGGCAAATAAAAAAAAAATATAACATGTTGAAATAATAGTAGTGGGGGGAAATGGGGAACATTTCAAAAATGGCGCACTTTTCAAAATTACAAATCCTTATATCTCAAAAAATAAATCAAAAATTTGTCAGATTGTAGAACTACATAATGGTTAATTTTGGTAAAAATTTTAAGCTGGGAGGTGTAAGGGGAGGGAGGTGATAAGCAAAAATGTCGAAAATTTTGAGTGATTTTTTTAGGGCTCTAGTGAAAGATAAAAAGTTAAAATTTTGCATGTGAATACCTATATTTAATGTACATATAAAAATAGTATTAACTTGATCCATATTTATTATAAACCGACTCCCCCGGTCTAACGTGCACAAGGTGTTTCATGTGCATTGAAAAAAACACATAAACTGAAAATTTTTGAGTGAAATTTTAAGGTAGAAACTTGAAAATTTGCGAAATGCATTTAAAAAAAATCCCTAAATATACGAAATATTAACTGGTCGAAAACCTTTAAGACTTCTACCCCCTCCCATACAAAATTATTTTTTCGACCATTTTCAAGAAATCAATTATCACCTAACCATTAAAAGCTATCAAATTCAAATTTTGCTAAACAACTTACAAAAATAATTAAAATGAAATTGCATTCAAAGTTTTAAAATCGCGCTTGCCCTTCTACCCCCTCCCATACAAAAGTATGATTTCGACTAATTTCATTAAATCAACTAATAACCAACAAATTAAAAGCTATGAACTTGAAATTTCGTACGAGCATCTATCAACAAAAATGAAAGAAAATTGCATCACAAGTTTGACGATTCCCCTACCTCCTCTACCCCCTCCCATACAAAATTATTTTTCGAGCATTTTTAAGAAATCAGTTATCAGCTAACTCTTAAAAGCTATCAATTTCAAATTTGGCATAAAAACTTATAAAAAAAATTCAAATGAAGTTGTTTTAAAAGTTTTGAAATCGCGCTTGCCCTTCTACCCCCTCCTCCCATACAAAACTATGATTTCGACCAATTTTATTAAATCAACTAAGAACCAACAAACTAAAAGCTACGAAATTGAAATTCTATACAAGCACCTTACAAGAGACGCGAAATAAAACCGCGTATCAAATTTTACGATTCCCCTATATTCTCTTCCCCCTCCCATACAAATGTTCGGTTTCATGAATGTAAAATACACCGAATTTTATGAAAATTCTATGCAACTTCGTCTATGAAACACATTCTATACAGAGAATATTGGACGTGATTCAAGTAATTAATTAAAAAGCTATTAACATCCACCCACCCTTACTATTACCCCTACTCCTCCCCTCATAAAAACCCAAACTTACAGACACGAATGAAATATTGTTAACAGTCCTGCCCAAGAACTCCCTTTCACTTAGTCTTCCCTAACCACTCTAACCTGCATATTGACTTTCCACTCATCCGGAACTTGTCCCAAGAATAATAAAGTTTCGCCCGACTTGTTGGCAGTTTATTTACTATTTTAGCAAGTGCGGTATTACAACTATGCTTAGCACGAAAGCCAGACTGGGTAACAACTACTTGATCAGTGGTTTTTAGAAAAATTTTCATCTGTGAGCTTAATAACTTTTCCAATACCTTCGAGAGTGGTGACAATACATGGAATCCTCTGAAGTATTATCGTGCAATTGCCTTCTTGTTTTTTGGAATTGGAGAAGAATATTGCCAGAGGCTGGATTGAAGTCCTATAAAGCCATTAAGGTGCACAATCGCAACGACAAGCAAAATCTAGTGGCAAGAAACAAGCCAGAAAGCTGTCACAATTTTCTGACCAAAACTGTTGGCTGCTTCATAATGGACGGTGAAACTTATGTAAAAGTCGATGCCAAACAGATTCGTGGACAAAATGATATACTGCCGATAAGCGTTGAATGTAGTCAATAAATTCAAATGCACGAAATTGGATGAATTCAGGGAGAAGTTGATGATGTGGCAAAATTAGTCGACCGTTTGAAACCTCCTCGATATTAACATAAAAAAATTATATTGAATTTTGCCATTTATCCGACATCATGATGCTTTGGTTACGTTCTCGCCAAATTTCACAAGTATACATTATTTAAAATTACAATGGAGTGGTTCAGAACCAACAACTTGTCAATTGTTCCAAGGTAGCGAACTCACCAAATAGCTCTGAGTTCCGACCCATTGAAAAGTTTTGGTCAATTAATAAAGGAATATTAAAGAAGACTGGAGCAGCAATCACAATCATATGCTCCATCACTGAACAGTGTCAGTAATGTGGAAAAAATCACTGAACAGATGATGATTGCTGCCATTTTACAGAAAATCAGTTTTTCATCAAGTCTGGTGAAATGCAATATTTTTTTTTAGACTATTTGCTAAGATTTCATATTATTTAAAATTTCAAATAATTTAAACTTCTAGTTTTAAACGCTTTTCTAATCGGTGCAACTTCATCGGATCCATGATTTAAATGTATAAATTCTCATTAAATAAAATCATTGAAGAAGTTTTCATAGATGAAAATTTTCTATTTCGAGGTTAGAATCAAATTTAGAGCCTAAAATTAATGATTCCAAATGATTTACATCTTACCTGTCACGTCTGTCTACAAATTAAGCAAATTATTCAAGTCTTCAATGATTTTTATCACTAGAAAATAAACTTTGATAAACATCTTAAAGTGAGTTTTATAAAGATCTATAGATATAATTTTGATACCAAATCTCTGTATACTAATGAGTATAACGGACCTTTCCGATACCACCTTTTAATTATTTGGCTTAGTGACAAACCAAAATAAAAAAAAGAAGAAAAAAAGGAAATATATGTCGCCAAGATTTAAAGAAACACTCAGAACACTTCTATTTAAGGTCTCCTCTTGGGCAGTATTGCCAGCACAACTCGTTCAAATTTCGACGATGGTAGTACTAATAACCATGAAATTTGGTAAGGGTGAATGAAAGGTGTGAATGAAATCAAATAAGTCAGTCAAATTAGATTTTACGATGCATGTGCCCTGAGGGTCAGCTATCCAATTTTCAAATCGTATCTTCACGCTATTTCTCACGAGAATATTTTGAATTTGTGAGCCCGAAGCAAATCTGTAAATCAGAAAAGTACATACAGTTTGTCTAGCATGCTGAGCGAAAATAAATTTAATAGAAGTGAAATGTAAGGAAACCAAAAAGGCTCTCTCTGCTTAAATGAAAATATTAGGTTGTTGCAGATGAAATGGCGACTTTGCTAGTGAAATTTCAAACAACTTTAACTTTTATAAAACTTAATTTTATTAATCAAAATAGGTACCAGCAGATGCAATGCACTTCTTCCAACGAGATACAAGTGCATTTATGCCAGTTTCGTAGAAGTCCGACTTTCTAGACTGAAGAAATTCCTCGAAGACACTTTTGATGTCTGCTTAATTGTTAACTTGTTTCTCCGCCAAAAAATGATCCAAATGTTTAAAAAAGTGGTAATCGGTTGGCGAGAGGTCTGTTGAATATGGTCGACGAAGAAGAGTCTCATACTGCAACTCGTTTAATTTTTTGACCGTTATTCGTGATACATGAGGTCATGTTTTGCTCAGTAAGCTCATGCGGAACCCACTTATCAAGTTTATTTAATTTTCTAAGCTGTTGCAAGTGCCGGGAAACTGTCGAATAGTATAAGGGAACATAGCAGAAAAACTGGGCCTCTGCAATGTTCCTTACAGTTTGGCGTGAGTCAGACTCCACTAGTAAACGCAGCTCGGCGCTGTCTATCGATGGTCCTGGGTGACCACATGGCTCACTTTGAAGGGTCATATCTACATACATCTACAATGGCAGTACAGCCCAAATCAGACCTTGGCCTCCTGACATTCAGGTTCCTTAACATTTTTCATTCCTTATTGTGGAAAGGTTGTTAGCCTTTCGCCCAACCCTCTATTTACGAATTTTTTTTTATTTTCGTAGAATGAGGTGACCAAGGTATACCCAAGCAGGCAATGTGCTGGAATTATATATTGCGTCGACCGGGATTTGAACTCACGACCTTCGCATTATAAGAACAACACGCTACCTACTAGACTACACCCTGAAGAGTCATATCTCCTGTTCGGAATTTTTCGAACCATCACTGTGTTGTTCGTTCGCTTTCAGTCTCTCCAAATGCACTGGTTGGTTGCTTCCTTTTGCATTGTGGCCAAGTTTGAACTTGTAAAGAAAAAGTAACCGTTTTTGACTCGATTCCATGTTTTTTTTTTCTCCCATCTCATTCCACGACCAAATGTAGGAGTATTTATACTTTAATATTCACTACTACCTGAGCCACCTGGCTGTAGACATGAAAATCGCAACTAACTTCAATTCATCGCAAAAGTAGCAATTTCACCTGCAACAACCTAATACTTACTCTATAAAATACATAAAATACAATTCGGTTGAAATCTGTGTTTATTAAAATATCTGCCAACAACGGGCGCAATTTTATTATTATTGGGACAAGATGATGATGCGTGAAAAGTCAATATGTACTAGGATATTGCTAGATAAGAAAAACCAAGTGAATAAGGGTTTTAGGGAATGGCTGTTATCAATTATTTATCACTTAACTGGGATTACGATCAACAGCTTCTCTACGTTGAAATTCAAAATTTCATTCGGTTATTTGTGCAAGGATTTATATGGGGGAACAGGAGAATCAGGGAAAGTTAATAATAGTTCGATTAAACGATTGAATTACATTCAAAATTCTCTTTACAGAATGCTAGTTTTACAGACGAAGTAAATTCCACGAAATTCGGTGCATTTTATATTCATGGAAGCATACGTTTATGTGGGATTGTAAAATTTATGATGCAGTTTTCTATCGTCTCTTGTAAAAGATGATCGTACAACATTTTTAGTTCGTAGCTTTTAATATGCTGGTTCTTCGTTGATTTATTTAAATTGATCGAAATTAATCTTTTGTATGGGAGCGGGTAGGAGAAGTAGAGGGCTTGAAAAACTTTTGATACAACTTTGTTCCAAATACTCTTAGAAGGGTTTCTACACATTTTTCGGTTGATAGCTTTTCACGTATTGGTGATAATTGATTTACTAAAAATGGTCGAAATAATACTTTTTTTGCGAAGAAGATGAAAGTCTTGAAGGTGTTCGTCCAAATAATATTTTGAGCTTTCATTCATATTTTGTAAATAAATTGATAAAATTTTCAAGATCCTTGGTTTATATTTAAATCAAAAATGTTTCGTGTTGTGTTTGTACCAATGCACATGAAAGATCTTGGGGACATTATGACCACGCTTCCGTGTACAATAGTTTTGATTGAAATTATTTTTCTCTTTATGAACATCAAATGGATATAAGCAAGTGCAAAATTTTACTTTGCATACCAGAACTTTAAAAAAATTAGTGAAAATTTTTAGTTTCCCTTTGCATTCTCCAACTTACAAATTTTACTCAAGTTATTGATCATAGCTGTACAATCTGACAAAATATCAGCTCACTATTTGTGATTGACTTTGAGTTATACCAGTTAGAAATTTTGGAAAGCGATCCATTTCTCCCGTTACTATTATGCCCAAATTTTATATTTTTCTCGTAACTTGCTGGTATAGTTAAATAGATGTTCCAAGTTTCAATTACGGTCAAGTTATTAATTTTTAAGTGTTTTTCTTTGTACCTCCCGTGAAACTCCCCCGTACGACTGACACTCACCTTTACAAGTATTGAACATTTTCTACATTGACTGTTGTGTGCCACGCAAATTTTCCTGAAATACTGAATTTGTATGTCGAGTATTTCCGAAGATATAATCATTTAAAAAAAACTTCGACCGACAAGTTCACTATTTTTGGACCAACGTCTAAAAAATTAAGTTAGTTTACAGTTTGTCCCACATACCCTATATGTGTGTCGAATTTCAGCTTTCAAACTATTGCCATAGTTGATATTTTCGAATTCTTCCCCTTAACACCTACAACGCACAAAATTGGTACCCGCCTCAGATCGGCATCCATCTACAAGCCATCCAAAATGAGCTTTCTATCTTCAACGGATTTGGAGTTAATGTGCGCAATCCTTACTTATTAGAAAAATCTTCTCTATGGTTTTGATCCGACGCCGCAATAGATTGGTATTTTTTCACTGTTGTGTTTTTCTATTTGGTATTACAGTATGGGTATGAAAAATAAATTAAGAATTAAAATTTGTTTGTGCTATGTGCTATTCCAAATCAAATATATGTTCAAAGAAGCACATCAGTTGAAATTAAATCTAATATACTTTCTTTACATTTACTTTCAAATTCTTCACAATGCTTATTAACACCGAATTTCTCTGCTTCATAGTACGCATCTGCTAGACCTTCAGCCATAGATGATGTGGGTCTGTAATATATTTTTTTTTTAATATTCATCTTCATTTCACTTAAAATTTATAAAAAAAACATATTACGAGAATAAAATATGAAAGATAGAGCCCAAGACGCCATTATTCTGTCCAATTGACAAGGCACTCGTTTCGCATATGACGCGAAGCAAACAATCTTTGCCATTGTATCCAGAGCTTAATATGAACACCATTAATTATTCACATTGTCAAAAATCTTAAAAATTTAATAATTACTGGGTGAATTTATCTTCCAGCATTTTATAAAAGAACTTCCGATTAAATTCAAAATGATGTTTTGTTCTCTTATGTTTCTTATTGTCCATCTTCTTATGCTTCGTACAAGTGCTATTTGAATCACAATTCAAATTTCTTCCATCCCGGAATTCGAACTATAAATTATTGTACAATACTTATAATAAAATTTGACTTGGAAACTGTTAAAATATTAAAATATCACTATTTACTCGGTCAAGAATTCCTGGAAAGTATTGTTTACTTTCAACTGGTAAATTGTAATTGGCTTCGAAGTTATACGAATAAAATATATTTCTTCTGGGCAAATCAACTGGTATGGCTACGGCAAACAATATCTAATATTTTTTTTATTACATAATTAATTGCTTATAATTGAAAAAAAAATTAAATCTTACTCCAATAGCCGTATTAACTGGAAATACTAAGGCTCTAGGGTCACGACGACTATTTTCTGATATGATTATTATAAAATTTTGTAAAAATATAAACCAAATTATCGGATTTCGAAGAAAATTTTCCATAATTGAATTCTGATAATATCACCAAACTAATTGGTGACTTCAAAGCGACTAAATTTAGGTCTACATCAAAATGAATTTGAAATCAATTTGTTTTTAGGCTAATAATGTTAACCGAATGAGCAAATAAAGATCTTTCTTCTAATTAACTTATTGTTTTTTAGGCATATTCATTTAATGTCCAGATTAGTTGTAAATTCAACTGGAATCCATTCACAAGTAAAGTAATACATTTAGTGGCATTTAAAAATTTAAGTTATCAGCTTTTTTATCTAAGCATCTAGAGCAAATTCCAGGTAGTATTTCAGGAATACTCGTCGGATTTTAGAATAACTAGAAAGTGAGTCTCAAACCAAAATATCATTGAATTCATTATTCCCCGTTAAGGTTATTTATTGTTAGCTACTATAGGTATATGTCTCGATTAAAAATTTATATAACATTAGTATTCATTATTGTTTTCAATCGGTTAAAAAAATTTATAAAATTCAGAAATAATAACTGGAAAACAAAATTGTGTTCAATGAGAATCTGAAAAATTTCAATTAAGAGAAGCTCATTCATAGAAGTAGTATTTTCAACAATTATTTAAAAACATAACAGAATTATGATTGGGCGTAAAGCCCAATCATGTGATACTCTAGATGAAATACTTACTTACCTTTTGTTTGGGAGGTCGTAAAATCAGAAGGGGAGGTTTGTAATTTTTCTATGTAACACTCAACGTAGTATATAAAATATTTCATGCTGAATTCAAAGTTTCTTGCTTTCATAATTTTCAAGGAAATTGAACAATTTTTGTCTGAATTTATGGTATTTGTATGGGAGGTGGCAGAGAAAGAGGGGGAGTTTTGGTTGATTTTGAATCTCCTTATCAACATCCTAATCACATTGCCTTGTTACAATTTTAATGTCCATAGCTCTCATATGTTCGAAGGAGAAAAAGTTTTCTTGAACTTCCAATATAAAAATTTGTATGGGAGGTGGTAGAAAGAGTGGGGTGAAGGCAATAATTTTCTTAGCATTTATTACAATTATTAAGAGACAAATTCTGACGAAATTTCAAGTTTATACTTCTTCTAGTTTCTATGAATATCGGTTAAATGCATTTACCAAATCTCCATTTGTATGGGATGGGGTAGAAGGAATATCCGAATCAAAACCAAATTTTGACATCAATTATATTTAAAATAGTATACTTTTCTCAAATTTTAAAGTTGATAGCTTTGACGGTTTTGAAGAAAACTAATTTAATTGAAATTCCGAAATTTCGTAAAATTTGTATGGGAGGGGGTAGAAGGAGTGAAGTAAAGTTAATAGTTTTACCAAAATTAATTGCAATTATAATAAAATTAATTATGACAAAAATTGGTTCATTTGGCTTTGCTAGTTGCATTTCAAACCGAATAAATGCATTTTTGAAAATTGTGCATTTGTATGGGAGGTGGTAGAAGGAGTAAGGAGATCAAATCAATGTTTCTTGAGGTTAATGATATTTATATCATTATACTATGACCTAATTTTCAAGTCAATAGCTGAAATGGTTTTGGAGAAAAATCAATTTCTTTAAATTTCGAAATTTCATGAAATTTGTATGGGAGGGGGTAGAAGGAGTGGGGTGATGTGGCCCGTTCACGAACTTAAAGTTACTTTTTTGCGAAAAATGACATACAATAAATTTCAGCACGATAGGTCTAAAAAGCTATCGAGAGTTATGTTGTAGACAGACGGACGGACGGACAGACAGCAACTCGGAATCGAGGTTTTTGAGAGACAACAAATATTTCTGTACCCTTGGCGGCTCTGTGCGAGCATTATTTCTTAGTGTTACAAACGGTAAGGCAAACACAATATACTCTCAGATTTCATCTAGAGTATAAATATATAATGGGTATTCCAAAATTATATTTATGATATTGTAACATGATATCGGTTCATAAGTCAGGCAAACTACAACATGATTAATAAATTAAATCAAGCCAATAAAAATTGCCATATACATATGCTAATTTGAGGGCTGGTCAACAAGCAATGCAGTAGCTTCGGCTTCAACTTACCGCAAATTTATTTTCTTATAATAATAAAGCAATAAACCTAACTTTGAAAGTTGTTTTTATTCGATTGGAGAATTTTCTTGTTGAGCTCAAAGACTACTTTGAATAATAATCCAGTGATTGAAACAACAAAAGATGACTCATCGGTAAATACTAAGTTGCGCCAATTGCGTTCGAAATTCTCCCGTGCCCGACTCAATCTTTTTTGTACATGTTTTTCTGTCAGTTGCGGTTCGAAGATTGTGCTCACGTTTTTGATGTCAGATTTTGAGCCTACTTCTAATTGTATTTATGGACGCTCAAACTCCTTTTTTAATTAGTTTTTCCTTCGCCTGTCGCAGGTAGAATGTCGGGTTTTTTCTGAAGAGCTGAGCGATCAATTTATCATCTCCTATATGTACCTCTCTTAATGCTTATCATCGACATCACCATACGCTTTATACCTCGTAATCCACTTCTTTACATATGAAGCACTGGTTTTGGTATATTTTGCGGACTGCCTCACACTTATTATGGATCTTTTAGAATGAGTAACCAGAAAAACAATTTGAAAACGTTTTTTATAAAGAGCATTCATTTCTTAACTTATTATTTTTACGATAGATTAAACTGTACTGACCAAATGAATCTAGGTATTACTTTAGAAGAAGGGAGGAACGTGAAGCTCAAATGCCAGTTTACTATCACATATAATGTATTATGTCACCTTATCTACGTCATCTTGTCTATAACTTGCCTATGTCACTTTGCCGATTTTGTTTAACTGTCAACAGTTCCTGTAGATATTTCTGTCTCAGATAGTTTCTTCCGCAGTTACATGTCAGTTACAGCGTCCCAGATTTCCTCGCTTTTCTCACACTCTCCTTCAGTCCATTTGGTAGATTGGGCAGTTAGAGAATACATGCTCTGCATTTCTATCGTATCTGTAAATAGGCTGGACATGACGCCGATGAGTGGGATTTGTAAAAGCCGGCGCAACACGATGTTATGAATACACTCCAACATTGGATGCTTGATGGACGCATCATGTGCCGATGCACGAGGTCCGAGTGTCCAGTGTGAAACTTTCAACGTTCGTGTTGGAAGATGTTCGGCTCATTATCGTTAGTCTTTTTGCCCGCTTCAAAGGATATTCTCTTCACGGACGGTACACTTGGATGTATTGTATTGGATTATGGATATCCAATCGTTCCACCGTATAGCAGGGCACTTGCCATGTCAATCGTCAAATATTTTAGTCAAAACTTTGATGCCAATATTTGAGTCAAACGTTCACCGCATCGTGTAGTGCTGTGTTAACAGCCGTGTCCAGATGAAAATTGGATCATGTAGTAATCGACAATAATTCATCATGCCTACTTCCGACTCACTTATCTACTTCATTATGAGTCTATACGTTTATCGGCTTTTGCATACGGTGTTCCATTACATTTACCAGACGTTAGTACTTTAGCTAGGGTGTAGCCTAGTGGGTAGCACGTTAGTATACAATGCGAAGATCGTGACTTCGAATCTCAGTCTACTAAAATAAAAAATTCGTAGAAGGAACCTTGGCGTTGATACATATCCGTTGCTCTTCTTTTTTCTCTTCCATTATTAGACATTATTTTATTGAATTATTTTTGTTGTATATTCGATATGTTTCACCCGCTAGTATGTCTGGCGGCAATAAACCAGCTATCACATTTTTGGTACATGTGAAATTTTGCAAAATTCACATCAAGTCCTGAAGGGGCTACTGACTTGACCGTTTTCCATAAAAAATGCGGTACCGTTTTCTTGGAAATGGCTTGACCAATTTTAATAATTTTTGTTACACTTAATACTTTATTGAAACTAATGTAACGTAGCAGATCTATCTATCAACCAAAAAAAATCGTTCTGATATCTGTTATCGTTTTCAAGAAAAATGTTCCGATAAGGATAAAAATGTGAAACATTTTTTTAAGGAGAGCAAAAAACTAACAGACTTTTAGTACGATTTACACTGATCTTTCTAACTTTGAATTAATTTTTTTACCACTTCTACTCATCAAAAAAGTCTGCGGTATTTTATTTTGTATTAAAATGGATGAAGAGTGATAATCAGCACAAAAAAAAATTGATTTTTTTCATGTTCAAGTCAGTAATCCCCTTAATGCACTCACTCCATGAATTTTTTATACTCTAGATGAAATCTGAGAGTATTATAAGATTGCCACAAAGTTTGTAACGCTAATAAATAAGGCTCGGAGATAACAAATGAATGATGATACAGAAGTTCACATTATTACACAAAAATTTCAAAACCGGATGTCCGTCCGTCCGTCTGTGTTCTTTTTACCTGGAGAAGACGTTGAGCTATAAAGTTCAAATTTGGACGCGTCGTTTTTTACGAAAAAGTTAGGCCAAGCTTGTGAGCGGGTCAAATCAATCCACGCCTTGTACTCCTCCCATACAAAATGATTCAATTTCGGAATTTCACAATAAACGGGTTTTCTCAAAAAGTATGACAGCTATAGATCTGAAATTTAGAAAATATTATTTTTATGGTGGCATCAATTCACAGTATAAAAATTATTTGAATCGCCTTACTCCTTCTACCACCTCCAATACAAACTGTACTTTTTTTTGATTTTTATCTAGCTGAAATTGTACAATAAATATTTATTAAGAATCATTAGTAAGATCAGAAAAAATTAACTGGTTAGACTCACTCCTTTTACCCATACAAAGTGACATACGAGGGTCGTTTGATAAGTCCCTGGCCCAAGTAAGAAAAAAGCATTTTTTCCGGAAAATTTTTTTTTATTTTTCAACATAATCTCCCTGGAGGTTAATACATTTGGTCCAACGTTTCTCAAGTCCTTTCATACCGTTCAAAAAGAAATTTTTGTCACAGTCTGCAAAAAATTGGGAAACGGCGTCTTTCACCTCTTGGTTCGATGAAAATTTTTGTCCACCGAGGTGAGTTTTCAATTTGGGGAACAAAAAAAAGTCACATGGGGCCAAGTCGGGCGAATAAGGTGGGTGGTCAACGATCTCATACCGCATATCGTGTAATTTGGACATGGAAACCGCGCAGGTGTGGACAGGGGCGTTGTCGTGGTGGAACAAGATCTTCTTTTTCTTCAAACCAAAAACCAACTGCCAAAAACAAACTGTTACCTACAGAAACCTGAAAAAATTCATGAGACCGTTCGAAAGTGCCATCTACCTAGCGATAGCAAAAACTTTTTCGTGAAACCACGTTTTGTCATTTGGGCCAGGGACTTATCAAACGACCCTCGTATTTTTAAAACTTTAAAATCGATTTTCTTGAAAAGTATGAATTTTATTGGTTTGAAATTTGAGAGATATCAATTCCATAATCTTCATAGTTATTATTGAAAAAAACCTTGAAAACCCCCGCTGCTTCTATCACCTCCCATGCTCCACTGCCCAATTTCATAAAATTTTATATACAAACTTTATCAATACCTATAAAAATTTTTAAAGCATACATTTGTTAGAAAACATTATGATAGTAATTCAATCATGATCTGAAAAAATTAATTCAATGTCGTCACCCTTTCAACCACTCCCCATACAAGATTTCTCTTTCATCTAGAGTATCGCTTCATTGTGCTTTATGCTTTATGTTAAGGCTTCCGTGGCGTAGTGGACAGCGTGCTTGCTTCTAAGTTAATAGGTCGTGGGTTCGATTCCCACTCCAGACGGGATTTTTTTAAGCGCAAATTTTTCAGTTGCTACTGGTGATACAAAATTATTCGAAATAAAATGGGGAAACGGCGTAAAAGTGAAACAGTTCCACTTCAAGAAGGCCTAGATACTCAGTAGATGGTTTCTGTTCGCTTTCTATCATTCAGTCCCCATAAAATCTGCAAATATTTGTCAGTATGCAGCCAGTACAACTGAGCAATATACCAGCTTCTCCACTCGCTACGGTCGTTCTCACTCCCCTTCCCCAACCTTCCCAATCCTATTCCTTCCCTCCATGACTGTGTTTGTGCATTGCACATAAAGGCCGAAATTATCTATAACACAGGTCATTCTGTAAAAAAAAAAAAATTTTTTTTTAACATCTTCTTGTAAGTTTTGTGTCGTAGTGTTTCACTCCATATCAGTCCAGTATATATATATTATTATACTTCGCGTCACTCTTTTGTTTAGGCTGGGTCGTTCAGTGTTCGCTATTGTTTTGCATGATGCGGAGTTCACTCGTCCTGCATTTGTGTAAGCTGTTTCGACGTTCGCATTGAAGAATAATCTTACGTTAATAATAATACCCAAGTATTTAATTAAGGGATACGCTTTCATGTCCATATAAGTTACATACAATGTTTTCATGCGCCCTTTATTTTTAACTTCTAAAAAAACTAGTTTTTTAGATGATGTGGTATAAAAAGGGCGAGCAATCGCATGATTGACAGAGCGAATAGTTACGAAATTTTGAAGCATTTAAAGCAAAATAAATAATTAAAACGCACAAACTTCTTTCGCTCATAAATAGAACAATTTTCAATTTAATTATTCGCACTAATTGATAATTTGTTATTTTTTTTTTTGAAAATAATCTAAAACTTTTTTTTTGTCTGTCCCACAAACTGGAGCCATTAATATTCGAATTTCTAGTTTCTAGTTCTAGCGCACCCCTCATCTACAATCCACCCAAAAAATGAACTTTATCTCTTCAAGGGCTTGGGAGTTATTCTAAGATGAGCGTGAGTGTACGGCATAGAGATAGACGGAAGTGTTTTCTTAAACTATTAGGGTAATTTAGTCGTGAAACGCAAAAAAAAAAGAAAATAAATAAATTTCAGGATAGTAAAAATAAAATTTCAAGTCCACCACAATACTTTATTATTAGAATAATAAGGTTTCATTTGCGATCTTACTTTTCTGACCGAAAATATCTATTGTATAATAATACGTTTAAATAAATAATTTTTAACTCTAGCGATATTTATCACATTAGAATTTGACGAGATGATAATACAGTACGCAATTTTAAAAAGAAATTGAAAGTTAAGTTTTGTTTAACAGCACAAAACTTATTTTTTAATTTCTGACTATTCCAAATTAATAATAACTTCATAGAAAAATATCAGTTGATATTAAATCTAATAGACTTTCCTCACATTTACTTTCAAATTCTTCACAATGCTTATTAACACCGAGTTCCTCTGCTTCATAGTATTCATCTGGTAGACCTTCGGCCATGGATGATGTAGGTCTGCAACATTATTTTTTTTTAATATTTAATTTTAATTCAAATCTATAAAGAACATATTACGAAAATAAAATATGAAAGATAGACCCTAAGACTCCATTGTGCTCTCCAATTGACAAGGCACTCGTTTCACATATGACTCGAAGCAAGCAATTTTTGCCATTGTATCCTGACCTAAATAAGAACATCATTAAATATTCATGCTGCCGAAAAACTTGGAAATCTAATCCTTACTGAGTGAATTTATCTTCTAGCACTTTATAAAAGAACTTTCGATTCAATTCAAAATCTCGTTTCAGTCTCTTATGTTTCTTATTGATTTTCTTTCTCTGTTGCTTCGTACAAGTACTATTCGAATCACAATTCAAATTTCTTCCAAGGAAACCAAGCTAGAATAAATTTACTTATTACTGAAATTAACGTAAGCAAATTATATTAATTACACGATCAAGAACTCCAGGAAAATAATTTTCACTCTCAACTGGTAAATTGTAATTAGCTTCAAAATTATACGAATAAAATATATTTCTTTTGGGCAAATCAACAGGTATGGCTACGGCAATTAACATCTAAAAATCAGATTTTTTATTCACTTTTATGCTTAGAACTTTCAAAATAGTATTTGTTTTTTATAATTCACTCCAAAGGCTGAATTAACCGGAAATATTAAACCTCTAGGATCTCGATGAACATTTTCTGATACTATTAATAAAAAACTCTTTAAAAATATCGAAGAAATTATCGAAATTCGACGAAAATTCCCCATAATTGAATATCACTAAATTCACCAAACTAATTGGAAACTACAAAATAACTAAATTTTCGGTGTACCATATTTATGCAGCAAAACGAATCTTAAATCTAATTGTTTTTACATTAATGCTAAATAAACGAACAAATAAAGTTATATTTTGTAATTATCTTATTGGTCTTACTTCAAGCGAAATTAATTCAAAACTCATGAATTTAATTGTATTCGTAATATTATGCAAATTTTAAGTTATTAGCATAGTAGGCTAGTAATCTAGAGTAATCTGGCTTGAAGAGCAATTTTCAGGCAGCAGTGTATTATTTTAGCATGACTATAATTGAATCTTGACCCAATACAAAATTTATTCATATTACTGGCTTATAAGTATGCGATCTATATTACATTAAATTTATTGCATAACTTTATGAGATAGATTTTTGATATAATATTTGGAACTTTTTAATATCTCCCAAGGTTTAAATTTAATTTTAATTATTTTGGCAAATTCCTTTCTCCTAGGCAAGAATTTAATGTACAAATTTTATCTGCACATAGATGGTATAAATTCTTTTCATATATTCATATTATCACTGCAGTAAAAGTTATACACGTTGAGTTTTTGCTCAAGGCTGTGTGCCAAATCGAAACGGTTAGTGAAAATTAGAAAACTTTTTTCATCAAGTAACTTGCTACAAAGCTGCATAGAATTAAAGTCTTCTTTAGATTTTCGTGCAACACACGAACTTAATGATAAAACTCGATAAAATTTTTCGGGCAAACGAAAGAAGTTTATTTAAGGCTATTAAAGAGGCGCTACATTTCGTACGGCAACTTCCTGCCATCATTCGTATTTCATTAGGATATGTCAACAGAACTTTTGTTTCTGCCATGAGTTTTAATTGGATCCGGAAAACCAGTCATGTAGGAGATACGCTCCGAACAACTCTTTTTTTCCATTTTCGAACCAAATGATTTTTTGCCGTTTTTTCGTTCCGATCAAACAAGCGATTATTCGTAGTCCTTGTTGAAAATTGATATCGCCCAACCAATCATGGATTCTTCAATAAGAAATATTGTGCATTAGAAAACTTTACCAACAGAAATCATGGAAAAAAGTGGTTTTCGTTTCATTATACTCTATCGAAAAGAATCGAAATTTTTAAAAATATTGACGTGGAGACAGGTTCATAAGGATATACATAGATAAGAAAGTGGATGTTTTTAAGTTTATTATATCGAAAGGAATAAGCGAATCTCGGGAAGATAGTAAAATGGAAAACAATTTTCTCTTTCACGAATAAATAGATGTAATTTGTACTTAGTGGTATAAATCAAGTTTAGAGCTAAATTGGGCTGTGAAACTGAAAAATTGGGAGAAAATTATTTGAAAGAATGCTTAGTGCATTGTTGAATGTGGTATTCACCATTTGTCCGCTACTCTCTCTGTTTTTGTTTTGTCCAGAGTTACAGTTTTGAAATGTTTAAGGTAAGTACGGAAAATGTTTTGGGAAGACCTTGAAATTGAAAGATGAACGTACTTTTGAAACAGCTATTCCATTTCATGAACGCTGTTCTATAATTCCACTCTTCGAATTCGCGTTGACGGCGAAAGATGAGATAGCGACTGTTATCGTGAAACTAAAAAACTCGCAATCTGTAGGACCTGATAACATATCGATCAGACTACTCAAATACTGTAAAGAAATCCTTTCATCACCAATTTCAACGATTGTTTATTTATTTATTTATCATAACAAGATATTTAACAAGATATTTAGTTACATAATAATAATTAACTTATATTATTTTATTTAATTTAATGTAACTTAAGACAATTTAACTTACGTAACTTAATCTAACTAGTAAGATGGACACTGGTAGAAGGATGGTTATACAGGGTTTGGGATACTTTATAAAACAGAGCGCAGCCTTAGTTTGTATGTCAATTTACTCATTGGAGGTGTGTAGTGTACACTGAATTTGTTGAATACTCTACAACATCTGTTAATAGGCTCATTTTGTCCGTAAACTGTACTATGCGGATATTCCTTTAGTAGTCTTGAATGTCTCGTCAGCCTGACATTGTCATTGAGTCTGAATTTATCTGATATGTGATCTACCATAATATCGCCATTCAAAACATCTAAGGTAAAACAGGATGTGAGCATAGTTCTTCTAGAACTAAGAGGTAAAAGATTTAATATTTGGAGCCTAGTTGCGTACGGTGGAAGGTTCTCAAAGTCTCTAGGATCATACAAGTCCCTAAGAGCAAAGAGAAGGAATTGCTTCTGTATTGACTCTATTCTGTTGCTATATAACTGGAAAGAGGGGTCCCAGATGGGACATGCATATTCCAGAAGAGGACGGACAAGAGAACAGAATAATGTTTTAGTGACCCATACATTCTTAAACTCTTTGGCTCTTCTCTTAATAAATCCAAGAAGTCTATTGGCTTTTGAGATTAATCGGTTGTAGTGAGATTTAAAGCACAGTTTATTGTCGAGTAGAATGCCGAGGTCCTCAATTTGATCTACACTATGTAGTTGAGATCCACTCAGGAAATAGTCATGTAGGTATGTGGATCTTTTATGTGAGAAGCTTATCACGTGGCATTTACCGACATTAAGCTCTAACTTGTTCTGACTACACCACTTATCTAGTGCAATAAGCTTGGATTGCAAAAATGCGGCATCAGCGGGTGAGGTAACAGTATGATAAATTTTCAGATCATCAGCGTACAACAGATGCGAGATATTTTTTAATACTTCAGATAGATCTGAGATGAAAATATTAAATAAGAGAGGTCCCAAGTGACTTCCTTGGGGTACCCCAGAGGACACTACGATTTCCTTGGAAATAGAGCCTTGGAACTTGACAAATTGAGTTCTATTACTAAGATAGGATTTAATCCAGTCAAGAAGAGATCCTGTAACACCAATTTTTTTTAATTTTAAAATCAGGATGTTGTGATCAACTCGGTCGAAGGCTTTGCTAAAGTCAGTGTATACTGCGTCAATTTGATGCCCATTTTCCAGTGCGCAGAGTGTATCAGATACTAGAATCATGAGGTTCGTCATGGTTGAGCGCCCTTTTCTAAAACCGTGCTGCTGGTCATTAAGAATAGGGTTGATTATTTTGGTTAATTTGTCGCAGATAATTTTTTCGAATAATTTCGGTATAGCTGATAGAATAGCTATACCTCTATAGTTCTTCACATTTCGTTTGTCACCATTCTTATGGATGGGTGTGAGATGCGACGATTTCCAAGCCGATGGGAAAACTCCCAATGAGAGTGACTTGTTAAAGAGCCAGTATAAAGGTGTTGAGAGCTGAAGGGCACACTTCGATAAAAATAAGGGAGGAATAAGATCAGGACCTGGACCTTTTTTGACATCAATAGTTGTAAGAGTATTAAGCACCTCCTCAATGGTTAATGAAATATTTTCAACGAGTGGAGGAACCGAAATGTTGGGCTCGATTTCGGTCGAATCCGACTGTACTCCAAAAACGTCGCGAAAACGGTCAGCAAACATGTCGCAGATATCATGCTTGCAAGAAGATTGCGTGATTCCATTGGTCATGGTTACGGGATAACCCGAACTTTTACGTTTTGTGTTAACGAAGTCGAAAAATCTTTTTGGTTCTGTTATGATATCTTCACCGATTTTTTTTACATAACCTTCATATGCAGTCCGGGACTCAGAAGAGAACTCTGAAGCCAGCGTGTCATATTTTTTTTGGAGATTGGGGGAGATTGCGCCCACTTTCTTAAGTTTTTTGAATAGTTTATTTCTTCTATTCCGCAGTGACCTTAGGTTTTTATCTAACCAGGGTTCCGATAATTTATCTTTTTGCTTTATTACAGGGACGTACTTGATAGCAATTTCAAAGATCACATCGTAGAATGCTGTTATGGCATTGTCAAGATCATTAGATGAGAACAGAGCTGTCCAGTCTATCGTGGACAATTCATTATTAATGCCATTGAAATCAGCATTACGGAAGTCAAATACAATATTATTATTGTAAGAGTGAACAAAATTAGTGTGATCGTATGGTAGATCTACTATGATGGCAGAGTGATGTTGAGTATTAGAGAAAAGATTCTCAGCGTCAGAGGCATGGCCAACAATCACTTCATCATATGCATCGGTAAAAATCATATCAAGCCATCTCCCATTTTTATTGGGTAAATTTACTACCTGATGTAAGTCGTTATTATACAGAGTGTCGATAATAGTTGTGTCAATATCAGACGTGAGATTCCCCGGTATAATAGTGTTATCCGAATGATTCGTGTGAAAAGAGATACTTGGGCGATTAAAATCGCCGAGAAGGAAAATATTGTCATTTTCTGCCAAAGAGCAGTAGACAGTATGGAAAATGTCAAGAATGTCGTGGTATTTTTGGTCTTCAGAGTTAGGCTGGATATATACAACACCTATGTAAATATATTTATTTATCAGTTTGATTCTGATAAATTTATGTTCAAAAAGTGTTGATGGTGTTGTGTTAACAATCTCGCTAGATAGAGATTTATGAACTGCAATCAGGACGCCTCCTCCTTTTGAAAGACCTGTTGCGCTGTAATTCCTGTCATTTCTGTATATGGTCCAGTCGTTGTCCAGAATTTCTTCATTTTTGAAGGAGTCGTTTAGCCCAGTTTCCGTAATAATTATGACATTAAAGTGACAAGATTTCGCGTCAATGAAGAGATTATTTATCTTCCCTCTAATGCCACCTGCGTTGTGGTAAAAAAGACGTAGGTTACTTTTTGAGTTAGGAACGAAAAAACCGATTTTGATCTTCCCGGCTTTTTTGCATATCAGAAATATGCTTCGAGGAAACATGGGAACCGTACGTCGCGAGATCCTTATGAACTTGGTCAGGAGAAAGATTGAACTGCTCGTGGAAGCGTGTGTAGATCAGCCGCAACGCTTTTAAATCCGTTGGAAGCCCTTCTTGTTGAATGGATAGCATCAGACTGGTTTTTGTTTTGCCGTTAATGCAGGTTGAATCAGATTTGTTGTGCATATACGCAAGATACAGCCGCACGTTGTCAAATATTCTGTGCTCTCTCAATCGTGATAATAAATATCTATTCTCCTCAGAATTTGCAGAGTTCATCGAGAGCTTTACGACTGGAGGAAAAAGTGGGTCAAGGAAAGGGGGGTTATTGGGACCAGCAACTGCAGATTTAAGATTTACGTTAGAAGACTTTGCATTTTTATCCTTAACATATGTTTTTGACGATGAAGGGTAAGGATTAATTGTTTCTCCACGCACGAAATTATTGTACGGACCAGAAGCTAGGGCAGGATTCGAAGTAAGGATTGGGGCTAAATTTGAGGTAGGAAGTGGAATCGAAGTGGGAACTGGGACTGGATTTGAACTAAGTAATGGATTCAAAATAGGATGGTTCTTTGAATGAGGCAAAGAATTTTTACCAGAGTTCATGCGATTAGTACTGGTTTTAGAGGTAGTGTTAGTATTAGGCTTTCGGGGCAAAGAATTGGGAGAAGTGTTTTTCTTACTTGTGTTCGTATCTATTTTATCCCTAGATTTATTGTTACTAATAAATTTTTGACTATTGTTATTCCTATTACTAATTTTTTGGCTATTATTTTTGTTATTTTGATTACTACAATTGTTATTACCATACTTATTGCGCTTCAGATTTGACTTCCAGTGGCTGATTTCCATGTTGTTCCATTTGAAGACGCCCGATTTCGTGCTGAAGAAGATCCAGTCATACTGCTTGGGCATGTACAGTTTGAAATTTGTGTACTTAATACCACTAGGTCTGCGGGTCGGTAGCTTCTCGCATTTACAGCCCGTTATAGAAAATTGATCTATAAGGGTTTTACACAGCCATGATTCATTCGAGTTCGGTGGAGCTCCCGTGACAAAATAAGTAAATGTGTCTGGCGATTTTTTCATTTCCTTATTAATACTGTTGAGCTTCTTGATTCTTGCATCCCAATCAGCTAGAGACCAAGTTGTATTGAATTTGACCAGCGATGTCTTCGGTGTGTCAAGATCATTTTCCGGTAGATGTACTTTTGGCAGCGAGAACGGTTGAACAGGCGATAACGAAACTGTCTGAATATGAAGATTATTTTGCGAGAGCTGAGGTGAAGAGGGGTCTCGTAATTCATCAGTTTTGTCCCCACAAACAAAACGGGTGATGGCCACTTCGCGTTCAAAATCAACAAGTTTTGTTGCTAAATCGTCTGGCTGCCTGATTTCGAATCCAGAAGTGTGACGTAGTTGATTTGACACGGTCACAAGAGATTTGTCGGCATTGGCAACAAGCACCTTAATTGACTTGACTTCGTCATAAATGTTGTTGAGCTTGGATGTAACAGCATGCCCGTCCGGAAGCGAGACGTTGTCTGTTAACGTCGCAGAGATGTTGTCCGATAAACTATTTATTATCGTCGTCAATTTTGAATCAGATTGCGTCCACTTCTTCTGCAATTTGGATGAGTCGTGTTGTATTAAATTGCAACATGAGTGTAGCTTGTCCAGTTGAGATCCGTAATCACGAAATTCTTCGATACAATCGCTAAGGTTCGATATAGTATCATTCAGGCTATTAACTTTATTTGCTATGAAAGAACAAACACTTTTTAGATCTTCTAAAGCAGTGTTGTTCGAGTCAATCCGCGATGAAGTAATATTAAGCAATCTCAGAACGTGACACGGTTTAATAGCACTACACTCAGTGCATGTATAACTACTTGATTGTTAATACATCTTTAGTCGAAGGAGTTGTGCCAAGCTGCTGGAAGATTAGCAAAGTCGTTCCAGTACACAAATTGGGCTCCATGAGCGATATATCTAATTATAGACCAATTAGCTTACTGTCGAATGTCGGTAAAATTTTAGAAGTTATTGTGAAGAATCAACTCCAAGAGCACTTAACGACTCACCAAATTATTTCTCAGAATCAGTATGGATTTAAACCCCAATCGAACACTAAAGGAGCATTATTCGATGTCGTGACTAATCTCCAGTCTTCTTGCGATAAAAAATTTCACACGGCTGCTGTTTTTATTGATTTGTCTAAGGCGTTCGATACGGTAGATCACCAAATTCTACTCAAAAAACTTTTCGCAATTGGAATTCGTGGGACTTCCTACAGCGCTGGTTTGAAAGCTACCTTACTGCCAGATCTCAATACGTCGTGGTTGATAATGTTAGTAGTGCTCCACTCCCTATCACTAGTGGCATTCCGCAAGGAAGTGTATTGGGTCCTGTTCTGTACAACATTTACACGAACTCAATCGGCAAAATGGTGCAATATCACTCTACGCAGACGACATAGCGCTAATATACACTTCAACTAGTATACTAGCGCTCCAAGATAGTAGAAACAAGGACCTCGACAAAATCACTGTATGGATCAATGCGCATAAATTGATTGCTAATTCGGAGAAAACCAAGTATATTTTCTTCAATAATCCACCAGAAACTGAATTAAACATTGTTTTCAATGGACAAACTGTTAGTAGGGTAGTCAGCTTCAAGTACCTCGGAGTTCACCTCGACGAACAGCTATCTTGGGACCCACAACTAGATGCTGTGAGAAGAAAATTGGCCCCCATTACCAGTATATTTAGGAAAGTATGAGCTGATGTTCCCGAAAATTAAAAAAAGGCATATTTTCATCTCTATTTTTGATCCAATTAAACTATGGCATAGCAATCTGGGGGTCCACCTTCGATTCCAAGCTGCAATGTATCCAAAGAATTCAGAAGCGAGCAATAAGAAACCTGTACAATATCAACATGAGGGAGCGGACAAAAACGATTCACGAATCATTCCAGTTCCTAACTGTGGATCAACTATATCGCTTAGAGGCTTCTGCTCAAATTCATGACATTAAGCATCTTAAAACCAACAGCGACATAGTATTCACCTACTACTCCGACATACATCTATACAATACGCGCCGAGCTGACAACATATATCCATCTGCCATCCGTACCTCGAAATACGGGTCCAATTCAGTGTTAAACAAGGCAATCTCGATCTACAACGAGCTGCCGGATGATCTTCTAAAATCTGCAAACAAGTTTAAGTCTAAATTAAAGCAATTTTTGTTATTACAATAGTATGTTCATATTGAAAATAGTTCACTTCGCTAATGCATCTTAAATTTCTTATTTTGTAACGTTATTGAGTTTTATGTTCTCCTTTTCCGCACATAACATCATTGAATTTTATTTTATTTGTTTACTTTCACACCCTTTTATTTCTCCACTTTTGTCTCATTGTATTAAAACTATTACTTTTTATTTGATAAAATATTCATTTTGATAATATTGTAAAAAAAAAATGTATATAATTACTATCCTTACGAGCTTAGCTCATGGATTAATTGAAATAAATTTACTTTACTTTACTTTAGTTTACTTTACTTTACTTTACTTTATGCTCATTTTAAGGTATTTTTGCTTTGAATTGAATAAAAATAACATGATTATACTCTAGATGAAATCTGAGAGTATCATAAGTTTGACACAAAGTTTGTAAAGCTACGAAATTAGGTTTGGATTTGGAAAAATTAATGATTCAGAAGTTCATGTTATCACTTAAAAATCTCAAGACCATGTGCCCGCCCATCTGTTTGTCCGTCCGTCTGTCCGTCTATCCGCCCGTCTCTTCTCTAGCTTAAGAACGCGTTGAGCTAGAAAGTTCGAATTTCGTACACCTCGGTTTTGACAAAAGTTCATGAAAGGGCCAAATTGCTCCACTCCTACAAAATAACAAAATTTCGGAATTTGACAATAAGCGCATTTTCTCGAAAAGTGCAAAAGCTTTAGATCTGAATTTTGGAATATATTATTTCTTTAATGATTTCAATCTGCAGTATACAAATTACTGGAATCACTTATTATAACTCAACTTCACAACTATACAAAAAGCCGTCATGAAAAGTGTGAATGCTACTGATCTACAATTTAAAACATGTCAATTGGATGATGTTTGTAGTTGTTTCTGAAAAACTCATTAAAATATGCCGACTCCTTCTACTACCTCTATTCAAACTGCACAGTTTCACTAAATCCAGAACATTCGTTTTCAGTATCTATTCAATTTTTGAAGCTCAAATTTTGTTCAAAACATTTTAATAGCAACTCCAGTTGGATGTGAAAAAATTAGTTCAATGCCATCACCCCTTCTACCACTCCCCATACAAAATTTCTTGAAACCAAAAAAAAATCTGTTTCATCTAGAGTATCGCACGAACGTTGTCCTATTATGTTTATACTATAGAAGAAATCTGAGAGTATATTGTGTTTGCTTTAACGTTTGTAACGCTAAGAATTAATGCTTGCACAGAGCCACCAAGAGTATAGAAAAATTTATTGTAGCTCACGAACCTCGATCTTGAGTGGCCGTCTGTCAGTCTGTCTACAGCATAACTCTTGAACCTTTTGAGCTATCTTGCTGAAATTTGTTGTGTAATTTTTAGCAAAATGAACGTGCTACATCCAAAACCCCTGATACGAAGTACGATTTTTTTTTCCTCTCCTTGTTTTTTTTTATCAATTTTTTTATTATTGAATTAAAGGGAAAAGAATAATGCTTAGATTTTTTTTGTCATTGCTTTAGTTTTATTCACTCTTAGACTCGTTTCTCCAGTATTGTGTGTTGCTTCTCTTCCCTTTATTTTTTTTTCTTTTCGCGTTTTTTTTACATAATATATGTATATAAAATACACGCATTCGAGCCAAAAATGGAGATTCCTTGTTAACTATTTAATGAACATTTTGTTGAAGTAACTTAAAAATACAAGTACATTGTGAACATACGATTGCGAATAATCTCTCAAACGACGACCACGCCGCGGGTGAAAAATTTTACGAGACAAAGAAAAAGTGATTGCGCGCCAAAAAAGAATCAAGATAAAAGAACGGCTCCAGAGAAGAAAGGGGGCTTTTTGGCTTTTTGCTTTTGGAGAGAAGAGATAGTGAAAAATAAAAAGAAATTTTGAGGAAGAACAAAAAAAAAATACATATACTTTAAATGGACAAAAGTGAATTCAAAATTTTGTGAAGTTAAAAATAAAATAATAATTAAATGGACAGAGTGAGCTGAAAATTGTGATGTAAAATAATAACAATGGACAAAGTGGAAAAATAATAATGGACAAAGTGAATTAAGAAACTGAAGATCGAAAAGGCCGTCAGCGAGCGCAGCGCGACATTTACGAGACAAGGCGTACGTAACGAGAGCCAAGGGCCCCAACGAATCACCAGGTACCAAATATAAAAAAAAAGTAGTATTTTTTGTATTAGGGATGTTTTTTTTTATGAATAATAGTATAATAATTTTTAATAACGAGTAATAAAAACTTGAACTAAAATTTAATTTCTTTCTTCTTTACTGAATCTCAAGTAGTTTAAAGTTTTAGTGTACAGCAGTTTTGGGCTCGAATGTCTCTTATTTTCAGTCGTTCCGGTTTTATTATCTGGTAAGCGCAGTAACACGAAATGAAGTGCTAGGATAATTAGTGGGGGACCTCGCACCCCATCATGTGCAGAGGACCTCATCACGTACTCTCCGCGATTCCCTGCGACATATCCCCAATAAAATGCTAGAGCACACACCTAACGACAGCACCCTCAAGGATGAGTGCGACTCCAGGTCGAATTCCCCACCCCAAGCTCCTGAGTGGCCGGCAAAAGTGCTGTCCAGACCTGGAGGAGCCTCATTAATTCTGCATGCGGAATGGGCCTCCAGAGGCTCATTTTGGTATCACCCCGTCTACCACCTCCCATAAAAATTTCATGAAATTTCGATATTTTAAGAAATTGATTTTTGTTCGAAACTATTTAAGGTGTTGATTTTAGATTTGCGCCAAAGTATTATGATGTATATATCATTAATACCACAAAATATTGATCCGATCCCCTCACTCATTAAACCTGCCATACAAATGTACAATTTTCAAAAATGTGCTTATTACACTTTCATTGAAGCTAGCAAAGCTTAATAAGCAAATTTTTACCAATATTAATTTCATATTAATTGCACCCAGTTTTAACAAAATTATCAACTTCACCTCACTCTTTCTCCAACACAAATTTCACAACATTTTAAAATTTTAATTAAAATATTTATTTTCGAAACTGTCAAGGCTATCGACTTGAAATAATAATGCAAATATCAGTAAGGTCGAAAATTTTTGTTTTGATCCGTATACTCGTTCTACCACCTCCCATAGAAATGCATCATCATCATCATCAATGGCGCGACAGCCCAAATCGGGCCCTGGCCTCCTGAAGTCGTCGCCTCCAATCGTCTCGATCCAAAGACCGCGTCCTCCAGCTGCTAATTTTTAGAATGGCTTTGCTGTCTTCATCAACCGAGTCTTCCCATCGCTTGCGTGGTTTGCCTACTGGCCGGTTACCACTCGCTTTGCCTTTAAGAGCACGTTTGGGGATTCTTCTGTCTTCCATTCGCTCTACATGGCCAGCCCACTGCAGTTTACGTAACTTGATGAACGTTGAAGCTTCTGGCACGTCGTAGAGTTGATACAACTCATGGTTGTATCTTATTCGCCATTCTGTTCCTTCCTTCACAGGTCCCAAAATTCTTCGGAGGACCTTTCTTTCGAATGCATTAACTGCTTTTTCGGAAGTTCGCGTTAATGTCCACGTCTCGCTGCCATAACAGAGCACAGGTCGTATAATAGTTTTATAAATCCGCAGCTTATTGTTCCTGTGCACTTTCTTGGATTTCATTATTGGAAGTACCGAATAATACGTCTTATTTGCAAGTATTATCCGTCGTTTGATTTCGTCTGTTTCATTACCGTCCTTTGCTAGATTAGCCCCAAGATATATGAAGTTGTCCACACTCTCCAAATTATATTCCGCAATTGTTATGTTTTGTCTGATTGGCGTTCTCCTTCTTGTTTGCGTCATTACTTTTGTTTTGCTTTCATTAATGCGCAACCCGACTTCTTTTGCGGCGGAGTCAAGATTGACAAATACCTCCTTAGCACTAGGGAAGGATCTTGCTAGAATGTTAATGTCGTCAGCGTATGCTACTAGTTGGGTGGACTTGAATAGTAGTGTCCCGTTGGTGTCGACTGGGATTTTTCGGACGACATACTCTAGTGCCAAGTTGAAAAGCATAGGAGCTAGACCATCTCCCTGCTTTAAACCACATTCCGTTCGAAAGCTGGTTGTGGAATCGGTTTGTATTCTCACTTGGGATTCAGTGTTCGTCATTGTGAGTCTTGTTAGTCGGACTAGTTTTGGAGGAATTCCAAAGTCAAGCATGATTTCGTACAGTACGCTCCTGTCGATACTGTCGTATGCTTGTTTAAAATCTACGAATATTTGGTGCACGTCTGTGTTATATTCCCAGCATTTCTCAAGCACCTGTTTCACCGAGAATATCTGGTTTGTTGTAGATCGTCCGGTTCTGAATCCGCCTTGGTATTCGCCAATTATTTGATTAGTATAGGGCTTAAGACGACGTTCAATTATTTTTGTCAGTATGCATAGAAATGCATAATTTTGGGAAATACATTATATTTATTTCCATTAAAACTACAAAAGTACAAACTTAATATTTTGCCAGAATTTGTCCCTTCATAAATGAAATAAATACTAAAAAAAAATTATCAGCTTCGCTGTACTCTTTTTACTCCCTCCCATACAAATATCTTTATTATAAATTCAAGAAACTTCGAACGTATGAGAGCTATTGACTTTGAAATTGAAACAAAGCAAGGTGATAAGGATGTTGATAGGCAGTTTCAAAATCATATTATGTAAGATGCTCCACTTTCTCGACCACCTCCCATACAAATGCCCAGAAAAACTGTGTCCATTTTCTTTGAAAATAATGCAGAAATCACAATACACTATTCGAAAGACTTTGAGATAACATATTTTCCGGTACATTAAACTCTTTGCTTTTTCATCTAGATTGGGCTTTAGGCTCAATAATAGTTCTGTTATGTCTATACTCTAGATGAAATCTGAGAGTATATTGTGCTTGCCTTGCCAAAACAGAAGTTATACTCTAGATGAAATCTGAGAGTATATTGTGTTTGCCTTACCGTTTGTAACGCTAAGAAATAACGCTCGCACAGAGCCGCCAAGGGTACAGAAATATTTGTTGTCGCTCAAAAACCTCGATTCAGAGTGACCGTCTGTCTGTCTGTCTGTCCGTCTGTCCGTCTGTGCGTCTGTCTACAGCATAACTCTCGAAAGCTTTGAGCTATAATAATAAAAATTTTTGTGTGTCATTTTTAGCAAAAAAGTAAGATCAAGTTCGTGAACGGGCCAAATCGCTCCACTCCTTCTACCTCCTCCCATACAAAATGACACAAATGCGCAATTTGACAATAAACGGATTTGCTCGAAAAGTATAAAAGCTATTGGCCTGAAATTCGGAATATATTACTTTTATGATAACCACCTGGTGAGAGATGTCAACGGAACTCTCCTTAATATGAGTGAATACCAGTTGCGGCGATGGAAGGAATACTTCTCTGATATTTTAAACATCTTGTCAGAGGAAGATATTCCGGAAACAGAACAACTACCAAACATCCAACCGCAACAACCCTCTATTAGGGATGATCCCCCAGATAAGGAAGAGATAGTTTCCGCCATTCGGTCAATGGCGGAAAGGAAAGCTCCAGGTATAGACGGACTACCAACCGAACTCCTCAAAGCGGACCCGGAAATCACAGCCGATATACTCCTCCCACTCTTCACTAAGGTGTGGAGTGAAGGAAGATATCCGACTGAATGGAAGGAGGGCGTCATTGTGAAAATTCCGAAGAAGGGCGACCTCCAGGATTGTGGCAATTGGCGTGGTATATGTCTACTCACTGCCGTATCAAAAATTATGGCCAAGGTAATTCTCAATAGGATTAGTGATGTCGTCGAGAGTACTCTTGAAGCTTATCAGGCTGGATTCCGTAAAGGGTCGTCTTGTACCGATCACACAAATACCCTACGGATAATATTAGAGCAGTCAGCAGAAATGGGTTCGCCACTACATCTCATGTTTGTGGACTTCGAGAAGGCTTTCGACAGCGTTAAGCGAGATTACAAATGGAATGCTTTGCGTATGAGAGGTATTCCAGATAAGGTCATAGCTATGATTAAAGAATCCTACGAAGATGCAAGGTGTCGCGTCTTGCATAGAGGAGAGCTGTCCGAGAGCTTCCCTGTGCGAACGGGTGTCAGACAAGGCTGCATATTATCACCAGCCCTGTTTCTGGTGGTAATAAATGACATCTTGAAAGCTGCACTGGAAGGTGGGGAAGGTAAAGGTCTTTAATGGAGACTATTTAACATCTTAAGTCACCTTGATTATGCTGATGACGTGTGTTTGCTTGCACATAACCGTTCGGACTTAGAGTCAAATGTTCGCTCGTTGCATTCTAAATGCAAAGAGGCGGGACTGAAAATAAATGTGCGTAAAACCAAGTAAATGCACATGGGTTTGAACGCAAGCACACCGATTGTTCTTAACGGACAGGATGTGGAAGAGGTGCAAGATTTTTGCTATCTTGGAAGCATTGTCAGCATGGACGGCGGAGCCGAGAAGGATGTTGAGGCTCAGCTAAATCAAGCTCGTTAGGCCTTCGGTATCCTTTCCCCTTTCTGGAGGTTAAGAGAGATCTCCCTTCGCACGAAGCTGCGAGTTTTCGATGCATGCGTCAAATCTGTGTTGTTGTATGGTTGTACTACGTGGAAAGTGACCGTTCGACTTACCAAGAAACTACAGGCTTTCGTAAACCAATGCCTCCGGCGCATTTTAGGAATATTCTGGCCAGAAGTGATCTCCAACGACGAACTTTGGAGTACAACTGGCCAGACTAAAATAGGTATTGAGATTCAACGGCGGAAGTGGCAGTGGATCGGTCAAACTTTGAGAAAACCAGAGCAAAATATCGCAAAACAGGCTCTGGATTATAATCCCCAAGGAAGACGTCGGGTTGGTCGACCATGTAACACATGGAAGCGAGCAGTTGAACAGGAGGCCAGAGGAATAAACAAGTCCTGGCAACAGCTTAAGGCCGATGCTCAGGATCGCGCCTTGTGGAAGAGAGTTGTTTCTGTCCTATGCCCCTATAGGGGGTCTTAACAGGAATTTGATGATAATATCAATCTACCGTATAAAAATTATGCGTGTCCTCCCCCTCCTTCTACCACCTCCCATACAAACTCTACTTGTCATGAATTACTCTAAGCCGATTTTCTCAGAACATATAACATTTATCAAGCTCACATTTTGTGATAAATACTTATTTAGCATTATCACTAAGATCAGAAAAAATATTTGATTAGCTTTACTGCTTCTACCCCCTCCCATACAATATGACACAGTTTCACAACTTCACAAAAAATCTATTTTCTTGAAAAGTATGGACGTTACTAGTCTAAAATTTAAGTGATGTCAATTTTATGATATTCTTAGTTATTTTTGAAAAAATCACTAAAATCCCCCCACTGTTTCTACCACCTCCCATACAAACTGCACATTTTCACTAAATCTAACTCACTAATTTTCTCAGTCCCCATTCAATTTTTGGAGTTAGCATTTTGTATAAAACATTTTTATAGCTACTTTAGCATGATTGGTAAAAAATTAGTTCAATCCTATCACCCCTTCTAACGCTTCCCATACAAAATTTCTTGGAATCACAAAAAATTATATTTCATCTAGAGTATCGTAAGATTGCGCTTTACGAGCAATCGTAGCCCTCCTATTTTTTTTTGCAGTTTTAGATTTTGTCATCAAACCTAAAATATACAGCGTTGGCACCACTAAGGCCCGCATCTATTGCCTTCGATCTTCAACAATTTACTATTTTCAACGCATGTTCACACACAGGACAACACATCGATTTTCTGCGATATTTAAATGTTTTTCACTTTCAACTGCTCTATCGTACACACCCGCATTGGCCCGCGAGTTACGTATTCGACAATATCCTCTACTGACATTTCCTTTTGGTTACAGGATGTAACAAATCAGCTGCATCCCCATAGTGCACAAGCGTCAAACCAGATGCTAGGTCAGCGATTTCTATATTCGCACAAAGTTGAAATCTAGATTTTATAAATTACGTCCAAAGTTGGAATCTAATGTTTAAGTTAGTCAATTAAGATCTCTCGATGAGAGCACTTTAAAAATAAATAATAATTATCCGAAGACAGATCGTGTTTCATTTGATTTTTTTTTTACTAGCCATAATCCTCGACCTCGAGATTCCTGCATGCGCGCACATACGCAGATATGCATCAATAAGTACGCTACATCGAACAACGGAGCACCCCTTGAATGGATGTGCAGGGATATAAAAATGTCGTACTTCTATGGAGGGCATACAGTCGAAATTTGCATGCGAGTAACTCGTATGATTGTCAGCGATAATAGCGCGAATACACTATATATGATTAATTATTCACGACAAAAACAAAAAGTGCTTAAGTCATGTTTGAAAGCGATTTAATAAAATTTGTGGTACGTACACTAAAAAGAGAACCACGTACTTTGTTTAATTTTACTTGAAATCCAGATACACCGAGCACACTTCAGTAAGTAAAGTACTGTGATGGAGACCACAGTATTTTACTTACTGACCACACTAAATTATTACTAGAATAATAAAGCAAGAAATGGAGTTCATTAATAAAAGCCCTGCTGGCCAAGTCAACAACTAAGTGTGCACGTATCTGAATTTCAATAAAGGGAGGTTTGTCAAGAAAATGTCCCGCAGTTCTAGTAGAAATCTAGTTCTATGTGTTTAATAAAATTAACAACATTTTTAGATTTCCTTTTACATATTCCCTAAAAATGCAATCTGTTAGCACTAATACATACTCGTAAATATAAAAATTCAAACAACTGTGATGTGAAGATTTTTTATCTTTTAGTTTCGTCAACAAGGTTTGCTTTCAATTTAAGGCCCAAATATCTTAAGAACTAGATTTCATAAACTTACATTAAAAAATCACTTTCAAAGCGTGGAGCGAAGAAAATTAGGCTCACATTAGTAACCGTCAACAAAATATCAATGCTTGACGTGGATAAGCCGATTAATAACAAGAAATAAGTAAATAATGATGTCCTTGAATCGAATCGATTGATTGATTGATCTTTATACGCACACTCGCTAATTAAATTCATACGTTTCTTTCCATATCTGGTAATAAATATTGAACTTTACCCAAGCTCTCATATTCCACTTATAATATACTACTTCACTCACAAAAAAGATTAATGTAATATTAAAAAAAAAGCAAATTAAATTAAAAAAAAAACATATACACTCAAAGTAATTGAAATAAAAAATTCAGAAAAAGACTGCGTAAATATATAAATGAATAATTCTGCAGTTATTTTTCCATAAATATGTGTAATTCCGTAAAATAAAATGGTATAACCTTTAAAAGCACTTCGACAGTGAATCTATATACTGAAAACTTCATTTCTATAGAATCCGTGGAAAAACATTTATTTTCCAACACTGTCCGCTTTCATGTAGCAGAGTAAAGCCTTTTTCGGGAAATACCAACGAAAACCTAATTAGACTGGAGCATTTCGGAAAATTTTCATTGTATCGAGTCCTCTCTACAGATTTAAGTAACTCGAATAAATCGTACGAGTTGACAGAAAATTCACAAATTTATTCTGAAAATTTCATATGCAAGTTGATTACTAGTTTGTTACACATTATTTACATATCGTACAACGCTGCAGAGTCACTTAAATTCTGGATGTTAGTTTTGATTTAATTTTTTTCCGTTTTTGTCAAGTAGGCGAGAGTTGAGCGATGTGTATTTAATTTTACTATTGCAGTTTCAGATTTAACGCGGAGAAAGATTTCATAGAAACGCTTAATGTAAAATATTAATAATTCACTAAAAAAAACATAACAGAATTATGATTGGGCTTAAAGCCCAATCATATGATACTCTAGATGAGAAGGAAATGACTTTAATATACCGGAAAAAATGTCATCTCAAATTCTTTCGAATAGTGAATAGAAACTTTTGCATGGGAGGTGGTAGAAGTAGAGGGGGGGTTTGTATTTTTTGTATGTGACACCGAACATGGCATGCAAAATGTTTTTTGCTGAATTTAAAGTTTTTAGTTTTCATTATTTTTAAAGAAATTGGTCATAGTTTTCTTGAAATTGGGCCATTTGTATGGGAGGTGGCAGAGGAAGTCGAACGTTTTAGATGATTTCGAAACTGCTTATCATCATACTTTGATTCAATTTCAAACTCGATAGCTCTCATATACTTAAAGGAGAAATGCTTTACTTGAATTTATAATACAGATATTTGTATGGGAGGTGGTAGAAGGAATGAAGCGGAGTTGATAATTTTTTTCACAACTCATTTCAATTATTAAGAAACAAATTCTGGCAAAATTTAAAGCTTGTACTTTTTCTAGTTTGAATGGAAATCGATAAAGTGCATTTAACAAAAACTATACATTTGTATGGGAGGGGGTAGAACGAGTGTACTATAAATTTTTTTCGCATTAATAATATTTCTTATTGTATACCTTACACAAAATATCAAGTTGATAGCTTAAACAGTTTCGAAGAAAAATAATTTAATTTAAATTTCAAAATTTCGTGAAATTTGTATGGGAGGGGGTAGAAGGAGTGAGGTGAAGATGATAATTATTTTAAAATAAATTGCAATTACAGTAGAATTATTTCTGACAGAATTTCGTCTCTTCAGCTTTACTAGTTTCAATGAAAATCGAAAATGTGTATTTTTCAAAATTGTCCATTTGTATGTGAGGGGGTAGAAGGGGTAAGGGGATCGGGTCAATATTCCGTGATATTAATGACATCTATATCATAATACTTTGACCTAAATATCAAGCCAATAGCTTAAATAGTTTCAAAGAAAAATCGGTTTCTTAATATTTCGAAATTTCATGAAATTTGTATGGGAGGGGGTAGAAGGAGTATGGGGATGTAGCCCATTCACAAACGTAAAGTTATTTTTTTGCTAAAAATGACACACACAAATTTTTAGCACTATAGCTCAAAGCGTTCGAAAGTTATGCTGTAGACAGACAGACAGACAGACAGACACTCGGAATCGAGGTTTTTGAGCGACAACAAATATTTCTGTACCCTTGGCAGCTCTGTGCGAGCATTATTTCTTAGCGTTACAAACGGTAAGGCAAACACAATATACTCTCAGATTTCATCTAGAGTATAAACAGCAGAATTATGATTCACATGCGATACTCTAGATGAAATAGGAAAGAGTTTAAAGTACCGGAAAATATGTCAGCTCAAATTCTTTCGAATAGTGAATAGTAACTTTTGTATGGGAGGCTAGAGGGAGGGTGGAGGTTTGTAGTTTTTGTATATGACACCGAATGTTTTTTGCAAAATGTTTCGTGCTGAATTTAAAATTTGTAATTTTCGTATTAGAAAACGTAGTTATTTTTCTGAAATTTCGAATATATTTAGAAATTTGAATAGGAGCGGTAGTAAGAGCAGCGAAGCAGAGTTGATGTTTTGTGCATTTATTGCACTTATTAACTCACAAATTCTGGCAAATTTTTAAGTTTCTACCTTTTCCATTTTTTTTTTGGAAATCGATATAAAGCATTCATCAAAATTATACATTTGTATGGAGGTGGTTGAAAAAATGTTAAGGAACCTGAAGACCAGGAGGCCAAGGTCCGATTTGGGCTGTAGTGCCATTGTAGAGGGAGAGAGAGAGAGAGAGAGAGAGAGAGATGGAGCGGGTTGAAGAAATATTCGGATTATACCAAAATTTTTCGACTTTGATAATATTTAATAATGTAAATATCATTACTCTCGAATATACTCGGTCAAAATTTCAAATCGATAGCTTTAACAGTTTCGACGAATAATAATTTAATTGAAATTTGGAAATTTTGTGAATTATATATGAGAGGTGTGAGGTCAAGTTGATATTTTTTCAGAATTGATTGCAATCGAATCATTATTTTCAAAAGAGCTCATCTTGTTTTCTTCAAATTTTTCAGGAGACGCAAAAAAATTAATTTCTGCCAAACTGTATGGAATTTGAGAGTGCAAATTATTTTGAGAGTCTAGACTGAACTGAAATGATTTTTTTTTTAATGGAGACATTAGCAAGTGCTATTTTTAACCTCATCTCTCGCCCGTCCCCCTTTATACCACCCACTTCCAAAATTAAGATAATAAAGTTTCCCTGGCCAATCTAAAATCCGCCCAAAACTGAATTTTCTATCTATCGTGGCGAAAAAATGATGACTGATTCGAGCAAGAATGTCGCGATGCAATAGGTAGAAATATCAAGGCTTACAGTATGTTTACTGAACTGCCAACACGAGCCAAAAAAGATAGATATGATGAGCTTAGGTGATATGGAAAAAAAGTCCTGTTGATGAAAAAAAAGGAAGCATCATAATAACAAGATACAAAAAAGGACGACAATTTGAGACAAAATAAAACGCGGAACGCACACGCAATAGCAAAATACCTAAAAAAGGGATATCAGCCAAAAATCAATCTCTGTAAAGAAGCAGAGCACCAATCACTACAGACAACATCTGTGGGTGCGTCTTCGTTCGACCAACTCTTGCGGCTTGGAAGGAAAATCTCGGACCAACAACAACAACAACAGCATAAACTACAACAGAAGCAATAACAACTGTAGTTACAACAATATCATCTTTATTAATCAACAAATTTCTAATTCTGAAGTATTACATCTTATTTTTCCTATAATTCTGTTATTATTTAGTTTTCTATGTCTAATAATGTTCAAGTTTGATAGTTTTTCTATAGTATATTTTTGTCGAGATGGGGTGATTTCTGTTTCTGACTTCAGGTGGACCTCCACGGATAGCTACGACTATGGCTAATTTAGCAAATTTTTCGTCATCGGTGGACACATTAGGAGCTTTATTTAATGTTTTTGCAAATCGGAATGCTGGATTCAACATCTGCTATTTTAACGCAAGAAGCTTGCGTAACAAAATTGAGGAGTTTCGCTCAATTTTCTGTTCGTCACAAATACATGCTTTACTAGTTAGTGAATCTTGGCTCAAGGAGCACGTACCATCTTCCGCAGTCGATATTCCCGGCTACAGACTTTTCAGGGCAGATCGTGTTAATCGTCGTGCTGGCGGTGTAGCTATATACGTGAAGAATAGCTTTCATGCAAAAATTCTGTATGCCTCTTCTTCCGGTATAGTGGAATTTCTTTGTGTTGAAGTTGCTGTAGGCCAGGAAAAACTTGTCCTTTCGGCAGCTTATTGCCCGGAGGAGTTTGTGGTCGAAGAAGCAAAGGTCTTTGAGGAGAGGATGGCAGCGCTTACGCAAAGCTATCAAAATGTCATCGTGGGTGGTGATTTCAATTTAAATATGCAGCTTACGAACATTAGGACGAACAAATTCCGGTCGCTTTTAGAGAGCATTCATTTAAATATAGTTAATAGTGAGCCCACGCGTTATCATTCGAATATTCCATCTCAACTTGACCTTATGCTTTTATCTGACGTTAGTCGCTTATTGTTCAACAATCAACTAAACCCTCCCAGTTCGCTTGATCATGACCTTCTTTTTCTGACGTACGATATTGTGCTTCCTACTGAAATTCCTTTCTCTATTTCTTACCCAGATTATAACGCTATAAATATGGAATTTTTAATGTCTGAATGTGCTACTCTTCCTTGGGAAAATATTTACGCTTCTTCTTCTGTAAATGAACAAGTAGAAATACTAGAGGAATTGATAGGATACTTGCATCGCAAGCATGTCCCTATACGCAGTATTAGGCATAAAACCCTTCTTTGTCCTTGGTTTTGCAGTAACGTTAGAAGACTTATTGCATTGCGTGAAAATCTCTATAAAATTTATAGACGCGACCGAACAGTTTTAGCTCATCTAAATTATAAGAATGCCAGAAACTCTGCTAATGCTGCTATACGAGAAGCAAAAAAACGGTATTATGATAAGAAGCTTGATCTTGGCCAGCCTTCCAGAGTTCTTTGGAAAAATTTAAGACAGGCGGGAGTGGTTGTCCCAGTGCGATTTTGATCCCGAGGAGATGAATAACTATTTCTCATCTTTTAGTGCAAATGGTCTTGCAGTAGCTGAACCCAATCTCAGTTATAATGATGGTGATGGAACATTCTCCTTTAGATGCATTAATGGTAATGAGTTATTGGAGGCCGTATACTCCATCAAATCTAACGCAATTGGTCCTGATAACATAAATCCGAAGTTCTTAAAAATTCTTCTTCCGTATATTCACAGCTATATTTTGCATATCTTCAATTCATCCTTGATGACGAGTACGTTTCCCGACAATTGGAAGCATGCTATTGTACTACCTCTCCAGAAAAAACCTAATCCGGTTGAAGTTTCCGATTTTCGTCCTATTAGCATACTGTGCTTTTTGTCAAAAGCACTTGAAAGGATAATGTCTCTTCAGATTCGAGATTTCGTAGAGAAAAACAACTTCCTCACAAGGTGGCAGTCGGGTTTCCCCCCTGGACATAGTTGCGAAACAGCTCTGATAAATATTACTACAGACATTAGAACAGCTATGGACAACAACAATGTAACATACATGGCCTCGTTGGATTTCTCAAAAGCTTTTGACAGCGTTGATCATTCCTTACTTATCAAAAAACTTTCATCTAATTTTAAATTTTCGCACAACGCAACGAAGTTCTTGATGAACTTTTTATTCTCCCGACATCAACGAGTTAAATTTGGCGAACAAATGTCATCCTCTACGCACCTTTCAAGTGGCGTTCCACAGGGCTCCATTCTAGGCCCTCTCTTGTTCAGTTTATTTATTAATGATTTATCAGAGGTAATTGAAGATAGCAATTATCATTTTTATGCCGACGACGTACAGCTGTACTCCAGTAGCACTGTAGGCTTGGTCGAAGATTGTGCAGCACGCATCAACAGCGACATTGATAGGATTTACAAGTGGTCTCTCCAAAATAGTCTACCGTTGAATATCGGCAAATCTCAATACATCATCTTTTATAATAATTTGGAGAAACTATCTTCGTCAAATTTGCCAGTTGTCGTGCTTAATGGATACCCTTTACAATTGCTTTCACAGGTACGCAACTTGGGTATCATGCTTAACTCTTCTATGAGCTGCTGTACCTATACTAAAGCTGTTCTTGGTAAAATTTATGCAGGATTACGCCGGCTCTGGCTGTTTGCTAGCATTCTTTCTACTGAAAAGCGATTGATGCTGGTTAAGACACATTTAATACCTCTTTTCACTTTTGGTAGACTGGTTTTTCCCATTCTCGATTCTATTTGCACACGAAAGTTCGAAGTTGCCTTTAATGACTGTGTTCGTTTTATTTACGGGTTGAGGAGATTTTCGCATGTCTCCCATGTCCGTGATTGCTTATTGGGTTGCTCGCTGCAAACCTATGTAAACCGACGCGCTCTGATTCTTCTGTTTCGACTGATAAAATATGGGAAGCCAACGTATCTGACTAATCGGTTAATATTTCTAAGGTCCACGCGTAAGGCTAATTTATAGATTCCGCGATGGCAGACAGTGATTTCGCAGCGCTCCTACTTTGTCCACTCAAGTAAATTATGGAATAATCTTCCTAGCCATGTTCGGGGTGCAGCCGGAGTTCTCAGTTTCAGAAGTCACTTGCATGTTTTATAAGTATCGATTCATATTGAACATTATTGGTAGTTTTTGCAATAGTTACAGAATTTAATTTTTATTATTTCATTTTTTTTTTTTTTATTTTTCTTGTTGTTTCTTGCAATAGTTATAAGTATTATTTTATTTTTTTTATTATTATTATTTTGTAATTAATTTTATTTACTTTTTCTTATTTTTAAACTTGCGTAAAAAAAGATTATAAATTTTGCGCATAATTTTTCTTAATGAATAAATAAATTGAATTGAATTGAACATCTCAATTGAGGTTTCAACTAACGAAGAACCATCATCGATACTACCTACGCTTGTCGAATTCAATGTAGCTCTATGGCATGGACGAAAACCCAGTTGAACTTGTGAAAAACGGAGAAAACTGCGTCACTGAAATACTACATAAAATGATATGCAAAATGTGAACAGCGGAAAACATACACGATAGGTGGAAAAGTATCGTATATGTCCAATTTACGCCTGTGAAAATTACTGGCGAACTTCATTGTTGTGAACATCCTATAAAATATTGATAAAAATAATTGAACGTCGTCTTAAGCCCAATACTTATGAAATAATTGGCTAATACAGAACCGGGAAATCTACAAGAAAACAGATATTCCTACTGAAATAGATTCTTGAGAAATGCTGGAAATATAACACAGACGTGCACCAAACCTTCGTTGATTTTAAAGAAACATAAGACAGCATCGACAGTAGAGTACTGTACTAAATCGAGTTTGATTTTGTAATACCTCCAAAACTAGTCCGACTAATGATAGTTACAATGAGAAACACTGAAACTCAAGTGAAAATACAAACCGATTCCACAATCAATAATGAGATCCAAGGAAGTAAGCAAAAACAATAAGCTGCGAATATATAAAACTAATATACGTCCTGTACTCGGGCAGCTTTACGCCAAATCGTAGTCCTGTTTTTTTTTGCATTTCTAGGCTAATTTAGTCATGAAACGCGAAAAAACAAAATTTCAGGGTAGCAAATTTTTTTATCTGTGTCGATCACAATACTTTATTATTAGAATAATAAAGTAAAATATTTAATTTAAAATAGCGAACGGAACGTATCAAAGCAGAACAGGAACCTTTAATGACCATAACTCCGTCCGTTCTTCAAAGTTAACCAGATCAACGTTGATCTGTGACCACGTCTGCAAATACTAGCCTTATATTTAAAACAAATGGCAATTAAAATCAAAACTATTGAAAAACATAAAATTACGATATTAGATGCTAACTCTATGTTATATTTATTTTTGTTTTCAGTTCATCTTTGCCATTAAAATATCTCTTTTTTCTTCATGGAATTGTATACATAGTTATTAGCACACTCGTCTTAAGTGAGTAATGTAGTCAGAAAAGCAAGTTTAGCTCCCATCATTTATTTTATTAGATTGCTGTTAATTTAAAAAAAAATTAATGTACAACTATTCTATTATAGATTGAGCTATATTCATTTTTGTATCATGCAAGAAAGAAGTGATACTAGGGGCAATGACAATGGACTTGTTTGCGTATGTTATTACACATCTTGGTGAAGAGTCAGTTGTTTCCGCATTAAATAATTTCATTTCAATCTGTTATTCTAATAGTAAAGTAATGTGAGTAACACAGAAAAAAAATTGAGACCCTAGAATTTAGTTTTTTCGCGTTTCTTGAATAAATTAGCACAAAAATGCAACAAAAAAAAATTATCCTTCTGACCGCTGTACTTATGGAATCATATTCGAGATACTCAAAGAGAGGAAGTTCAGTTTTGGGTGGATTGTATATTTGGAAAGTGAGTTCCATAACCTAAATTTTGGGGACTGTCGGTTGAAGCGGAAGACGGGGGGGGGGGGAGATAGAGTCAAAAAATCTACATATTTTACAATGCACTCAACTCTTCCAACTCCTCTCATACAAATGTATTGTTCCATGAATATCCGCCGAATTATAATAAAATAGCCTAAAAATCCAAAAAAAAAACATCCATCTGTCTGTACGCCGTACGCCGACGTGTACGCTCAGCGCACATTAACTCCCAAACCCTTCAAGATAGAGAGTTCATTTTTGGAGGGATTGTAGATAGTTGCGGATCTCAGGCGGACACCCATTTTGGGGTGTGAAAGGGGTGTAAGGGTTCAGGGGGAGGCGGGGGGAGCACTTAAACCGAAAACTAAGAATTCAAATATCTCAGCCATGGTTACAGCTAGGAAGCTAAAAATCGATATACATATAAAAGGGTTTTTGGGACAACTTTCAATAATTAATTTTTTTATCCATTGGGGAGTAAAAAAGGGGGGCTAAAAACCAATTGTCGGTCGAATATTTTTTTCAAATGATTATATCTTCGAAATTACTTAGCACTGGAATCAGCATACATAGAGGCTAATTATTGTAAGGGGGGGAGGGAGGGGCGGTCAGGGGGGTACAAAGGAAAACACTTAAAAATCAATATCTCGGCTATTTGCTGAGCTACGTAATTGAAACTTGGTACTTATATTAAGTTATACTAAAGAAATACGAAAAAAATATAACATTTGGACAAAATAGTAATGGGGGAAAATGGGGAGCATTGTACTTTCCGAAATTGCAAAACATTATATCTCAAAACTGAGTGCAGATATCAAATTCAAATTTTGTCAAATTGTAGAACTACATAGTTTTGAATTTTGGTAAAAGTCTGACGTCGGGACGTGTAAGGGGAGGGAGGTGGTAAACAAAAATGTCGAAAATTTTGAGTGATTTTTTTAGGGCTCTGGTAAGAGATACAAAGTTTAAATTTTCCATGTGAATACATCTTTTTATTATACACACATATAAACTGAAAATTTTTGAATGAAATTTTAAGGTAGAAACTTGAAAATTTGTAAAATGCATTTAAAAAAAATTTCTAAAAGAATGAAATATTAACTGGTCGAATACCTTCCAAGCTTTCATCCCCTGCCATACAAAATTATTTTTTCGACCATTTTTAAAATAAACTGCCAACAAGTCGGGCTAGGGTGTAAGCTAGTGGGTAGCGTGTTTGGTTTACAATGCGAAGGTCGTGAGTTCAAATCCCGATCGACGCATAATTCCAAGCACACTACCTGCTTGAATATACCTTGGTTACCTCAATCTACGAAAATGAAAAATTCGTAGATAGAGGGTTGTGCGAAGAGCTAACAACTCCTCCGCAATAAATAATGAAAATGTTAAGGAACCTGAAGTTCAGGAGTGGAAAGTCAAGTCAAGTTTGGGTTTTTATGAGGGGAGGAGGAGGGGTAATAGTAAGGGTTGGTGGATGTTAATAGCTTTTTAATTAATTGCTTGAATCACGTCCAATATTCTCTGTATAGAATGTGTTTCACCTAAAAATTAAAAGCTATCAATTTGAAATTTTGCACAAAAGCTTTGGAAAATAGTTGAAACGGAACTGCGTCAAAAGTTTCGAGGTCGCACTTGCCCTTCTACCCGCTCCCATAAAAAAGTATGATTTCCACCAATTCCAATAAATCAACAGCTAACCAATAAATTAAAAGCTTAGAACTTGTAACGATCACTCTATAATATCACACTATAATATCACTCTATAATATCACTCTATAAATTTATTTTAGGGCGGTGGAAAATATTTTTTTTTTTTTTGATCGAGTAGGGAAGAAAAAGGAAAAAAAAAAAAAAATATAATTTTTGGGGGAGTCAGTTTTTTTTTTCGTTTTGAGTTAGATCAACGAGAAGGATCGAATACTGGTTGAATTATAAAAAAATCTACGATAATTCTACGATTTGAGTGGAGGCGAGAGTTACACTTCATCGAAGAAAAAGAAATTAACTTATGTGAAATCAATCAAGCGGCACCTTCTAAGATTCCACTTGAAGTTTCTTTGCGCGCTCATTGACTTGTGTTGATAGTATCCAGCAACTGTTTTCCAGAAAATCCTCCGCCTTTATCCAAGGAGGTACGGATTCTTGATTCGATCAATCCCGGTTGTTTAAAAAAAAAAAAGAAAAAAGAAAGGGATATCATCTTTCAAGAAGAGAAAAGATATTCAGCGACTTGTTTGGCTGTACGCTGAGAACAAGAAAGAGTTTTCATCTTTCAAGAAGAGAAAAGATATTCAGCGCCTTGTTTGGCTGTACGCTGAGAACAAGAAAGAGTTTTCATCTTTCAAGAAAAGAAAAGGTATTCAGCGACTTGTTTGGCTGTACGCTGAGAACAAGAAAGAGTTTTCATCTTTCAAGAAGAGAAAAGATATTCAGCGACTTGTTTGGCTGTACGCTGAGAACAAGAAAGAGTTTTCATCTTTCAAGAAAAGAAAAGGTATTCAGCGACTTGTTTGGCTGTACGCTGAGAACAAGAAAGAGTTTTCATCTTTCAAGAAAAGAAAAGGTATTCAGCGACTTGTTTGGCTGTACGCTGAGGACAAGAAAGAGGTTTGATCTTTCAAGAAAAGAAAAGGTATTCAGCAGCTTGTTTGGCTTAACGCTGAGGTCAAGAAAGGGAGTCTTTTTTTTTTAAAAAAATATAGAAGAGTGGTGAAAATTGTTAAATTATTATTATTATTTTTTTTTATTATTATGTTAATTTATATACATACATATATGTATATTTTAAAAAACATCTAATTTTTTTTTAGGAATTAACTTACATCAAGTAAGAAGGGGGGAGAAAGGGAATAAAAGGATAAAACTAACTTTTTATTATTCCAGTGAAAGTACGAGTGCGCACTCAGTGACATCAAATAAAGATTTTTTTTTCGGGTGAGTTTTTATTTTTGTTTTCTCTCTTCCTTGTATATTGATTCATATAATATAAAATATATATTAAAATATATGTATGTATACATATAAATATTCATTTATTGTAAAAAGGGAAACATTATTTTTATAAATAAATAAGTGTTTTAACGTATTTAATTAAAATTAAAAATTTACATGAATTTTAATTTTTTTTATATATAAATAATGACTTTGTAAGTCATTAAAGACTTGGTTGGTAATTTGGTTTCTTCTTCGTTCCCCCCTCTCCATCTCCAAATCCGGAGAATCATTTCTTTAATTGTATGGGTTGCGACGACACGACCCAACTCTGACTGAGCTAGTCAAAGACAGGTGGTCGCAGACAATTGCCGCATACATATTAAAGAATTATAAATGAATCATCTTGTATAAGGTGGTTACATTTATATGGCGCCCAACTAATAGGACAATGGACAAAAATTGTCATTTGGAATTTTGAATCGTGATGTTTTCAATAAATTAATTTTTTTTTTGGAGAGTTGAGGAGAGAGAGACCAAAACCAACCAATTAATATACAATATTGAATTTAAAAATATTAACAATACTATTACTAATTTAATAATAATAAAACTAAAATATTAGAACTTATTATGATTCGAACACCGCCGTCGGTTTTGCCAGAAGATGTAGAGGAGCAGTATAGTTTGCCTATGACTCGATCCAGAGCAGCAAAACTTGCTGCTCAATTTACAAACGGGATGTCTGAAGCATATGAAGAGATAGACCAGGTGAATCCTGAATTGGAAAGAGTGAGTTTACACTCTACAAATCCATTCTCTCCTCAACAAAATAATGGGATGGGTGATACACCCTTATTGAAAAGAAGATATGATTTACAAAAAGATTTTGATTCGGAAAATGTAAATTATATTCAAACTTTAGAAGCAGAATTATTAAAATTTAAAAATCAAGTAAATTATTTAGAGTTGAAACTTAAAGATAAACCAAATACTATAAGAGAAAGGAGACATGAAACAAATAATGTACGTAGAACGTTATCTTCTTCAGATGATAATTGCACAACACAAATACGGTCTCATAGCCCTTTAAGTAAATGGCATACAAAGTTTGATGGTACTACAAAAAGTATTCCTGTGGATGAGTTCATGTTCAGGATCGAACATTTGAAAAATTTAGAAAATTATTCAGAAAATTATTGGATTAATAATTTCTTTAGAACTTTATCAGGTGCGGCGGAGTCATGGTTTTGGCAATATTTGAGAGCAAAACCATTTTCAACGTGGAATGAACTGAAACAGTCTGTAATTCAACGTTTTAAGTTGTGGACGTCTGACGCTGAAATACTCCATGCTATGGAAAGACGTCGACAAGATTCTAAGGAATCAGTAGAAGAATTTATATCTGTATTAGTTTCATTGAATAATCAGAGATTACGACCTTTGGCTGATGAAGAAGTAATTTCAATTTTACTATCAAACATTAATCATCAAATTGCTCAACTCATATTTGCAATGAATCTTAATACGATAGACAAATTTCGAGAGTCATCACGTAAAGCTGAAAATTATTTAAAGTCACAAAATATATATACTAGAAATCGTCAAGTATCCGAAATACAGGAAGACAATGAATTTAATATGAATGTTAATCAAGTGTATGAGATGAATGCAACTTCTAGTAAGTACAAACAAAATTTGTCAGAAAATTGTTGGAATTGCAATGCACGTGGTCATGGATTCAGAGATTGCCCTTCGTCACGTAGACGTTTATTCTGCTACTATTGTGGGGAGAAGGACGTAACTTGTGTAAATTGTTCTAAGTGTTCGTTGTCAAAAAAACGAGGAAAGAGGTCGATCTCAGAAGACACAGATCGGCCTAATTACGTCTCAAGCTCAAAAAAGAGATACACAAACTTCTCATTTTGGCAAAAACCAAAAAGAACATCAAAAACAACGTTAAATATTTCTTATACTGGTGGAATTTCAGTTGAAACACAAACTGAAAATTTAATTGATGTAAACTATGTTAATACTGATCAGACAAACTTAAAAGAAAAAGTATTTAAAAATCAATTAGATTCAGAAGTATTAGTTCCTCCAAAAAAATCTTTAACCCAACTTCGTCCTTTTAAAAAAAAAAAACAAATATCTCGTAGACGTCTAATAGTATCTACTATCTTTTCTAAAGTTGGAGATAATAGACCATATGTTCAAATTAATATTGGTGGGAAAAATTTAGTTGGTCTTCTAGATAGTGGAGCAAATATTAGTTGTTTAGGTGCAGGGTCTTTGGAACTTTTAAAAGAATTGAATATAAAAATTAAGCCAGGTATATCAGAAATTCAGACTGCAGATGGTACTAGTTGTTGTGTACATGGTAGTTTTTATGCTTCTATAGAATATACAGGTGTAACTAAGCGTATCAAGCTGTTTGTAATACCAGGTTTAGAACAATCACTTTATTTAGGGGTGGATTTTTGGAAATTATTCAAATTAGCTCCATCAGTCATAGCTTCATTGGAAAGAAAATCTTTAGATATTCAACACATTCCTGAACTTTCTATTACGTCTGAATTAAATGTTCATGTGTTAGATATAAAAGATCAGCAAAGATTGCATGAAATTATTCTTCAATTTCCATCATTTGAAAGTAAAGGGTTAGGAAAAACTACTCTAGAAGAACATATTATAGAAGTAGAAAATTCGTCGCCTATTAAACAAAGACATTATCCTGTTTCACCGGCTATTCAAAAACTTATGTTTGAAGAATTAGATCGAATGTTAAGGTTAGGAGTAATTGAAGAAAGCATTAGTCCTTGGAGTTCCCCAGTGGTTCTTATTCAAAAACCAGGAAAAAATCGATTGTGCATAGATTCCAGAAAAGTAAATCAAGTTACAAAAAAGGATGCTTACCCATTACCTAATATTGATGGTTTGCTTAGTAGGTTACAAGATACTAAATTTATTACAGCTTTAGATTTAAAAGATGCATTTTGGCAAATACCACTTGAGAAAATTTCTCGTGAAAAAACGGCCTTTACTGTACCTGGTAGACCTTTATATCAATTTACGGTTATGCCATTCGGCTTATGCAATGCTCCTCAAAGAATGTGTAGGTTGATGGATAAAGTTATGAAGCCATTACCTGTAGACATGAGAGAAAGGGTTTCTGTATATCTGGATGATCTTTTAATTATTTCTCCAGATTTTGAAGATCATCTAAAGATATTAAAAGAAGTTGCAAAGTGTTTAACTTTGGCAAATTTGACAATTAACGTACAAAAAAGTCATTTTTGTATGAAAGAAGTTAAATATTTAGGTTATGTAGTACGTGATGGCACACTGAACGTAGATTCAGGAAAAATTAAAGCGATTGCTGAATTTCCTGCTCCAAATTCAATTAAACAAGTCAGACGATTTTTGGGAATGTCAGGTTGGTATAGACGATTTGTCCCAAATTTCGCGTCTTTAGCTTCACCAATATCAGATTGTCTGAAGAAAAAAAAAGGTGGATTTAAATGGTCTGAGGAAGCACAAGTTGCTTTTGATTCTTTAAAGGAAGCTTTAATTAAATCACCAATATTACATAATCCTGATTTTTCGAAACCTTTTAAAATTCAATGTGATGCAAGCCAATCTGGAATTGGAGGAGTTCTTTATCAACTAAATGAAAAGGGTGAAGAATTACCTATTTCATTTGTCTCTCAGAAACTTAATTCTGCACAAAAAAATTATAGTGTTACTGAATTGGAGTGCTTATCTGCTGTTATTTGTTTAAAAAAATTTAGACCGTATGTTGAAGGACTACCCTTCACAATAATAACTGATCATGCCAGTTTAAAGTGGCTAATGAATCAGAAAGATTTGAGTGGTAGACTAGCTCGTTGGTCTTTAAAATTACAAGGATTCAATTTCAATATTGAACATCGAAGTGGATCTTTAAATGTAGTACCAGATGCATTATCTAGAATGTATAATGAAGTGCTTACGTATTCAGAAGCAAAACCGGAATTAGATCTTAAGTCTGACCATTTCCAATCCGATCAATATAAAGAATTTATAACATTAATTCAACAAAAAGGAGAAACTATTTCCGATTTATGTATAATTGATAACTTGGTTTTCAAGAAAACTAATTCCAGTTCAAACGTTCTTGACGATATAATTAATTCATGGAAATTATGGATACCAGATACATTGACTCAGGACATAATTAAATCGGCTCATGACCTACCACTGGCTTCACATGGAGGAATAAAAAAAACTATAGAAAGAATACGTCAAAAATATTTTTGGCCTAATTTAGCTACTCAAGTTACTGAGTATGTTAAAAATTGCTCGGTATGTAAGGAAATTAAATGTCCGAATTCTTTATTAAAACCACCTATGGTTACACAGTTTAAGGTAGAACGTAAATGGCAACGAATATATATTGATTTACTTGGACCATACCCTTCTTCAAAAAGAAGAAATAAATATTTACTTATAGTACTAGATCAGTTTTCAAAGTTTGTATTGTTGAAACCACTTCGAATAGCCTCAACAAAGTCTATAGTTCAATATTTAGAGAATGAAATATTTCTGGTGTATGGAGTTCCGGAAAATTTAATTTCTGATAATGGATCTCAATTCGTGTCTAATATTTTTAAGAATTTCCTAAAAAATTATGGTGTGACTCATACTCGATTAGCAATTTACTCACCTCAAGCAAATGCCTCTGAACGAGTAAATCGCTCAATTTTGACAGCAATTAGAGCTTATATAGGTGAACAACACAATAATTGGGACGAGCATATTTCAGAAATAGCATGTGCTCTTCGTACATCGACCCATGAATCAATTGGTTGTTCTCCTTATTTTGTTATGTATGGCAATGAAATGGTAACCCATGGCAGTACTTACTCATTGTTGAAGAAGTTTCAAAATGTAAACTCTCAGGATCTTAATCAGTTACTGATGACAGATAAAATGCAACTTATTCATAACTCAGTTAGCAAATCATTAGATAAGGCATTTAACAAATCTGCTAGACAATATAATAAAAAAACAAAAAAATTAGATTCAATAGTTCCTGGACAAATAGTTTATCGTAGAAATTTTTGTATCAGTGATACAAAAAAAAAAATTTAATAGTAAATTAGCTCCGAAATTTCTCAAATCTAAGATATTGAAACAATTAGGGAATTCCATCTTTTTAATTACAGATATGAATGGAAAAACTCTTGGGAAATATCATGCTAAAGATTTAAAATTTTAATGCCCGGCTAACTTTTTGTGGTGAACCCCACATTGGGCGCTTTTGGTTAGTAAGCGATCGTTTTAATTTTGTTCTTTTGGTTTCATATACATCTTTTGGTAGATGTATTTGAAATCTTGGTGGGGGGCTTTGTAACGATCACTCTATAATATCACTCTATAATATCACTCTATAATATCACTCTATAAATTTATTTTAGGGCGGTGGAAAATATTTTTTTTTTTTTTGATCGAGTAGGGAAGAAAAAGGAAAAAAAAAAAAAAATATAATTTTTGGGGGAGTCAGTTTTTTTTTTTTTCGTTTTGAGTTAGATCAACGAGAAGGATCGAATACTGGTTGAATTATAAGAAAATCTACGATAATTCTACGATTTGAGTGGAGGCGAGAGTTACACTTCATCGAAGAAAAAGAAATTAACTTATGTGAAATCAATCAAGCGGCACCTTCTAAGATTCCACTTGAAGTTTCTTTGCGCGCTCATTGACTTGTGTTGATAGTATCCAGCAACTGTTTTCCAGAAAATCCTCCGCCTTTATCCAAGGAGGTACGGATTCTTGATTCGATCAATCCCGGTTGTTTAAAAAAAAAAAAGAAAAAAGAAAGGGATATCATCTTTCAAGAAGAGAAAAGATATTCAGCGACTTGTTTGGCTGTACGCTGAGAACAAGAAAGAGTTTTCATCTTTCAAGAAGAGAAAAGATATTCAGCGACTTGTTTGGCTGTACGCTGAGAACAAGAAAGAGTTTTCATCTTTCAAGAAAAGAAAAGGTATTCAGCGACTTGTTTGGCTGTACGCTGAGAACAAGAAAGAGTTTTCATCTTTCAAGAAGAGAAAAGATATTCAGCGACTTGTTTGGCTGTACGCTGAGAACAAGAAAGAGTTTTCATCTTTCAAGAAAAGAAAAGGTATTCAGCGACTTGTTTGGCTGTACGCTGAGAACAAGAAAGAGTTTTCATCTTTCAAGAAAAGAAAAGGTATTCAGCAGCTTGTTTGGCTTAACGCTGAGGTCAAGAAAGGGAGTCTTTTTTTTTAAAAAAAATATAGAAGAGTGGTGAAAATTGTTAAATTATTATTATTATTTTTTTTTATTATTATGTTAATTTATATACATACATATATGTATATTTTAAAAAACATCTAATTTTTTTTTAGGAATTAACTTACATCAAGTAAGAAGGGGGGAGAAAGGGAATAAAAGGATAAAACTAACTTTTTATTATTCCAGTGAAAGTACGAGTGCGCACTCAGTGACATCACATAAAGATTTTTTTTTCGGGTGAGTTTTTATTTTTGTTTTCTCTCTTCCTTGTATATTGATTCATATAATATAAAATATATATTAAAATATATGTATGTATACATATAAATATTCATTTATTGTAAAAAGGGAAACATTATTTTTATAAATAAATAAGTGTTTTAACGTATTTAATTAAAATTAAAAATTTACACGAATTTTAATTTTTTTTATATATAAATAATGACTTTGTAAGTCATTAAAGACTTGGTTGGTAATTTGGTTTCTTCTTCGTTCCCCCCTCTCCATCTCCAAATCCGGAGAATCATTTCTTTAATTGTATGGGTTGCGACGACACGACCCAACTCTGACTGAGCTAGTCAAAGACAGGTGGTCGCAGACAATTGCCGCATACATATTAAAGAATTATAAATGAATCATCTTGTATAAGGTGGTTACAAACTTGAAATTTTGCACGAGCACCTTACAAAAGAATTGAAATAAAACTGCATCACAAATTTTACATTTCCCTTACCCCCTCTACCCTCTCCCATACAAATGATTGGTTTCGTGAATGTAAAATACACCAAATTTTATGAAATTTCTATGCAACTTCGTCTATGAAGCTGACATTCTATGCAGTAAATATTGGACGTAATTGAAACAATCAATTGAAAAATTATTGACATTCACCCATCCTTAATATCATCCCTCTTCCCTCCCTCAGAAGAACTCAAACTTGCATAAACAAATGAAATATTGATTACATGTACTGGAGCTATTGATCGTATTCGCAACTAAGTGTTGAATTGACATCATCCCTGCCCTAAAGGGGGTTCCACTTGTGAAATGGGGTTTCATTTGTGAAAGGGGGTTCCACTTAGTCCTCCCTAACCACTTTAACTTGCATATTGACTTTCCATGCATTTTTAACTTGTCCCAAAAATAATAAAGTTGCGCCCGACTTGTTGGCAGTTTATTTGTTTTGTTTTCATTAATACGTAGTCCTACTGCCCTTACTATCGAGTCAAGGTTTACAAATATCTCCTTAGCACTCTCCAGAGATCTTGCAAGAATATCTATATCGTCGGTATATGCTACAAGTTATGTGTATTTGAAACACAGTGTTCCCTTGGTGTCAACGGGAAGTTTCGAACAATATATCTGGTGTACATCAATATTCTACTCTCAGTACTTTTCCAGCACCAGTTTAACTGAGAATATCTGGTCCGTGGTCGATCGTCCAGCTCTAAATCCGCCTTGGTATTCATCAATTACTTTGTCAACATACGGCTTAATTTTCTTTTCTAGAATTTTCGTCAAGATCTTATAAGACGTACACTTTTTTTAAATTGGATATATGATACTCTTGCGCCAATCTTCAGGAAGTGCTTCCTGCGTCCATATGTCCGTGACTAATATATGTAGAAGATGCGCTATGCAGGTGTCGCCGTCTTTCAGAAGCTCTGCTGGGGTTTGATCAGTGTCCGGCACTTTGTTGCTTAGGTGGTTCCTCAGCGCTGTTTTTACTCTGCATCTTTGCAGCGGGTTGTTTTCAGCTGACATCCTTTTTTTATCTTTTAACAAGGGAATACGCGACTCTTGTAATGTGTAATTTAAATCTTCGTCTAAGTTTTTAATTTCGTCATTATTGTACTTCCGTTTTTTGATTCAACTTGTCGCAAGGATAATAAAAATGTGCCACAATTGTTGGCAGATATTTTTTTGCAGTAATAAATATATTGTACTTGTGCTAGTAATATGAAAAACTAAACAAAACTAAATATTCCTTCATATTGATTTTCACATGGAAGCGAGCAGTTGAGCAGGAGGTCAAAGGAATAAAAAAGTCCTAGCAACAGCTTAAGGCCGATGCCCAGGATCGCGCCTTGTGGAGGAGAGTTATTTCTGTCCTATGTCCCTATAGGGTGTCTTAACAGAAATTTGATTTGATTTGATTGATTTTCGGCAATATGCATTCTATTTTCTGAATTATTATTGTTTTAAAAAATAATCTCATTTTTTCACCTATTGAAAATCTAGGATACGATTTATTATTCTGAAGATATGCGACAAATCTTGTAATGTAAATGTTGTTTTTCCATTGAACTTAATTAAATTGGCTCAGATATTCGTCACGAATAAATATAATTTCAAATCCATAATACAGCATTCCTTCATCGCCTAATTAAAAAATAATAAGCGCTGTAACTTTGAAAATACCTGGCTATTTTTTTTCTATTTTTTGATTTGTAAAATAAAACTAGATATAACTTGAAAATGAGCTAATACTTATACAGTTTCAATAGGCTTCATGAGCAACTTCTTTAGAAATCTTGGTCAATGGGATGTCTTACAGAATTATAGTACATAGAACATCTATACATCCGATTTTACATACAGAATTTTTTCCTGTACCACATGCTCTTTAAATTTAAGATATCATCATGGAATTTTCGTTGAACATTTACTCGCGTGTCCCGGACATATGTAACAAGGACACCAGTTTGTTTTAATGTCGGTACAAGTGCATGGTACTCGTACCAGAAATCAGTTCAACTTTGAATGGCATGTGAGATTATTTTATCATCGAGCAAAAAGGCGACGTTACATGAAATTCAAGTAATTTTTTTATTTCCCCGGAAATTCAAAGCTTTTGCAAAAGTTCTCATGAAACATTTAAAGGATGGCTTTTCGATAATACTTTTCGCTATTTATCGCGTATGATATCTTTTTGCAAAGCGACTAGAGACAAAGTGCTTTAATTTTATTAATTCATACGCGAAAATATTTCAAAAGCATCATAAATATAGATTTGTGCACTTTAGATATGTATATTCTGCTTCTACTTTCTTATTTGAATACCATCACTCCTTCTAAACGCTTGCATTCACGAAATGCAATAAACAAACTTTCTTAGCACGTACCAATTCCATCACAATTAAATTGAGTACTAAAAACTGTACTACCACTAATACTAAGATCGGGAAAAGTAATCAATTACTACAGAATTATTATTGGGCGTAAAGCCCATGAATATAAAACATAACTTCTCAAACTTCGTGTTACCGAATGCTTGAAAAACTGTATATTTTCGATACTAAGAAGAACTTTTGAATATCTTACACTTTTAAACCCGATTTTTAAATCAATTACGAAAATTTTAAAATTCCTAACTTTATACGTAAAGCTCAATCATACGATGAGATAGAAAAGTTTGTTGATTTTAAGAAATTTTATATGGGGGTGATAGAATGGGTAATAGCATTGAACTAATTTTTCTCACCTATAAAAATCTTTTACACAAAATTTAAGTTCCAAAAATTGAATCGTTACTTAGGCTACCGACACACGATGCGAGTTAATATATATTATCTCGCTTTCCCATATTACTAGTGTCACTATCCTATACATAAATCGGCCTACTTATATCAAAATAGGAAGTTAATATATATTAACTCGCATCGTTTGTCGGTAGCCTTAGAAAATTAACTTATTTGATTTACTGAAATTGTGCAGTTTGTGTGGGAGGTGGTTGAATAAGTGGCGGGTTTTATTTTATTTTATTTTTATTTTATTTTTGAGAAACAACTATCACCATCATGCAATTGATATATTTTAAATTTCAGAGTAGTAACATTCATTTTCAAGAAAATCGAATTTTTGTAAACATGCTAAATTGCGTTGTATCGACTAAGAGGGGGTAGAAGGAGTGCAGATAATCGTCTAATTTCTTTCAGTCTAATTAATAATTCTAAATTAATATTTAAAGCACAATTTTAGCTCGATTAATTTTATACGTACTGAGTAAATTGGTTTAAAGTATTTCAAGAAAATGTGCAGTTGGTAAGTGGCGTAAGAAGTAGGGCCATTCGAATAATTTTTATACCATAGATTGAAATCATCTTAAAATAAAAATAAAATGTTCCAAATTACAGATCAAAAGCTTTCAAACTTTTTGAGAAAGCCCGTTAATTGTGAAAGGGAGAGTGCCAGGGAGGAGGAAAGTAGTGCAAAGAAAAACATCTAAAATTGAATATCTCGACTATCTCGTAAGACATAGGGGAAAATAGGATGCATTTCAAGAATGGAGCACTTTTCAAAATTCCGTTATATCTCAAAGTTCAATGCAGATATTAATTTTAAATTTTGTCAAACTGTAGAGCTATATAATCATCAATTTTAGTATAATTTATAGATGCGGGTGTAAGGGGAGGGAGGTGGTAAGTTAAAATGTCGAAAAGTTTTATTAAGTTTTTTTGGGCTCTGTCAAAAGATACAAAGCTTAAATTTTGCACTTACTTAGACCTATTGGATATAAACAAAAAATAATAGTTTGAACCAGAACTATTATCCAACGGATTGGAGCCGTCACATGTACGAGGTGTTTGATAAAAAATGAAAAAAAAACACGAGAACTATAAATTTTTGACTGAAATTGTAGCTTGAAACTTTGCGAAATTTAATAAAAAAAAAATGGTTAAAAGTTGAAGATATCAACTGGTCGAATACCTTCAAAACTTCTACCTCCTTCCGTATATGTAAAAGTGTTTTTTAGCTATTTGTATGAAATCAATTATCACCAAATCATCAAAAGCTAGCAATATTCATATTTTGATCAAATACTTTTAAAAATATTTCAAAAAATGTTGCATCATAAGTTTTGATATCTCTCTTGCTCTTCCACCCACTCCCATGAAAAAGTATGATTTCAACCAATTTCAATAAATCAACTAAAGACCAAAATAAACTGCCAACAAGTCTGGTGTAACTTTATTATTTTTGGAAGAAGTTGAGGATGCATGGAAAATCAATACGTAGGTTGAAGTGGTTAGGGAAAACTAAGTGGTTCTAAGGCAGGTCTGTTGTCAATTTAACACTTCATTGCGAATACGATCAACAGCTCCAGTACATATAATCAATATTTCATTCGATAATGCAAGTTTGGGATTTTATTAGGGGTGGAGGGATGTTCATAATTTTTTAATTGATTGATTGAATCACGTCCAATATTATCTGCAAAGAAAGTCAGTTTCATAGATGAAGTTGCATAGAATTTTCATAAAATTCTGTGTATTTTACATTCACGAAACCAAATATTTGTATGTGTGGAGGGTAAAAAAGGTAAGAGAATCGTAAAATTGGTGATGTAGTTTTATTTCGTTCCTCTTGTAAGGTGCTTGAACCAAATTTCAAGTTCGTAGCTTTTAATTTGGTGGTTAGTAGTTGATTTATTGAAATTGGTCTAAATCATACTTTTGTGTGGTAGAGAGTAGAAGGGCAAGAGAAATTTCAAAACTTTTGACACAGTTTCCTTTCAATTATTCTTAAAAGTTTTTGTGGAAAATTTCAAATTGATATCTTTTAATAGTTAGGTGGTAATTGACTTCTTAAAAATGGTCGAAAAAATAATTTTGTATGGAAGGGGGTAGAAGTTTTCTAAGTATTTGAGATTTAACGGTTTGAAATTTTGGAGAGTGCACCATTTTTAAAATATTCCCCATTTTTCCCCACCACTATTATGTCCTTATGTTATATTTTTCTCGTATTTCGCTAGTATAGCTTAATATATGTTCCAAGTTTCAATTACATAGCTAGAGAAATAGCCAAGATATTGATTTTTAAATGTTTTTCTTTCCATCCATCCCCACTCCCCCGCCCTTACCCCTTACAATACTAAGTCTCCCTACAAGCTGATTCCAGTGGATCTCTATGCCACCTTAAAGGTCCCGAAATATGAATTTTTATTGTAAGTAATTTCGAAGATATAATCACTTGAAAAAAAAAATTCGGTAGATAATTTGTTTTTAGCCCTCTTTTTGGACCCAATGGATAACAAAATTTATTTATTTTTAAAGTTTATCTTACAAATTCCTCTATATGTATTAGGGGTTGGAATTAATTCGTAGCGTTTTACAAAAGGTGGTGTTACTCAAGTATCCGTAGTCACATATACAAAAGCAAATATTCTCCATAAAGCTACTGTCATGGCGCATCTAGTCCACTGAACGACATTTCTTTATCGAGTTTATAACCTTTTGTTGTGCGTCATCAAACATGTCAACGTTCGTTCCCGAAAATCTGTTTTTGCGGGGAGTGTTGCTTCATTCCTTCCACATGAAGAAAAGTGCCGCATAAAGTCATCGCATTTTAGTAGGCGTTTATGGTGAATATGTTCTAGCTGAGCAAACTTGCAAAAAGTGGTTCGCTCGGTTCAAAAATGGAAATTTTGGCTTGGTAGACAAGGAGCGTCCCGGACAGCCGAAAAAGTTTGAAGATGAAGAATTGGTGACAATGCTCGATAAAGACCCGTGTCAAACCATCACTGGGGACCTCTACAGACGTCAACTGATGCTTTTAAGCAAAGCATTAAAAGAAAAGCGCCCCCAATTTAAAGATCCACATGACAATGTGATTTTGCTCCACGACAATGCCAGACCCCATGTTGCAAAAGTGGTGAAAACTTATTTAGAAACGCTGAAATGGGAAGTTTTATTCCATCCGCCATTTTCACCAGACATCGCTCCATCAGATTTTCACTTGTTCCGGTTCATGGCGAATGGCTTGTCAGAGCAGCACTTCGACAACTACGAAAGTACCAAGAATTGGATCAATTCATTCATCGAATCCAAAGACGAAGAATTCTTTCGACGTGGTATTCGCGCTTTGCCAGAAAGATGGAGAAAGGTAGTAGAAAACGATGGACAATACTTTCAATAATCTCATCTCATCTACAATGAAGCTACAGCCCAAATCGGATCTTAGCCGCCTGACATTCAGGTTTCTTAACATTTTTCATTACTTATTGTGGAAGGGTTGTTAGCCCTTCGCAAAAACCTCTTTCTACGAACTTTTCATTTTCGTAGATTGAGGTGACCAAGGTATATCCAAGCAGGCAATGTGCTGGAATTATATATTGCGTCGACCGGGATTTGAACTCATGATCTTCGCATTACAAGACCAGCACGCTACCCACTAGGCTATACCCTAGCTACTTTCAATAATACCACTGTAATAGTATTTTCAGAATAAACCATCAAACTTTGCAAAAAAAAACGCTACGAATTAATTCCAACACATAATATGTTGATTTTGAGCTTCCTAACTGGAACCATGGTTGAGATATTAAAATTCCTTGTTTTCGGTTTTAGTGCTCCCCCGCCTCCCCTGAGCCCTTACACCCCCTAAATCGAGTGTCCGCCTGAGATCCGCAACTATCTACACTATCTACGACCAAGTAGTTCCTGAGAAAAGTGTACCTTAACTTGCACTGAAAATGCTCTTGGAAGTGCTCCTCTTAAGAACCAGGTTCGTGTCTCGGACAAGAAAAATTAAATTAAGGGATGGTCTGTCACATTAGGTTCGTACCCCGGGAAAAAAAGCATACGATAGTTTAATGCAAAGCGGAAAAAATCACAAGCAAACAATTCTTAAAGAAAAAGCTTTTCGATTGTAACATAATCTACCGATCTGACATTTCAAATAAACGTCAAATTAAATTTGCTCATGTGTATTATGTCTACTACTAAGTTGTCATACGTTACGTCCCGAAAAGTTAATGTGCCTGAGGCATAACGCTCGTCACATATGCAACACAAGTGTGTCACTTGCGCTTAAGGCGAAAACAAATTTTTTGAGCTGAAACATTTTCGAATCCTAAAACCTTGCTATTGGATTCAAAGGCGGAAGTGGGAGTGGATTGGTCATACTTTGAGGAAACTAGAGCGAAACAGGCTCTGGATTATAAGCCTCAAGGAAGACGTCGGGTTGGTAGCACATGTAGCACATGGAAGCGAGCAGTCCTGGCAACAGCTTAAGGCCGATGCTCAGGATCGCGTCTTGTAGAAGAGAGTTGTTTCTGTCCTATGCCCCTATAGGGGATCTTAACAGGAATTTGATTGATTGATATATAAAATTTATGGTACAATTTTTGTAATAAATCTTTATGACTAGAATAAAAACATTTAAATTCACTTTTCCCCCCAACTCTTTCACCTTATTTCTATTAAAAATAAAAATGAAATAATAGTAAAAAAAAACTGTTTTCATTCATATAAATTAATTTGGAAGACTTTTAATTCTATATATTCTAATTTCTTTTTTTTTTTCAATTACAAGAATCTAAGGAATTACAGATATGATATCCATTAGAGAAAGATTACAATTTGGAAATTGCAAATGGCATGGATCACCAATCTTGCCAGCCTCTTCTGCTTTCAAATAAACGCTCATACGATATGATTTTCGCTCTAATTCTTCTGATGTAGATGATGGCCTGCAAAGAAAAGGATAGAAACCCTTACATGTGCAACTTTATGAGTTATTTATAAAGAAAATTATGATAATTACGTAAAGAATATGTGAAATAATTCAGACATAAGATTGGCAGTATCAGAAAAAGGTATATTTCCTGCGTCACAAATTGCTCTTAAGATACAATCGAGTCCTTTGTAGCCATGCCTATGAGAAACATAATTTTTTTTTAATTTCCAAATAATGTCGTATATTATTTTCAATGTTTTAAGCAATATCATCCCATAGAATTCTAATTATAGTGAAAAGCAAAAGTAATGCAATCAAGAATGAGAAAGCCAATCGGACAAAATATAACAATTGCGGAATATAATTTGGAGAGTGTGGACAACTTCTCATTTCTTGGGGCTAGTCTAGCAAAGGACGGAAGTGAAACAGACGAAATAACACGACGGATAATACTAGCAAATAAGACGTATTATTCGGTACTTCCAATAATGAAATCCAGGAAAGTGCACAGGAACAATAAGCAGCTAACGCATTCGAAATAAAGGTCCTTCGAAAAATTTTGGAGCCTGTAAAGGGAGGAACGTCGAACCGGCTCGTTTCTGACAAAATTTCGTCTTTTCAGCGTTACTAGTTTCAATGAAAATCGAAAATATGTATTTTTCAAAATTGTCCATTTGTATGGGAGGGGGTAGATGGAGTAAGGGGATCCGGTCAATATTCCGTGATATTAATGACATCTTTATCGCAATACTTTGACGTAAATTTCTAGTCGATAGCTTAAATAGTTTCAAAGAAAAATCAATTTGTTTATATTTCGAAATTTCATGAAATTTGTACGGGAGGGGGTAGAAGGAGTGGGGGGATATAGCCTATTCACGAACTTAAAGTTACTTTTTTGCTAAAAATGACACACAAAAATTTTTAGCACTATAGCTCAAAGCTTTCGAGAGTTATGCTGTAGACAGACGGACAGACGGACAGACAGCAACTCGGAATCGAGGTTTTTGAGCGACAAAAAATATTTTTGTACCCTTGGCGACTCTGTGCGAGCGTTATTTCTTAGCGTTACAAACGGTAAGGCAAACACAATATACTCTCAGATTTCATCTAGAGTATAAAAAATCATAGTGACTTGCAATTTATTACAACGATGCCGCTAAACTAATATGCTTGGTTCATACTTTGAATCTTACCTATCTAGAAGAGTTTCAATGCCTTTATAGGCAGTCCAACGAAACGTAGAAACGTAACTCTGTTTCGACTTTTTCCTCTTTTTAGACTGCTGGCTTTTCGACCTTTTATTAATTGGTAGACCGGACGATAGATAACTATACTTTAGCTGAGTAGCGTTCGAAGGAAGATAGTATTGCGATTTTAAAACAACTCCCGTAGTTATACTTTCCACTTCTAGATCAACTGGTATACCGACTCCAACGAGCAGCTTTAATTAGAAACAATACAATACTCACGATATTCAAGTTAAGCTTAATTATTTCAATCTACTTGATTACGCGTTGGAGCAGCAGGCGGAAATATTAAAAATCGTTTTTTTAACATGTGTAAATTTTGAGTATTATACGAAGCGATTAAAATAAACAAAATAAAAAGGACGTTAAATCTCATTGAAGTAAATTATGAAGACAATCGAAAGAAACACTTACATTACACAATATTTTAATAACTGAAATGCATTTGTCTTGGCCAAGACTATTTATCAGTTTCAGAAACATCTTAGCATTATGTGAAATATTTTCAGCACATTTGTTAATTTTTAAAGTATTTCTTCTTAACAATTAAGTACGAGTACAGTCGATAATGTTGTCTATTTATTGCTATGCTATTGATTTTGTTTAAGTACATATGTCTTTGCTTCGTAGGTGTTACAAGAAATTGAAAATTTTATTATGAGCAAACTTACTTTAAAGCTGGTACTAAAACATAAAAGAGTTTATATTCAAATCCCTAGCTTGCGGTATTGTAGATGAAATGGGAATGCGTACATTTATGTACTAGAAAATATCTTATTAGAATTTCTATATAATAGTGGCGTTTGTACGCGAGGTGGTAGAATCGGGGAGAGAATTTTACTGATATTGATGCCAATTATTATTAAAATGTTCTGTTTCAATTTTTTTTAATTTATGTTTTTAATTGTTTGAAAAGAAAAGGTTTTTTTTTTTAATTTCTACAATATGAAAATTTTTTATGACATTAAATAAAAGAGATGCAGTGAATTTGATAATTTTTTAAAAAATTGTTGCAATTAGTATATTATAATAGAAATTCTGGTAAGATTTCATGCTTCTTCCTTGTCTAGTCTGCAAAAAGATAAATTCAATTTCTTTTCGAAAAATGTGTATTTGAATAAAATTGTGTAGAGGGGATGAGTACATCGAAACCACTTTTCTTGATGTTAATTTTTTTCATTTCACTACACTTTGATTGAATTTTCAAGTCGATAGCGACGATAGTTTTGAGGAAATTAAATTTCGATATTTGTACGAACAAAAGGAAAGATTGCCAGAAAGATCGATAAAAGTCAGCAGATACCGAAACGTCATTTTTAATAAAGTATAACATCTGTAAAATCTGTAAATCTTTCCATTCGTCAGAAAGTTATAAAATTAGCAACCAGACAGATCGACGGACGATCACTTGACTTCGATGTTTGAACGACAACAACCATTTCTGTAGCCTTAGCGACTTTTTTCGAGCCTTATTTCTTGTCATTACAAGCGTTAGAGCAACATAACATATTTAGTATTTTAGAGTATAAATAAGTGTAGGTAGTCTTAGTCAAAAATTTTCGAAAGCTTTGAGTATATTGAGTATATATGTTCTACTCTAATTCTAACATGCAAGACATAGTAGGAATGTACGCAAAATAGAGTAATGCTGGGTGATACCTCAATAAAACGATTCGTGCAAAATGTTTCTGCTATCAGTTCGGACTCGCTAATGAATGGCATCGTTAGATTGTACACAAAATAGATTGATTGAAAGATTTATCGAGCTTAGCTTAAGTGTTTTCTAGCTAGAAATTTTTAACCCATTAAATCTCACGTTAAGAAAAAGATTTGCCAGAGCGTTGGGCTTTGAGGATTGAACTTCAATTGCTAACTTAAAAACAATCAATGTAAAAAAGATATTAAAGGACCATAGTTTATTGCTATGGTGTTGAATTGCACGAGAAGCTTTCATTTGTGAATTTAGGAAATTGCATTTTAGTACAGTGGATATAGCGCCATTGAAGTGGTTTTCTGAGCTCATAACAGCTTAGATGGTTAAAAAACAAAATTTCTTCGTGTTCCTTCATATGTCAATTAATATTGATGGAGATCAGGAAATCAGGATAACGGCTCGTATATCGACAGCAGCGATAAAGTAACTTTTATTACGTCAAAGTGCTACAATATTAGCATACTTGGCAAAATCCAAACTACTTTGCAAATCCGAAAGAAAATATAAAGCCCGAAGTGGAAGCTATCTCATCAGTTAATGTCCACATATACCAACATGAAGGCATTAAATTGCGCCGTTCATTCAGTATCTTATCACTTACTATTCATTCTGCGAGTTTGCTCGCAGCCTTCCTTCCTGTCAGCCCGTCCTCCCTGCCAATACATAGCAGCAAATATGCGCATATATTTAAGATAGTGGGCGGCGTCCCTCAGTCAAACCGCGCCAACCACCCGCATGGAAGTGTGCTACATTTGATGAAACATTTTCAGAAGAATTTACAAAGTTTTCTTTCCGATGGTGTGAGAATGTCATTATCTTCGAACGGGGGTGGCCATTACGTAGTTTTTCTCATGAAAATTTCATTCATTCGTATGTCGAGAAAACTACAACACCACGCGCTACCATTACAGCCATCGGCACTTCCTTGCCAGCATCCGACCGCATTATTCCTGGAGGATACTTAGTTATACCACTCTAAGAGGAAGATAACCGCGAGTACAGAGCATTTTTCATTTGCAACGGGTATTTAAGTGTGCTGCTTTCATTCATCAAGAAGTTTTCATGCAGCACTACCGCACCAACTAACTTGCCGTAATAACATGAACGGAAGGGGTTGGGCGAAAAAAATCCAACTGAACGTACAAATTAATGGAAATTTAAAAGCATAGAGTAAATAAGTTAAATCCTTTATGAGGCCGAACCTTTGCGAATTCTCCTTACGACTCAAATCGGGGTCACTAGGAATACAATACGGTTGAGCTGGTTGAGCATGCATAGCCTTTAATACGCTTAGTCGAAACGAAGGCGACCATTTGCAGTAAACAGTTTTACTTGACTGTACAAGTGTTTTCTCTATGCCGAGTCCTTGCACACTACTCCGTGTTCACTGCAAACACAACTTAATTCAATTTCATGCTCTTTCAGCTGAATTTTCAGACCATAAATATACGCGCAAATTGAAAGCTCAAAAGATTTACATTATAATTCTGTGTTAACAACAAACCGCAAAACATGCCAACAATTTCAAAGATTCACACTTAATTAACATTGTGGCGCACAAAGCTCGTCCCTCATAATGGCTTTTCTAATTGACCCGAAACTTTATTCGTCCCCCGAAACTTTCCGGTAACAAGTAAAAGGACACTGGCGGATGTTATCTTGTATCCGGCACGTTTGCCGAAATTCGTCCTAATTTTATATGAAGAAAGACTATGGCCAAATATTTTTGATCCTCTCATTCTCGCACTTCCTTCATTAAAATATATCGTCTATCATGAATTTAATTAAAGCCGACCAATTATCAAATTTATTTAGACTGTTGCAGATGTTTTAATTCTAATGATTATTATTAAAACGTAACTGAACTACGATTGGGCATAAAGCCCAGAGTGATAGAAGGAGTGATGGCATTGAACTAATTTTTTCACGTCATGCTAGAGTTGCTAGTGAAGTGTTTTATTGGAAATTTAAACTTCAAAAATTAAATAGTTACCAATGAAATGAGTGTAATTTTGCAGTTTGTATGGGAGGTAGTAGAAGGGGTGGGTACTTAATGACTTTTCAGAAATAACTATTAAATCATCCAATGATGAGATGTTTTAAATTGCAATTCAGTAGCATTCAAACTTTTCAAGAAAATCGTCTTTCTGTAAAGTTGTGAAATTATGTATGTCATATTGTATGTGTGGAGGTAGAAGGAGTGCAGCTAATCGTTTCATTTTTTTAATCGTACTAATATTTCCAAATAAATTTGTTGTGCACAATTTCAGCTAGATTAATTTTGTACGTACTGAGTAAATTGGTTTGTATAATAGTATTTCATGAAAAAGTGCAGATTGCTTGGAAGGTGGTGGAAGGAGCGCGGAGATTCGAATAATTTTTATGCAGTAGATTCAAATTATCATGAAAATAATATTTTGAAAATTTCAGATCAATGGCCATGCTTTCTGAGAAAATCCGTTTATTGTCAAATTGCAAAATTGAGTAATTTTGTATGGGAGGTGTCGAGCGATTTGGCCCGTTCACAAACTTGACCTTACTTTTCCACCAAACTTAGCGGGTACAATACTCTCAGATTGCATCTAGAGTATTAGTGTATAGACACCGGTATAAATTGAATCGAAGATTTTCAAATCGAATTTTCTCTCATTGAAAATATTTCCAAATTTATGTAATTCATGAATCTGAGAATATCATAAGTTCGTAACGCCAAAATATAATGCTCGCACAAAGGTACAGAAATATTTGTTACCACTCAAAAATCTCAAAAACCGAATGTCTGTCCATGTGTTTGTCCGTTCGTTCGCTATGTACCTTGAAAACGCATTGAGTTAGAAAAATCAAATTTTGTACACGTATTTTGGGTGAAAAATTAAGGTAAGTTCGTGAACGGGCCAGTTCCTGTAAAAATTTTGGTATTCACTATAGAGAGATGTGAAAGAATAAGTTCGATTCGTCCAATCCTTCAATCACCTACCATACAACACAGCTGAATTGCACAACGAGTATTTCGATTTGCTTGGGAAGCATAAAGATAACTAATCTGAAATTTGAATCCCATCATTTCTACTATATAGATTTTGGTTATCTGTATAAAAATCATTGAAATCTTCCGACCCTCTCTACTACCTACCATATAAAAGTCACAATTTGGCGAAACGCGTTAAAACAATTTTCAGGACAATACTTTGGGGAGTCCGTACGATCGTTATTTCTGAGCAATACAAACATTAGAGCAATCACAATCAACGAAGAAGAAGATGATACTCATGATATCTGCCACATATCTCAACAAAGTCTGAGTTCAGCTCTCAGCGAGAACACATCGCGCAGCGCAAGACGACAAAAAACCATCTGGTGTCCTCCTATTTTCATTAAATTCTTAAAAGGGAAAACTGTTATCGAGATGATAAAAAAAATGTCTAGTGAAGTTAAGTTTAAATTTGTAAGTCAAGGTTTAGATAAGCAAAAGCTTTACGTAGACGATTGCAACGTGCATAGGGAAATTATTGACCTCTTGAGACCAACCAGTGCTGACGGGTTTTCCTTCACTCCTCGTGAATTCAGAACATTTTCAGTACTCTTGAAAGGCATTTGTACTGACTACAGCACACAAGAAGTAGAGCAAGATTTGAAAGCGATAGATGCTTCGATTCAGGTGCTGAAGGTAGAAAAATTTAGTACGCCTTGGTCCTGAAAAGAGAACGTAAACTTGAATATTTTCCACATTTTTTTGAGAGGTGATGAAGACATACGAAAAATTCTCCGCGTGAGATATGTGCTTTGTCAAAAAGCGACTTGGGAGAAACCGAAAAGAAAAGGATTGATTCAATGTTTTCGCTGCCAGCGTTTCGGTCACTTGTCAGTTAATTGTGCTAACCCCAAACGCTGTGTAAAATGCGGAGGGGGACATGAAAGAAAAGATCAATGCCTTAGGGCTAAGGAAGGGGACTCTCCTTCCCTACCACTTTGCATCAACTGCGGTAAGGAAGGCCATCCATCCAATTACTCAAAGTGTGAAGTATATCTTAAACATAAAGAAAAACTTGAACTTGCGAAATTGACTACAGCCCAAAAAGCGACTAACAACAAAAATTTTGTTGCACATGCAATAAACCATTTTGTCTCTCCGGAAAGGTCTTATGCTGGGGATGTAAATGGGATAAGACACGGACAACCAAATACTTGTGAAACATCTAACAACGGTTTTCTGAATGCATTTTTGAATGAATCCCAGATGCTTTTCGGGATCTCCTTAGCAAAACTTTTGGAGGAAATTAAACTCTTCTGGCCGAATTACATTAAATTGAACTCCAGTGAGGAAAAAACTATGGCGTACTTGAACTTTGTGGTGAAATTGACGTCAAAACCATGAATTTATTAAAAATATATTCTCTAAATGTTAGCTCGTTAGTTGCTCATGATAGAAGGGCAACTCTTGAAAATGCACTTGAACAAAACAACCCTATGGCTGCTCTTTTATCGCAGACCCATTTAAACGCGAGGCATAGGCTTAGGATAAAAAATTATACTATTTATAGAAATGATCAAGGTCAAGGAACTGCCATCCTAATTCGAGAGTCGATCAAGTCCTCACCAGTCTCGTTTAATTCTACCAATATTATAGCATCGTTAGCTTGTGTCCCGTATATAGTTAGAAATGGAATTACCAAAAAATTGCTCGTTGGGGCCATTTATATACCTCGTGGATTAGGGGGCAGGATCATTAACGACTTGGACAAACTTTTAAGACTTTCTAGACAATTCGATGGCTGCATATTAGGAGGGGATTTTAACGCCAGACATAAAAATTAGGGTGACTCGGAAAGAAACATTAACGGTAACCACTTAAACGCTTGGATGAGAAATAGAGCCTTGCTCGAAATGGACTTTATCAATCCCGTTAGCCCAACATTTCCACGTTCCACATCCTTCTTAGATCTCTTTTTAATTTCAAATCACATGTTGGATACGCTCCATTGTGCCAACTACTCTTGCTTTACTCTGACGGCGGCATCAGATCATTTTGCAATTTGGCTGACAATAAAGCTCTTACACTTTGATCCCTTTGTTGAAACTCCTCGCACCTATACCACATATAGAGATACTAATTGGGAGGATTTCCAGAACGATCTCATATCAGCATTAAATTTCGAAATTCCAGATGAGAGAAATTTATCCAATTTAGAAATAGAAGAGTTTATCGCCAAAATCACGGACGGTATTAATTTGACCACGACAGTACATTCCAAAGTTTTAGTATGCAAAAATATGAGATACAAAAATCTGTCAAGTATTACCCTGAAACTCTTGCGGATTCGTAGAATATGGCTAAGAAAACTTAAAAGAATCTACCATAGAAATTTCAATAGAGTGAATATAGAATACCAGAGCCTTAACGCAAATCTTCAATGTCTAAGTACAATCATTAAGGGCGTAGTTAAATCCGACCTAAATGAGTCTTTCAAAAAAAGACTTAATGCCATTAAACCTTCTCACACAGCCGTTAGTGAAATTAACAAAATTACAGGTAGAATATCAGGAAAATTCAATATTGCCAGGGACCCAATTACAAACAACGGTGCAGAATATTTATTGAATGTAGTGCTAAGTCAGTTTCGAATCCTGAGCTGCGAGAGTTCTTTGCAACGGAAGAACTTATCGAAGAGCTCATTAAAACGGCTAACAGGAAAAAATCATCCGGTCCAGATGGCATCGCAAACTTCGTTTTGCGTAAATGCTCATCACAACTAGCACATAAGCTAAACGTTATCATAAACAACTGTCTCAACAATGGTTACTATCCAAAATTATGGAAAACTGCAAAACTCGTGCTCATTCTTCAGAATAACTCATCTAATGAAATATCAAATCTTAGACCGATTTCCCTTTTATCCAACATGGGTAAAATCTTTGAAAGACATCTACTTACCAAACTAGAAGTCTTCTGCTCTAAGCGTATTCCCAATACACAATTTGGATTTTAAAAATCACATTCAACAGAGCACGCAGTCCTCAACCTCCAGAACACTATTATACAAAACCTGAGATCCAGGCAATGTACTATGGCCTGTGCACTGGACTTAGAAAAGGCTTTTGATTCTGTATGGACAAAGGGACTTATCTATAAATTGATTGAAGCCAAATGTCCAAATGTCTTGCTGAGAATAATAGTAAGTTTCTTAAGCAACCGTAAGATGTTCATTGAAATTAATTCAAAGAAATCTAGAATGGTCGCAGTGAATGGTGGCGTTCCACAGGGGTCAATAATCGGTCCTAAACTGTTCAATTTCTATTTACACGATTTTCCGATGCTTTTATCTCAAACCTCAAACAGTTTTCAAGCCATCATGTACGTGGTTGGCACAATACTAGTCGCGAACGCAAAACATCCTCAGACCGCAATTGACGCAATTAAAAACCACATTGATCTTGCAAATAATTTCTACAAAACGTGGGGAATAAAAATTAACACCGGGAAATGTGAGCTTATATGCTTTAGAAATGCCAGCGGTAAGGGTCCTCGCCGCATCGTCCAAGAGAGCAAGCAGATTACCTTATCCCTTGAGGGAAATAATATTCCGCTTAAGAACGAAATAAAATATCTAGGCATAAAGCTACATCACAGGTTAAAATATAATCAACATGCAAGGTATGGACTACACAAAGCTTAAATTGCTGCTGCTCTCTTGAGCCCACTTCTAAAATCAAAGGAGTTGGAATGCGCAACCAAAATTTCAATGTATAAGACCCTAATAAGACCTGTTTTAACATATGCTTTTGTCACGTGGATATTCATTTCACCGATTGTCTCCGAGGAACTCCAAATTTTCGAAAGGAACATCCTACATCATTGTGTGTCTAAGTATCGTAGGCCTAATAAAAAATATTACCGTAACTCCTACTATTATAAACATACGAACATCACTCCTTTAATGAAGTACATGGTTGAACTCGCTAAATCTGCAGCCAACAGGGTGGCTGTGCACCCAAATCCTCTCGTTAAAGAAATCTACTGGCAAAAATATCTACCGCGGATAAAGCCCCATTCATTGAAAGGTACCAACTGATCAGGTTTTCATCCTTCTTCCTTCCCTATTATTTTTTCTCACAACTACGGTTCTTTTTTTATTCTTTTCCGTTTATCTTTTCTATGTTTAGTTTAGTTTTAAGTTAAATTATTTTTGTCATTAAAGACTAAATTCTTTCTAAGTACCTTGAGCAAGTACACTTTTAATATTCATTTATATATACCCAAAATTGGATTATAAATAAAAAAAAAATGTTTGATTTTGAAATATTGTTATAAATAAATCTACAGTTTGTTAGATATAAGTAAAAATAATCAACAAATATTTCTTTCATATCGTTAGATTAAGTCACATGAATTTTTAGTCTCAATAAAAGTAAGTCTCAATAAAAGTTTGAATCTTGAATCTCATATCTCAGCAAACATTTTTTCTCCCACGAGTATTATATATTCCAAAAAAAAATTATTAAAATTATTTAGATTTATCGGTTGTATTGGATTCGACATATTGAATTCTCCATTCCGAATATTAGGTATTTACATTGATGATCTGTAATCCAATACTAACGTATTTGCTATATTGAATTTTAAGTTTTTGACACAATACAATATGAGCTGCTGAATTGTTTTTCAAATTGTTTAAGTAGTATAAATTAAAATTTTTGATTGTATCACATATTTATTTCAATTTACACTACGAAATATTGAATTTGTAATGATGGAAATTATGGAATTACGGTTCACCGCATAATAAAATTCGTAAAAATGGGCTTATCAGGTTTAAGACACAAAAATTTTCTGCGGTCGAGAACATAACTTTTCTTGCTACGTGGGCAATGAAATTGGCAAAGTTGCGATGAATTCGGATTAAAACGAACCACCTTCAAAAATATGCTGTGCATGCAAAACGCCAACAGGAAGAATTAATTGGCACTCGACTCGAGTTTTACTGCATTACATTGCATTTCCATTGCTATGAACATGTCAAAACTGCCATTGAAAAACATGTACAATCCGCCCAATTCATCCCTTATGACATACGATGGCGGCCCATACCGAAATTTGTATGCTAAACGAAAATTCGGTGAATTGGCTAACACATCGTTCTATCTCCAATTATTATGAGGAGCATCAGGCGAACAGTTTGCTTCGAATTCCAGCGTTTCGGGAGTTTTTCTCCTGGCACGATTCCAATTTACTTGAGAAAATCGTTTGTGCCAAGGACGACTCCTGTCCCATAAATAACAAAGCGCTCGCTATTCTTGCCTATAGTCCTGGAAAAATATGGTGAGACACAAAAGCGAATCATGATATCCCTGATTCACATTCAACCGCGTCTTACGAATGAATCTGGAGCCTGTTTCTATGCCTCGATGCCGGCTGCCTTCTTTATGGGGTGATGCATTTGAACAATAAAAAGAAAAATATTTTGCTTGGTCATAAACGCTGATGAAGAAACGCAAGATGGGTGGCTATTGGTTTTCCGGCGTGTAGTACGCGTTCGGGATAAGAAAATGAAATAACACTTCTCGAAGACGAAGGAAGGATTCTTCCAGCAGCAATACGCAGCTTCACCACAAGCTTTTTATTTATTATTTATATGCCATACGGACAGCCTGATACTACCTTAGCAGGATACCGGATTGGATTTATTCATTCGTCGACTTAACGTTCCGGAATGTGTCAGTTTTCATTTCACGTTCGACGAAGCAATTACGTCTAGAATTTGTGAAGTGGAAATAATTAGAAATGATGCTTTGTAACTCGAAGATGGCTTACATAATGAGCGGCGCTTCTAATTGCAGTAATTGGGAAAGCAATTTATTGAAATGATTGTAGATTAGAAAAATTCATTTACAGAGGAAGTGTAATTTTAGCAGTAACGTGGTGAAAAGATGGCATATCGATAGTTAAACTTCACAATCTAGAATGCCAATTTATGTGATTTTTTGTACTGACGTGTTGTTAAAATATTTAGGCGTCAGTTGTTAAACTTCATTTATCGTTATTTTTAATAAGAAACCACTAAATGGTAGCAACATCCATACCATAATTGTAAATTTTGTAATTTATTACTTTTACAACCTCGTATGTCCACTCCTCTAGAAACATGACATTTTTGAAATTGAACGTTCACCTTCGATATCAATCAATTAATTGATTTCCTGTTAAGACCCCCATATGAGGTTAGGACAGAAAAAGTTCGATTCCACAAGGCACAATCCATACCATCAGCTTTTAGTTGTCGCTAGGATTTAATTATTCCCCAGGCCTCCTATTCAGCGGAACGCTACTTAGTCGACAACACGATGTTTTCCATAAGGATTACAGTTCAAAGCTTGTCTTGCGAAGTTTTGTTCTAGTTTTCTCAAATTGTGTCCGATCCACTGCCATTTCCATCTTTAAATGAGCCGTTCACTACATAAATTGATTAACTCCACTTTTGAAATATTTTAAATGTAAGTGTCAAAGCACTTGCTATGCGGCTATGACTGAAGCTTATTATATGTCTAATAAATTAGATAAAATCTACATACGTACATTTGCGTTCTACAATACAATATTTATTTGAATTTATATTATTTAAAAACAATATATCTCAACAAACATTTTTTCTCCCACGAGTATTATATATTCCAAAAAAATTATTAAAATTATTTAGATTTATCGGTTATATTGGATTCGACATTTCTTCACATTTCGTTTTAGGGAGTTAATCGATTTGTGCAGTGAGCGGCGCAAACATCAATGCTTACTTTAGTCTATCTAGTTGTACTCCAAAGTGTATATTTGGAGATCACATCTGGCAGGGAAATCCCTAAAATGCGTCGAAAGCATTGGTTTAGGAAAGTTTGTAGTTTATTGGTTAGCCGAACGGTCACTTTTCATGTAGTTAAATTGAATAACAACACGAATTTAACACATGCGATAATCGCTCGCTGATTCGTGCTAAGGGATCTCTCTTAACCTCTAGGAAGGGGAAAGGATACCGAAGGCCTGACGAGCTTTATTTATACAATCCTCAATATACTTTTTGGCTGACAATGGTTTCGAGCCTAAAAAAATGATGCGCCTCTTCCATATCTTTTCCATTAGGAACAATGGATCTACGCACATTTGATTCCGAATGATTGCTCCAATATTATCCGAAGTGTATTTGTATGGTCTGTACAAGACGATTTTTTATGAAATCCTGCCTAATAAACTTCGAGAGTGCTATCTACAACATCATTAATTCTTCCACTAAGCCTAAGGAATCTTCCTACATTTTACACCTTAGTAAAGAGTGGGAGGAGTTTATCGACTTGGGTCCGCTTAAAGGAGTTTGGTTGGTAGTCCGTCTATATCTAGGGTTTTTCTCCACTGACCGAATGGTGGATAGTATTTCTTCCTTATCTAGAATGATCGTCCCCCTAATAGAGCATTGCTGAGATTGGATGTTTGGCAATTGCTCTGTTTCTGAAATATCTTCCTCGGACAAGATGTTTAAGCTATCAGACAAGTATTCCTTCCATGGCTGCAACTACTCTTAATTCCTATAAAGGGGAGTTTCGTTGACATCAATATCTCACCAGGTGGCTGGCGGTAAAACTCCTGTTAGTCAACTGTATCATAATTTTGAATAGGGGTTTCATTTTCTCAAGGTAAGCCGCAGATTCCGCCAATTGGCCAAATCTTCAATAACCCTCTCTTCTCTTGCTTGCGTCTAACAGCCTTGTTAAGCTGGGTATTAGAATCGCGGTTGTTTCATTAACCATCGATATTTAGAAGCTAGATTATTATTATTAATTTCAGTAATTTTAAGAATTGTTTAATAAGGAACGAATGCTCTATTAGTTATGGCATAATCCAAATAGAAGAAAAATCAAAGACTCACGAATTACTTACATATATGTGGGATATGTATATACTACCAATCACCCTGTACGGATGGAATACGAAAAAAAAGAAGCAGTCTGCCACGAGACGTCAACGAATGAAGACAATTGTCAAGTGTGTTTTGTGCCGATGAATAAACGTGTAGTAAACCACCAAGCTTTTTTGTTTTTTAATAGGAATGGCCCGAATTCCCACATTTATTCCCATTCATTTGCGAATGAAATCAGGGAATGTAGCTCGCAATCACTCAATAATATCTAACTTGTTTTTTAAATTGAAAGGAAAGATTTCCGGATTTTATACTGTTACGCTCAAGGAGGATATATAAAATGGAGTGCCTCGTGTCTCATGTGGGAATACTTTTTGATTCGGGAATTTTCGAAAATTGCGCCCAAGCTTAACGTGGCTTCAAACTTTTCCAAAAAAGAATATCATAATTTGTAATCTCTCCTGGTTTCTAATATTCAGCCAGCAATAAAGTGATTTTCAGTACAATGGAGTTGCTGCTTTATTTCAGTTGCTGCTTTATTTCAGAAAGCTTTATTTTTTCAATTTTTATTAGTTTTTGGTTCGTGTCTAAACTAAGCACTTTAGCTACGGTCAATTTAACATGGGACAGAGATAGTTGATTTGAGTTTAAGTATGCCAACCAAGGATAGCGAAACAATCCTTTCTAAAATTTGACAATTGTTTCGAACAATTTAACGTGGGAAAGAGTTAGTTGCAATATTTTTAAGTGTGCCAGACAAAGATAGCGAAACGATTATTTCGAAAAATTTCGAGCATTTCGCCAGTAAGGGAGGGAAATACTTTCATTCCCATTTACTTACAAGGCAACGCATGTTTATAGTCACTCCTTAATATATATCCTCCTTGGTTACGCTTCATTATTCGTGACATTTCGGTGTCTACTGAGACCTTTATCAAACTAGTCTAAACTGAGACCGAAACGTCACATTTAATAAAGCATAACCAAGTGAAACCGAGAAATATTTCCTTTTGTTTCGAAATGCGCTGTGAAAAAATTCACCAAACTAACCTTTATTTCTATCCGGAAGGATTCCTTCTACTTCTACAATGGCGCTACAGCCCAAATCGGACCTTGGCCTCCTGATATTCAGGTTCCTTAACATTTTTTCATTACTTATTGTGGAAGGGTTGTTAGCCGTTCGCACAACCCTCTTTCTACGAATTATTTCATTTTCGCAGATTGAGGTGACCAAGGTATTTCCAAGCAGGCAATGTGCTGGAATTATATATTGCGCCGACCGGGATTTGAATTCACGACCTTCGCACTACAAGACCAACACGCTACCTACTAGGCTATACCCTAGCTATCCGGAAGGGTTGCCTACTATAAATTTCCAAGGCAGTTCTCACCTGAAATCCTAGCTACGGCAATCAACATCAAAGAGATACGATTATGTTCGTTATGATAATACCTTCATATGTGTGGCTTAATGGAACACCCTCTATTTTACATATTTTTATTAAATCCTTCTCATTATTTCATTGGTCTGCCACATTCCACAATATTGACCTGGTACTGAAATTTCAATAACGTTCCAACATTTCAATTGGAAACGCAATGAGAATAATCCTATAGGTAATCATTTTGGATCGAGCTTAAATTTTTCCTGATATTTTATTTAATACATGTATTTCTAGCTTATTATTATTCTCTCTGAAATTTACAGAATTTGCCTGCCGATTAAAGGAAATTTATAATAAAAAAAATTTAAATTAAATTCACCTCGCTAGATGTAAAATTCAGGAATCTACAATATGTAGGTCACATATACATATATATGATTGTTTTCTAGACGAGCAAACAATACCTGCAATTTTTTCCTGCACACATCTATTTTAAAAATGTGGTGAAATCACCACGCTGCCGCCATAAAAGCATTAAGTTTTGTTAATGTCCATTGGATTGGTGTTGGAGAATTTCATGCCTAGCATAGAAAAAAAATAAAAATACGAACAAAAAAAAAATAACTCCGGATTCCACTCGACGTGGCTTTCAGATAGTAGCGATGTCCTTGTACAAGTGGAAGATTTATTGCACCCTGACATTCCAAATGGAAACTCATTTATCTCTTCGGTTGATAAAATGTCACAGTAGTTCGGTTTTCTACGGGATTGTATTTACATCAACGTTATACCCACAAAAATTCGCAAACACCACCCAGCTCGTACGCATAAAACATCCTCACATACAATAAAGAACACGGGCAGGGTGATGGTTCCAGGTATACTTTTTTCGCCGTATCCCACCCGGTTACATGCCTCGAAGGATGTGCGGAACGTTAAATTTTAATCCGATGGTTGTGTCGACTAGATACGACCTCGATTGGACCTAATCCCGGGTTACCGTCAGCGGTATCGCTTTTACTTAATTTTTCGTGTATGTTGGGTTGATCGTGCGGCATAACGTAATTTATTCCAGCAGTTTCCTTGCAGCGAGTTATAAGCCAGTGAGCTTGTTACATAGGATTACAGTTCGAAACTTTATCTTTATGCGATGAAAAGGCAATGATTAACGCTGAGATTGGAGCAAATTTGGAAGCTTATCGTTTAGAGTTTTTTAATGGGGGAAAAGGGGACATTTTTTAATAAACCTTATGAGTTCGAGAAGGTCCATTCTGGTGAATTAGTAAAGCATTATTATCGCTGCCACAGAAGCACTTTAATTTTAAATCTGTTGACTCGTGACTTTTTGAACAGATAGAATTAGCAAAACAAAGAAAGATTTGAATTATGGTACCTAAATTGATTTTTAAAGATTCTTAATTTTATTTTTTATCGTATTTCAACCAATGAAGAAGAATATAAGGAACTGAAAATCGTCGAGTAAAATGAATCGAAAATGGAATACATAGGCACTGAAATCTATATGTATGTGTGAGTAGTAGCGTCGTTAAAAAGTGTTATAATTTTTTTGGGATTACATGAAAGAAAACAAATTAATTGACCGACTTTTTCCCATCTTTCTGGCAGCATTTAGATACAACGTCGGAAGAACTTTCCATCTTCCCACGAAGCGACCCAATTTTTAGTATCTTTATATGATGTAAAGCGCTGCTTAGACAGGCCATATGCCATCGACCGGAACAAATGATAATCGGAAGGGGCAATGTCTGGTAAATATGGCGGGTGGGGTAGGACTTCCCAATTAAGTGTTTCCAAATAGGTTTTGACCAGCACCGCAACATGTGGACGAGCATTATCATGTAGATGAATAATTTCGTCGTATCTGGAGCAGTAATGGGCACGTTTTTCATTGGGAGATCCAGTAATCGTTTCACCCGGTTTGAGCAACTCATAATACACGACGCCAAGCTGATCCCACCACAGCATAATTTTTTTTCCATGAATATTCGGTTTGGCTGTCAATGTTGAAGAATGGCCAGGTGGTCCCAATGGATTTTTCTTCTTTGGGTTATCGTATTGGATCTACTATCACAAGTTCTTCTTGGGTGTGGCGTGAATCTTCTAAAGCAGGCTCATTATATGTTTCTACAAGCAATTGATGGGCCTCAACTGCAGATTTCTTCAAATTAAAGAAGCAAATCAAAAATTCCCGTAAATGGCGCTTATTCGGCACAAAACTTGACAACAAAATTATGTGATGCTGATATGAAGTCACTAATACTGCAAGGTTATGTTGTTACCAGATGCTCAAACTTACCATATTACATTTTACATCTGACAATTTCAACATAACCTTCTGGTGGGGCCATCTTTTTGGCAAATGGCGAAAACTTATTTGTACTTCTAATTATATGAAGTAATTGTGCTTGTGAAAATAGGAACTATTATTTCATAAAAATCCAAAATAAAGTTTCAAAAATATTTTTCGCTAGTTATACAGTTAATCCCCGCATTTTGTATAGAATATACTTTTCTGCCTACTTCTTATTTTTTCATATCAAATAAAAATTCTTTGAGTCAACGATCCGCGACAATATGTATTTTGTTGGATTTCAAAATATACACAAAATGCAATATGCTGTGCAGTTGCTAAAATGTTAAAACTGTAAGGTTTAAGATACCATTAAAAACTAGGGGTTCAGTGGTCCCCATATGCGCAGTCCATTTTTTATTCAAGTAATTTATTTCTGCTCTAAAACATTAATCTGATTAATTTAAATAGATTCCAATATTCACTTTGAATACTAGTTTATTTTATTCATCTCCAATTTATTTCACATTTATATTAGTGTACAAATGCTTTTATAAAGTGATTGCTTGAAAATTCTAATAAATACTTCACACCTTCACTGCACATACAGTCTTATTGCTTTGAATGTATTAGAGCGGTTGAATTAAAAACTAGCATTCAAAATTAAAATTGAAATCTATTTTAATTAATCATATTAATGATTTAGAGCAGAATTAAATTCACTAAATCAAAAACCACTGCGCATAAGGGGAACTTATATATCCGGGCCACGAGACACCTGGTTTTGTATGGTGAAATCTTAACCCTTTTCGAAGTTTTAAGGTGTAATAATTATTTGATCTGAAAATTTTTATGGTACTTTCATGTTTCAAAGAATATAATAAAAAACATAACAGAATTATGATTGGGCTTAAAGCCCAATCATATGATACTCTAGATGAGATGGAAATGACTTCAATATCCCGGAAAATATATCATCTCAAATTCTTTCGAATAGTGAATAGGGACTTTTGCATAGGAGGTGGTAGAAGTAGAGGGGGAGGTTTGTGTTTTTCATATATGACACCGAACATGGCATGCATAATGTTTTTTGCTGAATTTAAAGTTTTTAGTTTTCATTATTTTTAAAGAAATTGGTCATAGTCTTCCCGAAATTGGGGCATTTGTATGGGAGGTGGCAGCAGAAGTGGAACGTTTTAGATGATTTTCAAACTGCTTATCATCACCCTTATCACGATGCTTTGATTCGATTTCAAAGTCGATAGCTCTCATATACTTGAAGGAGAAATGCTTTTCTTGAATTTATAATACAGATATTTGATATGGGAGGTGGTAGAAGGAGTGAAGCGGAGCTGATAATTTTTTTTAAAACTGATTTCAATTATTAAGAAACAAATTCTGGCAAAATTTGAAGTTTGTACTTTTTCTAGTTTGAATGGAAATCGATAAAATGCATTAACAAAAAATATACGTTTGTATGGGAGGGGGTAGAAGGAGTGTACGGATCAAAACAATTTTTTTTTGTATTATTAATATTTGTATTTGTATACTTTATACAAAATATGAAGTTGATAGCTTTAACGATTTTGAAGAAAAATAATTTAATTTAAATTTCAAAATTTCGTGGGGGTGGGGGGTAGAAGGAGTGAGGTGAAGTTGATAATTATTTTTAAAATAAACTGGAATTATAGCAAAATTAATTCTGAGAAAATTTTGGTTTTTTCAGCTTTACTAGTTTCAATGAAAATCGAGAATCTGTATTTTTCAAAATTGTCCATTTGTATGGGAGGGGGTAGGAGGAGTAAAGGGATCGGATCAATATTCAGTCATATTAATGGCGTCTATATCATAATACTTTAGCCCAAATTTCAAGTTGATAGCTTGAATGGTTTCAAAGAAAAATCAATTTCTGAAAATTTCGGAATTTCGTGAAATTTGTATGGGAGGGGGTAGAAGGAGTGGGGGGATGTGGCCCGTTCACGAACGAACTAAGTTACTTTTTTGCTAAAAATGACACACAACAAATTTCAGTACGATAGCTCAAAGCGTTCGAGAGTTATGCTGTAGACAGACGCACAGACGGACAGACGGACAGACAGACAGACGGACAGACGGTCACTCGGAATCGAGGTTTTTGAGCGACAACAAATATTTCTGTACCCTTGGCAGCTCTGTGCGAGCGTTATTTCTTAGCGTTACAAACGGTAAGGCAAAGACAATATACTCTCAGATTTCATCTAGAGTATAAAAATCATCAGCATCAGTAGCGTGATACTCGTACTTCCCTTTCACGCAAGTACATAGGATTATGGATATGTCTTACCGCATAAAGGTTACAAACCGCAAACTGCCCTCTGTAAGGACGAAGAAGGCAACATCATAAGCGACGCTACCGAAATCAATGCACGATGGGTTCAGTACTTCCGAACACTGTTAAATAGAACGACATCACAGACTGAACCTTTTATAATTCCGGAAGATCCAGATGGAGATCATCTGCCTATTGCACCAACCTATGATGAAGTAGAGACAGCCTTACATAATTTAAGATCGAACAAGGAGCCCGAAATTGACGGAATCCCTGCAGAGCTCTTGAAAGAAGGTGAAACAGAGCTTACCAGTCGAATATTTAGATTAATTGTTAAAATCTGGACAACTGAAAAATTACCCGCCGACTGGCGGAAAAGCATTATATGTCCGGTATACAAAAAGGGTGACCGTTTGCGTTGCGAAAATTACAGAGGAATTTCATTGCTATGTACGTGTTACGTGTTCTTGACTAAAATTATCGAACGAAGACTCAGTGAATACGCTAACAATATCATCAGAGAATATCAAGGTAGCTTTAGATCTGGACGATCGACAACGGACCAGCTATTCTCAGTAAAACAGGTGCTAGCAAAATGCTGGGAATATGATATTAATGTACACCAATTGTTCGTCGATTTTTGCCAAGCATACGATAGTGTCGACCGTAATGCTCTGTACGGAATAACGATTGATCTAGGTGCCCCACCGAAACTAGTTCGGTTAATAAAAGCCACGATGGAAAACAATGAGTGCCAAGTAAAAATCCAAAACGAGTTGACTCACAGCTTTCCAATGGAGTCAGGTCTCAAACAAGGAGATGGTCTCGCCCCCACGCTCTTTAACTTGGTGCTCGAGTATGTCGTCAGGAAAGCAACTTCAGTAACCTCAGTGGACACCAGAGGTACGCTACTCGTAAAATCCGCACAGTTGGTGGCGTATGCAGACGACGTGGATATTCTGGCCCGATCAATACTTGGCGTTAAGGAGGTATTCCAGGAGTTGGAGTCGGCAGCGGGTGAAGTAGGACTCAGGGTCAATGAAGCAAAAACTAAATATATGACCCAGACACGAAGGACTGTCCCAGAGAGGCAGAACATTGCAATAGGCGAATACAACTTCGAGCAGGTGGATGAATTCGTATACCTGGGAGCCCTTCTCACAAAGGACGGCAATGAGCGACATGAAATTCAAAGAAGAATCACGGCAGCTAACAAAGCATTTTATGCGGTCCTCCCCATAATGAAATCAAGGACGGTCCATCGAAACAATAAACTACGCATCTACAAGATATTAATTCGTCCTGTGGTGCTATATGGATGCGAAACGTGGACCTTGACACGGTTTTCGGAGAAGTTAATCGACACTTTTGAGCGAAAAATTCTTCGGAAGGTATACGGAGCAGTTAAGGAAGGAGATGATTGGCGAATTCGATACAACCATGAGCTGTATCAACTATTTGACGACCCACCAACATATATAGTGATCAAACTGCACAAGCTGCAATGGGCTGGCCACGTGGAACGAATGCACGAGGAACGAATCCCAAAACGAGTGCTCAAGGGCAAAGCTCAAGGTAACCGACCGCAGGAGAAGCCACGAAAGCGATGGGAGGACTCAGTCGACGCAGACTGCAGATCGCTTCTCAATTTTTCAAACTGGAGGACGCGGTCGTTGGACCGAGACAACTGGAGGAGGCGCATCTGGGAGGCCAAGGCTCGATATGGGCTGTAGCGCCATTGCATCATCATCTTACCGCATAAATTGCCGTGTACTTTATGCTATAGTTACGTTTCTCTCAGACGATCTATGTAGATTTTTTTGTTTCAGTACATTTACCAATAGATATCTTTATCTATAAACACTTTTATCCGTGCAAACTTTTATCTATAGATACATTTCACTTTGTTCTATTTCATTCCGTTTCATTTGGTTCTGTTCCGTTTAATTTCGTTCCATTACATTTCGTTCCATTTATTTTCATTTCAGTCCATTATGTTCCTTTTCATTTCGTTCCAATCCGTTCCATTTAATTACAGCCACACAAAAAACAGAAAAAAAAAATTTGTATACTCTTGTTGAAATCTGAGATTATTATAAGTTTGCGACAAAATTTGTAATGCTAAGAAATAAAGCTCAGAGAAAAAAATTAATGACGGAGAAGTTCATATTATCACTTAAAAATCTCAAAGCCGGATGTACGTCCGTCCGTCTGTTCGCCTGTTTGTCTGTCTGTCTGTCCACCTGTCAATCCGTCTACTCTCATGCTCGAGAACGCGTTAATCTAGAAATTCTTGTAAAGTCGTTTTTGACAAAAAAGTAAAGTCGTGTTCATGAACAGGCCCAATCGCTTCACCCGTTCTACCATACGAAATGACTCAATTTTGGAATCCTACAATAATGATTTTCTTAAAAAGTATGAAAGCTATAATTCTGAGATTTCGAACACTTCATTTTAGTGACGACTTCAATTTACGTCAAAAAAATTATTCGAATCCCTTTGCTCCTTCCACCACCGCTTACAAAAACTGTACTTTTATTGAAATACTATAAACAATTTACTCAGTTAAAAGAAAAGATTTCCGGATTCCTACACTGTTACGCTTTATTATTCGTGACGTTTCGGTCTCTGCTGAGCCCTTAATCAAAGTGGATAAAGAGACCGAAACGTCACGAATAATAAAGCGTAACAGTGTAGAATCCGGAAATCTTTTCTTCAAATTCGAAATGCACTATGAAAACGTTCACCAAACCAATTTGCTAGTACTCATAAAATTCATCGTGCATAAATTGTGCACTAAATATTTATCTATAATTATTCATAAGACTGGAAAAAATAGACGATTATCTTCACCCCTTCCACCCGCTCCCATACAATACGACAAAATTTCACAACTTTACAAAAAGTCGATTTTCTTGAAAAGTATGAATGCTACTTACTTACAATTTCAAACATGTCAATTGAATGATGGTTATAGTTAATTCTGCAGAAGTCATTATGAACTCCATACCCCTTCTACCATCTCCCATACAAACTGCACCATTTCACTAAAACCAATACACTAATTTTGTCGGTTATCTATTACATTTTTTAAGTTTAAGTTTTGTATGGAGCATTTTAATAGCAACTTTGGCATGATGTGAAAAATTTAGTTCAAAGCCATCATCCTTCTTACTACTGCCCATCTTAAAAAAAAATCTCTTTCATCTAGAGTATTGCATACCTATCCTATTATGTTTTTATACTCTAGATGCAATCTGAAAGTATTATAAGTTTGCCACATAGTTTGTTACGCTACGAAATAAGGCTCGGAGAAAAAAAATGAACGATACAGAAGTTCATGTTATCACTCAAAAATCTCAAAACCGGTCTATCCGCCTGTCTATCCGCGTCCTCTCTAACACGAGAACGCGTTGAGCTAGAAAGCTCAAATCTTGTGCAGGTCATTTTTACGAAAAAGTAAGGCCAAGTTCGAGAACGGGCCAAATCGCTCCACCCCTTCTACCCACTTTCTTACAAAATGACTCAATTTCGGGATTTTACAATAAACAGATTTTCTCAAAAAGTATAAAAGCTGTAGATCTGAAACTTAGAATATATTATTTTTTTGATGGATTTAGTCTACAGTATAAAAGTTATTTGAATCGCCATGCACCTTCTAACCACCTTCCGTACAAACTACACTTTTTCATGAAATACTATTAACCATTTTACTCAGTACGTATACTAATTATTTAGTGTGGCGACACGACGTCGTCGACTCATTCCAGCGTTAATGACATCGGACCTAGGTGTGCTTATCGCGCACAAGCAAACCGTCCTCTTTTTCATATCGCCAGACATTGCTTATCGCGCACAAGCAAAACCGTCTTCTTTTTCATATCGCCAGATATTGCTTATCGCGCACAAGCGAACCGTCCCTTTCTGCATATCGCCAGATATGCAACGAAAGATATCAAGTGGCATGCCCAGCGACGCGCGCGATCAGCAATTGCTTTGTACTTCCCGCACAAGTGGAGACAAAGTACGCCAGCAGACATGCCGCAGCGTCAGCAGAAAGACGGGGACTAAAAGCAGTCGCGCTGGCATTTCGACTTCAGTCGTCGTCAGTCGTCAGTCTCCAGTTCCAGTTTCTTCAGTTTTAAGTTTCTTCCTTAAAATATTATTTATTTTGAAACGTTTCTTTTTATTCACCATCTCGGTCCGCGCTCCCAGGCCCAAATAGAATTAGTAGTAAGATCGAAAAAAAAATTAAATGATTAGCTTCACTCCTTCTACCTCCTCCCATACAAAGTGACACATTTTCAGAATCTAAAATCGATTTCCTTGAAAATTATGAATGTTATTGGTCTGAAATTTGACAACTGCATGCAATCCTTATATTTATTACTAAAAAAAAATACTAAGAATCCCCCTTTCTTCCAAAACCTCACACACAAACTGCATAATTTCACTAAATTTAATACACTATTTTTCTCAAAACCTATTAAATTTTTTAAGCTTAAATTTTGTATAAAATACTTTGAAAGCAGCTCTATCATGATGAATTTCCTAAAATCAATAAATTTCTCTTTCATCTAGAGTATCGCATGATTGGCCTTTACGCCCAATAGTATTCCTGTTATGTTTCTTTTTCAAAATCATTAAATTAAACCACTCCTCAATTACGTTTCTAACGAATTTGAAATGACATTATAATATTTTTCGGTGTTCGCACACTAACTCTTTCCCGTTTCATCTAAAGTATCGCATGATTGTGTTAAAGCTTGGGAATTATAATTTTGCTATGTTTTCGATTGTAATTGTAATATTTATTGTCTTATGTTCTGTAAAATTGGGTTTAGTCAAGTATATCTGCAACTTGTCAGAATATTCGTGAATATTTTTCACAACTTTTGGGAGATCAATAATTAGCATTGAGAATAGCAAAGAACTGAGTATGGATCTCTGTTAGCCCTCAAACGTTATAGGAAAAAAATGCTTTGTTAGAACTATCCAAATACGTCGAGAAGCTTGGGTCCGGCCGGCGTATATTTTCAGCACAATGCTTGCTCGCGTAAATCTTGGCAACCTTAATTTATGAAAATGAAAATTTATAGATAAACAGTTGTGCAAAGAGATAGCAACCCTTTCACAATAACAAATGAAATGTTATGGAGCCTGAAGGAGGTCAAAGCTTGTTTTGGGTTGTAGTACCATTGAAGAAGAAGAGTATCAATCACTGTGGGCCACCAAACATTTCAGAAAAAAATGATGATTTGTTTGAACTTTTAAAGTGCGTCCTGTGGGCCAGTTTAATTTGTTAAGTAAAACACGCAAGCTCATAAATGAAACAAATAAAGCAAGTGAACGATGAAGTGAGTTAATTTAATTTTTATTGAAAATATTATGGCTCTATCTGCACGAAATTAGATACACATTTTACATTTGCAAGAAAAGAGTTTCAATGTTTGCAAATTTCACCTTACTTTATTCTACATCCAGGTTGAACCCAATAGTTATTAAGCTTCTGCATTTACTATTGAAAATTATTTTAAATATTTTAAAAATGCTCCTCAAATCGAATACAGGTACACAATTTCACTTGAAAGTTTAAAAATATCTTTACATTTTTTTCTATAAAAAACAAAAACAAGGATGCATTTCGTCTAGCCGTCTCAAGAGTAATAAATATTTCTTGTAACCTTTAATTGGACATCTACCATGTAGTTCGACAAATGAAAATGACGTTAAGTTTTATTACGCTCAGAAATAGCTCAAGGTTTACAACTAAATAACATCAAATGGAAATGTATTCCTTCATTGAACGTGGCGAAGGCAAATATAAATGTCAGGTGGAGGATATTTATCTATTTGCTAGCCGTAGTTATAAACATCAGTTTAACAACGGAAACAGAGCTACATTCATGTACATACATATGTCTACATGCTTCTCACCACATTCGTTGAACATATGTGTCAATAGCACAGAACCGGGCAAAAAAAAACAACACGATGTCGAAACAATCATGGACATCTGTAACAAATCACCAAATGAAATCAAGGACAAACAAACAGAGCCAACAAACAAACATCGCGATGACAAACATACATACATATTTCCGGTTCGGATCAAGCGTTTCCCCGCCTTCACTAAAAAAAATTAACAAAATTGGGTCAAAAGTTCAAAAGTTACTCGATAGCCCGAGAAGAGAGCAATTAAGCCCGCACAGCGTTTCCATTAGGGAGGACCGTGAACGGATTCGGTTGAATGGAAACCTCGTGTGTATCGTTAATGCTACTAAAGCTACAGATTTTTTTTTCTGTTTTCGTTTTTCTATCTAATGTACAAAATTATTTCAAACCCTCCTCCTCCACATTCTCTTTAATCCCAAGCTATTAGAACTGAGAGATTATGGTTGTTAGTGTTATGCTAGCCAATAAAAACTGTTCTGTATCTTAATCCCACAAGCTTAACCAATAGTTCGATAGTTTAATTGATAGAAAGCTCAAAAGGATTCATCCAGTGGAAGTTTTCAAGTGAAAATTCATATTTCTACTCAACTAGAAACACAAAAATCCAGGATTAACCTGGCATATACAACAAAGCAATAACTTTTCCGTATCCTTTTGAATGGAATACTTTCTAGTTGGATTCGAAATTGTACTGCCAATTTCAATTTAATTTGATTGGATGCTTTTCAAAAACCAAACCCCAATATCAAACCAATGTTAGGAAAAATTTGTTCAGTTTCATCTTAAGATTTGGTATAAAGTAATTGCACATTTCAAGCACGAACGTTATCAAGAGAAAAAAAAGAATTGGTTGCTTTAGTAAACTTGAATTGAATCGAGTGGGTTGAGTAAATTAATCGTTTTCTTTTAATCCCTATCGAAGTTCCGACAGAAAGTGGTTGATTGAAATTTCTTGGTAGTATTGGAGAATCTATGTAAAGGTCAACTGAAATAGATTAGATGCAAATGATATGAAATTTTCAATAAAACTGTCGAATTCAACTTTTTAGAATTTGTCTTAGTTACAAAATTAAAAAAAAAACATAACAGGGCTACGATTGCGCGTAAAGCGCAATCTTACGATACTCTAGATGAAATAGAATTTTTTGTGATCCCAAGAAATTTCGCATGGGAAGTATTAGAAGGGATGACAGCATTGAACTAATTTTTCCCCATCATGCTAAAGTAGCTATAAAAATGTTTTGTACAAAATGCTTACTCCAAAAATTGAATGGGAACTGACAAAATTAGTGAGTTAGATTTAGTGAAAATGTGCAGTTTGTATGGGAGGTGGTAGAAAGAGTGGGGCGATTAGAGTGTTTTTTTTCAGAAATAACTAGGAATATTGTAAAATTGACATCCCTGAAATTTCAGACTAGTGCCATTTATACTTTTCAAGAAAATCGATTTTTTGTGAAGTTGTGAAACTGTGTCATATTGTATGGGAGGGGGTAGAAGCAGTGAAGCTAATCAAATATTTTTTTCTGATGTTAGTGCTAATACTAATTAAGTATTTATTACAAAATATGAGCTCAATAAATGTTATATGTTCTGAGAAAATCGTCTTAGAGCATTTCATGAAAAAGTGTAGTTTGTATGGGAGGGGGTGGAAGGAGAGGGAGGAAGCAAATAATTTTTCTACTGTAGATTAAAATTACTATGAAAATAACATATCCGAAAATTCAGACTAATAGCTTTTATACTTTTCGAGTAAATCCGTTTATTGTCAAATTACGAAATTGTGTCATTTTGTATGGGAGGGGGTAGAAGGGGTGAAGCTAATAGTCTAAATTTTTTTGGGCTTACTAACAATTTTAAATAAATATTTGGTGCACAATTTCAGCTCTCTAAATTGTATACGCAATGAGTAAATTGGCTTAGAGTAATTCATGACAAGTACAGTTTGTATGGGAGGTGGTAGAAGGAGGGGGAGGATACGCATAATTTTCGTACGGTAGATTGATATTATCATAAAAGTAACATATTCCAAATTTCAGGCCAATAGCTTTTATACTTTTCGTGCAAATCCGTTTATTGTCAAATTGCGCAATTGTGTCATTTTGTATGGGAGGGGGTAGAAGGGGTGGAGCGATTTGGCCCGTTCACGAACTTGACCTTACTTTTTTGTCAAAAACGACGTGTGCAAAATTTGAACTATCTAGCTCAACGCGTTCTCAAGCTAGAGCGCGCACAGACGGACGGACGGACGGACGGACGGACGGACGGACGGACGGACGGACGGACATCCGGTTTTGAGATTTTTGAGTGATAATATTAATTTCTGTATTCATCATTTTTTTCTCCGAGCCTTATTTCTTGGCGTTACAAACTTTAGAGCAAACTTATAATACTCTCAGATTTCATCTAGAGTATAAACATAACAGGACTACGATGAAAGATAATTTTTTTTTTATTTTAAGAAACTTTGTAGTGAAGTGATAGAGGGGGGTGACGACATTGAACTAATTTTTTTAACATCACGCTAAGGTTGCTATCAAAATGTTTTATACAAAATTTAGGATTCAAAATTTTAATGGGTACTGAGAAAATAAGTGTATTGGATTTAGTGAAATTGTGCAGTTTGTATGGGAGGTGGTAGAAGAAGTGTGGGGTTATTAGTGACATTTTTAGAAAGAACTGTAAACATCATTTGATTGACATATTTGAAATCGCAGACCAGTAGCATTCATACTTTTCAGGAAAATCGACTTTTTGTAAAGTTGTTGAATTGTTTCAAATTGTATGGGAGGGGGTAGAATGAGTGAAGTTAATCACCTTTTTTTTGGTCTTACTAATAATTCTAAATAAATATTTAGTGCATAATTTCAGCTCGATAAATTTCATACTGAGTAAACTGGTCTATAGTATTTCATATAAAAATGCAGTCGTACGAGAGGGGGTGGAGGAAAGGGGAGAACTCAAATAATTTTTAAGCAGAAGATTGGAATTATTATGAAAGTAATATATTCCAAATTTCAGATCAATAACGTTTATGATTTTGGAAAAAATCCGTTTATTGTCGAATTGCGAAATTGTGTCGTTTTGTATGGGAGGCAGTAGAAGGGGTAAAGCTAATCGTCTAATTTTTTTAGTTTTACTAATAATTCTAAATAAAAATTTAGTGCACAATTTCAAATCGATAAATTGTATACGCACTGAATAAATTGTTTAGAGCATTTCATGAAAAAGTGCAGTTTGTATGGGAGGTGGTAGAAGGAGTGGAGCGATTTGACCGGCTCACGAACTTGGCCTTACTTTTTGCTAAAAACAATGTGAACAAAATTTGAACTTTCTAGCTCAAAGCGTTTTCAAGCTAGAGAGGACATGGACGGACGGACGGACGTACGGACATCCGGTTTTGAGATTTTTAAGTGATTATATCAACTTCTGTATCATTAATTTTTTTTCTCCGAGCCTTATTCCTTGGCGTTACAAACTTTGTGGCAAACTTATAATACTCTCAGATTTCATCTAGAGTATAAAAATTGTTGTTCATGTTCCATTCCTTTTTCGTTTATTCTTATTTTTGTGCTATGGATCTTAGGCTAATAGTGCATCGAGTATAGCCTAAGCACTGCGGTTCACAGTGCCTAGATCGACGCATAATTCTAGAACACTGCTAGCGACGTAGTATCTAGACCTAAATAGCCTAGGAATAAAAAAACCTATCTTTCATATTACTATTGCTAAGTTCATAAAAATAACTTTCGATTTTGATTTTGCTGAGCCATCTTCCCATAAAAACATAACTGGGCTACGATTGCATGTAAGGCCCAATCACACGGTACTCTAGATGATTTAGAAATTTGAATTATATCAAGAAATTTGACATGATAAGTGGTAGAAGAAGTGGCAGCATTGAACTAATTTTTTTCATATAATGTTATTTGTTTATACTCTAGATGAAATCTGAGAGTAAATTTGCCACAAAATTTGTAACGCTAAAAAATAAGGCTCGAAGAAAAAATGATTGAAGCAAAAGTTCATAAAATCACTCAAAAATCTCAAAACCGGATGTAAGTCCGTCCTTCTCCTCTCTAGCTCGAGAAAGATTTGAACTATTTGGAAGTTTAAAATTCGTATACGTTGGTTTTGACAGACAAATACGGACAACACCTTAAACGGGCCAAATCGCTTCACCCCATCCCACACACAATGACACAATTTCTAAATTTGACAATAAATCAATTTTCTTAGAAAGTATAAAAGCTAATGATCTGAAATTTAGACTACATCATTTCTATAACGATTTCAACCTAGTGAATGAAAATTATTCAAATGTCGTCGCTATTTCCACTACCTCATACAAACTGCACTTATCATGAAATACTATAAACCAATTTACGCAGTATGTATAAAATTAATCGAGCTAAACATGTGCACTAAATATTTACTTAGAATTATTAATAACACCGAAAAAATTTAAAAGATTAGCTGCACTTCTTCTATCCTCCTCCTATACACAATGACACAATTTTGCAACTTTACTAAAAGCCGATTATCCTAAAAAGTGTGAATGCTATTGATCTACAATTTAAAACATGCCAAATGTATGATTTTTATAGTTATTTCTGAAACAATCATTGAGAACATTAAGAACTCCCCACTCTTTCTGCCATTCCCTACACAAACTGCACAATTTCACTAAATGCAATACACCAATTACAAAAATCACGCTCAAAATACTATGAAAAGAATGTAATAGTGATTTCTATTCTGAAGAAATGTGACCTGTTTTTGCACCTAACATTTTTTCTAGCAGTTCATTTGTTTAATTGCAAAACAAAAACATAAAAGAATTATGATTGGGAGTAAAGCCCAATTATGATACTCTAGATGAAATGAGAAAGAGTTCAATGTACCGGAAAATATGTCACCTCCAATTCTTTTAAATAATTAATAGTGACTTTTGTATGGGAGGTGGTAGAAGGAGAGGAGGAAGGTTTGTAATTTTTGGATATGACACCTAATGTGGTATGCAAAATATTTCGTGCTGAATTTAAGGTTTGTAGCTTTCATTATTTTCAATTGGACATAGTTTTCCTGAAATTGAGGCATTTGTATGGGAGATGGCAGAGGAGGTGGAGCGTTTAAGATGATTTTGAAACTGCTTATCATCATCCTTATCACCACGCTTTGATTCAATTTCAAATTCGATAGTTCTAATATATTCGAAGGAGAAATGCATTTCTTGAATTTATAATACAGATATTTGTATGGGAGGGGGCAGAAGGAGTGAAGAGGAGCTGATAATTTTTTTTAGCATTTATTTCAATTATTAAAAAACAAATTCTGGGAAAATTTTAAGTTTATACTTTTTCTAGTTTTAATGGAAATCGATATAATGCAATCAATCAAATTCCTGTTAAAACCCCCTATAGGGGCATAGGACAGAAACAACTCTCTTCCACAAAGCGCGATCCTGAGCATCGGCTTTAAGCTGTTGCCAGGACTTGTTTATTCCTCTGGCCTCCTGCTCAACTGCTCGCTTCCATGTGTTACATGGTCGACCAAGCCGACGTCTTCCTTGAGGGTTATAATCCAGAGACTGTTTTGCGATGTTTCGCTCTGGCTTCCTCAAAGTATGACCGATCCACTGCCACTTTCGCCGTTGAATCTCAATACCTATTTTAGTCTGGCGAGTTGTACTCAAAAGTTCGTCGTTGGAGATTACTTCTGGCCAGAATATTCCTAAAATGCGCCGGAGGCATTGGTTTACGAAAGTCTGTAGTTTCTTGGTAAGTCGAACGGTCACTTTCCACGTAGTACAACCATATAACAACACGGATTTGACGCATGCGTCAAAAACTCGCAGCTTCGTGCGAAGGGACATCTCTCTTAACCTCCAGAAAGGGGAAAGGATACCGAAGGCCTGACGAGCTTTATTTAGCCGAGCCTCAACATCCTTTTCGGCTCCGTCGTCCATGCTGACAATGCTTCAGAGATAGCAAACATCTTGCACCTCTTCCACATCCTGTTCGTTAAGAACAATCGGTGTGCTTGCGTTCGCTTGCTTTACGCACATTTATTTTCAGTCCCGTTTCTTTGCATTTAGAATGCAACGAGCAAACATTTGACTCTAAGTCCGAACGGTTATGTGCAAGCAAACACAGGTCATCAGCATAATCAAGGTGACTTAAGATGTTAAATAGTCTCCATTGAAAACTTTTACCTTCCCCACCTTCCAGTGCAGCTTTCAAGATGTCATCTATTACCACCAGAAACAGGGCTGGTGATAATATGCAGCCTTGTCTGACACCTGTTTGTACAAGAAAGCTCTTGGACAGCTCTCCTCTTTGCAAGACGCGACACCTTATATCTTCGTAGGATTCTTTAATCATTGCTATGATCTTATCTGGAATACTTCTCCTACGCAAAGCATTCCATATATAACCTCGCTTAACGCTGTCAAAAACCTTCTCGAAGTCCACAAACATGAGATGTAGTGGCGAACCCATTGACTGCTCTAATATTATCCGTAGGGTATTTGTGTGGTCGGTACAAGACGACTCTTTACGGAATCCAGCCTGATAAACTTCGAGAGTGCTCTCGACGACATCACTAATCCTATTGAGAATTACCTTAGCCATTATTTTTGATACGGCAGTAAGAAGACATATACCACGCCAATTGCCACAATCCCTAAGCTCGCCCTTCTTCGGAATTTTCACAATGACGCCCTCCTTCCATTCAGTCGGATATCTTCCATCATTCCACACCTTAGTGAAGAGTGGGACGAGTACATCGGCTGTTAGTTCCGGGTCCGCTTTGAGGAGTTCGGTTGGTAGTCCATTTATACCTGGAGCTTTCCTTCCCGCCATTGACCGAATGGCGGAAACTATCTCTTCCTTATCTGGGGGATCGTCCCTAATAGAGGATTGTTGCGGTTGGATGTTTGGAAGTTGTTCTGTTTCCGGAATATCTTCATCTGACAAGATGTTTAAAATATCAGAGAAGTATTCCTTCCATCGTCGCAACTGGTGTTCACTCATATTAAGGAGAGTTCCGTTGACATCTCTCACCAGGTGGTAGGCAGTGAAATTCCTGTTCGTCAACTGTTTCATGATTTTAAATAGTGAACCCATATCCCCAAGGTAAGCCGCAGATTCTGCCTTGTTTGCCAGATCTTCAATGGCCTTTCTCTTGTCGCGTCTAACAGCCTTTTTAAGCTGTATATTCGCATCGCGGTAGTTCTGCCTCAAGTCGGGCGTTCGTTGGTTGACATCGGGTTGAGAGATGATTGCCAATTTGGCTTTTTTCCGATTGCCAACCTTGTCCCATCCAGGGTTTCTCACCGCCTTGCGCATATCCCACAGATTCTTCAGCACTAGTTAGAAAAGTGTTTCTGGTTGCCTCCCAATTGGCGTCCAGTGTGCGCATTTCATGTTCACCCAATGTGGATGACTTTTCGCGTAGAATGGTGGTGTATTCGAGTTTTTTGTTGGGATCGCTGAGTTTATCCACATCAAGCTTGCGCTTCATTTGAAGAATTTGTGGTCGTCGGATAGCTGCTGTACACAATCTCAAGCAGGCAACCATCAATTGGTGATCGCTCCCCACGTCAGCTCTACATTTTGCTCGCACATCGATGAGACATCTTCTCCATCGGCGACTTATAGCCAAATGGTCGATCTGGTTCTGAGTAACACCATCAGGGGAAACCCAAGATGTTTTATGATGACTATTGTGTGGAAAAAGGGTCCCTCCGACGACCATTTGCCGAGTACTACAGAACTCCACAAATAATTCGCCGTTTTCGGGTCTCTTAATCCAAGGTCGTGAAGGGTCGACCCAAGGGTCACCATGCCTCCCCATGACGTGTTCTAGTCCAGTGTTGTCTGATCCAACCTGGGCGTTCATATCTCCCGAGATGATTATAAAATCACCTCTTGGAACACGTTCGAAGGTGGCACTCAGTTGGCTATAAAACTCCTCTTTGTCACCAGATGTTGCGGTATTAGTTGGTGCGTAGCACTCCAGGATTGTGACGTCAAGTCTCGGTTAACATATAATTCCAGCATTGATAGAGGGTTCCGTGAAGGGCTAGCAACACTTTTACAGTAAGAAGTAAGTTAAAAAATGTTAAGGAATCTAAAGGTCAGGAGGCCAAGGCCCGATTTGTGAAGGAGAAGAAGAAAGTGATGTGATACAGACGAACCGTACATTGTCAGAAATTTATCACCTTACCGAAGGTATTTCCGTGATTAAACGACATTTTAATTTGTATACGTGCATTTCCATTATTATAAAGTAGAGCGGCGGGAACAGTGAACATCTTTTAGAAAAATTGTGTCCGTAATCAAGTGACGCGCAGTGTATATATATTAAACATTTTACGAATTTGGTTCAGGAACTTTTTAAAAATGTATTTTACACTCTGGAAATTGAGCGAAAATAAATTCCTGTGATGAAATAGTAGGCGAATTATGGATTATCAGTTCACTAACTGCTTATACTATGTTTTTAGTTCGTAACTAAAGTTTCACTCAGGAAGTGTATGGCAAGTGAGCTTTGAGTTTTTATACAATGTTTTACTTTGCGATTGAAGTTTCGCTTATGAAGTAGTAGTGTACGTATGTATGTATACAAAAGTAATCTTGAGCTCTCAATTTATAAATCTCATCATATCTTACCTGCATCATCTCAGAAATTTCAAATTAAACACAAACAAATTTCATTTTTTTAGAAATATATTATTTTGTTTTTAAAACAATCGTATGATTTTGTTATTTATTTTTATAAAAATTAAATTATAATTTCTTTTTTATTCCGTGTTATTCTTTTATCGTATTTATTAACTATAATAATAAATTGTATTTTTTTAAATTTATTATTAATTTTCTTAACTAAAATTTATTATTATTTTCTTTTTTTTTCTTTTTTCATTTTTTTAGTGTAATTTTTCATATTATTTAAACTATTTTTTTTTAATTTTAATTGTTGTTTTCTCACTTAAATTTATTTATTATTTACAATTTACAAAACATTGTTCGTTGTTTCTATAAGAGAGTAATTTTTAATAAAAATTATTTTTTTTAACTGTTTTAGTTTTACTTTGATTACGGTGTAAATCGTGATAATTTTATTTTTCTTCTTTTTTTTTTTAAATATTTTTGTCTAAGTTTTTGTGAACAGTATAATGTTAGAAGTTGGTAAAAAGTTTATTTCAAAATGAATTCAATTTTTGTCGCTTGGTATCTTTGCAATATTTTTTTATGGAGAAATCAATTAATTCGTTAAACGAAAATATCGTATTAATCAAAAATAATAATAAATTTGCATTAACAACAATTAATGGCTTTAAAATAACCCATTAAATTGATAATACAAATATAGAATATATGAAACAGTTTTCCCATCGGAAAAAAAAAAACCATTTTCCATTGAGTTGGGAAATTTTTCCTTTTATATTCTCTACAAAGGCATTTTTCACTGTTTACTTTTTTATGTTCTTCCAGCACGTTGCATTCGTATTCAGCACCAACGACTTTCATACAATTCGTTTTGCGAAAAAAATAATATAATTATTTTAGCTATCAAATATTCTGTAATGGCCATTACAGAAATGGATACGATCCGGAAATTTCTTGGACTCGTACTTTCGTCCTGCGAACAGTTTTTTCATCATATAATTCTCGGGGTTTTTTTCCTGTTGCTGTAAACCACAAATGTTCGGTTTATGGGATTTTCGCACAATCTCTTGTGGGATGTTTCCGTGGCTGTGAAAGGTTTCAGTCCACGCAGCTAATACCATTTTTTTCCTCAGTATTTATAGACAGAGCAAGTGCTGACCCCATTTTCCAGATACGGTTACAAAACCAGATGCGACATTGAATTGCTTAATTTTGGGTGGTTTAGCACCGAAATAAAAAAAACAGAAAGGACATCGAATTGAGGGAACAGTTTAAAAATTGTTGGACTTTTTTTATGATTTTCCAAGCTTTAACAAACCTAAAGTGGCAATCAAAAAGAAGCAATGAAAGTGAAAATTTTCTGGTGATTCAATTTTACAGTTTAATTTTGTGTTTGTTATTTTTAAACAAACTGTGAAGATTGCAATTGTGGGTTTTATTGTAAGATATTTCCTTACTCAGTTAAAGTTGTTAATGATTTTTTTTTAAAGAAAAGTAAGGTGTAACTCCACCATAGACGGTCCCAAGCCCGGTTTGAGAAAGGAGGAGGGAACATGGTGTTAACCTGAATGGCCAGTAACACCAGTGCGTCTCAGGAAGTAGGCAAAAAGTATGACATAGTTGGACTCGCAGCATAGCTGTGAGAGCTTCAGCATGTCATATTTAGCTCAAAACTCCCACCCTTTTTCTACTAGGGTGTAATAAATAAGTAGGACCGGTCCTCCAGGTCGGGGGTTGGGCGAGGCGCCGACAACGCATCACCGGAAAAAGAACACTGTCCAGAAACCTGAAGAACAGCCTCGGAAAGGATGGACTCAACGGCAACGACCCCGCAAACGGAAAATGGACTACTCTATTGGATCTTGGAATGTTCGATCCTTATTTAGGACAGGAGCTCTGAAAGAGTTCCTCGAAGAAGTGGCAAAACACAACATCAACATAACTGCCATCCAAGAAACGAAATGGCTCGGTAGCGAAATCATGGACATGAGATCACACACAATCTATCCAAGTGGAAAATTGTCGGGAAGCAGAGAGTTTGGAGTCGCTTTTGTCGTTGACAAAAAATTTAAACAGCAGGTCACGAGCTTCAGACCAGTAAGTGAAAGATTGTGTGCAATCCGAATAAAGACTAAATTTTTCAACACTTGGCTGATCAACGTTCACGCACCAACAGAAGACAAGGACGATATAACTAAAGACGAATTTTATGCCACCCTAGAGACAACCTATGACTCACTGCCCTCGAATGACCTAAAAATTGTCTTAGGGGATTTTAATGCAAAAGTCGGAAAGGAGCAAGCTCATAGAGGAACAACAGGAGAACACAGTCACCATGACATAACCAACGACAATGGACAACGTCTTATTGATTTCGAAAGCATCAAAAATATCATAGTAAGCTCTACGTGCTTCCCTCATCGCGATATTCACAAACGAACGTGGGCATCACCAGATGGTCACACCTTCAACCAAGTAGACCACGTTCTAATTGAGAAAAGGGCTGCTTCCAGCATACTTGATGTACGAACTCTCCGCAGTGCGAATTGTGACTCTGATCACTATCTAGTCAGAGCTAAGTATCGATGCAAAATAGCTTGTCGTGGATATTCGAAAACGAGTAGAGCTCGCAAATTCAATGTCGACAAGCTTAACGACGAAACGGTGGCGCAGTCTTACATGTTAGCATGTAATAAACACCTAACACTAATATATGAAAATATCCAAAATATGCCAGTGGATGAAAATACGAGACGGCATCAAATCTTCCGCAGAAGAGCTATTAGGGTATCAAGCACGGCGAAAAAATAATGATTGGTTCGACCAAGAATTTCGCGACGCAATAGATAGAAAGAACGAGGCTTACAAAATTTTTGCTGAACGACCAACACGAGCCAAAAAAGAAAGATATGACGAGCTCAGGCGATATGCGAAAAAGACCTGCAGACGAAAACAAAGAAAGTACCATACTGACAAAATACAAAAAATGGACGACGACATGATGCAAAATAAAACGCGGGACGCATACGCAATAGTAAAAGACTTAAAAAAGGGATATAAGCCAAAAACCAGTCTCTGCAAAGTCGCAGAGGGCAATATCATCAGCAACACAGAAGAAATCAAAAGGAGATGGGCTTCATACTTTGAACATCTTTTGAATCCCACCCCATTAGCACCGATCACAACAGACAACATCTCAAATGAAGCCTCAACTGACGAAGATGAACTATCATCGACACTACCCACGCTTGCTGAAATCAAAGCAGTCCTATGTAACCAAAAACTAAACAAAGCACCGGGAATTGACGAAATACCAGTTGAACTTCTGAAAAACAGTGGAAATTGTGTCGCTGAAATACTGCACAACATGATATTCAAAATTTGGATAGAGGAAATCATACCCGACGATTAGCGAAAAAGCATTATATGTCAAATTTACAAGAAAGGAGACAAACTCTGCTGTGAGAATTACAGAGGAATATCATTATTGTGTACGCCCTATAAAATACTGACAAAAATAATTGAACGTCGTCTTAAGCCCTATATTAATCGAATAATTGGCGAATACCAAGGCGGATTCAGAACCGGACGATCTACAATAGACCAGATATTCTCGGTGAAACAGGTGCTTGAGAAATGCTGGGAATATAACACAGACGTGCATCAAATCTTCGTAGATTTTAAACAAGCATACGGCAGTATCGACAGGAGCGTACTGTACGAAATCATGCTTGACTTTGGAATTCCTCCAAGACTAGTCCGACTAAGAAGACTCACAATGACGAACACTGAATCCCAAGTGAAAATACAAACTGATTCCACAACCAGCTTTCAAACGGAATGTGGTTTAAAGCAGGGAGATGGTCTAGCCCCCATGCTTTTCATTTCATATATCTTGGGGCTAATCTAACAAAGGACGGTAATGAAACAGACGAAATCAAATGACGGATAATACTTGCAAATAAGACGTATTATTCGGTACTTCCAATAATGAAATCCAAGAAAGTGCACAGGAACAATAAGCTGCGGATATATAAAACTATTATACGACCTGTGCTCTGTTATGGCAGCGAGACATGGACATTAACACGAACTTCCGAAAAAGCAGTTAACGCATTTGAAATAAAGGTTCTCCGAAGAATTTTGGGACCTGTGAAGGAAGGAACTGAATGGCGAATAAGATACAACCATGAGTTGTATCAACCTGCGACGAGCCAGAAGCTTCAACGTTCATCAAGCTACGTAAACTGCAGTGGACTGGCCATGTAGAGCGAATGGAAGACAGAAGAATCCCCAAACGTGCTCTGAAAGGCAAAACGAGTGGTAACCGGCCAGTAGACAAGCCACGCAAGCGATGGGAAGACTCGGTTGATGAAGATAGCAAAGCCATCTTAAAAATTAGCAGCTGGAGAACGCGGTCTTTGGATCGAGACGATTGGAGGCGACGACTTCAGGAGGCCAAGGCCCGATTTGGGCTGTCGCGCTATTGATGATAATGATGAAGGTGTTCCTTGGCAAAATATATTTATACAAGAGGATTGATACTGCTGGATGTCTAGAAAATCAGACAGGGTTATACGAATTGACAGATATTTAGAGATCCAGGATTTGTGCAAATACTAGCGGTGATTCACGAAAAGGCAAGGAAAAAATATTTATTTAAACAAATTCGATTTTTTATTCGCTTCTACTTTATTATTTTAATAATAAAGCATTGTGATCGAATGGTTGGTGAATGTGAATATCAGATAAAGATCTCAGCAGCGACCGAAACATCACGAATAATAAAGCGTAACAGTGTAGGATCAAGGAATCTGTTCTTTCTATTGTGATCGACTTGGCAAAAAAAATTTGCTACCATGAAATTGTTTTTTTTTTTTTTTTGCGATTCATGACAGAAATAGTCATCTCAAATTCTTTCGAATACTGAATATTGACTTTTGTATGGGAGGTGGTAGAAGGCGAGATATTGATGTGCACAAGGTATTTGTTGACGTCAAGGAAGCATACGACGGTATCGACAGGCGCGTACTTTATAAAATCAAGTTGGAGTTTTGTACTCCCACCGAAACTGGTTCGGCTACCATGAATAACAATGACTGAGTCTTTGTCTCGAGTCAGAGTGGAAAATGATCTGACTTCCTATTTTAAAACAGATAACGGCCTTCAGCAAGGTGACGGCTTCGGATCAATGCTTTTCTACTTGACACTCGAATATATAGTTCGAAAATTTCCGGTGACACCAAGGGAACATTATGTTTGAAATCCACACAACACGTAGCATATGCCGTCGAGATCCTTCCAAGATCTCTAGAGAATGCTAAGGAGGTATTTGTAAGCCTTGACTTGGTAGCAAGGGAAGTTAGACTACGTATTAATGAAAACAAAGCAAACATTATGACATAAACCAGGAAAAAGACGCCAGTCAGATAAAATTTTACGGTAGGAGACTATAACCTAGAAAACGTCGACAACTTTATATACCTAGGAGCGAACCTATCGAAGGATGGAAGCGATCCCATCGAAATAAAAAAAAAGAAAAATGATGGCAAACAAGACGTATTATTTGGTACTTCCAATAATTAAAAACAAGAACGTACACAGAAAAAAAAACCGAGTCGTTGATAATTTTGCTGAAAAGATTGCTTGGCTTCATTAGAAACTCCAAATTTCCATTGTCGAAACAGAGTCCTCTGGCCTTTCGTTACTGGGGTTATTTTCAGAATCCTTCACTCATCCGCACTGTCCTTAAGAACTGCGCTCCCTATCTAGTTAAAACTCTTCTGTCATACTCTTTAGGGTGTAGTAGATCTGGAAAGTCGCGAATATATAGTCCCAAATAAGGAAACTAAGCGCACCCCATCGTCAAATAGACATTACGTCAGAGCTTTCAGAAGTAATGGAAACTACTGCAAAATAGGTAACATGATTATAGATAAAATCCTATCACCAATATGGATTCTGCTCTACTAGCCTATCTTACCGCAGACTAAGTACTGGTTTTTTTCCGTTTAGCCTAGCTCACAACATCATTTCTTAAATTGATAGAGAGTTTCCTACGTGTTTTGCTAGAGAAAATGCCCTTTTTCAACATCTCTAAGCACACAGTTTTACCTCTCAACCTCACATAATTTTTGATAAATGACCTTTTGTTGGCAACTCTCAATCCTATTCATAGTTTAGAAGATGTGGCAATATCTTTTAGTTTGACTCACTTAGGTGACCTTAATGTGACGGGAAAAACTGAGTAGAGTTTAATGCCTAAAAAACGTAGTCATTTCTCTTAAACATAGTGTTCCGAAGTCGGTCGCTACAATATGTATCTTTTAATGGAGTACGTAATTTACCTTCTGCATTATTCGGTGTAAAATTTAACAATTTCCTTGATTGCGTCTAGGTATTCTGCTTAAGTGTAAAAATAATTTTCCGCGGTTGAACTAGCTATCATGTAATAGAGTTATATTAAGTCACGTCTTGAGTACAATTCGCATTCTTCAGCTGGGGCCCCCAAATTCATACCTATCTTTGCTCGACCGTTGACGAAAACATGCTTCTGATTAATTGGAGATGAGGCCATATATGATAGACTTCCTCGAGCACTATCGAAATATCGGAGCAATGTTGATTGTGTATTTCCATGGCGAATGCAACACGGAACTAAAAGCCCTAATTCATAATCTTTTAAATGCCCCCCGAAATACCCGTTAAGTTGCATGCCCCAGTAGTTCACAGTGTACTATCCCTTGACGAGGAAAACAGTGAAATTCAAGCAGGTTTTCATCTCTTGGAAGACCAGGCAATCTCTTCCCAACGGAGTACAACGTCCAACAATTTACGAGTAACGTTCACCGTCACTTCAAACTATGCCCTCCTGTTTTTCTTACTAGCTTCCCTATATCAACTTGTTTGCCGTATTCATGGCGACGTAACTATAAATCGATGACCACAAAAAAAACATCAAGATTAGTATTCTTTAACCATTCGGTGAAAATGATTCTACGTCATCCATAATCGCTGAACCAGAAAAAGGTTTTCAATTACAACGAAAATGTAACATTATCTTACTCTTAATTAATTCCTCGAATTGATACCTTAGGGTAGCTATTAGCATACATCAATTCCTTCTTAACTCCAATTAAAAGCGAAGTACGCCTGAGAAGCTAATTTCGAAGTTTCCATTAAGATCAAAAGAAAAATTTTCAAATGGCAAACTTTCTACTAGTTTCATTAAATCGGCTGATAATTAATAACCATAGTCTGCCTACCTCTGCTCACTATTATGAAATACAAACTGTCGAGAGAAACACACAGTATTTAATGAAATTCAAGTGAACGATAACCTTAAGTGTTTAAGTATAAGAAAAAAGTTATTTTTATTACAGTCAGCCCCAAGTTCTTATAAACTGTTAAGTTCTCTCTATGAACTGCAGAGAAGTTTTAACGATGAGAAAGTACACGAGTGTTATACGGTCGAAAAACTAAATCACAGGACTTTTTTTTTTGTTTTTATGTAACAACTTAAGAAAACCTCCTTTTTTTACGACACATAAGCCGCAAACTAGCAATATAAGAAAATTTATGAACTAAAGATTCCGGTTTTCGGAATTCTTTAAGAAAATTCTTGTACCCAAATAATAGTCCTGATGTGTTACAAGATGAACTCGCTCCGAATTATATCAATGAAATCTGGTTCACCTACAAACTATCCTGAGCGTCAGCATTCTTAGTAGATTTTAGTGGCACACATGGGCGAAACGATATCGAGATCTGAGAGCAACTCGTAAAACGACAACTGGTGGATACTAAAAGTTTTCAGTTGTTCTAACATGGACTTTATGGGGATGAATTTAAACGGGGTTTATTGGACTTGGTTTGGACAATTTTTATGTTTAATCACGAAGAAATAACGTTTGTGTAATTTCTAAGCGTAATTATATTTGTAACAGCTGATGGCTATGGAAGTAATGAATGACATGGGTTCAGAAATTTTGATAATTATATTTAAGTGTTTTTCTAATTGTTCTGTAATTGCGGGTGCTTTTCGAATTGAACAAGAATTTTATTATTTTGAAAATTTTCTCATTATGCTGGATATTGTTTTTATTTTCAATTTATATAAATTCTTGATTCAATTTTGGATAATTTCTACAATAGTGAAAATTTATACTTAAGAAGTAAAAAAAAACATAGTTATGGATTTTTTATTATATCTCTATCTACAATGGCGCTACAGCCCAAATCGGACCTTGGCCTCCTGACATTTAGATTCCTTAATATTTTTGGTTACTAATTGTAAAAGGGTTGTTAGCCCTTCGCACAACCCTCTTTCTACGAATTTTTCATTTTTCGTAGATTGAGGTGAGCAAGGTGTATCCAAATGCTGGAATTATATATTGCACCGACCGGGATTTGAACTCACGACCTTCGCATAACAAGACCAGCATGCTACCCACTAGGCTACACCCTAGCTTAAATTTTTATTATTACCCGAACCAATTTTATTTTCATTCTATTCTTAAATTTCTATAAAATTCAATTTACCAATTCTCTACAGTCGCTTTATTCTTTTAAATCGAACGCTTAACACGAACTTTAAAATTCAGCAGAAATTCATTTCATCGCTACGAAATGATAACAAAAAACTTCGAAATCTACACCACGAAATGCAAAAGTTGAGAGAAATTTCTTGTTGTAATAGATAAAAGCATTCCCTCGAATTGCATTACTGTGCACAATTCTTAAAAGATTGTTCTATGCATTATTTACGAAAAGGAAATCTCGATGTGAGATCTTTTAGCTGCCACGATGTGATGAATACCATGAGATGTGGTTTCACTTTAAAAACTTTCAAGCAAAATTGAGGAAGAAGTAGCATACGATATATGATATTATGTAGCCTTGCATAGAAAAAGGATTGCAGAAATGTTCTACTAAATTTACCACATTTTTTCTTATCATAGGTAAGTGTGATATGCAATTTGAAATTGCACTCAATTTGTAACTGAGATTTTCATTAATTAGGTTATTATTAATTTGGCTTGTGCAATATTGAGAAAGCACAATGATCATCTCCCTGTAAGATGGGGGCAGTAGAATTTAACTGCAGCCAGTCTTGCTTGCCCTAAAAATGAGAAATGAATACTCACTGGATCATGGGCTTATCACACGTCATATTAAGACCTAACTGATATGAGAAATGGATACAGCATTCGAAAACGGACTATGATTGGCTTCTGGAACGTTCGAACATTGAACGATGGGGGAAGGACTGGGGTCACTCGGTCCTTGCACCGCCAATCAGTGATCGACCTTGAAATGGAGCACAATAACATCCAAATCTTGGGCATGATCGAGGTCAGGTGGACAGGATCAGGAGAAGAATGAGCCCTTAGCGGAAACACTATTATGTACGTTGCTCTTGAGAGTGAAGCCAAAAATGGCGTGGCGATCGTCCTTACACCGAGTGCAAGAAACAGTCTCATTAGTTGGGAACCAATCTCGTGTAGGATTACGTCGTCAGGCTCAGGACCAGTGTCAGAAACGACACAGTTTTGCAGTGTTACGCACCAACTAATACCGCAACACAGACTACCAACCGAACTCCTTAAAGAGGATCCGCAAATTACAGCCAATATACTCCACCCACTCTTTACTGAGGTGTGGAATGAAAGAAGATATCCGACTGAATGGAAGGAGGGCGTCATTGTGAAAATTCCGAAGAAGGGCGACCTTCGGGATTGTGACAATTGACGTGGTATATGTCTACTTACTGCCATATCAAAAATTATGGCTAAGATAATTCTCAATAGGATTAGTGATGACGCTTAGAGCACCCTCGAAGTTTATTAGTCTTTCGTAAAGGATCGTCTTGTACCGACCACACAAATACCCTACGGATAATATTGGAGCAGTCCGCCGAAATGGGTTCACCACTACACCTCATGTTTGTGGACTTCGAGAAGGCTTTCGACAGCGTTAAGCGAGATTACATGTGTAATGCTTTGCGTAGGTGAAGTATTCCAGATAAGGTCATAGCATTGATTAAAGAAACCTACGAAGATGTCGCGTATTACATACACGACCAACTTTAGTGTACCATACAACTGGACAAACTAAAATAGGCATTAAGATTCAAAAGCGGAAGTAGCAGTGGATCGGTCACACTTTGAGGAAACCATAGCGAAACATCGCCAAGCAGGCTCTGGATTATATTTCTTAAGGATGACGTCGGGTTGGTCGGCCATATAACTCATAGAAGCGAGCAGTTGAGCAGAAGGCCAGGAGTGATAATGGTTGGTAGTTTTATGAGCTTTATTTTGATTTAATAAGTTGTACACATCAAGCAATAGTTTCTTGTCACATATAAGTATCAGCGCATTGAGGCAATTTGAAAAACTGATGGCCTCTTCAGTTTCTGGAGAAATGCAAAATTATGAATAGAACATAACCGAATTAGATGGATTAAACTCAATGAGACCGTTGATAACTTCTGGATGTGGAAAATACTTTGTGACCTAACAATCGTTGGTGCTCCAAATGTGCTAATTTATGAATAAAAACTCTGTTCTTTTTGCTGCCACTGAGAACTCGTGCAAGATTGTCAAACAATAATTGAATCATGATCCTACGTTGAATTGCGAATTTTGAAGAACGAAGTTATTTCACATTAGGATGGTAACAGTTTGAAAACACGACAGTGTTATTGCAATGATCGCGCCCAATCATCCAAAACAATGTTTGAATTTGGCGCGCTAGAGATTTTTTATCAATTAAGAGCGTCGGAACAACGCATTATACTATCCAGGGAGAACTAAAGTTCAATAGCGGGCAATGGCTAGGAATGAGAGGAGATAAAGTTTTGTTCGAGAATTGAGTAAAGTGTGGTGTTGGAGTAAGGTGGAGAAGAAAAAAGTGGTTGGAAAGACGAGTAGACTAAGGTGCGTAACAGACGATAAATAAAAGAAATTAACAGAAAAACTGGAGAGAAGCGGATTAGCATCTGCGTACTAGAGGCAGATAACAGAGCCCCAAAGAAGTCATTTTGAAATATCCGATTACTTTTTTTTTGTGCTGGCGAGATACTCAGTAAGGGAGACCTAATTCAATTTCTCGTCCAGCCACGTGCGATTTTTGAACATCATCGTAATTTCTATGTTAGCGAAGGGCGACGTACCCCAAAAAGGAGACCAAAAATGTTTCACGAAGTCGTAAGTCTTACCGCCATTAGCCTGGTTGCTAATAATAACACCTCATCCAATTTTCCGTCTAGCCACGTGCAATTTTGTGCACGGATTCGAAATTTTACTAGTAGAAAGGTACGAAGTCCTCCGCAAGATTAACCCGAAACGAGCTACCAAGTAATACTTTCAACGTTAGCATCATTCTTCGTAATTTTATTTTGAAACTAGGATTTTGTTTAATAATTTTTTTGCGAACCAGTATCCTACGTCGTCTGCAATAGCACTACTGCTCAAATCCAACCTTGACCTCCTGACCTTCAGTTTCCTTAACATTACTTGTTGTGGAAGAGTTGTTAGCCCTTCGTAGATCCATTTATCTACGAATTTTTCATTTTCGTCGATTGAAATGACCAAGGTATACCCAAGCAGGCAGTTTGCTGATATTATATGTCGGCCGGGATTTTAACTTACGCCCCTCGCAATGTAGACCAACTCGCTACATACTAGACTACACCCTAGCGGGACATACGATGTAAAATACTTGGTCTGTTTTTCGATATAATGGATGTCACTATCCAATATATTATATAATTCCTCCAGCGGCTGTTATATCGTTTCTTTTGGAATTGGACTCCCATTCTCTTGTCAGGAATTATAGAAAATGTCAAGGGAACTCCCACAAATTCGGTAGAATATCAGAAGGAAGGCGGCAAAGTCCTTCCATGTAGTAGCAGGGTGGCTCAGTAGAATCCTTTCGTTAGTCGGAGCCCAAGATTAAGTCCGGATTCCCATCATCTCTTTAGATCGCAATTTCTTTTCTCAATTTTGTTGGATTTTCTTCTGAGTTTTTTGTTAAAAATTGTTGGTCATTCAGACACTCTTTATTTTCAGTTAATTCATTTTATTACTTTTTAAACGAAATTTTACGTGATGAAGGTGATGGTAGGTTAGGTTAGGTTTGTACGCCTCCAAATTTGTACCATGTTGACCTATATTACATTAAGCTGCCTTATCGGTGAAGCTAATTAGCTTCATCGGATTAAGGGACTGGAGATCATGCAGCTCAACAAAAAAGTACTCTCCGAGAATTTGTCCTCGAATTATTCGGAAGCATGAGCAATGGCAAACGAAATGCTTCATGGGTTCATCATCCTCACCGCAACCTCTGCAAATATCATCGGTTGTAAGGCGAAACAGTGTCACTTAACTTTAATATACTACTACTGTCCGTAGGGAGTTTCTGTCGAGTTTCTGCCCCTTCACAACACTTTGTTGGTGTAGATTGACTTATTCACCCTCAGGCTTCCGTGGCGTAGTGAGCAGCGTGCTTGCTTCTCAGTCAATAGGTCGTGGGTTCGATTCCCACTCCAGACGGGATTTTTTTAAGCGCAAATTTTTCAGTTGCTACTGATGATAAAAAATTATTCGCAATAAAATGGGGAAACGGTGTAAAAGTGAAACAGTTCCACTTCAAGAAGGCCTAGATACTCAGTAGATGGTTTCTGTTCGCTTTCTATCATTCAGTCCTCCATAACATCTGCTAATATTTGTCAGTAAGCAGCCAGTACAACTGAGCAATATACCAGCTTCTCCACTCGCTACGGTCGTTCTCACTCCCCTTCCCCAACCTTCCCAATCCCATTCCTTCCCTCCATGACTGTGTTTGTGCATTGCACAGAGAGGCTGAGATTGCCTGTAACACGTCATTCTGTAAAAAAAAAGTAATGCCAACATTGTGCGTTTCCTTAACGGTGGCAGCAGAAAATCCGTTCCTTGCCGACCTGTCGTTTCCTTTTAAAATTTCCATTCCAATTCAAATTTCTTCCACACAAATTTTTCAAACATTAGAAGTTTTAAAAAATTATTTTCCCTTCGAACAATTTTGTTATACAGGTAGATATAAGTATATTATGGGACATATACTTTAAAATATAAACTGTATTGAAGAAAGTTGATTTGCAGTATTAAAATGTTCCAACCAAACTCATTCAATCAAAGCACGCTTGCTGGACACAGTTCAAGCGCTCTCCCTTCGGTGGTCAAACACCTTGGAACATCTACAAGACTCAATTTGGCGGCGGCGCTAGTCACCACCAACCATTGAACGGATCAGGAGCCAGAAACGGCCTTGATTTTTTTTTACAGAATGACCTGTGTTATAGGCAATTTCGGCCTTTCTGTGCAATGCACAAGCACAGTCATGAAGGGAAGGAATGGGATTGGGAATGTAGGAGAAAGGGAGTGAGAACGACCGTAACGAGTGGAGAAGCTGGTATATTTTTCAGTTGTTGTGACTGCCACTGGCAAATATTGCAGATGTTATGGGGAACTGAATGATAGAAAGTGAACAGAGACCATCTACTGAGTATGCAGACCTTCTTGAAGTGGAACTGTTTCACTTTTACACCTAATTTTATTTCGAATAATTTTTCATTGCCAGCAGCAATTGAAAATTTGTGCTTAAAAAAATCCCACTGTCTGGAATGGGAATCGAGCTCACGACTTGTTGACTGTGAAGCAAGCACGCTACCCACTACGCCACGGAAGCCTCGATATTAGCGTTACGAGAAGCAGCAGCCGAAATCTTGCTAACCTTCACTGACGAACATCAAAACTACTTTTAGTTCCTCGTGAGTTGCACAGGATGTTGACAAGCTGGTACAATTATCCGGTTTCCGGTTATTTTAATCTAACGAAAACTAGTTTCATGCGCTTTTTAATATTTTAGATAAGTTGGATTTTATCTTTCTAAACTTTTTTGCAAAAATTTATTTGATGAAAATGTAGATTTTTTTTTTTTTAATTACAACAACAATGTATTCCTGACAAAAGTAACGCTACTTAATATAGTTGTAAAAATTATAATATTAATTTTTGGAACATATAAAATTTCTAAATTATTATTAGAAAATTTTAATTCAATAAAAATATTGCAAAGTTACAAATATTTAGTTTAAATAAAATTCAATTGCATAATATAACTAATAACTAGATGTAATATAAAATTAAATTTTAATGTTGCTTTTTACGTCAAACACTTTCCCTGTGTACAAGTAAACACTCCCATTTGTTTCTTTTGTTATATATATATATATATATACATATATATACCTATATATAACATTTTCCTAATGTAACAATTTCGCTTAATAAAATATTATCATTAAAAAAAATATGAAATAGTCTGTTAAGTTTTTTTTTTTTTTTATAAAACCGAACACAGTCATGTCGGTAAGGGAATAAAAGGAGTAAGGAGTTGAGGTTAGTCGGGATTAAAAGGAGGGAAAAGCCTAAAATACCGGTGTACGTCGAAGGTCGTATGACAATGGGAATACATCTTTAGGCAATGCATTTCAGAGCTTAGAAGTTCGGGGTATGAATGACCGCCTATATTTCACTGTGCGGGAGGTCGGAAGCTTAACATGATAGGTGTGTGTTTCTAGCAAATGAATACATAGGAGGAATAAGTTTAGCAAGTTCCTCACTGCATTTACCATGAAAGTAGCGGTAGTAAATGCTTAGTACACCAACATTTCTGCGATGCTCAAGGGAGTCTATAGAAACCGTGATGTCTTCATCTCCAATTAGTCGGAACGCCTGTCTCTGGACACGGTCGAGCATTGCAAGTTGCGTTTTGGGTGTTCTAGCCCATAAATGAGAATTGTACTCGAGGCGTGGTCTAATGTAGGCCTTATAAATATTTGCTAAGTCACTGGGAGTAAAATATTTTTTACATCTTCGGAGAACTCCTAGGCGTTTGGAAGCGTCAAGTGCTACGTCAAGTATGTGCTGGTTCCAATTAAGGTGGTTATTTATTTTGATGCCAAGGAGTGAGAAGTATTCGGAGGAGTTTAGTGGGACACCACCGAAGGTTACATTAGGAACCGACGCCGGGACATCACGTTTAAGGGAAAGATGACAGGCTTGCGTTTTTGAAGTGTTGAATTCTACTCTATTTATCCTGCCCCATTCCAAGATTAGATTCAGATCAGAGTTCAATGATCCAAATAGTTCGGGACGTTTAGATGCTACCGGGACACGGTGAGCGTTAGTAATCGAGTCGAATTCATAGATGTTATCCAGGGTACTATCACCTGCAAAGCAATGAATCGGATTGAGCGTGGACGACAGAAGGTCATTGATAAAAATAAGAAAGAGTGTGGGTGATAAAACAGAGCCTTGGGGGACTCCAGAATCTATGGGAAAGGGAGAAGATGCCACCCCATCCAATACGACTTGTATGGAGCGTTCATGTAAGAAACTCTCAATCCATTTTACAAGGTTATTATTAAAGCCGACTGCTTTGAGCTTCTCTAGGAGACAATTGTGCCAAACTCTGTCGAACGCTTTAGCGATGTCAAGCGCCAGAACTTGACCTTCGCCAAATTTATGGATGCAAGAGTTCCAACGGTCAGTCAGATAAACCAAGAGGTCACCTGTAGACAGTCCGGAACGGAATCCGTATTGTCGATCATTGATCAGTTTGTTATCTTCAAGATAGCGGACTATTTTGCGATTCACAGCCGTTTCCATCACTTTCGACAGAACGGAAGTAATGGCGATGGGGCGATAGTTGGCGGGCAACGCTTTGTTACCTTTCTTGGGAATCGGCTGAACATTCGCCATTTTCCACGTGCGCGGAAAATGTCCAGAAGAGTAAGAGAAATTGAATAAATCCCGCAGCGGTTTAGCTAGGGACGCAAAACAATTTTTTAGGACTAGGGGGGTAATACCATCGGGACCTGCAGATTTCTGAGCGTTGAGCTCACGAAGAATTCTGGATATAAGTCGTGTGCGAAAATGGATCTCAGGTAGACGAAATCCAAATGGTGATACCGGCGGGGGAGACTGGTTTGTCGCTGGTAACCTGGAGTTTCGTGCGAAACTTGCTGCGAGAAGATTGGCTTTCTCAACAGGATGGACTACAATTCGGTCCCCATCTAGAAGAGGTGGTGTAGATGATTTAACATGGTTGCTGTTAACCGTTTTAACAAATGACCAAAACGATCTCGAGCCATTTGGCGATTCGAGAATTTTCTGTCGAAGCTTTTGGTCGTGTTGAAACTTAGCTTTCTTCAAAATCGAATTGCATGTATTTCTTGACATGTTGTAAAGAGATCTGTTGGCAAACGTTGGGCTGCTCTTAAAAATTTGAAAATATTTTTTCTTGTTCCGGATGGCTGTAAGACAATCAATAGTAAACCACGAATCCTTCGACGGCTTGATACCTTTGTAATTAAAGGGTATGAAGAGTTCCATACCCTTAAGGATGGTTTCAGTTACAAGCTGACAAGGTGTATCACAATTATTAGACTCGAAACACAATTTCCAATTAAAGGCCTTGAAAAACTGATTTAATGCTCCCCAGTCTGTTTTTTTGTAACACCAGATGGTTCTTCGAGGAACTTTGACTTTTTTTTTACCACTGAAATCGGAAATTGTGCTCGAATCATAAAGTGATCAGTATTCATAACTGGGGATGGCGATATTACAGAAACAGAGTATTTGTCGGGATGATTCGTTACAAAAATGTCAAGCAAGTTTGAAGCATGGTTTGCTATTTCAGGCAATCGAGTTGGTTCGGTTACCAACTGCACTAGTCCATTTAGTGAAGCGAAGAGCTCAGTATCTTGACCCTGTTGGTCCGTATTGGTAGAATGTTTCAGCCAGACAACATTATGAACGTTGAAATCGCCCGCTACAACGATTTCAACGTCAGGGTTTGCATCATACAATGCCTGAATAGACTCAGACAACCTATCCAATTCTATTCTAGTTTTTGCTACTGTCAATGTCGGACTTCTGTAAACATAACAAAAGAAAATAATTTGCCTTTGGACCTGAAGTTTCACCCAGGAGTAGTTAAACTCTGAATTGGTACAGGTACCTAGATGGGAAACAACTTGGAAGGCTACATCATCGCGTATATATATAGCGATACCCCGCTGCTGGAAAAATGTAGGTATGAGGTGGTAGTCAGGGATAGTTGAACTCAATACTAAACCAGAAACTGAAATATATTTTGTAAATAAATTTATTTATTCAATTAAAAATAATTTTCTATCTATATTTTTTGTGCTATCTCTTAGTTATTTCTATTACTTCTCTACAGTGGCACTACAGCCCAAATCGGGCCTTTGCCTTCTGACCTTCAGATTCCTTAAAAAAATTTTTGTTCCATTATTTATTGTGGAAGAGTTGTTACACCTTCGCACAACCCTCTATCCACGAATTTTTCATTTTCGTAGATTGAGGTAACCAAGTTATACCCAAATAGGCAGTGTGCTGGAATTACATATGTGCCGACCGGGATTTGAACTCACGACCTTCGCATTGTAGACCAACACGCTACCCACTAGGCTACACCCTAGCTTCTTAGCTATTTATTTCTGCCGATTACAATTGAACCGATGATGTTTTTTACGGTTTCAATTCATTTCAACTCTTTCCACTGTAATTTTCTTATTCTTTTGATTACAACTCAAATTTTATGTAGAGAAATAAAAAAATAAATAATATATAACATTAAATTTATCACTATGTTTTATTTTATGTTTTAAATTTTTTTATCTTTGATCGAATGTGTTTGTGTGTTTCTTTTTTTTACATCATTTTGCATTATATATTCAAAATGGCATAAAGTTTGTTATTCATTTTTAATTAGAAGGTATTTACATAAAAAAAATTGGTTATATCACTATTTAATTATGAGCGACGATTCGATTTCAATATTTGAACAAGGATGTGCTGTTCCAATGTAATTGACGTGCGGTATGATGTGTGCTTGTTCATTTGCATTTACAACTGCGAAATTCGTTGAATTCTGTAATTAATTTCATCACATATCGACACGATTATTGTAAAAATCGACTCCGAATTAAAAAATGAATAAAAAATTGCATTTACTTTTTTTAATTCATTTGTGATAAACGTGTTAAAATTTGTGTATCGATGATTTAAATACAGTTCCAGTTTTTTTTCGGTGTTGTAGGGCGAACTATTCAACTTGGAAATAACTGAAAATTATTTAACTTAAGCCACGAATTTTCCGAGAGAATAATTAAAATTGTCATCTGTTTTTTAGATTAATAAATGAGTATATGTCAAATCGAGTTAATGATTGGATTTAATGCATCGATTTTAAACAATTGGTAGATATTATTATTGTGTAATGAGATGTTTTCATAATAATGTCGATTTTAATTTATTTGTTAATTCGATTATTTATTAAATTTGTTTCTGTGAAATTCAGACTGTTAAAAATATTTTTTTCCAGATAATATGATTTTATGATTGCAGTGAAAAGGTTGTAATTCTGTTCATTCGGAATGAATTAAGATTATGATTTGAAATAAAGATTACGTGGTGGTAAGTAGAGTAGTAATCTGAACTTAGACATTGTTTTGAATTCATCTGTACAAACAACTGTGAATTATGATACTTGCAGAAGTTAAAAATAAAAAGGTAAGAAGTTAAAAGGAAAGATTTTCCGATTTAAAAGTCTATGCTTGCAAACAGCCATTTGATAAAGATCTCACCAGAGACTGAAACGTCACACAAAATAAAGCAATTAGTGTTAAATCCGGAAATCATTCCTTTGAATTCGAAATGTTCTGTGAAAACATTCTGCAAACCAAGAGGTAAGAAGTTGACAACAGTCAAAGTCAACCTGCATGCATCCGGTTACATATACAGTTAAATTAATTATCCACATTTTTGATTTTAACGATATCCAGATTATTTCCATATCGTACTTCATTACGACCAAGAAAAAATTCATTATTCTGACAAAATGCTTTCAAATGAAAATAATGGTGTGCATCATTAATACGAAAAAATGGCAGAAAAAAAAGAAGAATTTCGAACTAAATTACAACGCAACAACACATCCTGAAATATTACCGTGATATACTTAAAAAAATATAAACTATCTTTGGCAGTATCAACGAACGATAAGGATAAGGATAGTTTCCGTTTTTATATACGTTTCTTTATGTTTATAATTTTTCTGTCTTCCTTTCGGGAAATAACTTTCTACCTGACATGATATAACGATGAATTGTGCAGTGTTGCCATCATCAAGAGGATGCACAATACTATTGGTGAGCTGTGTGTAATTACACGGGATGAACTTCCGTGATGTAATTCCGCAAAACTTTCGCCTGTAATAAGGAACGAAAGAAAAAGCTATTATAAATACGACTGTAGAAACAGAAAATTGTTATTATTTTTAAATTAGAAGAGAAAAGGGTCGGGGAAAGGATAAATTGAAGAGGATGGGAATACAAAGTGAAGTTCGTACATAAAATATGATACCCAGTTGGCATGTAGTTCTTTCAATAATTTCTTTTAATTTTTTTTTTTTTTTAATTTTCTGAAAACTATTATTAAGGTGATTATTGTCTTGTGAGTAATAATGATGAGTTATGACGATTAAGTGGAGATACGAATACCACTATACTACTATAGTATTGCTTGAGATTTGCTATAAACTTTAGCATTCACCAACATACAATAGCTAAGCTGTAGACTAGTGGATAGTGTGTTGGTCTTACAATGCGAAGGTCGTGAGTTCAGATCCCGGTCGACGTAATACATATGTATTTTCAGCACACTGCCTGCTTAGACACATTGGTTACATCAATCGGCGAAAATGAAAAATTGGTAGATAGAGGGTTGTGCGAAGGGCTAACAACCCTTCCACAATAAGCAATGAAAAAAACAAATGTTAAGGAACCTGAAGGTTAGGAGGCCAAGGCCCGATTTAAGCTGTATTGCCATTGTAGAAATATACAACAAAACCACAAAGAGCTTGTCCGGAAATCCTTAAAAATTACGAAAAACATAACAGAATTATGATTGGGCGTAAAGCTATGGTGTAGCCTAGTGTGTAGCGTGTTGGTCTTGTAATGCAAAGGTCGTGAGTTCAAATCGCGGTCGGCGCAATATATAATTCCAACACATTGCTTGGATATACCTTGATCACCTCATTCTACGAAAATGAAAAATTCGTAGAAAGAGGGTTGTGCGAAGGGCTAACAACATTTCCACAATAAGTAATGAAAAATGTTAAGGAACCTGCCTGTCAAGAGGCCAAGGTCCAATTTGGGCTGTAGCGCCATTGTAGAAGAAGAAAAAAAGCCCAATCATATGATACTCTAGTTGAAATGAGAATGACTTTAATATACCGAAAATATGTCATCTCAAATTCTTTCGAATGGTGAATAGAGACTTTTGCATGGGAGGCAGTAGAAGTAGAGGAGGAGATTTATATTTTTCGCATATGACATCGAACATGGCATACACAATGTTTTCTGCTGAATTTAAAGTTTTTAGTTTCCATTATTTTTAAAAAAATTGGACATAGTTTTCCTGAAATTGGGGCATTTGTATGGGAGGTGGCAGAGGAAGTGGAACATTTTAGATGATTTTGAAACTGCTTTTCATCATCCTTATCACCATGCTTTGATTCAATTTCAAATCGATATCTCTCATACATTCGAAGGAGAAATGCTTTTCTTGAATTTATAATACAGAAAGAGTGAAGCTGAGCTGATAATTTTTTCTATCATTTATTGCAACTATTAAAAAACAAATTCTGGCAAAATTTTAAGTTTGTAATTTTTCTAGTTTTAATGGAAATCAATATAATGCACTTAACAAAAATTATGCATTTGTAAAACAATTTTTTTTTCCCCTTATTGATATTTCTATTTTACTTTATTATTTTAATAATAAAGTATTGTGGTCGACTTGGAAAAAAAAAAAAATTTGCTAACCTGAAATTTTGTTTTTTCGCGTTTCATGACTAAATTAGCCGAAAAATGCAAGAAAAAAAATCTGTCTGTCTGTACGCCGTCCGCCGTATGCCGTCCGCCGTACGCCGACGTGCACGCTCAGCACACATTAACTCCCAAACCCTTCAAGATAGAAAGTTCATTTTTGGAGGGATTGTAGATAGTTGCGGATCTCAGACGAATACTCATTTTAGGGGTGTACGGGTTCAGGGGGAGGCAGGAGGAGCGCTTAAGCCAAAAAATACGAATGCAAATATCTCAACCATGGTAACAGCTAGGAAGCTAAAACTTAACACACATATAGAGAGGTTTGTGGAACAACTTCTAAAAATAATTTAATTTTTTTATCCATTGGTGTCCGAAAAGCGGGGGCTAAAAACAAATTGTCGGCCGAATTGTTTTTTCAAATGATTATATCTTCGAAATTACTTATTGTAAAAAATTCATATTTTGGGACCGTCAGTGTGGCATATAGTTCCTTAAGAATCAGCTTAGAGAGTGGTTAATTATTGTAAGGGAGAGGGTCAGGCGGGGTGCAATGAAAAACACTTAAAATTTAATATCTCAACTATCTCTTAAGCTATATAATTGAAACTTAAAACTTATATTAAGCTATACTACGCAAATACAAAAAAAATATAACATGTTGAAATAATAGTAGTGGGGGGAAATGGGGAGCATTTCAAAAATGGCGCACTTTTCAAAATTACGAATCCTTATATCTCAAAAAACGGTACAGATATCAAATCAAAAATTTGTCAGATTATAGAACTACATAATGTTTAACTTTGGTAAAAATTTTAAGTTGGGAGGTGAAAGGCGAGAGAGGTGGTAACCAAAAAGGTCGAAAATTTTGAATGATTTTTTAAGGACTCGGGTGAAAGATACAAAGTTTAAATTTTGCATGTGAATACGTCTATTTGATGTACATTGAAAAATAATAATAACTTGATCCATAATTGTTATAAACCGACCCCCCCAGTCTAACGTGCGCAAGGTGTTTAATGTGCATTGAAAAAAACATATAAACTAAAAATTTTTTTAAGGTAGAAACTTGAAAATTTGCAAAATGCATTTAAAAAAATCTCTAAATATACGAAATATTAACTGGTCGTAAACCTTTAAGACTTCTTCCCCTCCCATACAAAATTATTTTTTCGACCATTATTAAGAAATCAATTATCACCTAACTATTAAAAGCTATCAATTTCAAATTTTGCACAAAAACTTTTAAAAATAGTTGAAATGAAATTACGTTAAAAGTTTTGAAATCGCGCTTGCCCTTCTACCCCCTCCCATACAAAAGTATGATTTCGACCAATTTCATTAAATCAACTAATAATCAACAAATAAAAAGCTACGAACTTGAAATTTTGTACGAGCATCTTACAACAGAAAAAAAAGAAAATTGCATCACAAGTCTTACTGTCGCCGCGCAATGAACGCACTCTAACGCGCGTATTGAACGTATCCATCGCTGAATAAGAATGAAGGCAACCGATCCTCTTCAGCGATGGACCATCTAATTTCCGGCCTCTTTCTTCTCGATCAATCGCTCGCGCGAACACGGCAGTAAACAATTTCCAAGCAAATATTGAAATTATAAAGGGTAAGTATCATAAGTATATTCTAAATTTGTAAAATTTAGTCGCATAAGCATTATATATTAAGCCACAAAATTATGAATGTATTTTAGGAAACCGAAATACAAATTTGAAGTTTTTCTCTCGGAAAAAAACTGATGCGTTTTTCTACAAGCCGAGTTACTAGCAAATTTTTGGGTCACCCCAACAAGCTTCAAATTTGTAAGGAAAGCTTCAAATCAGTCAGGAAAGATTCAAATCTGTCAGGAAAGATTTGTCAGAAAATCTAACCTATGTCGCAGCGCAACATGAGGTCGGCTTTCAACAACTCAAAGAAAACATCTCGAACGCCGCCGACAGGGCCAGGCACAAGTCGAGCGATCTCAAGTTGCCAATCGTGCGAGGAAACCGATACAGAAGATATGGTTCAGTGCGATATCTGCGACAAGTGGCAGCATTTCACATGTGCAGTTGTAACAGAGTCCATCGCCGAAAAGGACTTCACATGCGACAACTGCAAACTACCAAACGCAGCGGTAGAGGACAACAATTCGGTACGCAACTCTAGCATCGCTTCCAAGAACTCTGGAAGCTCAATAAAAAGAAAGGCGATGCTTAAGCTTCAGAAGCTTGAAGAGGAAAAGGCGGCCGAAAAGCAGTTTCTCGACAAGAAATATGAAATTCTGTCGGATCTCATCAGTGATGACGAGGAACTGCAACCAACGAACGAGCAACCCGGAAAGTCGAAATACATTAACAGCTGGGTTGCAAATTCGTCAGCATCGGCTTTACTGTCGATCGACTCAACAGTAAAATCGGCGCACATAAACACGGATCATTTAACCGAGCAACCAACAGAATCGTTTACGGTGCCAAACACTAACACACAAACGGTTTGCGAGCGACCTGTCATCTCTGCATCAACAAACTCAACTTTACGTTCTGACGGCTTACTGAACTCCAGACTTTCGACAACGAGACCGATCACCACAGTAACTCAGCATACGGATAGTCATAAGTATATTATAGATTCAGGTAACTCTTTTCATAATTGTAAACTACCCTTTATAAATACAATGCCCGTATCGCTAGTCACTAAAACAAACGTGTTCGCGCCGCGATTGGAGAGTAACCCTCCGGTAATGCCTTGTGTTTTTCCGCCCGTGACAAGATCTATAAAAAATCAGTGCGGTAGTGCTTATCAATCTGCATTCAGGGCTCCACCTGAAGATACATGTAACACGTCAAGCGCTACTCTGCCAGTACCAAGTGTCTTAGTAAACCAGTGCTATAGTGCCCGGCAACCTGCAATCAGAGCTCCAAATATAGCACCTGGAGATACCTACAACGCATTTAGTGCTAATTAAACCGCCTTTTCAGTGCCAAATAACGGGTTCAGAAACCCGTGCAATATAACTAGTGCTCCGCAGTTCCTTCAAAACAATAACAATGACACAATAAGTAGGTCAGCCGCTACCTCTAGTTGTCATCCCGGTGCTTCTTACAACACCTCCGAACGAAATTCAATCAATATACCCCGAATAATATGTAATCCTCCTTCGGATTTACATAATTGTGGTCAACCGGCAATCAATAAAAATCGATTGGCAGCTAGGCAAGTCATGCCTAAAGACCTGCCAATATTTAGTGGAAACCCTTACGACTGGCCTGTTTTCATAAGTAGTTTCGAAGGCTCAACTCGTGTCTGTGGCTTCACAAACGAGGAAAATCTGTACAGACTTCAGAGATGTCTAAAAGGTAAAGCCCTGGATGCTGTAAGAAGCCGATTATTGTTGCCACAAACAGTCCCTCAAGTGATTGAGACATTACGACTTCTATACGGAAGACCAGAAGTTGTAATACAATCTCTTCTTCAGATTGTCAGAAATCAACCTCCCCCAAAAGCCGAGCGACTTGAAACCCTTATATCGTACGCACTTTCTGTGCAAAATTTGTGCTCAACTATAGAAGCGTCCGGTCTAGTGGATCATCTCTGTAACCCAACCCTTCTACAGGAGCTCGTAGAAAAACTTCCCTCAAATATAAAACTGTACTGGGCGATGTATAAGCAAAGTGTGTCGTATGTTACTTTGGCAGTTTTGGGGAATTGGCTATTCCAAATAGCGCAAGCTGCGAGCGAGGTTACGATTCCACATTTCAACATAAGTCCTGAAACTCGGTCGCTTAAAGACCGCGGCTTTGTCCATACACACCTGGAGGGCAGTGAGAGTAACCATGATTCTCAAGTTTTAAGCCAGAGGGTAAAATTCGAATCGCTCACGGGAAACCAAACTTCGATACCCTCACTTAATCGTACCCAACGCATAGATCCAAAAAGGTGTGTAGTTTGTGGCGACGATAATCATTGCATAGAGAATTGTGACACATTCAAGGGTCTGAAACACTTCGAAAGATGGGGCATAGTGAAGCAAAACAAGTTGTGTCGAAAATGCTTGAAGCAACACAGCCAAATAAAGTGTAAAGTAGAAAGGACTTGTGGCCAGAATGGATGTTCGTTTAGACACCATCCCCTACTGCACAACTATAATTATATAGAAGGAAACTCAAAACTAAAACTCGAAGTTTCTCCAATCCACCAAAATAACACTCATCAGCAATCGCGCCAAACTACCCTATTTAGAATTCTACCAGTCATTCTTCATGGCAAGTTTTCGAGTATCAAAACGTATGCCTTTCTTGACGAAGGGTCGTCAGTCACGCTAATCGACGATGATATAGCGAATGAACTGGCTTTAGGAGGTACGAAAGAAAAACTTTGTCTCAAATGGACTGCTGACAATGTCCGCGTCGAACCGGATTCGAAAAGACTCTCTTTAGAAATCTCCGGCAGTTACGATAACGCTAAGACTTATAAAATGGATAATGTTCGTACAGTGAAAAAACTTAGTTTGCCTAAACAGTCGATTTCCTTGAGGCGCGATGAAAAATACAACCACCTCCAGGATATACCTTTCGAATCTTATAAGAATGCAGTCCCCCGTATTCTTATAGGCATCGACAACTGGAGACTTGGTTTGCCGCTTGAAGTTAGGGAAGGGAACAATAAAGATCTCGTAGCAACTAAAACTCGACTTGGTTGGGAGGTACATGGGCTTAGTGGTGGAGTTAACTTCACTGATCAACCGACCACTGGCTACCATTACAATAGTTTCCATGTATGCGACTGTAGTCCCAAAGATGATCTACATCAGCTTGTAAAAGATTTCTTCTCGATCGAAAGCATTGGCGTTAAAATTCCCGATGTCATGCCTGCTTCCAAGGATAATGTTCGTGCCATTAATATTATGAATTCAACTACACGTAAAACGATAAACCGCTTTGAAACTGGCTTGCTATGGCGTTACGATAATCTAACGTTACCCGATAGTTATCAAATGGCCTACCGACGATTTCTGTGCCTTGAAAAACAAATATCTAGAAATCCAACGCTTGGTCAACGCATAGAACGGTTGCTTCGAGAATATTTAGAAAAAGGCTACGTACGAAAATTGTCTGCAGAAGAATTGAATATGTACCATCCTCGCATTTGGTATTTACCTCTTTTTACGGTAACAAATCCAAACAAACCCGAAAAGTTAAGAATTGTCTGGGACGCAGCAGCGCAGGCTCATGGTGTCTCGCTCAACTCTGTCTTACTTAAGGGTCCAGACGAATTGACACCACTGCTGGATGTCTTATTCAAATTCCGCGAGCGAGCGATTGCTGTGACAGGTGATATCCGTGAAATGTTTCAACAAGTTCGAATTCGCAATGAAGATCAGCAATCTCAACGATTTTTGTGGAAGAACCGAGATGAAAATCAGCTGAGTGTATACGTGGTGCAGGTTATGACCTTCGGAGCCGCATGTTCACCAAGCTCAGCCCAGTACATAAAAAATCTTAACGCTTCTCAGTTCTCTAATCGCTTTCCAAAAGCGGCTGAAGCAATCGTAGCAAATCACTATGTCGACGACATGCTAACTAGCGCTGAAACGGTCGAAGAGGCAATCATGCTGGCGAAACAAGTTAGATACATTCACTCTAAGGCAGGATTCGAAATCAGAAACTGGGCGTCTAACTCGCCAGACGTGTTAAAAGAGCTAGGAGAAAATAAAGAAAATAAACTGGAAAAGATAATGATCAAAAAAGAATCGGAACCTGAAGTAGAGAATGTTCATCTGCTGAGCATGAGTGGAAATGAAAAGATTCTAGGTATGCTATGGTGCACGTCTGAAGATACCTTTCTATTCCCGCTTATGTTCAGCAGAGTTAATCATGATGTGTTAACGCGAATACGTAGTCCTACAAAGAGGGAAGTGCTAAGGACTCTGATGTCGATATTTGACCCGCTAGGCCTTCTCTCTCCCTTTGTCGTCTGCGGTAAAATTTTACTGAAGGATATCTGGCGCTCCTTATTAGACTGGGATGATCAGCTCACAGGGGAACTCTACCTTAGATGGCAAAAGTGGGTGCAATACCTCGAGCATCTTAAGGAACTTCGAATCCCTAGATGTTATAGCTCAAAGTCATCTGCAAAACAAAGGTCCATTCAACTTCATGTTTTTGTCGATGCCAGCGAGTTTGCGTATGCGGCAGTAGCATACTTCCGGATAGAAACCGACACCGGTATTGATTGTTCTTTAATAGCGGGTAAAACTAAAGTAACACCTCAAAAACCGATATCGATCCCTCGGCTTGAGCTGCAAGCAGCCGTACTTGGCACGAGGCTCGCGAATTACATCATAAAGGGTCATTCCATTAAAATCGATAAAAAATTTATGTGGACGGACTCACGCACAGTATTATGCTGGCTACAATCAGATCCTACGAAATATCGACAATTCGTAGCGTTCCGTATTGGCGAAATTCTGGAAACAACCAATATAACTGAATGGTATTGGGTTCCGACGAAGCAGAATGTAGCAGACGACGCAACTAAAACGCCTAGTTCGGGCTTGAATTTTACTTCCAATAGTCGCTGGTTCACAGGACCCACCTTTCTAGGCGAGAGCGAAGATCGGTGGCCCGCAAATATTACAATCGAAGACAGTTCTATCGAAGAATTGAGACCGCATTTTATCCATACATTGAATCAAACGGATCAACTAATTGAATTAGAGCGGTTCTCAAAGTGGCTGCGTTTAGTTCGTACAATGGCTTATGTATATCGTTTTACACGAAACGCAAAGCGAAAGTCTCAGCGCGCTCTAGGCCCGCTAACGAAGGAAGAGTATCAACTGGCGCAAAATAAACTGTATCAAATTGCACAATTCGAATGCTACGCTGAAGAAATTTTGGTACTTCGCCGAAATAGGTCTCTTGAAGATGGACAACAGTCTTCAATCAGTAAGTCTAGTTCTATCTATAACCGCTCACCTTACTTAGACAACTATGACGTGCTAAGAGTAAAAGGACGCATTGATGGAGCAATAAATATCGCTTATGATGCAAAACGACCTATTTTACTACCTAAAGATCACACTATCACGCGCCTTATCGTCGATCATTTTCATCGAAAATACTACCATCACAATAATGAGACGGTTGTTAATGAAATACGCCAAATGTATGACATCCCTACACTTCGCATGATTCTAAGAAAGATCGTTAATACCTGTCAAATGTGCAAAAATAATAAAGCTGTTCCGAAGCCCCCACAAATGGCAAGTCTGCCAAGTGCCCGATTGAGTTCCTTTATGTTGCCATTCACCTTCACCGGCATCGATTACTTTGGGCCCATGTCGGTTACGGTAGGGAGACACACGGAAAAACGATGGGGTGTTCTATTTACGTGTCTCGTGGTGCGGGGCATCCATATTGAAATTGCGCATAGTCTGTCGACAGACTCTTGTATTTTGGCCATAAGAAATTTTATAGCGAGAAGAGGCTGTCCTCAAGAAATTCGTACTGACAACGGAACTAATTTCCGTGGAGCAAATGAAGAACTCCGACGTGAATTACAAAACCTTGATAATACTAGGCTCCAGGACGAAATCTGTATCGGCGCACCTCTCAAATGGGTTTTCAATCCTCCGGCAGCGCCTCATATGGGAGGGAGCTGGGAACGATTGATACAGTCCGTAAAAAAAACACTTAAAAAGATAATGCCAATGAGAAATCCAAATGATGAACTTCTTAGAGCCATGCTCATGGAAGTAGAAATTATAGTGAATAGCAGGCCACTTACATATGTACCACTGGAATCAAGTGAACAAGAAGCTCTAACACCGAACCACTTCCTACTAGGCAGCTCCAGCGGGCAAAAATTTCCGGTTACATTTACCGACGAGCCTTTAGTGTTGAGAAGGAACTGGAAAATTGCCCAACAGTTAGCAAACCTTTTCTGGAAGCGTTGGGTCAACGAATACCTTCCGGATCTTACTAGGCGATCAAAGTGGTTCGAACAAGTAGAGCAAATAAAGAAGGGTGATATAGTCGTGATTGTAGATGAAAATCAACCGCGAAACACATGGCGCAAAGGTGTCGTTCTGGAAGCGCTTAATACGAGATCTGGTCAAGTCCGGCAAGCAGTAGTACAAACTACTAGTGGAATCTTAACCAGACCCGCCGTTAAATTAGCGGTACTGGATGTACTAAAATCTGAGAACAGATCAACAAATTTTGGTAAATCTACTGAATGCAGTCGATATACCGGGAGGGAGAATGTCGCCGTGCAATGAACGCACTCTAACGCGCGTATTGAACGTATCCATCGCTGAATAAGAATGAAGGCAACCGATCCTCTTCAGCGATGGACCATCTAATTTCCGGCCTCTTTCTTCTCGATCAATCGCTCGCGCGAACACGGCAGTAAACAATTTCCAAGCAAATATTGAAATTATAAAGGGTAAGTATCATAAGTATATTCTAAATTTGTAAAATTTAGTCGCATAAGCATTATATATTAAGCCACAAAATTATGAATGTATTTTAGGAAACCGAAATACAAATTTGAAGTTTTTCTCTCGGAAAAAAACTGATGCGTTTTTCTACAAGCCGAGTTACTAGCAAATTTTTGGGTCACCCCAACACTTACGATTCCCCTCCCTCCTTTACCCCCTCCCATACACAATTATTTTTTCGAGCATTTTTAAGAAATAAGTTGTCAGCTAACTCTTAAAAGCTATCAATTTCAAATTTTGTACAAAAACTTACAAAAATAATTCAAATGAAGTTGCTTTAGGAGTTTTGAAATCGCGCTTGCCCTTCTACCCCCTCCCATACAAAGCCATGATTTCGACTAATTTCATTAAATCAACTAATAACCAACAAACTAGAAGTTACGAACTTGAAATTTTATAAAAGCACCTCACAAAAGAAGCAAATAAAACTACATATCAAATTTTACGATTCCCCTACCTTCTCTACCCCCTCCCATACAAATGTTCGGTTTCGTGAATGTAAAATACACCGAATGAAAAATTCTATGCAACTTCGTCTATGATACACATTCTATACAGAGAATATTGGACGTGATTCAAGCAATTAATTAAAAAGCTATTAACATCCACCCACTCTTACTCTTACCCCTCCTCCACCCCTCACAAAAACCCAAACTTGCAGAAACGAATGAAATATTGTTAAATTGACAACAGCCCTGCCCAAGAACTCCCATTCACTTAGCCTTCCCTAACCACTCTAACCTGCATATTGACTTTCCACTCATCCGCAACTTGCACCAAGAATAATAAAGTTTCGCCCGACTTGTTGGCAGTTTATTTCTACTTTATACAAAATTTCAAATTGATAGCTTTAACAGTTTCGAAGAAAAATAATTTAATTTTATATCAAAATTTCGTGAAATTTGTATGGAGTGAGATGAAGTTGATAATTCTTTTTAAAACTAATTGCAATTATAGTAGAATCAATTTTAGCAAAATTTCGTCTTTTTAGCTTTACTAGTTTCAATGAAAATCGAAAATATGTATTTTCAAAATTGTCCATTTGTATGAGAGCGGGTAGAAGGAGTGAAGTGATCGGAACAATATTCCGTAATGTTAATGACATTTATATCATAATACTTTGACCTACATTTCAAGTCGATAGCTTAAATAGTTTCAAAGAAAAATCAATTTCTTTATATTTCGAAATTTCATGAAATTTGTATGGGAGGGGGTAGAACGAGTGGGGGCATGCAGCCCATTCACGAAGTTAAAGTTGCTTTTTTGCTAAAAATGACACACACAAATGTTTAGTACTATAGCTCAAAGCTTTCGAGAGTTATGCTGTAGACAGACGCACAGACGGACAGACAGACAGACGGACAGACGGTTACTCGGAATCGAGGTTTCTGAGCGACAACAAATATTTCTGTACCCTTGGAGGCTATGTGCGAGCGTTATTTCTTAGCGTTACAAACGGTAAGGCAAACACAATACACTCTCAGATTTCATCTAGAGTATAAAAATAAACTGCCAAAAAAAAAAGGCTTCACTTTTCTTAAACAAGCGAAATACCCACTCAGTAAATCCATATTGAATTCCCCTTTTAAATGAAAAAACAATTTGAAATAGCCTAATTTAAACGTGGGATTTAAATCAATTTTACCGTATCATCAATATTTTCCATTAAATATCTCGCTTAATCAATACAAATTATATGAATTCACGGTAAATTGAATCGAAATTCCTTTGAGAGTGAAAACATAAAACCCAGTTCAAGCAAGGTTCGTAATTTTGTGGTTTCTTCTAGAATGATCTTTCAGAATCAATTTGTTAAAGAACATAAGACTTCTGTTTTCTTGCCGAAATATTGATTGAAGTTTGTTTGAAAGTAACTTGTACATAAATATTTTTGTTAATTCTTAGCAAAATTTCGAAAACTTAGTTTGAAATTCAAAGTCCTTTTCATTAATCTTATTGAAATGTTTTACGATATATCGGATAAATAAGGTGGCTTTCTCTTACTTGCAATGTTTGAGAGGAACTTATTACAAATCTTTTGCAAGAAAAATATATATATATATTTTACGGCAGAGGAAATATCTCATTCTTTACCAAAAGTCGTGGAATTATTCATTGAGATAACGAGAATGATTTTAGAAATTTTTTCGCCAAAATTACAAATACTCCATGCTCAAATACCTTTAGGGATGCGAAAAGATGTTGGCATACTAGCAGTAATGAAAATTCTTGTATTTATATATGAAATATTTACAAAAAGCACTTATGTCGAAGCTCCGAAAAACTCGTGCAATTACATTATCATTAAAATTCGAGAGAAACGTCTGACATGTAGGAGAGCTGTCCGAGAGCTTTCCTGTGTGAACTGGTGTCAGACAAGGTTGCATATTTTCACCAGCCACTTTGTGGCGGTAATAAATGACTTCTTGAAGCTGCACTGAAAAGTGGGGAAGATACAGGCCTAGAGTGGGGACTGTTTACCATTTTATGTCATATTGATTATGCTGATAACATATGCATCCTTGCACATAATCGTTCTGACTTGGAGTTAAAATGCAAAAGGGCAGGACTGAAAATAAATGCGCTTAAACACAAGCTCACCGATTATTCTTAATGGACAAGATGTGAAAGAGGTGCAAAAATTTCGTTACCCCGGAAGCATTATCAGCATGGACGGCGGAGCCGAGAAGTATGTTGAGGATTATATAAGTATAGCTCGTCAGCCATTCGATATTCTATCCCCTTCCTTTAGGTTAAGAGAGATCTCACTTTGCACGATATTACTAGTGTTTGAGGCATATATTAAATTCGTGTTGTTATATCGTTGTACTAAGCATTAAATGAAAAGTGACCACTTAGTAGTTGTAGACCACTCGGCTTACCAGAAAACTACAAACTTTCATGAATCAATGCTTCCGACGCATATAAGGTATATTCTGTTTAGAAATGAACTCCAACGATAAAATTTGGAATACAATGAGACAGACTAAAATATGTGTATTAGAATCCTCATGGCAGACGTCGGGTTGGTCGACCATGTAGCACATAGACGCGAACTTTTGATTTTATTTTTATTCATATTTAAGAACAAGAATAATAGACGGAGGCATAATCAAAATATGCATCGTAGGCAAAAAACAACAACAACAATATATCTCCGCGATCCTCAAAAAAGGAATAATATTTAACCTAAATTTTGTTTCTTGGTAAGTCGAACGGTCACTTTCCAAGTAGTAAAACCATATAAAAACACGGATCTTATGCATGCGCCAAATACTCGCAGATAGTGGAGAAGATACCGAATGCCTGACGAGATTCAATATATTTATAATAATTTTCCTGAGGTAACAAAATACTTGTACCCCTTCCACATCTTGTATGTACAGAACAATCGGTGCTATTGTGTTCGAGCTTGAACTTAGTTTTATGCACATTTATTTTCACTCCTGCCTCTTAGCATTTACAATGCAATAAGCGAACATTTGGCACTAAATCGGAACGGTTGCGTACTTGTAAGCACATGCCATCACCATAATTGAGGTAACTTATAATATTAAACAGTCCCACTAATGACCTTCATCCTCCCCACCTTTCAGTGTAGCTTCCAAGATGTCATTTATTACCAGAACCAGACAGGATTTTAATAATGGTGCTCTCCTTCCATTCAGCCGGATATCTTCCTTCAATCTACACTTCAGTAAAGAGTGGAAGTGGTATATTGACTGTTATTTCCTGGTTTGCTTTAAAGAGTTGATTTGGTAGACCGTCTATATTTGGGGATCTTTTTTCCGCCAATGACCGAATGATAAAACATTTTTCTTCCTTATCTGCGAGGTCGGCCGGAGGATTGTTGCGGTTGGAAGTTTGACCATTGTTCTGCTTCTGAAATATCTTGTTACGTTGGCATTTCTCACGAGGTGGTTAGCGGTGAAACTCCTGATCGTAAATTGTTTCATAATTTATACACAATTTCCCCAATTTAAGCCGCAGATTCTGCTTTATTGTCCAGATTTTTAATGGCCTTTCTCTTGACACGTCTAAAGGTACGTTTACATCTGACACTTATTGCCCGAATTTATGTCCGAGAGAAATCGTGACTAGTGTAAACGGAGATGAATTTATGTCCGACACTTATATTCTACTATCGGAGATAAGTGTCGACACTTCTGTCCAAACAGATGTAAACGCTGATTATTTGTAAATTCAAGCTCTCTCGACACTTATCGCAGAAGTTGACTGCTCGTCTACTTTTGCAATAAGTGTCGGGATAGGATGCAATGCAGTTCTTTTGTAACGTAAAGAAAAGCACTTAAAAGCTAAAAACCCGACTATCTCTTAAACTATGGAATTGAAACTTGAAACATAAATTAATCTATACTAGCGGAATATAAGAAAAATATAATATTTGGGCATAATAGCAGTGGAGGGAAATGGGGAGCATTTCAAAATTGGTGCATTTTTGAAAATTTCAAACCGTTATATCTAAAAATCCAATGCAGGTATTAAGTTGAAATTTTGTTAGATTGTCGAGCTCTATGACTTAAAAATTTGATAAAATTTTTATTTTGATGGCTATAAGGAAAGGGAGGTGAGCCAAAAATTTCGAAAATTTTGAGAAATTTTTATAGGGCTCTGGTAAATTCAAGTTTTGTGCGGGAATGGCTATGAAAAAATAAACTGCCAAGAAGTCGGGCGCAACTTTATTATTTACCCCCATACAAAATTACGCAATTTTGCAATTTGAAAATAAACGGATTTGTTCGAAAAGTATAAATGCTATTGATCCGAAATTTGTAATATATTATTTTAATTATGATTTCAATCTACTATATAAAAGTTTTTTGAGTCCTCCCTTTCCTTCCAGAACCTCCCATACAAACTGCACTTTTTTATGAAATACTATAAACAAATTTACTCAGTACGTATAAAATTGATCGAGTTGAAATTGTGCACAGTACCTATTAAATTTTTGAAACCTAAATTTTTTATAAAACATTTTGATGGCAACTCTAGCGTGATGAGAAAAAATTAGTTCAATGTCGTCATCCCCTCCACCACTTCCCCTATGAAATTTCTTAAAATGAAAAAAAAATTCATCTTGACCACATAAGCTGAACTGCAGAATGGAAGATATGTACGACACATGTGTCCGTATGTAAACGGGTCGGACATTTCTTCCGAATTTCAGCATTGCGAGAACTGTCGGACACTTATCCACGACATAAGTGTCTGGTAATTTCTCTCAGATGTAAACAGTCAAAGCGGATTTCTGTCGGACACTTGACACTTATGTCCGGAGAGAAGTGTCAGATGTAAACGTACCTTAATAGCGATCTTAAGCTATACATGAGCGTCGCGGTAGTTCCGGATCTATTCGGGCGACTAATGTCTAATCGATCGATTTGGTTCTGAATAACGCTATCAGAGGAAAATCAGGATGTTTTATGGTGACTCTTGTCTGGAAAAAGGATCTCTCCGATGACTATCTGCCAAGTACTCCGAAACTCCACAAATAATTCGCCGTTCTTAGATCTTTTAATCCAAGGTCGTGATTCGTCAAGCATGATGTGTTCTAGTGTTGATAGAGCCAACTAAATACGATAATAATTTCACCTCTTCGAAGATGCTCGAAGTTGGCACTGAATTGGTTATAAAAGTCCTTTTTGTCACCAGATTTTGCGGAATTAGTTGGTGCGGAGCATTGTTGAATTGTGACGTTTCTGAGATTCCTCCTGAGCCTGGCGACGATAATCCTATCCGGGCGACCGTTATGCCATTTTTGATATCACACTCAGTACCTGCGTATAAAATGGTGTTTCCCCTTGGGGTTCGTTCATCTCTTGATCCTGTCCATCTTACCTCACCCAAGATCATGATTTGGATGTTATATTGCTCGATTTTATGGACTGAGTGACTCCAGCCCTCCCACCGTCATTTAATGTTCAAACGTTCTAGAACCCAATCATAGTCCGTTTTCGAATGCCAATAATCATTACCATAGAATCCATTCATATCCGAGGCGCTGTATCAGTTAGATTTTAAGATCACGGGTGATAAGCCATTAAAATAGCAAGCAGGATTGGCAGTGTGTATTTTACTTTCCCCATCCCAAAAGTGTGTAATGTAAAAAAAAACATATTTCAACTTTTAGCTATGAACTTGAAAATTTTACGAAATTCTTTAAAAAAGCACACAAAAGGTTTAGTCGAATATTTTCAAAACTTTTAATCTCCATACAAAAGTTTTTTTTACCTTTTGTAAGAAGTTCACCAACACATTAAAAACTATGAACATCAAATCTTGCACGAACACTTTTAAAAATATTTAAAATACAGTTGCATCAAATGTCTCGAAATCTCTTCTATCCTTCTACCCCCTACCTAGACAAATGTGTGGTTCCATGAATATAAAATGCACCAAATTCCTTAGAACTCGCTTCGCCTGTGAAACGAACATTCTATTCAGAGACTTTTGAAAGTGATGCAATCAATCAAATACAAAATTATTTATTTCAAACACAAGCTTGCCTAAATTAACAAATGAATTATTGATTCTATATACTGGAGTTATTGTTCGTAATCGAAGTTAAGTGGTTAATAATTGCCAACGGGCCTGCCCTAGAACTTCCATCCAGTTTCTCTCTCATATCCAGCCTCGATATTGACTTCGCATCTTAAACTTATCCAAAGATCAATAAGATTGCGTCCGACTTGTTGGCAGATATTTTGATGCAAAGATAGCAAACCTGAATAAATCTAATTAACATTAAATATCATTTTATTAAAAAAGAACGATTTTAGGAGTGTGAGTCTTCAAAACTCAAGTTAAAGCAGTTTAAAGTTGATCCTAAATTTGAATAGAATAATGTAAATTAATTGAACAAAAAATAATGACTTACAATTTGTTTTTGTTTTACCCGTTTTGTAAGAAAACTCTCTTCTTCAACACATAAATTAATTTTTCGTAAGCATAATAAACTCTGAATAATTTTCATTTAAAAATATGCTTTTCAAATTGATTCATTTTCTTTATTAATTGCGAAACATTTATCTAAAAACTTTTTGTGGCTCTATTATTTAAAAATACAAAGATTCAGTATTTAAATTTCTTTGCCGCACTAACATACTGTAAGAGAAATCATTTAATAATTCACTATTTTCATTGAGTTTATAAAACAGCTATAATTGGTTGCAACATCTTGCTTGCAAATTATCCATCTCAGAAAGATGAATTATTGGTTTGGTAATTGTTTTCACAGTGCATTTCAAATTGAAAGAAAAGATTTCCGGATTCTACACTGTTACGCTTTATTATTCGTGATGTTTCGGTCTCTGCTGAGACCTTTATCACTCTTCTTTAACGGCTGTGTATTGGTCCTTACAAAGATTATATTTTACAATCTCCCAAAGATTCTCGATTGGATTGAGATCTGGGGATTGTGCTGGCCAATCAAAAAGCCTGACTCTATTATTCCTAATCCAACTGTTCACCAATTTTGAAGTGTGTTTAGGATCGTTGTCATGTGGAAACGTTTACAATAAAGGAATATGCTCATCAGCATACGGTAGCATCGTTTCTTCTAAAATTTCTTTATATTTAGCGGAATCCATTATACCTTCAATTATAAAAAGAGGTTCAAGGCCATGGCCAGAAAAACATCCACAGAACATTAAATTACCTTCACCAAAATTTACTGTTTTATTTGTGCACCGAGGATTCAATCTTTCGCCTTTAGGCCTTCTTACATGACGTAATCCATCAGTACCTCGTAAGTTAAATTTACTTTTTTTTAAAAAGCACGGTCTTTCACTTTTGTAAATTCCAATCGATATGATTTCTGGGAAATTCTAGTCTGGCCTTCAGATTTTTTTTTAGAAATCAATGGCTTCTTTGCTGGTCGGTTGCTTTTAAGTTCAAATTCAACAGCTCTTCTTCGAATGGTTCCAGTGATTACATTTAAATTCAGTTCGTTCTTTAACTGATTGATATTTCAGGATCCTTTTTATACTCTAGATGAAATCTGAGAGTATTATAAGTTTGCTCTAAAGTTTGTAACGCCAAGAAATAAGGCTCGGAGAAAAAAATGATGAATACAGAAATTAATATTATCACTCAAAAATCTCAAAACCGGATGTCCGTCCGTCCGTCCGTCCGTCTGTGCGCGCTCTAGCTTGAGAACGCGTTGAGTTAGAAAGCTCAAATTTCGTACACGTCGTTTTTGACAAAAAAGTAAAGTCAAGTTCGTCAATGGGCCAAATCGCTCCACCCCTTCTACCCCCTCCCATACAAAATGACACAAATGCGCAATTTGACAATAAACGGATCTGCTCGAAAAGTATAGAAGCTATTGGCCTGAAATTTGGAATATATTACTTTTATGATAATTTCAATCTACCGTATAAAAATTATGCGTGTCCGCCCCCTCCTTCTACCACCTCCCATACAAACTGTACTTATCATGAATTACTCTAAGCCAATTTACTCAGTGCGTATAAAATTTAGCGAGCTGAAATTGTGCACTAAAAATTTATTTAAAGTTGTTAGTAAGGCTAAAAAAAATTAGACGATTAGCTTCACCCCTTCTACCCCCTCCCATACAAAATGACACAATTTCGCAATTCGACTATAAATAGATTTGCTCGAAAAGTATAGAAGTTTTTAGTCTGAATTTCGGGGTATATTACTTTTATAATAATTTCAATATACTGTGTAAAAATAATTTGCGTCCTCACTCTCCTTCCAACCCCTCCCATACAAACTGCACTTTTTCATGAAATGCTCTAAGCCGATTTTCTCAGAACATATAACATTTATCGAGCTCATATTTCGTAATAAATACTTATTTAGCATTATCACTAAGATCATAAAAAAAATTTTTGTTTAGCTTTACTGCTTCTACCCCCTCCCATACAATATGACGCAGTTTCACAACTTCACAAAAAATCTATTTTCTTGAAAAGTATGAATGCTACCAGTCTCAAATTTAAGAAATGTCAATTTTATGATATTCTTAGTTATTTCTGAAAAAATCACTAAAATCCCCCCACTCTTTCTACCACCTCCCATACAAACTGCACATTTTCACTAAATCTAACACACTAATTTTCTCAGCTCCTATTCAATTTTTGGTGTAAGCATTTTGTATAAAACATTTTTATAGCTACCTTAGCATGATGGGGAAAAAAATAGTTCAATGCTATCACCCCCTCTAACACTCCTCATACAAAATTTCTTGGGATAACAAAAAATTCTATTTCATCTAGAGTACCGTAAGATTGCGCTTTACGCGCAATCGTAGCCCTGTTATGTTTTATTTTTATTTTAATATTTAAATCATCTCCTTGGGTAGTTCTTCTAGGTCGCCCTCCTTTGTGGATTGTCTCTACTTTTTCACTTTTAACAATTCTACAAACTGTGGACCATAATATATTATACTTTTCGCATTTGTCTTTTTGTGATAATCCACTTTTATAATCATTTAGAATTCTAGATTTTAGGTCTTTTCCATATTTGTTCACAACCATTATTCATAACATCTTTCTATTAGTTTAAAATTTCCTAAGGAACAACACACTAATCACGCAGAATATTGACTTTATTGCAACAATGACAAATGACAATAGAAACTAACTGATAAATGATCTGTAGATAAAACGAATTAGCTCGACCGACGCGTATGACATACGTACAGCTATCAGTACGTATGTGCACACAACCAAATGAAAAAATACAAAAAGGCAGCTTAGCAGTAAGACTGTTACGCATATGATGCCATCATTTTCAGAAGTTTCGTCCCTTCACTAAGTGATGAGCCAGAGGATAATTGATTTCCATATTTTAATTTGGAATCGATTTATGGCAATTCCTTGCATTAAGGAATTCTGATAGTGTTAAGTTGCAAACGTTTTGTCCAACTAAAACTGTGACTGAATAGACATTTTTATTGTTTTTATTTTTCTGAGAGTTGAAAATTATTATTTGTTATAGCTTTTGTGTTTAGTACATTACGGGAAATAATTCTGTTAAAAAATTGTTAAGCTCAATTCAAAAAAGAGAAAGTTTCGAACAAAAAAGTTTGTTTCTGACTTCGGTTGCAAATGTTTTTTCCAGCACTGTATGTATGTTAAATTAATAATTTAATATCAAAAAGTAAGAGAGACTAGCGAAGACTAGCGACTCCACGGACCTGAGCTAACTATCCTCCTGTGGGATGGGGGCTGTAGAATTCTCCCACCGACAGTCCTGCTTGCCCTAAAAAATGGACACTCACTGGATCATGGGCTTATCACCCGTGATCTTAAGACCTAACTGATACGAGAAACAGATGCAGTGCCTCGGATATGGACTGATTCGACGGTAACGACTTTTGGCATTCGAAAACGGACTATGATTGGCTTCTGGAACGTTCGAACATTGAATGACGGGGGAAGAGCTAAAGTTACTGGGTTTTTACACCGCCAATCAGTGATCGACCGTGAAATGGAGCACTATAACATCCAAATCTTGGGCTTGAGCGAGGTCAGGTGGGCGGGATCAGGAGAAGAACGAACCCCTTGTGGAAAAACTATTCTGTACATTGGCCCTGAAAGTGAAGCCAAAAATGGCGTGGCGTTCGTCCTTACACCGAGAGCGAGAAACAGTCTCATTAGCTGGGAACCAATCTCGGATAGGATTATCGTCGTCAGGCTCGACCACAAATTCTTCAAATGAAGCGCAAGCTTAAAGTGGATAAGCTCAGAGATCCCAACAAAAAACACGAATACACCACTATTTTACGCGAAAAATCATCCACATTGGGTGAACATGAAATGCACACAGTGGACGCCAATTAGGAGGCAACCAAAAACACTTTTCTAACTAGTGCTGAAGAATCTGTGGGATATGTGCAAAGCGGTGAGAAACCATGGATGTCGCAGGACACATGGGACAAGGCTGGCAATCGGAAAAAACCCAAATTGGCAATTATCTCTCAACCCGATGCCAACCAACGAACGCCCGAACTGAGGCAGAACTACCGCGATGATCATATACAGCTTAGAAAGGCTGTTAGACGCGACAAGAGAAAGGCCATTGAAGATCTGGCAAACAAGGCAGAATCTGCGGCTTACCTTGGGGATATGGGTTCAGTATTCAAAATCATGAAACAGTTGCGAACAGGTATTTCACCGCCAACCACCTGCTGAGAGATGTCAACGGAACTCTCCTTAATATGAGTGACCACCAGTTGCGGCGATGGAAGAAATACTTCTCTGATATTTTAAACATCTTGTCAGATGAAGATATTCCGGAAACAGAACAACTTCCAAACATCCAACCGCAACAATCCTCTATTAGGGACGATCCCCCAAATAAGGAAAAAATAGTTTCCGCCATTCGGTCAATGGCGGGAAGGAAAGCTCCAGGTATAGACGGACTACCAACCGAGCTCCTGAAAGCGGACCCGGAAATAACAGCCGATATGCACCTCCCACTATTTACTGAGGTGCGAAATGAAAAAAGATATCCGACTGAATGGAAGGAGGGCGTCATTGTGAAAATTCCGAAGAAGGGCGACCTTCGGGATTGTGGCAATTGGCGTGGTATGTCTACTTACTGCCGTATCAAAAATTATGGCTAAGGTAATTCTCAATAGGATTAGTGATGTCGTCGAGAGCACTCTCGAAGTTTATCAGGCGGGATTCCGTAAAGGGTTGTCTTGTACCAACCACACAAATACCCTACGGATAATATTAGAGCAGTCAGGCGAAATGGGTTCGCCACTACATCTCATGTTTGTGGAATTCGAGAAGGCTTTCGACAGTGTTAACCGAAATTAAATATGGAATGCTTTGCGCAGGAGAAGTATTCTAGATAAGGTCATAGCTATGATTAAAGAATTCTACGAAGATACAAGGTGTCGCGTCTTGCATAGAAGAGAGCTGCCCGAGAGCTTCCCTGTGCGAACGGGTGTCAAACAAGGCTGCATATTATCACCAGCCCTGTTTCTGATGGTAATAAATGACATCTTGAAAGCTGCACTGGAAGGTGTGGAAGGTTAAGGGGACTATTTAACATCTTAAGTCATCTTGATTATACTGATGACGTGTATTTGCTTGCACATAACCGTTTGGACTTTAATAGAGTCAAATGTTCGCTCGTTGCATTCTAAATGCAAAGAGGCGGGGCTGAAAATACGTGTGCGTAAAACCAAGTACATGCACATGGGTTCGAACGCAAGCACACCGATTGTTCTTAACGGACAGGATGTGGAAGAGGTGCAAGATTTTTGCTATCTCGGAATCATTGTCAGCATGGACGGCGGAGCCGAAAGGGATGTTGAGGCTCGGCGAAACAAAGCTCGTCAAACCTTCGATATCCTTTCACCTTTCTGAAGTTTAAGAGAGATCTCTTTTCGCATGAAGTTGTGAGTTTTTGACGCATGCGTCGAATCCGTGGTTGTACTACGTAGAAAGTAACCGTTCGACTTACCTAGAAACTACAAACTTTCGTGAACCAGTGCCTCCGACGCATTTTAGGAATATTCTGGCCTGAAGTGATCTCCAGCGACGAACTTTGGAGTACAACTGACCAGACTAAAATAGGTATTGAGATTCAAAGGCGGAAGTGGCAGTGGATCGGTCATACTTTGAGAAAACCGGAGCGAAACATCGCCAAACAGGCTCTGAATTATAATCCTCAAGGAAGATGTCGGGTTGGTCGACCATGTAACACATGGAAGCGAGCAGTTGAGCAGTGGGCGAGAGGAATAAACAAGTCCTGGCAACAGCTTAATGCCGATCATCGTATGTCGACAGTCATATACACATTTTGATCCAAAGCTGTAGTTTCACTGGCGAATAAATTCAATAAAAATTTAAAATTTAAATTCGAGTTACAGAAATATTCAAATTGTTCTTAATATGTCGAAAAAAGAATGGGTTGTTACACCTATATTATATGTGTAATGTTATCAAAAGTCTTCATTTAGCTTTTTAAGAGTAATGTAGGCTTACATAGCATACCTGTTGGGATCGAACGTAGCCAATTCAAACACAACAAACAAAAAAAATGAACATCGGAAGCAAGTGTTTCAGCATCACAGAGCTTGGACCGAGCTCTTTCTCTTTTTACAAGCAGCATCCGTAGAACGTGGACGTGTTTCGGATTGTACAAACTTTATATTTATCTTGCATTGATTTTAAAACACATTGAACTTATTTAAGGATACTTATTTTTGAATTGAACTTAAAGTTAAATAAATTGGTTTATTTAGTATTAATAAAACGAAACGGTTTCACATACCTACATATGGTACATACATACATACATTCATTACTTTTCGAAAAATTTGTTTTCAAAGGTGGAAAAATCGTTTATTTTTCTCCATCTCCTACAAAAAATATTTTTTTTTCTTGCTTAATACATTGTCCTTAAATTATGGACAATAGATTATGATATTCCAGAGCAGTGGTTACGTTCTTCTCTTAATAGTAAATTAATAACACTAAATATCTTTTCAGCAAAAGCGTAGTTTGTTGGTTAATTCAAGAAATATGCTACTACTTTAAATATGTTGCCGGGTTCAATATTTTCATTTTTTATAAATAAGTAATGCTATAGGGTGTACAACTTAATAACCGGAATTTTTTAGCGAAATTTGTTGCTTTATTGTGGAAAAATCTTACAATATATTTCATTCAAAGTATTGTCCATCGGAAGCTACAACATTTCTCCATCTTTCAGGCAGTTTATGAATTCCTTCCCAAAAAAATTGCGCCGGCTTGGCGGCCAAGAACGAATCTATCCAATTTCGGATGCCTTGCTCTGAAGTGAAGCGTATTCCGGTTAGGGCGTTTTGCATCGAGCGAAATAAATGAAAGTCAGACGGAGCAAGGTCCGGACTATAAGGGGGGTGGGCCAAAACTTCCCATCCACTATTTTCCAAATAGTTTTTCACGGGTCTTGCAACATGCGGCCGAGCGTTGTCATGATAAAAAATTCTAGCCTCGTGTCTGGTCGCATATTCCGGGCGTTTTTCGATGATTGCACGCTTCAAACGTATTAATTGTGTTCGGTACAGGTCACCTGTGATTGTCTGGCCCACTTTCAACAACTCATAATATAACGGCCCCTTCTGATCCCACCAAATACACAGCATAACCTTGGCGCCATGGATATTTGGCTTCGCCATTGATTCGGCTGGTTGGCCGGGCTTCACGTATGACTTTTTGCGCTTGGGATTGTCATAACGGATCCATTTTTCATCCCCAGTCACGATCCGATGCAAAAATGATTTGTTTTTATGGCGCGCAAGCAGCATTTCAGACATACAGAAGCGCCGTTCAACGTCTCTCGGCTCCAACTCATAGGGGACCCAATCACCTTGCTTCTGAATGTATCCGGTGGCTTTCAAACGTTTCGAAATGGCTTGCTGAGTCACTCCCAACGATTTGGCAAGTTCGCCTTGCGTTTGACACGAATCCTCATCGAGTAGCGTCTCCAATTCTTCGTCTTCAAACTTTTTTGGCTGTCCGTTCTTTGTCTTTGATGTCAAAATCGGCACTTTTGAAGCGTTGAAACTATTCAAAACACTGTGTTTTCGCTAAAGCATCGTCGCCATAAACTTCAACAAGCAAACGATGACTTTCCGCAGCAGTTTTCTTTGCAAGAAAATGACCCAAAAGAACCTCCCGCAAATACTGTTTTTTTCTCCAATTTTCGAAGTTATTCATCGTGAAAAATAATAATGATGCACACAAGATAAAATTGTTTTGTTGACTGATTTTGATAGCTGTCAAATGTACCTTCAAAATGACATATACATATATAAAGTTCGAGCTTTCACGATATTTGTTAGCACGGACATCTAGCGTCAAATTCCGGATATTAAGTTGTACACCCTATACTTTTTTTTTTGCAAAATTTAAATTCACACAAATTTTAAACGAATTTCTTATACTAATAATCTCCTCAAATAATTTGTCCACATCCAGCTTCAAGAAGTTCTTCAAATATATTTTTTAATTACTTTTTTTTTTTTTTAATATTCAGGAAAACCATTTGACGTGGAGCCAATCAAGAAATATCTGACAGCCAATTACTGCCTTCAAAATCAAACCATTTATCTAAATATCAAGCTGAACACTCGAAAAGCTCTGAAAACGTTTCTTATGCTATTTTCTTCTGCTCCTGTAATATTTAACATTCTAATTTTTATACTCTAGATGAAATCTGAGAGTATTATAAGTTTGCTCTAAAGTTTGTAACGCCAAGAAATAAGGCTCGGAGAAAAAAATGATGAATACAGAAATTAATATTATCACTCAAAAATCTCAAAACCGGATGTCCGTCCGTCCGTCCGTCCGTCCGTCTGTGCGCGCTCTAGCTTGAGAACGCGTTGAGCTAGAAAGCTCAAATTTCGTACACGTCGTTTTTGACAAAAAAGTAAGGTCAAGTTCGTCAATGGGCCAAATCGCTCCACCCCTTCTACCCCCTCCCATACAAAATGACACAATTGCGCAATTTGACAATAAACGGATCTGCTCGAAAAGTATAAAAGCTATTGGCCTGAAATTTGGAATATATTACTTTTATGGTAATATCAATCTACCATATAAAAATTATGCGTGTCCTCCCCCTCCTTCTACCACCTCCCATACAAACTGTACTTATCATGAATTACTCTAAGCCAATTTACTCAGTGCGTATAAAATTTAGCGAGCTGAAATTGTGCACTAAATATTTATTTAAAATTGTTAGTAAGGCTAAAAAAAATTAAACGATTAGCTTCACCCCTTCTACCCCCTCCCATACAAAATGACACAATTTCGCAATTCGACTATAAATAGATTTTCTCGAAAAGTATAAAAGTTTTTAGTCTGAATTTCGGGATATATTACTTTTATAATAATTTCAATATACTGTGTAAAAATTATTTGCGTCCTTTCTCTCCTTCCAACCCCTCCCATACAAACTGCACTTTTTCATGAAATGCTCTAAGCCGATTTTCTCAGAACATATAACATTTGTCGAGCTCATATTTCGTAATAAATACTTGTTTAGTATTATCACTAAGATCAGAAAAAAAATTTTGATTAGCTTTACTGCTTCTACCCCCTCCCATACAATATGACGCAGTTTCACAACTTCACAAAAAATCTATTTTCTTGAAAAGTATGAATGCTACCAGTCTCAAATTTAAGAAATGTCAATTTTATGATATTCTTAGTTATTTCTGAAAAAATCACTAAAATCCCCCCACTCTTTCTACCACCTCCCATACAAACTGCACATTTTCACTAAATCTAACACACTAATTTTCTCAGCTCCTATTCAATTATTGGAGTAAGCATTTTGTATAAAACATTTTTATAGCTACTTTAGCTTGATGGGGAAAAAATTAGTTCAATGCTATCACCCCTTCTAACACTCCCCATGCAAAATTTCTTGGGATCACAAAAAATTCTATTTCATCTAGAGTATCGTAAGATTGCGCTTTACGCGCAATCGTAGTCCTGTTATGTTTTTTTTTTAGCTTCATTCCCAGAAAAGTTATTAATACTATATTGTTTTGAACTCTACAATAATATTAAATAAAAAACTTCACTTGCAGTCGTTTTATTGCTTTCAAGATTCTTTAAAGTGGTTTGAAAAAATGTGAAATAAGATGAATAAATAATAAGTAAATTTAAACTTTAGGTGATGTTTGTTTGTGTTTGGGACAGTCAGTGAAACAGATAAAATAGGAAAAACCGTTGAATACAGGGATGGATGGATAATTAACGAGTAGTAATGTGTCTGAGAATTTCTTTAAATTCAGGTATGAACAAATTCACAAAAACTTTTAACGTTTTCCGTCTTTTTGAAGAAATTTAAAAATGCGTTACAAACTTCGACACTAGAAAAATTATAACAGAATTAACAAATTATAACATGTGCTCACTATAGTTACTTCGTAAACCGTCTTATGGGTTGTGGCGCTTAAAAATTTAGATGAAATTTTGAAGCTATTTGAACAGTAAATTTAAAAATGGCACCAATTATCGATCTGAGAAAAATTTAGGGAAATAGCGTCCCTTGAGTACAAGATAAATATCAAAGGACACCTTAGAAATATAAAGGACTGTAATGTGCAATAAAGAACGGTTGGCAACCCTTTTTCTGACCTTCATCTTATTTGTTATTGTGGAAGGGTTGTTAGCTGTTCATACAACCCTGTAGCGACGAATTTTCATTGTCGCAAATTGGTGTAACGCAGATATACCCATGGCAGCCAGTTTGCTAGAATTATACGTCGACCGGGATTTGAACTCACGATTTTCGCATTGGAGACCACCACTATACCCACACCCAGGATTGTAAACATTTACCTTCGGCATGTCTATAATGTCCAGTTTATGCTAGTTATTTGCTCTGGTCTGACAATATTTGGATGCAAAAATAGTTCAACACTAAAATAATTCTCCAAGAGTGTATCATTTAATTTTAGTACAACGGATAAAGCATTCATAACACATTCATAGTAAAATATTGAGAAAAAACTATATAGCCGAAATATTGTGCAAAACATGCTAGTAATAATGTGAAATCAATTGAACCAACGGACAAGATTGTTATCTGTATTCGTCAAAAATTTCAGATCTGTTTTCTTACTGTTGAAATTCCCTTCAATCTAAATCTTGATGAATCCCTTGATTCATTCAATCAACGAAGCAATGGCTCAGGACCGGAATCTCAGTGCAATTAATCTCTCCCCCTTGTCTTACCACTTTAATTAAATTTCAATCAGTTGAACATATTAACATCGACACCCTTCACTCAATCACCCTTTACTGAATAGGCATAGCAAAAAGTGTTTAAGTATGTGCATCCTTCGAAGTGAAAACACAATTCGGTCGAGTAGAGTTTTCAAGTAAATTTGCTTATAATTAATTTTAGCTTAGGGGAACAACATCACCTGATGTTTTCTTCTTGCTTGCAAAGTAGAAAGATCATTTATTGTCTGTCACTCCTTCAGTATGTGTTTTAATCGTTCCTGTTCTGTTCTAGTTTCAAATTTTCCAGCCTTCAAAAGCAAAGTTTACTTGTACATTAGGCTGGCATACTAAATGAGAAAATGCCATCATCACACGTGCCATTTTTCATCAATTTGAAGAGTACTGAATACGAATTGGCTCCAATGTAAACACATTTAGGGCATAATGTTCTTTGCGGGAAACCGAATTTCCATACGGTCATGAGTATGACAAAAAAAAAATAAATAAAGAATAATAAAATGGTGCCACTGGATTTGCTTCAATTGAATTCCTGCTCGAAAATATCTCATCTACTTATGTGAATTTCATCTCGAATTCGACAGTATTTTTTTCAACTTTAATAGGTCCTTGGAAACTCTCATCGAATAAACTTAGCGCGCACGTGAGGCACGAATTGTTTCCTTTAAGTTCTTTCGGGAGTATATCGCGAAAGTCTATAACTTTTTATGAACATTCGATGGTGGATACTCAGCGAGAGACTACTCCTGTGCAGAATAAACGTACGTAATTTTAAACTATTTTGTATTATAGCTACATGAGTGAGTGAAGTTAAGGGAAATCAGGCGTGAGTTTCATTACTTTTATTTAATCCTATATTTTCGTCATTTTATGTTAGGTGTCATCATAAAACAAAGTAGTAAATATGTGGAAATAGAATTATATGCTTAATGAAGTGCACAAATAGCGGTTAAGTTTTCAAACTTTTACTTAATTAGGATGGTGCTACAGTCCAAATCGGACCTTAGCCTCCCGAGTACGTCGCCTCCAACCAGTGACCGCGTCCTTCAGTTTGAGAATCTTTGCATTGATTTGCTGTCTGCGCCAATAGAATTCTCCCAGCGCTTCCGTGGTTTTCCGACCGGTCTTTGACCATTGACTTTTCTTTTTAGTGCGCGTTTGGGAGTTCTTCCGTCATCCATCCGCTCCACATGATCAACCTATTTTAATTTCTTAAATTTTAACCGGATTGACACTTCTGGACTATCGAAGATGGCATACAATTGACTATTGTATCGTGTTCTACAGATTGAGTCTTCCCTCACAGTTCTGAGGATTCTTCTGAAGACCTTTCTCTCAAAGGCGTTAATTAATTTTTCGAATGCCTGAGTTAGTGTCCACGTTTCGCTGCCATAACAGCATAACACAGATCTTATAATTATTATACTCTAGATGAAATCTGAGAGTATTATAAGTTTGCCACAAAGTTTGTAACGCCAAGAAATAAGGCTCGTAGAAAAAAATTAATGATACAGAAGTTCATATAATCACTCAAAAATCTCGAAACCAGATGTCCGTCCGTCCGTCCGTCCGTCTGTCCGTCTGTCCGTCTGTCCGTTTGTCCGTCTGTCTGTCTGTCAGTCTGTCTGTCCGTCCGTGTCCTCTCTAGCTTGAGAACGCGTTGAGCTAGAAAGTTCAAATTTTGTATACGTCGTTTTTAACAAAAAATTAAGGTCAAGTTCGTGAACAAGCCAAATCGCTCCACCCCTTCTACCCCCTCCCATACAAAATGACACATTTTCGCAATCTGACAATAAACGGATTTGCTCGAAAAGTACAAATGACTTTGATTTGAAATTTGGAACGTAATACTTTTATGATAATTCCAATCTACTCTATAAAAATAATTTGTGTCTTCCCCCTCCTTCCACCACCTCCCATACAAACTGCACTTTTTCATGAAATGCTCTAAACCAATTTACTCAGTGCGTATAATAGTTATTGAGCTGAAATTGTGTACGAAATATTTATTTGAAATTATTATTAAGACCAAAAAAATGAGACGATTAGCTGTACCCGCTTTACCCCCTCCCATACAAAATGACACAATTTCGTAATTTCATAATAAACAGATTTGCTCGAAAAATATAAATGCTATTGATCTGAAATTTGGAATATATTACTTAAATGATGATATTAATCTACTGTACAAAAGTTTTTTGAGTCCTCTTCTTCCTTCCACCACCTCCCATACAAACTGCACTTTTTCATGAAATGCTCTAAGCCAATTTACTCAGTGCGTATAAAATTGACCGAGCTGAAATTGTGCACTAAATATTTATTTAAAATTATTAGTAAAACCAAAAAAAAATTAGGCAATTAGCTTTACCCCTTCTACCCCCTCCCATACAAAATGACACAATTTCACAACTTTATAAAAAGTCGATTTTCATGAAAAGTATGAATACTACTGATCTGCAATTTAAGACATGTCAAAAGCATGATATTTATAGTTATTTCTGAAAAGTCATTAAAAACTCGCCCCTCCTTCTATCACCTCCCATACAAACTGCACTACTTCACTACATCCAATACACTAATTTTCTCAGTACCTATTAAATTTTTAAATCCTAAATTTTGTATAAAACATTTTGATAGCAACCTTACCGTCATGTGAAAAAATTAGTTCAATGCCGTCACCCCCTCTACAACTTCCCCTACAAAACTTCTTAAGATACAAAAATTTCTCTTTCATCTAGAGTATCGCACGATTGGGCTTTATGCCCAATCGTACTCCTGTTATGTTTTTATATATTTTTAGTTTAGTTCTCCTGTTTACGTTATTCTTTATGATTATTGGTAGTACCGAATAGTATGTCTTATTGCTACCACTATCCTTTTTTCAAGTTCGATGCGTTCGCTTCCATCCTTCGATAAGTTTGCAGGTACACAAACTTGTCTACGTTCTAGGTTACAGTCTCCTACTGTAATATTTTGTCTGATTGGCATCTTTTTCCAAATTTGTGTCATAAATTTTGTTTGGTTTGCATTAATACGTAGTCCAACTTCCCGTACTACCGTGTCAAGGCTTAAAATGCCTGTTAGCACTTTCCAGAAATCTTGCAAGGATATCTTTGCTGTCGACATATGCTACGAGTTGTGTGAATTTGAAGCATAGGGTTCCCTTGGTGTCAACGGCAAGTTTCGGAACAACATATTCGAGTGTCAAGTTGAAAAGCGAGGTCCTCTTGTTTAAGGCCGTTGTCTATTTTGAAACTTGAAGTCAGATCGTTTTCTACTCTGCCTTGTGACAAAGACTCGGTCATTGTCATTCTTGTGAGCCGAACCATTTTCGGTGTGACTTCAAACTACAACACGATTTTAAACAATACGCAACTGTCGATACTGTCGAATGTTTGTTTCAAGTCAACACTTTTCCAGCAACTGTTTAACTGAATATCTGGTCCATGGTTGATCGTTCAGCTCTTTATTCGCCTTGGTATTCACCAATTACTTTGTCAGCATAGGACTTTATTATCTTTTCAAGATTTTTGTCAATATGTTATAAAACGTACACAACAGAGATATTCCTTGGTCCTTGGTTTTGCAGCAGAGTTTGTCGCCTGAATAGATACAAAATGACCAAATCCTTTTGGGAAGAACCGAATAAAAATATTACAGCTCAGCTGTTACAACGGAGTTGCTATAGCGTTTCGCGTATTGTTGGCTTGACAACAGGCCATCGCTTGCTAATGCTGCACGCATTTAAGCTCTTGCGCCAATCTTCAAGAACTGTTTCCTACGTCCATATATTCGTGATTAATCTGTGTAGGAGCTGCGCTATGCAGGTGTCGCTGGCTTTCACAAGCTCAGCTGGAATTTGGTCAGTGCCCGGCGCTTTGTTGTTTGGGTGGATCTACAGGGCTGTTTTTACCTCATCGGGTGTGGGTGTTCAACATCAGCTATACCCGTTGTTCTGTCTGCTGCTGCCATTCGTGCAGATGATGGGCTCGGATTGAGATGTTCAAAGTATTGCTCCCATCTTAGTTTTATATCTTCTGCATTACTACTACTTTGGACCCTCCCCCAATAAAATTATTGGCTTGCCTCTTAATTGACTGTGGTGGATTTATATGCCACCTAATTTGTCCTAAAACATTCATTTTCTATGGCAATTAATTCTGAAGATATAGTAATTTGAAAAAAGCATTCGGCCGACAAATAGTTTTTAGCCCCCACATTTCTATCCCAAATGGATAAAAAATTAATTTCTATTATTTTATTTTTCGGTTCTAGCTCTCCCTTGCCTCCATCTTAACCCCTGCACCTTCCAAAATGTGTGTCTGAGATCAGTACCAATCTACGATCCTTCCAAAAGTCAACATGATATCGTCAACAGTTAATGTGCGCTGAGCGTACACATACGGCGTACAGACAGATGTATTTTCTTTGTTTGCATTTTAGGGCTGATTTAGTCATGAAACGCAAAAAAAAAATCCCCAAATTTATTTTTCTATGTAGATCACAATACTTTCCTATTACAATAATAAAGTATCTAGAATTGGAGGAGACTCTCAAATTATTTTAATTTGTTTAATTTGTAGCTTTCGAGTCTTAACGAAATTTATTTTACTTATATATGTGCATTTATAATGTCATGTTCCAAAAAATTGAAATGTTTAAATATCAGTCAAAAAGTTTTTAGCAAGGATTAAGTCGGAATATGCGATATTATTGAGAAATATGATGTGGCAGTTTGTACGAATTCGAGAATTTCTGCGTAGGAGAAGAAATTCAAAAAAGTTCCAAAATTTAATGGATGTTTTGGTATGGTTTCAACAACTTCGATCGAAAGATTGCGCTATAACACGAGTTTATGATTATGGAATAGACGTTTTGAAGGAAAGGAAAGTAACAGTTCGTAAATTTTATCCTTTATTGCAAAGGAAGTACTTTTTCAAATGTGAGGTATTAGTAAAATGCTCAGAAAACGAGGGAAGGTCATATTCCTTCCTTGTTTTTCTAAGCACTATTAATATCACACATTTGAAAAAGTGATTTCGTACAATAAAGGATCAATTTTATGAACACAAAATATGCTTAATCGTAAAGTGTACTGAAGAGCCAGGAAGAGATGTCTTGTTTCAAAATATGTGGAAATGTAGAGTTTTGCTATGCATCTATTCACACGTATTTTGTTTTTCCTTAAAAATTTGTATTTATACTTTTTTTTACAAAAATCCATTATTTATATATGTACGAGTATACTTATTATTTTATTGAAAGAAATGCAATATTTAAATTTTTCAAAGAATTTTTAAACAGAATTTGAATTTAATAAGACTACAATAGTCTATATAATGAGTTTTGTAGTTTGAATTCAATCATAGTTTTACTTTAAAGTGCAAGCTGTGCATTTACGGATTAGTGCACAAAACGTTTAAGTACACAAAAATGAAATGCCGTGGCAAAAATGAAATGCTGTTCTCGACTGTATCGGCTTATAAACAAGGCCTTAATATCTGTTTCAATTTTCAATGAATGTCAATTTAATACAAAGTCCTTTCATCAATCCAATCAATTATTATTAATTGACACACTATCTACTCAACTCCTGTGTTATAGAATCACCATTCTGATCCTAAGAAATCATTTAATCAGTCTATTAATTACATGCTGACACATCGAATGTGCTCGTTCACCGTAAACCTTTGATTGACAGGATTTTGCTGAATCGGGATTATTCGTTTTGTGGTCTAATTTGCATTGAAATGAGGAAGGAGTCAGCTCAGGCCAAAGCATTCATAAAGATAATTTCTTCGTAATGAACAAAGACGGTGAGGAATGAGGGCATATAAATTAAATTATGGTCAAGATTAGTCAACATTTCATTTTAGGTGTGAGATCTATCTATCATTCAGGAATGATTACTCCGCCCAGGGGATGATAAATATTTGAAATTTTATGCGAATTTTCTTTTACTTATTTTGTTTCGTTAAAATGAAAATTTCTATGAATAATTAATTGATAAATCAATTAAAAGTCAGTATGATAAGTGATTTTAAATTGCAATTGATATTGAAAATTGTTAGTGCGAAGGCTCTTTCGAATAATAAACTGTAGGCAAGATATTTTTAAAATTTCTACCTTATTATACTTATTTTAAGGACACTTGGGAATGTTTAAATTCGAATTTATTGTTTATGACACGTTTCCAGTGACGAAAATTCCAATTTAACTATGACAAAGTGGAATTTTATCTCGAATAACAAGCCCACTCAAGTATAAAAATAATTTTTGAAATGAAAACGATACGTTTCGTGTAATGAGTTTCTCGCATATGTTGCTGGGGATTAAAAGTTGTTTGAATAAGGCGTAGGAAGTGCTTTTTATTAATGTGTGTCAGACATATTTCCTTTTGAGATTCTGGTTTTGACCAATATAAATATTAGTCAGTAAAAATTGATGCTCGACTTTGGTACTTAGATACTATAAACTATTAAAGTTTTTGGATGTTAGATCACAAATAAAGCATCTCATAGTAGAAGACGTATTGGTGCTGCATTGCAAATCTTGGCGTCCACCATTGTTGGTAGTAAAATGTTTGGATTCTAAAGTATCCCGCTGGTAGTTGGTATTTGGTTTGCTTTCTAGATGAATTCTGAGAGTATATTGTGTTTGCCTTACCGTTTGTAAAGAAATAATGCTCGCACAGAGTCGCCGAGGGAACAGAAATATGTGTTGTCGCTCAAAAGCCTCGATTTGAAGTGACCGCCTGTCCGTCTGTCTACAACATAACTCTCGAAAGCTTTGACCGATCGTGCTGAAATTTGTCATTGAATTTCATGAAATTTCGAAAATTAAAGACATTGATTTTTCTTCAAAACCATCAAAGCTATTGATTTGAAAATTAGGTCATAGTATAATGATGTGATGATCATTAACTTAAAAAAATATTGATTTGATCCGCTTACTAGTTCTACCCATTCTCATAAAAATTCACAATTTTAAAAATTCATTTATTTGGTTTGCATTGCAACTAGCAAAGCTAAAAGAACCAATTTTTGTTATAATTAATTTTAATACAATTACAACTAATTTTGGAAAACATATCAACTTCACCTCACTCTTTCTACCCCTCCCATACAAATTCCACGAAATTTCGGAATTCCAATTAAACTATTTTTCTCCAAAATCGTCAAAGCTTTCAACTTATTACGGCCAGCTCGAACCGATAACTTCCACTTCACGAGCTTTTAACTTTAATCTATACATATAAATATAATTGTAGTGTCTGTCTGTTATTTGCTTATAAATGGCTATAAGTTAGTTTTTTGAGCTACTTTAGCACTAACTAAGCATAAAAACACATTTTTGAAATTTTTGTCTGTCTGTCTGTCTGTCTGTCTGTCTGTCTGTCTGTCTGTCTGTCTGTCTGTCTGTACGACCGCTTTTCACGCACAAACGGCTGAACCGATTGCAATGAAACTTGCACAGTTTGTTAAGTGTCCATCGGAATGAAATCTGCTTTTGGTTTCATTTCACTCCCCACACTCCTTCTACCCCCTCCCATACAAAGTGACTAATTTTCAAAATATATATTAATCAAATTTTCTTGGAAACTATAAAAGCTATGAGTTTGAAATTTGGAATATATTATTTCTATTATAAATGCAGTCTTTTGGTATACAAATTGTCTGAGTTTCCTCACTCCTTTCACCACCTCCCATACAAACTACACTTTTTCATGAATTAGTTTACACCAAATTTCTCAGTACGTGTAACTTCCATAGAGCCAAACTGTTGTATTAAATCATTAATTAACATTATTATTAATATCAGGAAAAAATTAACCGATTAGCTTCACTCCTTCTACCCCCTCCCATACAATGTGACACAGTTTCACGACTTCACAAGAATTTGATTTTCTTGAAAAATCTGAATGTTGCTGATCTGAAATTTAAAATATAGCAATTGCATGATTATTATAGTTGTTTAACAAAAAATCACCAAAAACCTCCTTCTCCTTCCACCACCTCCCATATAAACCGCACTTTTTCATGAAATACTCTAAGCGAATTTTCTCAGTACATTTAAATTTAATCGAGGTAAAAATTTGAACTGAATCCTTAATTAGCATTATTATTAATATTGCGACAAAAATTAACCAAGTAGCTTTACTCTTTCTAGCCCCTCCCATACAATGAGACACATTCCACGACTATATAACAATTCGATTTTCTTGAAAAGTGTGAATGATACAGATCTGAAATTTAAAGTATATCAATTGCATGGTAGTTATAGTTGTTTCTCGAAAAATCACCAAAAACTCTTCACTCCTTCTACCACCTCCCATACAAATTGCACAATTTGATTAAATTCAATGCACTAAGTTTCTCAGTACCTACTCAATTTTTGAAGCTTAAATTTGGTACAAAACATTTTTATAGCTATTCTAGCATGATGTAAAACAAATTAGTTCACTGCCGTCACCCCTTCTACCACTCCCCATACAAAATTTCTTAACACCGCCAAAATTTCGATTTCATCTATACATAGTATCGTATGATTGGGCTTTACGCACAATCGTAGTCCTGTTATGTTTTTAAGCTTAATGTTATTTTATTTGTTTTTTTTTTTTTAAATAACACCAGCTACAATTATTCACATATCCCTAACGCTCTTCAACACATATATGATCTCGAATCACGGGTTTGATTTGATCACGAGCCTGTCCCATAAAAATGAAAGTATCATGCTTTCATTCTTAATAATTCATAGTTCTGATTCCAACAATATACAAACCATTTTCTTCAAAGAGCCATTAAGGTAAGCAGATTATATATCCCACATAATGTATTACTAACTATACTCTCAAAAATTGCTTATTATTGCTATTTTTACGTGGACGAAGTCGCGGGCGTTTTCTAGTTATAGATAAAATCAGCTTTGTTAAAAAAAAAATATGATGTTTCACTATAATCTTTGTAATATAATATAATTTGTAAGCAATCATATGTTGATGAGTTCTTAAATAAATAAATAAACTTAAAATTTTGAGAAAAGTACACTATTACTAATATCATTCACGCCAAAAAATTTGGTCTTGATTCGAATACACACTCCCATACAAATGTACAATTTTGATAACTGCATTTAATCGATTTTCATTGAAACTAAAGAAAGTACAAACATAAAATTTTGCCAGAATTTGTCTCTTAATAATTGCAATAAATGCTAAAAAAAACTTATGAACTTCGCTTCACTCTTTCTATCACCACCCATATAAATTTTTGTATTGCAAATTCAACAAAAGTATTCTTCTTTGAATATATGAGAGCTATCGACTTCAAAATTCTAACGAAGTAATGTGATTAGGATGTTGATAAATAGATTCAAAATCATCCAAAACCTCCCACTTTCTCTGTCACCTCCCATACAAATGCCATAAATTCAGACAAAAATTGTTCGATTTCCTCGAAAATTATGAAAGCTAAAAAACTTTAAATTCAGCATGAAACATTTTGTCTACTACGTTCGGTGCTTGTACCACTTCCCATCCCAAAATTCACTATTCATTATTCGAAAGAATTTGAGATGACATATTTTCCGGTAGAACAAACTCTTTCCTATATCACCTAGAATATCGTATCCCCCGCAGGGGCTACTTGTAGGATGAGGTTTTGCCAATTCCTGCAACTATATTTGAAGACTAGCGACTCCATGAATTATCCATAGTAGAATTCACTCACAGCTAGTCCTGCTTACCCTAAAAATGGCAAATGGACACACACTTATCACCCGTGATCTTAAATCCTAACTGATATGAGAAATGGATACCAATGGATGCCAATCAGTGATCGACCGTGAAATGGAGAACTGTAGCATCCAACTCTTGGGCCTGAGCGAGGTCAGGTGGACGGGATCAGGAAAAGAACGAATCCTGAGCGGAAACACCATTCTGTACGTTGGCGTGGCGTTCGTCCTTGCATCGTGAGCGAGAAACAGTCTCATCAGCTAGTAACCAATCTCGGATAGGATTATCGTCGTCAGACCTAGGACCAGGTCAGAAACGTTAATATTTTACAGTGCTACACCAACTATATACTATCGCAACACCTGGTGACAAAGAGGAGTTTTACAGCCAAATGAGTGGTATCTTCGAGCGTGTTCCAAGAGGTGATATTATTATCATCTCAGGAGATATGAACGCCGAGGTTGGCTCTCAAAACCTTGGACTAGAATACGTCACGAGGAAGCATGGTGACCCTTGCGTCGACACGTCACGACCTTCGATTAAGAGACCCGAAAACGGCGAATTATTAGTGGAGTTTTGTAGCACGCGGCAAATGGTCATCGCAGAGACCCTTTTTTCACACAAGAGTCACCATAAGACATCTTGAGTTTCCATTGATGGTTACTCAGCACCAGATCGACCATTTGGCTATAAGTCGCCGATGGAGAAGATGTATCCTCGATGTAAGAGCGAAGCGTGAAGCAGACGTTAGGAGCGATCACCACTTGATGGTCTCCTGCTTGAGATTATACACAGCAGCTATCCAACGACCGCAAATTCTTCAAATGAAGCGCAAGCTTAATGTGTATAGACTCAGAGACTCCAACAAAAAGACCAAGTACACCACCATTCTACGCTAAAATTCATCCACATTGGGAGAATATGAAATGTGCACACTGGACGACAATTGGGAAGCAACTTCTGAAGAATATGTGGGATATGTGCAAAGCCGTGAGAAACCCTGGATGTCGCAAGACACATGGGTCAAGCTTAGCGACCGGAAAAATGCCAAATTGGCAATCATCTCTCAAGGATATGGGTTCACTATTTAAAGTCATAAAACAGTTGACGAACAGGAATTACACCGCCACCCTGCTCAAGGATGTCAACGGAACTCTCTTTAATAATAGTGAACACCAGTTGGGGCGAGGGAAGGAATACTTCTCTGATCTTGTCAGAGGAAGATTTTCAGGACCCAGGACAACTACCAAACATCCAACCGTAACAATCCTCTATTAGGAACGATGCCCCAGATAAGGAAGAGATAGTTTTCGCCATTCGGTCAATGGCGGGAAGGAAAACCTCACATATATACGGACTACCAACCAAACTCCTCAAAGCGAACCCGGAAATAACAGCCGATATAATCCTCCCAGTCTTAACTGGTGTGGTGTGGAATGGAGGAAGATATCCGACGGAATGGAATGAGGGCATCATTGTGAAAATTTCGAAGAATGGCAATCGGTGTGGTATATGTCTACTTACTGCCGTATCGAAAATCATGGCTAAGGTATTTCTCAATAGGATTAGTGATGTTATGGAGAGCACTCGAAGTTTATCAGGCTGGATTCCGTATAGGGTCGTCTTGTACCGACCATACAAATAGTCTACGGATAATATTGAAGCAATCCATTGAAATGGGTTCGCCTCTACATCTTATGTTTGAGGACTTCGAGAAGGCTTTCGACAGCGTTAAGCGAGATAACATTTGGAATGCATTGCGCAGGAGGAGTTTTCCAGATAAGGTCATAACAATGATTAAAGAATCCTACGAAGATTCAAGGTGTCGCGTCTTTCATAAAGGAGAACTGTAAATTATCACCAGCCCTATTTCTGGTGATAATAAATGACATCTTGAAAGCTGCACTGGAAGGTGGGGAAGGGAAAGGTCTTCAATGGAAACTATTTAAAATTTCAAGTCACTTTGATTATGCTGATGACGTGCGTTTCCTTGCACATAACCGTTTGGACTTAGACTCAAATGTTCACTTGCGGAAAACCAAGTACATGCACATAGGTTCGAACGCAAGCACACCGATTTTTCTTAACGGACAAACGAGCAGTTGAGCATAAGGCCAGGGGAATAAACAAGTCCTGGTAACAGCTTAAGGCCAATGCTCAGGATCGCGCCTTGTAGAAGAGAGTTGTTTCTGTCCTATGCCTTTATAGGGGGTTTTTAACAGGAATTTGATTGTTCATTGGGCTTTACGCCCAATCATAATTCAGTTATGTTTCTTTTTTTTAATTTTTTTCCTGTCTTTCTATTTATTTGATCTCGTTGTTAGCCACATCGTTAGTTTCGCAAAGGTAACCTTTCCTTATCGACATGCAGTACCTTGACGATGACTCGTGTTATTACCATATAATTCTTTACTAACCAATAATGTCTATTTGTGGACGTAACGGGACAAGTATGTGAAATATTTTCATCACTTTTGGAACTTTGTGGCTCTTGTCGGTCTTGAATACCGACAAGAGCCACCTTATACCTTTTATAATTTTAAGATTTTAGACATTTCCATATTTTCTTCAGCATTTATTTGAGTAGCATTGTTTTTCAGCAGGTACCAGCTGTATCAACTTTTTTGTTTTCCCGGTAAAGGAATCGTAAAATTTGTGATGCAGTTTTATTTCGTTTCCCTTGAAAGATGCTCGTGAAAAAATTGAAGTTCGTAGCTTTTAATTTACTGATTATTAATTGATTTCTTAAAAATGATCAAAAAAATAATTTTGTATAGAAGGGGTGGTAGTTTTGAACGTATTCGTCCAGTTAATATTTCATACTTTTATGGATTTTTTTTCAATGCACTGTACACGAAAATTATTAATTAATTAAATTAAAATTTCACTCAAAAATTTTCAGATTGTGTGTGATGAAACATTTAATATTTGATATTTCATTTATTTGGTAAATACTACAAGATTATAAATCTTTTATAAGTACAATAATATGTGGTAAAAACTCAGAACTAATAGAAATCAAATTAATTAAATTATAACTAAATACATTGAGTTATATATAGAAAGGGTATAAAAATATATAAATATAAATATAATGAGGAAAATAACTAAGATTATAATATAAAACAAAATCATTAGAAATTCGCAATTATTAATTAATTACTTAAGAAAATGTTAAGAAGATATTAAGAAAATATTAAGAAGAAGAAGAAAACGCCAGAAGTATGATTATAGGAATATTAAAATCAAATTATAAAAAATTGATTAAAACTCGAGGGAATACATAAATCGCCTGAACGTACCCGGATCATCAACACGCTGAATATGAGGTCGAAGATTATTCCAGATTCTTATGGTCTGGACGAAAAAGGAACCCTCACCGACCGTCTTAAAGAAACGCGGAGCAAGAAGTTTACGATGTCTGTTGGTTTTTAGAGGTATTAGGAACTCGCATAAATACAGTGGCTCCCTATGCTGTAAAATATTGTGTAGGAAAATTAGTGCTCTGCGCTTAAGGAAAGAGGGTAATGTGCAGCCTCAAAAGCAAGCTCAAAACGCCTTAGTCCAAATACATAGCGGATACAATCGTTGAAGGCTACATTTAACCTGTGTTGGCAGTTGAAATCATGTTTAGGAAATACTAGACTACCATAAGAAAAAAAGGTATAATAAGGGATTTAACGAGCTTCAATCTGGTATGCATAGGAAGGACACTAGCAAGCACCCATAGTCTTCTCAGACTACCATATACCTTTTTTAGGATAGAATCGACTTGCTTACAATCGGACATGGCTGAATCCAGGATTACTCCTAAATCCGTTACATGGGTTTGGAATACGAGGGGTGTACCGTTGACTATAGGGTGGGGAAGGTCCCAATTAGTTTGACCGCATTAGTAGAGAAATTGAAGATTGTCGACAGCTTGTCCAGAAGCCTGTTGTGGTCCACCATGTCAAAGGCCTTAGAGAAGTCTAAGAGAACAAGGTAGGTTATCATATTCTTGTTTAAGGTGGCTCTAATATCAGAGGTTACTTTAACTAGTGCAGATTTGCAACTGTGTCGATCTTGTGTACGCTAAACCCCCCCCCCCCCCATTTCGGTGGAAAACAATTATGGAAAAAGTTATTATTTTTTCTCAATGCATATCAAATAGATGTGTCTACGTGGAAAGTTTAAACTTTGTGTCTTTTACCAGAGCCCTAAAAAAATCACTCAACATTTTTGACATTTTTGCTTACCTCTCCTTACTCTTCCCAACTCAACATTTTTACCAAAATTAAAAACTATGTAGTTCTACAATCTGACAAATTTTCAATTTGATATCTTTATACATATAACGGTTTGAAATTTTTGAAAGTGCGCCATTTTTGAAATGATCCCTGTTTTTCCCCACTACTATTATGTCCAAATATTATATTTTTCTCGTATTTTGCTAGTAGAGCTTAATATATACTCCAAGCTTTAATTACATAACTTAAGAGATAGTCGAGATGTGCATTTTTAAGTGATTTTCTTTACACCCGCTCTAGCCCCCCCCCCTCCCTTACAATAATTTGCCTCCTTCTAAGCTGATTTTGGTGGACTTGTATACCATCTTAATGGTTCCAAGATATTTTTATGGTAAGTTATTTCGAACATATCTTCTTCAATGGCGCTATAGCCCAAATCGGGCCTTGACCTCCTGATTTTCAGGTTCCTTAACATTTTCATTACTTATTGTGGAAGGGTTGTTAGCTCTTCGCACAACCCTCTATCTGAGAATATTTCATTTTCGAAGATTGAGGTAACAAAGGTATATCTAAGCAGGTAGTATGCTAGAGTTATGCGTTGATCGGGATTTGAACTCATGACCTTTGCATTATAAATCAACACGTTACCCACTAGACTACACCCTAGCTCGATTCGAAGATATAGTAAAAAAATCGGCAGACAATTTGTTCTTAGCCCCCCACTTTTTCGGACCCCAATGTATAAAATAATTAAATTATTTTCATGGCTTTTTTCACGAATATCTCTATACATATGTTGATTTTCAGCTTCATAGTTAGGACTATGGTTGAGATATTCGAATTTTTAATTTTCGGTTTTAGCGCTCCACTCTCCTCCCCCCTTAACTACTCGAAATGAGTGTCCGGCTGAGATACGCAACCGTCTAAAATCCACCCAAAAATTAACTTTCTCTCTCGAAGGGTTAATGAGCACTGAGCTTACACGTACAGCATACGGCATTTTTGCATCTTTTTATTTTAGTCATGAAACGCGAGAAAATAAAATTTCCGGGTAGCAGATTTTTTTTTTCTCCATGTCAATCTACAACATCTACAATAGCTTACAGCCCATATCGGACGTTGGCCTCCTGATATTCAGGATCCTTAACATTTTTCATTACTTATTGTGGAAGGGTTGTTAGCCCTTCGCACAACCCTCTTTCTACGAAATTTTCATTTTCTTAGATTGAGGTGACCAAGGTACACTCAAGCAGGCAATGTGCCGGAATTATATTTTGCGCCGGCCGGGATTTAACTCACGACCTTCGCATTACAAGACCAACACACTACCTACTAGGCTATACCCTTGTGAATGAAAGTAGAACTTTTTCTTTTAAGGTCATTTTAAGGTAACACTGAACTTAATTTTGGTGAAAGAATAATAACTTGAAAATTCACGGAACCTTTACAAAAACAATTACATTTAAAATATTTTCCAAACGAAGAGTAACTTATTTGTAGTTGTTTAAGTATTAATAAAACAAACATTTCTCTAACTACAGGTAGGATTAAAATGCTTCGCACTAGAGTGCATACCTTCACATTCCATATTCACAACAGGTATTTTGCCAAAACCACTAAAATCCAATAGAAATACTGATGTAATCTGTGCAACAAATGAAGTTATCAAGTACTAACGAATTCGGATCCAACACTGAGTTCCAATTGCTCGTATAAAGAGGGCTAAAGAGTTTTGGAAGGGAAGGGAGGGGAATGGGATATGAAGTAGCAGGTGTTAGGAAAGGGTGCAGGTGGTTGTACTGAAGATTATCAATACTCCTACGTGCGTCGACTGGACTTTGAACGAAATAGCCAAGTATTGTAGACCGCTAATAAGCCAGTTCAACAAAATCGATTACAGTAGTTAACTTAAAATTATTGGCAATAGTAGCAAAGATAGTGGATCTAATCAAAATATCTTTAGTTGTTAATATAAACTCTAGCATAACCTCGAGGAGCAAGACTACTTCTCAATTTATTCATTGGGTTTCAGTTAATTCTTCGATTAAAGTTTCGAATTTCCAATAATTTATTCCTAGCGGCATCCTTTTACCCATCCCTTCATTCTGAAGATACCTTCGTTTTATACCTTTTTTTTCTGCACAATTTTGATTCGATTGCTGTCAGGTCTGTTCATGACCAATTCTAGAGCCACGTCGAAAATAAGTACAAACATGTCAATAACATTATTTGGTTCTGTCAATTTTAACCCTGAAAATCCTGTCGGCTACATGATTCTACTTTTTGCGCTATAATTGCGTTCCGAGTCAACGAAGCGTGAGCTTTAATTTTTCCTATTCTCCGTTGCGTTTTATTTATGTTTTGCTTGAAACAAAGTGATTGACGGCTCCAAATAGGCTTTTGCTTTCGCGATATTTTTTCTAAAATATTTGCTTGTGCTACACGATCTTTTTTTTTCTAGGATGTGTCTGATATTTGGGCGAGGAAAAAAAAAAGATTCAGTAAAAACATATTACGTAAGTGTGTACGAGAAAATAAAGTTACAAGCTATCGTCATGTACGTTTGAACGAGCAAAAAAACGTGGGAATCCGTTTTGCTTCCTTGAGGGCGTCAGTGACAGGAGCGTGGATGAACATTTCTATAGTGACATGGAGGGCTTTTCTTAAGAAATGGAAAACATTTTTCAGTGCCACAAATGATGTCTTTGATCTTGGTGTATAAATTTATTTCTTTATCAGGAATCAGGAGAACAAAAAGAAGAAGAATTCGCATTGAACTTATGTGGGTCGTATCCTGTTAGTTGTGCAGGTTGTTGAATTACGTGCTTTCAAGAACTACTGCTATATGTGTTAATTTCAAAGAAATTTATCATTTTCGTCTGTTTCGAGCCGAAAAATACTGGAGTGGCATTTTTTTATGCGCCCTACAAGCAGGATTAATTAAATTCCATTTTTACATTACTGTAGACAGCCATCCCAGCTCACAAGTACGGTCTTTTAATATAATTTGAGTTTTACAACAAATACCCCTAGTGCCAATAAATTTCTTTACTGGCTTTTTCATTCTCTGGTATTGTATTTATCCATGAAATAACCAACAAATATACGTACGTAAAATATTTGCTTGTAAAAAGGTTGTGATAATCTTATTGTAAAGGTAGTTAAACAGCTTTTATTAATTCTCTTAAATTGCATATTTTATGGCAGCATAAAATATCCGGGATGCTTGTTGTTATATGATCAACCAACAGCCTTGTAGATGGGAACAATTTCGAAGCTTCTTGAACCGGAAATACATAAGAATTAGAGAGTACTTGCTTTTAGCATGGATGAACGAGCACTTTACTGAATAATGAAGTATTTATTGCAACTCAGAGATGCTTAGAGATATTACGAAAACAGATAATAATGAAGTTCACACTTTCCAAACAGAGTTTGGTATGTTTATGTTAAACTTATATGTCCGCAGTATTCCTTCTTCAAAACAAATTATAAAATTCGTTTATTCATCTGCCTGACTACTACCAAACTTACGAAAAAAAATAATAAAACCTAACTATTAAACAATGAAAATCAAAATGATAAGTAAGAAGTCTATAAATAAAATAAAAATAAAATAACAAAATACGATAGATACCAGTCAAGAATAATAAAAAACATAACAGGGCTACGATTGCGCGTAAAGCGCAATCTTACGATACTCTAGATGAAATAGAATTTTTTGTGATCCCAAGAAATTTTGTATGGGGAGTGTTAGAAGGGATGATAGCATTGTACTAATTTTTTCGACATCATGCTGAAGTAGCTATGAAAATGTTTTATACAAAATGCTTACTCCAAAAAACTGAGAAAATTAGTGAGTTTGATTTAGTGAAAATGTGCAGTTTGTATGGGAGGTGGTAGAAAGAGTGAGGGGATTTTGATGATTTTTTCAGAAATAACTAGGAATATTATAAAATTGGCATCTCTTAAATTTCAGACTAGTGCCATTCATAATTTTCAAGAAAATCGATTTTTTGTGAAGTTGTGAAACTGTGTCATATTGTATGGGAGAGGATAGAAGTAGTGAAGCAAATCAAATATTTTTTTTTCACCTTAGTAATAATATTAATTAAATATTTATTACAAAATATGAGCTCAACAAATGTTATATGTTCTGAGAAAATCGGCTTAGAGCATTTCAGGAAAAAGTGTAGTTTGTATGGGAGGGGTGGAAGGAAAGGGAGGAAGCAAATAATTTTTGTACTGTAGATTTAAATCATTAAAAAAGTAATATATACCAAAATTGAGACCAATAGCTTTTGTACTTTTTGAGTAAATCCATTTATTGTCAAATTGCAAAATTGTGTCATTTTGTATGGGAGGGGGTAGAAGGGGTGAAGTTAATCATCTCATTTTTTTTGACCTTACTAACAATTTTAAATAAGTATTTGGTGCACAATTTCAGCCCGCTGAATTTTATAAGCACTGAGGAAATTGGCTTAGAGTAATTCATGATAAGTACAGTTTGTATGGGAGGTGGTAGAAGGAGAGGGAGGACACGCACAATTTTTATATGATAGATTGACATTATCATAAAAGTAATATATTCTGAATTTCAGGCCAATAACTTTTATACTTTTTGAGCAAATCCGTTTATTGTCAAATTGCGTAATTGTGTCATTTTGTATGGGAGGGGGTAGAAGGGGTGGAGCGATTTGGCCCGTTCACGAACTTGACCTTACTTTTTTGTCAAAAACGACGTGTACAAAATTTGAACTTTCTAGCTCAACGCGTTCTCAAGGTAGAGAGCGCACGGGCGGACGGACGGACGGACGGACGGACATCCGGTTATGAAATTTTTGAGTGATAATATTAACTTCTGTATTCATCATTTTTTTCTCCGAGCCTTATTTCTTGGCGTTACAAACCTTAGAGCGAACTTATAATACTCTCAGATTCCATCTAGAGTATAAACATAACAGAACTGTGATTGGGCTTAAACCCAATCATATGATACTCTAGATGAGATGGAAATGACTATATATATATATATATTTTAAATACCGGAAAATATGTCATTTCAAATTCTTTCGAATAGTGATAGAGACTTTTGCATGGGAGATGGTAGAAGTAGAGGGGGAGGTTTGTATTTTTCTTACATGACACCGAACATGGCATGCAAAATGTTTATTGGTGAATTGAAAGTTTTTAGTTTTCATTATTTTTAATGAAATTGGTAATAGTTTTCCTGAAATTGGAACATTTGTATGGGAGGTGGCAGAGGAACTGGAACGTTTTAGATGATTTTGAAAGTGCTTATCATCTCCCTTATCACTTTGATATTTATTGCTTTGATTCAATTTCGAAGTCGATAGCTCTCATATATTCGAAGGAGAAATGCTTTTCTTGAATTTATAATACAGATATTTGTATGGGAGGGGGTAGAAGGACTGAAGCGGAGCTGATAATTTTTTCTAACACTTATTTCAATTATTAAGAAACAAATTGTGGCAAAATTTGAAGTTTGTACTTTTTCTAGTTTGAATGGAAATCGATAAAATGCATTTAACAAAAATTATGCATTTGTATGGGAGGGGGTAGATGGAGTGTACGGATCAAAACAAAAAAAATTTCGCAATATTAATATTTTTATTTGTATGCTTTATACAAAATATCAAGTTGATAGCTTCAATAGTTTCGAAGAAAAATAATTTAATTTAAATTTCAAAATTTCGTGAAATTTGTATGGAGGGGGTAGAATGAGTGAGGTGAAGTTGATAAGTATTTTTAAAATAAATTGCAATTATATTGAAATTAATTCTGACAAAATTTCGTCTTTGGAGCTTTACTAGTTTCAATGAAAATCGAAAATATGTATTTTTCAAAATTGTCCATTTGTATGGTAGGGGGAAGAAGAAGTAAGGGGATCGGGTCAATATTCCGTGATATTAATGAAATCAAGATCGTAATACTTTGACCTAAATTTCAAGTCTATAGCTTAAATAGTTTCAAAGAAAAATCAATTTCTTAATATTTCGAAATTTCATGAAATTTGTATGGGAGGGGTAGAAGGAGTGGGGGGGATGTAGCCCATTCACGAACGTAAAGTTACTTTTTTGCTAAAAATGACACACAACAATTTTTAGCACTATAGCTCAAAGCTTGCGAGAGTTATGCTGTAGACGGACGGACAGACAGCAACTCGGATTCGAGGTTTTTGAGCGACATCAACTATTTCTGTACCCTTGGCGGCTCTGTGCGAGCATTATTTCTTAGCGTTACAAACGGTTAGGCAAACACAATATACTCTCAGATTTCATCTAGAGTATAACAAGGTAAAATAAGAAATAAAAAATAAATGGGAAAACTATAAAATAAAAAGTGACAATAATATTTAATTCAACGACAAGAGAGCTGGTTTTTGACCTGGGTGGGGGTCATGTAAAAATCCAACTGTGAGAAGTGTTGATTGAAAAGTCTAAGCATTAATGAAATTGGTTCATGAAAACCATAATTGGTGCGGTGCTGTGGGACTGATGAAACCATCACCGGAGATGGCTGCAAAAAACAACTAATGCGTTCGATCCGAGCATTGAGAAACGGCCGCACCACGAGGACAAACACGACAAAGTGATTTTGCTGCACGAGAACGATCGACCACATTTTGCTCACATTTTGGAAACCTACCTGGAAACACTGAAATGGGACGTCCTTCCCCACCCACCATATTATTCAGACATTGCCCCTTCCTGCTACCACCTATTCCAATCGATGACGAATTGGCCTGGATGAGCAGCACTTCCATTCGAAAAAGTCAAAAAGCACGGTATCAAGCGGACTACGCATTTTACTCTGAGCTACGCGATTTGTTTGTTAGTCCGACGATTAGCCTGCTTCTATTTCCTTTGGCGGTGTAGTCCGTGATGTACCCTTTGTTATAAGCAACTTTTTTGCCGACCATTGCCATACCGCTTCCACTTCCCCAAATTGTATTATGTGCCCTGAGGAATTCCAATACATGTCGAGATTCCTTCTACTTCATTACGGAAGAAAAAGCTTCATATTGAGGAATCGACCATTCCTAGGTTTATTTTAAGCATCGTGTATAGTTTTAGTAGTAGAGCACTGTAGCACATCTCTAATTTAGCTTTTATGTCCTATAATTAACGCTTCTCTCAAATCTGGGATATTTCCTAGGTTGCAGAAATACTCCATTATGAGACCATTGCTGAAGAAAGCAAAAGCATTGATGTGTGTAACTATCGACCTATTGCTAATCTTTCTTGTATTCCTAAGTTGTTCGAAGCTACTGTTTGTGATCGTTACAGGACACTATCTGATAGAGGGACATCCTCAGGGGCTTGCTCTCTCGAGTAATGATTTTAGCAAGAATTGCAAAAATGAGAAAAAGGAAGAGACGATTCTTCATCTGTTATATACTTGCCCTGCTTACTCTATATAAAAAAGACGCCACCTAGGTGCACACTTCTTCGATAGTCTCGGTAATCTGGCAACTGTGGAAGCCAGGAGCCTTCGATGCTTAATAGAAAGCTGCGTTTGGATCACCGAGAAGAAGTCTCTTCTGAGATCCTGTCGGATCAGAATAGACCAGTTTGTGAACTATGTGTGACTAGGCTTGTGTCTGAGCAGCCACCTCTACCTTCCTATTTACCTAACAAAGTTTTTGATTAAATGGACCATGCTATTTTTACTAACAAAATATGAACACTAGAACTTCCTTTTATTTTTATATATTGGATTATATCTTACCCGTCCAGTCTTACCCAAAAAGTAATTTTTCCGGGAGCTCATTCCTCTGCTAGACCTACCACATCTTGTGTGTCACAGGGTAGCCATCTGTAACCAATGTTATTTATTTTATTTATTAACGACATGAGTTCGATTATTTTTCAGTCAGAAGTTTCACTCTATGCTGACGGCAAGAAATTTTTTCCTGATACTCCGAGCCAAAATGATTGCGCGATCGAATATGTCCGAGACGGTAGCATACTACCAAAAACAGACAAAGTACAAGATTTAGGTGTATATTCTAGAACCGAATATACGTTTGACGATCATGTTCACCATCTCCGTTTGGAGTTTCATTAAAAGACGGTGCAGGGGCTTCAATGATCCTTATATAACTACGACCTTACACAGTCCTTTGGTACGCTCTTTTCTTGAGTATACTGGTCAAGTGTGGGCTCCATATCACGAGGAATATTAGAGTAGGATTGAGTCTGTGCAGCCAAGGTTTTTAAGGTTTGTTCTAAGGGGCCGTCCCTGGTTTGATATGATGCGTTTTCCTTCTTACACTGGAGACAGCCTACTTCATCCGAAAATTTTAGATAGCTTTAAGCTTTTTTAAACTGCAATAGCTGATATACTTCACGGAATCGAGTTTACCAGAACCAAGGAGGATATATAAAAGGAGTACCTGATAGTCTGTCTCATGTGGGAATATTTTTTGATTCGGAAATTTTCGAAAATTGTGTCCAAGCTTAACTTGGCTTCAAACTTTTACAAAAGAAATACAATAATTTGTATTCTTTCTTGGTTGCTAATATTCAGTCAGCAATAAAGTAATTTTCAATACAATGGTGTTTGCTCTTTCATTTCAGAAATTTTTATTTTTTCAATTTTTATTAGTTTTGGCTTGTGTTTAAGCTAAGTACTTTAGCAACGGACAATTTAACGCGGGACAGAGACTTACTTTGGGTTTAAGTATGTCAAACAAGGATAGCGAAACAATTTTTTCGAAAATTTGACAACTGTTTCGAACAATTTATCGTGGAAAAGAGTTAGTTGCAATATTTTTAAGTGTGGCAAACAAAGATAGCGAAACGATTTTTTTCGAAAAATTTCGAGCATTTCGGTAGTAAGGGAGGGAAATACATTCATTCCCATTGTGCTTACAAGGCAAAGCATGCTCATAGTCACTCCTTTTTGTATATCCTCCTTGACCAGAACGTATTCTAGTAATATGTGATATATTTTGACATCAGCTGTTCGTGAATTGAAATCGGACTAAAACATCACACTTTTCTTAATAACAAAAATTTTATTCAGCCTATGCATTAAAATATTCGCTATATCAATTAAATCGTTATTTCAAACGGTAGTTTTTCAGGGTTGAACTACATATGTTAATGCGGTTTTGATTTATAACTTTTTCAAAAACTCTTAATTGAGGTAAACTCTATTTAAGCTTCATTTTCAAGAAGAAGAAGAAGAAACTCCGAAAGCGTATAACCTTCTATTAAACTCTGAAGTGTGTCTCCAGTATTACGAACAGCGCCTTAAACTTATATCTCGCTTGCGAATAGACGGCTTATCCTTATAATTGAGATATTGCACAATTTATGCATTAAAATATTCTCCATGTCCATTAAATCGCTATGTTACATGTCAACGTTAGGTATTGTATATGATGTCAAAGATTTTCATGAATTTAAAATCAAATTATTGACAATGGCGGATATGTCTCATCATTGACACAAGCAAAAACGGCATAATATGGTTTAAGTACTCGATAATGAGCTTTTTCAGGGTAGACATACATAATGCGATTTTGATTTGTAAACTCTATCGCACAACGAGTTTAGAAAAACCCTTTAATTGAGATAAATTCGATTAAGCTTCATATTTAAAAAGATCAAAGGCACATAAACTCCGAAAGCGCATAAACATCTTTTAAACTCTGTAATGTGTCTCAAGTATTAGTGGTGCTTATGTATTTAAATTACTTTAAGGAGAAATTAATTCTTCATATTTGCTCGAAGCCATAACGCTTTCGCGTCGATCCTTGAGATCCTTGAGCGACTTCATATTCCTCACCATCGCACCAAATATGGACAAAATGAACCAATCGCGTCTCTTTCGCTTACTTTCAATAATAATTACTGCCGAATTGCACCTAAAGCCAGCTTTATGCAATAAATAATTTGTTGTTTGTTAATTGTTTTAAATTTTTAAATATTTGTTGATACTCGTACAATGTTTTTTTACTATTATTTTAATCATTGTTTTATTCATTTTTAAATCATTGTTTTGATGGAATTGAAATAAATTGTTATAGCTCATAAAAATTTATTACATTACCCCGGTTATTTTTCTAGGATGTAGATAGATTTTATTGAATAAACTATATACAAAACTCACCGGTTTTAAGCTAAACATTTCAATTATAATACATTAAAAGTAGCCTATTTACAAAATGAAAGCGTCAATTCAACAACAATTTCCGCTTGTGCGAAAATGATTCTGAAGAAAAATCGGATTCAATTTTCAACACTAATCCTTGTCGTTCATCAAATAGATAACTTTTCGAAAATAATCACCTGCGTCCTGCTTTCAAATTGCTAAAATTTATTCTCTAATAATTGAAATCAAAAAAGCTCCCTTTTTTGCCGGCGTAATTTTCCATACCATTAAATCGAATGTCTCGATAGCATCTGGACTCGGAAACAACTTAAGGTATAGCAATACATTATGAGATTAAATCGTTTGAATTGAAAGTTTGCCGGCATATTTGACTCGTTCTGGTGGAAGTCCCCATATCCGATTTGCGTCCCTCATTAACTCTATCACTATGACCATTTATACTAACATAGTCGATGGACATAGCAAAATTATTCTGTCATTATTCATGTCAACGACGACGGTCAAAAGGATGTTCATTAAGTTCCTTCCGAATGTTAAAATGATACTTTCCAAAAAGAGAGAGAGAAAGCGATATGGTGAGTAAATAGCGCGCGGGAAAACTAGGATATTAGGTAGTGATTTTCAAGTCCTGAACGGCACGCTAGTATGCTTCATAATTTATGCTCAATATTTGCTCAGCCCGGTGATTTATGGGCTTGTTTGCCAACTAAAACGAAATATTTCTACCGTTTCGGGAATTGGCATAGAAAGGATTTCCGGTTGGAATGGAAATTAAAGTAATTACTTTTGGGAGGAATTAAATTAGAAGGAGCTTGTTCGGTTCAATTTGTGGACATAGTTAAGTAAATGGCGGGAGTTGTATTTGGGGAACAATAAAACATTTATTGTGTCTGACTTCAAAAAGTCAATTTCTTAAAGTTTTATGGGCGACGATTTAGTTTTCATGGCATACTTAACTTTTTTTTCAGAGATAGTATTTAAATTTAATCAAAAGTTTTTTAACTGAATTGGTGAAATGCCTCGATTAAAACAAAATTCAGCTTTCTCGTTCATAGTGGGTTACATCTACTAATGAATTTTTCAACATTTTAAATGTTCAATATATTTTTTTTTGTCATTTCCATAGTTTCCAAATTGTTCGAAATGAATATTATACTTATGTGTTTTACTTCTATTATCTGAAAAAAGGGTTAATGCCCGAGAAACACGTGAGCCGAAAAGAAAATTTCTAGATCGTCGTCTGACCCTATGTCCTTACTAGAGCTCTAAGGTACGATGAATGGCTGGGCATTTTTGCAAAAGAATTACGAGTAAAACCCAAGTCACCATTGTGTTGCCGCAGATTTAGTATATTTTCATTGATCCTTAGTGACCGAAATACACACTATTGGTTACTGCCTTCAGGGATTTGTGCAGAAGACAACCATTGTCGTAAAATGACGAAGAAAAATAAAAATCCTTCCAGATTTAAGTCGCTACAATACATTTTCTGTAATCGATTAGATGTCTGTTGTGTGTCCCAGCAAAATACACAGAGTTCATATTCTGAAAGGGACGTCGTGATCCAAAGCAGAAATATCATCTGGGCGGTGGCCACCATCAAATCCTTCACTTACCATTTAATATATGCACCATAATGTTATACTCATGAGACGAGTTAATCGAGCACGTGTAGTTCCCCGAGTCCGACTTATTTATCCTCGCTATAAATAATGTTGAATTTGCGCCGTCTTCCATGAGCTCCGTTTTCACGCTGTAACGAGAAAAAGAAGCAAGAAAAAGAATTAGATTTTTTTTTAGTTAGGTCTTAAGGGATTCTAAGACTTTAACATTCTTGTTGCACTAGAAAGTAGCGATATCATCCTACCCAGAGAGCTGACCTAAATCACCGTGTTACACGTTAAACCCGACTACGCTATTTCTTTACATAGGTCAGTCCGACCTGCTTCGAAACATAGCGGTTCTGTACTTTATTCAGGATATGAACAACTCATGGCCGGAACGAACGTTTCAAAAATGCTAAACTTAATACTCTTGTTCTCTGAGTTGTCGCATGAAAACAGTTCACTTCTTCGCAATGAATGAAAGTAACAAAGGGATCGCTGAAAGAATATAGAAAAGTAGCGGAAAGAAAGGAAATGAAATTTTCTTTAAGAAATGTGACACAAATCTCCTCTCGACATAGAACGGAATAAAAGCGCCGAGCAAGCAAATATTCAGTCGTAAAGTGGGTGAGTTTCTAAGAAAAATATTCGTTTCGCTTGTATGCCTTGGGTGGTTCTCATTAAAAACAAAAAGGAAATTTCCTTGACTTCTTTTTATTCTAACATTGCTTAGAAGATGTAGTGTGAATATAAAGACGAGAACTCTGAATACTCTCATGAATTGTATCAACTATCTTACTGAAGGTAATGAATATAAACCTAATTTTCCTTGGCTTAATTTAGAGATGGCTCATTTTACCTTAATTTTGCGGTTGAGCTTTATGAAATATCTTTTCGGTATTTTCCGTGTAAGCTAGGCAAAATTTAATTGAAGTAAAGAAAAAAAAATAAATTAAAAGCAAAACAATTACACTAAACATACTCAAATTGCATTTGTTTGGATTAGTGACTATATTCGTCAGTAAAATATGCTACAGTGTGGCCAAGGGGCCTTTTGAAAGATCAAGGTTGTCTTGGGAAGAAAGAATCTTAAAATACAATTTAAATGATTATGGAATTTTCTTTTGTAATCAAAGCTATGCTCTTATGTGTAAAAGTGATTTATAAAAAGTAATTTGCTTATACGAAGCAAATTAATAATTTTCGTAAATAAAAAAAAATATTTGTAATATATTCGCAAAGTGTAGAAGTTATTGCGGAAGTAATTGGTTGGAGAGTGCAATTAATTTGATTTTGTTATTACGCGATCCCAATTCTACTTTTATGAAATATTTTCTATCGAAATAATGAAATGAGAAAATAAGAGATGTAGAAAAAATTATAAAAAAAGGATTAAATTGGCAGCGTATTAGATTCATAATCAATAGATCAACAGTTTGATTCCCACTCTTCTATTATATCTATAACTTGAACATTTTTTACAAGGCCATTCCATATTTATTTATTTATTTATTTGTATTTAGTAGTTTATATGTCAGCTTATTTATTGGAAGTGTATAGTGTGCGCTGAATTTATTAAATACTCTACAGCATCTATTAATAGGTTCATTGTGTCCATAATCTGTACGATTTGGATATTCGTTAAATGGTTTTGTATGTCTCATCAGCCTAACATTGTCATTGAGTCTGAATTTATTTGAGATCTGGTCAACCTTAATATCGCCATTCAAAACATCAAAGGTAAGACAGGATGTGAGCATAGTTCTTCTAGAACCAAGACGTAAAAGATTTAATAATTGGAGCCTAACTGTGTAGGGTGGAAAATTTTCAAAGTCTCTAGGATCATACAAGTTCCTGAGAGCAAAAAGAAGGAATTGCTTCTGGATTGACTCTATTCTATAACTGGAAAAAGGAGTCCCAAATGGGACATACTAGGGTGTAGCCTAGTAAGTGGCGTGTTGGTCTTGTAATGCGAAGGTCGTGAGTTCAAATCCCGGTCGGCGCAATATATAATTCCAGCACATTGCCTGCTTGGATATACCTTGGTCACCTCAATCTACGAAAATGAAAAAATTTGTAGAAAGAGGGTTGTGCGAAGGGCTAACAACCCTTCCACAAGAAGTAATGAAAAATGGTAAGGAACCTGAATATCAGGAGGCCAAGGTCCGATTTGGGCTGTAGCACCATTGTAGAAGTAGAAGTAGAAATGGGACATACATATTCCAGAATAAGGTGGACAAGAGAACAGAATAAAGATTTGGTAACCCATACATTCTTAAATTCTTTGGCTCTTCTCTTAATGGACCCAAAAAGCTTATTGGCTGATGAAATTATTCGATTATAATGAGATTTGAAGCATATTTTCTTGTCCAGCCGAGGTCCTCAATTTGATCAACACTGTGTAGTTAAGTTTCACTTAGGACATAGTCATGGTGATATGAGGATGATTTACGTGAGAAGCTTACGACAGTGCATTTACTAACATTAAACTCTAATTTGTTCTGAGACTGCACCAATGATCTAGCGCAATAAGCTTGGATTCCAGGAATGCGGAATCTGCGGGCGAGGTTATGGCATGATATATTTTTAGATCATCAGCGTACATCAGATGTGAAACATTTTCCAATACTTCTGATAGATCTGAGATGAAAACATTAAATAAGAGAGGTTCCAAGTGACTTCCTCGGGGGTACTCCAGAGGACACTAATATTCCCTTGGAAATAAGACCTTGAAACTTAACAAATTGAGTTCTATTATTAAGATAGGATTTAGTCAAGAAAGGATCCTGTCACACCAAGTTGTTTTAACTTTAAAATCAGGCAATTGTGATAAACTTGGTCGAACGCTTTGCTAAAGTCGGTGTATATTGGGTCGATTTGATGCCCATTTTCAAGTGCGCAGAGCGTATTAGATACAAGAATCATGAGATTCGTTGTAGTCGGTCATTAAGAATAGGGTTGATCATATTGGTCAATTTATCGCAGATAATTTTTTCGAATAATTTCCGGTATAGCTGATAGAATTGTTATACCTCTGTAGTTCTCAACTTTTCGTTTGTCTCTATTCCTGTCGATGAGTGTGAGATGCGATGATTTTCAAACCGAGGGAAAAGTTCCCAATGACAGTGACTTGTTGAAGAGAAAATGTAAAGGTCTTTAAAGTTGATGGGCACACTTTGATAAAAATAGGAAACAAATAATATCAGGACCTGGACCTTTTTTGATATCAATAGTTTTGAGAGCATTGAGCACCTCTTCAATAGACAATGAGATATTATCAACAAATGTAGGAACCGAAATGTTGGATTCGCCGTGGGTTGAATCTGTTTGGGCACCAAAAATTTCTTGAAAACGGTCAGTAAACATATCACAGATTACGCCGGCAAGAAGATTGCGTGATCTCATTGGACATGGGTACGGAACAACCCGAAATTTTCGTTTTGTATTCATAAATTCGAATAATCTTTATGGTTCTATTATGATATCTTCACAAATTTCTTTTACATAACACTCATACGCAACCCGAGACTTAGCAGAGAACTCTTAGGCCAGCGTGTCATAACTTCTCTGAATATTAGGAGTAATCGCGCCTATTTTCTAAAGTTTTTCAAATAGCTTATTTCTTCTATTCCGCAGTGATCTGAGGTTTTTATCTAACCAGGGTTCTGAAACTTTGTCTTTTTGTTTTATTACAGGGACATAATTATCGACAATTTTAAATATCACATCATAGAATGATGTTATGGCATTGTCAATATCATTACATGAGAAAAGGGATGTCCAGTCTGTCAAATACGGTAATTGCAATTGGAATCAGCATTACGGAAGTCAAATGCAATATAATTATTGTAAGAGTGATCAAAATTAGTGTTGTTGCATGGTAGTTCTACTATGATAGTAGAGTGATTTTGTGTATTAGAGAAAGGATTCTCCGAGTCAGAGGCAAGGCTAACAATCACTTCGTCATATCCGTCGGTAAAGGTCATATCAAGCCATCTCCCATTTTTATTGGGAAAATTCACTACCTGGTGTAAGTCGTTAATATACAGTGTGTCGATACTAGTGGTGTCAATATCAGACATAAAATTCCCCGGTATAATAGTTTTACCGGAATGATTAGTCTGAAAAGAGGTATTTGGGCGATTTAAATCGCCGAGAAAGAAGATATTTTCACTCTTTGTTAAGGAGCAATTAACACTATGAAAAATTTCAGGAATGTGTTCAGTCTTCAGAGTTAGGCTGGATACATACAAAACCGATGTAATCATATCTATTTATCAGTTTGATTCTGACAAATTATGTTCAAAAAATGTTGTTGGTGTTGTGTCCAGCTGATATGCAAGACTCTTCGAACTTATTCATTTGCGAAACTTGACCGATTCAACGAATCGCAATTGCAAAAATTAGCCGACGTACGGATGATCCTAAAAAAATTATCTAGTATGAAGCTCGTAAAGCCATTCAGGCCTTCGGTATCTTTTCCCCTTTCTGTCGATTAAGAGAGATCTCTGTTTGCACGCAGCTGAGGCTGTGATATCGCGTCTTACATAGAGGTGAGTGGTTTGAATGCTTACCTATGCCAATGGATGCCAGGCAAGGCTGCATATTATCACCAGCCCTGTTTCTGCTGCTAATAAATGCAATCCTCAAAGCTTCACTGCAAGGTGGGGAAGATAAATGTTGGGACTGTTTTGCATCCTAAGTCACCTTAATTATGCTGATGACGTGTGTATGCTTGCTCATAACCTGTCAGACTTACAGCGAAATGTTCGCTAATTGCTTTATAAATACAAAGAAGCAGGACTAAAAAAATGTACGTAAAACCAAGTACATGAACATGGGGTCGACTAAAAACGCACCGATTGTTCTTACTGGACAAGATGAGGAAGAGGTGCAAGATTTTTGTTACCTGAGCAGCATAGTTAGCATGTATAGCGGAGCCGAAAAATATAGTGAAGCGTATAAAAAAAACGTGTCAGAATTTTGGTATAATATTTCCTTCCTGAAGATTAATAGAGATCTACCTTCGCACGAAGCTGAGAGTGTTTGACGTAGGTATCAAATTCGTGCTACTATATGCATGTACTACGTGAAAAGTCACCATTAGGTATACCAAGAAACTGAAAACTTTCGAAAGCTAATGTCTACGATGCATTTTAGGGACACTTTGGCCAGATGTGATCTCCAACGACGAACTTTGGAGTACAACTGGACAGACTTAAGTAGCAATTGAGAATTAAAGGCGGAAGTCGCTGTCACATTTTTAGCAAACCAGAACGCTTAATAACTGATATACCTTAGCAACATTTTACTAACAGGAGCCCAAAAACAATTCTAAGCTCGGTAATAGGGAGGTATGGCTGGAGATCTTATATTTAAGCTTCGCCAAGAATTGGCTGATTTTTATGCCAGCTATTTTCTTAAGCGAAGAGGAATTTCATTTTACATTTTTTAACCGAAAAAATGGAGACAGGCGATAGTAATTTAAAAGCGACGATACATTTTTTTGAAATTTCTTAGATAATATTGATTCACCATCTTTCGCTTTTTGTCTCCACCCATAAATGCTGGTCACTCAAAAAATTCATTTCAGGTATGATCGCTCTAAAAAATATTGAAAAATTTAGAAAATGCAGAATTCGGTCAAACGTTTGAGGGTAAATCAATTTTCAGGCTAACGTGACAGTTTGGAGTAAAACTTAATGTCTGTGGCAGCCTTAATGAATTATTGTTTAAAGCACGTAGACCAAAAATACAATCTATTTAAACCACGTATCTAATTAAGTCCAGTGCAAATGCTATCTGTTGCTGGTTAGAAAAAAAACATATACAATGCATTCAGGATGTTTATACTCTAGATGAAATCTGAGAGTATATTGTGTTTGCCTTACCGTTTGTAACGCTAAGAAATAACGCTCGCACAGAGCCGCCAAGGGTACAGAAATATTTGTTGTCGCTCAAAAATCTCGATTCCGAGTGACCGTCTGTCCGTCTGTCCGTCTGTCCGTCTGTCCGTCTGTCTGTCTGTCCGTCTGTCCGTCTGTCCGTCTGTCCGTCTGTCCGTCTGTCCGTCTGTGCGTCTGTCTACAGCATAACTCTCGAAAGCTTTGAGCTATAGTGCTAAAAATTTTTGTGTGTCATTTTTAGCAAAAAAGTAACTTTAAGTTCGTGAATGGGCTACATCCCCCCACTCCTTCTACCCCCTCCCATACAAATTTCATGAAATTTCGAAATATCAAAAAATTGATTTTTCTTAGAAACTATTTAAGCTATAGACCTGAAATTTAGGTCAAAGTATTACGATACAGATGTCATTAATATCATGAAATATTGATCCGATCCCCTTACTCCTTCTACCCCCTCCCATACAAACGGACAATTTTGAAAAACACATATATTCGATTTTCATTGAAACTAGTAAAGCTAAAAAAACAAAATTTTGTCAGAATTAATTTTTCTATAATTGCAATTTATTTTAAAAATAATTATCAACTTCACCTAACTCCTTCTACCCCCTCCCATACAAATTTCACGAAATTTTGAAATTTAAATTAAATTATTTTTCTTCGAAACTGTTAAAGCTATCAGCTTGATATTTTGTATAAAGCATACAAATAGAAATATTAATAATGCAAAAAAAATTTGTTTTGATCCGTACACTCCTTCTACCCCCTCCCATACAAATGCATTATTTTTGTTAAATGCATTTTATCGATTTCCATTCAAACTAGAAAAAGTACAAACTTCAAATTTTGCCAGAATTTGTTTCTTAATAAATGAAATAAGTGCTAGAAAAAAATATCAGCCCCGCTTCACTCCTTCTACCCCCTCCCATACAAATATCTGCGTTATAAATTCAAGAAAATCATTTCTCCTTCGAATATATGAGAGCTATCGACTTTGAAATTGAATCAAAGCATAGGGGTGATGATAAGCAGTTTCAATATCATCTAAATCGTTTCACTTCCTCTGCCACAAGTGTCCCAATTTCAGGAAAACTATTAAAAATTTCATTAAAAATAATAAAAACTAAAAACTTTAAATTCAGCAATAAACATTTTGCATGCCATGTTTGGTGTCATATAAGAAAAATACAAACATCCCCCTCAACTTCTACCACCTCCCATGCAAAAGTCTCTATTCAATATTCGAAAGAATTTTTTCCGGTATATTAAAGTCATTTCCATCTCATCTAGAGTATCATATGATTGGGCTTTAAGCCCAATCATAATTCTGTTATGTTTTTTATACTAAATTGGCAAGTATTTATTTTAATTTTTTAAATTCGTTATATTTTGGTATAGTTGGATATTTTTACAAGCTAAACCTTTTCTAGCTCTACAAAAACTCTAACTCTGCTCTTTTTATTTATAGTCTAACATTCACGAACAAAAATATAATTCTGTACTTTGGCGACATTGTTTAAGCATTATTTCTTAGCGTAAGGTAAAATCAGAGAGTATATTTCATCTAGAGTATAAACATAAAATGTTATACAAACTCATCAACCAAAAATTAATGCTACCTTCTGATAATATAAGCTGATTATGTTTAAAACCGTAAAACAACCAAATTTTCATAACAGAGGATCTAATTAGCAAACTTTTGCAACAACTCAAAAACAACCAGAACAAATCTCTGAGGACTATTTTGCATAAGTCCTGGCATCATTCTATACCGAAAACTCCAACACACATCTAATAGCTGACGCCTTTGAAAAATTAAACAAAAATGTTGTTAGTAAACACGAAAAATAGGAAATCCTTTAATTCTCTCGTTGAAACTCGTAGTTATAGTTTAGAAAGGAAAAATTTCGGGATTTTATATTTTTTTTCATTAGTTGGGACGTTTCGGTATTTGCTGAGACTTTTTTCCTTTATCCTATTCACCAAATCAATAGTTAAAGTTTAACCGATTTTACTTTGTAACAAAGCATTGAAATCGACACGAAAATTTGAAGCCCAAAAACATTGTTGATTTCTTCGCATGCGTAAAACCAAGTACATGCACATGGGTTCGAACGCAAGCACACCGATTGTTCTTAACGGACAAGATGTGAAAGAGGTGCAAGATTTTTGTTATCTCGGAAGTATTGTCAGCATGGACGGCGGAGCCGAAAAGAATATTGAGGCTCATCTAAATAAACCCTTCAGACCTTCGGTATCTTTTCCCCTTTCTGGAGGTTAAGAGAGATCTCCCTTCGCACGAAGCTGTGAGTTTTTGACGCATGCTACAAATTCGTGTTGTTATATGGTTGTACTACGTGGAAAGTGACCGTTCGACTTACCAAGAAAGTACAAACTTTTGCGAACTAGTGCCACCGACGGATTTTACGTCTGTTCTGGCCAAAAGTGATCTACAGCGCCGAAATTTGTAGTACAACTGGACAGACTAAAATAGGTTTTGAGATTCAAAGGTGGTAGTGGCAGTGAATCGGTCATACTTTGAGGAAACCAGAGTGAAATATCGCCAAACAGGCTCTGGATTATAATCCTCAAGGAAGACGTCGGGTTAATCGAGAATGTAACACATGGAAGCGAGCAGTTTCTACCACTCAAATTTTCAAAAATCAAAATTTCTTGAGATCACGAAAATTTCTATTTCAGCTAGAGGATCGTGAGATTGCGCTTTACGCGCAATCTTAGCCCTGTTATGTTTATACTCTAGATGAAATCTGAGAGTATTATAAGTTTGCGTTCAAGCTTGTAATGCTAAGAAATAAGGCTCGGAGAAAAAAATGAATGATGCAGAAGTTCATATAATCACTCAAAAATCTCAAAATCGGATGTTCGTCCGTCCGTCCGTCTGCCTGTCCGTCTGTCCCTCCGTCCGTCCGTGCGGTCTCTACCTTGAGAAAGCGTTGAGCTTGATAGTTCAAATTTTTTAACAGAAAAGTAAGGTTAAGTTCGTGAACGGGCCAAATCGTTCCACCCCTTCTACCCCCTCTCACAATTACGCAATTTGGCAGTAAACGGATTTGCTCGAAAAATCTAAAAGCTATTGGTCTGAAATTTGGAACATGTTACTTTTATGATGATTTCAACCTACCGCATATATATTATTTCAGTTCTTCCTGTCCTTCCACCCCTCCCATACAAACTGCACTTTTTCACGAAATGCTCTGAACCAGTAACTCAATACGTATAAATTTTATCGAGCTGAAATTGTGCACTGATAGCTTATTCAGAATTATTAGTGAGACCAAAAAAAATTAGATGATTAGCTTTACCCTTTCTACTCCTCCCGTAAAAAATGATACAATTTTGCAATTCGACAATAAATGGATTTGCTCAAAAAGCGTAGATGTTATTGATCTGAAATTTAGAATATATTACTTTTGTAATGATTGCACTTTGCTATATAAAAATTATTTAAGACCTCCCCTTCCTTCCATCACCTCCCATACAAACTGCACTTTTTCATGCAATACTTTAAACCAATTTACTCAGTGCGTATAAAATTTATCGAGGTGAAATTGTGCATTTAATATTTATTTAGAATTATAAGTAAGTCCAAAAAAACTAGGCTATAAGCTTCACTCCTTCTACCGCCTCCCATACAATCTGACACAATTTAATAGCTTTACAAAAAATAGATTTTCCGAAAAATAGGAATGCTACTGATCTACAATTTAAAACATGTCAAAAGCATGATGTTTACAGTTAGTTCTGAAAAAGTCTTTAAGAACTCGCCCCTTTTTCTACCACCTCCCATAAAAACTGCACAATTTCACTAAATATAACGCACTAATTTTCTCTGTACCTATTCAATTTTTGAATCCTAAATTTTGTATAAAACATTTTGACAGCATCTTTAGCGTGATGCGAAAAAAATTAGTTCAATGTCGCCAACCACCACTTCTCCTACAAAATTTCTTCAAATCAAAAAATTTCTCTTTCATCTAAATTATCGCACGATTGGGCTTTACGCCCAATCGTAGTCCTGTTATGTTTCTCTTTGGATTAAACATGTCATTTGATTGAAATTAAAGTTCACGTAATTGATAAATTTCTCAACTATGAAACTGACATTCTGTACAGAACATTTTAATACTGAAGTAATAGAGTAATTTTTTTTAATATACTGCTCCCATCATATCAAAATTGTAATATTGAGCTTCTTAATCTAAAACGCATTACATTACAAAGAGCTCGACGTTTGCCGGGGATAAATTAAGTAAAAACTCTCGTAAGATATGTATAAAATATTTATGCGGGATAAGTTGTACAAACTAGTAGATAACTATTTTTGTGCCATCTGCCAAGCTCGCAGAGCGCAATTTAAGTGATAAATTCAATTATAATTCGGCTTAAATAATTCACAATAATAGTAATAAATTATGTGTGTGTGTAAACTTCGCTGGAATCACTTTTATTGTGTTAATTCTATCTAATGTATCAAGCCACCCTATGCCCTAATATGAGATCTTAAAATATTGCATGAATATAATCGCTGCTATTTTATGCTATATCTCGGAATTAAGAAAGGAAACATTTTCCAACTACTACACAACAGAATAATCACACCAGTTAAATAAGATTTGTAGAAGAGATTATACCTGACTTCTTGGGTAAGAAATGAAGGAGTAAGTATTCCATTTCAAGGCTGCGGCGAATATTAGCAAAGCCATTAACCTCCTTCGTGTCTTGGCTCCTAAACATTCTCACAACAACTCCTCATGGCGTATTTAATGCCAAAATTATTTCGTATCCTGACCCTGTGTAAATTCTATGCTGTTTGCTGGTCGGGTTGTTTGCCGAAAGTTATGAGCTATGTTGCATTAATTTAAGATACCACTCGGCTATTTAAATTATTTTGCATTACAAATGAATTTATGTGTATTTATTGTATAATGTGTATACTATTATATTATCCTCCGTATACTATTACATTTTACTCCACTACCGGACACGTGCTAATAATTTCACAAAATTACTCGCTTCAAGGTTTAGAGCAAAAATACTGACAGAACTTTTGACCATTAATCTCTTGGACGCCACGAAAATGTTTAAAATTCGAATTTCCAGGAATCTATGTTTTTCTGAACATTATGATTTAGCTTAAGAAAAAGTTTTTTTTTTTTTGTGTTGTTATCCTGCTTCCATTGTTGCTGCTATGACCTCAATCGAAAGCATCCCGAAAAGAAAGCAAATGGCTAGGAAAGCGAAACAATCAACAGGGTCGTAGGGAAAAAAGTCGAAGAGCATGACCTTTTCGTTAGTATTGTCCTTTTTGGGATTTAGCCAAATTCTATATAACCCAGCTACTCATAATTTCCAGTATTCGAACTGCCTTGGGCATTCATCCGAATATTGTTTTGGCTCCCCGCAGACTGCCCGGAAGTTTCTTGTTTGGTGTCTTAGGTTGTGTATATTGTCCGCGTTTTCTTTTTGATTACATAATGGAACAAAGAAATTTTCGTTTCCGAAATTCCGTAATTTTTTGCGAAATTTTCAAAACCGGCATTTGAATAGATAATGGGGAAAGGAAGTGACCGTCATAAAAACCAGAAATTCTAATGAAAATGAATTACAACCGAAACTCTTTCAACACGAAATCATGTATCCATTAATGATATTTGTTTCTTTTCGCTTAATTTTACTTAATTATTCTTATTTGAATTATGTGGTATTGTGATCGACATGAAAAAAAATTTGATACATAATTTCGTTATTGCACGTTTCATGATTAAATTAAATTATCAGCTAGGGTGTAGCCTAGTGGGTAGTGTGTTGGGCTTGTAATGCGCAGGTCGTGAGTTCAAACCTCGGTCGACGCAATGTATAGTTCCAGCACATTGCCTGCTTGGATATACATTGGTCACCTCAATCTACAAAAATAAAAAAAATTCGTAGATAGAGGGTTGTGCGAATGGCTAACAACCCTTTCACAATAAATAATAAAAAAAATGTTAAGGAACCTGAATGTCATGAGGCCAAGGCCCGATTTGGGCTGTAGTGCCATTGTAAAAGTAGAAGATGATTAAATTAGCCGATGTAGGTGGAGGTGGCTGCCCAGACACAAGTCCGAGCGCACATAGATCATTATCTGGCCCATTGTGATACCACAGAATCTCAAAAATGACTCCTACTCGGTAAACCAATTGGATCTCCCAATGGAGCGTTGAAATCTCCTGACCTCGACATTTGCCAGTTTACCGAGGCTATCGAAGAAGTATGCGCCTAGGTGGGGTCTCCTCCTAGAGAGAGCAGTGCAAGTTCATAATAGATGACGAATCATTTCTTTCTCTTCCCTCTCTTTGGTCATTAAATTGAAGCCCAAGCCTGTGAACGCGTCTGCATTTCAGGCGGATTTACTAATCGCATTCAACTTAAGTTGCAGCTTATGAGTTGCGAGAGGCATACTCAGCAAATTGAATCTGCAAAATGGTTACTTACCGAGTGAGTTCGTCAGACTTGTAGTTCCCCGGCATAGCCTTGTGCCATGGTACCCAGTAGCCAGTTTGAATACAGGTCCACTGGCGAGTTTCTTTGAGACGGGCGGCTACACTTGTAGCCATTTATTTACCAATAGTATCGAGATATAGCAGATAAAGTAGTACTCTTAATGCTGCGGAGGGGGTTGTTCTCAGAGCCCCACTTATGCATAAAAATGCTATTCTCTGTAACTTGCCGAGGAGAGAGGGATTCGTCCTTCTCCTTAGAGTAGTCCACTACGCAATCACACTATAAAGTAAGATAGGTTCAATGACGGCAACGTGAACCCTACGCACTACTTTGGGCTTCATTCCCCAATTCCTACCTATGGCCTTCTTGCAGAAATAGTACCACAGATGCTTTGTTTATAGGTTCCTAAGTATTAGGTTTCCAGCTCAGTTTTCTATCCTAAATAAGACCCAGATATTTTGCTCAGTCTACGAAAAAACGACTAGTACCATCCGGGGAAGGAGGGTCAACATGGGAAATTTTATATTTGCTTGTGAAGTCTAGCTCGGTTTTGTGTGGGTTTACTCCCAGCCCACATTCACATTCACCATTTAGAAATTATTAGAAGGGCATTTTGCTAGACCTCACCCAGAATACTCGTGTCCTTACCGGAGCATATACAATGAAGAGCAAAGCTGAAACACATCCTCTAAGATTTTATTAAAAGTTTATATTTCAAAAATTTGGGGGAACAAATTATTTAACACTTTTGTTTTATTACTTACTAGCGATCGCCTGCGATTTTGTCCGCGAAAGAATCGCAAAATAAGCAATTTTTGATAATGTAGTTAGTAATATGTACATTATGTGAGATATATAATCTGTTTAGTTCAATGACTCTTTAATCACAACGGTTTGTATTTTGTTGGAATCAGAATCATAAATTATTAAGAATGGAACCACGATACTCGCATCTGTATGAGACAGGCTCGTGATCAAATCAATCCCGTGATTTGAGATCATATAAGTAAGGAAGAGCGTTAAGGACATGTGAATAATTGTAGCTGGTGTTATTTAAAAAAAAAAACAAATAAAATAACATTAAGTTTAAAAACATAACAGGACTACTATTGTGCGTAAAGCCCAATCATACGATGCTATGTATAAATGAAATCGAAATTTTTCCGGTGTTAAGAAATTTTGTATGGGGAGTGGTAGAAGGGGTTACAGCACTGAACTAATTTGTTTCACATCACGCTAGAGTAGCTATAAAAATGTTTTGTACCAAATTTAAGCTTCAAAGATTGAGTAGGTACTGAGAAACTTAGTGCATTGAATTTAATGAAATTGTGCAATATGTATGGGAGGTGGTAGAAGGAGTGAGAGGGTTTTTGGTGATTTTTTGAGAAACAACTATAACTATCATGCAATTGATATATTTTAAATTTCAGATCAGTAACATTCAGACTTTTCAAGAAAATCGAATTGTTATATAGTCGTGGAATGTGTCTCATTGTATGGGAGGGGGAAGAAGGAGTGAAACTACTCGGTTAATTTTTTTCCCGATATTAATAATTATGCTAATTAAGGATTAAGCTAAAATTTTTACCTCGATGAAATTTAAATGTACTGAGAAAATTCGTTTAGAGTATTTCATGAAAAAGTGCGGTTTATATGGGAGGTGGTGAAAGGAGAAGGTGATTTTTGGTTAATTTTTGAAAAACAACTATAATCATCATGCAATTGATATATTTTAAATTTCAGATCAGTAACATTCAGACTTTTCAAGAAAATCAAATTCTTGTGAAGTCGTGGAACTGTGTAACATTGTATAGGAGGGGGTGAAAGGAGTGAAGATAATCAGTTATTTTTTTCCTGATAATAATAATAATGTTAATTAAGGATTTAATTCAACATTTTAGCTCGATGGAAGTTACACGTACTGAGAAATTTGGTGTAAAGTGATTCATGAAAAAGTCTAGTTTGTATGGGCGGTGTTGAAAGGAGTGAGGAAACTCAAACAATTTATGTACCAAAAGACTGCATTTATAATAGAAATAATATATTCCAAATTACAAATTAATAGCTTTTATGGTTTCCAAGAAAATTTAATTAATATATATTTTGAAAATGAGTCACTTTGTATGGGAGGGGGTAGAAGGCGTGAGGGGAGTGAAATGAAACCAAAAGCAGATTTCATTCCGATTGACACCTAACAAACTTTGCAAGTTTCATTACAATCGGTTTAGCCATTTGTGCGTGAAAAGCGGCCAGACAGACAGTCAGGCAGACAAAAATTTCAAAAATGTGTTTTTATGCTTAGTTATTGCTAAAATAACTCAAAAAACTAACTTATAGCCATTTATAAGCAAATAACAGACAGATACTGCAATTATATTTATACAAAATGAAAAATCAAGTACAAAAATAATTGCATTTAGCCCAAATGTCACGGTTTTGTATTCTAATGCAATGAGTATATTTTTAAGTACAATCTAGTACTTGGTCCATAATCAGCAGTTAATATTTATTTCATTCGCTAAATATTGATTACATACTAAAACAAAGACAATTTACAAAAATTAAGTTAATTTAAAATTGCTATAAAACGCTGTAATTAAGTATGTAGGGAATTCCAATAACAAATAACACATAAATGAAATATGCAGAAGCTTTAAGTTAATAAATAAGCTAAATGAGAATTAGTAAAATAAATGTGAAATACAAAACATAACAGCACTACGATTGCACGTAAAGCCCAATTATACGATACCTTAGATGAAGCGGAAATTTTTGTGATTTTAAGAAATTTTGTATTGAGAATAGAAGGAGGGGTGAAAGCATGGAATTTATTTTTTCCACATTATGTTAGAGAAGCTATAAAAATGTTTTATACAAAATGTAAGCTTCAAAAATTAAACAGGTACTAAGAAAATTAGAGTATTGGATTTAGTAAAATTCTGCAGTTTGTATAGGAGCTGGTAGAAGGAGTGGGGAGTTTCAATGAATTTTTCAGATATAACAACAAACATCATTCAACTGACATGTTTTAAATTGTAGATCAGTAGCATTCATACTTTTCATGAAAATCGATTTTTTGTGTAGTTGTGAAATTAAGTCTTATTTTGCAATAGAAGAAGTAAAGCTAATCGTCTAATTTTTTCGGTCTTACTAATAATGCCAAACAAATATTTAGTGCACAATTTTAGATTGCTACATTTTATACATAAATACTAAGTAAATTGGTTTGTAGTATTTCATGAAAAAGTGTAGCTTGTGTGGGAGGTGGTAGAAGGAGCAGGGTGAGTCAAATAATTTTTATACTGTAGATTGAAATCATTATAAAAATAAAGTATTCCAAATTTCACAGCTAAAGCTTTCCCACTTTTCAAGGTAATGCGTTTATTGTCAATTTCCGAAATTGAGCAATTTTTAATGGAAGTTCACGTTCACGAACTTAACCTTACTTTTTTATCAAAAACGACGTATACAAAATTTGAACCTTCTAGCTAAACGCGTTCTCGAGATAAAGAAGAGATGAACGCACAGACGGATAGATCGACGGAAGGGTGGAAATCCGGTTTTGAGATTTTTGATTGGTACTATGAACCTCTATATTATTAATTTTTTTCTTCGAACCTTATTTCTTAGCGTTACAAACTTTATGGCAAACTTATAATTATAATACTCACAGATTTCATCTCGAGTATAAAAAACATAATAGGGCTACGATTGCGCGTAAAGCACAACCTTACGATGCTCTAGATGAGATAGAAATTTTCGTGATCTCAAGAAATTTTGTATGGGGAGTGGTAAAAGGGGTGACAGCATTGAACTAATTTGTATCATGTCATGCTAGAGTAGCTTTAAAACTGTGTTTATACACAATTTTCGCCGCAAAAATTTAAAAGCTACTTAGAACCAGTTTGTATGGGAGGTGTAAGAAGGAGTAGGGGGGGGGGGTGGGATTTAGTGATTTTTTTTTTTCAGAAATAACTATGAATACTATAAATTAACATTCCTCAAATTTCAGACCAGTAACATTCAAACTTTACAAAAAATTATTTTTTGTGAAGTTGTGAAATTGTGTCATATTGAATGGGAGGGGGTTAAGGCAGAGAAGGTAATCACTAGATTTTTTCAATTTTAACTTTAACGCCAATTAATAATTTAGTGTAAAATTTGAGCCCAACAAATATTATACGTACTGAGAAAATTGGTTTATAGTATTTCATGAAAAAGTGCAGTTTGTATGGGAAGTCGTTGAAGGCATGTGGGGGATTGGAATAATTCTTATGCCATACATCACATCTACTACAAAATGATATTTTCTAAATTTCAAATCATTAGCTCTTATGGTTTCCAAGAAAATTTGATTTATGTAAATGATTGAAAATGTGTCATTTTTTATGGGAGGGGCTAGCAGGGGTGAAGCGATTTGGCCCGTTCACGAACTCACTTTTTCGTCAAAAATAACGTGTACAGAATTTTAACTTTCTAGCTCAACGCGTTTTCAAGCTGGAGACTGCACAGACGGATGGATAGACATCCAGTTCTGAAATTTTTGAGCGACAAATATCTCTGTGCAAGCATTATTTCTTGTCGTTACAAACTTTAGAGCAAGCTTATAATACTCTTAGATTCCATCTAGAGTATAATAAGTAATAATAGTAAGCAGTTATTATCAAAATTTTCAAAATAGTCTTGGGAAGCAAAATTTTCAACTAATCAAGTGTCAAGTTGTAGTCAATTAAACTGTTATGGCTATTGATCAAACGGTGCATAATATTGATAGGTTCTTAAGAGCCATAATTAGTTTTGTGGAACACAAGTCGAAAAAGTTTGTAGTTTCTCGAGAAGCGAGAGGGAAAACGATATGTCAAAACTGTCAATTAATCCAGTCAATAACCTTAAAACAAAAATGATCCACGAAATGACTCTCCTGCCATGAAGCGAATTTAATTTTATCAAGACTAGGCAATGCGATCTTTCTAAAAAGTTAATCTCAAGCTGTCACTCCACGGTAAACCGTGCAGATAAAAGGGGAGAAAATGACGATGGACCACTTCAATTCTTCGCGAGTGTATTTTACAATGGGTTCCATTCAATGTAGGCATATTCCAAAATGAGGCAAATGAAAGTGAGGTATAATGACCGTGAAATCTGACGATGTTTTAAATGGCAGGACCATTTATTGACAAAACCCAGAGCGGAATTTACCCAATTTATATTTAAGTCCATATATGATCAAAAAGATAACACAGAGTCGAAAGCAACACCTAGGTCCTTTAGGTTTTTTATACGGAAAGGCATGCTCCCACAAAACTTTGCCACCACTTCATTCGGAATAGCTTCCCATAGGTCATTGAGACCTTGTAGAGGTTTAGCGTATTTTACCAATTTTGATTTGATATATCTCCAAAAATGTTCTAAAGGGGGAATGTGGTATGGAAAATTTTTGGCTTCCCAACTAAGTTTTCACAATTTTGTCAAATTGATATTTATACTCTAGATGAAATATGAGAGCATATTGTGTTTGCCTTACCGTTTCTAACGCTAAGAAACAATACTTGCACAGAAAAGCTAAGGGTACAGAAATATTTTAGTTCCTCAAAAACTTCGATTCAGAGTGACCAGCTGTCGGTCTCTTTGTCGGACAGAGAGACTACAAAATAACTCTCGAAAGCTTTGATCTATCACGCTGTTATTTGTTTTGTGCAATTTTTAGCAAAAAGAAACTTTAAGCTCGTGAACGGGCTATATCCCCCCACTACTTCTACACAAACTTCATGAAATTTCAGAAATTGATTTTTTTTCGGAAGTATTTAAACATTTGACTTCAAAATTTCCTTCCATACAAATGCACAATTTTCAGAATTTCATTTATTCGATTTTAATTACAACTAGCAAAGGTAATAAAACGATTTTTCGCTAAAATTAATTTTATTATAATTGCAAGTAATTTCAAAAAAAAATTATGAACTTCACCTCACTCATTCTATCCCCTTCCATACAAATTTCACGAAATTCCGAAATTTAAATTAAAATATTTTTCTTCAAAGCTGTCATAGATATCAACTTGGAAATTTGGGTAAAGCATTGCAATGCAAATTTCTTTAATATCAAAGAATTTTGATTTGATCCGTATAATCCTTCTACCTCCTCCCATACAAATGCATAATTTTGTTAAATACATTTCGTCAATTTCTATTAAAATTAGAAATTGTAGATACTTAAAATATTGCCAGAATCTGTCACTTGATAATTGTTATAAATGCTAAAGAAATCAACTCCCATATAAATTTCAATTTCAATATAAGAAATTCAAGAAAAGCATTTTTCTTTTGAATTTATGAGAGCTATTGACCTTAAAATTAAAACCATGGCGATGAGGCTGCCAATGATGACACTCGTTAGCAGTTTCAAAATGTTCCCAAATCTTTCACTTTTTTTCTATCGCCTCCTACACAAATCCTCTGATTTCAGAAAAACAATGCCCAATTTCTTTGAAAATTGTGAAAGCTACAAACTTCAAATTCTGCGCGAAACGTAATGCATACAATATTCGGTGCAATTTTCAAGAATTGCAAACCACCCCCCTCTGCTTCTACCACCTTCCACTATTTACTATTGATTTAAGAGAGTGCAAAACTGTAACATTGAATAAAGCTGTGCTTTATTCCAGTGTTACAACAAATAAAATTACTGGAACAATTTTAACTGTGCAAAGTGTAAGGATTTAATACTAAAATGGCCGATTGCTTATATACATGTGATAGATAAAATAGTGGAAAAATATTGCTGATGAAGGACGGTGTTACGGTTTTGTTCGTCACTGTAGCTAAAGCAACGTATTCCTCATATGCAATTAGTTTACAGCCCGCCTTTTCCAGTTTTGGCAGTTGTCCACTGACTATCTTATTTCAAAGAATTGGTGAGAGGACCGCCTTGTAGTGTGCCTCTTATAACAAAACTTTTAGCAGATGCGACGATAAAACTAGATAGGAATCAATTATTCACAGTGAAACAGCCACGAGAAAAATGCAGGGAATATAACATCGACGTGCACTAGAAATTCGTCGACTTTAATTAAGCAGACACTCTCCTAGCTGAAGCAAGTAGATGGCCTTGCACCTACACTTTTTAATCTGGCTTTGGAGCATGATGTAAGAAAATCATCAGTGAGCACTAGGGACGCTACTGTTCAGATAGTCGCAGATAGTAGCTTATGCAGACGACGTAAACATAGTGGCGCGATCACAAATGGGCGCCAAGGAAGTTTTTGTTAATCTTGATACGGCAGCGCGAAAAGAAAGGCTACGCATAAACGAAAATAAGACGAAAGTAATATCGCAATCACGAAAAACAGGACAATGGGACAACATCTAATGATTGCAGACAATAAAATAGAAAGCATAGAGAACTATGTCGAATTAACTGTGCATCGCGCATTAAAGGGGGACCCCCTAAGTTAATTTCGATAAACATAAAAAAAAACTTCATTCATATATCTAGGAGCAAATCTCCATTAAGATCACCATGAAACCAATTAAATTAAAAGGCGCACAAAAGTAGCAAACAAGACATACTACTCGGTACATCCAATGATAAAATGTAAAGACCTGCAAAGAAAAACGATGCTGCCAATCTACAAAACTATAGTAAGACCTGTTCTCTGACATGGCAGTAAAATACGGACGTTAATACAGCCATCAGAAAAATGGTTAATGCCTTTGGAAGGAAGGTATACCGACCGATCGTCGGACCGGTGAAAGAACAAGTCGAATAAACAATTCAATGCAATCAAGAATTGTATACCATTTTTGAGGATCAAGAAGTCTCTACTCTCATGGAGAGGGCTGGTCACGTACAGCAAATGGAGGATGGGAGAACACTCAAATGTGTACAAAAAGGAAAGGCGGAAGGAGAAACACCAGAAAACGTTGGGAGGATTCAATCGACGAAGACAGCAAATCACTTGTATTTTAATTTTCAACCCGGAGGATGCGGTGGATAGATAGAAAGCTGTAGTGCTAGTTTGATGGTGATGATGAATTCAAGAAATAGATGTCAAAATTAGAAGGCAAACGATTTGAAAGTGCGTCCGTAATTACTTCAGATCTTACGTTGTTGACCCCCTTGATATCAATAAAACCTACCATAGTGTACTCTTCAGTACTTACAGATTTTTCAATGTATCATTCGAGTGTGCTTAGGGAGGTTTCAAGGGCGGTCACGCCCAATGAATCTGCAAGTTGTTATTGCGTTTGGCATGAATATTCGTCCAGCAATGCCTCCAATTCTGCGTCTTCACACTTTTTAACCTTTCCGGAATGAACCTTGTCTTCAACGCCGAAAACATCCATTTCATAGCGTTGACACGTTCTTTCACTAATTGCATCCTCACCATAAATTTCAACAATCATTTGACGCGCCTCAGCTGCAGGTTTTTTTGAATTGTAGGCAGAAACAAAATTTCCCGCAAATGACGCTTATTTAGCTCAAACTTCGACATATTCTCGCACAAAAAAGTATATGACGCCGATACTACTTCACAAATCTAATGAAAAGGAGTTGTTCACAGATGCCTAAGTTTACCATTTGACGTTTCCAATTCGCCATTGTTGACAAACATTTACTGTTAGAGCCATCTAGTGGGAAACGGCGGGTCTCAATTTGTACTCCCGATAGTTATGCTTTTATATGGAAGGAGTCAATCAATCAATCAAATTCCTGTTAAGACCCCCTAGAGGGGCATAGGACAGAAACAACTCTCTTCCACAAGGCGCGATCCTGAGCATCGGCTTTAAGCTGTTGCCAGGACTTGTTTATTCCTCTGGCCTCCTGCTCAACTGCTCGCTTCCATGTGTTACATGGTCGACCATGGCCTACTGGCCGGTTGCCACTCGCTTTGCCTTTAAGAGCACGTTTGGGGATTCTTCTGTCTTCCATCCGCTCTACATGGCCAGCCCACTGCAGTTTACGTAACTTGATGAACGTTGAAGCTTCTGGCTCGTCGTAGAGTTGATACAACTCATGGTTGTATCTTATTCGCCATTCCGTTCCTTCCTTCACAGGTCCCAAAATTCTTCGGAGGACCTTTCTTTCGAATGCGTTAACTGCTTTTTCGGAAGTTCGCGTTAATGTCCACGTCTCGCTGCCATAACAGAGCACAGGTCGTATAATAGTTTTATAAATCCGCAGCTTATTGTTCCTGTGCACTTTCTTGGATTTCATTATTGGAAGTACCGAATAATACGTCTTATTTGCTAGTATTATCCGTCTTCCTTGAGGGTTATAATCCAGAGCCTGTTTTGCGATGTTTCGCTCTGGTTTCCTCAAAGTATGACCGATCTACTGCCACTTTTGCCGTTGAATCTCAATACCTATTTTAGTCTGACGAGTTGTACTCCAAAGTTCGTCGTTGGAGATTACTTCTGGCCAGAATATTCCTAAAATGCGTCGAAGGCATTGGTTTACGAAAGTCTGTAGTTTCTAGGTAAGTCGAACGGTCACTTTCCACGTAGTACAACCATATAACAACACGGATTTGACGCATGCGTCAAAAACTCGCAGCTTCGTGCGAAGGGAGATCTCTCTTAACCTCCAGAAAGGGGAAAGGATACCGAAGGCCTGACGAGCTTTATTTAGCCGAGCCTCAACATCCTTTTCGGCTCCGCCGTCCATGCTGACAATGCTTCCGAGATAGCAAAAATCTTGCACCTCTTCCACATCCTGTCCATTAAGAACAATCGGTGTGCTTGCGTTCGAACCCATGTGCATATACTTGGTTTTACGCACATTTATTTTCAGTCCCGCCTCTTTGCATTTAGAATGCAACGAGCGAACATTTGACTCTAAGTCCGAACGGGTATGTGCAAGCAAACACACGTTATCAGCATAATCAAGGTGACTTAAGATGTTAAATAGTTTTCATTGAAGACCTTTACCTTCCCCACCTTCCAGTGCAGCTTTCAAGATGTCATTTATTACCACCAGAAACAGGGCTGGTGATAATATGCAGCCTTGTCTGACACCCGTTCGCTCAGGGAAGCTCTCGGATAGCTCTCCTCTATGCAAGACGCGACACCTTCTATCTTCGTAGGAATCTTTAATCATAGCTATGACCTTATCTGGAATACCTCTCCTACGCAAAACATTCCATATGTAATCTCGCTTAACGCTGTCGAAAGCCTTCTCGAAGTCCACAAACATGAGATGTAGTGGCGAACCCATTTCGGCTGACTGCTCTAATATTATCCGTAGGGTATTTGTGTGGTCGGTACAAGACGACCCTTTACGGAATCCAGCCTGATATGGATATATGGAAGGAGTATACGGATCGAATCGATTTTTTTCAACATTAATGATATTTGCATTATTATACTTTGTTCAAAATTTCGAGTTGATAGCTTTGACAGTTTCAAAGAAAATAGTTTAACTGAAACTTCGTGGAATTTGTATGGGAATGGGTGAAGCTAATTTTTTTTTTTTCAAACTAATTGCGATTATAATAAAAAAATTTGTGGCAAAAATTTTTCATTTGGACTTTGCTAGTTCCAATGAAAATCGAAGAAATGCATTTTTCAAAGTTGTGCATTTGTATGGGAGTGGGAAGAAAGAATTCAAATTCCTGTTAAGACCCCCTGTAGGGGCATAGGACAGAAACAACTCTCTTCCACAAGGCGCGATCCTGAGCATCGGCTTTAAGCTGTTGCCAGGACTTGTTTATTCATCTGGCCTCTTGCTCAACTGCTCGCTTCCATATGTTACATGGTCACATGGGAAGAAAGGATGAGGAGATCGAATCAATATTTTTAGACGATAATGATTTATATATATATATATCCTTACAATTTGACGTGATTTTCAAGTCGATTCCTAAAATAACTTCGCAGAAAAATCAATATCTTAAGATTTCGAAATGTTATGGGATTTGCATGGGTGGGGGCAGAAACGGTGGAGGGATATAACCCATTCAGGAACTTAAGTTATTTTTTTAAAAAAAATTACATAAAACAATTTCAACACGATAGCTCAAAGCATTCGAAATTTATGTTGTAGGCAGATGGACAGACGAGCAGATAGATTGATAGACGGTCACTCGGATTTAAGGTTTTTGAACTACAACAAATATTTCTGTACCTTTGGCGACTCTGTGCGAGCATTATCTCTGAGTTACAAACGCTAAGGCAAACAGTATACTCTCAGATTTCATTTAGAGTATAATGAACATTTGCAAATGAGCATTCAGGATGTGTGGCATCCGAATTAGTTCAAGTATGCATAAAATTGAATGGTATGTAATTACAAATCCATCAAACTCAGAGATTTGAATGAAATACATTGGAGTTGATCGGCAATTTATATCACATGCCAGTTTGAATAGCCGATACTTCTGGCCAATTTCAATTGCAGAGCCTGAGGTACCTTAAAATTGAACTATGTGGTTTCCTTGAAGTTTCTCTGAGTACATTACTTCCAAGTTCTATTGAATACACTATCAAGCAATCTTGTGGTAATTATTTGTGAAATTTCAAGAACTATAGTGTTGTGTTCCTGGAATTGTATGCTGTCAAACATGTACCAAAAAGCATAAATTTTGGAAAGCTCGCAAGATTAATGAAAATTATTGGAAAAATGTGCCATAAGCAATAATTTGTTGTGTGGTCATAATGATGTTATTAAAAAATTTCAAAAAATCTATGTTGTCATATTAACGGAAAAAGACTTTCAAAAAACTCATAAGAGTTTTTTTTCCACACTAAAATATAAAAATCAATTTAGACGATACTTGGAGCAAAGTTACAATAAAATTCAGAAAATTGATTCAATAATGTGCTGCACAGAACGGCAAAACGATATTGAATAAATTTCATATTTTATAGAAAGGCGCAACTAAGTTTGGTGAATTTTAATCAAAACTCCATTGTGGCCTCTATTTCCCAGTACTGAAAGGCATATGTTCAACTTGATGTGTATTGCGAGGAAAAGGTAAGAGGGGAGAGAATGAATTTATTAAGTTCCATAGAGCATTTACTATGGAAGTAACCATATTAAATGCTAAACACTCGAATTTAGTTCAAAAAATTAAAGTCTAAATTGAATGCTTTAATTAGTAGGATTAATTAAAATTAGTTTAGGATACACTATAAATAGTAGCAGTAGTGAAACAAAATACGGATAAATTTGTAGCAATTTGAATGCATTAAGACACACTTTTAAAATGTATGTATTATATGTTATTACCGCCACTGTCACATATACAAAACAATAACAGGAAAATATCGCGAAAGGCTTTATTTAGCACTGCCTACCGTCAATAAAAACACGCTATTCATTTTTATCCATCTAACAATACAAACATTAAAATAATTCCGCTAGTTCCAGTGTGCGTGGAAAAGAACTTTACTATGCTATATTCAACATCCTGGATAAATAATGCCCTAATGAGGAAAGTAGCGTACGTACTAAACGCTTGCATGATCTGCTACGATTTCTCTGTAATACTGTAATTTATGTACGTGTATAATTTATTAGTGGGGTCATAAAGCGTGAATCCATCCTACGTAGACTTCCTGTCAGTTCGCTGACATAGCTTCCGGCACGAATCATGCTCCCCATACCATTGGATTCAGGATCCTTGCAAGTTCTGCGCTTCACGAAATGTCAAACTCTCGCCTATGACGACATTTAATGATTAAAAGGACACTAATTGCATGCTCTGTTAAGGAGAACAACGTGAACAGGGAACCGTTTAGTACACTTACCTCACTCCTCCTCTCGTCGTGTCGTAGTTCAAAATTTGATCTCCATGGCTCCAGTAGACCACGGACGACGACATAACCACATTCCGTACGATACAGGACAGCTGAAGAGTGGAATCGATTTCGTAGTATTTCTCCTGCAGGGATGTTCCGTATTCATCGACTATCATAACTTCGGGGGCTGTAAATAAAACGAAAGGATCTCGTAAATGGTTTATTGGAAATTTTGTGTGCGGACTAATGGTATTGCGGATTCCTTTCGATTTATGGATATTGTTTTTGGTCAAATCGCACCCGAAAATGCAGAGTGGGAATTTTCCCTTAGAAGAGGAATAACAAACAAAGTTAAAGTTATAGCAAGCTGTGGATCGATAAGCAACTATTTTTTTCGCTTTTCTTCTTCTGCTCTTATTTTAAGGAAGCATATCAATTTCATTCCGGATAGAGCGATTCCAAAATTCCTACATTCACCTTTTCAAATTGCAACAGTTTAGACTACAATTCTCATTCTTTCGTTGCGACGGTGAAAAAGTTGCCAGATGAGAAAAGTTTCAGAAAACTTCTATATAACATCATTCATATGCATCGAATGTAAATTGCGATGAAATTTTAATATGCGAATTTCTGTTACAGAGGCGCTTTAATTTGTTATTATGTCAGCATGTTGTTTGTATCAGGGCTCTTCTCTTGTACGGCAAGAAATCGTAGTGGGACAGTACGAGTAGCGAACAATATTCAAGGATTTACTGCAGTTTCTGCTCGTTTGGAATGGTTTTGTGTTGATATATTTGAAAATACTATACTTCCCAAGTATGCCTTATCTACAAGTTGAAAAGAGTTTTTGTTTTTGGTACACGAATACTATAACAGTTTACAACATGCACTCGTAAATACTTGCTTCAGGAAATTTAAATTGAGAGTCGGTCTTATTATGTTTCAGCATCACGAGAAGCATAAGAAGCTCTCAAGAAACGAGTTAAGGACGATAACGAAACAACAGGCAGGTACAAAGTGGTTTTTACTTCAAAAATACATAAGTATCGCTTGAAGAGCAATTATTTAGGACGTTAAGTAGCATCGTTTCAAAGAGTTTAAGAGTTTTCGTTCGCATTCGGTAATATTTATTTAAATTAATATTAAGACATCGTCATAAGTTTTGCGAAGAATCACTTAGAATTTTCAGTTGAAATTAAATAATTTAATTTGAAAATGGTTTAATAAGAAAAAATAAAAAGGATGTGATTGTTTTTTGTATGATATCAGGTAATGCCAAGCTTCATCGATTTTACTCAAAATATTTGACATTCTATATAAGACCAGCGATGGCTCGCGACTTTGTCCGCGTAAGAATCGCAATTGTAAGCAATTTTTGAGGATGTTGTTAGTAATGCATTATGTGGGATATTAATATAATCTGCTTAGTTTAATAGCTCTGGGAATACAACATTTTGTATTTTTTTTGTAAGAATGAAACCATGATACTCGTATTTGTATGGCACAGGTCTGTGCTCACGGGAGTGATTTGAGATCATATACGATATATCGAAGAGTATTAACGACATGTAGTTACTTATAGCTTGTGTAAATTCTAAAAAAAGTACAAATAAAATGACATTAAGCTCAAAAACATAACAGAACTACGATTGTGCGTAAAGCCCAGTCATACGATATTATAAATGAAATAGAAATTTTTGTGATCTTAAGAAATTTTGTATGAGGAGGGAAAGAAGGGGTATTAACACTGAAGCAATTTTTGTATATTATGGCAGAGTAGCTACAAAAATGTTTTATATCAAATTTACGCTTTAAAAATAGGTACTGAGAAGCTTAGTGCATTGGATTTAATGAAATGGTTCAATTTATATAGGAGGTGGTAGAAGGTATATAATTATCGTGAAATTAATGTTTTAAATTTCAGATCAGTAACATTCACACTTTTCAAGAAAATCTAATTTTTCAAAAGTTGTGGAATTCTGTCACATTGTATGGGAGGGGGCAGAAGGAGTGAGGCTAATCGGTGAATTTGTTCCCGATATTAAAAATAATGCTAATTAGGGATTTAGTACAGAATTTTAACTCGATATTATACGTACTGAGAAAATTGGTATACAGTATTTCATAAAAAAGTGTAGTTTATATGGGAGGTGCTGAAATGAGTTGGAGGTTCGAACAATTTGTATATAAATAGATTGCATTTATGATAGAAATAATATATTCTAAATTTCGAATTATTAGTTTTTAAAGTTTCCACTTTGTATGGGAGGGGGTAGAAGGAGTGAAATAAAATCAAAAGCAATTCACATATGCGAGTATACCTAAAAAACAGTGCAGGTTTTATTACGGTCGATTTAGCCGTTCGTGCATGAAAGACGGCCGGACAGACAGAGAACAATTTCAAAAACGTTTTTTTATGCTTAGTTATTGTAAAAATAAAGCAAAAAACTAACTTAGAGTCATTTATAAGCAAATAACAGACAGATACTACAATGTTATTTATATCTATAGATTTATTAGTTTAATTTTTTCGTCAGATTCGATGGCAATAAATAAGAATACCTATTCTCATCGGAAATTTCCCAATTCTTGAAGACAGTAATTGCCTTATATTTAAAAATTGAGTTCCAAATGTTTATGAAATCTAGCAACTAAAAGTTTGCAGCAAAGAATTTTGTAGCGCTAAGAACATGGACTTTATCTCTTTAGCCTCACCCATACAACATGACTCATTTTAGAAAACTAAGCCGAGTTGCTCGAAAGGTACTGGTGCAGTTGATATGAAAAACAGAATAATTGAAGGACGCAAGGGGTCGCTGTTCTTCCGAGTAAAAATAAAATCACTACTTTAACAAGTTCACTATAATTTAACTAAATCGCTTTAGACTTGAGACTTTTTCGCTCACAAATGATCGCTCGCTCTTTCACTTTCTAAACATCGACTAACTCGTCGATGGCCTTAAACGAGATGGACTCTTCGTCAGAAATACTCGCCTTTTTATATTGCTCTTAAGGGTCGAATCATTTCCCCTTTCGTGCGACTTTTCCTTCATAGTCGAGCACTGTTAATTGCTTCTGTAAGCCATTGCCTTGTCAAAAGCGTCTTTTCCCTGTCATACGAGCACATACGTGTGGTTGTTGTTGCTTCTTTCCTTTTTTTAAATGCTGTTTATTAAGTTCTAAGTGATACACTAAAACATGATTTTATCTTGAGCAATAACTCCCTAATTAAGCCCTGGCGTTAGAGGTGCGGAGTTCTTCTGCTCTATGTCAATAATTTAATGTGATTCTGAATTGTTCTAAGGTTTTTGTCATTTTTACAATCCACCCAATAATGGACTTGTTTTCTTCAAGGCGCGATCCTGAGCATCGGCCTTAAGCTGTTGCCAGGACTTGTTTATTCCTCTGGCCTCCTGCTCAACTGCTCGCTTCCATGTGTTACATGGTCGACCAACCCGACGTCTTCCTTGAGGATTATAATCCAGAGCCTGTTTTGCGATATTTTGCTCTGGTTTCCTCAAAGTATGACCGATCCACTGCCACTTCCGCCGTTGAATCTCAATACCTATTTTAGTCTGGCCAGTTGTACTCCAAAGTTCGTCGTTGGAGATCACTTATGCCCAGAATATTCCTAAAATGCGCCGGAGGCATTGGTTTACGAAAATCTGTAGTTTCTTGGTAAGTCGAACGGTCACTCTATACGTAGTACAACCATACAGCAACACAGATTTGACGCATGCGTCAAAAACTCGCAGCTTCGTGCGAAGGGAGATCTCTCTTAACCTCCAGAAAGGGGAAAGGATACCGAAGGCCTGACGAGCTTTATTTAGCCGAGCCTCAACATCCTTTTCCATGCTGACAATGCTTCCAAGATAGCAAAAATCTTGCACCTCTTCCACATCCTGTCCGTTAAGAACAATAACTGTTTCTGTCCTATGCCCCTATAGGGGGTCTTAACAGGAATTTGATTTCTTCAAGGGTTTGGGAGTAATTGTGCACTGAGCGTACACGTAAGGCATACAGACAAACTATTTGTTTCTTGCGCATTTATCGGCTAATTTAGTTATAAAACGTGAAAAAATATCAGGGTAGCAGTTTTTTCCCCGAAGTCTTATTTATTATTAATACAATAAAGTAATTGAACGTGCATTGGTTTGTTTATTCCGAGAAGTTGCTTGAAGTTTGTGATCAGGGCTATCTCTACATTGTACTTTTAACATTTTTAAATAAAGGTTAGTCGGATAAGGAGTATGGTGGTAGCAGGATGACTTAAAAAGAAGAAAAAGACGTGAGGAATATCGGCTTCTTTAGAGTAGTTGGAGCAAAGGAGATTTCTAAATTTAAGTACAAGACATAACAGGGCTACGATTGCGCGTAAAGCGCCATCTTACGATACTCAATATGAAATAAAAATTTTTTTTGATCCATAGAAATTTTGTATGTGGAGTGGTAGAAGGGGTGATAGCAATGAACTAATTTTTTTCCCATCATGCTAAAGTAGTTGTAAATAAACTGCGAAGAATTCGAGCGCAACTTTATTATTTTTGGGACAAGTTGAGGATGCGTGGAAAGTTAGTAGGTTAGTGTGGGTAGGGAAGATCCGTTTAACACTTAATTGCGGACACAATCAATAGCTTCAGTACATATAATCAAAATTTCATTCGTTTATTTAAGCAAATTTGATTTCTTAGAGGTGAAGGGTAAGGGGGAGTAGATTTTGATAATTTTTTAATTGTTTGCTTGAATCACGTCCAATATTCTCTGTATAGAACGTCAATTTCATTGCCGAATTTGCATAGAATTTTCATAAGATTCGGTGTATTTCACATTCATGAAACCAAACATTTGTATGGGGGGAGGGCGATTGAGGAGGTAAGCGAACCGTAAAATTTGTGATGCAGTTTTATTTCTTTTCTCTTGCAAGGTGCTCGTACAAAATTTAAAGTTCGCTGCTTTTAATTTGTTGGTTAGTAGTTGATTTATAGAAAGTGATTGAAATCATACTTTTGTATGGGAAGGGGTAGAAGGGCAAGTGAAATCGTTTGACGTAATTTTGTTTCAATTATTTTCAAGTGCAAAATTTTAAGTTGTTAGCTTTTAGTAGTTCTTAAAATCGAATAAAAAACTTTGTATGTGAGGTGGTAGAAATTTTGAAGGTAATCAACCAGTTAATATTTTTTACATTTAGGGATTTTCTTTAAATGCATTTTGCAAATTTTCATGTTTCTAACTTAAAATTTCATTCAAAAATTTTCATTTGATGTGTTTTTTCAATGCACATGAAACACCTGGTGCACGTTAGACCGGAGCGGCCGGTTTATAACAATTGTGAAACAAATAGTTATTTTTTCGATGTATGCCAAATGGATGTATCGAAGTGCAAAATTTAATCTTTCTATCTTTCACCAGAGCCCTAAAAAAATCACTCAAAATTTCCGACATTTTTTCTTACCACCTCCCTCCCCTTACACCTCCTAGCTTACAATTTTTACCAAAATTAAAGACTATGTATGATCTGACGATTCGATTTGATATCTGTACTCGGTTTTGAGATATAACGGTTTGAAATTTTGGAAAGTACACCATTTTTGAAATGCTCCCTATTTCCCCTTACTGCTACTATGACCGAATTTTTGTTCTTACCTTTCGGTGGTGTAGCTTTATGTTTTCAATTACATAGCTCTTAAGAGATAGTTGAGATATTCATTTTTAAGTGTTTTTTTTTGCACCCCCCTTCTTCTCTTGCTTGCATTAATTAGCCACACTCTAAGATTATGAATCTGTATTCCGGCTTAATCGTCCCACAATATGAATTTTTCATTGTAAGTAATTTCGAAGATATAATCATTTGAAAAAAAAAATTCGGTCGACAATTTGTTTTTAGCCTCCACTTTTCGGACGCCAATGGATATAAAATTAAATTATTTTTTAAGTTTGTCCTACAACCCCCTCTATACTTTTGCTGATTTTCAGCTTTCTACGTGGATTCGTATTGTAGATATTAGCAAATGCAGTTTTTGGATCTTTCTCTCCCCCTTCCACCTGACACTCCCTAAAATCTAGATAGTAAGGCTCACTTACCCAATTAATAATTGATACAAAAAAGAACATTCTACCTTTAGTGGTCTCGGAGATATGAGTCCATATGTATGGTGCATAGCGGGATGGATTTTTTTCACATTTTTGGGCTGATTTAGTCATGAAACGCGAAAAAACAAAATTTGAGGGTAGCAATCTTTTTTTCTGTGTGTATCACAAAACTTTATTATTAGAAGAATAAAGTAAAATGTTTTAAATAAAATACAATCTTTAAAAATTGAATATGAACTTATAAAATTAGTGTATGTTTAGTGAAATTATGCAATTTGTATGTAAGGTGGTAGAAGGTGTGAGAGGATTTGAGTGATTTTTCAGAATTAACTAAGAATATTATAAAATTTACCTTTCAAGCAAATCGATTTTTTGTGAAGTCATGAAACTGTGTCATATTGTATGGGAGGGGTTTGAAGCAGTAAAACTTATCAGTTATTTTTTTTTATCTTAATGAATTATCATTAAATTATTATATTATAATTAAGTATTTATTGCAAAATATGAGCTCCATAAACGTTATAACTTCCAGGAAAATCGGATTAGAGTGTTTCATGGAAAAGTGCAGCTTGTATGGGAGGTAGTGGAAGGAGTGGGTGATCCAAATGATTTTTAAACCATACATCACATTTATGATAAAAATAATATGTTCTAAATTTAAAATCATTATCTTCGTTTCCAAGAAAAATTTATTAATGTAAATAATTGCAAATGAGTCATTTTGTATGGAAGGGTAGAAGAGGTGGAGCGATTTGGCAGGTTCACGAACTTGACTTTACTTATTCGCCAAAAATAACGTGTACAAAATTCGGACATCCGGCTTTGAGATATTTGAGCGTCAACAAATATTTCTGTACCCTTGGCGGCTCTGTGCGAGCATTATTTTTTGGCTTTACAAACTTTAGAGCAAACTTATAATACTCTCAGATTTCATCTAGAGTTCAAACAGGATCCAAACAGGTCCGGATCCCTGATTTTGGTTGAAATGACATTAATGAAGAAGATATGGAAATTTGAAAAATTTTCTGAATGTAAAATCCACAGCAATCTTTATTTATCAAACAACTCTAAAAAGCAGTTCTATCGAAAAACCAACCCAGGTAAAATGGTTGTTAACCCTAATTATTAATTACCGAAATAACTCCCATGATTGTAAGCAGGTACTATGTTGTTCGGGCTATACGACTAATTTTAATTAGATTCCGTTTTACTAACCAGAAGACACATTATTTTAATTAGTGAACTTTTGTATATAAATATTTACGAAGGATCAGAGAGAAAACAGTCGAATTTCAGTTTGAAACAGATATTAAACAGTAGTGTCAATATAACTGGAAATATTTTCAAAATGGAACGAGTCAAAACTAGACAAAAACGCATTCATTACAGTCTGGACCAGAAAAGCTATCTGGAGGCTAAATACAGAGATGCGAAATATCCGAAACGAAGTGATCAAATTATATTTGCGGACGAGTTAGGGATATCAAAGTGCCGAGTAGCGATGTGGTTCCAAAATCGGCGCAGTAAATCAACTCGAAATTGTTCTCGAAAGCCTAAAAAAAGAATGAAGAATCTCAGCCAACAATCACAAAGCCAGTACTTGCCTTCCGCTTCTCAAAATTATCCAATACAAAATCAAATATTACGTTACCCGAGCGAATTTCTAGAACACGCTCGTGTTGAATCAGCACTACCTACTGCTGATTCTCAAAATATTCAACATTATCCACCGCAAAGAAGCTCCACATTGGAATATGGCTATGTACCAGAGAATATCAGCCAACAATTACAAAGCCAGGACTTGCCTTCCACTTCTCAAAATTATCCAATACAAAATCAAATATTACTTTACCCGAGCGAATTTCTAGATCACGCTCGTGAATCGGTACCACCTACTGCTGATTCTCAAAATATTCAATATTATCCACCACAAGGAAGCTCTACATTAGAATATGGCTATGTACCAGAGAATCTCAGCCAACAATTACAAAGCCAGGACGTGCCTTCCGCTTCTCAGAATTATCCAATACAAAATCAAATATTACTTTACCCGAGCGAATTTTTAGATCACGCTCGTGAATCGGTAACACCTACTGCTGATTTTCAAAATATCCAACATTATCCACCGCAAGGATCTGCTACGTTCGCTTATAACCAGCCGGCAATGGGAAATCAAGGCTTAGCCACAATAGATTCGACTAATTTTAATTCCATGATCGCTCCAAATTATCCAATCTATTGGCCTTCATTTCTTCCCACTCCGAATAGTGAATACTACCCAGCAGCTGAACAGTGTTACGGAGAGTATGGTTATTCTGGATATGAATATCCGCCTGCTTATCCAATATATGGAAATCAAGAATTCACTAACCAAATCGTAGCGCCTACAAAAACTTACGAACCCAATCCCATTGAGTTAAATATCGGCAATTTCACCGATTTGTCACCATGTAAAGAGAACGCTGTTTAAGTTTAGAAATCATTTTTAAGAGTTAAATTCAAAATATATTTTTGCAATGTTTCAATTTGTTGTCAAAGTTAAATTATTAAAAAATTCTGTGCATGTCTGAAAAAATCTTTTATTGCTCAAGACAAATACGAAACATAAAAGAATTACGATTGGGCCTAAAGCATGTGATACTCGAGATGAAAAGTGAAAGAGTTTATCGTACTGGAAAATATCTCATCTAAAATTCTTTCGAATACTAACTTTTGTATCGGAGGTGGTCTGTAAGTTTTGTATATGATACCGAACGTGATATGCAAAATTTTTCGTGCTTAACTTAAAACGTACTGCTTTCGTAATATTCAAGAAACATTGTTGGACACTGTTTTTCGGAATTTGGGGCATTTGTACAGAGAAAGTTAAAGGTTTTGGATGATTTTGATATTTCTTAACAACATTCTAATCATTATGCTTTATTACAATTTTAAAGTGGAAAGGTCTCACAACTCTCAGTCACAATATAAATATTTGAATGGGAGGGGGTAGAAGGTGGGAAGCGAAGTTGATATTTTTTTGCATTTATCGCAATTAGGACAAATTGTGCAAAATTTTAAGTTTCTGCCTTTTCTAGTACAGAAATCGAATTATGCATTTGTTAGGGAGGAGGAATAAGGAGTTTATGAATAGAAAAAATTTTTTCGACGTTAGTTTTATTTGCATTGTTATACTTTCCTCAAAATAATTTAATTGATGATTTTAATTTTCGTCAAATTTGTATGGGAGAAGTTAGAGGGAGTGAGGTCAAGTTGATAAGTTTTTCAAAACTGATTGCAATTGTAATTAAAATATTTGTTTCGAAAATTGGTTTTTGTAACTTAACTAGTTTCAACGAAAATCGAAGAAATGCATATTCCAAAATTGTGCATATGATTGTGCGGGGGTAGAAGGAGAGAGGATCATTGATGCTAATATCATTGTCATCATTATACTCTGACCTAATTTTCAAGTTGATAGTTTAAGCAATTTGGGAGGAAAATCAATTTTCTGCTAGACGGACAGATAGGCAGACTCGGAATAGAGGTTTCCGATCAACAACAAATATTTCTGTACCCTTGGCAGCTCTATTGGAGCATGCGTTACAAACGGTAAGACAAACACAACACACACTTAGTTTGCATTTAGTGTATAATTAGCAAAAATCATAGGTAGTTAGAAAATGATTTTTAACGGCTGTCTAAATTCGTATTGCGTTCATGAGGGACTCGGAGGTTCGGTTGAAAATAGCGCTGCTAATTTTTATAGCCAGACAATAATTGGCAACTCTACCGGAACCATATTCATAAATGTATCGAAAGAGATCGTGTTAAAATATCTTAGCTTTTAATTAAACATTTTTCTTTTCGTGAATCAATACTGTCTGAAATATGGAATTGCCGAACTAAGTGAACTAGAAACTAAAATAAAGCGGGTTTTTACTTTTTTACAATTTGATGTAAATTATTTTTATACTCTAGATAGAATCTGAGAGTATTATAAGTTTGCTCTAAGATTTGTAACGTCAAGAAATAATACTCGCACAGAGGCGCCAAGGGTACGAAAATAATTGTTGTCGTTCAAAAATCTCAAAACCAGAAGTACGTCAGTTCGTCCGTCTGTGGCCTCTCTAGCTTGAGAATGCGTTAAGCAAGAAAGTTCAAATTTTATATACGTCATTTTTCACGAAAAATTAAGGCCAAGTTCGTGAACGAACCAAAAACTTCACCAATTCTATACCCTTCCATACAAAATGACTCATTTCCAATCATTTACAGTAACCAAATTTTCCTGGACTATAAAATACAACAGTTTGAAATTAAGAGAATAGTAATTTTATGATAAATGCAATCTATAATAAAAAATTATTCGAATCCCGTTACTCCTTCCTTGCATTTTATTGTATGAGAGGGGGTAGAACGGGTGTAGCTAATCGTCTAATTTTTTTCGGTTTTACTACTAATTCTCCCAATAATTAGTGCACAATTTCAGCTTGATAAATTTTGTACGTACTGAGTAAATTGGTTTACACTATTTGATCAAAAAGCACAGTTTGTATGGAAGGTGGTAGAAGGATTGCTATCATAAAAATAATATATTTTAAATCTTAGATCTATAGTTTCTATACTTTTTGAGAAAATCCGTTTATTGTGAAATTTCGAAAATGAGTCATTTTGTATGGGAGAGTGTAGAAGGGTTGATATTTTGTATGGGAGAGGACGGTTGGGTTGGAGCGGTTTGGCCCGTTCACGAACTTGGCCTTACTTTTTCGTAAAAAACTACGAGTACAAAATTTGAATGCGTTCTCGAGCTGGAGAGGACACGGTTGGAGAGACAGATGGACCAACGTCTGGTCTTGGGATTTTTGAGTGATAATTTAAGCTTGTATATCACTAATATTTTTTTCCGAGCATTATTTCTCAGCGTAACAAATTTTGTGGCAAATTTATATTACTCTCAGATTTCATCTACAGTATAAAAATTTTCTATCCTGAAACTTTTTCAAATCTTATGACTAAGTTTAGAAATGCAGTAATCGTGATGCCTAGTCATATGATATTCTTCGATTGGAAAAAATTTAATGCACCAGAAAATATTTGATTTCAAATTCCTCGATAGCTGAAATCGTGGTGAATATATCATTACACTTAAAGTACAAACTTATCGTGCCGAACATAATGTTGGAAGCTTTAATCATTTTCAAAGAAATTGAGAAATTAGCTTCCTATAATTGTTGCACTTGTACGGGAGATGGTAGAAGGAAAGGAAGAATTTGGAACATTAAACCAAAGAAAAATGCGCGGCCCAATAGCTCAAAGCGTTGGAGAGTAATTGTGTTGCCAGACAAAAATTATTTCTGTGCCCTTGCCGACTTTATGCTGAGCGTTACAAATGTTAGAGGAAACTCAATAGACTCTCAGATTTTAAATAAAGCATAAGATATTTGCCAATATTTCATGCCTAACCTTATATTCCTTGAGATAGTTTGAGAATCCGTGGGTAGTCAATATGATAGTTACTGTGGTAGTAAATTAGAGGTAGAATGGGAGAGGAAGTTTCAACGACGGTACATTGTAACACTTAAAGTGGCGTGAGTGCCAAAAAGACATCTGCATTGAAGATGTTGTAATTTCGATTCGACAAATTATACGAATAGATGATAATAGTTGAAGTAATGATAAATTGGATGAAAAAGAGCCAGAAGCTGAATGAAAACAAAAAATTGACTTAAAAAAATCACCTTTAAATAGTAATTAAGTCGAATTAATTATAATCTAGCTAGGGTGTAGCCTAATGGGTAGCGTGTTGGTCTCGCAATGCGAAGGTCATGAGTTAAATCCCGGTCGATGCAATAGAAGATTCCAGCACATTGCCTGCTTGGATATACCTTGGTCACCTCAATCTACGAAAATGGAAAATTCGTAGAAAGAGGGTTGTGCGAAGGGCTAACAACTCTTCCACAATATATAATGAAAAATGTTAAGGAACTTGAATGTCAGAAGGACAAGGTCCGATTTGGACTGTAGTGCCATTGTAGAAGTAGAAGTTGAATAATAATCTTATTATTATTATAATATTGATGTGCGCAAGGGGTCGCTGGATTTGAAGTAATGTAATAAAACCAAACTTTCACTTTACTTTAAATCACCGCAAAACTTTATTAAACTAATCTTCATTCGCCTTACACTCAAAACTTCTTCGCTCACAAAAAATCGCTATTAATATTTCGTTTCCGACTCTCCATACGACTCACTTGTCGACGGGTCCAAGTCAGACTCTTTCGCTTTTGAGTCCGAACTGTCTGTCTACCAAGAACGCTCGCCTATTTATATTGCCTTGTTTGTATCTCATTCACTATTCGTTCGCCGTCAGCCTTCTCTGTTCCACTAAATCATTCGGCCATCGCTAGCACCCTTCAATCAAAGTCGGCTTTCTCCACTGTTTCACTGCTTCTATAAAGCATTTCGTCGTCAACCCAAGTATTTTTTCGTTCATACGAGCCCATACATATTGTTGTTGCTGCTCTCTATTAAGTTCTCATTTTGAATAATTTACTGTAGTCAATTTTTTTTGGAAACTATAGGTGATTCCCGCAAGGGGGTAGTTGCAGGATGAGGTTTTACCAATTCCTGCAACTATCTTTGGAGACTAGCGACTCCACGGACCTTAGCTAGCTATCCCCTGTGGGATGGGGGCTGTAGAATTCACCCACAGCCAGTCCTGCTTGCCCTAAAAAATGGCAAATGGACACTCACTGGATCATGGGCTTATCACCCGTGATCTTAAGACCCAAATAATACGAGAAACGGATACATCGCCTCGGATACGGACTGATTCTACGGTAACGACTTTTGGCATTCGAAAACGGACTATGATTGGCTTCTGGAACGTTCGAACATTGAATGACGGGGAAGAGCTGGAGTTACTCGGTCCTTGCACCGCCAATCAGTGATCGACCGTGAAATGGAGCACTAAACAAGTCCTGGCAACAGCTTAAGGCCGATGCTCAGGATCGCGCCTTGTGGAAGAGAGTTTTTTCTGTCCTATGCCTCTATAGGGGGTCTTAACAGGAATTTGATTGATAGGTGCTCATAATTTAAGGCTTAGAATATATCATTTTTATCTCAAACGTAATAGAGCTATTCGCAACCCTTCACTTCTTCCACCACCTCCTAGACAAACTGCGCTTTTTCATGAAATATCATAAACCGACAGTACGTGTACTAAATTTGCCCAAATTAGCATTATAATTAAGATCGATCCTTTTACCCCCTCCCGTACAAAATGACACATTTTCATAAAATTACAAAAAGTCGATTTTCTTCAAAACTTTGAATATTATTGATCTAAAATTTGAGGAATGTCAACTGCATAATGTTTATATTGATTTCTCAAAAAAAAAAATCTCTACAAACCCTTTACTTTTTCTACCACCTTCCGTACAATTTGCACTGTAAAAATGTTGTAAGCGATTGAATTCAACTGTTTCATCAAGCAACGAAAAAATAGAAATAGAAACATTTCCTCATTATTACTGAAAACTAATATTATCAAAGATTCGTGACAAAATCCGTGAACCAAAAAATTCTTAAGCGGAAGTAGATACTAAAGTTTTTTTCTTTTCAAAAAATACTGCAGCTACAATAAACTTTTCTAAATGTGAACAACGCTGCCACACTTCTTTTAACCTATATTTTCATTCAAAACACATAAAACTTTTTCACCCCAAAGTCATTGACATTTAATTCTTTCTTCTACAATTCCTTAAATTTTCCACCAAACAATCCCAATTTTCCTTAAGCTATTTCATGTGGAATAGCTAAAACAATGTTAATTTATCCACCATAACTTTCAACTTTGACTTGAAGTGTTGCCCAAAACTTTGATATTCTTCAGCATCATCATCAGAATTCAAAAGCAAGTCGAGCATAGTTGATAATGTTGTGTTGAAAAATTCACGTATAACGAAAAAGTTTCGCCAACAACACTAGCAGCGAAATAAAAACGAGAAAAGTCTTCAGATAATTCTGCGTGATGAGGCCGTAAATTGCGGAGGATAAAAAAAAGAAAACTTCAAGATATCGGTAAGTTCTTAGAAAGGGTTCAACTTTCTTAGCAACAAGTGAAAAGTAAGTTATCATGTTTGAACCGAAAAATCATACCACCACCTGAAATTTATTTTTATGTTTTCTGGAGATGAGCAATATATGAAAGAGCCTATTCCATAATTTACGATGTTGAGTGAAATTCGATTTTTAAATTTTCGAGAAAAAAATTTTTAATAGAGGTTATGGTAAAGCCTTTTGAATTTACGATAACATTTTATAGAGTGGAAGGGTAAAATAGAGGAATCCTTTTTTAGTAAAAGATACCTTATGATTAATAAACATAAAACATTTGAATAATATTTCAGTGTTCTTCGTTCTTAGAATGGTAGCTCAGTTGGATTTTAATTATTTAATTTGGATTGCTGTATCAAAACAATCAAGTTCCTTAAAATTTTAAGTGACTGATTTTAAAATGTAATAGAAAGTTACGACTGTGTTTAATGTGTGAATAATTAAACATTTGAATTCACAGAATTTAACGCTTCACTGGAAAGTTTTTTCTACGAACTATGTCCCTATTATTTATGTTCATACATTTTTTTATGAGATATAAAAAAAAGTTTCAATTGCAAAAATCGAAAATTTAGTAAATTTAGTTTTTGGATTTCTAGGAATTTAAATGGTGAAAATTTATTAAAAACTTTTGACGAAATTTTCATGACCACAATAATTCGCTTTTCTTTTATAGGCTAAAAATTAATTACAATGATAAATTTTATGTCTACTCGAGTTATTAAAAAGACTTGCAGTCATTAACGGGTTAACGAAATTGAAACTTCGGTCACAATGAAAATTTATTTTCTGCTATAAAACTCAACAGGACCACGTTTGGGTGCAAAGCCCAATCGCGCGATGCTCTAGATGAAAGAGAAATTTTTTGATCTGAAGATATTTTGTAGGGGAAGTGGTAGAGGGATTGACGACATTGAACTAATTTTTTCACACGCTGGAGTTGCCATCAAAATGTTTTATGCAAAATTTAGGATTAAAAAATTTAATATCTAGGTACTGGGAAAATTGGTGTATTGGATTTAGTGAAATTGTGCAGTTTGTATAGGAGGTGGTAGAAGGTGGGACGAGTTCTTATGACTTTTTCAGAAATAACTATAAACATCATGCTTTTGACTTGTTTTAAATTGCAGATCCGTAGCGTTCATACGTTTCAGAAACTTTTGACAAGTTGTGAAATTGTGTCAGATTGTATGGGAGGGGGTAGAAGGTGTGAAGGTAATCGTCTATTTTTTTTAGTCTTATTAATGAATCTAAATAAATATTTAGTGCACAATTTCAGCTCGATTAATTTTATATGGACTGAGTAAATTTATTTATAGTACTTTATGAAAAAGTGCAGTTTGTATGGGAGTCAGTGGAAGGAAGGGGAGAACTCAAATAACTTTTATACAGTAGATTGAAATCATCATCAATCCAATTCCTTGTAAAACTTCCTGTAGGAGCATAGGATAGAAACAACTCTCTTCCACAAGGTGCGATCCTGAGCATCGACCCTAACCTGTGCCAGGTCTTATTTAATCCTCTGGCCTCCTGCTCAACTGCTTGCTTCCATATGCTACATGGTCGACCAACTCGACGTCTTCCTTGAGGATTATAATCCAGATCCTGTTTGACGATGTTTCGCTCTGGTTTCCTTTGGTTTCCTCAAAGCGTGATCGATCCATTACCAAAAGTTTTCAGTTTCTTGATAAGTCAAACGGTCACTTTTCACGCAGTACAACCATACAACAACACAGCTTTGACGCATGCATCAAAATCTCGCAGCCTTGAGCAAAGGGAGATCTCTCTTAACCTGTAGAAAGGGGAAAGTATACCGAAGGCATGACGAGCTTTATTTAGACGAGCCTCAATATCCTTTTCGGCTCCGCCGTTCATGATGACAATGCGTCTGACATAAAAAAAGTCTTTCACCTCTTACACATCTGGTCCGTTAAGAACAATCGGTGTGCTTATGTTTGAACCCATGTGCATGTACTTGGTTTTACGGACATTTATTTTCAGTCCCAACTCATTGCATTTAAAATGCAACGAGCGAACATTTGACTCTAATTTCAAACAGTTATGTGCATGGAGACACACGTCGTCAGCATAATCAAGGTGACTTAAGATGTTAAATAGTCTTCATTGGAGACTACTATCTTCCGCACCTTCCAGTGCAGCTTTGAAGATGTCATTTATTACCACCAGAAACAAGGCTGGTGATAATATTCAGCCTTGTCTGACACACGTTTGCGCAGGAAAGCTCTCGGATAGCTCTCCTCAATGTAAGACGCGACACCTTCCATTTTCGTAGGATTCTTTAATCATTGCTATGACCTTATCTGGAATACCTCCTCCACGCAAAGCATTCCATATGTAGTCTCGCTTAACGCTGTCGAAAGCCTTCTCGAAGTTCACAAACATGAGATGTAGTGGCGAATCATGGGTGTGGGTGTGTATAGGTAGAGTGCGCATCTGATCGGCGTCATAAGGCGACACCTAGTGTTGTAACTATCATATACATATCAATTGTGCTCATCATACCTCCACGTGGTAGCCACCGGGTACTGGTCTTGTCAATCTGGACTTGACTTGCTGAACTGATAGGCGCGAGTGCTAATGAAACAGAAAAATTCTAGCACTATAATAATATGGCCCTCCAAGTGGAGGGTTGGGCGATGTGTTAACAACTTATCGTCGGAAAAACCACACCCGTTTCGAAACCTGAAGCAACGCCTCGGTCTGAATTGATTCAACGGCAACGACAACGCAAGCGAAAAATGGACTATTCTTTTGGATCTTGGAACGTGCGATCCCTGTACAGAGCAGGAGCAGTGAGAGCGCTTGCGGAACAAGCAGCCAAATATATACAATATAAACATAATTGCACTCCACGAAACTAAATTGTTAGGTAGCAAGATTACTGACATTAGATCGTACAGAATTTTCAAAAGTGGGAAATCATCGGGAAGCCGCGAGTTTGGAGTTGCGTTTGTCGTCGACAACAATTTTAAACACCAGATCACCAACTTCAAACCCGTCAATGAACGATTGTGTGCAATCCGCATGAAGACAAAATTCTTTTATATTTGGCTTATTAATGTCCATGCAACAACGGAAGACAAAGACGACGAAGTTAAAGACGATTTCTACAGCACCCGAAAATCAACATTCGACTCCCGTCGAACGATATTAAAATAGTATTAGGTGACTTTAACGCAAAAGTGGGCAAAAAAGAAACGTACATAAGGACAATTGGAAGGCACAGTCTCCATGATATTAGTAACGACAACGGCCAGAGACTGGCTAATCTTGCCAGCAGCAAAAATCTTATTGTAAGCTCGTCATGCTTCCCGCATCGTTACATTCATAAGAGAACGTAGGCATCACCCGACGGACGAACATTTAATCAAATAGACCACGTTCTAATAGAGAAAAGGACGGCCTCCTGCATTCTCGACGTGCGCACATGTCGCGGTGCTAATTGCGAAACAGATCACTATTTGGTAAAGATCAAGTTCCGATGTCGAATCGCAAACCGAGAACACCCAAAAACACAACCGGTTCCTAAATTCGACATAGGAAAACTCAAGATTGAGAAAGTAGTTGCGAAGTACTTATCTACTTATCAGCCTTAGCGAGGCACTTCGCGCCAAAACTAAACAACAACGCCAGCATGCCATTAGAAGAAATGTGGCAAAATATCAAAGATGGCACTACATGTGTGGCAGAGGAGGTGATAGGACAACAACCCCGGCGCAAAAGAAATGACTGGTTCAACAACAAATGTCAAGATGCCTTAGACCGAAAAAACCAGGCTTTCAAAATATTAACTGAACGGCCGACACGAGCCAAACAGGACACATTTAATGATCTTAGACGATTTGCAGAGAAAAACATAATAGGACTACGATTGCGCGTAAAGCGCAATCTTACGTTACTCTAGATGAAATAGATTTTTTTCTGATCCCAAGAAATTTTGTATGGGGAGTGTTAGAACTAATTTTTTCCCCATCATGCTAAAGTAGCTATAAAAAATGTTTTATACAAAATGCTTACTCCAAAAATTGAATAGGAGCTGAGAAAATTAGTGTGTTAGATTTAGTTGAAATGTGCAGTTTGTATGGGAGGTGGTAGAAAGAGTGGGGGGATTTTATTGATTTTTTCAGAAATAACTAAGAATATTATAAAATTGACATCCCTTAAATTTCAGACTATACTTTTCAAGAAAATTGATTTTTTGTGAAGTTGTGAAACTGTGTCATATTGTATGGGAGGGGGTAGAAGCAGTAAAGCTAATCAAATAATTTTCTCTCATCTTAGTGATAATGTTAAATAAGTATTTATTACAAAATGTGAGCTCGATAAATGTTATATGTTCTGAGAAAATCGGATTAGAGCATTTCATGAAAAAGTGTAGTTTGTATGGGAGGGTTTGGAAGGAGAGGGAGGACGCAAATAATTTTTATACTGTATATTGAGATCATTATGAAAGTAATATATCCCGAAATTCAGACTAATAGCTTTTATACTTTTCGAGCAAATCCATTTATAGCCGAATTGGGAAATTGTGTCATTTTGTATGGGAGGGGGTAGAAGGGGTGGAGCTAATCGTCTAATTTTTTTTACCCTTACTAACAATTTTAAATAAATATTAAGTACAGAAATTCAGCTTGCTAAATTTTATACACACTGAGTAAATTGGCTTAGAGTAATTCATGACAAGTACAGTTTGTATGGGAGGTGGTAGAAGGAGGGGGAGGACACGCATAATTTTTATACGGTAGATTTATATTATCATAAAAGTAATATATTTCAAATTTCAGGCCAATAGCTTTTATAGTTTTTGAGCAAATCCGTTTATTGTCAAATTGCGCATTTGTGTCATTTTGTATGGGAGGGGGTAGAAGGGGTGGAGCGATTTGGTCCGTTAACGAACTTGACCTTACTTTTTTGTCAAAAACGATGTGTACGAAATTTGAGCTTTCTAGCTTAACGCGTTCTCAAGCTAGAGAGCGCACGGTCGGACGGACGGACATCCGGTTTTGAGATTTTTGAGTGATAATATTAATTTCTGTATTCATCATTTTTTTCTCCGAGCCTTATTTCTTGGCGTTACAAACCTTAGAGCAAACTTATAATACTCTCAGATTCCATCTAGAGTATAAAAAACGGAAGAACAATAATGACGAAATTAAAAACATGGACGAACACTTTAAATTACACAACAGAAGAGCCCCGTATTCCCTTGTCAAAAGAATGAAAGGGGGACTCCAACCGAAAACGACCCTCTGCAAAGATGCACAAGGGAACGTTCTATGCGGAAGATATAAAATTAAGATGGGCGCAATACTTTGAACACCTTCTTAATCCGATCCCATCATCCGCACAAACAGCAGCAGCAGACACAGTCCTCCCACACTCGATGAAGTAAAAACAGCCCTGAGGAACTGTCCAAACAACAAAGCGTCGGGCACTGATCAAATTCCAGCTAAGCTTCTGAAAACCGACGACACCTCTCCTACATAGATTAGTCACGGATGTATGGACGCAGGAAACAATTCCTGAAGATTGGCGCACGAGCATCATATGAATTTGTGAGAAAGGTGAAAAACTCTGCTGCGAAAACTACCGAGGAATATCTCTTTTGTGTACGTACGTCTTATAAAATCTTGACGAAAATTCTGGAAAAGAGAATTAAGCGCTATGCTGTCAAAGTAATTGGTGAATACCAAGGCGGACTTAGAGCTGGACGATCGACCACGGACCAGATATTCTCAGTTAAACAGGTGCTGGGAATATAATATTGATGTGCACCAGATATTTGTTCACTTCAAGCAAGCATACGACAGTGTCGACAGGCACGTACTGTATAAAATCATGTTAGAGTTTGGAGTCCCACCGAAACTTGTTTGGCTTACAAGAATGACAATGACCGAGTCTTTGTCATGAGTCTAGGAAACGATTTGAATTCCAGTTTTAAAACAGACAACGGCATTAAGCAAGGTGACGGCCTCGCACCAATGCTGTTCAATTTGACACTCGAATATGTTGTTTGGAAACTTCCCGTTGATACCAAGGGAACACTATGCTTCAAATCCACACAACTCGTAGCATATGCCTACGATATAGATATCCTTGCAAGATCTCTGGAGAGGGCTAAGGAGGCATTTGTAAACCTTGACTCGGTAGCAAGTGAAGTTGAACTACGTATTAATGAAAACAAAACAAAAATTATGACGCAAACTAGGAAAAAGACGCCAATCAGACGAAATATTCCGGTAGGAGACTATAACCTAGAAAACGTAGACAACTTCATATACCTAAGGGCGAACATATCGAAGGATGGAAGCGAACCCATCGAAATTAAAAGAAGGATAATGATGGCAAACAAGACTTATTAATCGGTACTTCCAATAATCAAAAACAAGAACGTGCACAGGAAAACAAAACTTAAGCTATACAGAACCATCATAAAAACTGTGCTATGCTATGGCAGCGAAACGTACTCAGGCGTCCAAAAAATTACTTAACGCCTTTGAAAGAAAGGTCCTCAGAAGAATCCTCGGACCTGTGAGGGAAGACTCGATGTGGAGAATACGATACAATAAATAATTGTATGCCATCTTTGAAAATCTAGAAGTGTCAACCCTCAGAAAATTTAAGAAGTTACAATGGGCTGGTCATGTGGAGCGTATGGTTGACGGAAGAATTCCCAAACGCACAGTAAAAGGGAAAGTCAACGGACAAAGACCGGTCGGAAAACCACGGAAGCGCAGGGAGGGTGCGATTGACGCAGACAACAAATCACTACTACGATTTTCTAACTGGAGGACGCGGTCACTGAACCGAGATGGATGGAGGCAAAGTATTCAGGAGGCCAAAGTCAAATTCCAATATATTATATGGGATGGTAGAAGGGTTGGAGCGATTTGGCCCGTTTACGAACTTGACCTTACTTTTTTGTCAAAAACGACACGTACAAAATTGGAGCTTTCGTGCTCAACGCATTCTCAAGCTAGAGAGTACACGGATGGACGGGCAGACGGACGAACGAAAATCCGGTTTTGAAATTTTTGAGTGATTATATGAACTTCTGAATCATTCATTTTTTCTCCGAGCCTTATTTCTTGGCGTTACAAACTTTGTGACAAACTTATAACACTCTCAAATCTCATCTAGAGTATAAAAATATGTGGTTTGATTTTTAATTGAGATCGAATATGTTTTGCTTGCACTCGAAATAGCTTCGGCCGATTTAGTATTTCGTTTATACGTACATATATATTCAGCCTTTTTCAGATGTGTTATTTTACGATAAAAAGAACAAAGTCAGCAGAGTACATAGCAAAAGATCCAAACAAATTGAGGCTTTATCAAATCAACCAGCAACCAATTTACTTTTTACCAAATAATTTCCACAAAATTTTTCATCCTGTGGGGCATTTTCACAAACATTTTATCACAAACAACAAAAAATCTAGTTTTACTTTTCCTTTTTTCGGATAAACCACATCAGACACGAAAATGGGTGGAATGTTTACCATACTTTTCAATGATTTCATCTCGGTAAGTCCTTTCGAACCTTTTATGGTTTCAAGGAGTGCCGATTATTCGGAATTCCCGTCAGCTATATTCTATAACCTCACTATGGCGAAATAACTCAAAAGGTGTTGCCAAATGAATACTTGAGTACTTTGGAGAAAAAAAAACATTGAAGTAAATTTCCCTTCAGGATATTTGCGAAGGTCGAAACCATAAAAGAAAAAAGCATAGTTTAATATCGCAAGTTGTATTTGAAATGATCCCTAGCGATAAGTATGTGTAGGAATTTCGGTTGGAAGGATATGCTTTCCTATCACCGCCGTAGATGAAAAGGATAGAACTCATCACCTCAGACCGGATCTTAAGTGTTGATAGGAATTTACTGGAATGTGACGTCGTATCATGAAATCGAATGAAAGGAATCTTTGGCATTGTTGACTCAATACAGGACACGCGATCCTAAATTGTTTTTTTTTTCTTGCCTCTCGTGGGTGAACAGAATTTCTGAGAAGGAGATGTCTTGGGCATTTAAACTACACACGCTGAATGTGCTACTAATTCTTTTGTGACGTAAATCGAAATACCTTTTCACCTTTCCGCACAAACACAAATAGTATTGTCTCTTCGATATTCGAAAAGGACTCGACGATATGGCTTCGTTGTCCCACAGGACGCTGATATCTCACTAGAAAACGGAAAATGAAAAGTTGTTATCTTACCATTCACATGCAAATTTATTTGTATAACTCTCGGCGGATGTGTCGAAATTTGGCATTCATACGTTCCTTCGTCAGATTTTCTGGCAAGTCCTATTTTCAGTCTCCAGTTGTTTGGATATTGGAACTCTATTGTGAAACGGCTATCACCACTGTACGTATGAATGCCAACGGTGAGCAATTGGAGTGCATTTTCTCCGCTGGCCTTCCGCTTTACCCAGGATACCTGTCCGGAACAAAACATACAAATAAAATACTTTCACATGGAATAACATTTTAGATAATTGGATAAAGGTTTTGTCCATCGCCCCGACCATATACGACGAGATTGAAATGCCAATCGTATGGGAGGGAGCGTATAGCGTGTAAATGCTTATTAAAAATGTCATCGTACCGTTTTATCCTGTAGTAAGCTTATACGACAATTCAAATAAATTGTACTACCGGCTTGCACCGTTATATTCGTTACGTTTCCGTCCGTAATAATGTCTTCGAAATGTGGACCATATCTGAAAAATAATAAGAAAATTTCGTTTTAATAGTCGAATTGGATCGATTCTAGCAAGAGTTTAGGATTGAACTTTATGATTAGTAAGGCGTTTATAGAGTTCTTAAGAATGAAAAACTTTAGAACGCTGCTATTTTTACGTGTTAAACCCAATTCCAGGTATGCTGCTAAGTGAATATATTTTAGTGTAATTGTTTGGCAATACACTTATCTTCACGGCCCTGATTTATTAGAATTCTATAGAAGTTATTGATTTTAGGAAGTGGTGATTGAAATTAACGGAACGTATACACGAAATTGCATGTTTAAGTGAAAGTGTAGTGTTTCATAAGCAAACAGTTTTGCCGAAGCCGTTGGAAATCTTAATAATTTTTTTCTGATTATACTTAAATCGAACTCTTTGTGAGGGAACTGGTTTAAGTTTAGATTGTGGGAGGGTGATTTCGTAAAACTACAATGCGCTGGGGCAATCTATTTGGACTCATTGTAATGCCCCTATTGATTATAAGATGGAACTTACTCCTCGTGTTCTCGAATGTTGGACTCGTCTGAGGTCGTCTAGTTCTGAAAAGAATCTAGAGCTTTAACAAAGGAGGCAGCTGTTGGAGATTTGTGGACAGTATCAAAGATAATGTTCGATCGATTCTTCGTCTTCCTCGCAACCTCTGCAAGGGCTGTCACTTGCGATCCGCATCCTAAATGCGTGCAGCTTTAGCAAGCTGTGGTCAGGCCAACAATAGTTTGAACGCTGAGCTGTAATTTTTGTATTCTCTTCTTCACAAAAAAATTTGGCCGTTCTGCAGCTCTGCGCAGCCCTGCTGTCCGAGTAAATGTAACAATTTCCGAGACTTTGCTGCATATCTAAAATAATTTTTGTTCACTTGTTAATAGCTAATAGTTTCGCTTGGAACACTGTCGCGTGCTCTGGAAGATGAAATGAAGTGTGGATGTCAAGATCGTGGAAATAAATCCCTGCACCTGTCCCTTGATTAGGTTGAGATCCGTCCGCACAGAGATGAGGACTGTACAGGTGCAGAGTATCGTGTTTGGTGCCCATTTGTTTCATTCTAGAAACTTAATGTGAAACTTCCATTTCTCAACCTGTGGTTGACTCATGCAATCATACTCACAGTCTAAAAGGGAATTTGCGTCTCTAATGACTTTTAAAATTTTGCCATGTCCAATTAGTGGTGCTGACCACGAATTAGAGATCTAATCTAATGGCAACTAGGACCGCTATTTGTTTTATAAAAATATCTATTGGAGGTAGTGAGAGAATTACCTCCAGGGCTGTAGTTGGTGTGGTCTTAAGAGCACCTGTTATACACAGACATGCCATCCGTTGGATTAGCTGTAAAGGTGCTAGGTTGGTTTTTAGTACCACCGCTGGCCACCACACCAGCGCGCCATAGCAAATAATTGGTCTGACCATACTGGATAAGGTGCGGCTTAGGGCCCCATCTCAAACCGAATGTCTTTTTGCAAGCGAAGAATGCCACGGTAGCCATTTTTACTCGTTCTTGAATGTTGGCTTTCCAGGATAATTTACTATCAAGAATAAGACCTAAATATTTAATTTGATCCAAGAAGAGGCTTCCGTGGCGTAGTGGGCAGCGTGCTTAATTTTCAGTGAATAGGTCGTGGGTTCGATTCCCACTACAGACGGGATTTTTTTAAGCACGAGTTTTTCAGTTGCTACTGGCGATGAAAAATTATTCAAAATAAAATGGGCAAACGGTGTAAAAGTGAATCAGTTCCACTTCAAGAAGGCCTAGATACTCAGTAGATGGATTCTGTTCGCTTTCTATCTTTCAGTCCCACATAACATCTGCAAATATTTGTCAGTAGCAGGTATTACAATTGAAAAAATATATATCAGCTTCTCCACTCGTTACGTTCGTTCTCACTCCTCTACCCCACCTTCTTAATCCCATTCCTTCCCTCCATGACTATGTTTGTGCATTGCACATCATTCTGTAAAAAACAAAATCCAAGAGGATCATAGTTATACCCGAAATGTTTGGTGGATTGAAAACATATGGTCTTTTTCTTCTGGAGAAGAGGACGTGATTGTTGCAATGTGATTCGTAGATTGGTTTAAGGTTATTAACACTTTCGCACAGAAAGTTTTTAAAAATTATATAATTATAAGCATATGCTTTCTTATATTTTATGAGGAAGTATTCATTTTTTTCTAATATCTGCAAAGTAGACCTTTCCACGGAAGGAACTGGTTGGAAAGTTTCCCAAATTTTAAAGTCTTTATTAAACCGTAGTTGAGAAGGGCTGGCAGTCAGTAATTTTGTCGACAGATATTTTGTCGAGTAAGTAAATTATAAATAAGTAAGAAAAATGACGTTATAATCAAGATGTTATATATAAGAACAACTAATAAATAAGTTGCCTTGTCTCTAGTGTTAGAGAAATGAACCTTGTCAACTACGAGTTAATAATATTACATTCTGAAAAGCTATTTCTTGCTGAAAAAGCTTGATATTGATTTTGCATTGTTTTAATGTAAATGATAGTGTTTCGGACCTGTTTCTTTATTACTATAAAGATTGCTTTGTTATGAGATAAAAAAAATTAAAATAATGAGAATTACGCAACCAATTTGATCTTATGACCATTTGAAGTTACAAAGGATTTTCATTGCCATTTTTTCCCAGCCAGCTCCTAGCCATCTAGGTAATCGGATGGTTCTTTTCCAGCTAAATTATCACTACTACAACTGTTTCGAACAATTTGCAAAATTTTTCGATTTGAAATTACATCATCTTCAAGGAAAACGGGTTTTCGGTTTATACAACCCCTTCCTAACTGAAAAAACAACTTTCTGCTTTGAAAGTAATACAAGTTTACCACAAAGTTTGTAACGCTAAGTATTGTTAAGGGTCGGAGAGAAAAATAAATTACGCAAAATTTCAAATTATCATTCAATAATTGCAAAAACGGATGTCCGTCTGTGCGCTCTCTAACTCGAGAACGCGATCAAATAAGTAGAAAACTCAAATATTTAATTTGATGAAAACATAAGGTCTAGTTTTAGTCTAACTGATCAAATCGGTTCGCCGCCTCAACCTCCATCACATAAATTTATAGGTTTTGACAATTTTAAAAAAGAACTACGTATTTGCCTTAAATTGAGAATTTAATTTTTACTTTATTATTTTAATAATAAAGTATTGTGATCGACTCGAAAAAAAAAATTTACTACCCTGAAATTTCAGATCAATGGCATTTATACTTTTCGAGGTAATGATTTTGTATGGGAGGGGGTAGAAGGGTTCCACCGATTTGGCCCGTTCACGAACATAATCTTAGTTTTTCGTCAAAAACGACGTAAACAAAATTTGAGCTTTCTAGCACGCGGACGGACGGGCATCCGGCTTTGAGATTTTTGTGTAATTATATAAACTTCTATATCACTCATTTTTTTCTCCGAGCCTTATTTCTAAGCGTTACAAATTTTGTGGCAAACTTATAATACTCTCAGATTTCATCTAGAGTATAATAATTCTGGCAAAAATCCGTTCCATTAGCTTTGCCAGTTTCAATGGTAATCGATGAGATGCATATTTCTAAATTGTGCATTTATTCAAGGGAGTGGGGTAAGAGCTGTCAGGGGATTAGATATTCACATCATTATAGTTCGACCTGATCTTCAAGTCGACCACTTTTGGCGAAAAACTATTTTCTTGAAATTTCGAAATTTCCTGAAATTAGTTTGGGAAGGGGTTGGAGAGGTAGCCCGTTTTCGAAATTAAAATTTCGTTTTTGCTTGTAATGAATTTTCAGCACGATAGCTCAAAGCGGTCTAGAGTTATGTTGTAGACAGACGGACAAACGGACAGACGGTCTGTTCGGAATCCAGATTTTTGAGCGACGATTTTGTGCACGTATTGTGCACCCCCGCAAGGGGGTAGTTGTAGTATGAGGTTTTACCAATTCCTGCAACTATCTTTGGAGTTAGCGACTCCACGGACCTGAGCTAACTATCCCCCTCTGGGATGGGGGCTGTAGAATTCACCCACAGCCAGTCCTGCTTGCCCTAAAAATGGCAAATGGACACTCACTGGATCATGGGCTTATCACCCGTGATCTTAAGACCTAAATGATACGAGAAACGGATACATCGCCTCGGATACGGACTGATTCAACGGTAACGACTTTTGGCATTCGAAAACGGACTATGATTGGCTTCTGGAACGTTCGAACATTGAATGACGGGGGAAGAGCTGGGGTTACTCGGTCCTTGCACCGCCAGTCAGTGATCGACCGTGAAATGAAGCAATATAACATCCAAATCTTGGGCTTGAGCGAGGTCAGGTGGACAGGATCAGGAGAAGAACGAACCCCTAGCGGAAACACTATTCTGTACATTGGCCCTGAAAGTGAAGCCAGAAATGGCGTGGCGTTCGTCCTTACGCCGAGAGCGAGAAACAGTCTCATTAGCTGGGAACCAATCTCGGATAGGATTATCGTCGTCAGGCTCAGGACCAGTGTCAGAAACGTCACAATTCTGCAGTGCTACGCACCAACTAATACCGCAACATCTGGTGACAAAGAGGAGTTTTATAGCCAACTGAGTGCCACCTTCGAACGTGTTCCAAGAGGTGATATTATTATCATCTCGGGAGATATGAACGCCCAGGTTGGATCAGACAACACTGGACTAGAACACGTCATGGGGAGGCATGGTGACCCTTGGGTCGACCCTTCACGACCTTGGATTAAGAGACCCGAAAACGGCGAATTATTTGTGGAGTTCTGTAGTACTCGGCAAATGGTCATCGGAGGGACCCTTTTTCCACACAAGAGTCATCATAAAACATCTTGGGTTTCCCCTGATGGTGTTACTCAGAACCAGATCGACCATTTGGCTATAAGTCGCCGATGGAGAAGATGTCTCCTCGATGTGCGAGCGAAACGTGGAGCTGACGTGGGGAGCGATCACCACTTGATGGTTGCCTGCTTGAGATTGTGTACAGCAGCTATCCGACGACCACAAATTCTTCAAATGAAGCGCAAGCTTAATGTGGATAAACTCAGAGATCCCAACAAAAAACGCGAATACACCACTATTCTACGCGAAAAGTCATCCACATTGGGTGAATATGAAATGCGCACACTGGACGCCAATTGGGAGGCAACCAGAAACACTTTTCTAACTAGTGCTGAAGAATCTGTGGGATATGCGCAAAGCGGTGAGAAACCCTGGATGTCGCAAGACACATGGGACAAGGTTGGCAATCGGAAAAAAGCCAAATTGGCAATCATCTCTCAACCCGATGTCAACCAACGAACGCCCGACTTGAGGCAGAACTACCGCGATGCTCATATACAGCTTAAAAAGGCTGTTAGACGCGACAAGAGAAAGGCCATTGAAGATCTGGCAAACAAGGCAGAATCTGCGGCTTACCTTGGGGATATGGGTTCACTATTTAAAATTATGAAACAGTTGACGAACAGGAATTTCACCGCCAACCACCTGGTGAGAGATGTCAACGGAACTCTCCTTAATATGAGTGAACACCAGTTGAGACGATGGAAGGAATACTTCTCTGATATTTTAAACATCTTGTCAGATAAAGATATCCCGGAAACAGAACAACTTCCAAACTTCCAACCGCAACAATCCTCTATTAGGGACGATCCCCCAGATAAAGAAGAGATAGTTTCCGCCATTCGGTCAATGGCGGGAAGGAAAGCTCCAGGTATAGACGGACTACCAACCGAACTCCTCAAAGCGGACCCGGAAATAACAGCCGATATACTCCTCCCACTCTTCACTAAGGTGTGGAATGATGGAAGATATCCGACTGAATGGAAGGAGGGCGTCATTGTGAAAATTCCGAAGAAGGGCGACCTTCGGGATTGTGGCAATTGGCGTGGTATATGTCTACTTACTGCCGTATCAAAAATTATGGCTAAGGTAATTCTCAATAGGATTAGTGATGTCGTCGAGAGCACTCTCGAAGTTTATCAGGCTGGATTCCGTAAAGGGTCGTCTTGTACCGACCACACAAATACCCTACGGATAATATTAGAGCAGTCAGCTGAAATGGGTTCGCCACTACATCTCATGTTTGTGGACTTCGAGAAGGCTTTCGACAGCGTTAAGCGAGATTACATATGGAATGCTTTGCGTAGGAGAGGTATTCCAGATAAGGTCATAGCTATGATTAAAGAATCCTACGAAGATGCAAGGTGTCGCGTCTTGCATAGAGGAGAGCTGTCCGAGAGCTTTCCTGTGCGAACGGGTGTCAGACAAGGCTGCATATTATCACCAGCCCTGTTTCTGGTGGTAATAAATGACATCTTGAAAGCTGCACTGGAAGGTGGGGAAGGTAAAGGTCTTCAATGGAGACTATTTAACATCTTAAGTCACCTTGATTATGCTGATGACGTGTGTTTGCTTGCACATACCCGTTCGGACTTAGAGTCAAATGTTCGCTCGTTGCATTATAAATGCAAAGAGGCGGGACTGAAAATAAATGTGCGTAAAACCAAGTACATGCACATGGGTTCGAACGCAAACACACCGATTGTTCTTGATGGACAGGATGTGGAAGAGGTGCAAGATTTTTGCTATCTCGGAAGCATTGTCAGCATGGACGGCGGAGCCGAAAAGGATGTTGAGGCACGGCTAAATAAAGCTCGTCAGGCCTTCGGTATCCTTTCCCCTTTCTGGAGGTTAAGAGAGATCTCCCTTCGCACGAAGCTGCGAGTTTTTGACGCATGCGTCAAATCCGTGTTGTTATATGGTTGTACTACGTGGAAAGTGACCGTTCGACTTACCAAGAAACTACAGACTTTCGTAAACCAATGCCTCCGGCGCATTTTAGGAATATTCTGGCCAGAAGTAATCTCCAACGACGAACTTTGGAGTACAACTCGCCAGACTAAAATAGGTATTGAGATTCAACGGCGAAAGTGGCAGTGGATCGGTCATACTTTGAGGAAACCAGAGCAAAACATCGCAAAACAGGCTCTGGATTATAACCCTCAAGGAAGACGTCGGGTTGGTCGACCATGTAACACATGGAAGCGAGCAGTTGAGCAGGAGGCCAGAGGAATAAACAAGTCCTGGCAACAGCTTAAAGCCGACGCTCAGGATCGCGCCTTGTGGAAGAGAGTTGTTTCTGTCCTATGCCCCTATAGGGGGTCTTAACAGGAATTTGATTGATTGATTGATTGATTATTGCATAACATTACAAACGGTAAGGCAACATAATATTTTACTGTGTGTTTGTTTCCTGTGGCTACAAAACTCGTTATTGAACTAGAATAAAACAGACAAAGAGTATGGAATTAGTTATTTCGAAAGAGCAAAAGAGTTAAAAAAAAATCTGAAGTCCAGGAATTCATAACTTCAAATAGAGATATTTTTGAAGATTTTCGAGATTCTAACTATAAGTAACACCAAAACTCTCTAGAATGAATGAAAGCATCGGTTTCATCCACTTCTTGGTTGCGCCATACCGATTTCATCATTTTATTTTTTGATGACGAAATTTTACTATCTAATTTTGAATTATTCTTCTACAATGGCGCTACAGCCCAAATCGGACCTTGGCCTCCTGACATTCAGGTTCCTCAACATTTTTCATTACTTATTATTGAAGGGTTGTTAGCCCTTCGTACAACCCTCTTTTACAAAATTTTTCATTTTCGTAGATTGAGGTGACCAAGCTATATCCAAGCAGGCAATGTGCTGGAATTATATGTTACGTCAACCGTCGAATTACAAGACCAACATGCTACTCACTAGGCTTGACCCTAGCTTGAATTATAATTGGATGTTATCATCAAATGAAATAAAAGCAGAGCATCAAAACATTTCGTTGACTCATTTAGTATTATAATATAGACTCGCTCGCAACAACATGCATCTAGAATATGAACAAACAATACAACTGTCACACAAACGTTTCTTTAATATTTTCTTATAACTAAGAAAACATAAAATTGCGTACATCAAGATCTCTGTTTTCTGTTATTAACACCTTCTTTCTAATCTTCAAGATGTCTTTTCCGCCAAAACGTTCCTTATATTTCTCTCAAAAGGCTTATCGTCGAAGCGATTAACAAGACGAACATAAACCGTGTTGGCCGGACTCCGGATTCCGATATTCATCGTGCTCATCATCATCATCACTCACTAAGAACCGTATCCTTATTCAAGAGTTTACGTTCATGAGTAAGGAAATACAAGTTCTTATCGAAATGCTGAATCAGGAAAAGTAAAGACAGACCGAAGCTTTCTCATTATCGCATATCCTTGAGCGAACCACTTAACTCAGAATTTTTAATTACTCCATAAAAATATGACTGCTCATAAAACATTAACCTTCTGATATAGCTTAAATTTTAATTCTCATATTAAAAGTAGTGCCTAATTACCACATTAAAAATAAAAAAACGATTTCAAACTAGAGACAGGAGAACCTCAAAACGTTATTAATAGTGTCTACTTAAGTTATAGTTGCAGAAAATACAGTCTAGAGGTGATCTAGTGAAGCGAAGGTAAGAAATTTATCAATCCGATGAAACGAGAACAGAAATCTGTTGCTTGCAGCTAAGCTGAAAATACCAGGTATAGTAACTTCCAGTTTAATTCTGTGCAAGCTTCTTGATATGCTTGAACCATTTAATCGAGCGTTAAAAGTTGCTTTATGTACTTTCTTTCTACTTTGTCTTTCCCGACTCCTAATAGCAAAAGAGGCTTTTAGGAACACCGAAAATAACTAACCGGCTAATGTTCATTTTCCCGAATAAATTTATCACGGCCAAATACTCTATTTAGTAAAACAGAATACTTTCTGCTGAGATAAGTAAATATGCGTGCAGCGTTAGGAGCAATTCTATTCCTCTAATACACGAGATTAACACGGCAAAACCACCGATCATCAGGATTATACTATGTCTTAATTTTCTGTGTGGTTGTTTGGTTGATCTATAGAACACGTGCTTAAGCAAGAACCTATCTGGCAAAGGGGTTACGAATAAATTATTTCGAAGGGATTATCTTATGTAAAATGGCAAGGATTTCTTGCAAGGAGTTACAAACAAAGTCTGAGTGTGCTGCTTTCGTGAAGATAACTTTCTCCTTTAAGGTGAACGTTCTTCCTTGCTATAATCAACACAGCATATTAGAAGTATCAAGTGAAATGTTAATTCCGTAAAGGATAGGCTAGATAGACTGGAGATGTTTTTGAGAGTTTTCGAGAGTTCAGCTTATCAATGTAAAAAGAAGCCAGAAAATAAATGAAAGTTCTTTAGATTTCTTACCGTGAAATTTTAACACACTTTTGTTTACGGAGTCTTTTATCGGATCTGTCGTCTGAAAAAGTTGATTTATTGTAAAATTTAAAAGATTGAAAGACATACATTTTTTTACCACTTTATGGAAATAATTCTAAGAACTTTTACCCATCAGTATGGAAAGAAAGCTGGATATAAAGAACATACCTAAATCATCTATTTTGAACTTTTGGTAGAAAACAATGGCGTATTCAATTCTGGTAAAATAAATTTGCAATTAAAATAGTTTGGCAGTGATTACATTGCTATTCTACCTTTTCCTAAAATATAATGAGTGAATTAAGTTTTTATGCTATGCAATCTTTGATTCAAAATTTTTTCACTGCATATAAATCTAAAAGATTTTCTTCACATAAGTAGGTGGAACGTTTAAGAATCCTTAGAGTGCTCCATTAATGAATGTGAGGGAGAGCAGATAATGATTAACAATACATTTTTTAGAAACAACTGTTCGAACGGTGAGATATTCGTATTAAGCTAGATAATCCCGGTAATGGTAACGTGCGAAATGCAAAACTTGATCAATTCCCTGGTTTTGCTACTGTAATCAAAAATATAAAACAATTATTAAAATTATAATACATGATGCAGTTAATTACAAACTTTACAATTTTAATTAGAATAAAAATATCACTCTACTTTTGACTATTAGACAGACAAATTTTCTACAAATTTCTACAGCTTAATATCCAGAAAACTTCCAATAATGAAATCCATGAAATCCAAGAAAGTGTACAAGAACAATAAGCTGCGGAAATATAAAACTATTATACGACCTGTGCTCTGTTATGGCAGCGAGACATGGACATTAACGCGAACTTACGAAAAAGCAGTTAACGCATTTGAAAGAAAGGTCTTCCGAAGAATTTTGGGACCTGTGAAGGAAGGAACGGAATGGCGAATAAGACACAACCATGAGTTGTATCAACTCTACGACGAGCCAGAAGGTTCAACGTACAGAAGAATCCCCAAACGTGCTCTGAAAGACAAAGCGAGTGGTAACCGGCCAGTAGACAAACCACGCAAGCGATAAGAAGACTCGGTTGATGAAGATAGCAAAGCCATCTTAAAAATTAGCAGCTGTAGGACGCGGTCTTAGGAGGCCAAGGCCCGATTTGGGCTGTCGCGCCATTGATGATGATGAATATCCATTAAGTGGAATACCCTAAGACTGGTGTTTATTTGTGCAGACTACACTTCATTATCATTCATATTACTCGTACTCCGTGAAAACAAAACCAAGAAAATACTGTCAAACTAGGGAAACCTGCAGAAGAGCAATTAACAATGCGAAGAATTCACAAGCAGCCAACGGCAAAATATAACAAAGAAAATCAAAACTTACTTGTCTGATAGATTAAAATTATCTGTACAGTGGATTGGTGCAGTTCTAGCGATATGATGTAATTAATTTCAAACTCTAAAAATCACTCTAACAGGCCTTATCCAGAATAGATAGGATACACTCATCGAATGTATACGAGCAATACCAAATTAGGAATCTACTGAGAAGCAACTTTAACTATGTTGCTTTTGGCTTGCTCAAGGTTGTTTTTAGTTTGAAAATGAGTTTTTAGATGAATGCAGTTTCATTAAGGTTGCTTATGAACATGAAATCGATGTGAATTGATTGCAATAACAAAACATAACAGGACTACAATTGGGCGTAAAGCCCAATCGTGCGATACTCTAGATGAAGAAGAAATTTTTTTATTTTAAGAAATTTTGTAGGGGAATTGGTAGACGGGGTGACAACATTGAACTAATTTTTTCACACCACGCTAAGGTTGCTATGAAAATGTTGTATACAAAATTTAGGATTCAAAAATTTAATAGGTACTGAAAAACTTAGTATATTAAATTTAGTGAAATTGTGCAGTTTGTATGGGAGGTGGTAGAAGCAGGGTGGATTTATTAATAACTTTCTTAGAAATAACTGTAAACGTCATTTATTTGGCATAGCAGATCAGTAGCATTCATACTTTTCAGGCAAATCGACTTTTTGTAAAGTTGTTGAATTGTGTCGAATTGTGTCAAATTGTATGGGAGGGGGTAGAATGAGTGAAGCTAATTGCCTAATTGTTTCTGGTCTTACGAACAATTCTAAATAAATGTTTATTGCATAATTTCAGCTCCATCAATTTTATACATACAGAGTAAATTTGCTTAGGCTACCGACACACGATGCGAGTTAATATATATTATCTCGCTTTTCGATATTACTAGTGTCATTATCCTAGGGGTAGAGAATATAGGGGAATCGTAAAATTTGATACGCAGTTTTATTTCGCGTCTCTTGTAAGGTGCTTGTATAGAATTTCAAGTTCATAGCTTTTAATTTGTTGGTTATTAGTTGATTTAATGAAATTAGTCGAAATCATACTTTTGTATGGGAGGGGGTAGAAGGGCAAGCGCGATTTTAAAACTTTTAACGCAATTTCATTTTAATTATTTTTGTAAGTTGTCTTGCAAAATTTGAATTTGATAGCTTTTAATGGTTAGGTGATAATTGATTTCTTGAAAATGGTCGAAAAAATAATTTTGTATGGGAGGGGGTAGAAGTTTTAAAGGTTTTCGACCAGTTAATATTTCGTATACTTAGAAATTTTTTTTAAATGCATTTCGCAAATTTTCAAGTTTCTACCTTAAAATATCACTCAAAAATTTTCAGTTTATGTGTTTTTTTCAATGCACATGAAACACCTTGTGCACGTTAGACCGGGGGAGTCGGTTTATAATAAATATGGATCAAGTTAATATTATTTTTCTATGTACATTAAATATAGGTATTCACATGCAAAATTTTAACTTTTTATCTTTCACTAGAGCCCTAAAAAAATCACTCAAAATTTTCGACATTTTTGCTTATCACGTCCCTCCCCTTACACCTCCCAACTTAAAATTTTTACCAAAATTAACTATTATGTAGTTCTACAATCTGACAAATTTTTGATTTAATATCTGTACTATTTTTTGAGATATAAGGATTTGTAATTTTGGAAAGTGCGCCATTTTTGAAATGTTCCCCATTTCCCCCCACAACTATTATTTCGACATGTTATATTTTTTTTGTATTTCCCTAGTATAGCTTAATATACGTTTTAAGTTTCAATTACATAGCTTAAAAGACAGTTGAGATATTCATTTTTAAGTGTTTTTCTTTGCACCCCCCTGACCCTCCCCCTTACAATAATTAGCCGCTTTCTGAGCTGGTTCTGATGGAACTATATGCCACCTTGACGGTCTCTAAATATAATTTTTTTACGATAAGTAATTTCGAAGATATAATCATTTGAAAAAAAAATTCGGCCGGCAATTGGTTCTTAGCCCCCCCTTTTCGCACCCCAATGGATAAAAAATTAAATTATTTTTAAAAGTTGTCCCACAAACTCCTCTATATGAAGGTTGAGTTTTAGCTTCTTAGCTGTTAGCATGGTTGAGATATTTGAATTCGTATTTTTCGGTTTAAGCGCTCCCCCCGCCTTCCCCTGAACACGTACACCCCCCAAAATGGGTATCCGCCTGAGATCCGCAACTATCTACAATCCCCCCAAAAATGAACTTTCTATCTTGAAGGGTTTGGGAGTTAATGTGCGCTGAGCGTACACGTCGGCGTACGGCGTACGGCGGACGGCGTACAGACAGACGGATTTTTTTTTTTTTGCATTTTTAGGCTAATTTAGTCATGAAACGCGAAAAAAAAAAATTTCAGGGTAGCAAACTTTTTTTTTTTTTGTGTCGATCACAATACTTTATTATTATAATAATAAAGTAATTATTTTACATAATTAGTTAGTTCCTATATACTTCTGATTTTTGTGCTCGTTATAACAATTTACCGCAAAGGGTTGGTGTCTAAAAATAGTTATTAAATATTAATTTCAAGGTTTTAGTTTCCATAAATTAAAATTATATTCAGAATAATAATTTAGTCGCTACAGATCCACCGTTTCGTTTTTGTCTATACGTTGATATTTTGGCACCCAATAAAGGTAAAGTCTGTTATTGAAATCGATATAACATAATTTTTCTTCGCATTCTTCTACCACTTTCGCGTTCACTGGGTCCGATGTTAGGGCATTCATTGCCGTCTGGAACTCCAAGAGAATTGTCATTTACTTATTTAAGTATTGTAGTTTCTTTGAAGGATGGATATGGCGTTGATTTCAATCTCGTTTGGATTGGAACCCAGCTACATCGATATCCTGACGCGTGATCTGATTACGACAGAATCGGATTACTACCCGTGATTTTAAAGTTCCAACTGGTATGAAAAACGAATTCAGTGTCTGGAATACAGACGAACTCAACGATAACAAGCTTTGGCATTTGAAAACGGACTTTCCCAGAAAGATTGGGCAGTAAGTAGCCATATACCACACATTCATTGCCATAATCTAAAAAGTCGTCCCTCTCTGGGATTTTGGCAATGATGTATTACTTTTATTCAACTGGATATCTTCCTTCATCTCGCAACTCAACAAAAAATGGGAGAATAGGATTCGCTCTCGGTTCCATGTCCACTTCCAGAAGTTCTGTCCGTAATCCGTTTATAACGAGAGCCTTCCTTCGCGCCATTGACAAAATAGCTGGACATTTTTCTTATTTAACAGAAGCCCTAAAAATGAATTGTTGCGGTGTGATTTAGTGATTGAATTTCTGAAACATCTTCATCTGCCGAGAGAAATTGTGGATGTGATTTCCTTCATTGCTCACTTAAATTAATTAGAAATCCAATGTCATCTCTTACGAAATTGACGGATTCATAACTTTAAATATCCAATATTTATCTCCAAGATGTGGGATTGAAAATTTTACATTTTTTTCCGATTGTCATTTCTGCCACATTTGCTTTGTCACATCCTAAGCTTCTCACCACTTTTCACGTATCCCACAGTTTCTTGGTACGCGTTTCCGGTTGACTCCCACTTGGCGTCCAGTTTCCGCATTTAGTCGGACTTGTCACGTAGAATGGTGAAATAATAGCGTTTTTTATAGATCCTTAAGTCTAAGTATCTGTACGAAGCTTCCGTCTTATCTCTAGCAACCGTAGTGTGTGACTGCTGTGGATAATTTTAAAAAGGCAACCGGCCCGTGCTGAAATATAATGTGTCGTTTCTGGATTCTTAATCTAAGATTTTGATGCGTCAAACCAATGGTCAACAAGTTTCAGTGTGATCTGATCTAGCCCAATATTGTCGAAGCTAGACTTTAGTATCTCTTAAGATGTTCAAAATTACACCTCAAAGAGATGCCGGGTGTTGTAGCGTTAGTAGATTCGTAATACAGAAATGTCAGACTTTTACATTTCTGTCCTTGATCATAAATATGAAAACGAAAATCCAATCCGAGATTGGTTTCCAGTTTATGTGAGATGACCGCCACTCAGACCCAGCGGATAGAATCTTGACCTGACCTGACTTTGCTGAAGCTCACGATTTGCATATTAAGCTGCTTCTTTAAATCATTGATTGGCTGTGAATGAATCAAGTTAGCCAACTCATTCAACTGCCATTTTCGTGTACAACTTCTTCGACACTGTACAATATTATCAGGAAAATGTAATTATAACATTTTATCAACAACTAACGATTCAAATGCTTTTTTTTTAATTATTCTTTTAAAAAGTAAGTAAAATAATATAAAAGCCAAAAAGTTGGGCGCAACTTTATTATTCTTGGGAAAAAATTGAGGACGCGTGAAAAGTTAATATACAGGCTAGGGTGGATAGACTAAAGGTTTGGGTCAGGGCTGTTGTCAATTATTTAACACTTATCTGTGATTAGGATCAATAGCTAAAGTACATTTAATCAATATTTCTTTCGTTTATTTATGAAAATTTGGGTTTGCATGGATGACTCGTGAAGCTGGAAAGAGTGAGTGGGTGCATTTTATTTGATTGCTTGAATCCCGTTCTGTATAAAAAGTTGGTTTCATAAACCAATCTGCTTATAATTCCTTGAAATTCGGTGTTTTTTATATTCACGAAACCAAAAATTTGTATGGGAGGGTGTAAATGAGAAAAAGGAAATGCAAAGTTTTTGATGCAGCCTTATTTGGTTTCTCTTGAGAGGTGTTCGTATACAATTCTAAGTTCGTAGCTTTTAATTTATTGTTTATTAGTTCATTTAGTGAAATCAGTCGAAATAATACTCTTGTACGGGAGGAGTAAAAGGGCAAAGGGGATTTCAAGACTTTTGATGCAATTGTGTTTTGAATATTTTCAAGAGTATTTATCCGAAATTTCAAGTTGATAGCATTTAATAGTTTGGTGATAATGAATTTTTAAAAATGTTCGAAGAAAACATTTGTACAGTTAATATCTTAAAATTTAAGTATTTTTTTTAAATGATTTTCACAATAACAATTAAAAGTTTTGAGTTTCTGTGTTTTTTTAATACTCATGAAACACCTTGTGCAGTTTAGGATCCCGTACATAATAGTTCTGGTTCGAATTATTATTTTTTCTTTATGTATATCAAATAGATGTATGCACCTGTAAAATTTTAGCTTTGTAGTTATTACCACAGCCCTAAAAAACAAGTGAAAATTTGCGATAATTTTAACCCACCACCTCCCATCCCCTCCCTTGTAGGAGAGGTATTCCAGATAAGGTCATAGCTATGATTAAAGAATCCTACGAAGATGCAAGGTGTGGCGTCTTGCATAGAGGAGAGCTGTCCGAGAGCTTCCCTGTGCGAACGGGTGTCAGACAAGGCTGCATATTATAACCAGCCCTGTTTCTGGTTGTAATAAACGACATCTTGAAAGCTGCACTGGAAGGTGGGGAAGGTAAGGGTCTTCAATGGAGACTATTTAACATCTTAAGTCACCTTGATTATGCTAGTGACGTGTGCTTGCTTGCACATAACCGTTCGGACTTAGAGTCAAATGTTCGCTCGTAGCATTCTAAATGCAAAGAGGCGGGACTGAAAATAAATGTGCGTAAAACCAAGTACATGCACATGGGTTCGAACGCAAGCACACCGATTACGGACAGGATGTGGAAGAGGTGCAAGATTTTTGCTATCTTGGAAGCATTGTCAGCATGGACGGCGGAGCCGAAAAGGATGTTGAGGCTCGGCTAAATAAAGCTCGTCAGGCCTTCGGTATCCTTTCCCCTTTCTGGAGGTTAAGAGAGATCTCCCTTCGCACGAAGCTGCGAGTTTTTGACGCATGCGTCAAATCTGTGTTGTTGTATGGTTGTACTACGTGGAAAGTGACCGTTCGACTTACCAAGAAACTACAGACTTTCGTAAATCAATGCCTCCGGCGCATTTTAGGAATATTCTGGCCAGAAGTGATCTCCAACGACGAACTTTGGAGTACAACTGGCCAGACTAAAATAGGTATTGAGATTCAACGGCGGAAGTGGCAGTGGATCGGTCATACTTTGAGGAAAACCAGAGCAAAATATCGCAAAACAGGCTCTGGATTATAATCCTCAAGGAAGACGTCGGGTTGGTCGACCATGTAACACATGGAAGCGAGCAGTTGAGCAGGAGGCCAGAGGAATAAACAAGTCCTGGTAACAGCTTAAGGCCTATGCTCAGGATCGCGCCTTGTGGAAGAGAGTTGTTTCTGTCCTATGCCCCTATAGGGGGTCTTAACAGGAATTTGATTGATTGACCTCCCATCCCTTAAACACTCCAACTTAAAAATTTTACCAAAATGAAGTTATAATGCTCTACAATCTGACACTATTTCAATTTAATATCATTATTGGATTTTAAGAAATAACGGTTTGAAATGTTGACCATTCTTGTATGTGGGCGTGAAGCCCACAACTATTGCTAGTACAGCTTCATGATACAATTTCGTTTCAATTACGTAGCATAATAGATTGTCGAGATATTAGTTTTTAAGTATTTTTCTTTGCAGTCCCCCTTATAGTTATCGGCCTTCCTCTAAGTTAAATATGGTAGATCTAAATGCCACCTAATTTGTCCTTTAATATTTATTTGTTACGGTAAATAATTCCAGGGATACAATGATTAAAAAAAAATTGGCCGACTGACCCCCTTTTTCAGATCCCAATATTCAAAAAAAAATTAAATTATTTTTATAGTTTGTCCCACTATCCCCTCCACATGTGTATCAAATTTCAGCATTCAAGCTAAAACCATGGTTGTGATATTCGATTTAGTATTTCCGGTTCTAGCGCTTCGCCTACTTCTCCCTTAACCCCAACATCCCCCAAAATTAGTGTCCGCCTGGGATCAGCACTCATCTACAACCCACTCAAAAATTAATTTCCTATTTTCAAGATTTTGGGAGTTGCCTGTACTCAAAATTAGCTATCTGCACACAAAATTAGTTGGCTGCATACACAATTAGTTGCCTGCACACGAAATTAGTTTCCTACACACAAAATTGATTGCCTGCATGAAAAATTAGCTGCCTGCTTACAAAACTAGTTGCCTGCAAACAAAATTAGTTGCCTGTACACAAAATTAGTTGCCAGCACGCCAAATTAGTTGCTTCAACACAAGATTAGTCCCCTGCACACAAAATTTATTGTGGGTCGACGTACAGACATACGATTGCTTTTTTTTAGGCTACGAAGCTATAACTTAATTTATAAAACGCGAAAAATCAATATTTCAGGGAAGCAATTTTTTTTTCCAAGTCGATCACAATACTTAATGACTAATAAATATATATATAATAAAGTAAAATGTTTGAATCGAAAGATTTTCGATTTATTATGCGTGACGTTTCGGTCTCTGCTGAAGCCTTTATCAAAAAGTTTACTAATAAATAAATCAAATAGTGTAAAATCCGGAAATCTTTCGTTTCAATTCAAAACATTCACTAATCTATGAGTAAAATTTGTTATGCAACTTAAAAGAAATACAAAAAATATGGAAGGAGATTTCTAATTTCCTTTTCTTACAAGTGACTTTGTCAAACTTCGCATTAAAACTTCAAACTTATGCCATGAACAAATTGTCATTTCGAGGTAAATTTCATCAACTTTAAGACGAAAACTTCGACACAACTTTGGTACACAGAAGTCACTAAAGCACGACAATTTGAATGGTTTCATTTTGAAAAAAAAACCTTGTCCAAGGACAATATTTCCCCGATTCAATTTCTCTCTTATGTTGCAGAAAAAGTAAAGTTGGTACCCCGATCGGGACAGAGTAGATGATATCGTGAAGTACTGCAACGATTTCCGGACTTTTATCCTTTTTTTATTGGAACTAAGAAGCTTCGACAGGTTGAGTTCAATTAAATCCTAAGCTTTTGGTCTGAATTGATAAAAGGATATGATTACTACTTACCTTTGGTCATGGTGATGATGTTTGTTGGCAGTCGAGAACGAATCGAAAATGTAGTTGAGCATTGGTGCATCCGTCTTTTGTGGTTTTGGCAGGCTAAATTTTGTGTCCATCTTCGATTTCGAATTCTTTGAGGTTATATTGCTTTGCATGCCCAAGTATGTTCGAATGGTTGTAGGAGCGGCAGCATGCAGTTTCAAGGATGATGCGGTTGCTGCTTTTGTGGGAATAGTAGTTGTCAATATAGTTGGCATGAATGCTGTTTCTGTAGTCGTTTTAGGCACTGTCGACGTCGCTATTGCTTTTGCTTTATGATTTTCTTCCAAGATGGCATTCATTTCTGAAAGAAAAATTTCAGAGATCACTGTTTAGAATTAACTGACGCAGTGATTCATTAATTTTTATCAAAATATCGGACTTTTTCAAAAATAATGGGAAATTTTAAAAATGGTAAATTAGCCAAGGACTCTCAGCAATATTCATTACGCCACTCAAACCTAACTCAGGCGTAAATATTGTCTTCATATAACCACGACGCTCATAAATCAGTTGTTATAAAGTTGTGGATATTTTTCAAGATAATGATTTTTCGCGAGACAGAAAAAAACGGCACGCACTAAGGGATCCATTAAGAAAAGGGCCCTCGGAAAAATATCGAGTCCCATTAACTACATACATAAATAATTGTCAGTCGGAGCCTGTGGGCCTATTAAATTATCCCCTGAAATTCGACGTTCGTCGCAGACGCTGGACTTTTTGCGAGCCAAAAAGCTTTTGCCTATCTTTCTATTCCCAGATAGAAAACAGATAGAGTAGCATTATCTTATCGGATACCAAATTCTAAGGTTTGGTCGAAAAAGGACCTTCAAATAGAGTTACGCCCTCGCAAATGGAAGAGTTTCATCCATTTTTGATTGCCTTGATAAAAAAACGAGCGACGACTAAAAAAAAAAAATTTCCTTTCGTCCTTAATATGGGAGTCATCCTGATTATGTTTAACACGAAAATATTCCAGAACTGAACCGAACTTTTAGCATGGCATCCGGCAGCCGGGGATGAGCTTTAAATAATTGAGAGCTTGTTTGCCAAGTAATTCGACACGTTCCAATTTGAGTGATGTCCGAAATAATGAAAGGTTTCAATAAAATATGAATTTGTCATTAACAAAGGCAATCGTTCAATAAATAAAGGGGCACTATTTCACATTATTTGTATGGATTATTTTTATGCGTGATAGGACGCTGCGATGATTGCGAACAAAACAATAAATCATGCGATTTCAGTTCGGAAACTCATTAAAAAGTTTATCGAAGCGAATGGAAATTGTATCCGTCACTCCTGAAATTGAACCGTGAATATAAGTGCAGGAAGTGGTTAAAATGTGAAGCAATGGAGTGATGTAAAATAAAATTAATTAATCTCCCATATGGCGAGTCAAATATTTCGGAATTAATACATGCAATGCTGAGCAACGATAGCAAATGGGGTTTTCAACAAGCATTGGAAAAGTTGCGAAGAGAAAAGCATATCGCTATAATGACTTGCAAAGTTTTAGAAAATCCATCACGACCGTCAACTAAAACCATGATATATGACTGATAGCTGGTTAATTATACTACAGCATAGATAATAATAGCTCAAATCGTTCGCTAATAGTTTTTGAGAATTGTTTTACTTCACATTTCTATTCCGCTTAGCTATAAGAAATAATTATCTCGACAGAAGGAGAAACCATAGCAAATCGAGTTATAGAATTCATATTGAATTATAGAGCAACTGATTCAACGATCAGTTACACTGGATATATCTAATGCGAAAAATCATCCCGACTAGCAATATGAGAGACATTCAAAGCATTGGGGTCCCACACACGTACGAGCAATTCACACAAGTAATCAATTTCAATCATTCAAATGCTCAGCACGAATTGCCCACACACGTAATTTAATTTACTTTAATCATTCTAAACCCATTCAAAAAGTCGCCAAAGCTCTTGTGCGCCATCGCTTCTTTCATTCCATGTCCCTTCTCACAAGGAAAAGCTCGGTTCGAAGTATATCAGGAAGAAGAACCTGCTTTTCAATATACACCTGCAAATATCTCTAAATTAACAGTTGCGCATAGCTCTTGAATTCGTATAAACTGCGTTATTAACAAATCTAGCATGGGCCGAAAGATCACGATTGCTAAACCAGAACAGTGTGAAATCCGAAAATCTTTTATGCTTTCACTACATATATTTCTCAATCGTCAAAGAAAAGACACTTTTGAGACCTTTATTAAAGCAGTTTGATAAAGGTCTCAGCAGAGACCGAAACGTTACGAATAATAAAGCGTAATAGTGTAGAATCCGGAAATCTTTCCGTTCAATATGAATACCTTTCTGCTATATCACTTACAATCAAAATTTCTATACTTTCTGCAAATATAGAACTTATTATAGACTCCTTAGTGCCATTATTAATGTTTTCAAAAATTTACATCAATACAAAGTGAAGAAGTTATATCTACTGAGAGGTTAAGTTGAAATGAGGTTAATTCAAGTCACTTAGCCTTCACGAAATTAACAAGAAATGCTTTTGGTTATGGCAGAGTATAAAATGATATCTGTGGCAGTGGTTTCCCTTGAGCAAATTCTGTTATGATTGTTCATTCTTGCATGCTGATTTTGCAAATGAAAATGTTGCCCGGACTCAATGTGAGCCTCCGTCTGAAGAAATTGTTCTGTGATTTCAGAATAATATTATAGTAGAAAGCCAGAAGGAATTTAATGTTTAGAGTTTATACAGAAATATTATCCACATTGCATTTCGCCTAATGGGAGCCCAACGTTATTTATTTCAGTAGATAATTAAATAAAAGTGCATTAGACGTATAGACTGAATTATGCAGTTAAAATTGACATCGGTAGTATCCATTCTGACCTTCAGATTTTGAGAAATTTATTTCTGTGCACATGTATTTAGAATTTTCTTGTCCACGAATTTTCTCTTAAATAGAGGTGGTTCACATATACTCTCACATGCAGTGTCCTGCAATTATTCGTCAGCCTGGATTTTAACTCGACCTTCGCTTTGTACTTCAACACCGTGTCATCTGTTCCAATATACCATAACTCCCTATGGCTTTAATGCTTTTCAGGTATTTCTTCTTCCCATTACTTCTGCTCAGAATAGCTCTAACGAGTTTTCAGCTTTATCTTATGTCTAAAATACTTCTAATTCCTACGTAGCTATTTATGTTTCTCTTAAATTTGTCACGGGCTGTCTAATTTGCAAAAATTGCTCAATATAACAACAACTACAAAAGGCATCTGGAAAAAAGATTAACCGCATCCTATTCTGAAAGTAATTTGGAACTTTTATTTCTCGTTCCATCCACGTGTTATATTTCCTTTAGTAAATTAAGTTAAACCTCAAACATTTGCAAATATATCGATTTTCATCTTGATTCTACAAAGAAAATCGCCTACAAGCTAACCTAACTTAAGTTTTAACACGTTAAGTAAAAAAAAAATATAGATAGATATATTTTTCACACTATGTGAAAGTTTTTCACAATAAGTTTCTCTGGATACTTTTTCCTTTAGCGCAGGTAATTTTTTTTCTGTTTCTTCACGCTATGAACCTTAATTTGATATAAGGAAAATTCTCTGAAGAAAACATAATATGGTCAGGGTATAAAATGAAGTGAAAACATGGCATAATAAAAGGTTCTATTTGTGTAGTGTTTTGTGCATGTAAACATGACTTGGTAGTGTTTTCACTGACCCGAAATCAAATTGTCGTGGGTAAAAAATAAAATGAAATAAAAATTCCCAGATGAATTGAAGTAATTGGGTTTTCGGCCTAGAGTTCCAACAAGAAACACTATTTAATCAAATTGAATGAAACACATTTTCGTAAATTTTCCATGGATAATATTTGACTTCCTATTGCATGATGCCTGGAGATACGATATGGAATGTTATCTCTTCTTATTTGTTCGTATTGTGCTCCTCCAATAAAGTTTAGTTTGCTATTTTTCTATAAATTTTTCGATTTAACTTTGCCAATAAATGTAGGGAAATGTTCATTATTACTTTATTATTCTAATAATAAAGTATTGTGATCGACACAAAAAAAAAAAAAAAACTTTGCTACCCTGAAGTTTTTTTTTTCGCGTTTCATGACTAAATTAGCCTAAAAATGCAAAAAAAAAAATCCGTCTGTCTGTACGCCGTCCGCCGTACGCCGTACGCCGACGTGTACGCTCAGCGCACATTAACTCCCAAACCCTTCAAGACAGAAAGTTCATTTTTGGAGGGATTATAGGTAGTTACGGATCTCAGGCCGATACCCATTTTGGGGGGTGTACAATTTCAGGGGAGGCAGGGGGAGCGCTTAAACCGAAAAATACGAATTCAAATATCTCAACCATGGTTACAGCTAGGAAACTAAAACTCAACATACATATAGAGGGGTTTGTGGGACAACTTTTAAAAATAATTTTATTTTTTTATCCATTGAGGTGCGAAAAGGGGGGAGAATCAGTTTAGATAAAAGCTAATTCTTGTAAGGCGAAGGGTCAGGGGGGGTGCAAAGAAAAATACTTAAAAATTAATATCTCGACTATCTCTTAAGCTATGTAATTGAAACTTAAAATGTGTACTAAGCTTTACTAGCAAAATATGAAAAAAATACAAAATGTGGACATAATAGTAGTGGGGGGAAATGGGGATCATTTCAAAAATGGCTCACTTTCCAAAACTACAAACCACCAAAACTCAAAATTAGATACAGATATCAAATCAAAAATTTGTCAGATTGTAGAGCTATATAATCTTTAATTTTGGTAAAAAATTTAAGCTGGGAAGTGTAAGGGGAGGGAGGTGGAAAGCGAAAATGTTGAAAATTTTGAGTGATTTTTTTATGGGTCTCGTAAAAGATACAAAGTTTAAATTTTGCACGTCGACATATCTATTTAATGTACATAGAAAAAAAATAATAATTTGTTCCAAAATTGTTATGCACCGAAGTGGAGGTCTAACGTGCACAAGGTGTTTCATGTGCAATGAAAAAAACATATAAACTGAAAATTTTTGAATGAAATTTTTAGGTTGAAACTTGAAAATTTGCGAAATGCATTTTAAAATAATCTTAAAGAGTTTGAAATATTAACTAGTTGAATATCTTTAAAACTTCTACCCCCTCCCATACAAAATTATTTTTTCGACCATTTTTAAGAAATCAATTATCACCTAACTATTAAATGCTATCAATTTGAAATTTTGCACAAGAACTTACAAAAATAGTTAAAATAAAATGACGTTAAAAGTTTTGAAATCGCACTTGCCCTGCTACCCCCTCCCACACAAAAGTATGATTTCGACCAATTTCATTAAATCAACTATTAACTAACAAATTAAAAGCTACAAACTTGAAATTTTGTACAAGCACCTTACAAGAGAAACGAAATAAAACTGCATCACAAATTTTACGATTCCTTTACCTCCTCTACCCCCTCCCATACAAATGTTTGGTTTCGTGAATTTAAAATACACCGAATCCAATGAAAATTCTATGCAACTTCGTCTATGAAACTGACATTCTATACAAAGAATATTGGATTTGGTTCAAGCAATCAATTAAAAAACTATTAACATCCACCCACCCTTACTATCACCCTCCCCCCTCCCTTCATGAAAACTCAACTTGTATAAATAACGGAATGAAATATGGAGCGTTTTCGGAAAGTGTTAAATTGAGAACTGCCCTGCTCAAGAAGCTCCTTTCACTTAGTCTTCCCTAACCAGTCTAACCTGCATATTGACTTTCTACGCATGCGCATTTTGTCTCAAAAATAATAAAGTTTCGCCCGACTTGTTGGCAGTTTATTAGTATTAGTAAAGAATATGTCGTCTTTATGCAATAATAATATCGTTATGATAGGCATCGGAGGAGTAGATAAACATCTTCGGCGAAATTGTTTAACATCTTAAGTCACCCAAAAAAATCTACCAACTTTCGTGAACCAACGTCTCCGATGTATTTTATGGATATTCTTTGCCAGACTTAATCAATGACAAACTTTTGAGTACAACTGGAGAGACTAAGATTGGCATTGAGATTCGAAGGCTAACGTGGCAGTGGATCGGTCACACTTTGAGGAAGCCAATGTAAAACATCCCACAACAAGCTCTGAATTATAATCCACAAGGAAGTCATAGAGACCGTCGACCACATAACACATGCAATTAAAAACAGGCTTAGAAAAAGAATCCTGAAAAAGAAGTATTTCTATTCAATGGCTCTATTGGGGTGCCAACAAGAAATCGACTGATTTATAATTTTTTTTTGATTTGGAGAAATTTCTTAATTTTAATTTGTATTAAAGGGCAATTTAGGTAGCGAGAGACACATTTCTAGCAAGTGCTGAAGATTCTGTGATAAGCCGTGGATTTCGCGGGACACATCGAAGAAGACAGGCTATCGAAAAAGACCCCAAATTAGCAATCATCTCTCAACCCGATGTCAGCCAAAGAATTAACAACTAAAGACGGAACTATCACGATCCTTATATGCTTAAGCAAACTATTATACGCGATAAGAGAAGAACTATTGAAGATCTGGCTGGAATCTGCGGCTTACATTAGAGATATATAGGGTTGCTATATAAAATTATGAAACTGTTGATGAACAGAAATTTTACAGCCAATCACTTGTTCAGAAATATCAACAAAACTCTCCTTAATATGAGTAAATGCCGATTGCGAATACTTCTATGCAACATGATATTCCCGAAACAGAACAATTGTCAAACATCCAAGCTCAAAAATTCTTTAAAATGGATGAGGAAGAAATAGTTGTTGCTATTTGATCTATGGCGAGAAAAAAAAACTACCAATCGAACTCAACAAATAACAGCCGAAATACTCCTACCTATCTTAACCGAGGTGTGGAACGAAAGAAAATATCTGGCTGAAAAAGGACAGCATCATTGAAAAATCCCGAAGAGATCAGGATGATGGCAATTGGCGTATCTACTTACTGATACATCAAAAAATGTGGCTAAATTATTTCTAAATAGGATTAGTGATGTTGTCGCCTCAATGTTTATCAGGTTAGATTCCGTAAAGGGACGTCTTCCACTGACAATGCAAATACCCTATGGATAATATTGGAATAGTCAGCCGAAATGGATTCGCCACCACATCTCATGTTTGTGAACTTTAATGACACTTTCGACAATGTTAAGAGAGATTGCACATGAAAAGCTTTGCGTAGTTGAGGTATTACAGATAAAATCATGAATCCTTCGAAGGTGCGATAAATCTCGTCTATTTGTTTCATTGTTTACGGAATGACCAGTGTTATAGGCCATTTCAGCATTTTTCTGCAATGCAGTCATGGAAGAAGGGATTGGGAAGGGTACAGGAAGGGGAGTGAGAACGAACGTAACGAGTGGTGAAGCTGGTATATTTTTTCAATTGTACTGGCAACTACTGATAAATATTTGCAGATGCTATGGAAACTGTATGACAGAAAGCGAACAGAAAACAGCTTTTGAGTATATGTATAGATCTTCTTGAAGTGGAACTGTTTGACTTTTTATTTGTTTGCCCATTTTATTTCAAATAATTTTTCATTGCTGAGCAACTGAAAAATTCGTGCTTAAAAAAATCAACTGCCTGGAGTGGGAACCAAAGGCATGACCAATTAACTGTGAAGCAAGCACGCTGCCCATTATGCCACGGAAGCCTGGGTCTTACATAGAGAAGAACTGTCCGAGAGCTTTCTTATGCCAAAAGGTAAAAGGCAAGGTTGCACATTATCATTAGGCCTGGCTCTGGTAAAAATAAATGACATTTTGGAAGCTGCACTTCGTTGATGACATATGTTTGCTTACACTTAACCTTTCGAACTTAGCCCAACACCCCACAAAATTGAAGTCCGATAGAGATCAAAACCCATCAACCATAATGCACGATGTTAATTGTGAGTCACACCTTAACGTCAAGTTTTTCGCCCAACCTAATTTGACATTTCTTTGTTTCAGTGTTTGACAAATTCAACCATGGAGAGTTACACAATTGAGCAGCGCGTTAAGATTGTTGAAGCCTTTTATGAAGTGAATGGTGACTTTACAAAGAAAATCATCTTCAGCGACGAGGCACACTTTCACCTCAGTGGATTCGTTAACAAGCAGAATTGCCGCATTTGGACAAATGAGAATTCACGAGTGATTGTGTGATACATTCACAAAGAGTGACTGTTTGGTGCGGTTTATGGGCTGGCGGCGTCATCGGGCCGTACTTCTTCGAAAATGAGGACGGCCAAGTTACCGTTATCATTTCCCTATCGCAAGATGAAAACGGACTTCTTGTGGCCAGAAATTGAGGATATGGACCTGGACAATAAGTAGTTCCAACAGGATGGTGCCACTTGCCACACAGCCAACGAAACAATGGCTCTTTTGCGCGAGAAATTAACATCGTGGGTTTTGGTTGGACCACCCTATACAATCCACCTAATAATGGACTTGCTATCAACAAGGGCTTTGAAGCAATTATGCGCTGAGTGTACACGTAAGTCATATAAACAAACGAATTTTTCCTTGCGCATTTTTTCGCTTAATTTCGTCATAAAACGTGAAAATACAAATTTTCAGGGTAGCAGTTTTTCCACCCAAGTCTATCACAATACCTTATTGTCAGAATAATAAAGTAATTAAACGTGAAGTTGCTTGCTCAGTGATCTGGTTTATCTTTACAATGTGCTTTTAATATCTTGAAATAAAGTTTAGTCGAATAAGGCAGCAGGATGACACAAAAAGAATAAAAAGACAAGTGGAGTATCGGCTCCTTCAGAATAGTTGAAGCAAAGGAGATTTGAGCTGGATCTAAATCTAAGTCCTAAAGGTCAGGATGCGTGATTTTGGCTATAGTAATAATATATAGACAATGAAATTCGGAAAAATTTTCATCAATTCAAGATTCACAGTGATATTTATTTATCGAACAATTCAAAAAACCATTTCTCTTATCGAAAAACGAACTTAGGTAAAATGGCTGTTAACCCTAATTATTATTTACCTTAATAAATTCTATGATTTTAAGCAGGTATACGACTAATTATACTCTAGATGGAATCTGAGAGTATTATAAGTTCGCTCTAAGGTTTGTAACGCCAAGAAATAAGGCTCGGAGAAAAAAATGATGAATACAGAAGTTAATATTATCACTCAAAAATCTCAAAACCGGATGTCCGTCCGTCCGTCCGTCCGTCCGTCCGTCTGTCCGTCCGTCCGTGCGCTCTCTAGCTTGAGAACGCATTGAGCTAGAAAGTTCGAATTTTGTACACATCGTTTTTGACAAAAAAGTAAGGTCAAGTTCGTGAACGGGCCAAATCGCTCCACCCCTTCTACCCCCTCCCATACAAAATGACACAATTACGCGATTTCACAATAAACGGATTTGCTCAAAAAGTATAAAAGTTATTGGCCTGAAATTCAGAATATATTACTTTTATGATAATATCAATCTATCGTATAAAAATTGTGTGTGTCCTCCCCCTCCTTCTACCACCTCCCATACAAACTGTACTTATCATGAATTACTCTAAGCCAATTTCCTCAGTGCTTATAAAATTCAGCGGGCTGAAATTGTGCACCAAATATTTATTTAAAATTGTTAGTAAGGTCAAAAAAAATGAGATGATTAGCTTCACCCCTTCTACCCCCTCCCATACAAAATGACACAATTTCGCAATTTGACAATAAATGGATTTACTCAAAAAGTATAAAAGCTATTAGTCTCAATTTTGGTTTATGTTAATTTTTTAATGATTTAAATCTACAGTACAAAAATTATTTGCTTCCTTCCTTTCCTTCCACCCCCTCCCATACAAACTACACTTTTTCCTGAAATGCTCTAAGCCGATTTTCTCAGAACATATAACATATGTTGAGCTCATATTTTGTAATAAACATTTAATTCATATCATTACTAAGATGAGAAAAAAAATATTTGATTTGCTTCACTACTTCTACCCCCTCCCATACAATATGACACAGTTTCACAACTTTACAAAAAATCGATTTTCTTGAAAAGTATGAATGGCACTAGTCTAAAATTTAAGGGATGCCAATTTTATAATATTCCTAGTTATTTCTGAAAAAATCATTAGAATTCCTCCACTCTTTCTACCACCTCCCATACAAACTGCACATTTTCACTAAATCAAACTCACTAATTTTCTCAGTTCCCATTCAGTTTTTGGAGTAAGCATTTTGTATAAAACATTTTCATAGCTACTTTAGCATGATGTCGAAAAAATTAGTTCAATGCTATCATCCCTTCTAACACTCCCCATACAAAATTTCTTGGGATCACAAAAAATTCTATTTCATCTAGAGTATCGTAAGATTGCGCTTTACGCGTAATCGTAGCCCTGTTATGTTTTTAATTAGTTTTAGTTTTACCAAGCAGAAGACACATTATTTTAATTACTCACCCTTAAATGAATTACTTTATTATTCTAATAATAAAGTATTGTGATTGACACAAGAAAAAAAAAATTTGCTACCCTGAAAATTTTTTTTCTGCATTTCATGACTGAATTAGCCTAAAAATGCAAAAAAAATCCGTCCCGCCGTACGCCGTACATATGGACTCATATCTCCGAGACCGTTAAAGTTAGAATGTTCGTTTTTGGGTGGATTGTTGACTGGGTAAGTGAACTCTATTTTCTAAATTTTGCGGAGTGTTACGTGGAAGAGGGAGGGAAAAAGTCGAAAACTACACTTGCTAATATCTCCACCACGAATGCAGATAGGAAGTTGAAAATCAGTAGGGATATAGAGAGGGTTGTGGGACAAACTCTAAAAATAATTTAATTTTTTTATCCATTGGCGTCCGAAAAGAGGGGGGGCTAAAACCAAATTGTCGGCCGAATTGTTTTTATTGTTTTTTCAAATGATTATATCTTCGAAATTACGTATCGTAAGAAATTCAAAATTCTAATCACTTTGCTTTGATACAATTTTGAATTCGATAACTCTCATATGTTCGACGGAGAAATACTTTTCATGAATTTCTAATATAGAAATTTTTATGGGAGAGGGTAGAAGGAGAGAAACGAAGTTGATATTTTTTTAGCTTTAATCGCAATTATTAAGCGACAAATTGTGTCAACATTTTAATTTTCTGCTTTATCTAGTTTTAATAAAAATCAACATTATGCTTTTACCAAAATTAAGCATTTGTATGTGGGAAATAATAAGGAGTATTCGGATAGAAACAGATTTTGTCAAAGTTAATATTAATTGCTTCGTTAAACTTTGTTCAAAATTTTAAGTCAATGGCTGTGGAAGTTTTGAAGTAAAATTATTTAAATTATGCTTTGAAATTTCGTCAAATTTGTATGGCAGGAGGTAGAGTGAATGAAGTCAAGCTGATAAGTTTTTCAATACTAATTTCAATTATAATAAAAATAATTGTGGCGAAAATAAGTTTTTTTAACTTTATTAGTTGCAATCAATCGACGAAATGCACATTTCAAAATTGTGCATTTGTATGTGCGGCAGTAAAAGGAGAGAGGATCAAAATTCTTTGATGATAATTGCATTGGCATCATTACAAATCAGTCCAATTTCTGTTAAGACCCCCTATATGGGCACAGGACAGAAACAACTCTCTTTCACAATGCGCGATCCTGAGCATCGGCCTTAAGCTATTGCCAAGACTTGTTTATTCCTCTGGCCTCCTGCTCAACTGCTCGCATCCATATGCCATCCGGACGTCTTCCTTGAGAATCCATAGCCTGTTTGGCGATGTTTCGCTCTGGTTTTCTCAAAGTATGACCGATCCACTGCCACTTTCGCCTTTAAATCTCAATGCCTATTTTATTCTGGCCAGTTGTAATCCAAAGTTCGTCGTTGGAGATCACTTCTGGCCAGAATATACCTAAAATGTGTCGAAGGCATAGGTTCAAGAAAGTTTGTAGTTTCTTGGTATGTCGAAAGGTCACTATGCACGTAGTACAACCATATAACCATATAACGGATTTGACGCATGCGTCAAAAACTCACAGCATCGTGCGATGGGAGATCTCTCTTAACCTCCAGAAAGGGAAAAAGATAGCGAAGGCCTGATGAGCATTATTTAGACGAGCCTCAATATCGTTTTCGGCTCCGCCGTCCAAGTTGACAATGCTTCCGAGATAACAAAAATCTTGAACCTCTTCCACATCTTGTCCGACAAGAACAAACGGTGTGCTTGCGTTCGAGCATGTGCATGTATATACTTCGTTTTACGCACATTTATTTTCCATCCCGTCTCTTTGCATTAGAATGCAACGAGCGAACATTTGACTGTAAGTCAGAACAGTTATGTGCAAGCAAACACACGTCATAATCAAGGTGACTTAAGGTGTTAAAAAGTCTCCATTGACGACCTTTACCTTACCCACCTTCCAGTTCAGCTTTCAATTTGTCAATTATTACTACCAGAAACAGGGCAGGTAATAAAATTCAGCTGTATCTGACACCCGTTCACACAGGAAAGCTCTAGAACAGATCTGCTCTATGGAAGACGTGACATCTTGCGTCTTCGTAGGATTCTTTAATCATTGCTATGACGTTATCTGGAATACCTCTCTTACACAAAACATTTCATATGTAATCTCGCTTAACGCTGTTGAAAGCCTTCTCGAAGTCCACAAATATGATATGTAGTGGCGAACCCGTTTCGGCTTACTGCTTCTATATTATTTGAAGAGTATTTGAGTGGTCGGTACAAGACGACTCTTTACGCAATTCAGCCTGACAAACTTCAAGAGTACTCTCGACGACATTACTAATCCTATTGAGAATTTTCTTAGCCATAATTTTCGATACGGCAGATAGACACATACCACGCCAATTTCCACAATCCCGAAGGTCGTCCTTCTTCGGAATTTTCACAATGACGTCCTCTTTCAGTCGGATATATTCCTTCATGCCACACCTCAGTAAAGAGTGGGCGGAGTATATCGGCTGTTATTTTCGGGTACGCTTTGAGGAATTCGGTTGGTAGTCCGTCTATACCTGGGGCTTTCCTTCCCGCCATTGACCGAATGGCAGAAACTATCTCTTCCTTATCTGGAGTGTTCCTAATAGAGGGTTGTTGCGGTTGGATGTGTGGTAGTGTGTAGTTTCACCAGAGGCCTAAAAAAATCACTTAAAATTTTCGACATTTTTGCTTACCATCTCCTTCCCCTTACACACCCTAGCTTAAGATTTACCAAAATTAAAGACTATGACTGAAGAATTTTCCGATTTGATATTTGTACTCAGTTTTGAGATTTTAGGTTTAAAAGGTGGTTTAAAACTTTAAAAGTGCGCCATTTTTGATTTCCCCCCACTACTGCTATGACCAATTTTTTTTTGTATTTCGCTAGTATAGCTTAATATATGTTTTAAGTTCGAATTACATAGCTTAAGAGATATTTATTTTTTTAAAGTAATTTCGAACATATAATCATATAATCAAAAAATTCTGCCGACAATTTATTTTTACCCCCCCCCCCCTTTTTTCGAACGCCAATGGATAAAAAAATTTAATTATTTTTAGAGTTTGTCCCACAACCCGCTCTACACTAATGTTAATTTTCAGCTTCCTACCTGCATTCTTAGTGGAGATGTTAGAAAGTGTAGTTTTTAACTCTTTCCCTTCCCCGCCACTCTGTTCCACCTGACACTCCCAAAATTCAGATAATGGAGCTCACTTATTCAATTAACAATTCATCCAAAAGCGAACATTCTACATTTAACGATCTCGGAGATATGACTTCATATGTACGGCGTACGGCGGGATGGATTTATTTTTTTTTTTGCATTTTTAGGCTAATTTAGTCATGAAACGCGAAAAAACAAAATTTCAAGATAGCAAATTTTTTTTTCTGTTTACTTTATTGCTAGAAAATTTAATGCTTCCAAACGTTAATCAGACATAAATATAAGGCAATCGCCAAGAGATTAATGTCAATTTAAACTTCATATTTTGAAGCACATAAATGTTCAATTTTCGAATTCAATCCGGAATTGTAATTTTTTAGTATTAAATTTCGTTCAGATTATCAAAACTCCATCGTTCTATTTCAGTTTTAACTGATAAATTGCAATTGTCTTTTGCGGCTGTTCGGTCAGGCTGACCTGTCTCAGCTGTCCGAAAACCAAAGATTTAGAAATGAAACTTTGGAAAAAGCCATAATAACTTTTCTGATTTCGACCATTCTTCCCGGAGACATTTATTTCCTGTCGAATACCAACTTTATTTTAGATACTACTGCTCAGCAAACCAACCACCGTATTACTTGTACAGCTGCAGTTTTCTAGAGCTACATACTACTTTTGCGGGAGTTTTATCTTCACTTTGGGAAAATTTAATTAAGCGAAACATTACTCGTATATCCCAAGGACATACACAGAACTCACACATGTCCCTCCGGGAGAGTTTTGGTTTGGCTCCGGCCTTCAACGATTCGCTGTTCCAATGGAACCAATTGAATACCAATACGTTGCAATTAAGAAAGTTTCGCACGAAACATTATTAGGATGTCAATTAGCTTTAATGGGGCGCAGTTTATTCGGGGGAGCTTCGAACTCTCTAGGGCAATCATCGTCGTTTGGCAATTGCTTTCTGCCTGTTCCATGACATTATCGTGGAGCGGAAAGCTTAACCATTTATTAGAATGATTATAGTGCTGGAGCAGTTTCGGATTACCTAAGCTAAGAGCTCCAATTTTATGCCGGTTTTGATTAAGGACTTACTAGCTATACGGATTACATGCCTTATATCATTTCTCGTTCTTTTGTATAATCAATATTTCACGACATTTACAATGAGGGCATCGATTGATAGAGACATTCTTGCGTTCACTTGATGTTCTTTCAGTTTTCTTTAGTAAGTAATAAGATATTCATGTCAATTGAATTGTTATAAATTTTCGTTTTCGATATCAATTTACGTGGAGCTGAAATATTTGTAATTGGTTTTGTTTTCATTTGAGTAGATGTAGATTTTAATTAAAATTTAAAACATAATGAATTGTCTAATTCGAGTTCGATCAGAACGGTATACTAACATTTGTCAGTTTTACATTTGTTAGACTCGACATTTCTCAGGTTTTCACAAACCTTGTTTTCCGTTTTGCAGATTTACATAACCCACACTTACCGTTTGCCAGGATCTCATTAATGACACTTTTCTAAGCTAAATTTACTGAAGCCTGACAAAATATCTGGGACTCCCACATATTTAAAAAAAGGAAAAAGCTATCAAATTCCTGTTAAGACCCTCTATAGGGGCATAGGACAGAAACAACTCTCTTCCACAGGCGCGATCCTGAGCATCGGCCTTAAGCTTAAAGCTATAGTTAATATTATTTAATGTTTGATAACTTTTAAATTTAATCGCTGCTACACTTTGTGTTGTCAATGGAACATTTCGGGTATACCCAGAAATTTTATTTTTTCGGAAACAATTTGAAGCACCAGCTATTCAGCGTCAGCAGTAAGAGCCAAAATTCGCGGTTCGATTATGATTTCTTATTTTTATTTTCTAGATAAAATCTGAGAGTATTATAAGTTTGCCACAAAGTTTGTAAAGCTAAGAAATAAGGCTCGGAGAAAAAAAAATGCTACTGATGTTCATATTATCACACAAAAATCTCAAAACCGGATGTCCGTCCGTGTCGAGCAAGTATTGAACTAGAAAGCTCAAATTATGTAAAAATTATTTGAATCCCCTCACTCCATTTATCACCTCATAAGCACTTTTTCCTGAAATAGTAAAAACCAATTTACTCAGTACATATAAAATTTATCGAGCTGAAATTGTGCACTAGATATTTATTACAAACTGGGTGGTTAGAAAGTTTTTGATGCCATGCTCGAATTTCATGAAAAACATCACAAAGTGTATATTCCTCTTAAAAAAGAGCACGATTGCTTCCCTCACGTATTCGAGCCATTCTTAGCTAGCTATTCTGTACGCATTTTGTTTCTTCAATACTCAAACTTAATCAAGCAAATATAAATCTAACTTATGATAGTTCAGCTAATGAAAGTCTGGCTAAGGTAAGTTGCGTAAGCCTAAGTCTGGCTTATGAAAGTTAACGAATAGAAATTCTGGCAATATAGTGTAGCAGACTAACATTTGGTCTGGGAATTATACAGGACCTTTGGATCAAGTCCTATATGGTTAACGGTTTGGCTTAAATTGAGATTTAAACTAAGAAAATCAACAGTTTAAACCAAATGTTTGGCTTAAATTTCGACTTATTAGCGATTGCTTTTCTCTCACACTCCCTCAACATTTACGGCCCTTATTCTGGATCAACTATTGGCATGCTGATTTCAAAGTCCAGTTTTTTTTGGTAATGCCATTATTCATCTTCAGAGGAGTCTTTAGTAGAGCTAATAAGTACGCGCAGGTGCGTCTTATATGTTTTGCATATTTGCCTGATTTTCAAGAAAGTATGAATAATTTCCACTCGCAATCGCGCATATTTTATCCATTTTGGAAAATTTGCAAAAACTCAAAATCTAAATTATAAATATGCAGTGGTGTGCCTTTTCAAATGAGGAAGCACTAGCCGATAATCTTTCCTTCTAATATTAGCAAAAATATATTTGTATAAATTAAAATTATATGTACATGCGTGAAAGCTAATTTCTAGGATCTTTAAGTGCTACTGTCTTTAAGTTCGGTGTAACCAGAATAAAAAACATAAATTTAATTTAATAAGCAAAATCATGACTTTCTTCCATCTAATTGACTTCATATTCATTAAGCATAACATTTTAATTTAAACAAAGAACTATCGCTTCACTCTTATCGCATTTTCGTAAATACTGACTGATCATATTCCTTCGCACTCATCTTCTACTGAATATGACAGCATCTATTAATTTCAGGACAAATAAATAAACTGTCTGAAACTCTGCGAGCATATTTCAAAATAACTTCCATTGTCGGGCAGATAAAGCATAAAATATTCAGGTAGATTCTGATGAAAAATATCCAGCAATTTTATTAAGTCGAACAGGTGATATAAATCTCGTTGTTCAGTATTTTCCTCCTGAAATATATTACTTTCAAGTTGAAAGGACATTCCACTCGCTCGTCCATGTTATGCCGAACTGCTATACACGTACGATCTTATATTCAAACTTCGCATTGCTGCGATGATGCTTAATAAAATTTCCCAGTTGATCACATATCTATCGTTTCGTCTTCTAGAGTAAATATTTTCCGAGTCATCAGATTTCACGAAATTTGCTTACTAAAAACCCGAAAAGAAAAGGTTCCGGATTGACGCAGATTTCAATCGGAGATGCTGTTAGGTCTAGTTTGTAGGAATGAAGAAGAATTTAACATATTCGCTGTGTGTAGAATACGTGTATGTCCTTTTGAGCGGGTAGAATTTTTTTTTTTTATTTTTAACTCGTTACCGAAACTGACGAAGTGAATCGTTCGTAATTTCAGTCACGTTTCAATAGTCCTTGAGTGCGGCTTTTAAATCAGTCGAACAGCAAGGATGGGGTTTACATAGGGCGAGAGTAGATTTATCACATCACCTGACACAATCCAAATAATGGGAAATATGTCAATTTATTGTTACATGGGGCCCCTGGCGTTATATTTGCTCGGCTCCGGCAATATGGAAGGCGATAGAGCGAGAAGATGTTAAATTCACCTTCTTACGTACGTAAAAATGCTACCAACAAAAATTCTCCCTTAAAGCTGATTCGAATTTAAGACATTCCCTTCGTCATACTTACTTCACGCCATGCTTGGTACTCCATGACTTATAAGGGTATTTTCTTTATTTATTCTGTTTGCAAAGCATAAATCTTAATCCTTGCCGTGGCCGATGATGGATTAAGACGAAACTCGGAATTACATTTCACTAGGGGTAGGGCCATCCTCAAGTGTTTCTACGTTAATTGATATTTCGTAACACATATACCTAGAAACCTGTCAGTCTCAAAAATTAGAAACCATATATTCATTATAAGCGTGCGTCTGGCTTTTAATGATGATAGTAATAAATTTTTTATTTCATCCAAGCTTTTAGCTAGTTTACACTGAAGCAATTACGTAAGCGAAGCTCGCCTGATATCAGCCCAGTCTTTAATATTTCGTTTTATTCATTAGATTGTAATAATGCTTTTCTGTCAAATAATAAGCCATTCCGTTTTATGTGTTTACACACCCCCAGAAACCAGCTAGCACAAACACAGCGTGGAGTCGTTATTGTTCGTGGTCGAAGGACACTTTGAAAGGAAGTTGGCGCGCGGAGCAAAAATGTGTGAGTTGGGTGTTGATGTTGTTTGAAACGTGACAAACTTTGCCCCATCAGTCATCAATAAGGACTTCAGTTTGTTGGTATGTCGAAATGTGGCAGAAGTGTTTTGCGGCTTTCGGTAATATTTACAAACAAATGTCAGCAAATATTAGAGCAAAGTTGGACCACAAAGAGAATTCAATAAATGGGAAGTAAGCATTTCCCTGATTAGGATTGTTTCGAACTTTGTTGCAGATGTTTCAAATTGAATTGAGTGAAATGGTATAATTTTCCTGACTTTTTGGTAAAATAGAGAAATGAATTTCCCATGATCAACAATGATGTTTTAAGTTTTATTTAGGTTGTTGTCTGAATCTTTTTCTATATTACTAGTGATAAAATTATGTTATTTACAATATTTTAAAAGGATGTAAGTTAGCAATGGTTTTTGGAAAGGATAATACTTTTTAACAAATAAATGTTTTGTTCTTTTCTAATTATGACGATATTAAAATGATATAAGCAAAACTATTTACGTGAAATTTGGTGAGCAGTGTTTTAGTTGAAATCCGAAAGAGACTTAAAACTATTTTATTACCACAACATTTCAAAAATGCAGAATTATTCAATAATTTATATATGACCAATATGTATATTCGTGACACTACACATAACCTCTTCTTAGTCAACGAATCAAGCGAGGACCAAACCAAATTATCAACTCTATTTAGATTGCAGTTAATTCGAATTTTTTTTTCTTTTTTTTTTTTTGATCAGAGCTCAAAAGGTAATTTCAAAACTCTTATCAACAGAAAGAATATACGACGTTCTTATCTCTAAATAATTCCTTGATTGTACAGTAATATCTATACCGCAAATGGATGCTTTTTCTTCTAGTTATGGAAAAAAGCGAAATTTTAAATTAACTTACGAATTAAAAGATTTGGCTTGACTTAGATGCGACCATCTTAAATATGAAAAATTGTGATTTGGTGAATGTTTTCACAGTGCATTTCGAATTAAAAGAAAAGATTTCCGGATTCTACACTTTTACGCTTTATTATTCGTGACGAATAATAAAGCGTAACAGTGTAGAATCCGGAAATCTTTTCTTTTAATGAAAAATTATATTTTCATGAAATTAAAAATACATTCCTTCTTTAGTTATTGTTCTTGTCCGTAGTCTCAACAGCTAACCCAGATAATTAATTCGGAGATTGTTATAAAACAGCATTTGACAGTAGACGTTCAAATGAAAAATATTATAATGATAATCAGTAAGTATGAAGTAAGATTTTCTTCTCCGAAGAGAATTACAGGATTCTTTATCTTTACAATCAACGTATTCTTGATATTACATCATCATGTTCATCTTGTCACCTGCTTATCACATAGTAGATGGCATAAAAAGCTTACTTCCTCTACCCAAGGACCTAGAAATTTATTTGCTTTTGAAGTATAAACAAGTCCTACCGACATCTTAAGTGCTAGAACCTGCTCGTAAAGCACATTGATTAACGGATATCAATCTATTTTATTCAATATCTTGGACAAGCATATTTTTGGTATCTTCACAATGACTTTTTCGATGTTTGACAGTGATGAAATAGGTCTGCAATGTTTACAATATTTTCTTCTTCTCCATAATAGATGGGTTTCATTTCATACTCATTCAGAAATTTAACAATTTCATACTCGAAATGAAATCTGACAGTATTTTTTGATTGTTCAAAAATCGGTAATACTAGAAAATAAGGCTACTAAAAAGTTGTCTAGGGAACAGAAATATTGTCGCTCGGAAACCTCAAATTCGAGTGACCATCTGTCCGTCTGTCTAAGCTGATATTTCCTTCGAGTTATTTTTAGCACAAAAGAAAATTCAAGATCGTGAATGAGCCATAAGTCCACATTCACCTCCCACAGAAATTTCACGAAATGCCGAAATAAAAACAAATTTAGTTTCTTTTGATCGCGACTTGACCAAAAAATAATATAGAGACAATCGTCAGTAAAATATGTACTTCTGCTCGTTTCATCCCTTCCCATGAGAATGTACCATTTGCGAATATACTGTGTAAAAATTTTCTCGCAAAACTAGACATTATAGTTATATGAAAATTTACCAGAATTTAATTGCAACAAATATTCAAAGAATCACCTATTCATCACCGTATTCTTATGAAAATACAAATATGTACAAGTTTGTCGTATTTTAAAAACTAAAAACAACGTACATTCATAGCAGAATGGGGGTGCTTTAATAATAGGCGACTACTTAGCGATTCATTTCAATAGTTTTTGGTAAATAACCATTAAAAAGAAGTAATGTATTCTTAGTTTATTTATTTGTGCTTACCTGATACTTCTTCTATAGCCCAAATTGGGCCTTAGCTTTCTGACCGTTTAAAATTTAAATTGTTTCAAAGCATCTAATTCAAGTCTCCTCTGATCAAATAATACGAAAATTCTTCATATACAATTAATTACTTTATTATTTTAATAATACAATATTAAGATCGACTTGGGAAAAAAGAAATTTGCTACCCTGAAATTGTGCTTTTTCGCGTTTCATGACTAAAATAGCCTAAAAACGCAAAAAAAAAATCCGTCTGTCTGTACGTCTTTCGTCGTCCGCCGTACGCCGATGTATACGCTCAGCGTATACATCGTACTGCGTATACACTCCCAAACCCTTCAAGATAGAAAGTTCATTTTTGGGGGGATTGTAGATAGTTTCGGACCTCAGGGTAACACCCATTTTGCGAGGTGTATGGATTCAGGGGGAGGCAGGGGGAGCGCTAAAACCGAAAACTAAGAATTCAAATATCTCAACCATGGTTCCAGCTAGGAAGCTGAAAATCAACAGATCAACCAGAATCAGCTTTAAAGAAGGCTAATTGTCGTAAGGGGGAGGGTAAAGGGCGGTGCAAAGAAGAACACTTAAAAATTAATATCTCTACCACCTCTTAAGCTATGTAATTAAGATTTGGACCATGTATTAAACTATACTAGGGAATTATGAGAAAAATATGAAATTTTGCCATAATAGTAGTGGAAGAAAATGGGGAGGATTTCAAAAATGGTGCACATTCCGAAATTTCAAACCGTTAGATCTCAAAATTGAGGACAGATATTAAATTGAAATTTAATCCGATTAAAAAACTACATAGTTTTTCATTTTGTTAAAAATTTTCATTTGGGGGGTGTAACAAGAAAGAGGTGTAAGAAAAAATGTCGAAAATGTTGAGCGATTTTTTTAGGGCTCTGGTGAAAGGTACATAATTTAAATTTTCCAAGTGAATACAACTATTTAATATAGATAGAAATAAACTGCCAACAATTCGGGCGAAACTTTATTATTCTTGGGACAAGTTGCGGATTAGTGGAAAGTCAATATGCAGGTTAGAGTGGTTAGGGAAGGCTAAGTGAAAGGGAGTTCTTGGGCAGGGCTGTTGCCAATTTAACAATATTTCATTCGTGTCTGCGAGTTTGGGGTTTTATGAGGGGAGGAGCAGGGGTAATAGTAAGGGTGGTTGGACGTTAACAGCTTTTTAATTAATTGCTTGAATCACATCCAATATTCTCTGTATAGAATGTGTTTCATAGACGAAGTTGCATAGAATTTTCATAAAATTCGGTGTATTTTACATTTACGAAACCGAACATTTGTATGGGAGGGGGTAATGAAGGTAGGAGAATCGTAACATTTGATATGTAGTTTTATTTCGCTTCTCTTGTAAGGTGCTTGTATAAAATTTCAAGTTTGTAGCTTTTAGTTTGTTGGTTATTAGTTGATTTAATGAAATTGGTCGAAATCATAGTTTTGTATGGGAGGGGGTACAAGGGCAAGCGCGATTTCAAAACTTTTAAAGCAACCTCATTTGAATTATTTTTATAAATTTTTATGTAAAATTGCAAATTGATAGCTGTTAGTTAGGTGATAATTGATTTCTTAAAAATGGTCGAAAAAATAATTTTGTATGGGAGGGGGTAGAAGTTTTAAAGGTTTTCGACCAGTTAATATTTCGTATATTTAGGGATTTTTTTAAACGCATTTGCAAATTTTCAAGTTTCTACCTTAAAATTTCACTCAAAAATTTTCAGTTTATGTGTTTTTTTCAATGCACATGAAACACCTTGTGCACGTTAGACCGGGGGGATCGGCTTATAACAATTACGGATCAAGTTATTATTATTTTTCTATGTACATCAAATAGACGTATCTAGATGCAAAATTTAAACTTTGTATCTTTCACCAGAGCCCTAAAAAAAATCACTCAAAATTTTCGACATTTTTGTGAGTGTCGCACTCTACATCCGCGATGACGTGTCTTTCCAGTTAGTTCCTCATTTGGGGAACTGCTCCAATCCAGAATTTAACTATATCTGGATAAAATTTCTGATCCAAAGACATGTCATGTACTTCTGTTATGTGTATAGAAGCCCAGCAATGACTACAGTGAACACTTTATTGGAATTGGATGGATTAACTGAATCTATCCAGTTGATAAACACTGCAAACCCTGACGCTGAAATCGTTATCGCGGGCGATTTCAATGTTCATAACATTGGCTGGCTCAAACACTCCTCTACTACGGACCAGGAGGGGCGTGATACTGAGCTTTTTGCCTCTTTAAACGGTTTAACACAGCTGGTAGATGAGCCCACTCGTTTACCAGATATTGCAGGACATTTTTCCAACCTCCTTGACCTTTTTCTCACCAGCCAGCCAGAGAAATATTCTATCTCTGTCATATCACCATCGCCAATTGAAAATACGGATCATTTTTTGATTCGTGCGCAATTTCCAGTTATAGCACGTACACCGCTGTCAATCAAGGCACCTCGAAGAGATATTTGGCATTTCAAAAGAGCAAATTGGGGGCTCTAAATGATTTATTCAATGCCTTCAATTGGAAATTATGCTTTGATTCCAATGACTGCGATGAAGCTTGTCGACTTGTCATCGAGATTTTACTGAAAGGTATGAAGCTCTACATACCTTCCGGTCATAAAAGAGTCAGACCGTCGAAGGACTCTTGGTTCAACAAAGAATGTCTCGATGCATTTAAGGCCAAGAAACAAGCATTTCAAACCTTTAAAGGCAATAAAACACCTGCCAACAGAGAATTTTTTAATGCGTCAAGAAATGCCTGCAAATCTATACTCAATCGTGTTAAATTTGAGCATGACCAAAAACTTCGACGGAAGATCCTTCAGTGCCCTAAAGGCTCGAGATCTTACTGGTCATATGTCAAAACGGTCAACAATAATTTCATTTCTTCTTCAATATCACCACTTGTTGATGGCGACCGTTCCGTTATAGATCCTGTTGAAAAAGCTACCTTACTAGCAGCAAGTTTCACTAGAAACTCACGCCTTCCACCTTCAAACCAATCGCCTCCCGTTCTAATTGATTCTGGTTTCTCTTTGCTTAAACTACATTTTCGCACGAGACTTATTTCTAGGATCCTTCAAGAGCTCAATATCCACAAATCTGCTGGTCCTGATGGTATTCCCCCCATTACCCTTAAAATGTGCTCCTCTTCTTTAGCTAAACCTCTTCGCAATCTTTTCTACCTTTCCTACTCTTCTGGGTGCTTTCCATGTATGTGGAAAGTTGCGAATGTTCAGCCAATTCCCAAGAAAGGAAGCAAAGCGAACCCTGCCAACTACCGCCCGATAGCCATTACTTCAGTGCTCTCCAAAGTAATGGAAACTGCTGTCAATTGCAAAATCGTTCAATATCTCGAGGATAACCAGCTAATCCATGATCGCCAGTATGGGTTCCGTTCTGGAAGGTCGACCGGAGATCTTCTGGTCTACTTGACAGAACGTTGGAACTCATGCATACATAATCGCGGCGAAGGTCAAGTTCTCGCACTTGACATTGCAAAAGCTTTTGACAGAGTTTGGCATGATTGTCTCATATCTAAGCTTAGGGCCATAGGTCTTAATGCTACCCTTGTCCAATGGATTGAGAGTTTTCTTTCTGAACGCACTATACGTGTAGTACTAGATGGCGTTACTTCTTCTTCTTTCCCAATAGATTCCGGCGTCACTCAAGGCTCTGTTTTATCTCCAACTCTTTTCTTAGTTTTCATTAACGACCTTCTGTCGTCCACTCTCAATCCAATCCATAGTTTCGCGGATGACAGTACTTTAGATAACACCTTTGAATTTAGCTCTGTTGCGGAATCTCACAAGCATTCTATTGCTTCCAACCGCATGGATTTATTCCGTTTGCTGAACTCGGATCTCAACTTAATCCTGGAATGGGGCAGGAAAAACAGAGTTGAGTTCAACACCTCCAAAACGCAGACCTGTCGTCTATCTCTCAAACGTGATGCTCCAGTGTTATCTCAAAATGTAACCTTTGGTGGCGCACAACTTTGCATTGCATTATAGGGTAGCCCCCTAAGTTGTGTTCGGTTCCTTAAAAAAAAACAAAAAATCTGACAAATTTGCAATTTGATATCTGTACTGTTTTTTGAGATATAAGGATTTGTATTTTTGAAAAGTGCGCCATTTTTGAAATGCTCTCCATTTCCCCCAACTAATATTATTTCAATATTATATATTTTTTGTATTTTCCTAGTAAAGCTTAATATAAGTTTCAATTATATAGCTTAAGAGATAGTTGAGAAATTCATTTTTAAGTGTTTTTATTTGCACCCCCCCTGACCCTCCCCCTTATAATAATTAACCACTCTTTTAAGCTGATTCTGATGGAACTATATGCCGCCTTGACGGTCCCAAAATATGAATTTTTTACAATAAGTAATTTCGAGGATATAATCATTTGAAAAAACAATTCGGCCGACAATTTTTATTTAGCCCCCCCTTTTCGGACGCCATTGGATAAAAAAAAAAAAATTTTAAAGTTTGTCCTACAACCTTCTTTATATCTCTACTGATTTTCAACTTTCTATCTGCATTCGTGGTGGAGATATTAGCAAGTGTATTTTTCGACTTTTTCCCTCTCCCACCTCCCCCTTCCACCTAACACCCCCCAAAATTTAGAAAATAGAGCTCACTTCCCCAATCAATAATCCACCTAAAAACAAACATTCTACCTTTAACGGTCTCGGAGATATGAGTCCATATGTACGGCGTACGGCGAGACGGATTTTTTTTTGTGCATTTTTAGCCTAATTTAGTCATGAAACGCAAAAAAAAAAATTTTAGGGTAGCAAATTTTTTTTTCTTGTGCCGATCACAATACTTTCTTGTTAGAATAATAAAGTAAAAAGTAATAATTTGTTCCACAATTTTTATGCACGGAAATGGGGGTTTCTTCGGCCATTTTTAAGAAATCATTTATTATACTATTAAAAGCTATCAATTTAAAATTTAAAAACTTTTGAAAATAATAGAAGTGAAACTGCGTCAAAAGTTCTGAAATCACGCCTGCCCTTCTACCCCCTCAGATACTAAAATAAATCTATTACAATAAATCAACTACTCAAAAACAAATTCAAAGCTACGAACTTGAAATTTTGTACGAGCACCTTACAAGAGGAATGAAATAAAACTAAGCTCTTGATCGTACTTGGAATTAAGTGTTAAATTGGCAACAGCCCTGCTCTAAAGGGAGAGTCACTTGTGAAAGGGGGTTCCACTTAGCCTTCCTTAACCACTCGAACCTGCATATTAACTTTCCATGCATCCTCAAATTGTCCCAAAAATAATAAAGTGGCGCCCGACTTGTTGGCAGTTTATTTTTACTTATTTTCGTTATCAAACTAGATTTACTTATAAATAGCTTCAAATCCTCTCGTGTTTGAGCTCATAGAGTCTATGTAAAAATTTTTCCCTTTTTGGGAAAATTCCAATGCAATGTGCTAAATAAATATTATTAAGAAGGTTGGATCAGCCGATAATCGAAATTTGGCCACCAGCGTGGCAGGCGAGCAATCCACCACTGAACCACCGATACCGATTAGCCTTACTTTGATGATCACGTGAATCACATTGCTGGTAAAGCGAACGCTATCCTCAGTTTTATTAGGAGACAATCAAAAGAATTCAATGATTTCTTTACAACGAAAATGTTGTATTGTGCATTTGTCCGATCTATCCTAGAATATGCTAGTCCTATCTGGTTGCCATTTTATTCCATTCTCATAGATAGGATCGAAGCAGTTTAGCGTCGGTTCTTAAGGTTTGCCCTTCAGGGCCTTCCCTGGTCCGACCCAGTCAGGTTATCGTCATATGTTGATCGTTTAAATCTGCTGTCTATGGATTCCCTTGGGGAAAGGCGGATACATGCCAGAGTTGTTTTTGGTTTTAAAGTCATTTCAGGTATAATTGACTCTAACAAATTGCTGTCTATGATTAAATTCAACGTTCCATGTCGTCCTTTGCGAAATTATGAGCTTTGTAGAATTCCGCAGCATCGCACGAACTACGGGTCTTATGAACCAGTTTCATTCATGTTAAGAAATTTCAATAACTTCTCGCAATTGGATTTTCACATGAGTGTCCCACAAGTAAAAAGTCAGCTTTCTTGAGGTTAAAAATGTTTGATTTTGTAAAACGTGTAAATTTTTGTGTACCTAATTCTGTTGAACTATTTTTATTATTATACTCTAGATGAAATCTGAGAGTTTATTGTGTTTGCCTTACCGTTTGTAACGCTAAGAAATAATGCTCACACAGCGCCGCCAAGGGTATAGAAATATTTGTTGTCGCTCAAAAACTTCGATTCCGAGTTGCTGTCTGTCCGTCTGTCCGTCTGTCTACAGCATAACTCTCGAACGCTTTGAGCTATCGTGCTGAAATTTGTTGTGTGTTATTTTTAGTAAAAAATAAACTTTACGTTCGTGAACGGGCTACATCCCCCCACTCCTTCTACCCCCTCCCATACAAAATTCACGAAATTCCGAAATTTTCAGAAATTGATTTTTCTTTGAAACTATTCAAGCTATCGATTTGAAATTTGGGTCAAAGTATAATGATACAGATGTCATTATTATGACGGAATATTAATTTGATCCCTTCACTCCTTCTACCCCCTCCCATACAAATGCATAATTTTGAAAAATGAAGTTTTTCGATTTTCATTGAAACTAGCAAAGTTATAATAACAAATTTTTGCCAGAATTAATTTTATTATAATTCCAATCAGAATTGAAAAAATTATCAACTTCTCCTCCCTCCTTCTACCCCCTCCCATACAAATTTCACGAAATTTTGAAATTTAAATTAAATTATTTTTCTTCGAAACTGTTAAAGCTATCAACTTGATATTTTGTGTAAGATATAAAAATATAAATATCTATAACGGAAAAAAAAATTGTTTTGATCCTTACACTCCTTCTACCCCCTCCCATACAAATGCATAATTTTTGTTAAATGCATTATATCGATTTCCATTAAAACTAGAAAAATTACAAACTTCAAATTTTGCCACAATTTGTTTTTTAATAGTTGCAATAAATGCTGGCAAAAATTATCAGCTCAGCTTCACCCCTTCTTCACCCTCCCATATAAATATCTGTATTATAAATTCAAGAAAAGCATTTCTCCTTCGAATATATGAGAGCTATCGACTTTGAAATTGAATCAAAGCATAGTGATAAGGGTAATGATAAGCAGTTTCAAAATCATCTAAAACGTTCCACTTCCTCTGCCACCTCCCATACAAATGCCACAATTTCAGGAAAACTATGTCCAATTTCTTTCAAAATAATGAAAACTAAAAACTTTAAATTCAGCACGAAACATTTTACATGCCATTTTCGGTGTCACATAGGAAAAATACAAACCCCCCCCCCCCTCAACTTCTACCACCTCCCATGCAATGTCTCTACTCACTATTCGAAAGAATTTGAGATGACATATTTTCCGGTATATTTAAGTCATTTCCATCTCATCTAGAGTATCATATGATTCTGTTATGTTTATACTCTAGATGGAATCTGAGAGTATTATAAGTTTGCTCTAAAGTTTGTAACGCCAAGAAATAAGGCTCGGAGAAAAAAATGAATGATACAGAAGTTAATATTATCACTCAAAAATCTCAAAACCGGATGTCCGTCCGTCTGTCCGTCCGTCCGTCCGTCCGTCCGTCCGTCCGTCCGTCCGTCCGTCTGTGCGCGCTCTAGCTTGAGAACGCGTTGAGCTAGATAGTTCAAATTTTGTACACGTCGTTTTTGACAAAAAAGTAAGGTCAAGTTCGTGAACGGACCAAATCGCTCCACCCCTTCTACCCCCTCCCATACAAAATGCCACAATTGCGCAATTTGACAATTAACGGATTTGCTCAAAAAGTATAAAAGCTATTGGCCTGAAATTTAAAATGTGTTACTTTTATGATAATATCGATCTACCATATAAAAATTATGCGTGTCCTTCCCGTCCTTCTACCACTTCCCATACAAACTGTACTTTTTCATGAAATACTCTAAACCAATTTAATCAGTGCCTATAAGATTTAGCGGACTGAAATCGTGCACCAAATATTAATTTAAAATTATTAGTAAGATTAAAAAAAAATTATACGATTAGCTTTACCCCTTCTACCCCCTCCCATACAAAATGACACAATTTTGCAATTTGACAATAAATGAATTTACTCGAAAAGTATAAGAGGTATTAATCTGAATTTTAGGATATATCACTTTCATAATGGTATAAATCTACAGTAGAAAAATTATTTGCGTCCTCTTTCTCCTTCCACCCCCTCCCATACAAACTACACTTTTTCATGAAATGCTCTAAGACAATTTTCTCAGAACATATAATATTTATCGAGTTCATATTTTGTAATAAATACTTAATTAGTATTATCACTAAGATAAGAAAAAAATATTTGATTACCTTCGCCCCTTCTACCCCCTCCCATACAATATGACACAGTTTCACAGCTTCACAAAAAATCTATTTTCTTGAAAAGTATGAATGTTACTGGTCTAAAATTTAAGAGATGTCAATTTTATGATATTCTTAGTTATTTCTAAAAAAATTACTAAAATCCCCCCACTCTTTCTACCACCTCCCATACAAACTGCACATTTTCACTAAATCTAACACACTAATTTTCTCAGTTCGCATTCAATTTTTGGAGTAAGCATTTTGTATTAAACATTTTTGTAGCTACCTTAGCATGATGGGGAAAAAATTAGTTCAACGCTATCACCCCTTCTAACACTCCCCATACAAAATTTCTTGGGATCACAAAAAATTCTATTTCATCTAGAGTATAGTAAGATTGCGTTTTATGCGCAATCGTAGCCCTGTTATGTTTTTTTATTGTTTTCAACTGTGCATAACTGTGGATAAATGTAGTAATCAAGTTTTTGATGAATTAATTATTAATTTTATGACATTTATATGGGAGGTGATAGAGGGCGTGGCGGGATATTAATTATTCTTGCAGTAGTTACCATAATAATTAAGAAAATTAATTTTCATAAAAAAATGCTAACACCAATCGGAAATACCTGAACTTATGTCATGACGTAAATCGAAGTAGTTTTAGATATTAAAATAATATCTAAACCAGTTTAAGGATCGAAACATACCCAACAAACTGTGAAAGTTTCATTAAAATTGGTTCAGCCGTTTTTGACAAAAATAACAAAAACGTGTTTTTAAAGGCTTTATACGCATTTATAAACAAATAAAAGACAAACACTACAATTATATTATATGAACAAGCTCTTAAAGCTATAATCACGGCTGTCAAACACCATTTAGTTAACTATATATCGATGATTTGTCCAGACGAAGTCATTGATGAGCGCCCAGAACGAGGTCAATCTTCTTTAAATCAATGAATCAATCAAATTCCTCTTAAAACCTGCAATAGGGGCATAGGATAGAAACAACTCTCTTTTACAAGGCGCAATTCTGAGCATTGGCCATTATCTTTTGCCAGGACTTGTTTATTCCTCTGGCCTCCTGCTCAACTGCTCGCTTCCATGTGCTACATGGTCGACCAACCTGACGTCTTCCTTGAGGATTATAGTCCAGAGGCTGTTTGGCGATGTTTGCTCTGTTTTCCTCAAAGTTTGACCGATTCACTACCACTTCCATTTTTGAATATCAATGCCTATTTTAGTGTGTCCAGTTGTACTCCAAAGTTCGTCTTTGGTGATCACTTCTAGCCAGAACATTCCTAAAATGCATCAGAGGCATTGGTTCACGAAAATTCGCAGTTTATTCGTAAGTTGACCGATCACTTCTCGCGTGATACAACCATATGACAACACGGATTTTACGCGTGCATCGAAAGCCCGCAGCTTCGAGCGAAAGGGGAAAGGATATCAAAGGCCTAACGGGCTTTACTTAGACGATCCTCAATATCCTTCTCGGCTTTGCCTTCCTTGCTAACAATGCTTCCAAAGTAACAAAAATCTTGCTACTCTTTCACATCTTGTCCATTAAGAACAATCGGTGTTCTTGTGTTCGAACCCATGTGCATGTAACTGGTTTTACGCACATTTATTTTCAGTCCCGCCTCTTTGCATTCAGAATGCAGCGATACAAATATTATGTTCCCAATTTTAGATAAATGTCTCCTATACTTTCCAAAAGAAATCAGATTGTTTTAAAATGGCTCTAGCAAAACCTAAGACTGATTACCTTATTACTGATACAATTTAAAGAAGATCATTAGTAAACGCACCTATTATGACGAGATCATATTTTGTATTCAGTGCCTCTGGCCGAAGTAAATATAAATGAATAAAATTAATGCGACATGGAAAGAAGCAGTTACCACCTAAAGGAATACTTTTAAAACTGCTTATTTAGCAAATTCAAATTCGAAATTTCTTTTCGAAAGTTTTTTAATAAAAATGAAAATTTCTTCTTAAAATTAGAATCTCTGTTATACGGTTTATCACAGCAATGATTTATTCATGAGCGTCGCTTAAGCTGTAAATAATGACAAAACTGAAACTTAATCCATTAAGCTTGTTTGTAGTTGTTTCACCGAATGTTTCTGACCATAAAACACATGTGAACAATAACACACTGGCAATCCTTGATGTGCCACAAGAAAGGAAGCATTACGAAAATCTCCGCTCCAACATGCAAATCTTCTTAGTAGCTCCAATTCCACTCGGACTATACATATATATGCTGATTATACGCATATTTACTCCCAAAATTTTGGCCATCAAACGCCTTAAACGATGTGGGATACCATTGAATTCAACTGCCATAAAAACTGTCCCTAATCTTTCTTTCGGTTGGCGTTCAGAGCGGGGGTGGGTATGTAGGGTTTGGATTTCAATGACGGCAATCGCTATAATTTCCCATAGAACTTTCACTGTCGCTCGCTTTCTTCTTCTAATCGTGTAGTCGAGGTCATGTTTTATGCAAATCCCTGGCTTAAATATTTAAGTGGCAAAAAAAAAACTTTATGTTTTGTGCAAGTTTTTGGTATTTCAGACGAGAATTTAAGAAAAACCTTGCTTAATTAGGATTAACAGGCGTCTAGTTCGTTCGACTTACACACATATAGAAAATCCTTCTGTGTCGAGTTTAAGTTTGAGTTTGACTTTTTAAACGACCTTGGTTACTAATCAGCTAAACTTTGTAAAAAACATTGCCAAAAAGTGTTTATCATTAATTAACTAAGCGAACGTTCTTTGTTGATTATTACTGCCAGAGCATTTAAAACTTTCATGTCAGTCCTTTGAATGCTTGTTTCGATATGCAAAGCTTAGTTCTACAATAAGATTGAAGCGGAAAAAAATTAACAAATATCTAGATATTAAATGTATTTTACATACGATAATCATGATTTGATGATGTACGAGTATCGTAAAGGGCGAACTTTTCATATGCGAGTTTTTATATACTCGCTTAGTACTTTAGGCGTAATATGATACGTTTCGTGGAGCTCAAAGTCAAAGTGAACCTTTTATTATGTCACTTTATTACACTTGCCTGTTACCAAGGACATGATATATAGTATGTATGTATGGAGGCTGGAAGTTTCTTTTTTCGTCGTTTTTAATTCGTTACCGTGAATTTACATACACCGAACGTTAGACACGACATGCTGTATGGGCAATGTTATTTATGTCAGACATCATTTCAGAGAATAATAATTTCTTGTGATCCTTTTACGACAAGATGTAAAATTTAATTGCAAAGCGTCGGTACGCAACATCGTATTATTTTAGCGCTGCAAAAATAATTTCGTGATAGAAATCGAAATGAAGAAGCAGCCAGTTGGCAATTTTATGTGTGAAAAATGTACATGTACCTGTATGGTGCATACTTTGTATAATAATTTTTTATTAAGAATTACTAACGAAAATATTATGTTACCTATGATGGGTGGGAAACGTGAAAATTTTGTTGTGAAAGCTTATCTCAAATTTGCAGTGATTCCTTAATGCAAAGTGTTTTCAAGTTTATAAAGCTGGAATATCATAGATATGACTGCTAAATGAATAATGGAACAACAGAATACAACTTAAAGGGATACTCACATGAGCTTTTCAATAAAATATTGTGGCATTCTAATATGTTACTTAGGGAAATGTAGTAAATTGTTATTGAAAACCACGTCTTATAAGGTTCTTTTATGTAAAGGAAAAGCAATTTGTAGGTATTTTTTGTTTGTTCGAGAACTCTTGTCGTGTAACATAAATAAAGTTAAATCTATATTTAAATTTAAACCACGAATATATTTAAGTAATTAATTTGACGCATTTATATTATCGTAAATTTAATTTATTTCATAAATGTTGTCAGCCGATTTTTTTTTTTTTTCAAATGATTATATCTTCGAAATAACTTACCATACAAAATTGAAATTTTGAGACCATTAAGGTGGCATGTGGGTTCACTAGAATCAGTTTAGATAAAAGCTAATTATTGTAAGGGGAGGGTCAGAGGGGGTGCAAAGAAAAACACTTAAAAATCAATATCTCGGCAATGTATTAAGCTATGTAATTGAATCTTAGAACCTATATTAAGTTATACTACAAAAATACGAGAAAAATATAACATTTGGACAAAATAGTAGTAGGTGGAAATGGGGAGCATTTCAAAAATGATGCACTTTCCAAAATTTCAAACCGTTACAATTCAAAATTAAGTGCAGATATCAAATTCAAATTTTGTCAAATTGTAGAACTTGGTAATTTTTAAATTTAGTAAAAATTTTACGTCGAAAGAAGTCAGGGGAGAGAGGTGGCAACCAAAAATGTTGAAAATTTTGACTGATTTTTTTAGGGCTCTGGTGAAAGATACAAAATTTAAATTTTTCATTTGGATACATTTATTTGTTGTACATACAGAAAAAATAATAAAAATTCCACAATTGTTATGCACCGACCCCCCTGGTCGTGCATAATGAAAAAACCACATAAACTGAAAATTTTTGAATGAAATCGGAAGGTAGAAACTTGAAAATTTGCGAAATGCATTTAAAAAAAAATATTAAAAGAATGAAATATTAACTGGTCGAATACCTTGAAAGCTTCTACTTCCCCCCATACAAAATTATTTCTTCGACCATTTATAAGAAATTAATTATCACCTAATTAGTAAAAGCTATCAATTTGACATTTTGCACAAAATCATTTGAAAGTAGTTGAAATAGAACTGCGTCAAAATTTTTGAGATCACACTTGCCGTTATACCCACTCCCATTAAATGCTACGAACTTGAAATTTTGTATGAGCACACTACAAGAGAAAGGAAATAAAATTGCGTCAGAAATTTTACGATTCCCCTACCTCCTCTACTCCTTGCCATACAAATATTTGGTTTCGTGAATGTAAAATACAAATCCTATGAAAACTCTATGCAACTTCGTCCTTGAAACAAACATTCTAAACAGAAAACATTGGACGTAATTCAAGCAATCAATTAAAAAACTATTAACATCCACCCAGTCTTACTATTACCCCTCACCCCTCCTCTCATAAAATCTCAAACTTGCATAAATAAACGAACGAAATATTGATTATATGTACTGGAGCTTTTGAACGTTTCCGCAAAGTGTTAAATTGACAATTGCCATGCCCAAGAACCCCCTTTCACTTAGTCTTCCCTAACCACACTAACCTGCATATTGACTTTTAACACATCTGCAACTTGTCCCAAAAATAATAAAGTTTCGCCCGACTTGTTGGCAGTTTATTTCATTGAAATTTTAACTGAATGGCAAATGAGTGCATGAGGTACAAAATCAATAAAAAATCAATTAATTTTAATAAAAAAAAAGCATTAAAATAATTTGTTGATTTATTGAAATTGGTTGAAATTATACTTTTGTATTGGAGGGTGTAGAAGGAATTTCAAAACTTTTGATGCAAATTGGATTTGAATATTTTTAAAAGTGTTTAAGCATAATTTCAAGCTAATAGCAAAATTTTGAGTTTCTTATTTTTTTTTATCAATGTACATGAAACACCTCGTGCTGGTTAAGGCCCCATTTCAGTACATAACAGTTCTGGTTCAAATTATTTTGTTCCTTGTCTATATGAAATGATTGTATGTACATGCAAAATTTCAAATTTGTATCTTTTACCGAAGCTGAAAAAAAAAATTTATGAAAATTTTCAACCAACTCCCTCCCCTTACATCTCGCAACTTCAAATTTACCAAAATTAAAATTTGGACTGGTCTACAATTTGACGAAATTTTAATTTAATAGCTATATTGGATTTTGAGAAATTTGTTAATTTTTGGAGTCTATTATTGCATCATTTTGTATCTATCTAGTCTGTAGCAAAACAGATGTTAGGTACTTATGCTCCTTAATCCAAAAAATAGGCTACTATATTAGTTGAAATGATTAAAATTTTAACCATATGCTATTTATCGAAATCTAATATGAGTACCATCCTACGGAAATTTAATCTTTTTAGATTTAGTCTCCAATGGATGGTCGATTTTTCGACTTGAGCTATTCCCTTCCAATTTTACAGCATTCGGTTTCAAAAATATCTTCAGAATCAAGGTAAACTTTTAACTGGAGTATATTTCAATAGCTTTAGACGCAATACGTGTGCTTAGCCGTTGGGGATTCCATTTCAGCACCTTAGACCTGATGTGAATGCAGAGACGAGAAGCGAAATGGCATATCCAAGTGCAAGTTTTATACGGGCTCGGTGTTGGGATGATTTGGAGCAATTTATTTGGTTCAATACTAATCTATATAATAATAAAAAAAACTGTGCGTATATTTGAAGTCACGTAAAGTAGGTGACTAAGTTTTGCCAAGATAATTTCGACGGTATCGGTAGTTCAGTGGAAAAACTCTCCTGACATGCGAACGGCTCGGGTTCGATTCCCGGCAGATATTATTTTTTACGAATCTTTTTTTTACGATTGACTATTTTAAAAATATCATAATTTCAAATAAATTTTAGTCCATGCATGAGTTCAAAATAAAATCGATTTTTTTAGTTCAAGACAAGCAACTTAATGTCTAAAACTGAATCCTTTTGAATCTAATAAAAGTAGATTCAAAAATTGCTAGTAAATTTTTGGCGAGACAAGTTTATCACCATCGGTGATTGTGTGATGGTATGCTCGCATGCCACGAGGTTTCGATTTTCGGCCGAGAAACTTTTTTTTTTATTTTCTTTCCACATTGCAAATTTGAATTTTCTCAAAATGGCAATGTATTTTTACATAGTCAACTCTATATCGCTATGACATGAGTCCAAGTTCAAGTTATTTACCATATAAGCAAGAAGATCTGCTACTTAAAAATAAAACCAATGGGAAATTCATTTCAAAGGATGTCGTATATAATAAAACGCTCATATAAGCACATCGACTATTTTCATTACATTACACTGATTTTAAATTCTGGACTGAGTTTGGCAGCTCAGAGGTGGTTGAAAGGACCGCGAGTAAGTGAAAATTAATTATAAACATTTTATTAAATTAAACAGCCCCCCCAGGCGTTGATCTCTGAGATATCCATTATATCAATCATCAATTCTCTAGATTTAAAAATCGGTGGCGGACCGGATGGGATCCCGAACCTTTTTGTGAAAGCTCTCTCCTCGGAGCTCTCAGTGCCACTATTTATTTTGTTCAATAAGTCTCTTGAAGAAGGCTCGTTTCCTGCATGCTGGAAGTTAGCTAACATAGTACCCATTTTAAAGAAAGGAGATACCGAAAATGTTTTAAATTATCGCCCGATTTCCACCCTGAACTGTTTTGGAAAGGTTTTTGAAAGATTAGTTCATAATGTAATATGGGATAAACTTTATCACTTGATATCACCAGCCCAACATGGATTCGTGAAAGGTAGATCTACTTCTACTAATTTATGTGAATTCACTAATTTCGTTGCTCAATCCTTAGATCGTCATAATACTGTCCAAGTCATATACATATACCGATTTTTCAAAAGCTTTCGACACTGTTAATTGTAAAATTCTAATCTCAAAACTTGGAAGGTACGGTATCTCAGGCTCTCTCCTGAACTGGTTCAGTTCGTACCTTACGGACCGTCGTCTCCGAATTATGTTCAACGGATACTTCTCTACTGAGTTTCTTGCTAACTCTGGTGTCCCGCAGGGATCTTTCCTTGGTCCTCTATTATTTACTCTCTTCATAAATTATTTGCCCCAATTTGTATCTTCGAACTGTCTCTTATTCGCTGATGACCTCAAACTGTTCAGGGAAATTTCTTCCGTTTCTGATGGCATGATTCTCCAGGCTGATTTGTCTGCTGTCTCTCGTTGGTGTTCAAACAACGATATCTTTTTGAGCATAGAAAAGTGTTTTACTATGGAGTACTCGTATTAGACTACCTCCTCTGTTCTCTCTTACTCTATTAATGGATCCATCCTTACAGTAGTAACCACAATAAGGGATCTAGGAGTGGTCTTTGGTCGTAAACTTATTTTCGTCAATCATTTCTCCGAGATTACTAATAAGGCATACAGACTTGCTGGCTTCATCCTCCGCACGACCGTCCAGTTTAATCGTCCAGGAACAGCTACTCTCCTATTTTCCACACTCGACCGTAGTATTTTGGAATACTGTTCCACCGTCTGGAACCCACACCATTCTTGCCATGTTCGAACCATCGAATCTGTTCAGCATAGATTCACTCGAACCCCTTTGTACAGATTAAGGAAGCCTCATATCGACTACAATGGCAGAAGATGTCTGAATCCCTTGTTGAGACTATTCCTGCTTCCTCTTCAAGCTGTGCAACTACCTGCTCAATACCCACCTCTGTGACGACCTGAAATTTAGACCAGGAATAGTCTCAACAAGGAATTCAGACATCTTCAATCCTCCACGAGCCTCTCTCGATGTATACCATCACTCTCCGATGCTAAGAATGCAAAGGAACCATGACCGACTCCAATTTGGTTCTTAAGCTTCTTCTTTTCCATTATTTAGAGTTAAATCTAATGGTTTGGTGAATGTTTTCACAGTGCATTTTTGATAAAAAAAACAGTTTTTTTGATAAAGGTCTCAGCAGAGATCGAAACGTCACGAATAATAAGGCGTAACAGTGTAGAATCCGGAAATCTTTTCTTTCAGAGTTAAATCTATCATATTTAATGTTTAAATTTTTATTTTACTATTCATTTATTTTTTAGCGTATATTATAAACTATCATCTTCAATGTTTAAATTTTTCTCTTTTCTATTCTCTTATTTTCCGCTTTTGTTTAATTGAAATTGTAATCTTTTTGTTCATGAGCCCAAATAAATAAATAAATATTTCTAAAAAGAAAAATTATTTTTAAATATTTATTTTTTGACTTATTCAGCAATAACAATGGGGGTGCCTTATAAAATGTCCTTCCTTCTTGTACGAGATACGCGTGCGTTGCACGGGTGAATGTGATTGCATCAAATAGAAAGACAAAATGAATGGCACGTATGTAAGGTATAAATCGTATTATTTTACTCCCGACGAAAGGAAAATAAAATTTTAAGGCGCGTCTATTAAATACCTTCAATTGTCGTAATTAGTGTGACTATGTACTGCGGAATAGTGTAAGGCACACTAAACAGAGCTGGGAGTTCGTTTCCTTAAAATTATGCAAAAAAATTTGTTGACTTTAAAAAATTATGAGATTTTGTATGAGGGTTGGTAGAAGGGGTGACGATAATTAACTAATTTGCTCACACCAAGCTATCAAAATATTAGTACCAAATTGTTTTACATACGATTTAAGCTTCAAAAATTTGACGGTCACTAAGAAAATAAGTGTAACTATATTGTGTGTGATTTCTTCGAATACTGCAACTGAAATTATAAAAAGGGCATGTTCCAAATTTCAGATGAGTAGCTTTTATACTTTTCAAGAAATTTGACTTATTCCAAAGTTCTGAAATTGTATTATTTTGCATATGAAGAGTATGAGGTGAACGAATTAATCAGCTCAGTCAATTTTTATTATTTTTCTAATAATACCAATTCAATATGTACTCAATTAATCGAACGATTTCCAGTTAAGACCCCCTATAGAGGCAGAAATGGTTCTCCTCCAAAAAGAGCGATCCTGAACATTGACCTCTAGTTGTCGCCAGGACTTATAGGTCCTAAGAATATCCCATCGAAAATATCGTTCGAATAATTTTCGAGCTTTACACGAAAAATTAATGTAGTGAAGCTTTTGATACCACTGGATTAACCACAAGTTTCGGGACGTCCAACTGAATAATTAATAATTTGAACAAGTAAACATTACTACACTAAATTCAATTAGTAATTCTGTATGTTGATTTATGTTTATGTTGACGATTAAAAGAAAATGTTACAAAAAAAATTTCATTGGTTTCAAAATAATGATGTTAATATAGCTTATTTAATAATAGCTCAATGTTGAAAAATATTTATTCACGCACGTACACAAATCTTTAGTTAAGCATATAGCTGCACGTGATGTTATCGATACATTCGATTTTTTCCCACGAAAAAAAAACCCTTTTATTTTTCTACTTTTTCTTCTCAACTTAATGCAAAAATTACTTTATAGTGCATTCACATCGGTTTTCGAAAGTATTAGAATCGAACCAAAGTCATCCGAATTCACATAGTTTATATCAACGAACTGTTACGAGTACTTGTACTTGTATTGAAAGTGATTTAAAAAATAATGAATTAATTTGATTGATTGGGCTGTATTCAGAGCGCTTGAAATTACGAATTTGTTGAAAGTAGTGAATTTTGCCACATGAAAAAGCAATCTATAATTCACTTGTTTTCAACACATTTGCATTTGCACAAACTAACACATAATTACCTCGAAAGGTCATTGTTTCAAAACAATAAGAACTATACATAAACCTCTTTAATTTGATGTAATAATCAATTTTAAGTCTATTTTGTTTCGGTATACTTTCACTACTTCATATTGGTATAGCAATGTTAGTGCGTATGTCCATAGAAAACAATAAATTTTTAATATTTCATCATCAAAAACTTAATGACAGTTAATTAAATGAAGCTTTGAATCGTTTGACATTAAACATTATCATTTTAGTTACATTTCCCCATCAGTATTTCACCATTGCTTGCTAAAAACCTCCCCAGTGGTTTTGAACCAGCAGTCGAGCCGATTTTCATCCTTCATTTCCTTAATTGCATGACTAAGAGAGCTTCACAAATTAATTATGGTTGAAAATTGGTATACACAGAGTAGTGATGAATTCGACTAAAATGCTTTTAATCAATACTCTTGCAATAGGAATGTGCCAATAGATTTTGTCACGTAATTAAGAGAATCGAATGCAAAATAGAATGCAGAATTTTAACCAATTTAGCTAATGCATCTTTTGTATACGGTTATAGTGCAGCAAATTATTTCGTTTGAAAATAGATTCTATTCTACATAACATGATTCGAATTCAAATGATGAGTTACAGTCAATATAATGAGGCAAAAAGAAAAACACATATAAAGTAAATGGAATTAAATTGAAAGTTTGAAATAACATATCTGTACGTATATAACTATATATGGCATTTGCACATATCTTTTGAAAGGGGAAACAGTTTTGAACCTCTTCGAAATAAAGTTCAAGGTTATCCAATAGGAAATCAATAGTTCATATAGCAGATAATACAGTGTGGATGCAAATGTTATTGTTCACAATTCTTATTCAACGTTAATGCAGCTAAAATTGTTCTTAATGTTCGTTCGCTTTTTTTTATTGTAGGTGGGTTATTCGTCATTCGCACAACCCTCTGTCTACGAAATATTATGTTCTCGAGGCAACCCAGATATACTACTGAAAATCATTTTTTATGCTTCATTTTTTTTTTTTTTGTGGTTTCACTTTTTATCCTCATGTTTAGCCCCATTTTTTTCGTATTCCTAAATACATAATTATAATACTCTCAGGTATAATATAGAGATACAGAGTATTATACGTTTGCCACAAAGTTTGCAACGCTAAGAAATAATGCTCGGAGAAAAAATTACTCTAAAATCTCGAAAACTGATGTCTCCGTCGCACGTCCGTCAGTCCGTGCTTCTCTTCTCTGGCTCGAGAGCCCGATGGGCTAGAAAGTTCAAATCTTGTACACTTTGTTTTTGACAAAAAAGTAAGGTTAACTTGGAGAACAGCCCAAATTGCTCCACCCCTTCTAACCCTTCCCATACAAAATGCCACATTTTCTAAATTTGACACGAAACCCATTTTCTCGAAAAATGTAAAACCTATAGATCTGAAAGTTGGAGTATATTATTACTATAATGATTTCGATCCACAGTATGAAAGTTATTTGAATCCCCGTACTCCTTCTGCTACTTCCTATACAATCAGCACTTTTAAATGAAATACTTTAAACTAATTTACTCAGTATCTATAAATGTATCGAGCTGAAATTGTGCACTAAATATTTGTTTAGTAATATTAGTAATACCAAACAAATTAGAAAATTAGGTCCCACCCCTTCCAGAAAATATGAATCAATTTCACAACTATATGTACAAAAAGCCGATTTTCATGAAAAGTCTGAATGCTACTGACATATAATTTAAAACATGTCAATTGAACAATGTTTGTAGTTATTTCTAACAATTTTTTTAAGAACTCCCCACACATCCCACCACCCTCCATACCAACTGCACGATTTCGCTAAATCCAAAACAGTAAATTTCTCAGTACCATTTAAGTTTTTGAAGCACAAATTTGGCTTAATACATTTTAAAAGTAACTAAAGCTTGATATGAAAAAATTAATTCGATGCCATCACCCCTTCTACCACTCCTCATACAAATTTTTTTAAGACCAAAACAAATCTCTTTAATCTAGCGTATTCCTTGATTGGGCTTTACGCCCAATCGTAATTCTGCTATGTTTATACTTTAGATGAAATCTGAGAGTATTATAAGTTTGCCACAAAGTTTGTAACGTTAAGAAATAAGGCTTGCAGAAAAAAATAAATGATACAGAAGTTCATATTATCACACAAAAATCTCAAAACCGGATGACCGTCCGCCTTTCCGTCTGTCCGTTCGTCCGTGTCCTCTCTAGCTCGAGAACGCGTTGAGGTAAAAACTTCAAATTTTGTACAAGTCATTTTTGTTGAAAAAATAAGGCCAAGTTCGTGAACGGGACACTTTGCTTTACCCCTTCTACCCCCTCAGATGACACAGTTTCGCAATTTGACAATAAACGGATTTGCTCGAAAAGTATAAAAGCTATTGATCTGAATGGAATGTAATATTTTTATGATGATATCAATTAAGCATATAACCACTTCCCATGCAAACTGAACTTTTCCATGAAATGCTCTAAGCCAATTTTTTCTGTGCTTATATTATTTATCGAGCTATTTATTTAGAATTATTAGTAATACCAAAAAAAAATTAGACGATTAGTGTTACCACTTCTACCCCCTCCCATACAAAATGACAAATTTCGCAACTCGACAATAAACGAATTTGTTCGAAAAGCATAAAAGCTAGTGATCTGAAATTAGGAAATTATTATTATTATGATGATTTCAGTATATTGTATAAATAAACTACCAACAAGTCGGGCGCAACATTATTATTTTTGGGACAAGTTAAAGATGCATGTAAAGTCAATACGCAAGTTAAAGTGGTTAGGGAAGACTAAGTGGAGCCCCTTTTCACAAGTGGAACCCCCGATCACAAGTGAAACCCCCTTTCACAAGTGGAACCCCCTTTCACAAGTGAAACCTCCTTTCACAAGTGGGGCCCACTTTAGGGCAGGGATGATGCCAATTCAACACTTAGTTGCGAATACGATCAATACATCCAGTACATCTAATCAATATTTCATTCGTTTATGCAAGTTTGGGTTTTTATGAGGGAGGGGAAGGGGTGATATTAAGGGTGGTAATTTTTCAGTTGATTGCTTCAATTATATCCAATATTTTGTGCATAGAATGTCATTTGCATAGACGAAGCTGCATAGAATTTTCATAAAATTTGGTGTATTTTACATTCACGAAACCAATCATTTGTATAGGAGGGGGTAGAGTAGGTAAGGGAAATGTAAAATTTGTGATGCAGTTTAATTTCATTTCTTTTGTAAGGTGTTCGTACAAAATTCTAAGTTCGTAACTTTTAATTTATTGGTTATTAGTTGATTTAATAAAATTTGTCAAAATCATACTTTTGTATGGGAGGGGGTAGAAGGACAAGAGCGATTTCAAAACTTTTGACAAAATTTTGTATCAACTATTTTTAAAAGTTTTTTGTGCAAAATTTCAAATTGATAGCTTTTAATAGTTAGGTGATAATTGATTTCTTAATAATTGACGAAATCATACTTTTGTATGGGAGGGGGTAGAAGGACAAACGCGATTTCAAAACTTTTGACCCCATTTTATTGCAACTATTTTTGAAAGTTTTTGTGGAAATTTTCAAATTGATAGCTTTTAAAAGTTAGGTGTTAATTGATATTTTAAAAATGGTCGAAAAAATAATTTTGTATGGGGGGGGGGTAGAAGTTTGGAAGGTGTTCGACCAGTTAATATTTCATTCTTTTAGAAATTACTTTTAAATGCAGTTCACAAATTTTCAAGTTTCTACCTTAAACTTTCATTCAAAAATTTTTAGTTTATGTGTTTTTTCATTGCACATGAAATACCTTGTGCACGTTAGACCAGGGGGGTCGGTGCATAACAATTGCAGAATTTTTATTATTTTTTCTGTATGTATAATAAATAGATATATCCACATAGAAAATTTAAACTTTGTATCTCTTACCAGAGCCCTAAAAAAATCACTCAATTTGACAAAATTTAAATTTGATATCAGCACTTAGTTTTGAGATATAATGGTTTGAAATTTTGGAAAGTGCAATCCAACCCATTTTCCTCCAATACAATTTTGTCTCGTATTTGTCTAGTATAGCTTAATATAAGTACCAAGTTTCAATTACATAGCTCAACAAATAGCCGAGATATTAATTTTTAAGTGTTTTTCTTTGCACCCTCCTCCCCCTGACCTTCCCTTTACAATATTTAGCCTCTATGTAAGTTGATTCCAGTGGATCTATATGCCACCTTGATGGTCTAAGAATATAAAGTTTTTATGCTAAGTAATTTCGAAGATATAATCATTTGAAAAAAAAATTCGGCCGACAATTGGTTCTTAGCCCCCCATTTTTGCACCCCAATGGATAAAAAAATTAAATTAATTTTAAAAAGAGTCTCACAAACCCTTTTATATGTATATCAATTTTTAGCCTCGTAGCTGTAACCATGTTTGAGATATTTGAATTCTTAGTTTTCGGTTTAAGTGCTCCCCCGCCACCCACTGAACCATTACACCCTCCAAAATGGGTGTCCGCCAGAGATCCGAAACTATCTACAATCCCACCAAAAATAAACTTTCTATCTTGAAGGGTTTGGGAGTTAATGTGCGCTGAGCGTACACACCGGCGTACGGCGGACGGGGTACAAACAGACGGATTTTTTTTTTGCATTTTTAGGCTATTTTAGTCATGAAACGCGAAAAAACAAAATTTCAGGGTAGCAAATTTATTTTATTTTTTTTTCAAGTCGATCACAATACTTTATTATTAATATAATAAAGTAAAATTATTTGAGTCCTCCCCTTCCTTCCACCACTTCCCGCACAAACTGCACTTTTCTCATAAAATACTCTAAGAAAAAAAATAACAGGGCTACGATTGCGCGTAAACCGCAATCTTACGATACTCTAGATGAAATAGAATTTTTTGTGATCCCAAGAAATTTTGTATGGGGAGTGTTAGAAGGGGTGATAGCATTGAACTAATTTTTTCCCCATCATGCTAAAGTAGCTATAAAAATGTTTTATACAAAATGCTTACTCCAAAAATTGAATAGGAGCTGAGAAAATTAGTGTGTTAGATTTAGTGAAAATGTGCAGTTTGTATGGGAGGTGGTAGAAAGAGTGGGGGGATTTTAGTGATTTTTGCAGAAATAACTAAGAATATCATAAAATTGACATATCTTAAATTTTAGACCAGTAACATTCATACTTTTCAAGAAAATAGATTTTTTGTGAAGTTGTGAAACTGTGTCATATTGTATGGGAGGGGGGTAGAAGCAGTAAAGTTAATCAAATATTTTTTTCTGATCTTAGTGATAAGGCTAAATAAGTATTTATCAGAAAATGTGAGCTCGATAAATGTTATATGTTCTGAGAAAATCGGCTTAGAGCATTTCATGAAAAAGTGTAGTTTGTATGGGAGGGGGTGGAAGAAGAGGGAGAGATACTGTATATTGAAATCATTATGAAAGTAATATATCCCGAAATTCAGACTAATAGCTTTTATACTTTTCGAGCAAATCCATTTATAGTCGAATCGCGAAATTGTGAAGCTAATCGTCTAATTTTTTTTAGCCTTATTAACAATTTTAAATAAATATTAGTGCACAATTTCAAATCGCTAAATTTTATACGCACTAGGTAAATTGGCTTAGAGTAATTCATGACAAGTACAGTTTGTATGGGAGGTGGTAGAAGGAGGGGGAGGATACGCATAATTTTTATACCGTAGATTGATATTATCATAAAAGTATTATATTCCAAATTTCAGGCCAATAGATATTATACTTTTCGAGCAAATCCGTTTATTGACAAACTGCGCATTTTTGTCATTTTGTATGGGAGGGGGTAGAAGGGGTGGAGCGATTTGGCCCGTTCACGAACTTAAAATTAATTTTTTGCAAAAAATGATATACACAAATTTTTAGCACTATAGCTCAAAGCTTTCGAGAGTTATGCTGTAGACAGACGCACAGACGGACAGACAGACAGACAGACAGACCAGATGGACAGACGGTCACTCGAAATCGAGGTTTTTGAGCGACAACAAATATTGCTGTACCCTTGGGGGCTCTGTGCGAGCGTTATTTCTTAGCGTTACAAACGATAAGGCAAACACAATATACTCTCAGATTTCATCCAGAGTATAAAAATTAGACGATTAGCTTCACTCCTTCTACCCCCTCCCATACAATCTGACACAATTTCACAACTTTACATTCGAAAAATATGAATGCTACTGATCTGCAATTTAAATCATGTCAAAAACATGATGTTCATAGTTATTTCTGAAAAAGTCATTAAGAACTTGGCCCTCCTTGTAACACCTCCCATGCATAATTTCACTAAATCGAATACACAAATTTTCTCAGTACCTATTAAATTCTTGAGTCCTAAATTTTGTATCTAACATTTTAATAGCAACTCTAAAGTGATCTCAAAAAATTAGTTCTATGTCGTCACCCCCTCTATAAAATTTCTTAGAACAAAAAATTTCTCTTTCATCTAGAATATCGCACGACTGGGCTTTACGCCCAATTTTAGTCCTGTTATGTTTTTTTTTATGAAATTGGCAAGCAAAAAATAAAAGAATAACAAAAAAAAAACAACAGAATTATGATACTCTAAATGACCTCACCCGCAAGGGAGTAGTTGTAGGTTGAGGTTTTACCAATTCCTGTAACTATCTTTGGAGGCTAGCGACTCCACGGACATGAGCTAACTATCCACCTGTGGAATGGGGGCTGTAGAATTCACCTAGAGCCAGTCCTGCTTGCCCTAAAAATGGCAAATGGACACTCACTGGATCATTACCCTTGATCTTAAGACCTACCTGATACGAGAAACGGATACAGCGCCTCGGATACGGACTTATTCTATGGTAACGACATTTGGCATTCCTGGCAACAGCTTAAGGCTGATGCCAAGGATCGCGCCTTGTGGAAGAGAGTTGTTTCTGTCCTATGCCCCTATAGGGAGTCTTAACAGGAATTTGATTGATTGATTGAAATGAAATGGGAAATAGTGTACCGGAAAATATGTCATCTTAAATTCTTTCGAATAGTGAATAGTGGCTTTTTTATAGGATGTGGTTGAAGCAGAGAGGGGAGACTTGTAACTTTTGTGTCTAACATCGAAAGTAATATACAAAATGTTTCGTGGTGAGTTTAAAATTTGTAGCTTTCATAATTTACAAAGAAATTGGACATTGATTTTCGGTAGTTGCGGCATTTGAATGAGAGAGGTGGCAGAGGAAGTAGAAGAACGTGGATGATTTTTTAAACTGTTTATCAATATTCTTATCACCATCGATTGCTCAAGTTTTAAATTCGATATCTCTCATGTGTTCGAAATGGAAATACTTTTCTTGAATTTATAACACAGATATTTGTAGAGGAGGGGTAGAAGGAGTGAAGCTCAGTTGATACATTTTCCAGCATTTATTACGATTGTTAAGGTACAAGTTCCGGCAAAATTTTACGTTTCTGCTTTTTCTAGTTTTAATGGAAATCGATAAAATGTATTTACCAACATTTTTCATTTGTATGGGAGGGAGGTGAAGAAGTATTCGGATCGAATCGAATGCAAAATTAATAATTTTTATTTAACTCATTGTAGTTGTAATAAAAATAATTTTGTTTAGATATCAGTCCTTTCAGCTTTGCTAGTTTTAATGAAAATCGCAAAAATGCCTTTTCAAAATTATGTAGTTATATGGGAGGTGGTAATAGGAGTGATAGGATCGGGTCAAAATTTTTGCACGTCAATGATATTCATAAAATTATACTTTGACGTAATTTTCTTGTCGATATCTTAAATAACTTTGAATAAAAATCAATATCTCAATATATCGAAATTTCATGAAATTTTTATGGCTCCCTACCATAAACATTTCATGAAACTTAGAAGGGGTGGAGGGATATAGCCTATTCAAGAACTTAAAGTCACTTTTTTGCCAAAAAATGACATGAATGTTTTCAGCGCAATAGCTCAAGGCTTTCGAAAGTTAATTGTAGGCAGACGGACACACGGAATCGAAGTTTTTAAGCGACAGCAAATATTTCTATACCCTTGGCGACTCTGTGCGAGCATTATTTCTTTGCGTTACAAATGGAAAGGAATATACTCTCAGGTTTCATCTACATAGAGTATAATAATAATGAAATAATCTGAAAAAATAAAAAAAAATAATGGAAACTTGAACGAAGTTAATTAGGGCAGCACTGCAATAATTACTTTTGGAGCCAAAATCACCGATCAGAATCGAAAAATCATTTTTTTTTCATCTGGTCTGCCAGTAACAAACGAAAGCATAAATTTAGCATGGAGACGGGTCTCGATTGCCAGCGAAAACAATCCGATTAAGGAAAAAAAAATCTGCTTAATTTTGGAAAAAGAATAAAGCGGATTCTTGTTGTGAGTAAATTGAAGAAAATACTTGTAAATGATAATTTTGTTTAGCAAAACAAGTTAAAATCAGTGTTTTCTTGTGCGCGTAAGCAGTGGAAGTAAAAAAAAAAAAATTATAATAATGTTAATTAATATTTTTCTTTTTTTTTTTTTTTTTTTGAGAAAATGAAGAAAAATAAGGGCTTTTGGTACGTGCGCAAGAAATAGAAAAGGAGAGTTGATAAATAAAATTATTTTTTTCTTATACATATATATAAAATATAAATCTTCTATATAAAAAGCAAAAATTGTGCATATATAGGTATATGAAGTCACGTTACCCACATTAAGAAGATTACTAAGTTTTGCCAAGATAATTTCATCGGTATCGGTGGTTCAGTGATAAAATCTGCCAGCCACGCGGGCGGCCCCGGGTTCGATTCGTGGCCTGATTTTTTTTTACGATTTGACTAAAGTAAAAATATCAGAACTCATACAAATAATTTTTATTCCATGCTTCAGTTAAAAATAACTTCTTTTTTTTTAATTCGAAACTAACGACTTGATGTGCAAAAGTGAATCAATTTGACTCTTAATTTGTTAACTACATAGACCGAAAAATTGTAACTTTATTTTGGTAAGAAAATTTTGTTTGCATTGGTGGTTCGGTAGTAGAATGGCTGGGTTCGATTCCCGGCCCACAAAACTTTTTTTTTCATAGTTTCTTAGCACTTTTAAATTCGAATTATCCCAATTTTTTTTTTAACGATTTAATTACAGTTAAAATATCATAATTTCAAATCCATATAAATAAGTATGCATATATTTAAAGCCACACGACTCTCATATTGCGTGAATTCAATCAAATGATATAAATCTAGCAAAGGGGTTTTCAGCGTTGTTTTTATCGAAGCAACCCTTCACTACAATCTATAATTTTATGAATATATACTGATTAAAGAATATCTCAAATAAAAGTTAATCTGTTTCACCGAATCATCGAATAATTGAACACAAATTAATTATAATAACCACAAGATCATTCATAATTGTGACTCTGATTAAATAGATAGCTTAATCAGAATCGGTGGTTTAGTGGTACAATGGTCGCCAGCCACGCGGCCGATATTTATACTCTAGATGAAATCTGAGAGTATTATAAGTTTGCTCTAAGGTTTGTAACGCTAAGAAATAAGGCTTGGAGAAAAAAATGAATGATACAGAAGTTAATGTTATCACTCAAAAATCTCAAAACCGGATGTCCGTCTGTCCGTCTGTCCGTCTGTCCGTCTGTCCGTCTGTCCGTCTGTCCGTCTGTCCGTCCGTCTGTCCGTCCGTCCGTCTGTGCGCTCTCTAGCTCGAGAACGCGTTGAGCTAGATTGTTCAAATTTTTTAAACGTCGTTTTTGACAAAAAAGTAAGGTTAAGTTCGTGAACGGGCCAAATCACTCAACCCCTTCTACCCCCTCCCATACCAAATGACACAATTGCGCAATTTAACAATTAAAGGATTTGCTCAAAAAGTATAAAAGCTATTGGTCTGAAATTTCGACTATATTACTATTATGATAATATCAATCTACCGTATAAAAATTATGCATGTCCTTTCCCTCCTTCTACCACCTCCGATACAAACTGTACTTGTCATGAATTACTCTAAGCCAATTTACTCAGTGCGTATACAATTTAGCGCGCTGAAATTGTGCACCAAATATTTATTTAAAATTGTTAGTAAGGCGAAAAAAAATTAGACGATTAGCTTCACCCCTTCTACCACCTCCCATACAAAATGACGCAAATTCGTAATTTAACAATAAATTAATTTACTCGAAAAGTGTAAAAGCTATTAGTCTGAGTTTTGGGATGTATTACTTTCATAAGGTTTTAAATCTACAGTAGAAAACTTATTTGCGTCCTCTGTCTCCTTCCACCCCCTCCCATACAAACTACACTTTTTCATGAAATGCTCTAAGACGATTTTCTCAGAACATGTAACATTTATAGAGCTCACATTTTGTAATAAATACTTAATTAGTATTATCACTAAGATCAAAAAAAAATATTTGATTAGCTTCACTGGTTCTACCCCCTCCCATACAATATGACACAGTTTCATAACTTCACGAAAAATCGATTTTCTTGAAAAGTATGAATGGTACTAATCTGAAATTTAAGGGTTGTCAATTTTACAATATTCCTAGTTATTTCTGAAAAAGTCACTAAAATCCCCCCACTCTTTCTACCACCTCCCATACAAACTGCACATTTTCACTAAATCTAACTCACTAATTTTCTCAGTCCCCATTCAATTTTTGGAGTAAGCATTTTGTATAAAACATTCTTATAGTTACTTTAGCATGATGGGGAAAAAATTATTTCAATGCTATCACCCTTCGAAACACTCCACAATTTCTTGGGATGACATCTAGAGTATCGTAAGATTGCGCTTTACGCGCAATCGTAGCCCTATTATGTTTATACTTTAGATGGAATCTGAGAGTATTATAAGTTTGCTCTAAAGTTTGTAACGCCAAGAAATAAGGCTCGGAGAAAAAAATGAATGATATAGAAGTTAATATTATCACTCAAAAATCTCAAAACCGGATGTCCGTCCGTCTGTCCGTCCGTCCGTCCGTCCGTCCGTCCGTCTGCGCGCGCTCTAGCTTGAGAACGCGTTGAGCTAGATAGTTCAAATTTTGTACACGTCGTTTTTGACAAAAAATTAAGGTTAACTTCGCGAACGGGCCAAATCGCTCCACCCCTTCTACCCCCTCCCACACAAAATGCCACAATTGCGCTATTTGACAATTAACGGATTTGCTCAAAAAGTATAAAAGCTATTGGCCTGAAATTTTAGATGTATTACTTTTATGGTAATATCAATCTACCATATAAAAATTATGCGTGTACCCCCGTCCTTCTACCACCTCCCATACAAACTGCACTTTTTCATGAAATACTCTAAACCAATTTACTCAGTGCGTAAAAGATTTAGCGGGCTGAAATTGTGCACCAAATATTAATTTAAAATTTTTAGTAAGACTTGATAAAAATTAGACGATTAGCTTCACCCCTTCTACCCCCTCCCATACAAAATGACAATTTCGCAAATTGACAATAAATGGATTTACTCGAAAAATATAAAAGCTATTAGACTGAATTTTGGGATATATTACTTTCATAATGATATAAATCTACAGTAGAAAAATTATTTGCGTCCTCTTTCTCCTTCCACCCCCTCCCATACAAACTACACTTTTTCATAAAATGCAATTTTCTCAGAACATATAATATTTATCGAGTTCATATTTTGTAATAAATACTTAATTAGTATTATCACTAAGATCAGAAAAAAATATTTGATTAGCTTCGCCCCCCTCCCATACAATATGACACAGTTTCGCAACTTCACAAAAAATCTACTTTCTTGAAAAGTATGAATGTTACTGGTCTAAAATTTAAGAGATGTCAATTTTATGATATTCGTAGTTATTTCTAAAAAATCACTAAAATCCCCCACTCTTTCTACCACCTCCCATACAAACTGCACATTTTCACTAAATCTTACACACCAATTTTCTCAGTTCGCATTCAATTTTTAGAGTAAGCATTTTGTATAAAACATTTTTGTAGCTACCTTAGCATGATGGGGAAAAAATTAGTTCAATGCAATTTTTTGTGATCCCAAGAAATTTTGTATGGGGAGTGTTAGAAGGGGTGATCTAACACCCCCCATACAAAATTTCTTGGGATCACAAAAAATTCTATTTCATCAATCAAAGCCCGGTTATGTTTTTTTCTGATTTTACTAGAGTAAAAATATTATAATTTACTTACATTGACAAAATTAATTGAGTAAAAAATTCAGTTTGAAAGAAGAAATATATTTTTCAACGGGTTGTATGGCCTTGTAAATAATAAGCAAATAAAAACATAATTAAAAGGAATGAAATTTAAACCTAATAAAACCACACGAAGAAAATAAAACTGTTCAAGGCAGAAGGCGGATTATTCTGGACGCAGCAAAGGCCCCATCAAAGTTTTTATTTTCTATATGTACTACTTTTTAACTATATTTGTTAATATTTTTTTCGTTGCTATTAAACAAATAACTCAACTTACATAATTTTTTTTTTTTTTTATTCCATACAATGGTTAAGTTTCTTATTCCTATTTAAGAACATTTCCATTTATACTTCATTTTCTTTTGAACGAATATTGTTTTCTTCTTGTTCTTTTCTGAATTTGGTCAATGATGAGTGAGGAGTAAAGCTCTAACATGGGAGCCTTAGCATGGCGGCACTTACGACATTTTTCTCCTCCCGCTTCTCGGATCATGACTTTTTGATTTTTATATAAAAGTACAGCACAAATAACGACGGGCGATCTTCGAGATACCTTCTCAAACCCATTATATGTTATTTTTATACTTCAGAGACCTTTTTTAATCCTCTTTACTGAAAATTTCGGTACTATATTCGTGCTTTTAATTTCTTCTTACCTAACCCAGACATATTGGCGAATATTTATTGAAATGTTGAGGTAAGGAATTATACTTGTTTAGGGGTTGTGCTAACAGGTCTTTATTTATAATGAGTGATTGCTCACTAACGATCCGATTAGAGAACAGCGAGAACAATGCAGAGCGATGTATCGGTTCCCATCTATTGAAATGCAAAAATTTTTTTTTTTTTCAAATGTGCTTTTACTCAAGTCATATTTACATACAACTGAGAAGAAAATCTAAATCAATTGATGTTTCATTCAATATTTTTTATTAATTTTGTTCACTAGCAGTACAACTAGTATTTAAAATATTTTCAATTGTCAATGATATTTTTTTAAAGGTTCACATGGCCAATTATTATTATTTTTTTCATTATCAATTGATTGTTTAATGAATTTTTTTTTGATTTTATATGAGTTTAATTAACTCAATGTTAATTTATAAAATGTTAAGGACATTTTTGCCACTAATTTTAATTTTTGCAAATTTATCCGAGAATCTTCTGCAATTTTTTATTCATGGGTGAGAAAAAGCTATGCGACCCAATTATAATATCTACCATGTTAAGTACAAATGACTGAGAAATCTTCTAGGACCCCTCCAACTTTACGATACAAGTACGTGCGTATAAGATTTTATCGTCCATTTGAAACGAAACATGTATAATTCTTTGCTTCATAATCAAATCCAAGGAAACTTTCCGCCTCATTTCTGTCAAGAGAATAATTAGTCGAACTTTATTAATGATCAACAGGTGTACACTTCTATAAAGTTGAAAAAGGTCAAATGTAATGTGCGCGAGTACGCATTTTAAAAATTCAATTATAATAATTCCTTTAAAGGTCTTAAAGGAACTCTCTCAGTTAAATGTGGGCTTTATTTAAAATTTAAATTTATCGATTCAGTTCACATTCATTATTAATGCAGCAGAAGACAACTTTCAGAGGTTCGCTTTAAAATGTTTTTCATACGTTGCATGACCTTTATGAAATTTAAATATTTTTGTTGCATATTCTCAGGCATTAAATCGTTCGGTATTTACTCTGGGGGAAGAAAGTGTGTTTGTTTGATGCTATTTAGGTTTATTTGAATAACAAGCAAAAAAAATGACTCGGAGTATGTAATATTATTTTATGGTTAATACCAAATTGTTATCCGTTTTTCGCTGTCACGTAGATTTTTCTGTTATTGAATTTTTGGAGCTCATTATGTTTGACATAATTTCTTTTGCAATATAATAAAGAGAATGTGCTGAAATATTTTTTTTTTTGCAAAGTGAATGGAAGTACGTAATATGGTTTTATGGTTAATACCAAATTGTTATCCGTTTTTCGCTGTCAGGTAGAATTATCTGTTACTGAATTTTTGGATCTCATTATGTTTGATATAATTTTTTTTAGCTATATAATAAAGAAACTGTTTTGTAATATTATGTAATACTAGCGATCGCCCGCGACTTTGTCTGCGGAAGAATCGCAAAATAAGCAATTTTTGAGAATGTAGTTAGTAATATGTACATTATGTGAGATATTTTATCTGTTTAGTTTAATGAATCTTTAAACACAATGGTTTGTCTTTTGTTAGAATCAGAACCATAAATTATTAAGAATGAAACCACGATACTCGCATTTGTATAAGACAGGCTCGTGATCAAATCAATCCCGTGATTTGAGATCATATAAGTATGGAAGAGCGTTAAGGATATGTGAATAGTTGTAGCTAGCGTTAATTAAAAAAAAAAGGACCAAATGAATTATCGTTAAGCTTAAAACTGTAACAGGAATACGATTGTGCGTAAAGCCCAATCATACGATACTATAGATGAAATCGAAATTTTTGTGATGTTAAGAAATTTTGTATGGGGAGTGGTAGAAATGGTGACAGTACTGATCTAATTTATTTCGCATCATGCAAGAGTAGCTACAAAAATGTTTTGTACCAAATTTAAGCTTGAAAAATTGAATAGGTACTGAAAAACTTAGCGCATTGAATTTAATAAAATTGTATACTTTGTATGGGAGGTGGTAGAAAGAGTGGAGGGTTGTTGATGATTTTTCGAAAAACTACTAAAATCATAATGAAGTTGATATATTTTAAATATTAGATCAGTAACGTTTACGCTTTTGAAGAAAATCGAATTTTTGAAAAGTTGTAATTCCACAACTTTCACATTTCAAACATTTCACGTGTCACATTGTATGGGAGGGGGTAGAAGGAGTGAAGCTAATCGGTTAATTTTTTACCGATATTAATAATACTGCTTATTAAGGATTTGATACAAAATTTTAGCTCGATGAAAGTTATACATATTGAAAAAATTGGTGTAGAGTATTTCATGAAAAAGTGCAGTTTGTATGGAAGGTGGTGGAAGGAGTGAGGGGTTCTTAGTAATCTTTTGAGAAACTACTACAATCATTGTGCAGTTGATATATTTTAAATTTCAGATCAGTAACATCCACACTTTCCAAGAAAATCGAATTTTTGAAAAGTCGTGGAATTGTGTCACATTGTACGGGAGGGGGTAGAAGGAGTAAAGGTAATCGATTAATTTTTCCCCGATATTTATAATAATACCAATTAAGGATTTCATACAAAATTTCAGCTCGATGGAAGTTATACGCACTGAGAAAATTGGTGTATAGTATTTAATGAAAATGTGTAGTTTGTATGGGAGGTGGTGGAAGGAGTGGAGGATTCAAATAATTTGTAAGCTTAAAGATTGCATTTATAATAGAATTAATATATTTTAAGCTTCAAATTAATAGCTCTTATAGTTTCGAAAAAAAAAATCGACTATTACATATTTTTGAAAATGTGTCATTTTGTACAGGACGTGGTAGAAGGCGTGGGAGTATTGAAATACGTTCACACGCAGATTACATATCGGTGCATGCCTAATAAACTGTGAAAGTTTCATTACAATCGATTCAGCCATTTTGACGTGAAAGTCGGACAGACAGACAGAGAAGAATTTTAAAAACGTGTGTTTCTGCTTAGTTATTGCTAAAATAAAGCAAAAAACTAACTTATAGCCATTTCTAAACAATTATCAGACAGATACTACAATTATATTTATATGTATAGATAAATTCGTCGGAATGCTTTTTAATAAGAAAAAATATACCTATGTATGTGAATTCATAGTGAATAAATGGTTGTTATAAAAAAATAACAACAAAAGATAACATTCGATTAAAGATACATTTTTTGATTTCAAGAAATTTTGTGGAGACGATATTGAACTATTTTTTTCTCATCACGCTAAAGTTGCTAGCAAAATGTTTCATGTGTTAATAGGTACTGAGAAAGTTGGTTTCTTGAATTTAGTGAAATTGTGCAGTTTATATGGGAGATGGTAGAAGGAGGGGCGAGTTCTTAAAGACTTGTTCAGAAATAACTATGAAAATCATGCTTTTGATAGGTTTTAAATTGTTGACCAGTAGCATTCAGAATTTTCAGGAAAATCTACTTTTTGTAAAGTTGTGAAATTGTGACAGATTTATGGGAGGGGGTAAAAGGGGTAAAGCTAATAGTCTAATTTTGTTTGGCCTTTCTAACAATTCTAAATAAATATTAAGTGCACAATTTCAGATAGCTAAATTTTATACGCACTGAGTAAATTGGTTTAGAGTATTTCACGAAAAAGTACAATTCGGATGGGAGGTGGTGGAAGGAATGGGAGGACTAAATAATTTTTATATAATAGATTGAAATCATAGAAGTTTTATATTCCAAATTCCAGATCAATAGCATCTATACTTTTCAAGCAAACATGTTTATTGTCGAATAGCAAAATTGCAGAATTTTGTATGCGAGGAGGTAGAAGGGGTAAAACTAATTGTCTAATTTTTTTTCATTTTTACTAATAATTCTAAATTAATTATTAGTGCACAATTTGAGCTCGATAAATTTTATATGTACTGAGTAAATTGGGATTAGAGCATTTCATGAAAAAGTGAGTAGAAGGAGAGGGAAGACGCAAATAATTTTTATACGGGAGATTTAGATCATTATAAAAGTAATACATTCTAAATTTCGGACTAATAGCTTTTATACTTTTTGGGCAAATCCGTTTATTGTCGAATTGCGAAATCATTTTGTATGGGAGGGGATAGAAGAGTTAAGCTAATCGTCTAAATTTTTTTGTGTTTTACTAATAATTCTAAATAAGCTATTAGTGCATATTTTGATCTCGATAAATTTTATACGCACTGAGTAAATTGATTAAGAGTATTTCATGAAAAGCACAGTTTGTATGGGAGGTGGTAGAAGGAGGGAGAGAACACGCATAATTTATATACGTTAGATTAAGATCATCATAAAAGTAATGCATTCCAAATTTCAGAGGAATTGCTTTTATAATTTTCGATCAAATACATTTATTGTGAAATTGAGAAATTGTGTCATTTTGTATGGAAGAGGGTAGAAGGGGTGGAGCGATTTAGCCCGTTCACGAACTTGACCTTAGTTTTTTGTCAAAAATTTTGCGTACAAAATTTGAATTCATTTTTTTTCTCCGAGCCTTATTTCTTAGTGTTGCAAACTTTAGAGCAATCTTATAATACCTCAGATTTCATCTACAGTATAATCAATTTAATTGTATATACTTATCGAATTAAATTCGGTTTAATTTTGATTTTCAAAAACTCTTATTTTATGAGCTTGCTTCTTTAAGTTTCAAGGGATTAATATATGTCAACTCACAATCTCTAGAAAAACATACTTTCTCCAAAAAATAATCAATCAAGGGCTCTTAGTAATAGCCGTATTTCTAAATATTAAAATCCTTAAAAATATTAGTGGGAAGATAACAAATATTTTAAATTGAATGGTGCGAACTATGTCTAATTTCTTGAATGGTAACATATGTGTTATAAAACATTATTCAAAGTCATTCATAACCAATTGATGGAACTAAAACTTTCAATTAATTTACTTTAAAGATCGTAATCAGCGAAATTTTGTTTGGTTGAATTTTGATCTAAATTTTTTTTCCTAAATTTTACCAAACTGCAAACAAATTAATTACACAAACTGTGGTCATCATTATATTGAATTTAGTACTATCAACGAAAATTTCGCTACAATCAGCATCGTAACGTATTATACTTATCTATACCAGCTTCCAATACATTAAGAACCTTCGTACGTTTACCATAAAATTGAGTTATATTGCGGTCATTATTGTCACAAAGCAATCAAATTGGAACCGAGATTTCACCTGCTCTGCAATAGCTATAAAATATGAATTATATCCCGACCAAACGTTCACACGAATTCGACCTTTATCTTTAATGTTTCGATTACCATGGAAATATGTACAGGAGGGTCGTTTCTCTGGAATCAGGATGTGTAAATGTGCGGTTGTGCCCATTGAATATACTGACTCTCCGCATGATTGCAATGAGCCTTCTGATGAAGGTTTGCCAAATGATTTGTATTGGTAGAATCGTCTCGAATAATTGAGTATCTCGAATGGATATTTGACACTGTAAAATATCTCTAGATGAGGCGATATCTGCCGATGAGAGCGTAATCATTTTGATGAAACTTACAACCGGGATTGGACTTACATAGTTCTGCCATTTCTGACGACATGCAATCCGATTGAATTGATTTAGGGTTCAATTGAACACTGGATTCAGTATTGCATCTAGAAGTTTGCATTCATTTGAAATATTAAGGTTTGCTTGCGAAGGACATAGACCGATTGTTTTGTGAAAATATCGCTCGTAAATCTATCAACTAAATCAGATCAAAACAGTACAGTAGTGAGTACCGAATATTCGAACGCTTAGTATTACTATCGCCTTAAAACGGCTTTAAATAAAACCGAATAAAAACGAAAATCTCAGAACGAACAACCACAATATTGTTACAAATGAATCAATCTATAGAAACGTCTCGAATAATTTATTTCATGACAATCTCGTTTCAGTTTTCATGTATCTTTCGGTATAGATTATTGGTCCCTTGATACCGAACATTAGATTCACACAATATGAAATGGTTGGAAAAAAGTTTCATGTATTCATGATATGACACAACCAACAGGAATCGCTTCTTTAAATGACGATTTGTGATTTTCGCATTGTTGGCGCCATCTTTCTTAGTGGATTTCTGGGTGGTGCCATCTTTTATTGAATTGAAATTGATGATGTACATTGTTTCTTCCCACCTTTTTTTGTGTGAGAATTTATTTTTATTAGTTACTAGATAAAGAAATATAATGAATCACGTCTAGTGAAATATTCGTTTACAAGTTTATTGTAATGTGGGACAATTTTTCATATGATACGTGACGTGATTTGATTTATCTGCAATTCGCTCGAGTTTTGTTTGATTATTTCAAGAAATATAGATAAGTATAATAAGTTGATATTTAATAATTATGTAATAATTGAAGGCTTTATTCATCTGCAGTATTTTTATGTTGGAGCACAATCACAGTTGGCTCTGTAAGTTAATGTAATATTAAAATTGAATGCAAATTTCATTTTCAAAAATTGTGTTATGGTATGGGAGCCTTAATACATTCTAAGAAAACTTCCTACGATTAATGCGATTTGCATGGAACGCGACAAGAAAAAACAATAAATTTTAAATTTGTATTTTCACTTAATAAGAGATCATTTTTCATCGAATCTCAACGAGGTTTGTATTTTTCTGAAATTGTGGCATTTATATGGGTCGCGAAAGACGATTTGGAAAATTTTTTTCCGAATTTAAAATCAATAAAAAACATTCTTATAATCAATTTTGAATTTGATAGCTTAAAAAAATGGATTTTGTGAGGAAGGTGGTACGAGGAGTGTATTATACATTTCCTCATCATTATCTAGGGCACGATAGCTTAAACCGATCTCTGACCTCCTGTAGTAGTCGCCTTCCATCGTCTCGATTCAAGGAGCTCGTCTTACAGCTGTCAATTTTCAAGATGACTTTGCTATCTTCATCAGCCGAGTCTTCCCATCGCATGCGTAGTTCGCTTACTAGTCTGTTACCAATCGCTTTGCCTTTAAGAGCATGTTTGGGGATCTCTTCACTTACTCTACATGGTCAGGCCTCTGCAGTTTAGATAGCTTGATGAACGTTGAAGCTTCAGGATGATCGTAGAGCTAATAAACCTCTTGGTTGTATATTTTTCGACACCTACCTTCACAGGTCCCAAAATTCTTCGAGCATAGGGACTAAACCATATCCCTGCTTTGAACCACTTTATGTTTGAAAGCTGGTTATGGAATCAGTTTGTATTCTCACCTTACTGCACCTACCACCAAAGTAATTTTAAAATGATTAATGGTAATCAATAAGAAAACTCACAAAATTTTATGTTTCTAATTTGTCGACTTTCGAAAAAAAGTATGTCCTGAAAATGTGCATGGTGGGCGATAAAAAGGGTAATCAAATTACAATAAAATTTGTATGATTGGTAATACTAACAACATTGATTTTTCGTTTTTTTTTTTAAATTCCAATTTATTAAATTTGTCCACATTTTATTCTGAAAATTAATCTTTTTGACCACGCACCGGCTTAACATAACTTGAATATGTTCAGTTTTCAATAGTGTGTTCATGTTTTGCTATAAGCTATGAAATTGAAATTTCAATCCAAATATGTACATGGCATAGTACCACATTCCAACATCCAAAATAAAAGAAAAATTTAAATAATTTAAATAAAACTATATGAGCATAAAATGCAAACAAAATAATAACGAAAAAAAGAATCCAGCGTAAAACTGAAATATATGCAAATTAAAATAAATTTTAGACTGCAAAATTATACAGTGGTCGAACTATTTCCGATCGAACAATTCGGCAAAAACAGGCATTATTAAATTGAAAGGAAAAATTTCTTTACAGGAAATCCCAATAGTTGAATCTTTTCGATGGTGCGTTATATTTTACGAGATAGACACATTTATGAAATTCTCTTCATGAAGCTTACACATTCGTTACGAGTATGCCCTGCGTTCAATTTAATTTCATATATCTACCAGATATCTACCAGACAAGTCCCGATAAAGCTGATGTCTAGATGATTTGAATGCAGTTATGGGCAGAATATAGTTCCCTTGGGATATGCTTATTGAATTTAGATGGGTCGTCAGGCTATGAGTATTGATATCGTAGGTTCAGCTGAATGTTTCGTCTGCATATGACTTTTATTGAATTAGATTATATGTTTTTGCAATAGAAAACTATACCAGTTATACGACTTATGAATTATTCGAAGTTGAAGTCAATTTTTAGAAAATTGGAATTACATTTTAAGTTTTTTTTTCTTTAACAAAAGCGGAATCACAGTGAGTATGGTGATAAGCCTGGGTATTGGTTACGGTGAGAAACCTAGTGAGTAGCTTGATTTACAATGCCTAGGCCGTTAATGTATAATTCCAGCGCATTGGTTCGGTTGATGTATACGAGACCAACTGAATTTGCCACGCTAATAACCGACTAAGCCGTGGAGTCTACACAAATCATTGGTTAGCAAGGTGGCTTTGCCTTAAATCTAACTAGCTGCTACTGAATTTTTTAACTGAATTTAAATCTAACTTGATATTTTCGTAGCGTCTAAGGCAAAACCTGCTTACTTAAGCCTTACTAATGAAGTAGACGGGGGAGGAATTCATTCATTCAGTCGAGGTCATCAAGTTGTAACTAAGCCGTGGGGTCTTGGTAGCTCAGTGGTTAGCACAAACGCTTTGCAATACTAGCTTCCCAATTTGAATCTAGCCAGCTGTACGGTATATCCATTGTTTCTAAGGCAGAGCCTGCTTGCACAAGCTTTACTAATGAAGCAGATCTAGGAGAAATTCATTCGCTACATTATTGACTGATTACGTCGAGGTCACCAAAGTAGCAAATAAGCGGCGCTCCAGAGTTGCAAAGTTGACGTGCTGACCACTGAGCTTTCTAGACTCCATGCTTGATCGGTTACTAGCGTGGCACTATAAGCCGCAACAATTGCTAGTTAGAGAGTTGTGTGAAGGACTAACTAACCATTCACAATAACAAATATATTTTAAAGAAACTTCAGAACGGGAGGTTAAGTTTCGATTTGGGCTATAGTGCTATTAAAACATAATAGGACTACGATCGTGCGTAAAGCCCAATCGTGCGATACTCTAGATGAAGAGAATTGTTTTTATTTTTATGCAGCAGATTGGAATTATTATAGAAGTAATATGTTCCAAATTTCAGATCACTAACTTTTACACTTTTCGAAAAAATCCGTTTATAGACAAATTGCCTAATTGTGTCATTTTGTATGGGAGGGGGTAGAAGGAGTAAAGCTAATCGTCTAATTTTTTTAGTCTTACTAACAATTATAAATAAATGGTTAGTACACAATTTCGGCTTGATCAATTGTATACGCACTGAGTAAATTGGTTTAGAGCATTTCATGAAAAAGTGCAGTTTGTATGGGAGGTGGTGGAAGGAGGGGAAGGACACAAATAATTTTTATGCAGTAGAATGAAATCATTATAAAAGTATTATATTCCAAATTTCATACCAATAGCATATATACTTTTTGAGAAAAGCCGTTTATTGATAAACTGCGTAATTGTGTCATTTTGTATGGGAGGGGGTAGAAGAGGTGAAGCGATTTGGCCCGTTCACGAACTTGTCCTTACATTTTTGTCAAAAACGATGTATACATAATTTGAACTTTCTAGATCAACGCGTTCTCAAGCTAGAGAGGACACGGACGGACATCTGGTTTTGAAATTTTTGAGTGATTATATGAACTTCTGCATCATTAATTTTTTTCTCCGAGCCTTATTTCTTAGCGTTACAAACTTTGTGGCAAACTTATAATACTCTCAGATTTCATCTAGAGAATAAATATACTGCCAACAAGTCGGGCGAGACTTTATTATTCTTGGGACAAGTTGCGGATGAGTGGAAAGTCAATATGCAAGTTAGAGTGGTTAGGGAAGGCTAAGTGAAAGGGGGTTCTTTAGCAGGGCAGTAGTCGTTCGTTTATTTATGCAAGTTTGAGTTCTTATGAGGTGAGTTGTGAGGGGTGATAGTAAGGGTGGGCGGAAGTTAATAGTTTTTTTAATTGATTGCTTGAATCACGTCCAATATTCTCTGTATAAAATGTGTTTCATAGACGAAGTTGCAAAGAATTTTCATAAAATTCGGTGTATTCTACATTCACGAAACCGAACATTTGTATGGGAGGGGGTAGAGAAGGTAGGGGAATCGTAAAATTTGATATGTAGTTTTATTTCGATTCTCTTGCAAGGTGCTCGTACAAAATTTCAAGTTCGTAGCTGTTAATTTGTTGGTTATTAGTTGATTTAATGAAATTGGTAGAATTCATAGTTTTGTATGGGAGGGAGTAGAAGAGCAAGCGCGATTTCAAAACTTTTAAAGCAACTTCATTTGAATTATTTTATAAGTTTTTATGTAAAATTTGAAAGTGATAGCTTTTAAGAGTTAGTTGATAACTGATTTCTTAAAAATGCTCGAAAAAATAATTTTGTATGGGAGGGGGTAGAGGAAGTCGTGAGTTCAAATCCCGGCCGGCGCAAAATATAATTCCGGCACATTGCCTGCTTGGGTATACTTTGGTCACCTCAATCTAAGAAAATGAAAAATTCGTAGAAAGAGGGTTGTGCGAAGGGCTAACAACCCTTCCACAATAAGTAATGAAAAAAAATGTTAAGGAACCTGAATATCAGGAGGCCAAGGTCCGATTTGGGCTGTAGCGCCATTGTAGTAGTGCGGTTTTCTTGCTAAGCCGGTTGCAAAAAAATTCTGAATCGTTGTAACTCACAAACTATTCAAAAGGATTGGTTTGTGGGGATACCTTAAAGACGGCTCAACTCAAAGAAGTAAAACTGATCCTGTTGTTTAATTGCAATGAGCATTCTTAAATAATGAGACGGAGTCCATCCGTGGACACAGCGCCTGAAGGTAAACGATGGCAAAATTCAACAGCTTCCCTCCGATGTCTACAAGATGGAAGCAAAGTTGAAGGAAGTCAAGACAATTGAAGACCGAAAAAGCGTATTGAGTATGATCTACTGATATATTAAATCCTCTCGTATTAGTCGTTTTTGGAACGTTAAATTTTTCGACCCTATCTGGAAAGCAATCAAACCAGGTTGTCATGGCTCGGATTTGCTGAAGGATCGAAGCCGTCTTCACGCCAATTACACAGAGCGCTATAATATTGAAGTCAGTAGTTAAACAAAATTTGGATCTTGAAACAAATATTTATAATTGGTGATTTGGATAACATTAAATTATTATAAATATATTTAGTACTTTCATAATATTCAAAAAACTTAGTACAGTAATTTTATTGCTGTGTTCTTATCTAATTATGGCAATTGACTATAGCGCCAGGAATTATAATAATTATAATGGTGACCTGGAACTGATTGTAGTGTCAAAATTAGCTACAGTATAAATCCAGGTTAGGAATTATGCAAACTAGTCAAATTTATAAATGAGAAATAATTTGAGTGCTATATGTAAATTTCTGTGAATTGGTATGATTGAATGGATTCTTCGTTTTGAGTACTTTGCATGTATTGGATTAGGATAATTATAAGAATTCATTATGTAAGATATATACTATACTTACAACCTAGGCTAGGATGTTGCCTAATGGGAAACGTGTTGGTCTACAATGCGGAGAACATGAGTTCAAGTCCTGATTGCCGTATGATTCCAGCACGCCGCATACTTGAGTATTCCTTGGTTACCTCAATCTACCAAAATGAAAAATTTTTAGATAGAGGGTTGTTCAAACGGTTAACAATCCTTCCACAATAAGTAATCAAAAACAATTTTTTTAGGAACCTGAATTCAATTATTTCACACTTAACTGCAAATCCATTATTCTTTCGTTTATTTACTAAGGTTTGGATTGTATAGGGGGCGAGAGAATGAGTGGGTGCATTTTAATAATTTTTTAATCGATTGCTTGAGTCACGTTCAAAATTCTCTACATAGAATGTTCGATTGATAGACGATGTAAATTCTATGAAATTCGGTGTACTCTATATTCTTGAATCCATACATTTGTAAGGCAGGGGCTAGAGGAAGTGAGGGAATCGTAAAATTTGCGGTGCAGTTTTATTTTGTTTTTCTTGAAAGGTATTGATGAATTTTTCCAAGTTTGTAGCATTGAATTTGTTGATAAATAGTTGATTTATTGAAATTGGTCGCAATCATACTTTTTTGTGCAAGGATCAATCAATCAATCAAATGCCTAATAAGACCACCTATAAGAGCATAGGACAAAAACAACTCTCTTCCACAAGGCATGATCCTGAGCATTGGCCTTAAGCTGTTGCCAGGACTAGCTTATTCCTCTGGCCTCCTGCTCAACTGCTCACTTTCATGTGTAGCATGGTTGACTAACCCTTGAGGATTATAATCTAGAGCCTGTTTTGCGATGTTTCGATATAGTTTCGTCAAAATATGACCGATGCACTGCCACTTCGGCCTTTGAATCTCAATACCTATTTTAGTCTGGCTAGTTGTACTCCAAAGTTGGTCGTTGGAGATCACTTCTGTCCAGAATATTCCTAAAATGCGTCGAAGGCATTGGTTCTCGAAAGCCTGAATTTCTTGGTAAGTCAAACCGTCACTTTCCACGTAGTACAACCAAGCAACAACACGTATTTGACGCATGCGTCGAAAACTCGCCGCTTCGTGCGAAGAGAGATCTCTCTTAACCTTCAGAAAGAAGAAAGGATACCGAAGGCCTGACGAGCTTTATTCAGACGAGCCTCAACATACTTTTCGGCTCCGCCATCCATGCTAACAATGCTTCCGAGCTGTTATAGAAATGCACAATTTTGAAAAGTACATAATATCAATTTTCATTAAAAATAGACAAAGTAAAAACTTGAAATTTTCCCAGAATTTTCTGTTTAATATTTGCAATAAAGAATAAAAACAAATTACCAACCTCACTTCACTTCTTCTACCCTTTCCCATACAAATTTCAATATTACAAATTCAAGAAAGCGTTTCTATTTATTGATAAACGAGTTCATACGATGTACAATTTCCTTGCAAATTATGAAAGCTACAGGGGTGTAGCGCCATTGTAGTAGTGCGGTTTTCTTGCTAAGCCGGTTGCAAAAAAATTCTGAATCGTTGTAACTCACAAACTATTCAAAAGGATTGGTTTGTGGGGATACCTTAAAGACGGCTCAACTCAAAGAAGTAAAACTGATCCTGTTGTTTAATTGCAATGAGCATTCTTAAATAATGAGACGGAGTCCATCCGTGGACACAGCGCCTGAAGGTAAACGATGGCAAAATTCAACAGCTTCCCTCCGATGTCTACAAGATGGAAGCAAAGTTGAAGGAAGTCACTTCAGCACGAAATTTTAACATACCACGATAGGTGTCTTATACAAAAATATGCCAACGAGTCGAGCGCAACTTTATTATCCTTCGGACAAGTTAAGTATGCATGGGAAGTCAATAATCTGGTTAGTTAGGATAGGGAATACAAAGTGAATGGGGATTCTAGGGCAGGACTGTTGTCAATTATTGAACACTGCGATTACGATAAATAGCTCCAGTATGTTGAATCAATATTCCATTCGTTTATATATGCATGTTTGGATTTGTGAGGGAAAGGGGGATGCGATAGAAGGTATGGTTACATGTTAATAATTTTTTAATTGATTGCTTGGATCACGTTCAAAATTTTCTGTTTATAATATCAGTTTCATTTCATAGACAAGGTAAATTCTATGAAAGTCAGTGTATTTTATATTCTTGAAATCATACATTTACATGGGATGTGGTAACGGAGTTGTGGGAATCATGAAACTTGTATGTAGTATTATTTAGTTTGCCGCGAAAGGTGTTCGTACAAAATTTCAACTTCGTAGCTTTTAATTTTTTGTTTATAAGTTGATTTAATGAAATTGGTCGAAAACATAAATACTTTTGTTTGGGAAGAGGAAGAAAATGGATCTCAAAACTTTTGATGCAACTTGGTTTCAAATATTTTAAGAAGTGGTTGTGCAGAATATCAAGGTGATAGCTTTTAACAGTTTTGTGATAATTTCTTATAAATGGTCGAAAAAATACTTTTGTATATAAATGGGTATTCAACCAGTTAATATATCATACTCTTAGTGATTTTTTAAATAAATTACACAAATTTTTAAATTTGTTGATTAAAATCTCAATCAAAAATTTTGAGTTTGTGTTTTTTTTTTTTCAATACACATGAGACACCTTGTGCAGTTATACAAGTCGATCACAATACTTTATTATTAGAATAACAAAGTAAAATTGCAAATCTTCCACCTCCCATACAAAAGTAACTATTCACTATTCGAAAGAATTTGAGATGACATATTTACTGGTAGATTAAACTCTTTCCCATTTCATCTAGAGTATCACCTGATTGGGCTTTCTTCTAACAAATAATTCTGTTAAGTATTTTTTTGCATTATTTGCCTAATTTAGTCATAAAATGCAAAAAAAAATCATTCTAACAATTGTTTTTTTGCAAAGTCGATCACAAAACTTTTCTATTCTAAAGCAATGAAACATAACGAAGAAACTGTAAGGAAATCAACGAAACAGAAAGAAGAATGACATGGAACAAAACTTATTAACACATTTGATAATTCCAATAATCAAATGTAAAAACGTGCTTAGGGAAATTAATGTGCAAATCTACAACAATATATATAAGGCTTGTACTTCTGCTACGGCACTGATTGACACGTGAATCAATATAGGCATCAGCAAAATGGTAAATTCCTTTGAACTGAAGGTACTAAGACGAGTCCTTGTTGAATGGCGAATCGGATTCAACCACGAATTGTATATCATTTCGAGGTTTCAGAAGTCTCTACTCTCAATTAACCTCGAAAAATACAATAGTCTAGCCTGGCCATGTATAGAAGACTAAATAATAGCCAAAAAAAATATATAGCGAAAGGAAAAGTATCAGATGGCAAAATAAAGAAAATCTGAGAGGATTCAATCGACGAGGACAGCAAATCAGTTCTGATATTATCTATTGTAGATAATTGGAGACGTAAAATACAGAACGTTAAGCTTCGGCTTGTGTTGTTGCTTCAATGCTTGTATTTCGAATACGGAACACCCTAAGAAACAATATTAGGACTCATATTATTCCTAATTTTCGTTAAAGACCTATTGATAGATAGATAGATATATTTATCAATGAAATTCAATACTAAATATTAATTCGTATAATATAGTTCACAATGAAACTTTTGGTCATAACTTTGCGTTATAATAACAAATTTAAATCAAAATTATAATACGATAATTTAAATTTTACATAACGGTAACTGTTTGTACATTAATTATGAGTTTTTCATATTCAAATGGCTCTACAAAAATCACTTTTGTTTTCTATTCTGAAATATTTTGTAGCAGTGTATTATTATTATTACTATTAGGGGAACGCGAGAGAGCACTGCGACCTTCTTGGCCTATTGTGCGTTTATAGCCACTTCACCCTATCATAACTCAATAGCTTTAGCAAATTTGAGAATCTTTAAGGGAGCCATTTTGGCTAGTTCCTCCGTAGAAAGGAAACTCTTTCCAAGAAGACTGTGTCTTTTCCTAGCTACTGCTTCACAGTGACATAGCATGTGTACTGTCGTTTCTGAGTCCTCGAGACAAAGGCGACAAATGTCGGTTTCAGCTAAGCCCATATTTTTGAGGTGGTGGTTTACTCCACTGTGCCCTGTCATTAGGCCGATTAGAGTACTAATATCCTTCTTGCTGAATTTTAGAATATCATCTACTTTGTTTTTTTATGGTAGGATCAGTTTTTTTGAAATTGACAAGCCTGGAAGTCTATTCCAGTAGATTTTATGTTCTTGTTCTACCCATTTTTTGAGTATGGGGTTGGAGTACCCTTTTGGTTTTCCGTAGAATGGCTGTGGACCAATAAAATTGGTTTCTGCCTCGTTTTTGCAAGGCGATCAGCCTCTTCATTTCCCATGTGTCCTGGTACCCACATTAAGGTTACATCATTCCTTTTCCCCAGGATGATTAGGTTTTGAAGGCATTCCCATACTATCTTCGATCCGTGTTTATTGGATGCTAGAGCTTTGAGAACCGCCTGACTATCCGATAGGATGTAAATGGATTTATTGCGATGAGCTCTCCTTATATTTTCTTGGATGCATAGCTCCATTGCAATTAGTTCGGCCTGGAAGATTGGGCTTCTTTACCGAGTGGTTTTGACACCGAGAAGTTAGGACCTTTGACTCCTGCTCCTGTCCCCTCAGAGTCGCGAGAGCCATCTGTATACCAGATGGTTGATCCCTTTACTATTTCAGGTAGCATGGATTGCCAGTCCTTGCGTTCTCTGATTATAACTTTGAAGGGGGTTTCAAAGTTGAATTTTGTCGGCATCGCGTCCGATAGTGTGGAAGTTATAACCTCTATTTTTGGGTCTTTTAGGATTTTGAGGTGACCTCTAAAATCCCCTGACTTATAATTGTTTTTCTCCTGTATGCGTAATATTCTTCTGATAGCTTCTTTTTTTATTGGGATATGTATCGGAGGGATGTTAAGGAACATTTCCATTGCCGCTATCGGACAGGTTTTCATTGCACCTGTGATACCAAGGCAAGCTAGCCTTTGGATTTTTTGTAGCGTAAGCTGTGCTTTCCTTTGTAATATTTTAGTCCACCATATCGTTTATCCGTATGTGACTATTGGGAGAATGATTGTTCTGTAACACCAGTAAATCATTTTGGGCCTTAATCCCCATTTTCTGTCAAATAAGCTTTTACAGGCCGAAAATGCCTTTAGTGCTTTGGCATGAGTCCATTCTATATGTTTGTTCCAGTTGAGCTTACTATCCAGTATAATACCTAGATATTTTACCTCATCTGAAAAGGGTATTGATGTTCCATTTATTGAAGGAGGTACATACAATGTGGTTTTTCTTTCTATTTGTGAATGGTACTATCTCAGTCTTACTTGGGTTAATGTTCAAGTTCTTAGACTGATACCAGGTCATTATCACCTCTAAGGCAGTTCTTTCATTCCATTGTAAAAAAAAATGCCTGCAGACTAGGTAAAACTTGACCTAAAAAGTCACACTTCTTTCACCGAATTTTTTGGCGGTGTAACTCAATTGACATGAAATGTACGACAGCATGAAAAAAATCCCTTGACAACAGTGGCAACAGATTATTCTTCTACCAAATAAAAACGACTTTCATGGAGGAAGTTTAAATCAACTTGTGCAACAACACCAATGCTTAGAAAGGTGTAAATATAAATATGAAGATAACAAGACAAATAAAACCGCTCCAACTTGTTCGCAGCTATGTTTTGGAAGTTTTAAAAAAATTATTTGAAATTATAATATTTTTACTCAACTCAAATCGAAAAAAAAATATCGGCTGTGAATCCGAACTGCGTGGCAAGTGAGCATTGTACCACCGATGCTGATGAAGTAAACTCGTCACTATTTAGTCATCTACTTAATGCGAGTCACGTGATTGCAAATACAGGCACAGTTTTTACTTATTATTATGGATGGATGATATTATATTATTTGATATTATAATACTTTACTGCAGTCAAATCTAAAAAAATTTTTTGTGAAAATTCGAATTTGAAATTACTAAAAAATTATTAAAAGAAAGTTGCGAGCCCAAACCAGTAAAATTCTAAAAAGAATTCCGGTCGGGAATCGAACTTGGAGCCACCCGCGTGGCACGCGAGTTCTTCCACTGACCCATCGATACCGACGAAATTATCACGGCAAAACTTAGTAATCTACTTAATGTGAGTCACGTGACATCAAATATATGAAAACATTTTCTTTATTATCTAGATTTTTCAAAATGAATCATTTTGTGTGTCGTGCACAATATTTAAACTATCTATCTCAACGCGTTCTCCAGCTAGAGAGCGTACGGACGAACGGACAGACGGACTGATAGATGGACGGATATCCGGCTTTGAGATTAAGTGATTAAATGAAATTCTCGATCATTCGTTTTTTTTTCTCCGAGCCTTGTTACTTAGCGCTACAAACTTTAGAGCAAACTTAAAATACTCTCGAAATTATGTCATTTTTTATGTGACGGAGTAGAAACGGCATAGCGATTTGTTTCGTTCATAAACTTGACCTACCTTTTTTATCAAAATTTACGTGTATGAAATTTGAACTTTCAAGCTCAACGAATTCTAAGCTAGAGAGCACACGAACGGACGAGCAGACATCCGTTTTTGATATTTTTGAGGGATAAAATTAACTTTTATGTCATTCATTTTTTTCTCCAAGCCTTATTTCTTAGCGTTACAAACTAAATAGTAAGCTAACTATCTCAGATTTTATCTAGGGTACAATTAGAGCGACAAAACCTCACATGGGAACGGGCTGCTTAACCCCAAGAAGACCTATATCACAAAAAAATGACTACTGGTTACCGTATTAGTCCAAACAGTAACCTACGAGTGGAATTACTGTATAGGAACGCACCCTTTTCTGGTGGTATTGAGTTTGGTCTCGAAGCCGTTAGTCGAGCTGTCACTCGCCGATATTCAATATGTCAATGAGTTACCGCCCCTACTGAAAAGTTAATAAATGAATGCGTTCTTACTAAAAACCACTTGAAACGTAATTTTCGGGAGAATAAATTTGTAAAAGAACATAGATCGCAGAAAATAAGGTAAAATCCTCGGCCTCGCTTTCTGTTGGAACCTGGTATCCAAACTCCTACTCCTCTACTTACGAGTAGCTACACGTAATGTACTTTGAATACACTATTACTTAGCTACTCCAAATACAGTAAACAACAAATGAAAATCAACGGAAAACTGGATACGAATTAAAATTTCATAAAAATATAATAAAAACGTTTAAAAAAAATCTCATCTCCTCTTTCGTGTTACCTGGGAATCAACCACAACTTCTATAAATACGTTAAGGTTATCCTGCAAAATGTGGTTGACGACAGTTTTGCTTCTTTGGCGCCAAACAAATTAAATCTAAATTACAAGGACAAAGTCCTCAGTCGTTTACACTATCTATGCTACAGAAGGAGTCTAATTTCCATAACTAAATATTTACGTTATCGAAGCAAACATCACTTCCCATCACCGCAAAACAAGTTCATCCTTCGCTCCTGTACGACACAGGATACATTTAAATACATCGCAATAGCTTAAGCAAGGACACGTCCTCTCTATTGAAAATATCGCTAATATCGACAAAACTTACCATCAGATGGTTTTTCCGTACCAGCAAATAAAATCTCCTGACTGCTAGGTACGACATCGGTGCTGTAATAAAGCTCGGTAACCGGAACGTTTGAATCCGCGCTGCTGTGATATCCCATACTCGTCAGAAGTAATAGAGTTAACGTTTGGATGGTCAATTTTGAGGCTACAGTTGCCTGCATTTTGGTTACGTCATACACACTAAATGATAATCGCTTGGCCACAACGAGCGCACATGTCGCACTCGACACCTGCACTACTAACTGAAACTCACTCAAACTTCACCAGCACTCCTCACAGCATAATCACACTTAGCTGCGAGACCACCCACTACCGGCAGGATATCGGTCTTGTTATCATCACAATGAGAAGGGTTTAAATTATTCTCAATTAGGGTTAAGCTACACTCATGGATGGATTCCAAGAGAGTTAATTACCCGTACGATATAAACCAAGGTCGGCGCCAATCAAATCAAGTGCAACCCAGTCTACCGGATCTGTTCAGATCCTTGTCAGGAGCAATAGTAAATAACGACATGACCGTCTGCACAAGAACATCGACACTGTACTTCACTTCACTTTATAACTTTTTCCACTTGATTTGAAGCTAACAAGATCGAAAAAGTACAAGAGGACGTCTGGCAAGTCGAAGAAGAGGACTCCTTCCAAAAGAACAGTAGGACTTCCCTTGTAGTATTATGAGAATGCCGCCACCGCGGAGCATATTACGAGAGCAGAGGCCTCTAAGTGGCTACTCTAGACACCAACTGAGACACTCCACGAACCAGATACATCGTACGATTTTTTCGAAGTAATTTTCCTTGTTGTAATTTAGTAAAACCGTTTATGTTGATACTCATATTTAAGATGGCCATTTCTACTTTACTAAATATAATGAAACATATAAAGAACACCTACGATAAGACGTCTAAAAGTAGCGCGTGCTCCAAATCTAGGCGTGTTCCTTGATTTAGTACCAACAAAAAAAAACCGTGCAAAAACTGATCTCTCCTAGTGGATTAAAGCCACCAACATATGAACAGTATTTACGTAACTTGAGGACAAGGACGAACGATTTCAGCAGCACAAAAGGGTCATAAGAACGGTCCGTAACCATTTACCCGTACGCGGCGAAATCAGATCAACTACTGCTGGCTTCGGCTGCCGTAATTCAGACTGTCAACTACCAGCAGCGCTAGAGGACTCGTTTGCAGCCCATGCGCAACACTTTTCACTCGAATGTCCTTGGCAGGATCTCTTCGATGGAAAGTCACCACAGCTGGAGAAAAACGCTTTTAATGAATGAAAAGCGGCTATGAACAAGAGTTTCGTTCAGTTTTGCTCTTCTCGGTCGACCGTTGTTGCAGTTAATTGAGACAATTTTGAAATTTAATCATAACGTATTAATTTTTATTTATTTGTTGAACGTACCTTTTTACTATTCTTTTTTCGATTCCTTATCCTTATTGTTCTTATTCTTCTTTTCACTTCAACAATCGTAATTTCCTAACTATTCCTTTTTAAGCATACACAAATTTGTCTATGGAAGGGATATACATATTCCTCACACATATCCCACTTGTAAATCGCAAAGCTTAGCCGAAAGCTAAACTTAGGGTGATGCGGTCTGGACAATAGAAACTTCCATTGTGGGTTTGGTTAATCCCTATCGATAACACCACTATAAAGTGTATCTGAGTACCCGGCGGTGACCACAATGTTGAAAACTTTCGAGATACCGAACAAGTGTCAAGTATGATACTTCTGATTGGAAATGCGATGAGTACTCTGTACGAGTTTTCTTAGGTGGATGGTTGCGATTTTAGGCACAATACATATTTTTATTCGTAACGAATTTGAGTAAATTGAAATAAATACCTCTACGTTTTTGATCAATTGCAGAATAATGGTAGAGTCAATTAAGCGAATTGTAGAATGAGTTAACAGTAATTTAGTTCGTTTGTGGCAAACCGAAACCAATGCTTAGTGGCCTAGAAGCATCACTAAGAGCTGATATCCGTAAAATTATTTGAAGTGAAAATTTCAAGTGTATGAATAGGGAAAGGGTTTCGAATACAAAAGTAGAAAAATATTCAAATATTAAAATTCTCCGAGTTCAAAAATTTATTTCTAGTTCAAAATTTCAGTCTCAAATTAGTTTTCTAAATAAAAACTATGATCTAGTAAGTTCGGAACTAGAATATCAGCAGATTAATTAATTTTCCATATGTGCAGACCCTCTTTGATTCAAATTTATTAATTTTTTCCATAACTATAATCGGATTTGCCACCTTCGAACGTGTTCCAAGAGGTGATATTATTATCATCTCGGGAGATATAAACGCCCAGGTTGGATCAGACAACACTGGACTAGAACACGTCATGGGGAGGCATGGTGACCCTTGGGTCGACCCTTCACGACCTTGGATTAAGAGACCCGAAAACGGCGAATTATTTGTGGAGTTCTGTAGTACTCGGCAAATGGTCATCGGAGGGACCCTTTTTCCACACAAGAGTCATCATAAAACATCTTGGGTTTCCCCTGATGGTGTTACTCAGAGCCAGATCGACCATTTGGCTATAAGTCGCCGATGGAGAAGATGTCTCCTCGATGTGCGAGCGAAACGTGGAGCTGACGTGGGGAGCGATCACCACTTGATGGTTGCCTGCTTGAGATTGTGTACAGCAGCTATCCGACGACCACAAATTCTTCAAATGAAGCGCAAGCTTAATGTGGATAAACTCAGAGATCCCAACAAAAAACTCGAATACACCACCATTCTACGCGAAAAGTCATCCACATTGGGTGAACATGAAATGCGCACACTGGACGCCAATTGGGAGGCAACCAAAAACACTTTTCTAACTAGTGCTGAAGAATCTGTGGGATATGCGCAAAGCGGTGAGAAACCCTGGATGTCGCAAGACACATGGGACAAGGTTGGCAATCGGAAAAAAGCCAAATTGGCAATCATCTCTCAACCCGATGTCAACCAACGAACGCCCGACTTGAGGCAGAACTACCGCGATGCTCATATACAGCTTAAAAAGGCTGTTAGACGCGACAAGAGAAAGGCCATTGAAGATCTGGCAAACAAGGCAGAATCTGCGGCTTACCTTGGGGATATGGGTTCACTATTTAAAATCATGAAACAGTTGACGAACAGGAATTTCACCGCCAACCACCTGGTGAGAGATGTCAACGGAACTCTCCTTAATATGAGTGAACACCAGTTGCGACGATGGAAGGAATACTTCTCTGATATTTTAAACATCTTGTCAGATGAAGATATCCCGGAAACAGAACAACTTCCAAACATCCAACCGCAACAATCCTCTATTAGGGACGATCCCCCAGATAAAGAAGAGATAGTTTCCGCCATTCGGTCAATGGCGGGAAGGAAAGCTCCAGGTATAGACGGACTACCAACCGAACTCCTCAAAGCGGACCCGGAAATAACAGCCGATATACTCCTCCCACTCTTCACTAAGGTGTGGAATGATGGAAGATATCCGACTGAATGGAAGGAGGGCGTCATTGTGAAAATTCCGAAGAAGGGCGACCTTCGGGATTGTGGCAATTGGCGTGGTATATGTCTACTTACTGCCGTATCAAAAATTATGGCTAAGGTAATTCTCAATAGGATTAGTGATGTCGTCGAGAGCACTCTCGAAGTTTATCAGGCTGGATTCCGTAAAGGGTCGTCTTGTACCGACCACACAAATACCCTACGGATAATATTAGAGCAGTCAGCTGAAATGGGTTCGCCACTACATCTCATGTTTGTGGACTTCGAGAAGGCTTTCGACAGCGTTAAGCGAGATTACATATGGAATGCTTTGCGTAGGAGAGGTATTCCAGATAAGGTCATAGCTATGATTAAAGAATCCTACGAAGATGCAAGGTGCGTCTTGCATAGAGGAGAGCTGTCCGAGAGCTTTCCTGTGCGAACGGGTGTCAGACAAGGCTGCATATTATCACCAGCCCTGTTTCTGGTGGTAATAAATTACATCTTGAAAGCTGCACTGGAAGGTGGGGAAGGTAAAGGTCTTCAATGGAGACTATTTAACATCTTAAGTCACCTTGATTATGCTGATGACGTGTGTTTGCTTGCACATACCCGTTCGGACTTAGAGTCAAATGTTCGCTCGTTGCATTCTAAATGCAAAGAGGCGGGACTGAAAATAAATGTGCGTAAAACCAAGTACATGCACATGGGTTCGAACGCAAACACACCGATTGTTCTTGATGGACAGGATGTGGAAGCGGTGCAAGATTTTTGCTATCTCGGAAGCATTGTCAGCATGGACGGCGGAGCCGAAAAGGATGTTGACGCACGGCTAAATAAAGCTCGTCAGGCCTTCGATATCCTTTCCCCTTTCTGGAGGTTAAGAGAGATCTCCCTTCGCACGAAGCTGCGAGTTTTTGACGCATGTGTCAAATCCGTGTTGTTATATGGTTGTACTACGTGGAAAGTGACCGTTCGACTTACCAAGAAACTACAGACTTTCGTAAACCAATGCCTCCGGCGCATTTTAGGAATATTCTGGCCAGAAGTAATCTCCAACGACGAACTTTGGAGTACAACTCGCCAGACTAAAATAGGTATTGAGATTCAACGGCGAAAGTGGCAGTGGATCGGTCATACTTTGAGGAAACCAGAGCAAAACATCACAAAACAGGCTCTGGATTATAACCCTCAAGAAAGACGTCGGGTTGGTCGACCATGTAACACATGGAAGCGAGCAGTTGAGCAGGAGGCCAGAGGAATAAACAAGTCCTGGCAACAGCTTAAAGCCGATGCTCAGGATCGCGCCTTGTGGAAGAGAGTTGTTTCTGTCCTATGCCCCTATAGGGGGTCTTAACAGGAATTTGATTGATGATCGGATTTATGAATTAAATGAAAACAAAATTTCGATAAATAACACATCTTTATCACAATAATAAAAAAAAAGAGAAAAGCTTATAAAATAAACATAACAGGGCTACGATTGCGCGTAAAGCGCAATCTTACGATACTCTAGATGAAATACATAGAATTTTTGTGATCCCTAGAAATTTTGTATGGGGAGTGTTAGAAAGAATTATAGCATTGAACTAATTTTTCCCCATCATGCTAAAGTAGCTATAAAAATGTTTTATACAAAATGCTTACTAAAAAAATTGAATGGGAACTGAGAAAATTAGTGAGTTAGATTTAATGAAAATTTGCAGCTTGTATGGGAGGTGGTAGAAACAGTGGGGGGATTTTAGTAATTTTTTCAGACATAATTAGCAATATTACAAAATTGACATCCCTTAAATTTCAGACTAGTGCGATTCATACTTTTCAAGAAAATCGATTTTTTGTGAAGTTGTAAGACTGTGTCATATTGTATGGGAGGGGGTAAAAGCAGTGAAGGTAATCAAATAGTTTTTTCTGATCTTAGAGATAATACTAATTAGGTATTCATTATAAAATATGAGCTTGATAAATGTTATATGTTCTGAGAAAATCGGCTTAGAGCATTTCATGAAAAAGTGTATTTTGTATGGGAGGGGGTGGAAGGAGAGGGAGGAGGCAAATAATTTTTCTACCGTAGATTGAAATCATTATGAATGTAATATATCCCAAAATTCAGACTAATACCTTTTATACTTTTTGAGTAAATCCATTTATTGTCAATTTGCGAAAATGTGTCATTTTGTATGGGAGGGGGTAGAAGGGGTGAAGCTAATCGTCTAATTTTTTTTGACCTTACTAACAATTTTAAATAAATATTTGGTGCACAATTTGAGCTCGCTAAATTTTATACGCACTGAGTAAATTGGCTTAGAGTAATTTATGACAAGTTCAGTTTGTATGAGAGGTGGTAGAAGGAGGGAGAGGACACACGTAATTTTTTTACTGTAGATTGATATTATCATAGAAATAATATATTCTAAATTTCAGGCCAATAGCTTTTATACTTTTCGAGCAAATCCGTTTATTGTGAAATTGCGCAATTGTGACATTTTGTATGGGAGGGGGTAGAAGGGGTGGAGCGATTTGGCCCGTTCACGAACTTGACCTTACTTTTTTGTTAAAAACGACGTGTACAAAATTTGAACTTTCTAGCTCAACGCGTTCTCAAGTTAGAGAGGACACGGACGGACGGACGGACGGACGGACAGACGGACATCCGGTTTTGAGATTTTTGAGTGATTATATGAACTTCTGTATCATTCATTTTTTTCTCCGAGCCTTATTTCTTGGCGTTACAAACTTTGTGGCAAACTTATAATACTCTCAGATTTCATCTAGAGTATAAATATATCAATTTCAAATTAAAATATAAAAGTGAGACAGGGGTCGCAGGAATTCAAGTAAAAATAAAACAACCATTTCACTTTTAATTTCACTGCAAAACTTTATTTAGCTTTCCACTACAAATTATCGCTTCTAAATCTATATGTCTGTTACCTCGATGCCACACTTCGAAGGCAAAATACTTTTCTTAAATTTCTAAAGTACTCGTATGTAAAATTTTTTTAGAAGTAACGTGAAGTTGATAATTTGTTTAGCACGTTCGTTCAATTTCATTCATAAGTTTTTTTTCTTTCCGCGAACCATTTATTGCATTTACTTATAGATAAATTCAAGTTTTTAACTTCTTTAATTGGTAATCGATGACTACTTTAAATAACAAGCTTATTTTGAACACTCAAATGTTTAATTTTTCATGGAAAATACTTCAACTGACTTGAAAAAAAATGAAATCGAATAGTTTCATTTGAATTAAAACTGCTTAAGATAATCCATGAATCAGTAATCAACACTTTAAAAAAATCTGCAAGTTTCAAATATTTAAATAAAAAACATAACCGAAATATAATTGGGTGTAATGTGATACTTCAGATGAAAATACTGCGAAAAATAGTGCCACTTGTACAGGAGGTGATAAAAAGAGTGTGAAGAGGTTCATAACTGAACAAGTGCTTGGTTTTATGTTTCAAGCTTTAAAAATTTACAAAATAAATTAATGAATTGACTTTTCTTTTAAATTGTGGAATTTGGAAGAGAGGCATAGGTCGGTTTATAACAATTGTGGAAAATATTTTTTTTCTGTGTATATCAAATAGATGTCAATCAAATCAAATCAAATTCCTGTTAAGACCTCCAATAGGGGCATAGCACAGAAACAACTCACTTCCACAAGGCGCGATACTGAGCATCGGCACTAAGGACTTATTTATTCCTGTGGCCTCCTGCTCAACTGCTCGCTTCGATTTGTTACATGGTCGACCAACCCGACGTCTTACTTGAGGATTATAATCCAGAGCCTGTTTCGGGATGTTTCGCTCTGGTTTCTTCAAAGTATGACCGATCTACTGCCACTTCCGCCTTTGAATCTCAATACCTATTTTAGTCTGTCCAGTTGTACTCCAAAGTTCGGTGCTGTAGATCATTTCTGGCCAGGATATTCCTAAAATGCGTCATAGGCATTGGTTTACGAAAGTCTGTAGTTTCTTGGTAAGTCGAACGGTCATTTTCCACGTAGTACAACCATATAACAACACGGATTTGACGCATGCGTCAAAAACTCGCAGCTTCGTGCGAAGGGAGATCTCTCTTAACCTCCAGAAAGGGGAAAGGATACCGAAGGCCTGACGAGCTTTATTTAGCCGAGCCTCAACATCCTTTTCGGCTCCGCCGTCCATGCTGACAATGCTTCCGAGATAGCAAAAATCTTGCACCTCTTCCACATCCTTTCCGTTAAGAACAATCGGTGTGCTTGCGTTCGAACTCATGTGCATGTACTTGGCTTTACGGACATTTATTTTCAGTCCCGCCTGTTTGCATTTAGAATGCAACGAGCGAACATTTGACTGTAAGTCCGAACCGTTATGTGCAACCAAACACACATCATCAGCATAATCAAGTTTGACTTAAGCGGCCGTACGTACCATCGGTCGATATCGATTTCCAATCATTTTACCTACAATTTAAAATCGAGAGAGTAAATGATTTTGTTCTCTCTGAACACTTTTTCGTTTCGTAATTTGCTCGATTTCTAGCCAGTCGTACATGCTGTGATGATTAGTTTTTCCACATTGATGTGGGAAGATGCGACTAAAGGACTGTGCAAGAATAAAGAGGAAGTGGAAATGAAAGCGGGAAAATAGGTCGCGAAGGAATAAGGAAAGAAAATGATGCATTGGAAAAAATACAAACACAAAGTTATCAACAAGCATAGGTCAATGGACTTCTCATCTTTCACCACCTACGAACTTTGATCTGCAACAACACATACAAAGAATGCAAGCGATCATCGAAAATGGGGAGGGGAAATGAGAAATCTCTTGAGAGCGTACGAACATCTTGCAAAAGAGACCAACCGATTGAATAATCGGCGCGGATCGACCTCTGCTCTGGTCGCCGTCTCAAGGCATAATAAGCTTCAATTTTCCCTGTGAAATGATTACTGATTGATTTTCAAACAAATATGATGTATTTTTTATGAAAACTAATACCGAACTTAATGAATAAGCTCAACAGCATTATATTCTTCGATATTAGTGTTAAAAAATTTTTATAGTCATCAGTTTTAATACATAAATTCGAACAAAAAAATCAATAAGAAACGTTCTTTTTTAACTCCATTTATTATTAACTTATAAAAATCGAAAAAATTCTTCTGTCAAGCACTTGTCGCAACCTTTTTCTATTGTTATTGTAAAAAAATAATATATAGTCGTCGCCTGACTTATAGGTCATAAGTCGCATCGAAAAGTATAGTTTTTCTCATTTTTAAAAAACCGAACCCGGAGTTATGCTGTAAACTTTTTCCTAAACATAATTTTAAAAATTTGTTTCTAGCATGCTGTTGTAAAATTAACAAGGATTAAAATTATAAAAATGAATTTTCATTATATTGAGTGCTTTGTCAGGAATGTCTGTGCGAAAGTTGCCATTTTTGCACGAAATCGTCGTTTCGGTATGTATGGCCCCTTAAGATGTTAAATAGTCTCCATTGAAGAACTTTACCTTCCAGTGCAGCTTTCAAGATGTCATTTATTGCCACTAGAAACAGGGCTGGTGATTATATGCAGCCTTGTCTGACACCCGTTCGCACAGGGAAGCTCAAATAGATGTATCGACATGCAAAAGCCAAAAAAAAACACTCAAAACTTTCTATATTTTTGCACCGAATTAAAATTTTTACCAAAATTAAAAACTATGTAGTTCATAATCTAACGAACTTTCGATTCGATATCTGTACTGAGTTTTGAGATATAACGGTTTGAACTTTTGAAAACTGAACCAGTTTTGAAATGCTCCCCATTTCCCCCACTACTGCTATGATAAAATTTTTCTTTTTTTTTGTATTTCGCTATTATAGCTTTATATATTTTTACTTTATTATTTTAATAATAAAGTATTGTGATCGACTTGGGAAAAAAAAAAAATTTGCTACCCTGAAATTTTGTTTTTTCGCGTTTCGTGACTAAATTAGCCTAAAAATGCAAAAAAAACAAATCCGTCTGTCTGTACGCCGTCCGCCGTACGCCGTCCGCCGTACGCCGGTGTGTACGCTCAGAGCACATTAACTCCCAAACCATTCGAGATAGAAAGCTCATTTTTGGAGGGATTGTAGGTAGTTGCGGATCTCAGGAGGACACTCATTTTTGGGGGTGTAAGGGTTCAGGGGGAGGCGGGGGGAGCACTTAAACCGAAAACTAAGAATTCAAATATCTCAAACATGGTTACAGCTAGGAAGCTAAAAATCAATGTACATATAAAAGGGTTTATGGGACAACTTTTAAAATTAATCTAATTTTTTTATCCATTGGGGTGCAAAAAGGGGGGCTAAAAACCAATTGTCGGCCGAATTTTTTTTTCAAATGATTATATCTTCGAAATTACTTAGCATAAAAAATTTATAATTTTAGACCATCAAGGTGGCATACAGATTCACTGGAATCAGCTTACATAGAGGCTAATTATTGTAAGGGGGAGAGTCAGGGGGGGTGCAAAGAAAAACACTTAAAAATCAATATCTCGGCTATTTGTTAAGCTATGCAATTGAAACTTGGTATTTATATTAAGCTATATTAAAAAAATATGAAAAAAATATAATATTTGGAGAAAATAGTAGTGGGGGAAAATGGGGAGCATTGAACTTTCCAAAATTTCAAACCATTATATCTCAAAACTGAGGGCAGATATCACATCAAAAATTTGTCAGATCGTAGAACTATATAATTTTTAATTTTGGTAAAAAAATTAAGTGGGGTGGTGTAAGAGGAGGGAGGTGGAAAGCAAAAATGTTGAAAATTTTGAGTAATTGTTTTTGGGCTCTGGTAAAAGATACAGAGTTTAAATTTTGCACATCAATATATCAATTTATTGTACATACATAAAAAATAATAGAAATTCTACAATTGTTATGCACCGACCCCCCTGGTCTAACGTGCACAAGGTGTTTCATGTGAAATGAAAAAACACATAAGCTGAAAATTTTTGAATGAAATTTTAAGGTAGAAACTTGAAAATTTGCGAAATGCATTTAAAAAAAATCCATAAAAGAATGAACTATTAACTGGTCGAAAATCTTTCAAACTTCTACCCCCTCCCATACAAAATTATTTTTTCGACCATTTTCAAGAAATCAATTACCACCTAACTATTAAAAGCTATCAATTTGAAATTTTGCGTAAGAACTTACAAAAATAATTGAAATGAAATTACGTTAAAAGTTTTGAAATCACGCTTACCCTTCTACCCCCTCCAATACAAAAGTATGATTTCGACCAATTTTATTAAATCAACTAATAGCAAACAAATTGCAAGCTACGAACTTGAAATTTTGTACGAGCACCTAACAACTAAAAAGAAAGAAAATTGCATCACAAGTCTTACGATTCCCCTACCTCCTCTACCCCCTCCCATACAAAATTATTTTTTCGAGCATTTTTATAAAATAAGTTATCAGCTAACTCTTAAAAGCTATCAATTTCAAATTTTGCATTGAAACTTATAAAAATAATTCAAATGAAATTGCTTTCAAAATTTTCAAATCGCGCTTGCCCTTCTACCCCCTCCCATACAAAACTATGATTTCGACCAATTTCATAAATCAACTAATAACCAACAAACTAAAAGCTATGAACTTGAAATTTTATAAAAGCACCTTAAAAGAGAAGCGAAATAAAACTGCATATCAAAATTTACGATTCCCCTACCTACTCTACCCCCTCCCATACAAATGTTTGGTTTTGTGAATGAAAATTCTATGCAACTTCGTCTATGAAACACATTCTACACAGAGAATATTGGACGTGATTCAAGCAATTAATTAAAAAGCTATTAACATCCACCCACCCTTACTATTACCCCTCCTCCTCCCCTCCATAAAAACCCAAACTTGTAGAAACGAATGAAATATTGTTAAATAGACAACAGCCCAGCTCAAGAACTCCCTTTCACTTAGTCTTCCCTAACCACTCTTACCTGCATATTGACTTTCCACACATCCGCAACATGTCCCAAGAATAATAAAGTTTCGCCCGACTTGTTGGCAGTTTATTTAAGTTCCAATTACATAGCTTAAGAGATAGTTGAGATATTCATTTTTAAGTTTTTTTTCGTTGCACCCCCCCTGACCCTCCCAATTTACTATAATTGGCCTTCTTTTAAGCTGATTTTGCTGGATCTGTATGCCGTTTTAATGGACCGAAACATGAATTTTGGTTGGTAAGTTATTTCGAAAATACAATCATTTGAAAAATAAATTCAGTCGACAATTTGTTTTTAGCCCCCCTTTATGGAAGACAATGAATAAAAAAATTTAATTATTTTTAAAGTTTTTTCCCACAACCCTCTCTACATCTCTGCTGATTTTCAGCTTCCTATCTGTATTCGTGGTGGAGATATTAGCAAGTGTAGCTTTTGACTTTTTCCCTCACCCCGCCTCCCCCTTCGACCCAACACTCCCCAAAATTTAGAAAATGGAGCCCACTTTTCCAATCAACAATCCACCCAAAAATGACCATTCTACTCGGAGATATGAGTCCATATGTACGGCGTATGGCGGGACGGATTTTTATACTCTAGATGAAATCTGAGAGTATATTGTGTTTGCCTTACCGTTTGTAACGCTAAGAAATAATGCTCGACCAGAGCCGCCAAGGGTACACAAATATTTGTTGTCGCTGAAAAACCTCGATTCCGAGTGACCGTCTGTCCGTCTGTCTGTCCGTCTGTCCGTCAGTGCGTCTGCCTACAGCATAACTCTCGAAAGCTTTGAGCTATAGTGCTAACAAATTTTTATGTCATTTTTAGCAAAAAAGTAACTTTAAGTTCGTGAATGGGCTGCATTACCCCACTCCTTCTAACCCTTCCCATACAAATTTCAAGAAATTTCGAAATATAAAGAAATGTATTTTTCTTTGAAACTATTAAAGCTATTGATGTGAAATTGAGGTCAAAGTATTATGATATAGATGTTATTAATATCACGAAATATTGATCCGATCCCCTCACTCCTTCTACACCCTCCCATACAAATGCACAATTTTGAAAAACACATATTTTCGATTTTCATTAAAACTAGTAAAGCTGAAAAGACAAAATTTTGTCAGAATTAATTCTACTATAATTGCAATTTATTTTAAAAATAATTATCAACTTCACCTCACTCCTTCTATACCCTCCCATACAAATTTCACGAAATTTTTAAATTTAAATTAAATTATTTTTCTTCGAAACTGTTAAAGCTATCAACTTTATATTTTGTGTAAGGTATAAAAATAGAAATATCAATAACCGGAAAAAAATTATTTTGATCCTTACACTCCTTCTACCCCCTCCCATACAAATGCATAATTTTTTAATACATTATATCGATTTCCATTAAAACTAGAAAAATCACAAACTTCAAATTTTGCCAGAATTTGTTTTTTAATAGTTGCAATAAATGCTAGAAGAAATTATCAGCTAAGCTTCACTCCTTCTACCCCCTCCCACATAAATATCTGTATTATAAATTCAAGAAAAGCATTTTTCCTTCGAATATTTGAGAGATATCGATTTTGAAATTGAATCAAAGCATGGTGATAAGGATGATGAAAAGCAGTTTCAAAATCATCTAAAACGTTCCACTTCCTCTGCCACCTCCCATACAAATGCCCCAATTTCAGGAAAACTATGTCCAATTTCCTTAAAAATAATGAAAACTAAAAACTTTAAATTCAGCAGAAAAAATTTTGCATGCCATGTTCGATGTCATATGCGAAAAATGTAAGCCTCCCCATCTACTTCTACCACCTCTCATGCAAAACTCTCTATTCACTATTCGAAAGCATTTGAGATGACATATTTTCCGGTATATTAAAGTCATTTCCACTTCGTCTAGGCGTAAAGCCCAATCATAATTCTGTTATGTTTTTTTTTTGCATTTTGAGGCTAATTTAGTCATGATACGCGAAAAAACAAAATTTCAGGGTAGCAAATTTTTTTTTCTCTCCGATCACAATACTTTACTTTTAGAATAATAAAGTAAAATTCAACTCTATAATTCAACGCGTTCGAATATTATCGTGTGGATAGACTGATAGCTGGAGGACAGATGGTGAGACAAATACATGGACAGGCGAACTGATGCACTAACAGACAGTTGGACAGAAGAACAGATGAATAGACAATCTACAACAATAAAATCTGTACTATTAGTGACTCTGTGCGATCTTTATTTCTTAGTGTTACAAACTCAGATTTCATCAAGAGTATGAAAACATAACAGGACTACGATTGGGCGTAATGCTCAATCATGCGATACTTAAATAAAAGAGGAATGAGTTGATTTTAAGAAATTTTGAATGAAGACTGATAGAAGGCATTAAACTAATCTTTTCACATCATGAAAAACTTGCTAACAAAATATTTTATACAAAATTTATGCTTAAAAAATTTGGCTGTTTTTGAGAAAATCAGTGTATTAAATTTAGTGAAATTGTGCAGTTTGTATGGGAGGTGGAAGAAAGAGCGGGGGTTTTCAGTGTTTTTTTTTTCAGTAATAACTACAGAGAATATGCTATTCACATCTCTCAAATTTCAGTCCTATAACATTCACACTTTTCAAGAAAATCGATCTTATGTGAAATTCTGAAAATGTCACTTTGTGAAGGAGTTAAGCTATTCATTTAATTTTTTTTCGATCTTACTAAGAATTCTAAATACTTAGTGCATAATTTCAATTCGATATACTTTAATCGTTGGGTTATAGTATTTCAACAGAAGCGATTCAAATAAATTTTATACTGTGGATAGATGCCATTATAAAAGTAATATATTCTAAATTTTAGATCTGTAGCTTTCATATTTTTTGAGAAAATTAATTTCATATGAAATTCAGAAATTGTGCCATTTTGTATGACTGGGAATAGAAGGGATGGGCAATTTTGCTCATTCGCGGCCTTGGTTTTACTTTTTCGTCAAAAACGGCATGTACAAACAAAATTTGAACTTTCTAGCTCAACGCATTCTCGAGCTAGTAAAAACACGGACGGACAGACGACTGGATGGTATGAATTTCTGTATCATTAATTTTTTTTCTTCAAGCCTTATTTCTTAGCGTTACAAACTTTGTGGCAAACTTATAATACTCTCAGATTTCATCTAGAATATAAATATCTAATTCTGAAGTAATAACAATCGTTTTCCAAACAGTTTTCACAGGTAATTGCATTATTCACAAAAAAAAAAAATATTTCGTCCATATAAAAAAAAAATTGCAATTTGGATCGCCTCCAGATTATTCCCACTCACCTTCACTGCATCCCTATCCATTTAGCATCTTATTCACCAGAATGTTTCATGGCAATTTTCTGTATTTCACGAAATTTGCAGAAAAAAACATTTCTGCTGTTGTCGTCCCGAATACATTTCCATATTGTCGTCGAGCGCTATATTCTTGGTGGGACCTTGGTCCAGTCCTAAACACAGTGCCCATCTAATACATTCGTAACAAATTTGAAAACCAACATCACTTCGATAGTAGGTCAGATTGTATGGTGCCATCTTATCGACCAGATAAAAACCTTTAGACATTTGGATATCATCCAAATTCATCCCCGAGATAATCCTGAGTTATTTCACGAACCCTCTCAACAAGGACTTTTCGTTGTAACATTTTTACTCCGAAGAGATATTTTGATGCTATTGTTTTTCGTTTAGGACAGATTTTTAGATTTAAATCATATAAGAGGCATGAAAAGTGCCCGTAGTTGATTTTATACGGATAATACGTATATCTGAGCAATCCATCAGTGTTGTTTAAACGACTGGAAATAGTCATATCTTGGCATGATGGATGGGCTCCATGTGATACTTTTTCATTTAACATTTTCCCTCCATGAAAATTTATTTCAGTAATTTCGGTTGGCTTCGCATAGAGGACTGCTCTAGCGTGCACAACTCATCATCCCTTAAGTCCCTCGTTTAAACGCACAAGGACTTGCCAAATGATTCATCATGAGCAGGCCGTAAACCTACGCTTGACAAATAAATCCAACTTACCTCAAAGATGAAGACGGATCTAGTCATAGGCCATTCAAATTCGAATTAAAGCATTTCGTCTTGCATGTCAAACAGGACTTTCATTTTCGTGGTGATCAATCATTGCGTGTGTGATTTTTTGTCAATATTTTTTCCAATAGATCGATTATTGGAATTCAATGTTGTCAATGAAAATCGCACTCAATTCAAAGAATGTTCTGTTCCTTAATAGCTTCTCGTCTATTTTCGTAGAGCGTAGTATTTGTTAGTTCTGCCAAACCAAATAGCAGGTATAATCTGGACTTTTCCAGCTTGAATTATTCAATTTTCCATATAGTGCACACAAACTATTCTAGCGTCCTAAAGAGTATTTCGGTTGAAAAACTTTCATGAAAATTTTCAAAGCCTTAATGTAGGGTTTTCCAAGCGAGAAAATGGCATGCAAAATATGGAAGAGGGGAAATATAATACAAATATTATAAGAAAAATTGCTTTTAGAAAAAATATTAAATTTTCCATTAAGAAAAAATTACATCGCCGATTTACTTGTTGATGTTATTCTAACCATGCATACTGCATCAAATATGATGAAAATACTACAAAAATCAATTCCACATTTCGGATCAGGCACACACGCCATCACATTTGAAGAATGTCAAGAAAATTTTTAGCAGTTCAAAACGAAATTGCGCGTTCAAATCCAAGTAAAATGTGAAAGGATTGGTATATCCTTATTTGTACATAAGACATATCTAGTTTATATGTATTTTATATGAATAAGCTATCCCCAGGATGTAAGTACATTTCCATTAGAATTCGTTAGCATGAAGTGGAAGTGACAGATTAAGACAACGGAGTTCTGTCACGTCGCAGATTTATGCCTTCGTATTTGAATTATTGCGAAACACTTCCGGAATGAAATTAGAGAGAAACGTCGTTGACACTAATTCGTTCTTGGTATAACTAAAGTAATTAGCCATTTTGTGTATTAGTTGGAATGTTTCGAAAAGTTAAATGTATTCGAATAATTTGAGCATGATCCTTATCGGAATTGTTCGTAATAAAATTTGTAGCTTTCTAACAGAAAGGTGTGAAATTGTGGTTAATTAGATTGAAGTATATGTGATAAGATAATTTAAATACACCACATGACTGGAAATAAGAGCACGTGTGTTATGGCCATAATATTATAGTATGCTTCATACTTCGTACTATACGCATACTTAAAATTATTTTTAAGGGATGCTGGCTGGCTAACAAATAACAATTACAAACTGATCAATTAAAATTGGCGTGCACTGTTCTAAAATTCAAATTATTGCTTGTAGTGATTCAGGCGAACAACATAGCAAACTTTTCTTGTAAACTGCAAAAAATCGAAAATTGTCACTACATGGTATATTATAAAAATCTGAATCTAACTAAAAATCTAAAACTGATATTTTAGAAAGCAATATTCTCTTTCTTCTACAACGGCGCTACAGTTCAAAACGGGCCTTGGCCTTCTGAACTTCGGGTTCCTTAACATTTTTTCATTATTTATTGTGGAAGCGTTGTTAGACCTTCACACAACCCTCTATCTACGAATTTATCATTTTCGTACATTGAGGTGGCCAATATATATCCAAGCAGGCAATTTGCTAAAATCTGGGGTCGACTGGAATTTGAACTCACGACCTTCGCATTGTAGACCAACACACTACCCGCTAGGCTGCACTGTGTTTTTTTCATTGCACATGAAACATCTTGTGCACGTTAGATCAGGGGGTCGGTGCATATCAATTGTAAAATTTTTATTATTTTTTCTGTACGTAAGATAAATAGATGTATTCACATGGAAAATTTAAACCTTGTGTCTTTCACCAGAGCCCTAAACAATCTCTTAAAATTTTTGACATTTTTGTTTACCACTTCCCTCCTCTTATACCTTCCGAATCTAAATTTTTACCAAAATTAAAAATTATATAGTTATACAATTTGGCGAAATTTCAATTTGATATATGCACTCAGTTTTAAGATATTACGGTTTGAAATTTTGGAAAGCGTACTATTTTTGAAATGCTCCCCATCTCCCCCCACTATAATTATGTCCAAATATTATTTTTTTTTGTATTTCGCTAGTATATCTTAACATACTTTCCAAGTTTCAATTACATAGCTTGAGAAATATCCTAGATATTGATTTTGAAATGTTTTTCTTTGCACCCCCCTCCCCCAGACCCTCTTCCTTACAGTAATTAGCCTCCCTTTAAGCTGATTCTAGTGGATCTGTATGCCACTTTAATGGTCCCAAAATATGAATTTTGTATGTTAAGTAATTTTGAAAAAAAAGGAGTGCCCTTAGTTATTTTTCGAGAAATAACTACGAATATTATGAAATTGACATTTCTCAAATTACAGGCTAATAACATACTTTCCAAGAAAATCGATTTTTTGTGAAGTTGTGCAATTCTGACAAATTCTATGGGAGGGGGTAGAAGGAGGGAAACTAATCAGTTATTTTTTCTGATCTTAGTACTTATGCTAATAGTACAATATTTGAGCTCGATAAATGTTATACGTACTGAGAAAATCGGGTTAGAATGATTCAATAGAAAGTGAAGCTTATGTGGGAGGTGATGGAAGGAGTGGTGGAATTCCAATAATTTCTATACCATAAATTACATTTTTAATTAAATAAATGTATCTCAAATTTCAAATTACTAGCTTCTAAAGTTTCCAAGAAAATTTGATTACCTCAGGTGGTCGGTCCCCGAGAGACTCGGGAGTGATCCGCCAGCTCATATAAAAAAGTTGCCAAATGAATGGGGATTTTGAAAGCGATGTTTATTGAACGAGATGTGCCGAATATATCCGATGACTATCAGGTGTTGAATTAAAATTTCTTATAAGCTCAAAATAATTATTATTAGAACATGATATAAACTAATTTTCGGAAACTATGTACGTTTAAATGTGGCAGATGGACTATCACCAACAATAAATAACCAGAAAAGCACAGAGCTTTATCCGTCACATTACCACTTCGTGGTTCTGTCTGAAAGTCCCTTCCTCAATGTGGTGGGTGGGTATGTTAGTGCGTACATTAGTCACCAAGAAATTGCTGTATCGAACAATACTGTAAGGGCACGGATCGTCCTTGGAAACCCTTGCTGACAACGGGGACTACACTACTGGTACAAACCAAGTATAACATAACATACTCAGTCACTTAAGCACTCTTAAAGATGGGTTTGATCGTTATTTCCCCGAATATGGTTGCAATGAGACTCAAGCTATAAAAAAAATTACAGTATCTTCTAGGACACGTTTGAATCTGGTGAAAATATAGACGAGTTGTAAAGTAGAAAAGGCATATCATACCCAAACATTCGGCATTTGCTGATTCCGACAACATTTTTGTGTGAGCAGGCATTATCGACCTCATTGAGGTGGTGATAGTAAGGGTGGGTGGATGTTAATAGTTTTTTAATTGATTGCTTGAATCAGGTCCAATATTCTCTGTATAGAATGTCAGTTTCATAAACGAATTTGCATAGAATTTTCTTAAGATTCGGTGTATTTTACATTCACGAAACCGAACATTTGTATGTAAGGGTTTAGAGCAGGTAAGGGAATCCTAAAATTTGTGATTTAATTTTATTTCATGTACGGCGTACGGCGGGACGGATTTTAAATATTTTTTTTGCATTTTTGGGCTAATTTAGTCATGAAACGCGAGAAAACCAATTTTCATGGTAGCAAATTTTTTTTTCTGTGTCGATCACAATACTTTATTATTAGAAAAAGTAAAATTAATTTGTATGTATTAAAATTAAATAATATGTAATTAAGTCCTACTGTACAATATACTGGCCATAATAAGTAATGTGTTTTGAAAAAATGTTTTACTTAATCGCCCATGAATTAATATCAATTTCAGACTGATATTTCTTCTACTTTTACAGTGGCAGTACAGCAAATCCCGCCTTGGCCTCCAGATCTTCAGGTTTTTTTTTAACATTTTTCATTATTTATTATGGAAGGATTTTTAGCCATTCGCACAACCCTCTTATCTACGAATTTGTCATTTGAGATTTAGTTTATCTAATAATCGTAATACTGAACAATGAAAACATTAATCATGTAACCCTTTTTCTTGGGCAGTATTTCATACCCCGCAAGGTTAACCACTGCCTCCCACCCAAAGATAGGATTGTGGGTGGTCCGCATAAGGTTCAATCTCTGGCTTAGTGGTCTGCAGACTTCTGCGAGTTGGGAACCATTGCCCTACTTGAAATGGGAAAGATTTTAATACAAGAGAAAATAGCATCTCAACTACTTCAGAATACAATACTTAAGTGTAAGAATCGCAATAATAAGCAATTTTTGAGAATGTAGTTAGTAGACTTTATCACCTGCTTTGTTTAATGGCTCTTTGAACAGAATGCATTCTATTTTGTTGGTATCAGAACCATAAATTATTAAAAATGAAACCATGATACTCGCAATTATATGGGACAAGCTCGTGATTAAATCAGTCCCGTGATTCGAGATCATATACGTATTGAAGAACGTTAAGGACATGTGAATAGTTGTAGCTTCTGTTAATTAAAGATAAGCCCGAATAAAATAACATGAAGCTTAAAGGCATAAACGGACTACGATTATGCGTAAAGCCCACTCAATCGATACTATAGATGAAATCGAAATTTTTGTGATCTTAAGAAATTTTCTGTGGGGAGTGGTAGACGTGGAGACAACATTGAACTAACAGATCATGCTAGAGTGACTATAAAAATTTCTTGTACCAAATTTAAGCTTAAAAAATGGAATAGGCAATTAGTGCAATGATTTTAATGAAATTGTGCAGTTTGTATAAGTGGCAGTGGAAGGAGTGAATGGTTTTTAGTGATTTTTTAGGAAAAAATTATAATTACCATGCAATTGATTTATTTTAAATTTCAGATCAAAAATCATCAGACTTTTCAATCGAATTTTTGAAAAGATGTGATATTATGTCACATGGGAGGGGGTATAAGGGGAGAACCTTATCGATTTACTTATCCCCGATATCAATTATGATACTATTAAGGATTTAGTGCAAAATTTGAGTTCGATAAATATTGTACGAACTGATCAAATTGATTTATAGTATATCATGAGAAAGTGCAGTTTATATGAGAAGTGGTGGTAGGAGTGGAGGGATTCAAATAATTTGTATATAATAAATTAGATTTATGGTAAAAATAATTTACTCTATATTTTAAATTATTCGCTTCTGTGGTTTTCAAGAAAATTTGATTATCATATATATTTGAAAATGAGTATTTTGTATGGGAGGGGGTAGAAGGCGTGAGGTTATTGAAATAAAACCTAATACAGATTATATCTCGCAGTGTACCTAATACCTCTGAAAGTTTTATTATAATCGCTTTAGCCGTTCTTGCGTGAAAGTTAAAAAGACAGACAGAGAAGAATTTTAAAAACGAATTTTCCTTTCCTGCTTAGTTTTTTTGCACCCCCCTCCCGGACCCTTCCCCTTACAGTAATTAGCCTCCCTCTAAGCTGGTTCTAGTGGATCTGTTTACCACTTTAATGGTCCAAAATATGAATTTTGTGTGTTAAGTAATTTTGAAAAAAAAAAATGGGGGATAATTTGTTCTTAGCCCTCTCTTTCCGCAGTAGATCCGCAACTAAGATCTGTAATTTATGAATATAGTATGCAATATGTTCCATGTTTAATTCAAAGTTTGTAGCTTTCATAATTTTCGAGGCAATTGATCAATTTTTATCTGAATTTATGGCATTTGTATGGGAGGTAGTAGAGAAAGTGGGCGGTTTTGGATGATTTTGAATTTGCTTATCAACACCCTGATCACGTTGCTTTGTTACAATTTTAAAGTCGATAGCTCTCATATGTTTGAAGGAGAAATACTTTTCTTGAATTTCCAATACAAAAATTTGTATGGGAGGTGGTAGAAGGAGTAAAGAGGAGTTCATATTTCCTTTAAGCATTTATTGCAATTATTAAAGGACAAATTTTGGAAAAATTTAAAGTTTGTGCTTTTTAAAGTTTCAATGAACATCTATTAAATGCATTTACCAAAATTGTTCATTTTTATGGGAGGGGGTAGAAGAGGTATTTGAATCAAAGCCAAATTTTTTGAGACCAATGATATTTATAGTAGAATAATTTGCTCAAAATTTAAGGTTCATAGCTTTGACGGATTTGGAGAAAATGTAATTGAAATTCCGAAATTTCGTGAAAGTTGTATAAGTAAGAGTGAGGTGAAGTTGATAGTTTTTCCGTCATTGATTGCAATTGTAATAATATTAATTATGATAAATATTCGTTCTTTTAGCTTTTCTATTAGCAATGCAAACCGACTAAATGCATTTTGGAAAATTGTAAATTCGTTTGGGAGGAGTAGAAGGAGTAGGGAGATCAGATCAATATTTTTTGACATAAATGATATTCAATTCGTTATATAATACAATGACCTAATTTTCAAGTCAAAAGCTAAAATGGTTTCCGAGAAAAATCAATTTCTGTAAATTTCGAAATTTCATGAAATTTGTATGGGAAGGGGTTGAAGGAGTGGGGAGATGTGGCCCGTTCATGAACAAATTTCAGCACAATATGTCAAAGCTTTCGACAGTTATGTTGTAGACAGACGGACAGACAGATGGACAGACAGACGGACAGACAGACGGATAGACAGACAGACAGACAGACGGACAGATTGTCACTCAGAATCGAGGCCTATGGAAATCTCGCCTAGTTGCTCAGGATGATTCCAAGTCCAGAATCAAGATCCCCAGCTGCTTTAGATTACAGTCAGCGAATATGTGGTGATTTGCCGAATCTTCTTAAATATTACTGTCAAATTTGCAAACATACTGTTATCAAGTGTCAAAGATCTGAAAAAATACTTGACAAGCTATTTGGTCTTATAAGTACATGTTATACCAACAAACATTTTTCGAAGCCTTTCACAAAAATTTATATATGACAGTTCAATTTGTTCTCACTTATTTATTTTACAATAAACAGTATGGAAAAAATTATTTTGATAAATCGGTCTGTCATTTTGCACATATAGAACATAACTTTTAGTCTTCTAACTAAAAGAGCAATGTAAGAGAAAAGTTTCCTTTCTTCCATCCATCATACCCAGTAATGTCATGACAAGACACAATTAAAAGGAATATTGTTCATTTCACGCCAACACTTCCGTCAGTCGCTGATTAAGCCCGTACTTTATCCACCCAGATCGAAGCAATTTCCCGGCAAATTACAGCGATTTGCAGTTCTTCGGTGTATAGCAAATTCGATGTTATAAATAAGGCAAAGGCTGTGCCGTAGGTTGCAATTAAGTTGATTGTCCAAATGAAATTGGTTTTCAGGTGGTGCGAATTAATTTTTACCCAACAAATTGATTGCAACTCTTTTTCCACCCAGCCTATTAATTTTCTTGACAATCTCGAATTTGGCGCGTAGATTTACATACATACCTATTCGACTGAATTGAAATGCATGCTTATTATAATTCGCTATAATTTCATTTTAACCCTTAATCGGAGAATGTGTTTTTTTTTTTGTACCCGTTGAATTATGTCCTTGGCGAGTTGCCATTTAATACCGAATGGCCGAGGATGGAAGCGACCATGTCCTGGGGCGGCTCCGCGAAGACCAAATTGAACTGAATTTTTCGATTGCATTTGCACAAGCCGTAGCTCTTGTGTGTTTTCAATGGTATCCGATTTTGAGAAATGAATTTGTGTAAAAAGTTTTGACATTTTGGTTGTTGTTTTTACTCCACAGGACGGCTCTATAGTGGGTGGTGGCTTTACATTATTTGCCCTTCAGAATTGATTTCAAGCGGATAGAAGTGCACTCTACCATGTTGATTTATGTTTAAGGTTTGCCAAGTTTAAAATGGTCTGTGTGCCAGAAAAATGAAATTTCTTAGGTTATGAGATTAAGTTTAATTTTCGAGGTCGTTTTACTTTATTATTTTAATAATAAAGTATTGTGATCGACTTGGGAAAAAAAAAAAATTTGCTACCCTGAAATTTTTTTTTTCGCGTTTCATGACTAAAATAGCCTAAAAATGCAAAAAAAAAAATCCGTCTGTCTGTACGCCGTACGCCGTACGCTCAGCGCACATTAACTCCCAAACCATTCAAGATAGAAAGTTCATTTTTGGAGGGATTGTAGGTAGTTGCAAATCTCAGGCGGATACCAATTTTGGGGGGTGTACGAGTTCAGGGGGAGGCAGGGGGAGCGCTTAAACCGAAAAATACGAATTCAAATATCTCAACCATGGTTACAGCTAAGAAGCTAAAAATCAACATACATCTACAGGAGTTTGTGGAACAACTTTTAAAAATAACTTAATTTTTTTATCCATTGGCGTGCGAAAAGGGGGGGCTAAGAACCAATTGTCGGCCGACTTTTTTTTTCAAATGATTATATCTTCGAAACTACTTCTCATAAAAAATTGATATTTTGAGACCATCAAGATAGTTTATAGATCTACTAGAAACAGTCTAGATAGAAGCTAATTAGTGAAAGGGGGAGGGTCAGGGGGGTGCAAAGAAAAACACTTAAAAATTAATATCTCAACTGTCTCTTATGCTATGTAATTGAAACTTGAAATGTATACTGAGCTTTACTAGCAGCATATGAAAAAAATATAATATGTGGACATTATAGTAGTGGGGGGAAATGGGGAGCATTTCAAGAATGGCGCACTTTCCAAAACTACAAATCATCCAATCTCAAAATTTAGTACAGATATCAAATCAAAAATTTGTCAGATTATAGGGCTATATAATTTTTAATTTTGGTAAGAAATTTGAGTTGGGGGGTGTAAGGGGAGGGAGGTCGAAAGCGAAAATGTTGAAAATTTTGAGTGATTTTTTTATGGCTCTGGTAAACGATACAAAGTTTAAATTTTGCATGTCAACACATCTATTTGACTAGATAAATAAAAAATAGTAATTTGTTCCGAAATTGTTATGCTCCGAAGTGGGGGTCTAACGAGCACAAAGTGTTTCATGTGGAATGAAAAAAACACATAAACTGAAAATTTTTGAATGAAATTTCAAGGTAGAAACTTGAAAATTTGGGAAATGCATTTAAAAAAAATTTCTAAAAGTTTGAAATATTAATTGGTCGAATATTTTTAAAATTTCTACTCCCTCCCATACAAAATTATTTTTTCGACCATTTTTAAGAAATCAATTATCACCTAACTATCAAAAGCTATCAATTTGAAATTTTGCACAAAAACTTAGAAAATAGTTAAAATAAAATTACGGTAAAAGTTTTTAAATCATGCTTGCCCTTCTACGCCCTCCCATACAAAAGCATGATTTCGACCAATTTCATTAAATCAACTAATAACTAACAAACTAAAAGCTACGAAGTTGTACGAGCACCTTACAACAGAAAAGAAAGAAAATTCCATCACAAATTTTACGATTCCCCTTCCTCCTCTACCCCCTCCCATACAAAATTTTATTTTTCAAACATATTTAAGAAATTAGTTATCAGCTATCTCTTAAAAGCGATCAATTTCAAATTTTGCATGAAAACTTACAAAAGTAATTCAAATGAAGTTGCTTTAAAAGTTTTGAAATTGCGCTTACCGTTCTACCCCCTCCCATACAAAACTATGATTTCGACCAATTTCATTAAATCAACTAATAACTAACAAACTAAAAGCTACGAACTTGAAATTTTATAAAAGCACCTTACAAGAGAAGCGAAAGAAAACTGCATATCAAATTTTACGATTCCTCTACCTTCTCTACCCCCTTCCATACAAATTTTCGGTTTCGTGAAAGTAAAATACACCGAATTTTATGAAAATTTTATGCAATTTCGTCTATGAAACACATTCTATACAGAGAATATTGGACGTGATTCAAGCAATTATTAAAAAGCTGTTAACATCCACCCACCCTTGCTATTACCCCTCCTCCTCCCCTCATAAAAACCCAAACTTGCACAAACGAATGAAATATTGTTAAATTGACAACAGCCCTGCCCAAGAAACCCCTTTGCACTTAGCTTTCCCTAACCACTCCAACTTGAATATTGACTTTCCACTCATCCGCAACTTATCCCAAGAATAATAAAGTTTCGCCCGACTTGTTGGCAGTTTATTTATTATATGGTTATTGTTTTCCACTATTACACATTTTTGAACGAACTTCCGATTAGGAAGCCGTACCGAAATTCCGTCAGTTTTGAACGATCGTACGAAAGAAAGACTTTTTAAAAATTTCATACTAAAAGCTTTCTTCAATTAAGTTCTTTTCGCAGGACTTTCAGTTTCCAACTCGATTTAATGGCAATAGGTAGGTGGGTAGGTATCTACTCTATCCAAAGATTTTATTCAACCGTCTGTGCACCTCATTAAATATTAAATAGAAACACTTTGAAAGCTGTTAGAGAAGGTTTAGCAAATCGGGCATGATACGGTGAAAGCTTAGTTTCGCGTATGGCAATAAATTAGAAAAAAGGGCTTCCATAATCCCCTTATCTGCTCTCGTTCAACCCTTTCTGCATTATTCAAAGTCACGGTAATTTTTCGCTGCTAGCAACTCATACGTTGGAAATTTCGTATGTATATAATACTGAAACGGACGTTTACCTTCTGTAGGCATATTTTTTTCATTAAACGCTCAATATCTCTATTGTTATTTTTATGTGAAATAATTTTACCATTTTTGGGATAATGGCTCCGCTAATTTATTCTTAATGACTTATTACGCTTTTAGATTGGTGAATGTTTTCACAGTGCATTTGGAATTGAAAGAAAGGTTGTCCGGATTCTACACTGTTACGCTTATTCCTGACGTTTCGAATTTTGATAAAGGTCTCAGCAGAGACCGAAACGTTACGTATAAGAGTAACAGTGTAGGCTCGGAGAAAAAAGTGAATGATACAGAACTTAACATTATCACTCAAAAATCTCAAAACTGGATGGCCGTCCGTCCTTCCGTCCGACCGTCCGTCCGTCCGTTCGCTCTCTAGCTTGAGAACGCGTTGAGTGAGAAAGCTCAAATTTCGTACACATCGTTTTTGGCAAAAAAAGTAAGGTCAGGTTCTTGAATGGGTCAAATCGCTCCGCCCCTTCTACACCCTCCCATACAAAATGACACATTTGCGCAATTTGACAATAAACGGATTTGTTCAAAAAGTATAAAAGCTATTCGCCTGAAATTTGAAATATGTTACTTTTGTAATAATATCAATCTTCCGTATAAAAGTTATGCGTGTCCTCCTCCTCCTTCTACCCCCTCCCATACAAACTATATTTGTCATGAATTACTCTAAGCCAATTTACTCAATACGTATAAAATTTAGCGGGCTGAAATTGTGCACTAAATATTTATTTAAAATTGTTAGTGTGGTCAAAAATAATTAGACGATTATCTTTACCCCTTTTACCCCCTCCCAAACAAAATGACACAATTTCGCAATTCGACAATAAATGGATTTACTCGAAAAGTATAAAAGCTATTAGTCTGAATTTTGGGATATATTACTAATGATTCCAATCTACAGTAGAAAAATTATTTGCGTCCTCTCTCTCCTTCCACCCCCTCCTATAAAAACTATACTTTTTCATGAAATGCTCTAAGACGATTTTCTCAGAACGTATAACATTTATCGAGCTCACATATTGTAATTAATACTTAATTAGTATTATCACTAAAATCAGAAAAAAATAATTGATTAGCTTCACTGCTTCTGCACTAAGCTACATCCTAGCTTTTCGGTGACTTTAGAAGTTGATTTTCCTGTCATATTCATAACCTACTTATGAAAGTATAGTACGTTTAATTAGAGCATCGTTGTCTTCAAAATTGTTTTAACGCATATCGTTTAACTGCTACTTTTGTATGGAAATTGACAAAAGTGGTGGGAAGACATTTGCAGAGGTATCTAAAAACGATATTGGAATACTTTCTAAGATAATGGACATAGTAAAAAATTGTGAAAAAGTGTCGATTTGTGTGGGTGGTGATTAAGGGGATGACGGTATCAAATTTCCTTTTTCTCATCGCTACCAGATTAATTTTGTATTAAATTTAAGCTTCGTAACTTTGACACGTCCTGAGAAAATTTGTGCATTGTGCTTCATGAAATGACGCTATTTGTATGGAAAGGGTTAGAACGACTGAAAGGATTTTAAACTGTTTAATAAAAACTAATTAATAGCACTGAAAAAATATAGTTTTTCAAATTTCAGAACATTAGACATTTTCCAAGAAAATCTACTTATTTTTAAGTTGTGTCATTTTATATGGGAGGCGATAGAAGCAGCTGTGCGACCAAACTTATTTCTTCTCATTTCACTATAATTGCTATCAAAATTATACCAATTATTTTAGGTACTTAAAAAAACGGTCTATTTTATTTTGTGAATTTGTACAGGTTATATGGGAGGTGGTAGAAGGGATGGGAGATTTCAATTTTCTTTGTATTTTATTTCAAATTAAAGTTTTTCCTCTCCAAAAGAACACCCTATATAAGCTGAGACAATTGGTTTATTGTTTTTCGTGAAAAAGTGCAGTTTTTTCGAGAAAACTATGTTGCAAAAATGAATCAAACTATGTTGCAAAAATGAATCATTTTATATGGGAGGATATAAATGAGGTAAACGGATGCGGATCATTTACGAACTTGGCCTATTTTTGCCATAAATATAACCTGAACTAAAATTGAATCTTCTACCTCAACGCTTTCCAAGCTAGATTGCGAGCATGCGGACGGCATATCATCATATTTTTAACTTTTTCAGTGACGCTGTGTTGCTGAGGAATACTGAATGTAGTTAGAATTCAACCTGAGGATCGGGAAGTAGATTTGCAAACCGCGCTCGTTGACCACTGAGCTAACTGCATGCCACAGCTTAGTCGGCTAAAAAAGCGGCACACCGCCACACTTCTGTCCAATCTATTTTCTTTCTCCCATATTTCATCAAGGGCAAAAAATCAAAATGATGTAAATCTAGTTCTCTAAATAAACCCTTCATCATTGAAATTGAAGCGCTTCTTATCCCGCCCGTTGGGAAACGAATCGAATGGAAAAGAATCACCATAATTGCTCGAATATATCGCCCACACATTTTTTTTCATGTATTTCGAAACAAGCGATAATCTGTTCGATGCCAAAAACATTGACAGAAATATAAAAACACATAAATAAAATTCATTGAACTCGGTGACAATGTCGAATATTTATTAGCATTCGCTCGAATCGAAATGTTTTCGTACAATATTTGAGATTTCGGGAAAAAAAATTTCTTCTCCAAAAGAAATATGAAATAAGGATAAAAAAAAATTTCGATTTCAAATCACTAAAATAAAAGAGTCCTTCGAGAATTTCGTTGAGGAATATTATGAATGCCGGTCGAGCAGTTCGTATTCCACATTAATCCTGGAGCGAACTATTCCGAGGGACTACCATTCGCCCTATTTAGCATTGCCGACGCTTAAATATTACGTGCGTAGAAATAATGTCGTCTTGCTTACCAAGCAAAATTGAACTGGCAAGGCGAAAATACTCTACTGAATAATTATGATCAGTTCAATTATTTCTGATTATTTGTATGAAAAATTGAAAATGGCTCGCTCGAAAAATACATGAAGTCTGTTTACATAAAACAAAACGACTACTTCCTTGTTTAGTTTCTATTTTAACTTTAGTCCGATAAAAGTCTGATCCCATTATAGATAAAATTTTGATTAGAATTTTTTTTTTAATGATATGCCATTTCTAAGATTTTTATTACATCTTATCCCTTGTCTTTTTATGTCTGTAGATTGCACACCTTTAAGGCCTTCTGTGTTTTCTTACAACACAAATTCTTTGCTGTACAAAAGACAAAAACGAATTGCTGAATTGCCTGATGGTAGTTAATTTTGCAAATGGGATTGCCCGAGTAATTATTGGGTGGAATTTTCGCGCGATAAAACGCTAAATAGCTTCTTTAATGGAGTTCCTTAAAAACTTGCCAGCATAATCAAAATGTTCTCGAAGTAGTTATCAGTATCGTTTCATCACGCGAGGTACTTAGATTATGTATTTTATTAAATAATTAATGAAGCTAAGGGATGAAATTTATGAGCTTATAATGACGAAAAAGGGAACATTAGGCTGAAAGAAGATAGAGGTAATGAGTAATTTAGAGTAGGAGGCTATCGAAATGAATTGCTAAAATGTCATTTTGGTGAATAGATTTTGAATACTAATTTATCTATTTTAATTTGTGAGCTTTAGCGACTTTGAACGAACTAAATTCTTAGCCAAACAGATGGGACATATCTTAAGAGTATTTAGAATTTACTGGAAAGGATTGTATGATATGTAACCCCACAATCGCTTTCAGTATCTTCAAATTATCCTAAGTGGTTCTTCGACATTCTGTGAAATCTATTTTCAGCCAACTTTGCAACAATATTTCATAAGATAATCTTCTATAAATTTTCTTCTATCGAGTTTACATTTATAAATTATAAAATAAGTTTACTATGGTAAACAGATCCTTTGGGTGCAACTTTGACCCGGATTAGTCAGAAAACGAAATTTTGTACTTATTAGTATGACTCCTTTCAAGCTGTTTGAAAAGCAAACGATGGTTTTAAGTTCATGCATATTCGTATATAAACGTTGCTTTATTACCTCAATGAACAGAAACCAATAGATACACCTATCACATATTAATGGAACGACGAATTCGGCCAAGTAACATTTAGTCAAGATTTGTAGATGTTTGGTAAGTGGAAAACGATGTTATCTACCGCTTTATTGCCTTTAGCATGAAAATTGAACGGTGACTTTGTTTTATATGTTACGAAATTTTCGGCTTGAGTGCGTCCAACAAGTCGTCTATAAGGACTCGATCACAAATCTTCCCAGAATCGGACGTTTCTATAGTTTTCATGGTAAAATGAGCACAAGTTGAGAGTCATTTCAGTTTTTTTTATTATTTTTACCAAGGAAACCGAAAAGGACATTAAATTGGAATGTCCAAAATTTATGACTTCGAAACTGTTTGCAATTTAATTGAATATATCTTGCCGGGCTATATTACAAAGATATTGTATAGTTTTTTTCATGAAGTTATAAATTTAAGTTTGTATTTAATTAAATGCATATGCGCTCATGGAGATTTCTGTCCACTAGAGCTACGGAACCGGAACGGTCAGGTAATGAAGTAGAGAAAATTGCTTTTGATCTTTTGAGGCTTCCGTGGCGTAGTGAGCAGCGTGCTTGCTTTTCAGTCAATAGGTCGTGGGTTCGATTCCCACCCTAGACGGTATTTTTTTAAGCACGAACTTTTCAGTTGCTACTGGCGATGAAAAATTATTCGAAATAAAATGGGCAAACGGTGTAAAAGTGAAACAGTTCCATTTCAAGAAGGCCTAGAAACTTGGTAGCTGGTTTTTGTTCGGTTTCTGTCATTCAGTCACCCATAATATCTGCAAATATTTGTCAGTAGCAGCCAGTACAACTGAAAAATATACCAGCTTCTCCACTCGTTACGGTCATTCTCACTCCCCTTCCCCTACCCTCCCAATCTCATTCCTTCCCTCCATGACAGTGTTTGTGCATTGCACATAAAGGCCAAAATTGCCTATAACACAGGTCATTCCATAAAAAAAAAAATCTATTAGAAAAGTTTTATATATAATATTGAAGAGGAAGGACACTTTTCATTATGATAGTGACTGTCAATTATATGTACTGAAAAAAGTAGATATTTTATTTCGTAGCATTGTGCATTCTGTATGGGAAGTTGTAAAATGGAGAGAAGGGATTTAAATTTTGGATAAATAAATAGATTCGGTGTAAAAATTATAACTCCAAAATTTCAGATCAGTAGCGTTTATATTTTCCAAGAAAATGGACTAATAATAAAACTGAGAAATTGTGCCGTAATGCATGGGAGGAAGTACAAGGGGTGATGCGATTTGAGACGTTCTCGAATTTGACCATATTTTTTTTCCAAAATAACCGCGTACGAAATTTATGCTTTCAAGCTCAGCGCATTCTCGAGCCAGAAAGCGAACAGACTGATATTCGGCTTAAATTTTTTTGAACAACAGCAAGTATTTCTGTATGCTCGCACAGAGCCCCCCTGACGGCTTTGTGCGAGCAGTTTTCTTTAGTTTACAAACTTAAGAGCAAACTTATAATACTCTCAGATTAAATCTAGAGTACAATACACAAACGCAACTCTTGTAAAACTCATTTGAATTTTGACAACAGGTTTATATCCTCATTCCAAGTATACCAACAAAACTTTTCACAAAAAAAATTACAGAGAAACTAAAACTTTAATTGAATTTTTTCCTCCACAGTATATTTATCTAAGGGGATATCGTTTCAAAAAAACGAAGAATGAATTCACTTCGGAATATATGCGGTATTTTCACTTAATGCAACTTTTCTTCCTCACTGTTTACTTTTGTATCTCGAATATGCAAAACTTGAATTCCTATCTCTCTGTAAATCGTCCTTTAAAAGTTTCCGATAGAATTTTTTTGTATATTTTTTTTTTCAAAAGTCAAAAAACGGTGGAAATCTTTACAGGAAATTATTCTTTTTTTTTCATCTAGTTCACATAAAAATTTTATTCAGAAATACAAAGATTTAGTTTTGATTTCAAGATTTTAAAAGAATGAAAGAAGACGTGAAACTTTCGAGTAAGTTAAAAAGCTCACTTAGCATCATTTAAATTCACCGAACTCAACCGTTCTTGGCGGTCACTGGCCAAATTTGAAGTTCTTTGTATTTTTAAAATTCATTGTTAATTAGAATATTTTGAAAAGTTTACAAAAACGAACTAAGGAAATAAACCGGTTTAAAGCATAATTCACGATAGAAGTGGCAATTTAAATCAACTAGGTTGGGAATACTTTGAATTTTCAATAACTATTTAAATGTGTGATTGTCGGCTTCAAAAATAACTCCATTTCTTTAAGAAGATTAGCAAAACGCATTTGTTATGTAAAATTAATTACAGGTTATTCCGGAAAATTTCTAAATTAAATCCAAGCCAAACTAATAAAAACAAAAAAATAACAATAATAAATAAAAATATTTTCACATAGTTCATTGTGATCCATACACTCAGACTTTTCCGATTATTATAAATAAGCTACGCTAAGTATTACTAGCTTAAGCGCTCATAATTATTCGTTATGTTTTCTCTAAATTATATGGTATTACGTAGAAATCAAAAATATGCAAATATAAATAAACATAAGCTTTCGACTTTAAGAACAACTCGGGAGCTTTCTTGGTTATAGCGGTCGTAAACTTCAAGTTTACGATTTTCTTTCGAAAACCATAATAAAACACAACATTTTACGTATAAACCATTTCACTTGCACATGTATAATACTTATGGGATAACCATTATGATAACAAGACCTCGAAGCTCAAAAACTTCACATACGAGTGGAACTTTGTGTTTTCCTACATATGTATTAAATTTTCGTACTAACTTCTTGTTCTGAAATTATGCCTTTATACTTTACTTTTGCGCGTATGAAATGTTCTCAGAATTTTTGGGAAAATGCTATTTCTCATTTATTTTATTAAACAAGAACATTGAAATTTATCGCAATAGATAATTTTACGAAAGAAGATTTCATTTCAGCCCTGGAAGGTACTTTACGGATATTTCAATAGAACCGATTTTCGATATCCCATTAAATCTCTTCAGCGCTACTTTCCAATTACTTTATTATTCTTATAAAAAAAAAAATCCGTCCCGCCGTACGCCGTACATATGGACTCATATCTCTGAGACCGTTAAAGGTAGAATTTTCGTTTTTGGGTGGATTATTGATTTTGGGGGGTGTTAGGTGAAAGGAGGAGGCGGGGGTAGAGAAAAAGTCAAAAACTACACTTGCTAATATCTCCACCACGAATGCAGATAGAAAGTTGAAAATCAGTCGAGATATAGAGAGGGTTGTGGGACAAACTTTAAAAGTAATTTAATTTTTTTATCCATTGGTGTCCGAAAAGCGGGGGCTAAAAACAAATTGTCAGCCGAATTGTTTTTTCAAATGATTATATCTTCGAAATAACTTATCGTAAAAAATTCATTTTTTGGGATCATCAAGGCGGCATATATTTCCATCCGAATCAGCTTAGAAAATGGCTAACTATAGTAGGGGGAGGGTCAAGGGGGGTGCAAAGAAAAACACTTAAAAATTAATATCTCAACTATCTGTCTAGCTATGTAATTGAAACTTAAAAAGTATATTAAGCTATAATAGAAAAATACAAAAAAAATATAATATTTTGAAATACTAGTAGTGGGGGGAAATGGAGAGCATTTCAAAAATGGCGCACTTTTCAAAATTACAAATCCTTATATCTCAAAAAAGAGTCCAGGTATCAAATCGAAAATTTGTCAGATTGTAGAACTATATAGTTGTTAATTTTGGTAAAAATTTTTAAAATGGGAGGTGTAAGGGGAGGGAGGTGATAAGCAAAAATGTCGAAAAATTTTAGTGATTTTTTTAGGGCTCTGGTGAAAGATACAAAGTTTTAATTGCACACATGGATACGTCTATTTGATGTTCATGTAAAAATAATAATAGCTTGATCCATAATTGTTATAAACCGACCCCCCCGGTCTAACGTGCACAAGGTGTATCATGTGCATTGAAAAAAACACATAAACTGAAAATTTTTGAGTGAAATTTTAAGGTACAAACTTGAAAATTTGCAAAATACATTTTAAAAAAATCCCTAAATATACGAAATATTAACTGGTCGAAAACCTATAAAAATTCTACCCCCTCCCATACAAAATTATTTTTTCGGCCATTTTTAAGAAATCAATTATCACCTAACTATTAAATTTGAAATTTTGCACAAAAACTTACAAAAATAATTAAAATGAAATTACGTTAAAAGTTTTGAAATCGCGCTTGCATTTCTACCCCCTCCCATCCAAAAGTATGATTTCGACCAATTTCATTAAATCAACTAATAACCAACAAATTAAAGCAACGAACTTGAAATTTTGTACGAGTACCTTACAATAGAAAAAAAAGAAAATTGCATCACAAGTTTTACGATTCCCCTACCTCCTCTACCCCCTCCCATACAAAATTATTTTTTTCGAGCATTTTTAAGAAATCAGTTATCAGCTAACTCTTAAAAGCTATCAATTTTAAATTATGCATAAAAACTTATAAAAATAATTCAAACGAAGTTGCTTTAAAAGTTTTGAAATCACGCTTGCCGTTCTACCCCCTGCCATACAAAACTATGATTTCGACCAATTTCATAAAATCCAACCAACAAACTAAAAGTTACGAACTTGAAATTTTGGACAAGCACCTTACAAGAGAAGCGAAATAAAACTGCATATCAAATTTTACGATTCCCCTACCATCTCTACCCCCTCCCATACAAATGTTCGGTTTCGTGAATGTGAGATACCCCGAATTTTATGAAAATTCTAAGCAACTTCGTCTATGAAACACATTCTATACAGAGAATATTGGACGTGATTCAAGCAATTAATTAAAAAGCTACTAACATCCACCCACCCTTACTATTACCCCTCCTCCTTCCCTCATAAAAACCAAAACTTGCAGAAACGAAAAAAATATTGTTAAAATGACAACAGCCCTGCCCAAGAACTCCCTTTCACTTAGTCTTCCCAAACCACTCTAACCTGCATATTGATTTTCCACTCATCCGCAACTTGTCCCAAGAATAATAAAGTTTTGCCCGACTTGTTGGCAGTTTATTTATTCTCGAGATGAAATGAGAGTATTATAAGTTTGCCACAAAGTTTCTAACGCCAAGAAATAAGTCTCGGAGAAAAATATTAATGATACAGAAGTTCATATAATCAAGCAAAAATCTCAAAACCGGATATCCGTCCGTCTGTCTAGCTTGAGAACGCGTTGGTCTAGAAAGTTAAAATTTTGTACACGTGGTTTCTGATAAAAAAAAAGTAAGCTCAAGTTCGTGGACGGGCCAAGTCCTTCCACCCCTTCTACTCCCTCCCATACAAAATGACACAACTACGCAATTTATCAATAAACAAAAAAATTAGGCGAATAGCTTCACTCCTTCTACAATTTGACACAATTCAAAAACTTTACAAAAAGTTGATTTTTCTGAAAAGTATGAATGCTACTGATCAGCAATTTAAAATATGTCAATTAAATAATGTTTACAGTTATTTCTAAAAAAGTAATTAATAACTTCACACTCCTTCTACCACCTTCCATACAAACTGCACAATTTCACTAAATCCAATACACTAATTTTCTTAGTACCTATTAAATTTTTGAATACTAAATTTTGCATAAAACATTTTGATGGCAACTCTAGCGTGATGAAAAAAAATTAGTTCAATGTCGTCACCCTCTCCCCCTACAAAATTTCTTAAAATAAAAAAATTTCTTTTTCATCTAGAGTATCACACGATTGAGCTTTACGCCCAATCGTAGTCCTGTTATGTTTTTTTACTACGTTCGAGGTTAGAGAAACAAAAATTTTATAATTTTTTTTAAAACAACCTACCTACTCCTCCGATTTGTTCTATAGTATCATATAGAACAAATCGGCTCTTAGTATCTTAATTTTGCAAATTGCGGTGTCCGAAAATTACATGTTGATCAGGACTCGAACTCAAGATCTTCGCATTGTAGGCCCTATACATATCATTACTTTCTAGACCAAATTGATCTTTTTCTAGATCGATTTAATCCTATTGGAAAGTAAAATATAATTTCACTCTACAGGCTTGAGCTGGTATTCTCAGCTGCACTGACTTTATAGATTACATAACGATCTAAACAGTGAAATTTTTCAATAGTCCAAAACTATGATTACTTCTCTGACTACTACATCACAACTTTGAATAATACCATCAGAAATTAATATCTCTTCATATTCCTTTAAGCATCTGCAAAATCTTAGCCTCCGTTCAGAGAAACAGCGAAACGCTCACATACTCGTTCTACAATCTTTTTAGCTTTATCAGCTTCTATAGTACTGCAGTAATGCAAAACAAAGGGCCCTATTGTGTTGTGTACATAACAAGCATACTGCAATACATAAATAGAAAATTCACAACATTTCAGTACTTTCCAAGCAAAGGACATTTCCGTTCTATTTTGCAACTGCAAAGAATTGTATCACTAAAAATGATACTGTCCCTTAAATGGTACTTACACGAAGTTAATAGCACACACCAGCTGAATAGAACAACTACTGCAAACGTACCATTGCCATTGCCTACATAAATAATTTCTTATTTTGTTATTACCTGCAATCTTTAGTTCTTAATTTAGTTTCGTGTGCAGCGTGCTCTTTTTATTCCATATCCTTTCACAGTGCAACTTTAACGTTTACTAACATGTAGCGTTTCGTATGAAAAGCACATAACAACGCCTTTCGGGTAGGTTATAAATATTTCAAGGATACAATTGTTGCAATTGTTGCACCAGAATTCTAGGAAAGCGCGCTTATAGTGACTTCTGCGAAAGGAAATAGAAAGGACACTTCGTAGAGTATGCTTTTACTTCAGAAATGAGTGTTTCTTCGAACGTATGCGGAAACTACGTGAAACACATACTCGTATTCTGTAAGTATGTTATGGAATATATATAGAAAATAGGATTTAGGCTATTCCGGGTAAAGCAAAACGAAAATTCTCGGAGTGTATTGTAGAGTTGCTAACGTTGCATTATTTGGGATAAGACAATGAGAAATAAGAGAAATTCGTAACTTGGTCAAAATGCTCTATCCTTTATGCAGCAAGGATAAGGTTAGGCTGATATGAAATAGTGCAAGCATAATCATGCTGGTGCAAAGATTGGTGGAAACTCGCATAATTAATGCGCAGAGTGAAGTTATCCAATCTGATAAGTAGAAGAATTTATTTGCAGGCCTTCGCTCTGACTTTATGTTTTTGCATGCTCCTAAATGAAATTTTTGAGTAAATTGTGCTTAATCCAACATTAGTAATGCTGGAAAATACAACTCGGGGAGAAGAATAAATAATATAGACATGTTTCGAGTAACCAACTACATTCGACAAATTTTGAGTATTCCAACTCAAATTTCTCTTATGATTTTTTTCCATAAAAATAACATAAAGTGTATAAACCCTCCTGTGGGATGGTGGCAGTAGAATTCAACCACAGCCAGTCCTGCTTGCCCTAAAACTAATGATCTTAAAATCTAACTGATACGAGAAACAGATACAGCGCCTCGGATACGGACGGTTCTACGACAACGACTTTTGGCATTCGAAAACGGACTATTATTGGCTGGGTGTCACAAGGTCCTTGCACCGCCAATCAGTGATCGACCGTGAAATGGAGCACTACAACATCCAAATCTTGGGCTTGAGCGAGGTCAGGTGGACAGGATCACGAAAAGAACGAAGCCCGAGCGGGAAAACCATTTTGTACGTTGGTTCTGAGAGTGAAGCCAAAAATGGCCTGGCGGTCGTCCTTACACCGAGAACGAGAAACAGTGTCTTCAGCTGGGAACCAATCTCGGATAGGATTGTCGTCGTCACGCTCAGAACCAGTGTCAGAAACGTCACGATTCTGCAGTGCCACGCACCAACTAATACCAAAACACCTGGTGACAAAAATTAGTTTTATAACCAACTGAGTGCCACCTGCGAGCATGTTCCATGAGGTGATATTATTATCATCAGGAGATATGAACGCCCAGGGGGAAGCACGGTAATCCTTGGGTCGACTTGTCACGACCTCGGAATAAGAGACCCGAAAACGGAGAATTATTTGTGGAGTTTTTTAGTACTTGGCAAATGGTCTTCGGAGGGACCTATTTCCTCACAAGAGTCACCATCATCATCTTGGGTTTCCCCTAATGGTGTTACTCAAAACCAGATCGACCATTTGGCTATAAGTCGCCGATGGAGAATTTGTCTCCTCGATGTGTGAACGAAGCGTTGAACTGACGTCGAGAACGATCCCCACTTGATGGTTGCCTGGTTGAGATTGTGCACAGCAGCCATCCGAAGACCACAAATTCTTCAAATGAAGCGCAAGCTTAACGTGCATAGACTTAGAGACCCCAACAAAGAGCTTAAGTACACTACCATTCTACGGATGTGAAATGCGCAAACTTGACGCCAATTGAGAGGCAACAAGAAACAAGTTTCAAACTAGTCCTGAAGAATCTGTGGGATAGGTGCAAAGCAGTGGGAAACCCTGGATGTCGCAAGACACATGGGAAAAGGTTGACGAACGGAAAAAAAGCCAAATTGACAATCATCTCTCACCCCGATGTCAACCAACGACTTAAGACTGAACTACCGCGATGCTCATAAAGGCTGATAAACGCGACAAGAGAAAGACCATTGAAGATCTGGCCAACAAGGCAGAATCTGAAACAGAATGATGAAACAGTTGACGAATTGGAATTTCACCACCAACCACTTGGTGAGAGATGTCAACGGAACTCTCTTCAATATGAGTGAACTCCAGTTGCGGCAATGGAAGGAATAATTCAGTGACATTTTAAACATCTTGTTTCGAAGAAGGACTACTTTCGGGATTATGGCAATTGGCGTGGTATATGTCTACTTACTACTGTATCGAAAATCATGGTTAAGGTAATTCTCAATAGGATTAATGATGCCGTGGAGAGCACTCTCGAAGTTTATCAGGCTGGATTCTGTAAATGGTCGTCTTGTACCAACCAAACAAACACCCTAATACTGGAGCAGCCACCCGAAATGGGCTCGCCACTACACCTCATGTTTGTGGACTTTGAGAAAGCTTTCGATAGCATTAAGCGATATTATATATAGAATGCTTTGCGTTGGAGTGGTATTACATATAAGGTCATAACAATGATTAAAGAATCCTACGAAGATGCAAGGTGTCGCGTTTTACATAGATGATAGCTGTCCGAAAGCTTTTCTGTGCAAACGGGTGTCTAACAAGGCTGCATATTATCACCAGCCCTAGTTCTGGTGGTAATAGATGACATCTCGATAGCTGGACAGAAAGGTGGGGAAGGTAAAGGTCTTCAATGGAGACTATTTAATATATTAAGTCACCTTTATTATGCTGATAACGTGTTTGTTTATACATAACCATTCGGAGTTAGTGTCAAATGTTCGCTCGTTGTAATGTTAATGCAAAGAGTTGGGAATGAAAATAAATGTGCGTAAAACCAAGTACCTATGGGTTCGAACACAAGCACACCGAATGTTTTTAACGGTCAAGAAGTAGAAGAGGTAATTTTTGTTATCTTGGAAGCATTGTCAGCATGGACGGCGGAGCCCAAAAGGATTTGCAGTTCGTCTTAATAAAGCTCGTCAGGCTTTCGGTATTCTTTCCCCTCTCTGGAAGTTGAGAGAGATCTCTCTTTGCCTAAAGCGGCGAGTTTGTAACGCATGCGTCAAATCCGTGTTGTTACATGGTTGAAAAGTGATCGTTTGACTTACCAAGAAACTGTAAACTTTCGTGAAGCCATGCCTCCGACGCATTTTAGGAATATTCCGCCCAGAAATTATCTCCAACAACAAACTTTTGAGTACAACTGGACAGACTAAAATAGGCATTGGAATTCAATTGCGGAAGTGGCAGTGGATCGGTCATATTTTGAGGAAACTAGAGCACAATATCGCCAAAGAGGCTATAGATTATAATCCTCAAGGAAAACGTCAGATTGGTCGACCATGTAGTACATGGAAGCGAGCAGTTGAGCAGGAGGCCAGAAAAATAAGCAAGTCCTAGCAACAGCTAAGGTCCAATGCACAGGATCACGCCTTGTAAAAGAGAACTGTTTCTGTCCTATGCTTTTATAGGGGGGTTTAACAGGAATTTTAATGAATTTGATATAAACGGATCCCACACCCGATACTCGATTTATCATTAGAGAAGACGACGGTTGCGTAGGACTTGTGTTTTCATAACAAAAACAAAATTAAAACATAACAAGACTACTCTAGATGAAGGAGAAATTTTTTTATTTTAAGAAATTGTTTTCGTTTTGTATGGGAGGGAGTAGAAGGGGTAAAGCTAATCGTCTAATTTTTTTTTTGGTCTTACCAATAATTCTAATTAAATATTTACTGCACAATTCCAAATCGATAAATTGTATACGCACTGAGTAAATTGGTTTAGAGCATTTCATAAAAAAGTTCAGATTGTATGGGAGGTGGTGGAAGGAGGGGAGGACACAAATAATTATCATACAGTAGAATGCAATTATCATAAAAGTATTATATTCCAAATTTCAGATCAGTAGCATTTATACTTTTCGAGAAAAGCCGTTTAGTGTCAAAATGCGAAATTGTGTCATTTTGCATAAGAGAGGGTAGAAGGGGAGAAGCTAATGGTCTAATTTTTTTTTGGTCTTACAAATAATTCTAAATGATTATTTAGTGCTAAATTTGAGCTCGATAAATTTTATACGCACTGAGTAAATTGGCTTAGAGTATTTCATGAAAAAGTGCAGTTTGTATGAGAGGTGGTGGAAGGAGGAGGAGGACACGTATAATTTTTATTGCATAAACTGAAATTATCATAAAAAATATATATTCAAAATTTCAAACTAATGGCCTTTATAGTTTTCGAGCAAATCCGTTGATTGTCAAATTGCGCAATAGTGTCATTTTGTATGAGAGGGGGTAGAAGGGGTGGAGCGATTTGGCCCGTTCACGAACTTGTCCTTACTATTTTGTCAACAACGACGTGTATAAAATTTTAACTTTCTAGATCAGCGCGTTCTTAAGCTGGAGAGGACACGGACGGACAGACGGACGGACGGACATCCGGTTTTGAGATTTTTGAGTGTTTATATGAACTTCTGTATTATTAAATTTTTTCCCCGAGCCATATTTCTTAGCGTTACAAACTTTGTGGCAAACTTATAATACTCTCAGATTTCATCTAGAGTATAAATATTAAGTAAAAAAATAAAACCTGGGTTTTATAAAATCTTTATTAATTAAAGTAACTGTATATGGCGAACGATATGGCTATTGTCTGTCTTAATCCTGTTGTAAGTGTCAGCATACAACTTTATTTTCTCACATTCAGAAACGTACAGTCTTATGTGCATTAAATTTCGGAGGTTCAGGTTTCGTCTGGAAATTTGCTTGATCTATGGGAACTACAGAGAATGTACAAATTTGTTATTAAGCAACATATTTTTAAAAAAAATTAGTCATCTAAGGTTATGGCACAAATTATATGTCAAATGCTTTTATAATAATGGTTTGGTGAATGTTTTCACAGTGCATTTCGAATTAAAAGAAAAGATTTCCGGATTCTACACTGTTACGCTTTATTATTCGAGACGTTTCGGTCTCTGCTGAGACCTTTGTCAAACTCAGTTTGGATGGAGCGATTTGGCCCGTTCACGAACTTAACCTTACTTTTTTGTCAAAAACGCCGTGTACGAAATTTTAGCTTTCTGTCTCAAAGCGTTCTCGAGCTAGAGAGCGAACGGACGGACGGACATCCGGTTTTCAGATTTTTGAGTGATAATATTAACTTCTGCATGATTCATTTTTTTCTCCGAGCCTTATTTCTTGGCATTACAAACTTAAGAGCAAACTTATAATACTCTCAGATTTCATCTAGAGTATAAAAAGAAGCTTAAACCTGCTTCCACTGGCATGGGCAGGCAGTGTCAACCCATTCTCACAGAGAAATAATCTAGAAAACACCACAGGATCCCACCACTTGGCAGCTTAGCTCTCCTTAAATTCGAAAATCCATATAGACCAAGTCCCATCACTGATGTCCCGGCAGCCAAGTCCAGTTTTATGCAAAAATTCAAAAATTTAATAGGTACTGAGAAAATTAGTGTATTGGACTTAGTGAAATTGTGCAGTTTGTATGGGAGGTGGTAGAAAGTGTAGAGAGTTCTAAGTGAGTTTTTCAGAAATAGCTATAACCATCTTGTAATGGACATGTTTTCAATCGCAGATCAATAGCATTCGAACTTTTCAGGAAAATCTAATTTATTAAAAGTTATGAAATTGCGTCATACTGTATGGAAGGGGGTAGAAGAAGTGAAGCTAATCGTCTAATATTGTTTTTCTTACTAATAAATCTAAATAAATATTTAGTGCTCGATAAATTTTATACGTATTGAGTAAATTTGTTTAGAGTATAACATGAAAAAGTGCAGTTTGTGTGAGAGTAGAGGACTCAAATAATTTTTATGCAGTAGATTGAAATCATTATAAAAGTAACATATTCAGAATTTCAGATCAATAGCTTCAATATTTTTCGAGCGAATCCGTTTGTTCTCGGATTGCGTCATTTTGTATGGGAGGGGTAAGAATGAGTGGAGCGATTTGCCCGTTCACGAACTTGACCTTACTTTTTTGTCAAAAACGACGTGTACGAAATTCGAACTTTTAGTTCAACGCATTCTTAAACTATAGAGCCCACAGACGGACATACATACGGACGGACATTTGGTTATTTCTGTACTCTTGACGCCTCTGTGCGAGCATTATTTCTTGGCATTACAAACTTTAGAACACACTTATAATACTCTCATATTCCATCTAGAGTATAAAAACCCAAGTACTGAGTTACGAGGTGAAGTACTTTATGTTCACTCTATTTAATTGATAATATTTATCCACCTATTCAAAACATGGATTCGATATCCATTATAAACCATTAAATTTGAAATTATGAAATGCAATTAATGTACCATACTTACTTTTAAATTTTTTATTACATCCGAAAAACCATTTTCGTTTGCCATACATACAATTAAAACTGAAAGTTTTCCATTTAATTAACTAATTACGAAATTATTAGTTTATAAACGTGTGATTGATAATAATTACAACACATTAAATAGCACCTTATTATGGTGTAGATCTGAACCATTAATGGATTATCAACTATCCATTATAATTATTATTGATTGCATTTTTAAAATGGAAATAACTTACCATTTTATGGGTATCATTACGAGTATTTTAAATATTATTTATTTATATATTTTTTTTTTGTTAAATAGCTACTGAGGTAATAACAGCAAGTAACTATAAATTAAAAGCTTAGCATGATAAAAAACAAAGACTGGCGGCTTGTGGTAAAAATCCTTATTGGGGATAAACTGCTTTTATTAATTTTTTTTCGATTCATTTTTTAAGACCAACATCGTGTCCATTTCAAAATTACAATTCTTACCAAATTACCTCGAGTACTATGTATACATTTTATATTAGTCATAAATGTAACGCTGCACGCTTTCTTCTTCTTTCTTAATCGTTATTGAACTATTTGACTTTTTATAATTTATTAATGCTTATTATAAGACATAAACCTGCAAACTGTCACGATGCAGAGCCCCGCTATTCACTGTCGTTGAGCCGCCTTTGGAAAGATGAGAAAAGTAACCCGCACAAAGAATAATTATTACTTAAGAAGATTTTTTTGAAAATGCACCTTAGATAGAGATAATTTTCTTTTCCTGACATTTAATTAGAAGAACATTTCCTAATGAGCTTAGTGAAATTAATAAGGATGAGCTCTCTTTTGAATGTGGCAAATCTACATTACATAAGAAGTTCATAGGTAAATTTGCAGCTCATGGTATCAAGATTGAAATTATATTCTACTCAACAGAACGTATAAATTTGATTATTTTATCTTTTAACTTTTCACCTAATTTTTGCACTCGTACATAACTTGGTGATGTACGAAACTTTGTATTTATACTTGTACTGAGTGTTAGAATACCTTCCAGGAAAAATTATTCCCACCGAGAAATGTTTGACCTTCCCTCATATATTTAAAATTGCCAGTAAGAACCTTCTCAGTTTCAAGTGAGCCGCCCTTAGATGATGAAAATTAATTCCTTATTAGATTTTTTGCTCATTATGTTTTGAAATACTCTTTTGGTTCCTTTGAGGTTTTTTAATAACAGAACGTATCATACATTTGAATTGAATTAATTCAGATTGCGACAGTCGAATGTCTTTTGGTCTTTTCTTTTATTGAGTTTATGTTGAGAAAAATTACACTAATAAAAGCCAATGTACGACTATGACTCGATTATAATTTATTTATGCCTCAAGCTATATCTCTTAAGACTGTCTAAATTCAAAAATGTCGAAGTTTTCGCTCAGTTGCCCCGTTGGTTTTTTTTTTCTTTACTTTGAAGTTTGTTCTAGATATCGTGTGTATATACAAAGTTTTCGTTTATTTTTATCAAACTTTCATCCTTTTCTACTTTTAATTTGTTTCCCTAGAGAATATATTTTTGTCGTGACTTAAAAGAGATTGTCAAAATGTCAAACCGATAAAAAGACATGTCTTTTGGAATATTATAAGACATAAGATTATACGGGAAAATTATTATATTATACCATATATGTATCAAAAAAGCTACGAGTACCTATCGCTTGTAGCCGCACACGATGGAAATAAGTCATCCTGGAAATTTGCAAATTTTCGTGTTGAAATGAAATGAGGTCGACTAGATATAGTGCGAAACAAGAATCTTGAAGAAAATGTTCACGAAGCATAACGATATCTTGTCTTTTTTTTTTTTGCCTAAAAACTCGGAGTTTTCTGATAATGTTTTCGTAGGTTTACTATAGTAGAGGATTTTCTATGAAATGAAGGAAACAGAACACTCGAATACTTTTAGAACGAGTAAGCTCTGAGCAAACTTAAGGATAAAGATTTTTCCATAAAAATGCTTCTTGAGCGTGTGCAGAGCCTTTATATCGAAACGCGATAAACCCTATGAATTTTTAAACGACCTTATCGCTTAGTGGGTTTTGATTTGTGAAACTTTTCGGGGCGGAACTGTTCAAAGATAAGATATATTGGGGCAAGATGGGATCACTAAGTGATGTTTCAAGTGATTATTAAGATTTCTTGAGCGTTTCCTTTCATATCAAACGCACTTTAAATATAAAATTATTAAATTATTTTTATTCAACTGTGATGCAAATTTTGCTTGTCTTGACACAAAGGTAAAAACATTTATTTCTAAATGAATGATAAAATTAAATATTACTAGCCTCCGCACAATTTTTCTTCCTTTTTTGCCATGTACTCTGAATTTCACTATGCCGAAAGAAGGTCGAAAGTTATTGTGAAATATGGTATTTCATTCAATTTTATAGAACTATCAAACATTTATTTCAAATTTTTCTTATACTTCGCTCCGATGGGTTTTGCTTTTCGTATCAAACTCATTTCCTTCAATTTAGCGTCAAATCGCTTCTTAACTTTTGCAGAATCTGCTTCCTTTCGAAAACACACCGGAATTGGATGCAAAAATTTCATTTGTTCGTCCTTCCGAATCTGCTCGCCACATCCATGAACTTCGGGAAGGCAATGCTTAAAACAAAACCTATTCTTGCATAGCTTACAGTTTTGTCCCATCAAATTTGTTCTTATTTTACAACTTTCATAGTCACAAGTGCAATCTAACGTCTTTGTAGCTATCAGGACATTATCGAAATCACAGTTAAATGTTTCAGTTTGAAGTGCTTTGACTAAATTCGGCGAGTTGTTCGTTTGGAATGTCCTTATAAGATTCGTAGCAGATGAGTGTTGAAGTTGCTTTAGATCTTCTTTAGTAAATGGCATAATTAAGGATTCGAGGAAAATGAACTAAAAAACTTAAATATTTGTTGAAAATTTCAAAAAATGGAAATGTCGTATTTATTGGACTGCTTCAAGTTTGATTTGAAAAAAAATTTGAATATTTAAATGAGTATTTTTTTTTCTGCGTAATTTTATGTAAACAATTTTTAATTTCCGTTCTATGAAGGTTAAAATTTTAAAATTTGTTCGAAGTCAACTGAAGTATTTCTCTTTTGATTTATTAATTAAAAAATAACCTGCACTAATCCATATTTCCAATAGTCTGGATTGAGTTTTTGATAGCGATTTCCAGAACCTCTATCACGGAGATTGCTTTTTCCATGCTGCAATGAAATAAAATCTGTGATGAAGTCCCAGAAACAACTTTCTCATAAAAGTTTATCTTTTTTTCAATAATTATTTTCTATTGTTTATTATGTTGATAGTCGTAAGTCTAGTAACTCGGATTTTCTCTAGTCTGGGCAAGGTGGTTTTATTCAATCTGCATTATCGAGGTTATGCTGTACAACCGTTATTAATTTATTTTTGACCATTTATTATTTATAAATTATTATTCTAATAATAAAATATTGTGATCAACACAGAAAAAAATTTGCTGCTCTGAAATTTGTTTTCTTACATTTCACAATTTCTAAGTTTCAAAATGCAATAAAATATATGCAATATTGTATGTCTTACAAATTGCAACAACTCATATTTCAGAAACCCTTGGAGATATTAAGTTTGTTTTTAGTTGGGTTGTAGATTCGGCGCAGAATTTTCATTATATAAATTTCGGGGTGATAGAGATTTGGATTGGTTTTTGTATTCAGTGCAGTAAATAAATGTCGGCCGAATTTTTTTTTTCTTAATTGAGGCAAACTTTCAAGTTTTAGATGAGTCTTAGGAAACATTGATTTTTTTATGTTAAAACTTATTAAAATAATGATTTACATGATGTTTAATAGCCTAAATTTAAGGGAGTGTTAGGTAGGAGGGGGCGGTCTGGAATTAAACCTTACACTTGCTGATATTTTTACTACAATGCAGATAAAAAAACTGATAAACGACATTTAGATTTACTGATTTATGGAGAAAAATGAATAATAAAATAATTTTTTGTTTCCGGTTGGCTGCTTTTTTTTTCTTTTTTCTAATACATCTTCAGAGTTACTATTTACAAAAGCTTTATATTTTAAAACCAATTAGGTAGCGCATTTGTCCACCATGATAAATTTAGAGCAACGTTAATACTTATAAGGATTAGGAGGAGGGCGCAAAGAAACACATGAAAAAATTAATATCCCACTAACATTTAAGGCTGGTCTGGTGAATAGATCGCATCGCGATGCATACTGGGTAGTGCTAAAAGATTTAGAGATAGAGCGGAACAAGTCAAACAGCATGCTATCGGCTCCATATCCTATCTATGGTCTTTGGGGGATGTGGTAGGGGGAATTGAAATCGTTCAACTAGCTGTTGGTTCCGTTTTCTATCACAGCATTGATCTTCTCGAAATCTGGACTGGTCATGTTTCAGACAGAACTCAAGAAATCAGTGGTTATAAGAGGATCTATCCCTAAAGGGACTCGTAAGTGTACGTGCTACCGATATGGTGACCTATATAAAGTACGACTCAAGAGGACAAAAACCTTGAAAATAAAAATCCCTTAATCTCCGGTGGAACAGTATATGCTAAGTAAGAATGGTTGGTTGGTAACTAACCTCTAATTTCCGAACTCTAGATATGAGGGGTACTCCAGTTTCAATCAGCCTTCTCCTGATTATACGGAGACCTGCTAGGGGTGACACTTCTTCCCGCGCTACTCATGGGAATCCTTTGAATAACACAAACCAAATAGAACTAGAGATCGATGCAACCTCAAAGTATCACAAACAGCATAGGTGGTAAACGCAACAACTATCCTTCCAGAAACAATGCTTGAAGTGACTGCAGCGACTAATCTCACGGTCGCTAAAGAATGCAAAAGATCGCCATTCAGAGCGGACTTAAAGACCACTAGCAAGCCTTATTTAGATGAACAACTGCTATCAGCAGAGCTGAAATAGTGGAGTCTTAAATAGAACAAAAAGGGTTGAACCGGTGCTGCTTGGAGATGGTATACGTACCACGGCAAAAAAGCAATTGAAGCTTACGATCTTTCGTACTTGCTAATGCAAGGTACCTCATCACAGCCATCCATGTCGAGCACTAGCAGCATAGACGCGGCCAAAAAGATCAGGATCGGAATTATTCCTATTGAAAATTCGCTCGAGATCCAAAATAGCTAACTGTAATTCAAACATCAATCCTGGCAGGAATTTCAATAATAGCCAAAGAAGGAATAAAGCCAAAATTTGGTGGACTCAGCCTCAAGCCAGGATGGATGCTAATTGCCTAGGTGAGCAAACCGCATTATGGTTGGAATAAGCAGAAGCGAGCATCAAGCCGGACGAGTCCATTAACATCATGGCCGTGCGGGAGGAAAATATTCCGCGATTAGAAATAATCATAGGATAATTTCCTGACGAGGAGGATTCGTCAGAGAAGATGAAAATTCATCTTGACGATCAAAATGCTGGTTTGTTTATGTCCATGGAAAGTAGCTGTCCTGGTGAAAACACCAAAGCCGGAAGTGCTCAAGAGATGGCACTCTCCTCGGCCTACTTTCCTGGAGTCAGATGCTTGACCTCAAGACGCTAGTGGAAAATAGTAAGTAAGTATCAACAAATGTTTGTAACTTTTAGGTTATCTTACTAATAACATTTTTGTCATTTATAAATAAAGACAGCACCCCAACCTTTATGAATACTGCTAGGCAGAAAGAGCTTGATCTTACCATAAAAGCCCCTGCCTAGTTGACAGAAATCAACGAAAATTGGCACGTATCCAAAGAAGCATCACTTACAGAAACTCAAAACTCTAACTCCAAGCTAGATAGATCAAATAGCTAACAAACTCTTTGACAATATTGCAAATGTCAAAGTTACCATTCTCTACACAGTAAAAGGGCGAAACAAGCATCTTGGTGGAACGTGGAACTAGAGGCAAAACGCAAAGAAACTCAGAAATTTTTGAAAAGAACAAAAACCCATGGTTACTGGGGTGAAAACAGAAACTTTCTTACTGGATACAAACTTTTAAAGAAGATAAAAAAGAGCCATGCAGAATATACTGTGAAGAGAAACATAATCTCCTAATAGACTCAAGACTCCACAAGGTATTAGCGAAAGATACCCCAATTGATATCGGACCCTTAGAGAGACCAGATGAGTCCTTAATTGGAAGTAATATGGAACGACTTGAATTATTATTGGCAAAAAAATTTACCAGGCTGCAAAATAATTAAAAACATTGAAGGTTTAGAAGTAGAGGAAAGGAAGTATAGTCAAACTCCATTCAGCAACAGGATTGCTGGTAAAATCTTCACTCCGGAAAACACCTCTAAGCCTTACAAATCAGCCAGAGTATATAAAATTTTTCACGCATTACTGCAGAAGAGATTATTAATAGTGACGGGAAAATATCCCAAAAATTTGGAGGAGAGCGAAGCTGGTCCTTGGCAAGGAGTCGCCCCACTGACCAGCCTAAGCCATTTGCGGAACAATGCTGCAAGGCAATGGGATATGCCGATGACCTCGTCATTATCCTAAGAGGCAAATATAGCTTAACGATTTTGGAAAGATACATCCTTAATAAAAAAAATAGTTTAATGTACCGGAAAATATGTCATCTCAAATTCTTTCGGATGGTGAATAGTGAGTTTTGTATGGGAGGTGATAGAAGCAGATGGGTAGGTTTATAATTCTTGTACATATATGTCCCCGAATATTGCATGGAAAATGTTTCGCGCTGAATTTAAAGCTTGTAGCTTTCATAATTTGTAAGGAAATTGGACAATGTTTTTCTGAAATCGGGGGATTTATACGGGAGTTGGCAGAGGAAATGGAACTGCTTATCAATATCCTTATCGGCATCCTCATTATCATGCTTCGTTCCAATTTAAATTTTGACGGATAATAAAAAATCTGTATGGGAAGGGGTAGAAGAAGTGAGGCGAAATGGTTATTTCTTTAATATTAATAACAATTATTAACGAAGAAATTCTGGCATATTTATAAGTTTGACCTTTTTCTATTTTTAATGGAAATCGATGTAATGTATTCACCAAAATTTTGCATTTATATGGGAGGGGGTAGAAGGATCAAAACAAAATTTTTTGATATTTGAGATATTTTTATTGTTATACTTTGGTCGAAATTTTAAGTCGACAACTTTGACGGTTTTGGCGAAAAATGATTTAACTGAAATTACGAAATTTCATGAAATTCTTATGGGAGAGGGTAGAGACAGGGAGTAGAAGTTGATAACATTTTTTAAATTGGTTGCAATTTTAATAAAATTAATTCTGGCGAAAGTTTTTTAACTTTGCTAGTGGCAATAAAATTCGAATAAATGCATTTTTGATAATTGTCCATTTGTATGGGGGGGGGGAGTAAAATGATCGGATATTTATTTTGTGAGTTTAGGGATAATTATATTTTTATACTTTAACACAATTTTCAAGTCGATAGCTTAAATGGTTTGGTAGAGAAATTAATTTCTTTAAATTTAGAAATTTCATGAAATTTGTATGGGAGGAGGTAGAAGGAGTAGGATGATGTAGCCCGTTCATGAACTTAAGGTTTCTTTTTTGCTAAAAATGTCACACAACAATTGCAGCACGAAAGCTCAAGGCGCACAGACGTAATCGAGGTTCTTGATAGGCAACAAATATTTCTGTACCGTTGGCGACTCTGTGCGAACATTATTTCTTAGCGTTACAAACGGTAAGGCAAACATAATATACTCGCAGATTTCATCTAAGGCATAATTAATCCTATCACAGAAAAAAAAGTGAAGGAAATCCCAAAATTATATCAATACTCTGATCGGTCTAATGACGGGCCATCGATTAAACGCCCACCTCATAAATATTGATCTAGCAAAAACCGACGTATGTCATCTCTGCATTAAAGACTCAGAAACGACAGAATACGTTTTACATCATTGCGACGCAGTAGCAAGGAGAAGACAAAATATTCTCAAAAAATGTTTCCTTACAACCGAAGAATTAGCCGTCGTGAGTCCCTTCGATATAACTTGAATTAACCAAATCTATCAAGTTGTATTAGGGTTAGGGAGCAATAAACGAACAATAGGCCGAGAAGCTCGCAGTGCTCTCACGTATTCCCAAGAACAACAAAAAATTCCTTTAAGGCGCTTCTATGCCTGTCTTCTTCGTCTTTGGTGTTTATATTGTACTCTAGATGAAATCTGAGAGCATTATAAGTTCGCCACAAAGTTTGTAACGCTAAGAAATAAGGTTCGGAGAAAAACCTAATGACGCAGAAGTTCAGATTATCACTCATGTTGTATATTGGGAGTACACCCAATAAACAAGGTGAATAGGTACAACTCTTCTCCGCAGCTGTAAACAGCGTAATGTTGCGGAGAGAACCATGATTGGGATGAAGTTGATTATGTGTCGCCGTCTGATTCCTTCCTTTTTTTTTGAGAAAATTTCTTTAATGTTACTTGTGGTGATTTTCTTGTTCCAAATTAACAGAAAAGTAGGGCCCTAATCTACTTAAGTTACCTAATTTTATACTATAGATGAAATCTGAGAGTATTGTAAGTTTGCTCTAAAGTTTTTAACGCTAAGAAATAAGGCTCAGAGAAAAAAATGAGTTTTACAGAAGTTAATATTATCACTCAAAAATTTCGAAACCGGAGGTCCGTTCGTTCGTCCGTCTGTTCGTGTGTCCGTCCGTCTGTTAGCTCTCTAGATTGAAAACACGTTGAGCTAGAACATTCAAATTTTGTACACGATTATTTTTTTACCAATTTTAATCTACGGTATACAAATTATTTGAATCCCCTCCCTCCTCCTACTACCTCTCATATAAAATGCACTTTTTCATGAAATACTATAAACCAATTTACTCAGTATGTATAAAATTTATTGAGCTGAAATTTTGAACCAAATATTTATTTAGATTTATTATTATTTTATTATTAAGATGAAAAAAAATTAGATGATTAGCTTTACTCCTTCTACCCCCTCCCATACAATATGACACAATTTCACAACTTTTCGAAAACACAATTTTCCTGAAAAGTTTGGATGCTACTGATCTGCGATTGAAAACATGTCACGTCATGCATGTTTATAGTTATTTATGAAAAACTCACTAAGTACTCCCCATTCCTTCTACCACCTCCCATACAAACTGCACAATTTCACTAAATCCAATACACAAAATTTTTCAGTATTTTTTAAATTTTTGAAGCTTAAATTTTCAATAAAACATTCTGGCAGCAACTCTTTTTCTTGAAAAGTATGAAACCTACTGATCTGTAATTTAAAACATACATATCAATCGAATGATGTTCATAGTTATTTCCGAAAAAGTTATTAAGAACTCTCCACTTCTTCTACCACCTCCCATACAAACTGCGCAGTTTCACTAAATCCAATACACTAATTTTCACAGTTATTAAATTTTTGAAACTTAAATATTGAAACTTAAACTTTTTGATAGCAACTTTAGTATGATGTGTCACCACTCCCTCTCTCAAAAAAACTTCTTTCATCTAGAGTATCGCATGATTGGGCCTTATGCCCAATCTTAGTCCTGTAATGTTTTTTTCTAAAAATTATTTTACAGTTTAAGTGTGTACTTTTCGGCTAGTCTTACGCGTTTTCAAATTAATTTTGAAGTGTGCAAGGGGTCGCTGGATTTCAAGCAAAAATAAACTGCCAACAAGTCGGGCGAAACTTTATTATTCTTGGGACAAGTTGCGGATGAGTGGAAAGTCAATATGCAGGTTAGAGTGGTTAGGGAAGGCTAAGTGAAAGGGAGTTCTTGGGCAGGACTGTTGTCAATTTAACAATATTTCATTCGTTTCTGCAAGTTTGGGTTTTAATGAGGGGAGGTGAAGAGGTAATAGTGACTAGTAATAGTAGGTGGATTTTAATAGCTTTTTAATTAATTGCTTGAATCACGCCCAATATTCTCTGTATAGAATATCAGTTTCATAGACGAAGTTGCATATAATTTTCATAGGATTCGGTGTATTTTACATTCACGAAACCGAACATTTGTATGGGAGGGGGTAGAGAATATAGGGGAATCGTAAAATTTGATATGCAGTTTTATTTCGCTTCTCTTGTAAGGTGCTTGTATAAAATTTCAAGTTCGTAACTTTTAGTTTGTTGGTTATTAGTTGATTTAATGAAATTGGTAGAAATCACAGTTTTGTATGGGAGGGGGTAGAAGGGCAAGCGTGATTTCAAAACTTTTAAAGCAACTTCATTTGAATTAATTTTATAAGTTTTTATGCAAAATTTGAAATTGACAGCTTTTAAAAGTTAGGTGATAACTGATTTCTTAAAAATGCTCGAAAAAATAATTTTGTATGGGAGGGAGTAGAGGAGGTAAGGGAATCGTTAAACTTGTGATGCAATATTCTTTCTTTTTTATTGCTAGATGCTCGTACAAAATTTGAAGTTCGTAGGTTTTAATTTGTTGGTTATTAGTTGATTTAATGAAATTGGTCGAAATCATACTTTTGTATGGGAGGGGGTAGAGGGACAGGCGCGATCTCAAAACTTTTGACTCAATTTTATTTCAATTATTTTTAAAAGTTCTTATGCAAAATTTGAAATTGATAGCTTTTAAAAGTTAAGTGACAATTAATTTCTTAATAATGGTCGAAAAAATAATTTTGTATGGTAGGGGGTAGAAGTTTTAAAGGTTTTCGACCAATTAATATTTCGTATATTTAGGAATTTTTTTTAAATGCATTTCGCAAATTTTCAAGTTTCTACCTTAAAATTTCACTCAAAAATTTTCAGTTTATGTGTTTTTTTCAATCCACATGAAACACCTTTTGCACGTTAGACCGGGGGGGGTCGGTTTATAACAATTATGGATCAAGTTATTATTATTTTTCTATGTATATCAAATAGACGTATCCACATGCAAAATTTCAACTTTGTATCTTTCACCAGACCCCTAAAAAAATTACTCCAAATTTTCAACATTTTTGCTTATCACCTCCCTCCCCTTACACCCCCAACTTAAAATTTTTACCAAAATTAGCCATTATATAGTTCTGCAATCTGACAAATTTTTATTTGATATCTATACTAGTTTTTTAGTTTTTGAGATATAAGGATTTGTAATTTTGAAAAGTGCGCCATTTTTGAAATGCTCCCCATTTCCCCCCACTAGTATTATTTCAAGATGTTATATTTTTTTTGTATTTTCCTAGTATAGCTTAATATAATTTTTAAGTTTCAATAACATAGCTTAAGAGATAGTTGAGATATTCATTTTTAAGTGTTTTTCTTTGCACCCCCCCTGACCCTCCCCCTTACAATAATTAACCACTCTCTATTTAGCTGATTCCGATGGAAATATATGCCAGCTTGACGGTCTCAAAATATGGATTTTTTACGATAAGGAATTTCGAAGATATAATCATTTGAAAAAATAATTCGGCCGATAATTGGTTTTTAGCCTCCCCTTTTCGGACACCAATGGATAAAAAAATTAAATTATTTTTAAAAGTTGTCCCACAAACCCTTCTATATGTGTGTTGAGTTTTAGCTTAATAGCTTTCATCATGGTTGAGATATTTGAATTCGTATTTTTCGGCTTAAGCGTTCCCCCCTCCTCCCCCTGAACTTGTACATCCCGCAAATTGGGTATCCGCCTGAGATTTGCAACTATCCCCCCAAAAATGAACTTTCTATCTGGAAGGGTTTGGGAGTTAATGTGTTTACGGCGGACGGCGGATGGCGTACAGATAGACGGATTTTTTTTTTTTTGCATTTTTAGGCTAATTTAGTCATGAAACGCGAAAAAACAAAATTTCAGGGTAGCAAATTTTTTTTTTTTCCAAGTCGATCACAATATTTTATTATTAAAATAATAACGTAATTAAACAAGTTTATTTTAAATTAAAGTAACCTTAAACATTTTCACTAACTCTCACAAACAATTTTTTTGGTCAGCAGTTGTCGCTTTTCTATCTCCAATTGACCATCGCGACTTTCCAAGCCATCATCCGATCTTTACTCTTTCGCTTCCCAATTCAGACTGACTCTTTCGTTGCAATTGCTCGCCTTTTTTAATAGTTCTTGTCGGCTGCTTTTTGCCGGCCAGTTGCCTGCTTTTCCTCTACTTTTCCCTTGTCTGCTTTCCGCCTACTTTTGAGTACCCACGAGTAGTTCGAGGTCACAAGCAATTGGTGATTGCAGATTATCAATGATGTGTGTGTATGCAGAATAATAGCCAGCTGAAGGTTGCGAATATTCCGACGTACAACTAGGGCTGACCTGTAATAACACAGTTACCGAAGTTTTATAGTTTAACTCATCGTGAAATCATAAGTAGCCGTTTTTTTTATTTTTATTTTTTATTTTAAATTGCAATACAATTAATTCACCTAATTCAGTAAATTAAATTTAAAAAAGTTGGTAACAATTTAGCAAAAACCATCAAAGAACTCTTCTGGTTCTTTCAAGTATAGAAGAGCCTTAAGCTATGAAATTGAAACTTGGAATATATATTTAGCTACACTAGTGAAATATGAGAAAAATACAAGCGTAAAAAGTCGTGAAAATGTATCGTAGGCGACGATTAGAAGGCAGATTTTGTATTGAAATTAATTGGTAAAATGTCAACAATATTTTCTTTTCTTAATATTAATTAGTAATAGTAATTAGTTAAAAATTATGTAAGTGAATTACCTTCATCTTTCGTTTTGGTAAATTGACCACGGAAATCATGAGATTTTACTCCGTTGAGCTTATTTTCAAAGCTGTGTATGCCAACAATGTGCATACAACTAAAGAATTGAGGATTATACGAAAACACCTACTCAACTTTTGCCAAACGTGTGTTCCTTGACGCATATTAAAAAAAATTTTTATACTTTATCTCATCACATTTTTCACGACTTCGACCTACAAATAACCTAGCGCAGAAAATCCGTGACAATATCTTACATTTCCATAAAATGGCATCGTGAAAGAAATACGACTGTGTAAAATTCAAACAGATCTAATTTCATATACCACTACCCACACATATTCCGGTGAAATATTTATGGTAAGCCAAAGCAGAGTAAAGATAACTTTTATACATGTTTCTACTCTCTTCGCAGGATAACAACTTCTAAGTTTCGCGAAGTAATCGGGTTACGGAGATCCCCTTCAAGCGATAAAAATCGCTGATTTATTTGCCACGTTGTAGTTAAATTGAGGCGTTGAAATTTGCCCGCTCTTCAATACAATCCCATACATCCTTTTGGATATAGAACCAGGACGGAATCAAAGGAGTGCACTCAATCGCAAAAGAGAGAAAAAAAATAAAACCTAAACAATTTGAAGTACAAAAAAAGTCAACATGATCCTTGACTTGCATAAAGGAATACGAGTCGTATACGGTTCGATTCAATTCGAAAATTTATTACCGAATCATTGAGTTAGAGTTTCGATACAGGTGAGTACAAGGCTTACTGGAAAGGAAGTTACGAGCGAGATTTTGGAAGATACATTCGCAGACTGTGAAACAGCAGTAAATTTCTCATTGCTCCATTTTCATTTTGTTAGACGGATAGAATGCATTTTCTGTCAATGCAAAATTTTCCGTTTCATTGATTAGGTTTTACTTTTTTTTGGAATTTTTATGTCCCATTCTATTTTCGGGAGCGATGACTCATATTTTTGAGCATATCTAAATGATTTTTATGATCAATTGAAGGTCAGAGTTTTAGCTTATTTTCAGCATCTACAACTTTTGTCTGTTCTATTATCTCTTATCTCATAGTCTACTGAAAATGTTAAAATAAAGTTAATATTTGGTTTAATGTAAATGCTAAATTAAAATAGATAAGTGAATACAATTAGTCTATCAGTTTGATAAAGGCCTTAAAAGAGACCGATACATCATGTTTACTAAATTCGGAAATCTTTCGGTTAGATAATATAAAATTTTTCAGAAAACTTTTTGAAACTCCTCGACACCAATTTGATTTATTTATTTTTGACATGATATATGTGTATGTTTGTGTATTATACGATACATATGTACATATATAGTATATGATGATTGATAATTTCAAAAGTCTATTCTTGCATTAATAAAATAATACTCGTCTGACCATCGACTTGCTTTCCCTTTCAAGTCTAAGTGAGATGTTCCTTCGCAAGAAGCTGACACTGTTTGATGACAATGACAAATCCGAGTTGTACTAATTGAACGTAACCGATAATCATACCAATTAGGGTCGTAGTTAAGGGATGTTTTCATTAGACGCCATCTCTTAAGACAAACTTTAGAGTACAAGTGGACAGGTTAAGATAGATATTGAGGTTCGAAGACGGAAGTGGCAGTGGATCGGTCATACTTTAAAGAAACCATAACAAAACATCTCCAAATAAGCTCTGGATTATAAACCTCAAGGAAAACGTCGAGATTATCTAGCATGGAAGCACGCAGAACAGAAGAACAGGGAAAAAACAAACTCTGGCGACAACTAAAAGCCGATGCTCAGGATTGTACCTTGTGGTAGAGAGCTTTTTCTATCCCATGCGTCTAACATTAAAAACATTTATCTTCTAAATCTAATTTTGTTTGTTTGTTTTCCTATTCGAACCTTTGAAGTTATTCGAAAATTAATAATTTAACTCAAGAAGAAAATCAGGAAATATAAAGAAAAATCAACATAAGAGATAAAGTTTCAACGAATACCCGTTTATCCAAAACTTTACCTATGTATAATCTGTTATCTTGAATTATTAGAACATGTGTATCCTGCCACAAATACATTATTCCTATAAACAAGGACAAACAAAACTAATTTCTAAACAGATAGATCCCTACGCCTACCAAATGACAACGTTTTTGATTGGTTTTACAAGTAATTTCGGTTTCCTTTTGCGGGTCGTGTAAAAAAAATTTCCACAGAAGGCATTTTGCATATTATCTTCTAAAAAATATGAGAAGCCATCAAATTCCGACGAATTTGAATTACAAATCTTTTATCCTTGTGCAAGTAAGTTTCAAATTCAATTTTTTTTCTTTTAAGAGACGAACCCCCGAAGGTATAACCATCTGTCGGTTAAATTTTTTCCATCCGATCTCGTAAAATTTGTCAGGTGTGCTAATATTATATTATTAAATGCGAATCGATAAACGAGCATAGGAATAAATATGTACGTATACGTGGGTGTATAATAGCAGTATGTGGATATTTATCTTGTTTTTCATTGAGAAATTGATGTTTATTGAAGAAGGAATGGTAAGTGCATATATGTATATTACTAATTCATACTTAGTTGTAATATAGTGAGGGTGTTTTAAATACCGTGACCAAAAATAAAAGATACATGTAAATAAACTTCATTTTTAACTTTATTTTAGTATTCATATAAAATAAGTTGTCAACATGAGATAAAAATGCATTATACTTAGTTTAGAAAGTTTTGATCATAAATGACACATATGTTATCTAGGTTAAGTTCCATGCCGTTTTTCAGAAACTCTTAACTCTCACTGGATAGTGACACCACCATTCATCGCAACAATATTTTCGAAAACTTTATTGAATACTTGTCGATTGGGTTTTCACCTAAATTTTGTTGAAAATCATTGACAAATAATAAAACTGAAGTAGAATTTAAGAATACTTTGAAACTTTTACCTAAGACGTATCAGTTATGTCATTTTTTTAACCTGTTAATATAAATGGGGTGTATCAACAAGAGGTGCAAGATTTGTTTCCAAGACCCAATCAGAGAACGTACGGCGTTGCTGGTATTCCGCCGGTTGCAGTTCTTCAATCAATTGGACCTTGTACGCATGCAGAGTCGAACTTTTTATCAATATTCGCTGCAGTGTGAACGTGAAGAGGTCTAGTTCTTCACCACGGTAACGAATGAAGGAGTTGGGTCGTTTTCAACGCTGTTTTTCACTACGACGATATTTTCGGTTGAACGGCCGGGTCGTTTCGATATTGTGCACACAGCTAGTCTCTTGGAATATTTTAAGCAGGCTACGCACACACGTCTCAGAAGCCACATGATTACGATCAAAAGTTGCACAAATTTTGCGCATCGTAACTGCAATAGAACGCGAATTTTTGTAATAAAATTCAGCGGCTGTGTAGCGTTCTATGGTAAATTTTCCACGTTTATAGATGGCAAGTGCCAACAATGGACAACTGCCAAGCGACCAGCCTTCAAGTAATAGGCCTTTCCAACCCTGCACCTCTTGCTCAAACACCCACTAGAAAAGATTATCTTGATTATGTACTAAAAAAAAACAATTTCTAGACAATAAATAAATTCTTTAAATAAAAAGTTTAAAATTATTTCCATTTCGCCGTGGACTGACTCAGTGACACACGTATATCAAAGACATTAAAAATGTCGACAACCAAACCGGACTGCATTTAAATTTGAAAATGTTAAAGCGCAACAATACTCTGAAGCCGTACACTAAAATGATTTTTTCAAAACTGCACGGAATACCCAAGGACAAACACATTTCTACATATCCCCATAGAAAAACAGCTAAAAATCTGCACAAAAACTGAGCAAAATTCAAATTTGAAAGGAATGCATGAATGCACTCACATATTTCCTTATACCAGGAGCCTGAAATTTTTTCTTCCTTGCCACATTTTAAAAGTAATTTATTCGTTTGAGGTGGTGATGATAGCAAAAAACCGTAGTAACCACACAACGGAAAGGGAATATCACAGGAATATGACTTTGCCATAAATTCCGCAAAGAACATAACGATGATATTATGACGAGATGATAATGCACCTACCACAAATCAAATGGAGCCAAGATTTATGCACTTCGTACGGATCTTACAAGAATTGAAATTTCTCGCTCCGACAGATAAGAATATGTTTCAGGTGAAATCAAAAAGAATTAAGTTTGAACGTTTCTCCGTTTATCTATTGCAGGTATGCTCGGGATCAGCAACAGCGAAAAAGGAAAACTCTTACTTTCTTTCTTACTTGACTGCAGCTGAATTTTCCTTTGGTAAGGAAAAACGTTGAAAGATTTTTTGATTAGATTTGTAATGAGGCGGCTACTGCGCGGGATAATTTCAAAGCCCGATTCATTTTATTAAAAGTAATTAGGAAACCTTTGCCCTTCTTAACTTTTCTCTTAAATACTTATGAAATTTCTTACGCGAACAAGCGAAAAGTTTCCTTAATGACGAAATTTCATATTTTCAACTCAACTGAATGAATTTTTTTGAACTAAATGTAACATCTGCAAGTTTTTAATCTTAATTAGCTCGAGTTTGAGAGTTAAATAATGCACCAAGAGGCAGAGAGGGAATTGTAATTAATGTCTGTCTATTGTTGAAACTGTGACAAACTACTAGTGTCCTAGTTATGATTTCTTTTATAATATTAGATATGAAGTTGTAATTTTTCTATGTTATCTTTCGTTGTAGAGGGTTTTTTTTTAATTTTATAATTGAAAACGGTGTATTTTTCAAATAATTTCTATTTGTTATTCATATTATACTAAGTTGTCCTAAACGCTAGATGCTTATATTTTATAAGCAAATTTTTTGAATAACCTGTCGACAGCCGTAGTTCTAATAGGGCAGCACAAGAAGCAGAGCAACATTTATCCATTTATCTGTCGGTTCGTGCACTCTCTAGCTAAAGAGCGCATTGACCTGGAGAGTTCGAATTTCCATCAATCAATTTCTTGTTAAGACTTCATATAGGGCCATAGACAGAAACAATTCTCTCCCACAAGGCGCGATCGTGAGCATCGGCCTTTAATTGTCGCCAGTATTTGCTTATTCCTTTAGCTACCTGCTCAATTGCTTACTTCCATGGTCGAATAACCCAACGTCTCTTCCAAGTTATCAAACAGTCCCTACTAAGGACCTTAATCCTCCCCACCTTCCAGTGCAGCTTTCAAGATATCATTTGTTACCACCAAAAATAGGGCTGGTTATAATATAGGGGATGTCATTTTTCAAAATTAATAATAGTGGGGCTTTATTACACCTAAACGGTCCTAAAATATGAATCGTTTAGTAATTCTGAAGATATCTAGTTCTACATGGATTTTCTATATCCCAAATTGGGACTTGACCTCCTGACCTTCAGGTTCCTTAACATTTTTCATTATTTATTGTGGAAGGGTTTTTAGACCTTCACACAACCCTCTATCTACGAATTTTTCATTTTCGTAGATTGAGGTGACCTAGGTAGACCCAAGCAGGCAGTGTGCTGGAATTATGCGACCTGGATTTAAACTCACGACATTCGCATTGTAGACCAACACGCTACTCGCTAGGCTACACCCCAGCTTAATAAGATATAATCAATTAAAAAAAAAATTCGGCCGTCAATTTATTTTTAGCTTTCTCCTTTTCGGACCCCACTGGATGCAGAAATTAATTTATTTTTTTTCCATTAGCCAATATATCCGAGTGTCGACTTTCAGCTTTCTATCTGCATTCATTATGGGATATTAGCAAATGTTATTTCTGACTCTTGCCCTTGTTCCCCTTCCCCCTTCCAACTAACTTTCAAATTACGAAATATTTAGCTATATGGTAACTCTAGATAATAAGCTTTACGTAGAAACTTAGCATAGATAAACTTACAGCTAAGACCTATTATACTTCCTATACATACTACAATATCGTTTGGCAGAAGGTAACAGAAAACTTAGCATCAGTTGTTGGATCTAGGCAGCTACAGCTGGGGAAATCATGATAATTGAAATTCTGACGTGTTGGATAGCGCTTGAAGAGTTTACATGACTAGACTAGCATAAGCGTTAATGTAAAAAAAATATAATGCCAACAAGTTGAGTGCAATTTTATTATTCTTGGAACAAGTTGAAAATGCGTGGAAAGTTAATATGCAGGTGAGGGTGGCTAGGAAAGACTGAGTGAAAAAAGGTTCCAGGGCAGGGCTGTTGTTGATTTGACATTTAATTACGAAAACTATCAATAGCTCCAGTACATACATTGTGACTATAAAGTTTCGGCAATTTGTAATTAAAATTACTCTGGGGAATGATATTTAAAAAACAATTTTTTTTCTTTTTGGTAGCAGGTAAGATTGTTCTCAATTATTATCCCGAAAATGCAAGCGGTCTGTTAATCAGTTTGTTTGCAACAGCTGGTTGAATCGGTACACCTTACTAGTCCACGGTAATTAAGTTTCATGGACGAAGTTGCATAGCATTTTCATAAAATTTATTGGTTATTAGGTGATTTATTGAAATTGGTTGAAATCATACTTTTGCATGGCAGGGGGTAGAAGGCCATGCGTTATCTCAAAACTCTTCACACAACTTCGTTTCAGTTATTATACTCTAGATGAAATCTGAGAGTATATTGTGTTTGCCTTACCGTTTGTAACGCTAAGAAATAATGCTCGCACAGAGCCGCCAAGGGTACAGAAATATTTGTTGATGTTCAAAAATCTCGATTCCGGGTGACCGTCTGTCCGTCTGTCTATCTGTCTACCACATAACTCTCGAGAGCTTTGACCTATCGTGCTGAAATTTTTCATATATCATTTACGTCTGGGAACGAGCTCTATAACTTTACTGATATCTCTAATACCTCTCCATTTGCTATGAGAAATTTGATTTTGGGAGAAATCTTTACATCATCCCTACATTCGTTCGGGTAAATTTTTGAAATTTCGTGAATCGTGTAAAGTAAATCACTAGATTTTGATATTATTATTATTTTTTTTCCACTACAATTTCATCTATATTTTTATTTAATACAATTTTTATTATCTTATAACAGTTATTATTATTTAATTATATTATTATTTTTTTTTCTTGTATAAAATGTTTGTTATTAAGTTTTCTTATATCTATATCTATATGTATAAATATTTTTTTTTTAAATGTTTATTATGAAGTTTGCTATTTTCTTTTTGTAAAGGATTCATTCTGTAAATTGAATAATAAATACATAAATATTCTCTGTATAGAATGTCAGTTTCATAGGTGCAGAATTTTCATAGGATTCGGTGTATTTTACAATCACGATATCAAACTTTTGTATGGGAGGGGGTAGAGGAGGTAGGAGAATCGTAAAATTTGTGACGCAATTTTATTTCCTTTCTCTCTTAAGGTGCTCGTAAAAATTTTAAATTGTTGATTATTAATTGATTTGATGAAATTGGTCGAAATCATACTTTTGTATGGGAGGGGATAGAAGGACAAGCACGATTTCAAAACTTTTAAGACCCCTAATAATTTTGGAACAAATTATTATTTTTTTTTGTATGTATATCAAGTAGATGTATCGACGTGCAAAATTTAAACTTTACCAGAGCCCTAAAAAACTTGTTCAAAATTTTCAACATTTTTGCCTTCCACCTCCCTCCCCTTAGGTTTAGGTTGTAGGAGGGTGGTTGCACGGAACCACAAGCACTGAGGCCATCTAGTTGGGCCCATTGTACTCCCCATATTGTTATAAGTTGGAAGTCACTCCTCTTGCTCTAACCACTTGGTTCGGTTTACGAACCTTAACAGGCTCGAATGTTGGACGCCTCTGAGGTCGTCTAGTTCTGAGAAGAATCTAGAGCCTAAACAAAGGAGACGACTGTTGGAGATTTGCGGACAGTGACAAAGATAATGTTCGATAGATTCTTCGTCTTCCTCACAACCTCTACACAAGCTGTCGCTCGCGATCCTCATTCTAAATGCGTGCAGCCTTAGCAAGCAATGGCCTGTGGTCAGGCCGACAATAGTTCGGATACAATAGCGACTACGTTGTAACAGCTGAGCTGTAATATTTTTGTTCGGTTCTTCCCGAAAGGATTTGGCCGTTTTACAGCTTTCCAGCTGCCGCCACCCCGCCAAGAAAGAATCCGAAATAGTCTGTTTGAAGCTAGTCTTCAGCACTTTTGGTGCTACATCGACTGAGTTCCTAGTGGAATTGATGTTTGCAGATCCTTGCCGTGCAAGCGTATCTGCCTTCTCGTTACCTACCAGGTTACTATGACCCGGTATCCAAATTAGAAAAACTTCCGTTATGGCAGCTAGGCAATTTAAATTGTGTCTACAAATGGACACTAGTTTGGATGTAGTCCTGTAGGATTGGAGTGCCTGAAGCGCAGCACTGCTGTCCGAGAAAATGTAACAATTTCCGAGACTGTTCTGCATATCAAGAATAATTTTTGTACACTCGTTAATGGCTAATACTTCTGCTTGGAACACTGTCGCGTGTTCTGGAAGATGAAAAAAAATCATATAGCTCTACAATCTGACAAATTTTTGATTTGATATCTGTACTCAATTTTGAGATAAAGTGATTTGTGGTTTTGGAAAGTGCGCCATTTTTGAAATGCCATTTCTCCCCCACTACCATTATATCGACATGTCATATTTTTTTCATATTTTGCTAGTAAAGCTTAGTATACGTTTCAAGTTTCAATTAAATAGCTTAAGAGACAGTCGAGATATTCATTTTTAATTGTTTTTCCTTGCACCCCCCTAACAGTAATTAGCCTTTTTCTATGCTGATTCTGGTGGATCTACATGCTACCTTCTACTACTTCTACAATGGCGCTACAGCACAAATCGGACCTTGGCATCCTGATATTCAGGTTCCTCAACATTTTTCATTACTAATTGTGGAAGGGTTGTTAGCCCTTCGCATAACCCTCTTTCTACGAATTTTTCATTTTCGTAGATCGAGGTGACCGAGGTATATCTAAGCAGGCAATGTGCTGAAATTATGTATTGCGCCGGCCGGGATTTGAACTCACGACGCATTACTCGCATTACTAGACCAACAAGCTAGCACTAGACTATACCCTAGCTACCTTATAGTTCCCAAAATATAAATTTTTTCTGACTAGCAATTTCGAAGATGTAATCTTTTGAAAAAAAAATTCGGCCGACAATTTGTTTTTAGCCATCCTTTTTTCGAACGTCAATGGATAAAAAAATTTAATTGTTTTTAAAGTTTTTCTTACAACCTTCTTCATACCTCTGTTGATTTTCAGCTTCCTATCTGCATTCGTGATGGAGATATTAATAAGTGAAGTTTTTAACTCTTTCCCTCTCCCGGCCTCCCCCTTCCACCTGACACTCTCCAAAATTTTGGTAATGGAGCTCACCTACCCAATCAACAATCCACCCAAAAACGAACATTCTACCTTTAATGGTCTCGGAGATATGAGTCCATATGAACGGCGGACGGCGTACTTTTTTTTTCATTTTTAGGTTAATTTAGTCATGAAACGCGCAAAAAAAATTTCAGGGAAGCAAATTTTTTTTTCTGTGTCGATCACAATACTTTATTATTAGAATAATAAAGTGAAATTAGTTTAATCTGTAAATGATCTCTATTTGAAATTGAAAAATATACCTTTTTTGTCATTTAATACTGTCGGTTACTTAACCCTTCCCATACGAGTAGTTTCTCGCCATCTAATTTTTAAAAAAATATTTCATTTCTTATTTTGCTTAGTAAAATCAAAATCTACTGGATGGATTGAGAACTAATGCGATATTTAAATCGGTGCACCCACTCCGAAATAGACAAACAAATATACAAAAGCTCTTTTTGGAAGTGCGTTAAAGTACGACAAATTACCATTATCATTATCAAATTTAAATCTTATAATCTCCCTTGAGGCATATGCTAACGCGACCAGTTTTCTACTAGATAAACTATTTATCATACAATTCTGCTTTAATCGTTTAAACTTACCGTCTAGACGTAGACGGTTCAACAATTTAAAATAAAAGTCAAGACATTTGTTTTCACTCTAATTATATGCTCGGTTGCCTTCAGAGGCAGATATTTAGATATTTGAAACGTTTTCATCACGGAGTCTTTGACGCCCTACCTCCAAAGTTTGCGAATTCCTCAAAAGATCCAAAACTCGAAATATAAAGTCGGCATATTTCTTTGTGTATTCCGGAATATTAAGAAAATGTTGTTTCTCTTTTCTCCATGGATTTAATGTATTTCGTTAGTGTATATTCCATCTCTCCCTAAAATATGGTATTAATTATGGGTATTAAATTTGTCCTCAATTATGGTGTATGGTGCATATAATGCCATCCAATTGGACTATAAATTGGTTTTTGGTATTATCTTGTTGAACAATAATATACTTGCTATTGGGAATTTATTTATATTTTTGCCATCAATTTTTTTAAATATTAGACTTTAATGTATTATTGCGGCATTATTGTTTGTGTCGTTACATTTTTATATTCTAGATGAAAACTGAGAGTATTATATAATAAGTTTGCTCTAAAGTTTGTAACGCCAAGAAATAAGGCTCGGAGAAAAAAATGAATGATACAGAATCACACAAAAATTTCAAAACCGGATGTCCGTCCATCCATCCATCCGTCTGTCTGTCGTCTGCCCGACTATGTCCTCTCTTTACAACATAGATGGAAATTGTCAAAATCGGACTAGTCATTTACAAGAAAAAAAATTAAGAGTAGCTTATTACTTTATGGGTGTATAGTCTTATCAGACTATATTGCTTTTGGATCATGCTCACACGACATATATTCTTACCAAGTACCATTGAAATTCATCGAGTGCTTCTACGGAAATCGAAAGTTCATTCGATTATTCGCCAAACTTTGGGGGGTGTTTCACTATTTAAATACTCATCACTTCCGATAAAAAAATACGTGTCCCTTAGATTTTCAAGCTCTACAACATATATGAAAATTATCAAAATCGGCATAGGACACTTGGGAATGTTTAATATGTATTTTTTGGAGTCTAAGAAAGAAACAGGTCATTAAAGAGACTTGCTGCAATACAACTAGTGCCATTTTACAGAAACTCTTCTTTTCAATCACATACCCATTAGCGCTAGGCAGAATCACAGCCTCAGAAACCAAGATCATCAATGCATCAATGCTTGCTGAAGGATGACTGGTTGCCGCCCGCCATGATGCATTTAGTTTGACGACGGCTTACTTAATTGTTGAGCGAGAGATCCGACGGTTTCATCTTCTTCTGGTGGTGGAAGTGGGCAGATTTTACTGATTGACCTCTTGATGTAAGAATTCTTTGTTTTGATGGTTACCACTCAAACGATTCCGTCTTTACCAGGATGAGTGGCAGTTATACGGCCAAGAATCCACTGAGTTGATGGTAGGTTGTCGTCCCGTATAAGTACAAGAGTGCCAATCTTAACATTGGCGCGAGTTACAGTCCATTTCGTTCTCACCTGGAGGTTATTCAAGTAGTCGGTTGACCAACGCCGCCAAAATTGTTGATGCATCTGTTGCACCATTTGCCAACGTGATAGCCTGTTTACGTTCACCTCAAGATGGTTGGGCTCGGGAACAGCAAGTGGCGCAGTTCCTATGAGAAAATGGCCTGGAGTTAAAGCTTTAATGTCATTAGGATCTGAACTAAGTGCATATAATGACCGGGAGTTCAAGCAAGCTTCGATTTGCGTAAGTAACGTGTAGAGCTCCTCGAACGTTAATGTTGTGTTGTTAATGACGCGTTTTAAATGATGTTTCGTTGCTTTAATACCGGCTTCCCATAAGCCTCCAAAGTTTGGAGCCCGTGGCGGTATAAATATCCATTCAGTTCCAGCGTTAGCAAGAATTGATGCCAGTTCGTCTGGTAGTTGAGATTTTGCTTGGAAGAGCGAGCGCTTTAATTCCATGTTAGCACCGATGAAATTTTTGGCATTATTGCTGTATAGCCTGCGACAATTGCCTCTTCTCGCCGTAAAACGATTGTATGCCGCAATGTATGCAGCGGTTGTCAGATCTGAAACTAACTCAAGGTGCACCGCTTTAGTCGCCATACAAACAAAAAGACAAATGTATGCCTTGTGAGCAGCTCGTCCTCTTACTGGTCCATAACGAACATTGATTGGACCCGCATAGTCAACACCTGTGTTAAAGAATGGACGCGTGGGTCGAACGCGATCGGGAGGTAATTGTCCCATAAGTTGACTTCGAGCTGTGGCCCTTTGACGGAAGCAAATAATGCATCGATTGATAAAGCGCCGTACTTTATCCTTACAAGCAATTATCCAATACCGTTGCCGTATATAATTCTGGGTAAGTTGGTTGCTGCCATGAAGAGTATTATGATGAGCTTCTGCTACAAATAAGTCAGCTAGACGAGAATCCTTTGACAAAAGTAGTTGATGTCTCGAGGTATAAGTCAAATTTGAATTTTGCAATCTCCCTCCGACTCTGATAGTTCTAGTTTTGTTGTCGAATATATGTTGTAGTCGTAAAATGGAACTGGTCGAACTGATTGGCCGTCCTGCAACCAAGTTTCTATACTCTTTTGGAAGATCTTTCTGTTGTGAGATTCGAGCCCAAAGCATTCGGGTTTCATATAGCTCTGTAGCAGTCACTGGTCCGATAGTTCGATTGTTTGATGTGCTTCTGATATCAATCACTTATTGTTTTGAACTTGAAACAAAAATCCATAAAACAATATTAGAAACCTAAACCCAAGGAGGATATATAATAAGGAGTGTTTATGAGCATACTTTGTAAGAAAATGGGAATGAAAGTATTTCCCTTCTTTACTGGCGAAACGCTCGAAATTTTTCGAAAAAAATCATTTCGCTATTTTTGTCTGGTACACTTAAAAATATTGCAACTAACTCTTTCCCACGTTAAATTGTTCGAAATAATTGTCAAATTTTCGAAAGAATTGTTTCGCTATCCTTGTTTGGCATACTTAAACCCAAAGTAAATATCTCTGTCCCGCGTTGAATTTTCCGTTGCTGAAGTTTTTAGCTTAGACATGAACCAAATAAACTGCCAACAAGTCGGGCGAAACTTTATTATTTTTGGGACAAAATGCGCATGCGTAGAAAGTCAATATGCAGGTTAGAGTGGTTAGGGAAGACTAAGTGAAAGGAGCTTCTTGGGCAGGGCAGTTCTCAATTTAACACTTTCCGGAAACGTTCAAAAGCTCCATATTTCATTGGTTTATTTATGCAAGTTTGAGTTTTCATGAAGGGAGGGGGGAGGGTGATAGTAAGGGTGGGTGGATGTTAATAGTTTCTTAATTGATTGCTTGAACCAAATCCAATATTCTTTGTATAGAATGTCAGTTTCATAGACGAAATTGCATAGAATTTTCATTGGATTCGGTGAATTTTAAATTCACGAAACCAAACATTTGTATGGGAGGGGGTAGAGGAGGTAGGGGAATCGTAAAATTTGTGATGCAGTTTTATTAAAGGGCAAGTGCTATCTCAAAACTTTTAACGCAATTTTATTTTAACTATTTTTGTAAGTTCTTGTGCAAAATTTCAAATTGATAGCATTTAATAGTTAAGTGATAATTGATTTCTTAGAAATGGTCGAAAAAAAATTTTTGTATGGGAGGGGGTAGAAGTTTTAAAGATATTCAACCAGTTAATATTTTAAACTCTTAGAGATTTTTTTTAAATGCATTTCGCAAATTTTCAAGTTTCTACCTAAAAATTTCATTCAAAAATTTTCAGTTTATGTGTTTTTTTCATTGCACATGAAACACTTTGTGCACGTTAGACCCCCACTTCGGTGCATAACAATTTTGGAACAAATTATTATTTTTCTATGTACATTAAATAGATGTGTCGACGTGCAAAATTCAAACTTTGTATCTTTTACCAGAGCCATAAAAAAATCACTCAAAATTTTCAACATTTTCACTTTCCACCTCCCTCCCCTTACACCCCCCCACTTAAATTTTTTACCAAAATTAAAGATTATATAGCTCTACAATCTGACAAATTTTCAATTTGATATGTGTACTTAGTTTTGAGATTTGGTGATTTGTAGTTTTGGAAAGTGCGCCATTTTTTAAATGCTCCCCATTTCCCCCCACTACTATTATGTTCACATGTTATATTTTTTTCATATTTTGCTAGTAAAGCTTAGCATACGTTTCAAGTTTCAATTACATAGCTTAAGAGACTGTCGAGATATTAATTTTTAAGTGTTTTTCTTTGCACCCCCCCTGACCCTCCCCTTTACAAGGATTAGCTTCTATCTGAACTGATTCTAGTAGATCTTGATGCCATCTTAATGGTCTCAAAATATCAATTTTTTATGGGTAGTAATTTCGAAGATATAATCATTTGAAAAAAAAATTCGGCCGCCAATTGGTTCTTAGCCCCTCCTTTTCGCACCCCAATGGATAAAAAAATTAAATTATTTTTAAAAGTTGTCCCACAAAGTCTTCTATATGTGTGTTGATTTTTAGCTGTAACCATGGTTGAGATATTTGAATTCGTATTTTTCGGTTTAAGCGCTCCCCCTGCCTCCCCCTGAAACCGTACACCCCCCAAAATGGGTATCCACCTGAGATCCGCAACTACCTACAATCCCTCCAAAAATGAACTTTCTATCTTGAAGGGTTTGGGAGTTAATGTGCGCTGAGCGTACACGTCGGCGTACGGCGTACGGCGGACGGCGTACAGACAGACGGATTTTTTTTTTTTGCATTTTTAGGCTATTTTAGTCATGAAACGCGAAAAAAAAAAATTTCAGGGTAGCAAATTTTTTTTTTTTCCCAAGTCGATCACAATACTTTATTATTAAAATAATAAAGTAAAACTAATAAAAATTCAAAAAATAAAGATTTCTGAAATAAAACAGCAAACTCCATTCTACTGAAAATTATTTTATTGCTGACTGAATATTAGCAACCAAAAAAGAATACAAATAATGGTATTTTTTTTGTAAAAGTTTGAAGCCAAGTTAAGCTTGGACACAATTAATTTTCGAAAATTTCCGAATCAAAAAGCATTTCCACTTGAGACAGCTTATCAGGCACTCCGTTTTATATATCCTCCTTGCCTAAGCCCTATTTGAAAATATTTTAGATATCGATTGGAACGAATACAAACTAAGTAGCCGTATTAAAAAAGACATACAAATATTCCCTTATTTTCTTCATCAGATAGCTATGAGGTTGAGCCTATAAACTTCGGTAAACTTTAGATTGCCTATAACCATAAACCGCGGGTAATTACCTTCTTCTCGCAGATTGATAAAACCCACGCGATATCACACTTCCGATGTCCTACTTATTCTATTTCCTGTCGAACATTCGTGATATGAGTGCGATCTCACAGAGATTTTTCCGTGCTCTGGTGGAATAGCTATATAAATGGTCCTTGAAAGTGAGAAATTGGGAGTATTTTTATGGTTTGTTGATTGGTCCTCAGTGACCGAAGAAGGCCGCCGCGTTATGAGTTATAGGCTATGTTCGTCGTTTTATTGCTCAGCCGGATAAACTTTCCCATTCACATTTGTAAAGTTTGATGAGTTCTTCTTCGATCGTAAAATTAAGACCTGTATTTTACTAATAAAGAGAAATGTGCCATTACCGATATAATAACGTTAAACAATGGAAAAGGAATCTGGAAAAAAGTTGAGATATTTATAGAGCATCTTAGCAGATATATTTATCGATTATATTTTTATACTGATAATAAATGGGGAGTGTTTTTGTTTTTGCAATTTTGCTTTATTGAAAAATGATCTAATTATTCAACAAAGAAATATAAATATCGATTCGAATCAATTTGTTTGGAAAATAGTTCAAAATAATTCAGCGACTCAGATATTAGTCAATATCAATGCAATATGGAATATAATTTTATGCATTATTTTGAAGAAAACAAAAATCTGTTTAATACTTCATATGCTAGGTTTCTAGAAAAAAAAACCAAATGCAATGGTTTTTTGAAGTATGTGCTCTAATTTCTACCAGTGGCGTGGTGTAACTTTACAGCTAGGAGAAGCAATTATTTTTTAAATATATTGGCTTATTACGATTAAGCAATATATTATGAGTATTACTAAAACCTCTCTCGTCAGCTGCTTGAAACATCATTAATGTTGAGAGCACCCAGGAATAACGAAAGTAATATACGTAGGCCATCTAGTGGTTTCCTTTTAAATCATAGGTTATTTTGACACTGAAAGCTGTTTCCCGATCGAAATCTTAGCAGAAAGTCAGTATCGTACCTCCGCGGAACGAAATGAGTCGCTTTACACTTACACATATCGAAATGAAGCACCAACCGCGCCTGCTGTACGCAAGTTTGTGCAAAAAGTTCGTGAGACTGGCATGCTAGTGGACAACACTCATGGTTCCCGTCGCCGAACGGTGCGCGAGAATGTGGCTACTGTAGCCAAGAGTGTGAGACTCACTCTACGAACATCAACTCGCCATCGATCTCAACAGCTCAACATTTCACGCACTAACCTGAGGAGAATCCTGCACAAAGATCTCGGATTATTCGCTTACAAGGTCCAATTGACTCAACAATTGAAGGCGCACGATTATCCGCTTCGTTATCGCTTCGCAGTTTGGGACTTAGAGCAGCTTGAATCGGACAATGGTTTTGGGCGAAAATCATATGTTCTGACGAGGCGCATTTTCGTCTCGGAGGCTACGTTAACAAACACAATTGCCGCATCTGGGGCTCGGAAAACTCGCACGTTATTGTCGAGAAGTCAATGCATCCCCCAGAGAATGAGTGTTTGGTGCGGATTGTGAAGTGGTGGCATCATTGGCCCATTTTTCTTCGAAAATGAGGCTGGGAACAACGTTTCGGTCAACGGTGAACGTTACAAAGCCATGTTATCCAACTTTTTTTTACTGGAATGGAAGACATGGATTTGAACGACCTCTGCTTCATGCAGGATGGCGCGCCATGCCATACAGCCCATGCCACAATCGATCTTTTACGCACCAAATTCCCAAATCGTGTTATCAGCCGTCTTGACGATGTAAATTGGCCGCCTCGGAGCTACGATTTGCCCCCTTTGGACTTTTGTTTCTAGGAAACCTTGAAGGACCAATTTCATGCCAATAATCCAGAAACGATTCAAGCACTTAAGACCAATATCATCCAAGCAATCCGTGAGCTACAGCCCGAAACCATCGATATGGTCTTGGAAAATTGGAGTGAAAGAATTCGCTACTGCGAAGCCAGCCGAGGCAGCCACTTGAACGAAGTTGTGTTTCATTATTAATGGGAATGTTTGCTCTTACTAATGAAGCTATCAATCAAATTCCTGTTAAGACCCCCTATAGGGGCATAGGACAGAAACAACTCTCTTCCACAAGGCGCGATCCTGAGCATCGGCCTTAAGCTGTTACCAGAACTTGTTTATTCCTCTTGCCTCCTGCTCAACTGCTCGCTTCCATGTGTTACATGGTCGACGAAACCAACGTTTTCTTGAGAATTATAATCCAGATCCTGTTTGGCGATTTTTCGCTGTAGTTTCCTCAAAGTATGATCGACCCACTTCCACTTCCGACTTTGAATCTCAATACCTATTTTAGTCTGGCGAGTTGTACTCCAAAGTTCGTCGTTGGAGATCAGTTCTGGCCAAAATATTCCTAAAATGCGTCGGAGGCATTGGTTCACGAAAGTTTGTAGTTTCTTGGTAAGTCGAACGGCCACTTTCCACATAGTACAACCATTTAACAACACGGATTTGACGCATGCGTCAAAAACTCGCAGCTTTGTGCGAAGGGAGATCTCTCGTAACCTCCAGACAGGGGAAAGGATACCGAAGGCCTGACGAGCTTTTTTTAACCGAGCCTCAACATCCATGCTGACAATGCTTCCGAGATAGCAAAAATCTTGCACCTCTTCCACATCCTGTCCGTTAAGAACAATCGGTGTGCTTGCGTTCGAACCCATGTGCATGTACTTGGTTTTACGCACATTTATTTTCAGTCCCGCCTCTTTGCATTTAGAATGCAACGAGCGAACATTTGAATCTAAGTCCGAACGGTTATATGCAAGCAAACACACGTCATCAGCATAATCAAGGTGACTTAAGACGTTAAATATTCTCCATTGAAGACCCTTACCCTCATCTATTACCACCAAAAACAGGGCTGGTGATAATATGCAGCCTTGTCTGACACCTGTTTGTACAAGAAAGCTCTCCTCTATGCAAGACGCGACACCTTATATCTTCGTAGGATTCTTTAATCATTGCTATGATCTTATCTGGAATACCTCTCCTACGCAAAGCATTCCATACGTAACCTCGCTTAACGCTGTCAAAAACCTTCTCGAAGTCCACAAACATGAGATGTAGTAGCAAACCTATTTCGGCAAACTGCTCTAATATTATCCAAAGGGTATTTGTGTGGTCGGTACAAGACGACCCTTTACGGAATCCAGCCTGATAAACTTCGAGAGTGCTCTCGACGACATCACTAATCCTATTGAGAATTACCTTAGCCATAATTTTTGATACGGCAGTAAGTAGACATATACCACGCCAATTGCCACAATCCCGAAGGTCGCCCTTCTTCGGAATTTCCACACGGGCCTTAAAGGTATAAAAATCCCTATTTCATTTGGAGTACCGGAATCATAGGTCTATTGTGCAACATTTAGCAATATTTCATAATTTTAAGATTTACAATTTGTTAATAAATCAATAGAAAAAATCGTTTAATGAATCGCATTTTAAAAGAACTTCACATAAATTCTCCCTAAATGGCCACTACATCTTTATCACAACTTTTCTAAAGTGGCTTAATCCTAGTTACAGACATTTTATTGCTAGCAATTTTCAAGATAAAATAAAATCACAAACACGCTACAATTCGTTTTTATACATACGAATGTATACTCGTAGATTTGGTATATGTTCTATACGAATGTTTCGAACATAAACCAAATGAAGGGTTTTCCCATTTATTTGTAGTGAAATTGATGTCCTTTTTACATAGCACAGTCATAGCAGTCTACGCTCAGCAGATTTGAATAAAAAAAATAAAATAAAAAAGAAAGAAACCATTCGAAAAGAAAGGAGGTGATTTGAGAAAACTATAACAACTATTGAATTGAAGTTTATTCATTTAAACAAAAATGTTCACGGCTACTTAGGTGAGTTTTGTAACGGCAGGAAATTGGAAATCGTTACAGAATATCAATTTAAATATTTCTTAAGAATAACTTATTTTATTGCTTTTGTGTGGACGTGTTATGATATTTCGAAGTTGGTATGAGAAGATACAGGACTAGGTATAACGTATATGCACAGCCTAAAATAAATATGTTGGTTCATCGTGAGCTTTGATAGATAAATTGTGGGTCGTTTCACTTTAATCGTCATAACTGTTTTTCGTTCTTCTTCGAGAAAATGGAACAATTTGTGCAGATAAATTAATCTCTCGTGTTAACCGATTTTCTCCAAGGAACTAACTTCGGACCTTTATTTTGCGTGTCATACTTGTTTATAAAATGTTTGAAGATAAAACTATCTTACGATGTTGATATTTTACTCTCCAAGAACTCGCCCGCAGAGTAGTAACCAGTCGGTTGAACGATTCGCCAATTCAAGTTGGTCCTTTTCAGAGTTTTGACTCCACGGACGCGAGAACTTTAGAGGGAATGTGACTGGTTATACGACTTTCTCAACTGCGATTCGGCCTCTGAAAAGCACCGCCTGCACGGATCTGAGAAACTTCTGGTCGAACGGCACGCATATTGCAGGAAGTGGCCTTGGAGCTGAACACCTCCTCATATCTGGATTCTTTGGTCATATTTACAATCGTTAGACCGGGATGGCTACCGCTTACATATATGAGCCGTGTGGGTGCAAAACTTGAGTAGCCTCAACAACTGTGAATGTCGAGTCAAGCTGATCAGTTCGATAAAAGTCAAACTGAAGAGTTTGGCAAAAATATAAGCAGGAACCGAAACGTCACATTTAATAAAGCTTTTTTTGAAATGCGACATGCACACTTAATGCACTCATCAAAGCAGAATTACAGAACTCGATTTACCAATCCCGTTCTTTGATAGCCATTAGAAGTACCATATAGCTCCTCTAAACCCAATGCTGTATTTTCAAAATATTTATTCTTAATTCTGTATATAAGATCTGCCTGGTTCTACAGCTGAAGCCTAATTCAGGAATTCAATTCATGAGGGTTAAAAACTAGTAAACCATGCAAAACTACTCAAATTTAAATAAAAGCTAATCGAACTGATCATTAGCTCCTGTTTGAATTCATCACCTAGACCTAAGCACCGCAATACTTAGAGAACTATAGTAGTCTAAATTTTTTATGCACCACAATTACACTCTTATAACAAGCAGTAGGGGCTCTTTAGGTGAAACTCATGAGGCGGCTCCTCACATGCCAGAACATTTTCGAATAATTGAATGTAACATTCTTAATACGATTCAATTTCTCATATTCCATTATCGTTTTAGATCATTCTCACATCAGCGATACGCCTCTGTCTTTTTACCTTTTGCCTTCGATATAACACCAAGGGAATGAGGTTGAAGAAAAAAAACATAAAAGGGCTTGGAAAGAAATATGCGAGCATGCAAACGAACGATTTCCTCAACTAAAGCGACTGAAAAGCCTGCTCAACCAGCTCGTTCAAACATTGCTGCCTGCACATGCATACAGCTGCTGCTTGATCCAACGATGTGGACGTCATAAAAAGCCAAAGATCTGAGGCGCAAATTTCATCGCCTAACTATTATTTTGTTGTTTTTGTTTGTCATTTTCGGTTGTAAAGTAGTGCGGGTCTCGATGAGACATCTTCGAATCATTTCGATTGTAGAGTAACATGGGGCTCGATGAGACGAGACTAAATTGTGTCCGTTCTTAATTTTGAGAGCTTGCTAAACTGAGCAAAAAAATGACGAGAGGTTTATATTTAAATTTATTTTTCGATTAAGTTTTTTAATTTATCAAGCTAGCAGTTTCATATATTGAAAGTATTGCTAATACGTAAATTTGCATGTAAGCAAATTATTAAGTATTAACGCAATAAATATAAAATATTAATGCTAAATCCCCCAATCTCCCAAATTCTAGCATACTGCCTGCGTGGGTATATCTGGGTTACCTTAATCTGCGAAAATAAAAATTCGGGTTCTGCAAATGGCTAAGAACCCTTCCACAATAATAAATAAAATGTTAAGGAACCTGAAGGTCAGGTGGCCAAAGCTGGATTTGGCCTGTAGTGCCATTGAAAAGAAGACAATTTTTTTTTACGCTAAAAAATAAGACTCGGAGAAAAAAATGAATGATGCAAAAGTTCATATTATCACTTGAAAATCTCAAAACCGGATGTTCGTCCGTCTATTTCACCGTATCCCCTCTAACTCAAAAATGCATGGAGCTAGTAAGTTCAAATTTTGGAAACGTCGTTCATGACAAAAAATTTAGGACAAGTTCATAAACGAGCCAAATCGCCTCAATTTTTCTACCCCTCCTACCGAAATTTGGAATATATCATTATTACAATCTACTGTACTATTCAAATCCCCTTACTCCTTCTACCACCTCCCATACAAATTGCACTTTTTTATGAAATGCTATGAACTAATTTACTCAGAACGCATAACTTTTATCGCGCGAAAATTGTGCACTAAGCGCTCATTTAGAATTTTTAGTAAGCCCGGAAAAAATCATATGATTTTCTTCGCTCCTTCTACCCCGTCCCATACAATATGACACAGCTTGGCAACTTTACAAAAAGCCGATTTTCCTGAAAAGTTTGAAAGCCATTGATCTGCAATTTAAGACATGTCAAATGTATAATGTTTATAGTTATTTCTGAAAAAAGACATTATGATCTCCCAACTCCTTCTTCCACCTCCCATACAAACTGCATAATCTCACTAAATCCAATACACTAATTCTGTCAGTATCTATTCAATTTTTAGAGCTTATATTTTGTATAAAATATTTTTAGCAACTTTAGCACGATGTGAAAAAATTGGTTTAATGCCATCACCCCTTCTACCACTCCCCATACAAAATTTCTTAAAAATAAAAAATTTCTCTTTCATCTAGAATAACACATGATTGGGCTTTACGCCCAATCGTAGTACTGTTATGTTTATTTTCGAATTTAACACAGATTCAGATTCAGATGTCTTTATTGCCTTTTAAAACCACTTACAAATTTAACACAGTGTTTGACAGTTTAGTTATAAAGCTAATATAATATTAAGTAATCCAATGCAAATCCATTATTATTGTTATTATTATTCTTACTTTTTTTCTCTTTTTCTTTTTTCAAGTCATTTTCGAAGTCATTGTTTAATCTTTTGTAAGTTTCCAAATCACTTTTTGTTTCATTTTTTAAATAAACAAAATATCTATCACTCATCAAACGATTGATATCGATGAAAAAATTCTGCCCCATAAGTGTGAATAAGCCGCAAGAAAACTTATTAAAGTTGAAATGTAAAGAATCTATTTAAGAAATTGAATCGGATCAGATTAAACAATTGTGAAAAGTCAATGCAATATTTTTTCACTTATGTATTTTAATTAACTTAATCTAAACTAATAAAAAAACTTAATTCTAAATTATTTCAGGAAGCTCATATTTCTAGTTTCAGACTAAGGCTACCGACACACGATGCGAGTTAATATATATTAACTTCCTATTTTGATATAAGTAGGCCGAATTATGTATAGGATAATGACACTAGTAATATCGAAAAGCGAGATAATATATGTATATTAACTCGCATCGTGTGTCGGTAGCCTAAAACATCAAAGCATATTGAATCTAAAATTAAATTTTTTTTAAATATTCTTCATTTTCTAGTGTTTTAAATCTATGAAAACACTAGAAAACGAGCTTTACCTATAATTCATACCGCACATTCTTCGGTGAAAACATGATGAAAATTTAAAGCTTAAAATAATTAAAGGCATTGCCTTGATTTCAAGGACACATTCAGTTTCTATTACGTTTATCGAATCGTAGCACGTTCCTAATGGTTACGGTATGCAAAACGCGTATATTATAAACATAGTCGACTGGCGGCGCTTTTAAATAAATCGGCTTTCCGATAAGATAAGATAATGACATTAATTCACAAAGTTATATGAGGACAATAGGTACAAATTGTTGACAATTTCGAACAGAGAGTCGGTGTCAAAGTGATTGAGGACATCATTATGAGTCCTGGATAGACTCCGTCGCTTCGAGCTACAAGATACATGGATAGCTTATATATGTATATAATAGAGATGTCTGGACTTTTTCTACTATGTCATTGAATAGAGTCGATTCAGAGACCAGATTTGTATTGTTTCAATTAATGAGAATTGTGCGTAGTTGATGGGTGTAATTAGTTCTAATGGAATTTTCACGATATGAAAGCGTAGTTAGTCACTTGTTATGATACACGATAGAACCTTGAATAGATTATACTGTCATGATAAGTGTAAAATAAGCAAACAGTTACATAATTAGAACATGTTTGTACTATAATAATGACAACGAGGGTAGAACCTATAGTTGAAAGCGTGTTTCTCTATTATGAAGAGGTTGTAAGTTCGAATCTCGGTTAATACCTAATTCGTGGGTATATCTTGCTTTATGAAGAAGAAGGAACCAGGCACCTGAAAGAGTTAGGTTAACCTATCAGATTGGGCGCATTTTATTTTCATATGTATTCGTACAACGTGTCCATGTAACTTCTTAGTGGTTTTATTTTGCAAATATCTTTTATATGCAGAAATTGTGATTTAATTTGGGAGGTTTCACGTACTAATGAATGGTTTGCAACTATATTTGCTTATTTATCGCATGCTGGAAAATAGGTGGACACTTTTCCAAATTTAACGGAAAAGCTTTTGAGTTATGGGCATATATCTTTGATTTCAAAAAATCCCAAAGAAAGAAATCCAGTGGCGTCATCTCGCATGATCTTGGTGGCCAACTCAAATCGCCGCGGCGCGATAACTCTCCAGTCAAATTTATTGTTCAACCATTCCATCGTTTCGTTCGCAGTGCGGCAGGTTTGCGCAGTCCTGTTGAAAGCACATATCTTCGAGATCAAGCATAGGACAGAAACTACTTTCTTTTGCAAGGCGCGATCCTGATCATCGGCCTTTAGCTGTTGCCAGGACTTGTTTATTCCTCTGGCCTCCTGCTCAACTGCTCGCTTCGATGCTACACGGTCGAATAACCCGACGTCTTCCTTAAAGATTATATTCCAGAGCCTGTTTGACGATGTTTCGCTTTGGTTTCTTCAAAGTGTGACCGATCCACTGCCACTTCGGCCTTTGAGTCTCAATGGTGTTAGGTTTTTCGTTATCACTTCTTACAGATCGCGGTGTTGTAGATGAGGTTCTTCCTCTTTTCATTGCCCTATTTTGTGCTGGCGACAACGCCATTGAGTTAGGGTATAGCCTAGTAGGTAGTGTGTTGGTCTTGTAATGCGAAGGTCGTGAGTTCAAATCCCGGCCGGCGCAAAATATAATTCCGGCACATTACCTGCTTGGGTGTACCTTGGTCACCTCAATCTAAGAAAATGAAAAATTCGTAGAAAGAGGGTTGTGAGAAGGGCTAACAACCCATCCACAAAAAGTAAAAAAAAAAATAAATTTAAGGAACCTGAATATCAGGAGGCCAAGGACCGATTTGAGCTGTAGCGCCATTGTAGAAGTAGACAATGCCATTGGCTGACAAGCAAGATTGTACGCTTCGTTTGCAGTTCTATCTTGGTTAAGGTGGTAAGAATTCCGTTTCTTGGCAGTCCCGCTTAACCTCTTTTTATTTTCCTTGAGCGTTAACTGTTTCAGTTCTGCTGATAAAAGTTGCTCATCCACTAGATGCTCACTAAGAGTTTTTCTATCTGCTATGAATGGCGGTCTTTTGTACTTGGTTATGACCGGAGGATTGGCCTCTGCAGTCACTTGACGTATTTTTTGTGGAGGGTTTCCCTCTTCGTTTAGGGCATCAGCCGCGTCTTGGGATGCTTAAGGAGTCGTATCTGCCCTTTTGACTACACTTGGATTATCTATTTGATTCAGGGGAAGACTAATTGAAACTGGTCGGCACCTGGTATCCAAAGTTTGCAAATTAGCGGTTAGTTGCCCACTAACCATATATCCGTGGCATTTCACCGTAAATTTGGGGATTTTTATTTCTAGTTTAACCCCTCTAGCGTCGTACTTTATAAAGGTCACCATTAAGGTAATACGTACACTTTTGGGATAAATTCCATTATAACCATCAATATCTTGAAATCTGCCTAAAATATGTCCAGTCCAGATTACAAGAATAGCAATGCTGTGATAGGATATGGAACAGACAGCTAGCTGAACGTGCTATGGTGTTCGTAAAAACGCAGCAATTACTTTATTATTTTAATAATAAAGTATTGTGATCGACTTGAAAAAAAAAAAATTGCTACCCTGAAATTTTGTTTTTCGCGTTTCATGACTAAAATAGCCTAAAAAAGTAAAAAAAAAAATCCGTCTGTCTGTACGCCGTACGCCGGTGTGTACGCTCAGCGCACATTGACCCAATTACCCTTCAAGATAGAAAGTTCATTTTTGGAGGGATTGTAGATAGTTGCGGATCTCAGGCGGACACCTATTTTGGGGTGTGTAAGGATTCAAGGGGAGGCGGGGGAATACTTAAACCGAAAACTAAGAATTCAAATATCTCCAACACGGTTACAGCTAGGAAGCTAAAAATCGATATATATACATATAAAATGGTTTGTGGGACAACTTTTAAAATTAATATAATTTTTTTATCCATTGGGGTGCAAAAAGGGGGGGCTAAACCAACTGTCGACCGAATTTTATTTTTTTTTTTTCAAATGATTATATCTTCGAAATTACTTAGCATAAAAAATGTATATTTTTAGACCATCAAGGTGGCATATAGATCCACTGGAATCAGCTAGAGAGAGGTAGAGGCTAATTATTATAAGGGGGAGGGTCAGGGGGGTGCAAAGGAAAACACTTAAAAATCAATATTTCGGCTTTTTGTTGAGCTATGTAATTGAAACTTGACACTTATATTAAGCTATACTAGAGAAATACGAGGAAAATATAACTTTTGGACAAAATAGTAGTGGGGGAAAATGGGGAGCATTGAACTTTCAAAAATTTCAAACCATTATATCTCAAAACTGAGTGCAGAAATCAAACTCAAATTTTGTTAGAATGTAGAACTACATAGTTTTGAATTTTGGTAAATGTTTTACATCGGGAGGTGTAAGGGGAGGAAGGTGTAAGGGGAGGGAGGTGTAAGGGGAGGGAGGTGGTAAGCAAAAATGTCGAAAATTTTTAATGATTTTTTTAGGGCTCTGGTAAGAGATACAAAGTTTAAATTTTCCACGTGGATACATCTATTTATTAAACATATAGAAAATATATAAATAATATAAAATAAAAATTCTGCAATTGTTATGCACCGACCCCCTTGGTCTAACGTGAACAAGGTGTTTCATGTGCAATGAAAAAACATATAAACTGAAAATTTTTGAATGAAATTTTAAGGTAGAAACTTGAAAATTTGCAAAATACATTTTAAAGAAATCTCTAAAAGAATGAACTGGTCGAAGACCTTCCAAACTTCTACTCCCTCCCATACAAAATTAATTTTTTCGACCATTTTAAAAAAATCAATTATCAACTAAAAATTAAAACCTATCAATTTGAAATTTTGCACAAAAACTTTCAAAAATAGTTGAAACGGAACTGCGTCAAAAGTTGTGAGATCGCACTTGCCCTTCTACCCCTCTCATACAAAAATATGATTTCGACCAATTTCAGTAAATCAACTGCTAACCAACAAATTAAAAGCTCAATCAAATCAAACTCCTGTTAAGACCCCCTATAGGGGCATAGGACAGAAACAACTCTCTTCCACAAGGCGCGATCCTGATCATCGGCTTTAAGCTGTTGCTAGGACTTGTTTATTCCTCTGGCCTCCTGCTTAACTGCTCGCTTCCATGTGTTACATGGTCGACCAACCCGACGTCTTCCTTGAGGGTTATAATCCAGAGCCTGTTTTGCGATGTTTCGCTCTGGTTTCCTCAAAGTATGACCGATCCACTGCCACTTCCGCCGTTGAATCTCAATACCTATTTTAGTCTGGCGAGTTGTACTCCAAAGTTCGTCGTTAGAGATTACTTCTGGTCAGAATATTCCTAAAATGCGCCGGAGGCATTGGTTTACGAAAGTCTGTAGTTTCTTGGTAAGTCGAACGGTCACTTTCCACGTAGTACAACCATATACGAACTAAAAATTTTGCACGAGCACCTTACAAAAGAAATGAAATAAAACTGCATTACAAATTTTACATTTCCCTTACCCCCTCTACCCCCTCCCATACAAATGATTGGTTTCGTGAATGTAAAATACACCGAATTTTATGAAAATTCTATGCAACTTCGTCTATAAAACTGACATTCTATGCAGAAAATATTGGACGTAATTGAAGCAATCAATTGAAAAATTATTGACATTCACCCACCCTTAATATCAACCCTCCCTCATAAAAACCCAAACTTGCATAAACGAATGAAATATTGATTACATGTACTGGAGCTATTGATCGTATTCGCAACTAAGTGTTGAATTGGGATCATGATTGCCCTAAAGGGGGTTCCACTTGTGAAAGGGGGTATCACTTGTGAAAGGGGGTTCCACTTGTGAAAGGGGGTTTCACTTGTGAAAGGGGGTTCCACTTGTGAAAAAGGGTTCCACTTGTGAAAGGGGTTCCACTTAGTCTTCCCTAACCACTTTAACTTGCATATTGACTTTCCATGCATCTTTAACCAACCTTTAACCTCCCAAAAATAATAAATTTGCGCCCGACTTGTTGGCAGTTTATTTTTTTATGTTAACATCTTAAAAAACTGTTGCAATGTAAAGCATAACTTTTCAAGCTATAATTTAATTTCAAATGAAACTTGCCAATTCAATTTTTTTTTTTTTGCATTTCAATTGCATTGCATATTTGTTTGTTCACGCGATGAGCTCCAAAAGCAAATAAACTGCAGTACAGTTCACGTAAATAAATATATTTAAGATATTCTACTTTAAGGTTCTATTTAAATAAATTAAAATTTCCAAGAACACGATGTCAAGGGAAGCTCATTTTCTGAACTTGATATTATTGCAGTAAGTATGCACTTATCTATAAAATAAATAAAAATACAGAGACTATAAATTATAAAACAAACTATGCTAGTTGCAGCAAAGTGGAACTTTTCTCTCCGCATAAATATTTACATATATTTAACTAAAATTTATGAAAATATACGAGCTCTCGCTATCCGTATCCTTATCCTGTTTACTGAAAAGGAGGATTATTTAGTAAACGGATTTGAGACTTTAATTAGTGCAACTATGTTAAACCTAACTTACTTGCAATCTATGTATGCGATATGAATGGTACATTTAAAGCACCTAGCTAACCTTGTGCGAAGCGTTTCACTTGCGAATTAACCTTGTTTAATAATTTTCTTGGAGAAATATGAAACACTTTTTAAATGCAACCATTCATTAAATTGTCTGCTATGCGTTATAATTTTTTTGCTGTTAGTTAGCAGCCATAATTAGCTACTTTATTATTTTATTACAACACGCCGCGACCTATATACATATAGTACGTAGACTCAATGCTACGAGATCCTTAAAAATAGGAAGGTAATTTTTGGGTGAATTGTGGATAGGGTAAGTGAATTTCATTACCTAAATTTTAGGGAGAGTCAGGTGGAACGGAGAGGCAGTAGGAGGGCTCGAGTTAAAAGCTACACTTGTCAATATCTTCACTACAAAAGCAAATAGAAATCTGAAACTCAACATGTGGATACATTGCTTTATGAGAATTACTAAATGCAGAAAGTTCATAATTTAGAACTGTTTATGTGGTGTACAGCTCTACTATTATTGACTTTGAAGAAGGCCAATACTTGTAAAAGGGTGGGTCAGGAAGGGTTCAAAGACAAACATGCAAAAATATATATCTCGACTATTTTGAAACTTGGACCATACATATGTATATTAAGGTATGTTAGTGCACATAAAATTTTTACATAACAGTAACGGGGAAAATGGGGGCATTTCAAAAATGGTTCAGTTACCAAAACTTCAAACTGTTACATAACCAAATCCAATACATATTATAAGTTGAAATTTCGTCAGATTGTGGAACTATACGATCCTTAATTTTTGGTAAAATTTTAAGTTGGGGGAGGAAAATGGTGACCCACATGCCGAAGGTTTTGAAAAGTAAAAGGTAAAAAGTTTGAATTTTGCATATGCATACAAATGATAGATTGAATTCGGTGCATAACAGTTGTATGCACCGACGTTGGGCCCTAACCAGCTTCAGGTGTTTCAGGTGTATTGAAAAAGTACAGGAAATCAAATATTTTGATTGGAACTTTAAGCTAGAAACTTGAAAATTAGCGAAATTCATTTCAAATAAATTTCGAAAAAACTTCAAGATTCAATACCTTCAAAACTTTTATCACCTCTCACACAAAGGATTTTTCTCGACTATTTTTTGAGTTAAATCAGTTACTACGAACACATCAAAGGTTATCAGCTTGAAATTTCATACGAACTTTTAAAAATATTTAAAATAAAATTGCATCAAATTCCTTAAATCGCTTCACTCCTTCTACCCCCGCTATATATATGCTTTCAGCCGATGTCAATAAATTAATAAATAACCAACATATCAAAATTTACGGACTTGAAATTTTGTACGAACACCTTTCCCCTCATTTCATGAATATAAAATACACTGAACTTCATACAAATTCTAATTGAGGTGAGCAAAGTATACCCAACCAGACAGTGTGCTGCAATTATGCATCAGCCGAAATTTGATCTCACGACCTTTGCATTGTAGACCAACACGGAACCCATTAGGCTACACCCTAGCTTAAACACTTATTTACTTAGTTTTCCCTATCCACCCTAACCTGCGTATTGATATTCCACGCATCCTCAACTTGTCCCAAGATTAAAAAAGTTGCGCCCGACTTCTTGGCAGATATTTTAGAAAACTGTCTTGTACCCTACAGGCATTGAACTACTGTTTTCCTTTTCGTACCCCATTCCAGAATTAAGTTGAAATTGGATTGATATTTGACGACAGAACGTGTAATAGCTCAAACAGAATCATGCGGGACGGATTAGTAGCGATACTCTTTTCGGAAGAAATCTTCATTTAAAATGACCTTGAAGTTATCCCAATCCAAGATATACGTTTACTAATATTCTCATATTAAAAATATAGAATATGATTATCCAAAAAGATTATTCCGGAACAAATGATTTTTATCCATTTTAATCAAATTTAAGACTTAATAAATTAAACTTATCATCGCCAATGAATGAAAATCAAAGTTAATTCTAAAATTTAGTTCTTTAAGAATTCTCTTCTATAACGTAAGCCGTTTCCTTCAGATTTTACCACTTTTCTACTTTTCCTGTCAGCTAATTAACAAATTTTCGATATTCCGTCGTCGCTACAAAATCGAGTTTACGGAAAAGGTTTTCACTGTGTCAAACTTGATGAAGAATCAGTTCCCGATTGTGAGAATCCCAGACGTAATAATCGCACGTTACTTCCGTCTAAACCCTGTTATAAATTACCATTTCACTAAGAGCGCAAATATTTAAATTCAGTGTAGTCATTTCCTTCGAACCGAGGCGTCCTTTTGTTCAGGAGACGTCAGCTTTCCTCTCAATTCGTTTGTATGGTATGTATTCGTAATTTTCCATACAAGTCCTATGGATTTAGGTTATATAACGCGCCAAGCCCTATCACGACTTGTAAAAATGAATTATTTATCAGATAACTTTTGCTTGCTAAAAGCCACTGTATCCCCTTAATAGTGTAGGTGAACCATATTTTCGTGCGTTTGTATTATTTGTCGGGATAGGGTCGAGAGGATAATAAACGCGAGGAAATATTTTAATAAAGCTCGATATTCGAGAACAGAAAAATGTCCGCCATGCTTACATTTAAAAATATTTTCAATGGTTTATTGGAGCATATGAACCCAAATAGAATATCAATTAATATTGTTGGTACGAAATTACGATATATTTTTTGCATATTACAGGAGGAGTAACCGAAGGGCTATACCAAAAATTATTCGGACATGTCCATTGTTTTCCTTTCAATTGAAACAATACGATATTTACGTAATCAATGTGTATTAATGAAGCGCGTGTAATTTCGAATTAATGTAGTTTTGATTCGATTGTTATCAATTGAATTACGTTTAAATTTCCATATTTTGGTCTATACAGATTTTTATTACACATTTAAATTTGATCTTTTTACTACTTTGATTCTTAATTAGATTAAAATGATAACACAAAGTCTTTTGGTTTTTTTGAAAGGAGAATTGAAAAAAGGCAACATATGAAATTTCTTTGAAATAAAGTCAAGGTTTCTGGATTTTACACATCTATAAATCGTGACGTTTTCGGTTCAGCGGAGACTATTATCAAGCCAACTTAGTAAGAGTTCACAGTGAAAGAAATCCCGGAAGTCATTCCTTTAATTCAAAATGCGCTGTGAAAACATACCCAAGTCGAGTCTTTTATCGGGAGTACAAATTGAAAGCCGCCGTTTCCCAATAGATGGCGCCAACAGTAAATGCTGATCAACAATGGCAGATCAGAAACGTCACATGGTAAACTTAGGCATCTGTCAACAACTCGTCATCACTAGATTTGAGAAGTTTTATCGGCGTCATATACTTTTTTGTGCGCGAATATGTCGAAGTTTGAGCCAAATAAGCGCCATTTGCGGAAAGTTTTGCTTTTTGCTTTCAATTCAAAAAAATCTGCGGCTCAGGCGCATCAAATGATTGTTGAAACTAATGGTGAGGGTGCTATTAGTGAACGAACGTGTTGCGAATGGTTTCAACGCTATAAAATGGGTGATTTTGGCGTGGAAGACAGGGAGCGTCCCGAAGCGGTTAAAAAGTTTGAAGACACAGAATTGGAGTAATTACTGGACAAAAGTTCATGCCCAATTCAGCAACAACTTCCGATTTCATTGGAAGTGGCCTAACAAGCCATTTCACATCGTTTGAAAAGCTTGGGATTGATGCAAAAGCAAGGAAAATGTGAGCCACACGAGTTGAAACCAAGAAAAGCGTTTTTTCACATTCCAACAGCTGCTCCAATGGCAAAAAATGAAGTGTTTATACTCTAGATGAAATCTGAGAGTATTATAAGTTTGCCAGAAAGTTTGTAACGCCAAGAAATAAGGCTCGGAGAAAAAAATGAATGATACAGAAGTTCATATAACCACTCAAAAATCTCAAAACCGGATGTCCGTCCGTCCGTCTGTCTGTCTGTCTGTCTGTCTGTCCATCCGTCCGTCCGTGTCCTCTCTAGCTTGAGAACGCGTTGAGCTAGAAAGTTCAAATTTTGTATACGTCGTTTTTAACAGAAAAGTAAGGTCAAGTTCGCGAACGAGCCAAATCGCTCCACCCCTTCTACCTCCTCCCATACGAAATGACACAATTTCGCAATCTGACAATAAACGGATTTCCTTGAAAAGTACAAATGACATTGATCTGAAATTTGGAATGTAATACTTTTATGATGATTCCAATCTACTCTATAAAAACAATTTGTGTCTTCCCCCTCCTTCCACCACCTCCCATACAAACTGCACTTTTTCATGAAATGCTCTATACCAATTTACTCTCAGTGCGTATAATAGTTATCAAGCTGAAATTGTGTAAAAAATATTTATTTAAAATTATTATTAAGACCAAAAAAATGAAACGATTAGCTGTACCCCTTCTACCCCCCCCCCCCCCCCCCATACAAAATCACACAATTTCGTAATTTCACAATAAACAGATTTGCTCGAAAAATATAAATGGAATTGATCTGAAATTTGGAATATATTACTTTTATGATGATATACATCTACTGTAAAAAAGTTATTTGAGTCCTCCCCTTCCTTTCACCACCTCCCATACAAACTGCACTTTTTCATGAAATGCTCTAAGCCAATTTACTCAGTGCGTATAAAATTGACCGAGCTGAAATTGTGCACTAAATATTTATTTCGAATTATCAGTAAAATCGAAAAAAAATTAGGCGATTAGCTTTACCCCTTCTACCCCTCCCATACAAAATGACACAATTTCACAACTTTATAAAAAGTCGATTTCATGAAAAGTATGAATACTACTCATCTGCAATTTAAGGCATGTCAAAAGCATGATATTTATAGTTATTTCTGAAAAGTCATTAAAAACTCGCCCCTCCTTCTATCACCTCCCATACAAACTGCACTACTTCACTACATCCAATACACTAATTTTCTCAGTACCTATTAAATTTTTAAATCCTAAATTTTGTATAAAACATTTTGATAGCAACCTTACCGTCATGTGAAAAAATTAGTTCAATGTCGTCACCCCCTCTTCCACTTCCCCTACAAAATGTCTTAGGATACAAAAATTTCTCTTTCATCTAGAGTATCGCACGATTGGACTTTATGCCCAATCGTACTCCTGTTATGTTTTTTGCATCGCATTGTCACTGGCGATGAGAAGTGGATCCATTACGACAATCTAAAGCGAAAGAAATCATGGGGATACCGCGGCCATGCATCAATATTGACGGCCAATCACAACATCCATGGCTCGAAAATCATGCTGTATATTTGGTGGGACCAGCTCGGCGTTGTATATTATGAGCTGCTGCAACCGGGTGAAACCATCACGGGAGATCACTACAAAAAACAACTAATGCGTTTCAGCCGAGTATCAAAGGAGAAACGGCCGCAATACGCGCATAGACACGATAACGTGATTTTGCTGCACTTAACCACATGTTGCTCACATTGCGAAACCTACCTGCAACCACTGAAACGGAACGTCCTACCCCACCTGCTATATTCTCCAGACATCGCTCTTCTGACTAATACCTATTTCGATCGATGGCGCATGGCCTGGCTGAGCAGCACTTTCATTCTTACGAAGAAGCCAAACATTGGGTAAATACTTCGGCTCAAAAGAAAAGCAGTTTTTTCGACGCGGATTCCTTATGCTGCCAAAAAGATGGAAAAAAAAGTTGGGCTAGCGATGAGAATTTCTTTGAATAATATACATATAACAATTTTGCACAATTAAGGATCGGATTTAAAAAAAAAAAAACGGTTTGCAATTTATATATTTATAAATGTGCGTAAAACCAAGTACATGCACATGGGTTCGAACGCAAGCACACCGATTGTTCTTAATGGACAGGATGTGGAAGAGGTGCAAGATTTTTGCTATCTCGGAAGCATTGTCAGCATGGACGGCGGAGCCGAAAAGGATGTTGAGGCTCGGCTAAATAAAGCTCGTCAGGCCTTCGGTATCCTTTCCCCTTTCTGGAGGTTAAGAGAGATCTCCCTTCGCACGAAGCTGCGAGTTTTTGACGCATGCGTCAAATCCGTGTTGTTATATGGTTGTACTACGTGGAAAGTGACCGTTCGACTTACCAAGAAACTACAGACTTTCGTAAACCAATGCCTCCGACGCATTTTAGGAATATTCTGGCCAGAAGTGATCTCCAACGACGAACTTTGGAGTATAACTCGCCAGACTAAAATAGGTATTGAGATTCAACGGCGAAAGTGGCAGTGGATCGGTCATACTTTGAGGAAACCAGAGCAAAACATCGCAAAACAGGCTCTGGATTATAACCCTCAAGGAAGACGTCGGGTTGGTCGACCATGTAACACATGGAAGCGAGCAGTTGAGCAGGAGGCCAGAGGAATAAACAAGTCCTGGCAACAGCTTAAAGCCGATGCGCAGGATCGCGCCTTGTGGAAGAGAGTTATTTCTGTCCTATGCCCCTATAGGGGGTCTTAACAGGAATTTGATTGAATTTATACTCACAACCATTTCAATTTTTTGAAGTGAATATTCGAAAAAAAGTGTTGAATATTTAATTTATTACCTGACTTTACTATATTTGAAGAGTTGGAGAAGAGTGAGGTATGTTAAAAATACTTTAAAACGACCAACATTATTACTCTGAAGGATTCCGATCACTACGATCCATGTACCTCACACTAACGCTCTTTCCAGTTCTATTTTATTGCTCAATGGTTCTAAACCTAATACGACAAACCGTGCGATTTTACCAAAAATATGTTTTGGAATTTAAAGAAATATTATTCGCTGACACCAGTTTTTGCTAAATTAAATTGCAGAAAGAGCAAATAGTAACATAATTTAATTATTTAAAATAAAATGAAATAATAAACTTGTAACATAATTGAATTTTATGAAAAAAAAAGATAAAAGAAAAAACCCTTTTTAATATCGTACATGGTTAAATTCAGTGATTCGGAAATAGTGAAAATACGTCAGGTGCAGTCATATTACATCAATTGAACTGATGTTCTCAAATGTACTTATATACTTCCTAAAATAGGTGCCATGTATTTCCGGCGAATATTTAGCCTGTAAAATGAATTAATCTGGCTTTGACAGCATGTAGTAAAATGCAGCATATATTCAACACTCGGCTGGTCAACCCTGACCATATCGTGTTCTTGTACACTTGACTGGGACCCTGTTTCGGAAACGTGAACGTATGAAAATATGCCGTATATGACAGCATAACAAAAATATGTTTGATATCCGGCATAGGGCCAATCCGCGTATCCCACAGTACTCCTCCGGTTCACATTGCATACATATGTTGAGAGCACTCGAATGAATAGGTAGAAATATGCACACTAAAATGTTTCTGTTCAACTAAAAAAACACATTCATGGGAGTGGTAAAACATAAATTTCCTTTATTAATTTCGATCGCAGATGTTTGCATGAAATTTAAAATAAATTTTACTGAATATATTACGAATGCAATCCTATGTAATTTAGGCAGGTATGTAGAAGGATGTTGAATTGAATTCGAATAAAATGGGTGTCAGCTAATATCATTAAATCGAGTGAGTTGACCTATTTTCTTTTAGAATGCATTGGCAGGAAAATAATATATCCAAATGTTTTGCATTAAAACTATGACTAGAGAACACTATGAAATTTATAAAGAAGTTTACATGACGCATATTTTTTTTTAATAAAAGTGTATCCTTGAATTCAAAAAACATGAAATGCTCAAAAATCGATCTTTGTTCTACTTATAGAAACCAAGATGTAGGGCTTTCCTAACTAAATTCTTAATGCCTACTTTTCCTTATAACATGCGTTTAGACCTTTTTGTGTCGATAAACGAGGTAAATGATACAGGTTAACCTTTACGGGATCGTTTATCCCTAGTGTGGAACCTTAAAACCAATTAATCTAGGAATTTGAAATTAAAAATTAATTCAGAAACTTAAATCTAGGAATATTTCATTGAAGTGTGGCTAATCATGCGATATTGTAGAGGAAACTTTATTATTCCTTGAGTCGTGATGCGAGCAAAAAAAATAAAGTTTAAGGCTCTTCTAAACTTATTTTTTTTTTTACGGTTATCGAAATAAACTGATCCCCTAGCCCTTTCATACGCGGTGCTCACTTAAGTCGACATGAGTAAGGGTGGATACGGGAAAATTAGTAGGGCAACACATGAGGGAAGAGCTAAAAGTGGAGGTGAACGTTGTATTTAAACTGCTGGATGTTGTATTCAGTGGGAAAGGGATTGCCTGGTAATAAATTTCACAACACTATCGTCTAAGTATAGAGTTCAAAGTACGCGTTTTTTTGCACTAATGCATTAAAAATTTCAACATAAATTGGCGTTTAGGCTTAACCTATTTGTAAAACAGGAGAAGAGAAAGGAGTCAATTAATTAACATAATCATAGGGCAAGATTAAATCGGACATAGTTAGAACTTTTGAATGAGTGTTCTGAGCGTTTCAATATTCGGAGAGCTAGGTTCCAGCACTTCAAGTGGCTGATTTACATATGATAGAGATATTAGTATGTTGATTGTCCTTGGAATGCTAGAAAATATGTATTCGACAGTCAGAACTGTATTTCAAACGGTACACGTTGGTAGAGGCTCTCGCGTAAAATAATGCATTTTGGTTGAAGAAATCCTAGCCTTAGTCGGATGCGCTGGGTCATGATGCGACACGGGACATCGGAATTATAAATAGGAGAGCCAGGCAGCTGATTGCCAGAGAGTTTTTAAAAAGGAGGATGAGGAGCTTTTAGAATTCGGGTTTGTGTAATTTTACCAAGAAAAAATTATGTTTCTGAGACATCTGCAACTAAAAGGAGTGATCGAACAGAATCTGAAGCGCATTGGTCTGCAAACTCATTGGCGACATGATCCAAACACCAGTATATCAATCGGTTGGAGCTAAGTAATATAGTTCTGATACACATTTGTAGGCTTGAAAAGGATGCTTATTTTTAGCGTTTTTATTTGCTTCTGAATTAGATAGACTGCCTGATAGGATGGCAGTGGGAATATTTAAAAATAATATATAATAATATATAATATATAATGATAAAGGTCTCAGCAGAGGCAACATTTTCAATGCTAACTTATCTCTTCTATATTCACAGGATGGGAGACAAGCTTCAGCTAGTAGGCTTTCTATTGGAGTTGTTCTATGCTTGCCAATAGTGAGTCGGGTTACAAAATTAATTGACACTAGGATCGGAAAATGATGGTTGTTGGCATAAAGCCCTTTACAGAGATGCTGTTACGACTCGGAGGTCGTCACGCTTGGAAAATTTCTACTCGTTCAGAAAACACTTATTCTAGTTTACAAAATTTTACTTTATTCCGATCACTACTTATTTGCAAGTACAAAAAGGTTTTAACAAAATTTCAAGAAATGGTACTTAGTTAAATAACTGACTGTGAACTTTTAATACTACGATTGAACTGCGTTACTTTACAAACTGTCAAATGCTTGTATCGAACTGTGTTACTGAAACTGTAGATCTGCCTATTACGAGCTACCAACTGTATTTCAGATACTGATCAACTGCCTGATATCAGGTTATCCTAATCTATTTATACTATCTCGATTTCCTGCTAGAAAGACGCTGACTTCGCGGTTGGTCATCAAATATTCTAGTGTATTGTCCTAAAACAACATACATTCGATCTTGAATTACCGAAATGGATCACGTGTGTCAAGCTGCGAGCAAGTGACCTGATCCTTTTAATTGGTATTGTTTGTTATTGTAAGGACATTTTCTGAATGATAGCATACCATACCATATACCACTCGTAATTACCCGGAAAGGGTCACGTGTGCCCAGCTGCGAGCAAGTGATCTGATCCATTTATGTAATTGTTATTGTCAAATGTCATAGAGCTGGCACATTATGTGGTAGATGGGTTATGCTCAGGATAAGGTGATCTACGCGATTTTGGTGTTTAAGTTAAGTAGAAGAGTGGATAATACACCGTGAGGCTATTTATTATGCTGCAGTAGTCAATGTGGCCAAATAATAAGATTCGGCCAATTTTTATACTCATGAAATCTGAGGGTATATTGTGTTTGCCTTATCGTTTGTAACTAAATAATGCTCGCACAGAGCCGCCAAGAGTACAGAGATATTTGTTGTCACTCAAAAACTTCGATTCCGAGTGACCGTCTGTCTGTCCGTCTGTCTACAACATAACTCTCGAACGCTTTGAGCTATCGTGCTGACATTTGTTATATTTCATTTTGAGCGAAAAGTACCTTTAAGTTCGTGAACGGGCTACATCCCACACCCCTTCTACTCCCTTCCATACAAATTTAATGAAATTTCGAAATTTTAAAAAATTGATTTTCTTCGAAACTATTTAAGGTATCAACTTGAAATTTGGACCAATTTGTGTATATTATTAACATTACAAAATATTGATCCGATCTCCTCACTCCATCTACCTCACCCAAACAAATGCACAATTTTGAAAAATGTTCTTATTCGATTTTTATTGAAACTAGCGAAGCTAAATGAACAATTTTTTTCCAATGTTAATTTAATTATAATTGGAATCAGTTTTAAAAAAGCGCTCAAGCTCACCTTACTCCTTCTACCCACTCCCATACAAATTTAACGAAATTATTTTTCCTCGAAACTATCAATGCGACTGAAGTTTTGTTTAAAGTTTAATAATAGAAATACCATAGACGACGAAAAATTTTGTTTTGATCCATACACTACTTCCACCACCTCCTATAAAAATGCATAATTTTGGTGAATGCACTATATCGAATTCCATTAAAACTAGAAAAAGCACAAAGTTAAGATTTTGCCAGAATTTGTCCCTTAATAATTGCAATAAACACTTAAGAAATTATCAGCTTCGCTGAGCGTACTCATTCCGCTTCATGTTTTTTTAAAAAGTTAGTCCGAGAATTTTAAGTTGCTTACAGAAAGGGATGAGTCTATTTTCAAACTTAAGTTGTTTTGGTTGGCATGAAGTTTTTCTGCATACATATGTATATGTAGGCTCTCTAGCTTACGAGAGGAGATTAAGGCCCCACTTGAAGTTTTTTAACGATGGAGAGCTCTTGTTATCTGCTAGTTAACAGTGCTCACCTTCAGTCGAATATATGAGGATGTTGTCGGCGTATATATTTTTTTTTTTTTTTACAGAATGACCTGTGTTATAGGCAATTTCGGCCTTTATGTGCAATGCACAAACACAGTCATGGAGGGAAGGAATGGGATTGGGAAGGTTGGGGAAGGGGAGTGAGAACGACCGTAGCGAGTGGAGAAGCTGGTATATTGCTCAGTTGTACTGGCTGCTTACTGACAAACATTTGCAGATGTTATGGGGGACTGAATGATAGAAAGCGAACAGAAACCATTTACTGAGTATTTAGGCCTTCTCGAAGTGGAACTGTTTCACTTGTACACCGTTTCCCCATTTTATTACGAATAATTTTTTATCACCAATAGCAACTCAAAAATTTACGCTTAAAAAAATCCCGTCTGGAGTGGGAATCGAACCCACGACCTATTGACTGAAAAGCAAGCACGCTGCCCACTACGCCACGGAAGCCTAAATATCTTGTTTTTGGTGTTAGTTTAAGAGTTATTAATAAGGAGTAGCGCATAATGTTAAAAATATGGACCGACAAAGAGAGTACCTGTAGCACACCATTTTCAAGGGGCTTTGAGTTGAATAGGAAACCATTGACTCTAGCAATGAAATTTTCAGAAGATGTTTTGATCGTTGAATAGGAGATTGGTCAAGATCCGGTGTAGTACCTGCAAAGGAGTTAAGAGTTGACTTAACCTCTATGAGCCTAATGGGAGTTTCAAGGAGATTTGAGGTGGTGGATTGAGAAAGCTAGGGAAAGCGCTTCGTTTGAAGTTCATTGCTAACGAATTGTGCCGGAAAGTTGTCCTTGTCATTCCCATAGCTAGACTAGAGTCACTCCATGCAAGAAGGAAACACACTGTATCAGAGTCTGGCGGAAATGTCACAAACGGCACCTGCAAATCCATCATCCCCAATTCACCATTGGTGGAGTGGTAAATTTAATGGTTTTCTTTCGCCAATTTTATCCACCTTATGATAAATTGCAACTTCAAAATTTTTGCATGTCACTTTTTAGTTAAGTATTAAAAAGTGCTTGATGTAAAGAACGTATCAAAAAAAGGGTCGACACTTTTTTTGAAATTTCGCTCCAAATATCGGACTTCACCTTTGCCAAACTATGGCAAGTGCCTCTAGTGTCCTATCGAGTAATTATAAGCTAGACCATACATTGACAAATACGCTGGCGATTTTGTCTGGTTCGGAGACAATTACTGCTATCCTATTATTATATTCAGTAATTCTCATCATGATCGGCTTTAATGAGTACCAAAAATTCTCTTTATTTGGACCAATTTTCTTTCGGGGTTCTATTAGAGCTTATACTATTAGCAAATTCGATCCAGGAATCTCGCTTAGAATTTTTAATTTCACAGTTCATTCATGCGTTGGCTTTTCTATACGCAATACGATTATCCTCAGTATCAAAATGCTTTAGTTTGTTCCAAGCTTTATTGTGTTCTTTCAGTAAAGCACGAGTTTGGGAGTTGAACAATAAGAGTTGAGACTTTTTATTTGGTTTGATTACTTAGATAGCTAAATCAGCTGCATATCTAAAGGCTCGCGTAAGGGTTGCTGCTTTTTGATTGACCTTTGTGAAAGCAGGTCTCCTTTTCAAAAATGAGTTAATAAGAGACTGGTAATGTGACCAAGCTGCTTTGCTTTCGATAAACCTTCGATTGTGCTTCCATGCAGATAGTTCTTATCTGATTTTATTGGAATGGGAAAGTGATGGCTTTCTTCTATAGTGCGGAGAGTCGACGATGTGATTCATAGGGCAATGGAGTCAGATGCAAACGAGAGATCTATATGAGTATACGTGAAGTGGGTGGAAAAATGAGTCGGGGAACGAGTTCTGAGTTTTCACTCCATTCTTCAGCAATAGATCCACGAGTGGAGTTCTGTCCATCCAAACAGTGCTTCTAGCGTTGAAATCTTTAACCAGAAGTTTCAGAGATAGAACTTGAGTAGCTCGTGATTCCATTTCGTCGGACGTAGGCGAAGAATTGCATTCTAGATACACTTTAATTACGTAGAATGACTGCTCAGTATGAATTTTGACGGCAACGGCAAAGAAAGGAGATTTTAGAGGTATTTCTGAAAATTGTAAGGAGTTTTGAACAAGTAGCGCAATACCACCTATATTGGCATCGGGAAATTGACTATTATATAAATTGGAATATTGTTTATATCTACTAAGAGCATGCTCGAGGGAATATGAGTTTATTGCAGTACAAGGATCAGTAGAGAATATTTAAAAATCAGTGATGCTAAGTCTGTATATTCCAATGAATCATCGAGAATTTTCAACATGATATAATATTTTGATATCCAGTGATTGAAGTATAAGTTGTAGTAAGGATGTTTGATGAAGTGAAAAAAGAATTAATGGATCGATTACAGTCTTATATCGGAGTCTTTGTCTGGTGAAAATCTTTCTTGAAATGGGCTCGTGGGAAATCTTAGTAAGCAGATTGATTTCATTTTGTTCGAGATTAATATTACATTATACTGAATATATTTTCGGTGGAACGATAGTGTTTGTTGTCCTAGGATTGTATATATTTCTGTTTCTATAGGAGGGTGTAATATTTTTTAAATATTGGTCAGGATGGTTTGTATAGGTTTTTAATAGTGTTATTAATATTGTTTTATGGTGTTGATATTCGAAAAGGCATTAATGTGAGATATTGGTTTGGTGTTTCTCGGAGGTAGTTATATTGGCTGAAATGGTTTCAGGTAATAATGTGCTGGAAGTAGAATTTGCATTATTAAGATAGTGTGGGAAAGTGAAGTGGAATTTTCGACGTGGTTCGTATATTGACAAGTGGTCGGTAATCCTTATTTTTTTAATTTCTTTTTCACGGAGGAAGCTTGGACAGTTAAGATCCAATGTAGAATGATCTTGGCCAATGTTGCATTCTAACTCCACCATAGCCGGTCCCGAGTCCAGTTGAGAAAGGAGGAAGGAGCATGGAGTTAACCTGAATGGCCAGTAACACCAGTGCGTCTCAAAAAGTAGGCAAAAAGTATGACATAGTTGAACTCGCAGCATAGCTATGAGAACTGTGCAGTATTTTCGGGTCATGAATGGGCTTTAGACCGTGGCTCACCACAATCGGTGCACCTAGCAATTCCTTTACAGTTTTCTTGTGTGCGATCAAATTTGAAACATTTGCGGCATATAATAGGGTAGAGAATCCACAAATTCCCGTTGATAATTAGCCACGTAAATTTTCCATCTTTAGGGACGTATACGAATTAGATCTGGACTGCACCCGTTGGTTCGCGATCTCCGTTTACTGAAGATTGTATCAATTTTCTTAATGCGGTAATGTTAGGATTATGGTATTGGAGTTTTTCGAAAATTTCTTCATCCGGTAATTGTTTTGAGTAGTGGATGGAATATTACGCCTCCAGAAAAATTAAGTGTAGGATGATTAACTGGAATTTCACCACCTACGATGGATTTCACCTTTTCAATGAAGATAGTTGCAACTTTTTTTATTTTCTACGAGAAGCGTTCGAGTAAATGTGAGCAAGTTTAGGCTGATTAATTGTTATGGAAAAATTAAAATTACTAGGACCACGTTCTGTTGTTGTCACTTGGCAATGCACTTGACGTCTACACTGAAAAAAAGTCACTAGCGAACTGAGAAATTGCCATATTTTTCTTTTACGAAAAAATAAGACCTCTAAGTTTCGAAAATTCAACAACAAATTTAAACCCAAAAAAATTTTCATTTGATTTATTTATAAGTTAAAACTAATTGAAAAAACTGAATGTATTTTTCGTAGAAATCGATGTATAAAAAAATATAAAAGCAATGAATTTACAGAAAATTATCAAGTCAAAAACAATTCAACAGGCATAGGACAATATCTGAGAGGATGTATATCGTCTCTCCGTCTGTCTACAACATAACTCTCGAACGCTTTGAGTTGTCGTGTTGAAATTCATTGTGTGTCGTTTTTAGCAAAAAAGTAACTTTGAGCTCGTGAATGGGCTACATCCCCCAGTCCTTCTACCCCCTCCCATACAAATTTCATGAAATTTCGAATTTTTAAGAAACTAATGTTTCTTCGAAACTATTTAAGGGATGAACTTGAAATGTAAGCCAAAGTATACTGATGTAGATATCATTTATTTCACAAAAATTGATCCGATCCTGTCACTCATTCTACCCCGTCCCATACGAATTGTCGATTTTCAAAAATGTATTTATTTGATTTTCATTGAAACTAGCAAAGCTAAATAATCAAATTTTTGCAAATATTAATATCATTAGAATTTCAATCAGTTTTAAAAAAAATCGTCAACTTCGTCTTACTCCTTCTACCCCCTTCCATACAAATTTCACGAAATTTTGAAATTTCGATTAAACTAGTTTTCTTCGTTTTCTGTCAAAACTTTTGACTTGAAGTTTTGTTGAAAGTTTACTACTAGAAATATCATTGACGACGAAAAATTTTGCCTTGATCCGTATACTCCTTCTACCCCTTCCCATACAAAGGCATAATTTTGGTAAATGCATTTAATCGATTTCCATTAAAACCAGAAAGAGTACAAACTTAAAATTTTGCCACAAGTTGTCCCTCAATAACTGCAATAAATACTAAATAAATTATTAGCTTCGCTGCACCCCTTCCACCTCCTCGCATAAAAATATCTATATATTAAATTCAAGAAAAGTATTTCTCCTTGGAACATATGAGAGCTATCGAATTTAAAATTGAAACAAGACATCGTGATAAGGATGTTGATAAAATATTTCAAAATCATCTAAAATGCGCCACTTCCCCTGCCACCTCCCATACAAGTGCTCCAATTTCAGAAAAGCTATGTCCAATGTCTTAGAAAGTAATAAAAACTACAAATTATAAAGTCAGGACGAAATATTTTGCATGGCACGTTCGGTGTCATATACAAAAATTACAAACCTCCCTCCTCTGCTTCAACCACCTCCCATACAAAAGTCACAATACACTATTCAAAGCAATTTGAGATGTAATATTTTCCGGAACATTAAACTCTTTTCCATTTCATATAGAGTATCCCATTTCATATAGAGTATCATTCTGCTATGTTCTAAGTACCAATTCAATTTTTGAAACTGAAATTTGGAACAAAACATTTTTATGACTACTTTAGCATGATGTGAAACAAATTATTTAAGCGCTGTCACCTTTTCTACTACTCCGCATACTAAATTTCTTGAGATCGCAAAAATTTAGATTTCATCTATAACATCGTTTTACGCGCAATCGTAGTCTTGTTATGTTTTAAGCTTAATATTATTTTATTTGGGCTTCTTTTTAATTCACACAAATTACAACTATTTACATTTCCTTAACGCTCTTCAATATGTACATGATATCAAATCACCCCCCTGAGCATGGGCCTTTCCCATACAAATACGAGTATCATGGTTTCTTGCTTAATAATTTATGGCTCTGATTCCAACAAAATACAAATTATTATGTAAATGAACCATTAAAGTAAGCAGATTATATATACCACTTATTTCATTCTCAGAAATTGCTTATTATTGCGATTTTTACGTGGACGAAGTCGCGGGTGATCGCTAGCACTAAAATAAACTACTTTAAGTCGAGTTATTAGCGAAATTCGAAATGAAGTACTTTAACTCGCGTCCTGAGTCTACGGCCTAACCTTAAATTTGAATGTTGAAGAAGTTTGGGCTCGTTAACAGTAGCTTTAAGTTTATAAAAAGTTTTGTACTAATTTATAAGAATTTACAAAATATTTACTCTACTCCTTCTAACAGCATTCATACGAATTTTCGGGAATATAAAAAGACTTTTTTCTTAGAACGGATAAGAGCTGTTGACTGAAAACTGGATATGGACTACAAACGTTTTTTTTTAGACTCCAAATAATCCCATCCTTTCTGCCACCATTCTGTGGAAAACCAAAAGGATACTTTAACCTTATCCTTGGAGAGTGGATTTAACAAGAGCATAGAATCTACCGGAATATACTTTCAGGTTTATCAATATCAAAGAAATTTCTCCTACCACAAAAAAAAAAGCAAAGTGGAGATTATTCTAAAATACAGCAAGAGTGAAATTAATACTCTAATCGGCCTATCGACAGGGCATAGTCGAGTAAGCCCCACCTCAAAAATATGGGTCTAACTGAAACCAACATCTGCTGCTTCTGTCTCAAAGATTTAGAAACGACAGAGCATGTCCTATGTTACTGCAGTAGCAAGGAAAATATTAAGTCTTCTAGGAAAAGGTTTCCTCACAACTCATGAACTAGCCAACTTGTCTTAGACAAACTTAGACTAGGCAAAGCTGTCGAGTTATGGTAAGGTAAAGGGACAATAAACGCACAAAAGGCCAAAAAGGTCACGGTGCTCTCACAAGTTTCTTAAATAAAATAATAAATTCTGTCACCTCCCATAAAAATAGTACATGTCCAGAAAAAGTATCAATTTACTTCAAAATCAAAAACAGCTTTTAACTTTCTCTCACTTTACCAATTTCCTAATTTTTTAATAATCTTCTAACAGAAGATTATGTAGAGAACAAACATTTTCTTAAAAACTTGATTATGAAACAAGGCTCAATTTTGTGGTAATAATTTCCTAGCACCAGTTCAGAAACATATCTTCCAGTATTTAGTAATTTGTATAATAAGTGGTTACTAAATCGCTCCAATAAAATATGACATAAAGCAAGGTATCTTGAATTTAAGACCTTAAGCTAGTACCCTGTCAAATTCCTCAATGACAATTACAAATTTTCTTTTAATCCCTCTGCAAGGACCAATATACTTCAAACGATTTGTTACTTTTCATCTCCTCTAAAACTCTTCTCAACAAGTCGAAAAATACCCGTTGAATGCGATTTATCGTCACCATTCTTGAATAAGGGAATTAAAATCATTACAGTCTCAATATTTAGCGCCTTTGTTCCAACTCATAAAGCTCCCTCGATCAAAATCTGTCGCAATCGTTTTATAGAATTACTTCAAAAACATCAAACATAAAAACACCATATCTCGTGTAAAGAACGATAAAATCGGCTTCTCATGGACGACATTTTATTATTCCCAATTGAATAGACTCTTCCCCTGACCTCTCATTTTGAAAACTTTATCCATAATTTTGTGAACGTATCGCGTGCGAATATCTCGTAAGTGCTAAACTACTGCATGGGTTCAATTAGCGAACGATAAAACTAACCATAAGTTTTTTAGTTTGTCGATTTAAAGATTTTTTCGTAGTGAATTTTAATAATGTTTTTAGAACTTTTTGATTGAGTCAAGCCGGGCATATCGGAACTTTTTATACCATCGTATAAGGGTATGATGAAGGGATGACAGATTATTTATGAAGTGGCAATTATCGATTTTACTTCAATGGATCTACAGCCCATACTGGGTTTCCTGTCGGCATTCATTTGCGCTGACCGCTGAGTCGGTACGGTTCATTATTGCGTTAGATAGTTTTTTCGAGATCTCCCACAGTTCAATATGCATGTTATTTCTCCGAGTTGCGAAATTCTACGGAAAAGATCACCCGTCGCGACTGGAAAAATCACCGCGTGTAAGTAAGATATTAAACGCAACTTAAAATTCCAGAAAAAACCCGTAGCATTCCTTTATAGTGGTGCATGAAAACATTATAGACGGAAAAGTCGAGAAGGTCAGATATCAGCCGCATGTGCGGCAACTGGCCCGGAGGCGAGAAGAACAGCCAGCGGCTTGGTAAATTTTAAACTAGTGCTCCACAAATCAAAGTCGGAATACCGCTTAATAAAACCAGTGCTCCAAAAATAAATCCGGAATAACGCTCACAATTTAAAATTAGTGTTTCAGATCTAGATTAACAATACCATAATAAAACTAGTGTTTCAAAACCTTAATACGGAATACCGTCTTTCATAACTCTGCGGTAGCCGGTCCCAACCCCGGTTGAGAAAGGTGGAAGGAGAATAGAGTTAGCCTGAATGGCCAGCAACACCAGGTGCGTCCCAGAAAGTATGACATAGTTGGATTCGCAGTAGCGCTGTGAGAATTCCAGCATGTCATATTTAGCTGAAAGCTTCCACCCTTTTTCTACCAGGGTGCAATAAGTAAGAAGAGTCTGCAAGTCGGAGGTTGGATGAGGCGCCAACTACGCATCACAGGAAAAATAAACACTGTACGGAAACCTGAAGAGCAGCCTCGGAAAAGACGAATTCAACGGCAACGACTGCACAAACGAAAAATGGAATAATCTTTTAGATCGTGGAATGTTCGATCCTTATTTAGGATAGGAGATCTGAAGAGGAACTCGAAGAAGAGGCAAAACACAATATCAACATAACTGTCATCCAAGAAACGAAATAGCTCGGTAACGAACACACATAATCTATCCAAGTGGAAAAATGTCGGGAGTAGAGTATTTGGAATAGCTTTTGTCGTTAACAAAAAATTTAAATAGCAGGTCACGAGTTTCAAACCAGTAAGTGAAAGATTGTGTGCAATCCGAATAAAGACAAAATTTCACTTGGTTGATCAACTTTCACGCACCAAAAGAAGACAAGGACGATATAACTAAAGACGAATTTTGTGTCACCCTAAAGACATTCTATGACTCACTACCCTCGAATGACCTAAAAATTGTCTTAGGGGATTTTAATGCAAAAGTTGGAAAGAAGGAAGCTAATAAAGGAACAACATAACCAACGACAATGGCGAACATCTTATTGATTTCGCAAGCAGCAAAATTATCATAGTAAGCTCTACGTGCTTCCCTCATCGCGATATTCTCGAACTATCGTGGGCATCACCAGATGGTCACACCTTCAACCAAAGAGACCACGTTCTAATTAAGAAAAGGGCTGCTTCTAGCATACTTGATGTACGAACCCTTCGCAGTGCGAATTGAGACTCTGATCACTATTAGTCTAGTCTAAGTATCGATGCCGAATAGCTTGTCGTGGATATTGAAAAAGGAGTAAAGGTCGCAAATTCAATGTCGACAGCTTAAAGACGAAACGGTGGCACAGGCTTACATGTCAGCATGTAATAAACATCTGACACCAATATATGAAAGCATCCAAAATATGCCATTAGAGATGTGTGGATAAAAATACGAGACGGCATCAATCCTCCGCAGAATATCAAGCACTGGGAAAAAAACATAATAGGACTACGATTGTGCGTAAAGCCCAATCGTGCGATACTCTAGATGAAGAGAAATGTTTTTATTTTTATGCAGCAGATTGGAATTATTATAGAAGTAATATGTTCCAAATTTCAGATCAATAACTTTTACACTTTTCGAAAAAATCCGTTTATAGACAAATTGCGTAATTGTGTCATTTTCTATGGGAGGGGGTAGAAGGCGTAAAGCTAATCGTCTACTTTTTTTTGGTCTTACTAATAATTATAAATAAATAGTTAGTGCACAATTTCAGCTCGATCAATTGTATACGCACTGAGTAAATTGGTTTAGAGCATTTCATGAAAAAGTGCAGTTTGTATGGGAGGTGGTGGAAGGAAAGGGAGGACTCAAATAATTTTTATACAGTAGAATGAAATCATTATAAAAGTATTATATTCCATATTTCATACCAATAGCATATATACTTTTCGAGAAAAGCCGTTTATTGATAAACTGCGTAATTGTGTTATTTTGTGTGGGAGGGGGTAGAAGGGGTAAAGCCAATCGTCTAATTTTTTTTTGGTCTTGCTAATAATTATAAATAAATAGTTACTGCATAATTTCAGCTCGATCAATTGCATACACACTGAGTAAATTGGTTTAGAGTATTTCATGGAAAAGTGCAGTTTGTATGGGAGGTGGTGGAAGGAGGGGCAGGACACAAATAATTTTTATACAGTAGAATGAAATCATTATAAAAGTATTATATTCCATATTTCATACCAATAGAATATATACTTTTCGAGAAAAGCCGTTTATTGATAAACTGCGTAATTGTGTCATTTTGTGTGGGAGGTGGTAGAAGGGGTAAAGCCAATCGTCTAATTTTTTTTCGGTCTTGCTAATAATTATAAATAAATAGTTACTGCATAATTTCAGCTCGATCAATTGCATACACACTGAGTAAATTGGTTTTGAGTATTTCATGGAAAAGTGCAGTTTGTATGGGAGGTGGTGGAAGGAGAGGCAGAACACAAATAATTTTTATACAGTAGAATGAAATCATTATAAAAGTATTATATTCCATATTTCATACCAATAGCATATATACTTTTCGAGAAAAGCCGTTTATTGATAAACTGTGCAATTGTGTCATTTTGTATGGGAGGGGGTAGAATGGGTGGAGCGATTTGGTCCGTTCACGAACTTGTCCTTACTTTTTTGTCAAAAACGATCTGTACAAAATTTGAACTTTCTAGATCAACGCGTTCTCAAGCTAGAGAGGACACGGACGGACAGACGGGCGGACGGACGGACGGACATCCGGTTTTGAAATTTTTGAGTGCACTTCTGCATCATTAATTTTTTTTCCGAGCCTTATTTCTTAGCGTTACAAACTTTGTGGCAAACTTATAATACTCTCAGATTTCATCTAGAGTATAATAATGATTAGTTCGACCCAGAATGTCGCAATAGATAGAAAGAACGAAGCTTACGAAATTTTTGCTGAACGACCAACACGAGCCAAAACAGATATATGTATATGACGAGCTTAGGCGATATGCAAAAAATACCTGCAGGTGAAAACAAACAAAGCAAGTACCATAATAACAAGATACAAAAAATAGAGAACGATATGAGACAAAATAAAAAGCGGGATGCATACGCAATATTAAAAGACCTAAAAAAAGAGATATTTATTTATTTATTTATTTCAGTCTACAGATAAAAAAACTCCAACAGACTACTAACAGTTATACAACCTTTCAAACTATGCGTAAAACAAGAAAACAAAAAATAAAGGTACTATTAACATAAAAAAAGAAAAGATAAAAACTATGTGATACTACAAATCGATTGTGTAAGATAATCGTAATAGCTCATATCTGAAAGCAACTCTATCAGAAGTCAATTCCACAAGATGACAAACTTTATTGTAACAAGTACAACAATATGTAATTGGTTCATATTGGCCATAGGACGTTCTGTGAGAAGGAATATGAAGAAGGGGTCTAGTTCTCAAGGAGCATAGGAACATAGATATTGAACAATGTAAGCAACGAGGTAGATTTAATTTTGTAACTCAAAACATCCTTCACGATCATAACACTAATAATAAACCGTCTAGATTCTAGAGTCTGGAGACCAAGAAGAAAACACCTTGAAATATAAGAAGGCATTTCATTTTGCCAGTGAAACCTACGAACCACAAAGCGAGTAAATGATTTCTGCACGGCCTCTATGCGCGCCCGGTGAAGTGAGGTATGAGGATTCCATATAACAACTGCATACTCGAGATGAGAGCGAACTAGCGACATATACAATGTCTTCAATGTGAAAGGATCATGAAAATCAGTGGAATTCCTTTTAAAAAAGCCTAACATTTTGAATGATTTAGAACATATATGGTTAATGTGAGGAGAAGGATCAAATTTGTGATCAAACATAACTCCAAGATCACAAATGACATCCGGAGTGTGAATTATTACTCCATCAATATTATATGCGAAAGAGAATGGTGTGAGACGGCAGTAAAAAGAATATTTTTTACATTTAGAAGGATTTAAATCAAGATTATTATTTCTACACCATAAAACCAATGCATCAATTTCCGCTTGAAGAAGTAAGCAGTCAGAAAGACGTGAAATTGAGGCATAAATTTTCAAACCGTCAGCAAACATCAAGAATGACGCATGAGAGAATACTTGATCGATAACATTTATAAATATAAGGAATAGAAGAGGTCCTAAATAACTTCCTTGGGGCACTCCCGACCTCGCCTTTATAATTTTAGACTTGAATGAGTCAATTAATACTTGCTGCTTACGACCGCTCAAATACGAACACAACCATTTAAGAAGTGATGAATGAATTCCGAAAGCACTAAGTTTTTCCACTAAAAGATCAATATCAACACGATCAAATGCTTTCGTAAAGTCAGTATAATGCATACGCAATAGTAAAAGACCTAAAAAAAGAGATATAAGTCAAAAGCCAGTCTCTGCAAAGACGCAGAGGCAACATTATCAGCGACACGCAAAAAATGAAAATGAGATGGCTTTCCTACTTCAAACATCTTCTCAATCCCTTTCCATTTGCACTAACCATAACAGACATGAGCTCAAATGAGGTTTCACGTGACGAAGAAAAATTATCACCGACAATACCCACGATTGCTGAAATCAAAGCAGCTCTATGCGACCAAAAACTAAACAAAGCGACGGGAATTGACCAGTTGAACTTCTGAAGAACAGTTGAAACTGTGTCGCAAAAATAATACACATCATATCTCAGGATATGCAAAATTGGGACAGAGGAATAAACAAAATTATTGCAAAAAAGTATAAAATGTCCAATTTACAAGAAAGGCGACCAACTATGCTGTGAAAATCTCTTAAACCCTATACCAATGAAATAATTCGCAAATACCGAGGTGAATTCAGAGCCGGACGTTCTACAACAGTCCAGATATACTCGGTGAAACTGGTACTTTCGAAATGCTGGGAACATATCACAGATGTACACCAAACCTCTGTAGATTTTAAAAAAGCATACGAAAATATCGACAGGAGAGTACTGTACCAAATCATGCTTGATTTTGGAATTGCTCCAAAACTGGCCCGACTAACGAGACTCATAATGACAAACACTGAGTCCCAAGTGAGAATACAAGCCGATTATATACCCAGCTTTCAAACGGAATGTGGTTCAAAGCAGGGAGATGGTGTAGCTCCACGCTTTTCAACTTGGGAATACTAGTATTTGCCATCTGAAAAATCCCAGTCGACAATGGAACACTACTATTGAATTCCACCCAACTATTAGCATACGCTGACGGCATTAACAGCCTCGCAAAATCATTTCCTAGTGCCAAAGAGGTATTTGTCAAACTTGAATCCGCCGAAACAGAAGTCGGACTGCATAATAATGAAAGCAAAACAAAAGTAATGACAGAAACAAGAAGGAGAATGCAATCAAACTAAACATAACAATTGCGAGATGTAATTTGGAGAGTGTGGGCAAATTCACACATCGTTGGGGTAATCTAAGGACGGCAATGAAACAGATGAAATCAAATGACGGATAATACTAGCAAATAAGACGTATTATTCGGTACTTCCAATAATGGAATCCCAGAAAGTGCTAAAAAAAAATAAGATGCTAATTTATAAAACTAAGATACGACCTGTGCTCGATCATGGCAGCAAGACGTGGATATTAAAGCGAACTTCCGAAGCAGTTAACGCATTCGAAAGACAGATCCTCCGAAGAATTTTGATACCTTTGAAGGAAAGAACGGAATGACGAATTCTTATTCGTATCTTTACAACCATTAATTTTATCAACTCTACGACGAGCCAGAAGCTTCAACTTTCATCAAGTTACGTCAACTGCAGTGGACTGGCCATGTAGAGCGAATGGAAGATAGAAGAATCCCCAAAAGTGCTCTTAAAAGCAAAGAGAGTGGTAACCGGTAGTTCAGTGGAGTCACCCCTTCTACCACTCCCAATACAAAATATCATAAGATCACAAAAGTTTCTATTTCATCTAGAGTACCGTATTATTGGGCTTTGCGCGCAATCATAGTCCTCTTATGTTTGTAATTAAATTTTCTAATATATACCTAGTCCTGCCATAAGTTCTGTCACATAATTTCTCACATTGGCAACAACTTTATTTTATGAGTGACATTTCAATATCGGCCAGTTTTATAAACGTCATAATGTTGTTGACAGTTGATGGTCATTTAAAGTGTGTTCGTTAACGTGTGAAGATGGAATGGGGTGTAATAGAAAACCGAACTGCAGTGATTGCACTACATAAGTGTGGAAAATCCGCGAGTGAAATTTTCAAGTTGTTGTCCCCGTTAAAAATAACGCAAAGATTTGTGTATCGTGCGATCCAGAGATATAACGCGATCCAGACTATTGAAGATCGACCTCGTTCTGGACGTCCGCGTAATGTACGTTCTTCTGGTGCCATCAAAGCGGTCGAGAGTCGAATTCGTCGAAATCCGCTTCGTAAACAACGAATCATGGCTCGAGAGATGAACATCTCCACCCGAAGTATGTCTCGCATCATAAAATCTGACCTCGGGATGAGTGCCTTTCGACGATCAACGGGACATTTGCTGACTGAGCAGTTGAAGCAAATTAGGAGCACCAGATCGAAAGAGCTCCTTCGGCGGTACGGCAACAACAAACATCGAGAAATTTTATTTACCGATGAAAAAATTTTTACGGTGGAGGAACATTTCAACCGCCAAAATGATAAGGTGTATGCCCACAGCTCCGCAGAAGCCCGAGAAGTTGCCACTAGGGTACAGCGAGGACATCATCCAGCATCAGTCATGGTATGGTGGGGTGTCAGCTACGAAGGGGTCACCGAGCATCATTTTTGCGAAAAAGGCGTAAAAACTGCAGCGAAAAATTATCAAACGGACATCCTGGAGAGATGTGTGAAGCCGCTGAACTCTACGCTATTCAACAATCGACATTGGGTTTTCCAGCAAGATTCTGCGCCAGCCCACAAAGCTCGAACCACACAAGCGTGGTTGGAAACCAATATTCCACAGTTTATAAGGGCGACGGAATGGCCTTCTGGGAGCCCAGATTTGAATCCCCTGGACTACAAACTGTGGGCGGAGTTAGAGTCCATGGTGTGCACGAGACGACACCCAAATATCGAGAGCCTTAAGCGATCTTTGACAGAAGCAGTAGCTAATTTTCCGCTAGAAACAGTGCGTACTGCTATCGATGACTGGCCCAACAGATTAAAGAGCTGTGTTAAGGCTAAAGGCGGCCACTTTGAATAATTTGTTGCTTATTTTACTTCCATTAGTATGCCAAAATAAAATATATTTTCCTTTGTCAAAAACTCTTTTTCATTTATACAAAAATTGCCCATATACGTGTGACAGAACTTATGGCACGACTAGGTATATTCTAATATATATTACTGATTTTAATATCAATGCTTGCTTCTGAATTCATTGTTGATATTTACTTGATTTTATTTGAATCTAATTATATTCCAGACTCAATTTATTTATTTGCAAATCAAACTTATGCAAAAAATACAAAATAAAACTAATCTCTATATCTACGCACCACTCTGTCCATAAAGAAGCAATAAATTGAATAAAATTTCAATATTCTTCAATACAGAGTCCCAAAAAAGAAAACCTTGAAAGAAGTTCTAAGTAAATCTATTCCTTCAATAAATTCAAATTTAAAGTGTCCTTACAAATAATTTATATATGCACTCGTATTGCCCTTAGGATATTTCCTTTCAGAATTAAATTACCGAAGCTATTATATTATTAAATTACATAGCAAAGATACGAGCACTTGGGATGATTAAAACCAAATTAAATTTCCTTGAATTTTATACCTATGCTTCTTGAACATACATACGTAGCTTAGCTTTACATTTTTGGCATGTAGATGTCTGCACAAAATGTCTTATTTACCATTTTATTAATAGTCTGGCAACGAATAAAAAAAATTCTTAAGATATGCTTCTTGTTCCAAGAGGACATTCTTTTTTAAAGGAAAAACATTTACAATTCAAATTTTCGCAAAAATAAAAAACAAGTTTATTGATGTTTCTGCGATATATATTAGAAGTTATGAAAATGGTACTGGGAATATTTTTGCCCCAGACCAGGGATTTTTTTTCTACTTTTTATAGATTTCAGTTAAAATAGCAAGAATTCGACAAACCGACAAATACAAAAGTGGATGGAAAAGATGGTTAGTTGCGATAGAAGTTGAACCAACCTAAAGTTTTCTTTGTAAGGAAATGTAGCTAAGCTTTTATGATGACTGAACCGGAAACCGAGTGTCGTCATGTGTATTTAATATTACGTACAAGCGTAGAAAAGAAAAAAGAATAAGAGGATATTTTTGATGGGTGATTTAATGGATAAATAAAGTTGAATTTAAGGATTTTTTTATTTTCTAATTTAAATAAACTCTCAGCTATATGTTTACGTAATACAGATAAGTAAAATAGCATAGAGGTTATATGATGAAATGGTTACCTCAGATTAAATATCAATGCCGCTCTAGATACCGAGTTATATGCTCATTCGCCAAAATTATTTATGCGAAACTTTAAAAATTTGTGCAATTCGTATGGTAATAGGTTAAAGTTTGATCAGAATACTTATTTGTAAGTAATATGAAAACTATTCATGCCAAATTTCAAATCAATAAATTTTATGATATTCAAGAAAATTTATAGATTGTAGCCTGAGTATAATAAGTGATAAGGGATCTGAATGCTCTTGACCAACAATATGGTCTGAATAAACATTCAGTCTCGATGATCATCGATCGACTAGTTGCATATATCTAACGAATCATAATATGATCATAATCAATTTTCACTTTTAATTATTAATTGGAATTTTGAAGAAGAAAATTTGTGCAAAACGTAGTTTTTCTAACTCTTAGCATTCTTAAAAAAATTGAAACAAGCAATGTCATCTCTAAAATTGTGCATTGGAATTGGCGACCAGAAAAATGGAAAATTAATAATTATCTCTCAATCCCATATCAACCAAAAAACTCCTGACTTGAAGCAGACCTACCGCGATGCTCATTTACAGCTTAAAAAGGTTGTTAGACGCGGCAAGAGAAAGACCATTGGTCAAAAAGGTGGAATCTGTGGCTTACCTTGAAGATACGGGTTCACTATTTAAAATTATGAAACAATTGACGAACAGAAATTTCACCGCCTATCACCTGTTGAGTGATGTCAACGAGACTCTCCTTAATATAAGTGAACCTGTTGCGGCGAAGGTAAGAATACTTCTCTGATATTTGAAACATCTTATCAGAGGACAATATTCCAAAAACAGAACAATTGCCAAATATGCAACCTCAAGAGTCCTATCTTAGGGACGATAACCCATGTAAAGAAGAAATAGCTTCCGCCATTCGGTCAATGGCGGGATAAAAAGTCCAAGTGCTCTACACCTGGACTACCAACCAAGCTCCTCAAAGCAGACCCGGAAATAACACCCGATAAACTCCTCCCGATATTCATTGAGGTGAGAAATGAAAGAAGACATCCAGCTGAATGAAAGGAGAGTATCATTGTGAAAATTCTAAAGAAGATAATTCGGGATTGTGTCGATTGGCATTGTATATGTGTACTTACTGCTGTATCAAAAATCTTGACTAAGGTAACTTTAAATAGGATTAGTGATGTCGTAGAGAGCACTCTCGACGTTTATCACTCTGGATTCCGTAAAAAGTCATCTTTCACTGACCATTTAAATACCTTGGAGCAAAGAGAAGGCTTTCTACAGTTTTATGCGAGGCTACATAAGGAATAATTTGCAGATAAGACCATAGCTCTAATAAAAGAATGCTATCAAGATGCACGGTGTCGCATCTTATATAGAGGAGATCTGTCCGAGAGCTTCCTGTGCGAACGGGTGTCAGCAAAACCTGCTTATTATCATCAGCCCTGGATCTGGTGGAAACAAATGACAGCTTGAAAGCTAGACAGGAAGCTGGAAAAGATAAAAGTCTTCAGAATGAAATGTTTAACATCTACTATTACTACAATGGCGCTACAGCCCAAATCGGACCTTGGCCTCTTGACATTCAGGTTCCTTAACATTTTTTTAATTACTTATTGTGGAAGGGTTGTTAGCCCTTCGCACAACCCTCTTTCCACGATTTTTTTCATTTTCGTAGTTTGAGGTGACCAAGGTATATCCAAGCAGGCAATGTGCTGGAATTATATATTGCGCCGACCGGGATTTGAGCTCACGACCTTCGCATTACAAGACCAACACGCTACCCACTAGACTACACCCTAGCATCTTAAGTCATTTTAAATATGATTGCCTGAAAATAAATATGTACAAAACCATGCACATGGCAGGCAGGTAGAAAGCTGGAGGTCGCTGCCCAGACACAATGCCTGGCACACATAGACATAAGCTGTTCCATTGTGATGCCCCAGAACTCCAAAAGATACTCCAACTCAGTAAACCAATCGGAGGTTTCTTTGAAGCGTTGAAGGCTTCCATATTGGCCAGATTACCGAGACTATCGCTTCTTTGTCTTCTTTTTCCAGTGAGAGGAGTGCATAACAGATGAAAAGACATCTCATCTTCATCTTTGCAGTTCCGGCAAAAAACATTAAACGGAAGGCCAAGCATCCGAACATGCCTCCTTATCAGGCAATGTTCTATAACGAGACTTACTACAGAGTTGGTCATTTGTCTTCTTAGCAAAATTAGTCTACCAGATCGTTTTAGATCCAGCACAGATCAAATCTGTCTGGTAATATTATATTTAACACCGTTTGCCCATCTGTCGTTGGCTTTGCTAATCGCTCTTCTAACTTAAGTTGCAGCTTCTCGTTTGCAAACGTACCCAGCACAGGCTAATTTTGAATTGCTCAGCTCTTTCCCTCAGATAGTCACGACAATTAAGAAAAGTCTTGGATACAGTCATGACTGCATCCAGGATGTTAATAGCGGCCTTGCTATCAGAGATGCCAATATCCTTAGTAAATAGTACATTACAGGCCAAATCTTCTTTTATCGCCATCGCTTCTACTTAGAACACACTTCAATGATCCGGAAGACGGAAAAATATACTTAAGTAACCATTGCAGAGGTACACATCTTTCTACTCCATTTCTTACCTTGGAGCCATCAGTATACAAGGATATGAACTCTTCCTCCTATATTTCATCTCCCTCCCACTCCTGTCACGAGGGATGACGGTGATGAAATTATTATCAAAATATTAACTTGGGAGAGTGAAGTCTTGTTTTGCGTCAAATTTTTGAAATCTTCCGAAATTAAGGAGTGGCATGTTTGAATAGAGGCCTACTGGCGGGCGGACGGCTGCACTTGAAGCCATTTGTTCACCAATAACATCCAGAGGTAGCAAATGAAACAGTGCTCTTAATGCTGTGGATGGGGTTGTTCTCAAAGTTCCACTTAAGCATTCACATTCTCTGCACCTTTCCGGTGAGAGTGCGATTGGACCTTGTCTTTTGGGCAGTCCACCACACAATCCCACCACTAAGTAGGATCTGATGACGGCAACGTACAACCAATGCACGTCGTCGGACTGCATTTCCCATTCTGTACCTATGGATTTCTTACAGGAGCAAAGCGCAACGTTTTGAGTTTTCTTGTGAAAAGGACTAGCTCAGTTTTGTGCTGATTCACTCCCTGTCCACATTCAAGAGTCCATTTAGAGGGTATTGAGAGGAAATGTTGCATAAACTCGCCTAAATATTCGGGTGCTTACCAGAGATGGCTATAGCAACGTCGTCTGCATAAGCAATCACTTCACAGCCTGCCCCCTCTAGTTTTAACAGTAGTCCATTAACCGCGACGTTTCAAAGCAGTGGAGAAAGGACTCCGCCTGGCAGGGTGGATGTGATGCCCAGCTTTGTGCTGATAATCCTTGATGTCAAAATCAAATTGATCAGCAATCAAGCGTTAGTCTTCAGAATTGAAAGTATATCAGTAATTGCTTCTGGTCTTACGTTGTTCAAAATTTTTCAATATAGATAAAAGCTACAATAGTGAACTCTTTAATACTTACAGATTTTTCTTTATATTATACGAATGAGTTTAAGGCCAAACGAGTCCCCTTCCATGCACGTTCGGCTGCTAACAACATTCACTGATCGATGTCGGTACGCAGATAGATGCCTTTCAATCGTTCTAAAGTTTTTAGAAGGATCGAAGATAGACTTATAGTTCATAGGTCTTGCGAACATGTATGAGAGATTCTTCCAGCTGTAGGGACAACAACTACTTTTTCCTCCTTCCGTATTTCAGGAATGAGCGCCAGTCGTAGGTAACCTCTAAAAATAGCATCCAAACAGGAAAGAATGGTATCAGAAGTATTGTGAAATTCGGCAGGTATTATGCCATTCGGAGATTTATACGGGTTGAAGCTGCGTATTGTCCTAAAAATTTTGTTCCGCGAAATTATGATTTCAGCATCGCCCATTGGAGGCTTGAGCTGGTGCGGAAAGTGAGTATTTAAGAGAAGGTAATTGATTTCGTCACTCGAACAGGTCGATGATCCGTCGGATTTCTTTATGTAGCTGGGTACTAAAGTACTTAGAATTTTGCCTTTTGATGCTTCGCAAAAAACTTTCCAGGATTCGCGCTGCGTTTTCCTCAATTTTTTTATAACATCGAATGGCCGTTATATGATTCCCAGTCTGAACCCTCTTTGGTTCGCTTGGCCTAATTAAAAAGTTGCCTACAAGTTATCTCGAATTTCATCGCTCCGCCATGGCAGCTCCTGTTTACCTGTTAGCTTCCTAGTAAGACAAGAGCTTGACATTGCTCTATTTAAAGCCCTTGGGAGGATAGATATGATTCCACCAACAGCAAGGGTGGTTTCTGGAAGGCTTAACACTTCAGAGGGAAACAGTTCCTTGACAGTATCCCTGTACTTGGACTAGTTACTCTTCTTGTAAAGACTGGTTTGTCAGGAGGATGGTCATCTAAACCTAATTTGAGGATCGATGATCTGAGAAGGAATGTTCACTGAACACCTTCGAGTCCCTAACCAAATACGCAATATTCTCTTAGACTAGGGTAATAGTAACAAAAGTGAGTTCTGTTACAGAGCAGTACGTTGGTGCTCAAGAGGTATTCAAGCACCACCTCAAATCTTTCATTGGTCGGACCAAGTCCATACTATATGATGTGTGTCAGCATCACATCCAAAAATGAAGGCTATTGAGAGGCTCCATGTTTCTGCAATCAGATATCCCAAATTAACCACGGAAGTCGCCCAGGGTGGTTATTAGCCAGATAAGCCAAATCCAGCCAGTATTTTTCTCTTCTCGCTTTAAGGCTAAATGCAACAATATCCTAGTTACTGTGACGAGTAGAAATATATGTATAGTGCTCTTCGCAAGAATACAAAATTAAGGTCCACCCTAATTCTTTGCATAGATGAGAGTATAGTTGGGAGTCCTGAGTCCACAGATTAGGTTCCAAGCAGCCCAAGTTTCTTACATCAAAATTATTTCTTCTCCTTGCTGATTCAGCCAAAGAAGTAAGGACGCTGACGACAATTTTTAGTGAATGAATGTTAATTTGCAGAAACTTTTTTTTTGCTCGGCACACAGTTTTATATGAACTTGGTGCCTTCTGCCATCTCAGCATACCCGTTGAAGGACCTTGATAGTCATGCATGATGCCTAGGAAGTTGGCTGGAAGTTTGCTTTCAATCTTCCTCCAGCACTCAAGAGTAATGCTTCCATATGCATCACTTTTTTCGATGATCGCCACTACCTGGCTTTTCTTAAAGACGGTGCTAAAGGATCTTGATAAACTCCCGGTTCTGGTGCTGGTTGTCTTCGGTCACTTTTCTTCCTTCGGGGACTCATCCCTAGATCTTGCACGCTTTCCCGCCGAGAGGGAGTCTGTACCCTCGGCGATCATTTTGGTTGCCCAAGCCATAGATTTTCTCAACTTTTCGATTCTGAGATGTTCCGGGATGCTCCCCAGGCGACTCAGAAACCTTTAAGCGCTACGCCACTCTCTACATAGCTGGAATGAGCTACATGGAAAATAACCATTTAACTTACCAGGAAACTGCAAACTCTCATGAACTAATGCCTCCGACGCAGTTTAGGGTACGCATTCTTCTCAGTAAGTTTGGTTCTGGGACCGTCTACGTCCAAGAAGAATGCTTCATCTTCCTTTGTGGTTTCTCTGTTGTTGTTTGTTTTTGTTTTTTATTGATGTACCCATTTAATTTCTATGAGATGTTAGGTGTGCTATTGTCCTGTTTTACCACAGTAATCATATGAGTTAAGGTCTAGTCTGAAATGGCGCCCGGCATCCGTTTCTTCAGACCTGAGGCTGGTTTCGCTCGGTAAGATAGGATGACAATCTAGAGATTTGAGATCTTAGTTGATGGAAATATAAAGATTTGGAGGAAAGTAATTAAGATAACAGGACGAAATTATTGTCACTATTCGCCACTAATTGGTGGATGGTGCAGTCTCTTCACCCGCAGCCACTCAATCGTTTTCTTTGCTTAATTGGCAGCTAACCAGCTATTGTCGGCCGTTTTCTATCTGCGACCCATAGATGCACATCATGGCAAACAGTTCTGCAAAAGATAGGGAGGATCTAGAAAATCGCAAAATTTTGCTCGTTCTCGAATTTAATGAAAAATGCAAAAGGCATTAATTTTTTTTTTTTATAAAAAATTCCCAAAATACTCCCTGGGTGAAACATAGTAATCCTCTTCTTCGTCAATAACTAGCTATCGTGCTCATTTATATTCTAACTAAGCCCTATTAAGCTCTAAGCTTCCACCTAGACGCATGAATATTTAAAACAAAAATCAATCCTTTAATATTCTGTTCGAATCCTTGCACCATTAATCGTAAATTTTATTCACAACACATACCTACCCCACTAAAATTAAAAATAGTATGCTCCGAACAGAATAAAAATTTTCAGCTTCCGAGCTATCGATGTTTTGTCCCTATTATATTTCGAGTCGATACTTGGGTAACAATTCAAGTTTACGTGCTCAAAGCTATTGATTTTCCTTAGCCAGGCTTTGCATAAGTACAGCTGCTGATTGATCACTTCCCGAATACTATCTATTCATGTCCGGACAACTGGCGAATCACCCATTCCGACACAAAAGTTTCGTCATTCACAAAGAAACTCCGCTGGAAATTACTTATCACTCAGCATCCAGCATTAATACCTTGCCTGATAGGAAAATTCTACACGCGGCCAAAAGGAAATTCATTTATCAGATAACCGAAAGCAATTTTTCATTTTGACATGTGTCATAAGGAGCTCCCGCAATAACAATGATCCATGCAGAAAGAAAGTTCGTTCTTCGTGCCGAAATGTTCGATGTGGGTGATATGTGAAAATCGTAGTGTTACGTGTTTCTTTTCGGCAAAAAGATTTCTTCGGTGGCCACCCCTGCCAAAAATCTCACATCGAACCTGTGAATCAATAAATCCATACAAATGACCCGGAGTAAGCCGAGTTCGGATTAGTATCGACGACGATAAGACGAATCTTGTTTACATGACTAGGCTCGATCTCAACCTTGTTAAGAGGCGTTACTGTCTTCGCCAATAATTCTCCTACTTTATCAGAACAATGCCAGGCAATCTTAGATTTGCCTTCAAGTTAAATGCCATCTTATCACACACGGGGCTCGGTTCGGGCCTTAGCGCCATGCACATTAAGGGAGGAAATACATTTATGGCTTAAGGAATCATTACGGACATTAAATCTGTTCAATTGATTGCAAAAACCACTCGGATTCGGATTCGAATCGCGACAATCTCCAGAACTTTCCTTTCAAATGCCGCAGGTGAAGATGCTTATCATAAAAAGATAATTTTCATTCGTAACCCAATTTATTTTTATCGTTTCCCGATTCTATGAGTGATTTCATTCGAGCCGTGGCAATTTATCATTTTATGGGGCTTTTATTAGATCTCTTACATTTCAAATGTTTCCCACGAGGCAATTTTATCCCATTTATGACTTTCGTATATGGAGCGGTTAGAGATTATTTTAGATGATTCTATCTAATTCAGAATTACATTTTCTTAAGGAATCATGTCGAATGTGAGTTTCGTATTCGAGATTTTCAACATTCATGGAAAATTATTACAAAAACATAATTTGGTTAGGGCGATGAAAAAAAGTTAATATAAGATTTAAAATAATGTTTTTCCTTGTATGTAGCTCTAAGTAGTGACCTTCATTTTTATGGTATTGAATTTGAAACCTTTTCAATTCAAATATAAAGAAATAACTCTGTAAATTTGTTGCATGGAGTTTATCAAAAGCACACTTTCTCAATTTCATGAAATTAAATACTGAAATTGAGAAATTTTTAAATATTTATAAAGCCGAGAAAATCGAAAACTATTTGTCTCTTCAGCCGCCGAAAAACTCACAGAATTAAACTCATTTCAACCAAATAGTGGTAATTCGATTTAATTTAAATCTTACTTTCAACGAAACATTTGGCTTTCTTTATTTATTTTCAAATTCATCAAAACAATGGTCACTTACAAATTATTTTTTTTTCAAAGTACTTAAAAAATACTTCGTACGAGAATCAAATTTAAAACAATTAACAATGAAAAAATTATTTATCTCATAAAGCTGACTTTAAATGCATGCTAGATAAATTATAGCCAATTCGGCAGTAATTATTATTGAAAATACGCGAAAGATGCGATGCGATTGGTTTGTTTTGTCCATAGTTGTTGCGATGATGAGAAATGTGGAGTGGTACATAGTTTCTCAAGAATCGAGCGGAATGCTAAAATTTATGGCTCGAGCAAATATGGAGAATCAATTTCTCCAAAATTTGATTTAAATGCAGAAGCAGTCCTAAGTATAATCCGTCTATTCTCAAGCGATTCTAGAGAAAGGAACCTAAGACGCTGTTCGTAACATATTAGACCAGAGAACGTAACTTAAGGGCAAACCTTAAGAACCTTTGCTGTCCAGCCTCGATCCTACTCTGATGTTCCTCGTAATATGGAGCCCACACCTAACAAGCATACTCAAGAATAGAGCGTACAAAAGTGCAGTATAAAGTCTTAGTTATGTAGGGATCACTGAAGTCATTGCAGCATCTTTTAACGAAATCACAAATGAAGTTACCGATTATGAAGTCGGTATGATCGTTAAACGTAAATAAAATAAATAACAGTGGTCCAAGATGGCTTTCCTGTGGCACATCAGATGTATTGGAGCCGCTGGAAAACAAATACCGAAAATATGTCTGACGATGTTTCCAACTGATTTGAATAATTTGTACATCCAATTTTCGAAAAATTTCCGCTATTTGAGGTCCTAGGATCCAAAAGCTAAATATCTGTCAAAAGTGTGCGTGAGGAAGAAGTGTCTCCATCAATTTACGTGTTTTTTTTTTCATTTTTGATGCTTCAATTTGTTACAAATTTCACTACAGTGAAGTGAAGTGTTCGTTGTACGTGGTTTGGTCTGTTGAAATTAGCAGAAACATTCTAAGGATACGGTGAAACTAAAGTGAAAATATTACCTGTTGGCGTTAACTCCAAATCTTTCCTACGGTTACAGTCGTGAAGTGCAGAAGCCGGTATCTTCAAAATAAAAGCTAAGTTTCGTTTCGTTATTCTAAATCTATTCCGAGTAATCCCGATTAATATTTTCTGTTATTAATAAATTTTTACTTTTCTTTTATTGTTTTGATCAATTTTTGGCGGGAACAAACAGATAAATACGACTCAAGTTCCACAAACAGCTGACAACTGACATTTGAACTTAAAGCTTTTTAATCGAAGACTAAAAAGCAATTCATCATACAGTACACATCGAAATTGTTTGAACACTGAAATTTCGTTTTCGGTTCGGTGAATTAATAACTTCTACGTCTCACCTGACGCAGGACTCCGAAGGGTTGACCTGGTCCTCCGCCGGCGCGGTGCCAATTGTGTTTCGATTTTGTTTTGTTCTCTGTTAATTTATTTATTTATTATTATTTATCTACAATTTATTATTATATTTTAAAATGCTGTGCGGTAAATGTTCTCTTCCCCTGGACAGGGAAATGATCATTGAATGTGATGGAATATGTGGACGTTCCTTCCATCGCCTATGTACGGACTCTGCCTCGAGTTTCCAATCCGCATCCGGCTTTACATGTGTTGATTGCAGTAATATTAAACCGTGTCACGTGCTTAAGCTTCTT